>OX465288.1:128933630-130186968 GCA_949987695.1 Merzomyia westermanni | reverse complement strand
CTTCGTCGGATCTCTAGGCTAACATTATTATTGGTGTTAATGCTGGTTCCCAGGTAAACGAAGTCCTTTACTACAGTGGCTTGGTTGTCAAGACGCGAATGCGCTGACTCTTTGCATGATGACGGAAGGTACTTCGTTTTGCCCTCGTCCACCACCAATCCCATTTTCTCCGCTTCTTTTTCTAATTTGGAGTAAGCAGAAGTTACGGCGCGGTTGTTAAGGCCAATGATATCAATACCGTCAGCATATGCCAACAGTTGCACGCTTTTATAAAATATTGTACTATTTTCTCCAGCATTAAATTAAAGAAATCGCAGGATAGGGGGTCACCCTGTCTGAAACCTCGTTTAGTTTCGAACGGCTCGGAGAGGTATTTCCCAATTCTGACCGAGCTGGCGGTGTTGCTCAAGGTCAGTTTGCATAGCCGTATAAGTTTTATGGGGAAACCAAATTCAGACATAGCGGCATATAGGCAGCTCCTTTTCGTGCTATCGAAAGCGGCTTTAAAATCAACAAAGAGATGATGTGTGTCGATTCTTTTGTCACGGGTTTTTTCCAAGATTTGGTGTATTGTAAAAATGTGGTCGATGGTAGATAGATTTACCAGCTCTGAAGCCACACTGATTTACCAGCTCTGAAGCCACACTGATAAGGTCCAATCAGTCTGTTCACATCAGGCTTCAGTCTTTCGCACAATGCGCTTGATAGGACCTTATGTGCGATATTCAAAAGGCTGATTCCGCGATAGTTGGCGCAGTTTACAGGACCGCCCTTCTTGTGGATTGGGCAGAGAACATTTAGATTCCAATCTTCATAGAAGCTGATGCATACGCCTTACCAGCTCCTCGCCTCCGTGTTTGAATAGCTCAGCAGGCAAACCATCAGCGCCAGCTGCTTTATTGTTTTTCAATCGGGCTATTGCTATTCGCACCTCATTAAAGTCGGGTTGTGGAACGTCAATTCCATCATCTTCGATTGTTCGGCATCTTCTCTGGTTTCTTGCTCAGTTTCTCCATTTAAAAGGGCAGCGAAGTGATCCCTCCATATTCTGAGTGCTCTCTGAACATCGGCCACCAGGGCGCCGTTCTCATTCTTGCAGGAGTTTGCCCCGGGTTTAAAACCTTCTGTCATTCGCCGAATTTTTTGATAGAATTTTCGGGCATTATTCCCGTTGGCCAGCATCTGAAGCTCCCTTAATTCATGCTTTTCTGCCCCTCTTTTTTTCGCCCGGAAAAGCCGCCTAGCTGCCCTCTTCAACTCGCGGTAGTGTTCACACACACTCCTCGTTGCATTCGTTCTCAGCCTTGCATGGTAGGCTTCGTCCTTTCTTTTCGTTGCAGCGCGGCACTCTTCATCATCATACCAGTTGTTTCTTCGCGTTCGCCGGAATCCAATTAATTCTTCGGCTGCGGTACGGAGTGCTCCCACTATATGATATGATCCTACTACTCATGCATTCCACTATGTTGAATTGTGCTCTCGGAGAGCAGGTGTGAGAGGCGATCTGCGAAATAACTGGCGGTCTGTTGCCATTGCAGCTTTTCGACGTCCAGCTTTCCCTGCGTTTTTTGTTGCACCTGTTTTGTCGTACAGAGGCGGGTACGAATCTTGGCTGCTACTAGGTAGTGATCAGAGTCAATGTTAGTTCCTCGTATTGTGCGAACATCTAAAACGCTGGAAGCATGCCGTCCGTCTATCACAACGTGGTCGATGTGGTTGCGTGTTTTTCGATCGGGGGACAGCCATGTAGCCTGATGGATCTTCTTGTGCATAAACCTAGTGCTGGATATGACCATGTTTCGGGCACCGGCGAAGTCGATCAGCCTGAATCCATTTGGCGAAGTCTGCTCGTGGAGACTGAACTTCCCGACAGTGGGGCCAAATACACCCTCCTTACCCACCCTGGCGTTAAAGTCGCCAAGCACGACTTTGATATCATGACGGGGGCAGCGCTCGTATGCTTCTTCCAGGCGCTCCTAGAATGCATCCTTTTCCACGTCGTCCTTCTCTTCCGTCGGTGCATGAGCGCAGATAAACGATATGGTGAAAAATCGTACTTTTATGCGGATTGCAGCGAGACGCTCGTTCACGGGTGTGAACGACAATACTCGGCGACGGAGTCTCTCTCCCACCACAAATCGCACGCCGAATCTGCGCTTGTCTTCATGCCCACTCCAGTAGATGTTGCAAAGTGTTTTGATCGTGTTTCCTCGCCCCGTCCATCGCATCTCTTGTATGGCGGTGATGTCAGCTTTTGCTTTCTTCAGGACCTCAACCAGCTGGGCAGCGGCACCTTCCCCATTAAGGGACCGGACATTCCAGGTACATGCCCTTATCTCATAATCCTTATTTCGTTTGCGGATGTTGTCATCTAAAAAAGGGGTTCTCATATCCGAGGATTTGTTGTTGAATTTCATTGGAACGTTATTTTATGTGGTGGGTCCCAAACCCAACGCACAACCCGTTTCACGGGAGGTTGAATTCTATTACACGTTTGTATAGCGATCCGCTTGATCCAAGACAGACGCCCGCTTGCAGCCGCACCACATGGTGATCAGACGCTGCTGTTTGAACCCCCCAGTAAGCCCTAAACCGATTATGTCGGAGTGGCCTTACCAGGTTGTCGCCTTCTCACGTTTAGCTCACCACCAAACGGGTGTTCGGTGGTTACCAAGAGGATACTTGGGTGCAAGGCCCGGAAGTATTGAGCTGCTTGAACCGCATGCAAAAGAATCGCTCTGACCATTCCCAGATGAATGGCGATCAGAAACTTTCCCCACTTGCGTGGACTTCTGCACACGGCGCCATCCTCCATTTTAAGTAGCTTAGCTTTGGGTTATTTAGTCTAATTTATAAAAGCAAATCGTATCTGTAGAGACCGTGTCTCCAATTCACCCTATAGTACAGTCATCATTTCACAGATCCCAAGCTTCGTGCAGAAAAGCGAAGAAAATGCCTTGATGGCCTAACAGGGACGTTAAAAATAATAACGAGATATTCACCATCCCATTTACTAATTTTATCAGAACGACAGCATAAGATCTATTAGCTACAGTCGGTGTTTGTGGTATGGAAGATTCTCTATAGCTTTCCACGGTAAATGACTCAACGCGAAAGTATAAAATTGTTTTCGGACTTACTCAAGTTTGGCACGGTCAATCTGATGCATAGGGTGCGCAACATATTGATGCATATTGGAATATACGTCTTACTGAAGCCGTAAGGAGCGACTTTATAATATAACCTAGCGTAAAATAACAACATAATTGTCTGTCTTAAAACCTGAAAATCTACCTGTATATACAAATTTTTGGGTACGTGGCGAAGCCTTATATAAACGCTGACATCTAGTGTAACATAAGGTTAAGTTATGACTTAGTATAACATAGCCTAACATTTCTTAACTATAAAGCTCCTCATCGATTTTGGGTAGACCGGTGAATGAGTTAAATGTATGTGTAGCTATAGCAGTGCGAGAGCTAGAGCCGTGAGCTTATGACCGTTAACTAACACCACCTGTTCTACCTATTTTTATATCCAAGCCGTATTTTCAAAAGTTTTGCGCTATATTTTAGCAGATAAACAAAATCGTACTTAGATAACATAGCTAACACCTTTTCAAAAAGCCAGTTGCTTAAGTCACATTGCTTGCGCGACCTCGATTCGGCCTGACAAGTTGTCCAATTGTCTACTGCCTGCTCAACTTTACGCAAACACAACTGTCACACAAGTCGTACTCGCAAGTGACGAGAATGCTTAACAGCCATACCAAAATTATGACGTCCCTTGCCAAATGGACTCGGTGAAGTGCTATAGGTTGAACATGACTTTAGAAATAAAAAAAAACACACTGCTACACCCCCTGCCGTTTGCTGTCTTTGTTATTGTTGGTGCAGATTGCGTGTAGGACACTTCACTTTCGTCAACAACGGAAAGAGCGTGGATCATCATCACACGGCTGGTTGCATTTCGCGCCAACGCCTCATTTCACATGACTTCACTGGTTTTTTTTATTGTTGTTGAGAACGGTTTAGTGTTTAAGTCATCCAAATACTTCCATTTCCTTTTACCGTTGCCTGCAAATGTTGTCAGACTTGTTTTCTTAGTTGATTGTTGACTTGTTGTTGTTGTACGACAACTCTCTGACTTGCAGTTTTCAGTTGATGGAGTTGCTGTTGCTGCGGTTTTCTAAGTAGCCTACGTCTTGTACGTCCATTTGTCTTGTCTTGGTTCTACGAGTATGCCAAGTTAATACATTGCGACTATTGTGATAATTCTCTGGCTGATGGCCATTACTAGCACGGGCGCTCACTCCGATTTAAGTTTGTCACCCTTAGCACGGCAATTACTTTGGGTAAGTCTAAAACGCATGTGCTACTACCTCCTTCTTATTTATCTACAAGTTTTCTGGGGCTCCAAATGCCTGCGGGCCAAGTTGTCTTCTACTGTCTTCTTCCACTTGTTTTTCGGTGAAAATTTTTGCATCTCACATTTTTGCAAATTGCCATTTTCGCCTAATGCGACATGCCACTGAACACGTGTTTGGCTTGTAGCATTTCTTAAAACAACCACAACAACAATAATACTGTACTTACTTCAACAAATAACTGACAAATGTAATGAAGTTGCAAGAACTGTCTGTCAGCAGTTTGATGTTGCCAAAGCTGCTGTTGTAGTTGTTGCTTTATAAAAGTTGGATGCTGGATTTTAAAGCCATTTTCAATTTATTTACAAACATCCGCTTCTTATGGTCTTACCTCAAACCAAGTTATATACGAGGTGTATTCAAAAAGTATCGCGAATTTTGTGTTTTTTCAAAAATTATTTATTTATTCATGAATATCTATTTTGTCCCCTTCAAAGTAATCCCCATGAGATATTATACACTTGTGCCAACGGTTTTTCCAATCTTCGAAGCACTTCAAAAAATAATTTTTTTGTATCTTGTTCAGCTCCTCCTTCGATGCCGTCTTTATCTCGTCAATAGAAGCGTAACGTCGTCCTTTCATGGGCCTCTTCAGTTTAGGGAACAAGAAAAAGTCACATGGGGCCAGATCTGGGGAATACGGTGGCTGCGGCATCATTAGTGTGTTGTTTTTGGCCAAAAAGTCGCGCACAAGCAACGATGCGTGAGCAGGGGCGTTATCGTGGTGCAAAAGCCAATTTTTGTTCTTCTTTGCACATCTTCCCGGCCTTCTGAGAACATTTTGTACCACCGATAAACGTTGCTTCGGTCCAAGGTAGCTTCTCCGTATGCCACAGTCAACATTCGGAATGCATCCGCGCACTTAATTTCGTTTTTCACACAAAATTTGATACAGGTTCTTTGATCCATTTTTTTGAACAGGTAAAAATCGAAGACGATCCAAAACACGTGCAAGCAAAGCAGCTGTCAACAATTAACTGAACATTCAAAATGGCCGAGCTTGTCGGCATAAGTGAGAGACATGAGTACCAACATAACGCCACAAAAAATTCGAAATTCGAATATACGTAACCAGCGAAAATTCAAAATTCGCGATACGTTTTGAACACACCTCGTATATATATAAACAAATTTTTACCTACCAAGATTGCTAACATATGTGCATTTACCGGTAAGCACTGGAGCTAATTATTTCCTAAGTAACGGTGGTTGTTGTGTGTTTACTTTTTCGTAGTAGATTACTCATAAAATCAATAACTTACTCTCACTAGCTAATCGAATGCTCAACTAATCGTTTGACCCTTCGGAGAGTATTCTACATATCGTCGGTGACACTGCAAAACCGCGTAAAGCAGAAATGCAAAACCCCGCAAGTGGCATTTGTGTCAAAAACTTTCATAGGCCTCTGTCAGCAAGATATACTTATTTTTTCCCAAAAAAAACGACATGTTGGTTTGGAAAATAATTAAAAGAATCGATATTAATAGGAACTTTTTCCATTAAGTGAATATTCGTTGAAAAAATAAGTAATTTGTAGTGGCAGAACAGCCAAACTGAGATATCACTTACTCGATTTAGCATTTATGCGTTACGCGGTTTTGCAGTGTCACCGACAATATTCTTTGTACGCTTGAAAAACTGCGGCACAAATACAAAAATGCCCTGACTACCTCTTCGGTAACAACAAGTGCCAGACTTGTCCTGTACTCAAATATAATCTGTACCTTCAAGGAGCGTTCTTGCGCCTTTGCTATTACCTTTATATTAAGTCCCTTTGTTGTTCTTGTTATTAGCAGTGCTTCGCTTCTCAGAGTGCTCATGCCCATTAGGCAGGGCGAAGCATTGTTAGTTAAGTCCCTTTCTTGTTTATCTGCTCATTTCCAAACGATATAAAAAATGTCTTTTTAGACAGCTTTCGGTAGTCACTTGGAAAACTCGTTTGAAATTGGAAATTTTGACATCTAATTTTAACTAATTTCCAGCATACCTAGGGACTTGAAACTTGGTACATAGTTCAAGACACGCTGACAATACAATTTGTAGAAAGCAAAACTCCACTAGGTGGGACAGTAATTGATATACTTGAAAATATCTCAAAAGCTAACTATGTGCTTAAAAAATTAAAAATGAGAATTGCAATTGCCTTTCTTTACTCATCTACGCAAATTAATTAAATACTTGTTAGCAAGTGGATAATCCCCGACTTTTAGAATTTTAGCAAACTGCCGTTTGCATAAAATGCTTATCTCTGCTTATAACTTTAAACGAGCTATTCTGGCATGGTTGTATATGTCTCGGAAACGGCTCAAATGATTTGGATAAATTTGGTATGTACATAATGTACCACATTCTACGAATTTTTATACAAGTGTTGCCACATAGGATGTTTTTACGGGGTTGCCACCTATCTGAAATTTTTGCAAATGAAATAAAATATGCCAACATGGGTATCAAAGGAAAGGTATTTTCTGGAGTATTTCAAAACAAAATTATTTCTAGATAGGGTTGCCACGTTTTGTTGCCGCCTGAGCTTTTCGGGTAGGTAGTAAATGATAGATGTCGCTGTGGGAAGTGCAACCTCAGTCGATTCGTAGCAACTGTCTCCATGTCATTATCAACAGCGCTTTCTGAGGTGAATAGTTCAATCAGATGTGTCTAAGCTTTATGGAGGGCGAGCAGTTTTTTTTTAAGTTAATTTATTGTATATAATTTTATTATTTTTTTCAGAGAGTAGAACGGGGTGTGCGGAGCACATGTTGCATAGGGGACAACCCTTGAGTAATGCTTATTTAATTATTATTTTATTTATTTAAATTATTTGTTGTATACAGAACGGGGTGCGGCGCACCTGTTACACTTTGTACTGACGCATTGCGCGGGATTGGTTTCCTCATTCTCGTTGTGAAAAACACATGCAACTGAAATAAACGAAAGAAATGACTACAGCTTATGTCGCTTAAACAAGATGTTTAAATTGGGGAAATCAAATTTGGGCATTTAACTGGTATACGTTAAACTATGAAAAAGTATTGTTATTTCCAGTATGGTCAACATTTGCCATGACTGCTCAGGGGTAAACTTTTGAGTTTGTCAGTGTGGAAGTAAGTTTATAGATGAACATATACGAGGTGTGTTCAAAAAGTATCGCGAATTTTGAATTTTTGCTGGTTACGTATATTCGAATTTCGAATTTTTTGTGGCGTTATGTTGGTACTCATGTCTCTCACTTATGCCGACAAGCTCGGCCATTTTGAATGTTCAGATAATTGTTGACAGCTGCTTTGCTTGCACGAGTTTTGGATCGTCTTCGATTTTTACGCGAAATTCGTACCAAAATTACTCCATTGTGACCAAAAACAGCATCGCATGAACATTGCTAATGAGATGTTAAACTCTGTCCGCGACGACCCAAATTTGCTCCAGAGGGTCATAACTGGTGACGAATCGTGGGTTTATGGTTATGACTCGGAAACCAAAGCTCAATTATCTCAATGGAAGCTGCCGCACGAACCAAGACCGAAAAAAGCGCGCCAAGTTCGGTCGAATGTGAAAGTTTTGCTGACAGTTTTCTTCGATTGCAGGGGCGTGGTGCATCATGAGTTCTTGCCACAGGGAAGAACGGTCAATAAGGAATATTACCTGCAAGTTATGCGCAATTTGCGTGAAGCAATCCGCCAGAAACGCCCGGATTTGTGGAAGAACAAAAATTGGCTTTGCACCACGATAACGCCCCTGCTCACGCATCGTTGCTTGTGCGTGACTTTTTGGCCAAAAACAACACACTAATGATGCCGCAGCCACCGTATTCCCCAGATCTGGCCCCCTGTGACTTTTTCTTGTTCCCTAAACTGAAGAGGCCCATGAAAGGACGACGTTACGCTTCTCTTGACGAGATAAAGACGGCATCGAAGGAGGAGCTGAACAAGATACAAAAAAATGATTTTTTGAAGTGCTTCGAATATTGGAAAAACCGTTTGCACAAGTGTATAATATCTCATGGGGATTACTTTGAAGGGGACAAAATAGATATTCATGAATAAATAAATAATTTTTGAAAAAACACAAAATTCGCGATACTTTTTGAACACACCTCGTATAACAATATGCCGTTTTCAAGAGTTAAGGAACCAAATGCGTTAAAATTAATGCTTCAGAAAGAAAATCAAACACGTATTCAGGACATGGTATGGAAGGAAGTGTTGGCTTAGATTTCATCTGTGTTAAATATAAAAGGTTATGAATAATTCTATTTTGAAAAATAAAGACGAAATCAAAAAATTTTTACCGATATATAGAGCACTTACCGACAAATATACCAAAGTGAACGTATTCTTTTCGACTATTTTATAGCAACAGACAGCCTCCAACCATACAACTCAGCAAGAAATCATGTAGAGACTTGTCGAAAATATGGTGAAAACTTTTTTTTAGCAGCCACAAAGGAGAAGTTATATCTATTAAAAATTTGTTACCAAAAAAAAAAAAAATATTTAATATCATTCTATCAACACCGAAGCTCTGTTTGTGGCTACTTTTCGATATGTTTTTATCTAAAGAAACCCAAATTGTATGGCCACCTATGAAAATGCCGAGCAAAGGTCGGTAGCCCAGGTACTTTATATAAATTACAATAATACGATTTTATGGAGATATCCGGTTTTTTTAAACTTTTTCATTTTTTTTTTTTCATTTTGACTTATTTTAGTATAAGTGTTGAAATCACTTCAAACGTCTCTACAATACATGCTTGGGTCGAAATGAGATCTGCTTGGTAAATTTTGCACGTAAGAAATAATCCTCTGAGTTGTCGTAGAATATTCATATATTCCCATCATACTAACTTATCGGTCCTATTAACTTTGGTTTAGTATCCGTTTTTCCTTTTTTGAAATATGATTTAAAAACCTAAATCTTATACCAAACCCATTAAAAGAACATCCCCGTTTTGGTTTTGTTATATTTTTCGCTTTCGGTTTCAAAATAAAAAAAACGAATACTACTTTTGTGCACAAAAAAATTTAATAATTTTATCAGCTACAAAATTCAAGTGGTTTAAATTCGGCCTGATTTTCTAGAATTTTTTAAAATTGATCACTTTATACAAAATATTTCTTAATCGCGTTTTGATCTTGAAACCAACAATACGAAAACAGAAATTATGGGCCGGTTTCACCAACGTGACTAAGACTAAAACTTAGTCGTGACTTAAGTTAGCACAGATTCGAGACTAACTTAATTTTGGGTTTCACCAACTGAGCGACTTAAATAATTTTGAGCACAACAACCCGATCAGCTGTTTTATGCATAGTAGTATTTTTTCATACCAGACAACTCTGCGCATCGCAATATCCCAGTGCGAAATGGGCATGTATGACTATACACGAAGGAATGTATTGATCTTACACCCATTTCTCTTTAGTTGGAAGGTACTAAAATTAGCGCTTAATTGAAAAAGATAGTTTCGTAATGGTTGCATGCTTGAAAACTAGCGTTTACATGCATCTACACTTACCCCGTTAAAGTCAAGCATGATCAAGTTTCCGACTGGGACGTTGCACAAAACAAATTAGCAGGATTACTGACATTAAGGTTTCGAACCACAGCAACACTGCTTAGTGGAGAATAAGTCAGCTGGCAAGTTGACTAAGTTGTGACTAAGCTAAGTTAGGTGGTGAAACTGAAAAAGTGAAAATCGCGACTTAACTAAGTTAAGTCGAGTTGGTGAAACCGGGCCTAAGTTTTTTATTTCTGTAAATAGTTACTGGCAAAAAACCAAAAATTACCGTGAATCGATGGAAAATTAGGAAAGTGTTCCATAGTAGTTTTCGGCAGAAAATTCTTATGATTGAGCGGTCTGCGGCCGTGATTTAAAAACATAACCCTATGCAAATACATATTTTAGGTTTTTAATACTGAGGTGAAAACTCATTTTCTGTAACAGTTTTCACTGAAAATTAGCCAGGGTACGTTCTTGTAAAAGAAAATATGTGCCCACGAAATGAAGTAAAAAATTAAAAAAAAAAAGACAATCCCGTTTGGAACCGGTTTCGCTTTTTCAGAAGGTCTCGATTTCGTTCTTTTTCAGATGAAATATTGAAAAATGGTTTTGGTGTAATCGGTTACGGTTTCGGTTCCAGTCCATGCTTTATATACACTAAATCGGCACGGCTTCTTCTTTTTAGTATTCAAACTTCAACATCGAACAGAAAAATCTAAAGAAAATAGTACTAATATTCTTACTGAACTGAATTTATGCTCCCCTACCTGTTTTCTGTATAATCTTTTATTTGTGTATATTTGATAGTATTTATGCATAAATATTTTTTATTTTGTTGTGACTCCATGCATTAATTTTAAGGCGGCTTTGACACCGAAAAGGAAAAAGTGACCTTGTCCACTAAGTTTCGTGAAGTGCAAAACACCCTTAACATGTATATTTGCGCTTAGTATGTATATGATTGTCAAACCGTGTATAACTTTTTAAACAAAAACAATGCTGGCGACAGCATTATGAAAAAACGCATATAACATTGAGAATGAAGTGAAGGAAAATCAGCCTATTCGTCAAATCATCATAAGGAAAATAAAGAATATCACAGCAATAAATCTATAAAATAAAGTAATGTAAAACAAGTTTTGCAAAGAAAGTGAGTCCATTCGTTGTATACCCAGCAATGAACTTTCAGCACACTTGCTAAGCATATATGTATACTTAACACTGCTGGGTATAAGAAAATTTTAAGAACTTAAGTTGAAGAAGTACATAGGTAAAGAATAAACGGGCAAACCAAAGAAATTACTAAGACAAGTGGAAAGTTACGAAGGACAAGAATAAGTCTTAAGTTATTTTGAACTTAGTACATAGCAAACGTCTTCCAACCGTGTAAAAATTCTAGAGTCAGTGGAGAGGTAATGAAGCATACGAGAAAGAAAGTTGTACAAAACTTATGCCATATTTATAAGTTCACCATTAGTTTCTTTTTTTTTTGTACCATTTTCGCATTTTATTAAAATTTAGCTATATTTTTGTACTAAATATATGGCTATAACATCCCTTCCCTTTAGCACTAAACTCTTGCCAACCTTTATCATATGTGTAGTAAAATTTAAAAAAAGCTTTCTACCTCAGCTTTGTCCTAGGCCAATGCAGAGGTGGTTCTTATGGCCAAATATGATTCATAATTTAAACAGGTAAGAACGAGCGCAAGCTTTCCGAGAGCGCAAAAATGTTTAGGAGAAAAACAAATAAATGCTGAGAGTAGTTAACGGTCTTGTCTCTCTGAGAGTCCGCACTCCACGAAATAGCAATCAAAACAAAACCGAAAAGCGCGCACAGTTGTAATGCTGATTTATAGGCTTGTATGTATGTAGGTACGAAGAATAGTATTTTTGAAAGAAACCACACACGTGCACCTAGGCAGTGTGCTTTATTTAACCTTTGCTTACGTAACTATAGTGCACTGCAGGTGTTTTTCACTTAAATGTGAGAAGGAGATATGTTCGCTTATCAAACTTTTAAGCTCCTTTCAAATTTAGAGCAACAATATCGTTGTCGCCAAAGCAAAAAATCTAAATTTCTTATTGTACGTTTGACATAAAAACATATTCAGTAGAGATAACCTTATCATGAAAACGTGAAGACGGTTAGCTTTTGAAATCCTTGTTGTGCCATGAAAAACGAATTCTTTAAAGTTTAGACACAATTTACAAAATCCTAACAGTGCTATAAAAGTCAAAAGTATTTATTTCCGCTATTAAAACGACTGTATGTGGAATATTCATATATTTTTTTTATAAATTTTTTCACCAACCTTCAGAACAACGTATTTGAAGAAAATATAGAAATATCTTAATTAATACAGGAGATTGACGATATTGAGTTATATATCGATTGATATATGAAGTTCAGTTCCTAAAAAAACACCAAACAGACTGTAGGTAAATCATTATTTATTACTCTTTTCTACATACCAAAAAGTTGCGGAAAAACGGGCTACTTTTACTACAATGTCTTAACAATTTTTGCCGGTCAGCACAGAGAAAAGTAAATAAAGAAAAGGTTTCACTTGAAAATGTTCACATAACAAAACACAGACGCATATAATATGTACACGTAGTCAATACGCACAGTTTTACAATCAATGGAATTCAACGTACTTTATATTATTTTGGCGCCAATCACTTTGTATCCCTTTATCTCTCTTCATTTCAAACGTTCCAACACTAATATTTCTCTCACGCTCTTCTCAAACATTTCTAAACTACTCGCATGCCCCTTTGTAAATAAAGAGAGCATACAGCAAGCTAATCGCTTTTGAGCTTCGGTTAACGAATGGACGAGGCAAAGTGCTTTATAACGTGCGGCATTGTCGTATTTCCGAATTAACTTAAACTTAGCGGTAAAACGACAGGACAAAAGCACGAAAGGCTGCAATTTCAACAAACCAGTTTATAACGGATACTCGTAACGAGCGGTACGGCATGATTTTAAAGCGGCAAAATGACTAATCAATTGATATAATAATAGAGTGAATAAAACAACATTGCAACAACATATAAGTATTAGAATTGAATTTGAATTACTAATGACTTCACTAGTAAACCTATGACTACGACTTTGACTACCTAGTATATCGTACTACTAATCGATAAGAAATAATATAAATATGTCTTTTGTGTTAGAGTTGAGTGCGCAATCATTTGCATTACATGCTATGTACTCGTATATGTAAATTTTTATTTACCAATTTGTGTTACGAAATAACGTAAGAAGTACGTAGGTATTTCTGTTAAGTGTGTTCATGCATTTATAATGTGAAAAAATTTACAATGCTATGTTTAATGATAATTTCATAAATAAATTTTTATTTCCTAATATTTTTTAAAAAAAATTAAAAATTTCGTAGACTTGTAAATGCATTGAGTCTATGTGATGAAAGCAAATGAAATGCTAAAATAAAGCAATTAAGTGAAGTGGCATTTTCTAGAGAGCAATCACTAAATAATGACAATAACAGTAATACCAACAACAACAACAGCGTCTATGGTAAACAATAGTAATGAACAACACCTGCAAACGGCCATTCAAAAGCGAACGAACAAGCGAGCGATATGATCTAATGACCCATAAATGCTTTGCATGAAATTTGCAAACACTCATAACACATATACATACGTACATATAACCATTAATAAATGCACATGCATGCACAAACACGTACTAATGGTATATGTTGTGTATTTTTTATTTTTGTTTTTTTATTTTGCCTTTTTATGGTTTGATATCTTCAAATTACGTATACGCTCTGTTGTACTTAATGCCGTGTGTAGTGCACACATACTTTTATACACAGACCTTCTTTCAAGGCGGCATATTCGCTAAGTATTTTGACCCCTTTCTGTTGCGCCGCAGTAGCAGCAACATGCTTCCAATGCAATCGAGCGCAAAGTCTTAACCTTTGTGGGTATATCGCATGCCATGGTAATCACTTAGCATGCCATGACAATCATTTCGCATTCATACAAGTAAATATAGAAGAAATTAAATAAAAGCACATGTGCAAAATATTTTAAGTTGGAAAAGTGTAGGGTTTATTAAGTCAACACATTCACTTATGTAGTCTTAGCAATGTTGTGTGCCTATATTGATGTTGATATGGCATATTATAATGGTACGATTATTTTTTTTGGTATTAAAAAGTAAAAGTATATGGGGTGTTCTTTTCGGCGTTAACCAAAATTAAAATAACTAGCTAGTTAAATTCATACACAACCAAAACAGAAGTAAGCATTTACAACTGAGTAAAAGTTCAACTTATTTTAGAATATTTTTGAAGAATACCGTGTACCGAATTTTTTTGCAAAAATGACACCTCTCAGATATACAAATTTTTTGAGCAAAGTATTGACTTGCTAGTCGGTGGAATATCGACATGTATAACGCTTTACACTTCTTTCTACGGCTAAGCATCATTAAAATGCTAGTATCGAAGTGTATCGTAGCTCGCCGGATTCATGAAACATAGAGATAAAGCATCCCAAAACTTGACAGAGTTAAACTTGCTCCAAGTCATTAAGATTTTTATACCTAGTAGTAAGTAAGGATAAAATTTGGCATGTACGTTAAAGTTAAGGCAGAAAATAAATCTTCCAAGAAATTTTTGGAAATGGGAGTGGCACCGCCCACTTTCGATTAAGTCAAATTAAGAAATAACATTGATCTGATCAAGTAGCGAGTTTTATAATAAAACTCATAACAGTTACGGCCCCCGTTTATAACACGAACTAAAATATTATTTACCTGCGTAAATTGGGATGCCATAATAGATCACTACTAGGCATATAATGTTCGGTTCCACCCAAACTTAGATTTCCTTACTTGTTATTATTTGAACATTTATCAAGGTAACACTATAATGCTTCTGAAATGCTTCTTCAAAATTCGTTTGTTCTTCTAAGGAAGTGTTCATAAAGAAAATTAAGAGCAAACTTGGTACAAAAATTACTGATTCGTGCATTCTTATTTAATCGCTTATTACGAGCTTTTATACCGCTGCATAATATGATGACCTTAGTGCATTCCTAAAGAGCAAAAGACAGAATATTCCCAATACACGGATGTATAGCGTTGGCAGCAGGATCCTAAAATCGGACTGTGACGAAGCGGTAATTTCTTTGTTTACTCTAAAACCAATAAGACTGCGGGTAATTATTTATCTCCTGCTAGATCTTCAAGTATGGAGGAGAAGTGCTGGTGCTTACATCACCTTTCTAGTCGGAGGGGTGATTCCTGCTGATTGCAACATATTGTACAGCGTCAATACAATAATTATCGTATATAAGACTCAATATGGATTTTTTAATTTTTAAGTCTAAGCTTTCAAGACCTCTAAAAGCCGCTCAAACTCACGCTAGGTTTTCCCTAGAGCGACTTGATTTAGTTTGACTTATTTAAGCTGATATCAGACAAAATAGACTGCAGCAGATTAAAGAGCTTACGTGTTATCTACTTTGTAACGAAAAAGTGGTGCCATACGTCGGTAATATTGACACAATCGGAACTAACAGTCGCGTCGAAATTTCAGCCTTCACAGTCGCATTCGAAATGGATCAGCGGCTTAAAAGGACAAGAAAAGTAACTGCTGCCATTGCGGACGACTTACACGGTGTCCAAAAAGTTCGAATACAAGCTTTGTAACTTTTTTAAGCCACCAATCACCTGATATTGACGTAACCGCTTGAAAACTTGATAAGGGTTTGCCATACCTTTTGGTTTAAAAGGCCTTTAGTTGTATATTCGAACTTTTTAGACATTTTCTGAGGGCTTCACTGTTTCACGCCTACTCCTAACACATACAAGGGAAAAACCATCACAGACTTTGTCTGTTTGCGAGCGGCGGTGGAGCTCGAGCTTTCGTGAGGCATAAACACAGCGCTAGACATTCGAATTATGCTCCTAGATACCCAGAAAGTGCATAAGGGCAGAAGTAGGAAAAAGTCGAACCATGCTTTCTGAGAGAAGTGGAGAAGGCATTGCGTGGTGTTTCCAATAGTCCCTTATTCAAAACCGGAAATGACTGGCGCTTTTTTGAACTGGCCCCAAATAGTCTAGCGGTTAAGCCTTTACATTTATTATGGAATCTGATTGAGAATCATGTAAGTGAGCCGTTGGCACAGTTTTTTGGTTCCTTTTAGGATTTTCCCTAACAAATGAAAATAATACATAAACCAACACATAAAAGAATAAAATTTTTTGTATATATTATAAACGTCGAGATTAAGTTAACCTATGTATAAAGATTTGTTAAGATATCGAAATATTTTGAGAATGTTTTGAAAGAACGGCCTGCCAAACATACCAAAAGTATATCACGTATATTTATGGCTAAATCCTCTTCGAAATGACAACAGTACCTACACCACGAAAAACAGCAAGGAATCTAACATAATAGTAGATATTTGTAAAAAACCCTAGCTCAAAGTACTTTTAAGTGATATCGTACCTTTAATTTGTATATAATGTCCTTCAACTTGACGGACGGGCAAGAATTTAAATCATGGACATTTGAAAAAGCAATTTCTCGCGAGACAAGTCACTTTCCCAAAACTTTTGTCATATATATAACTTTTATATATATATAACTATTTGCCATATTCCTGCGACCGTTAATTCTAAAGTTACAGCATCATAAAAACAATTTCTTTCTTATTCTTATCCAAAAATCATTTCATAAAACAAAATCTTTTGAATAAGTTGAATTTTTTAAAAAAATTCGGAAGGGAAAATTGTAACGTATATTCGATACAAGAACTTGTGTCCATTTAGTGTCCAAGCACTTCAAATTAGTTAGATACATTTGACGAAAAATCTTCTATCGATTGAAGTTCTTTTGTCAAATGCATTTTTAGAAAAAGTTGCTTCCTTAAATTGAACAAGCTAATTTGCCAATCAGCCTGTTGTCAGGTGTCATTGTGACAAAACTTCTTTATGGACTCAAATTATTTATTGCAAATTTTAAGTGAGGAAATGAAGTCCTATTGTAAAAGAAGTGCTTGTTGTCAAGTGGTTTTATAGTAAAATAAGCAAATTGAAGTTGTTTTGAAAGTAAGTGGAAACGAAAACAGGAAAAAAATGTTGGCTTTAGCTAGAAAGGTTAAGAAAATGGTTGAAGGGGCCTTCAAAATAAAATAAAAATTGTGCATTAGTTAAACTTTGTTCAGTGTTAAGTGAATTCTCAAATGAAATTTTACCCTGTCGGAAAATTCACAAAGCAAAATAAATCCCAAATAAAACATCATCATCTTATAATTTAGCACTCGATGCTGATGATATGTTTAGTTTGCGCCAATATATGGAACAATTCGCTGGCATTGAAAGTGAGCACTCCGAAGAGAATATTTTTCACGAAACCGACTTCAATGATTCAGATTATGTTCCGTCGGACAATTATGGTTTAAATACTGCGTCAGAGAGTATCCGACTTATATCAGGAGTAATTGAATACAATTTTAGTGATACAGTTATCCATATTTCAATGAGGAAATACTTTCTAAATAAACAAAAGCCAACAAAGGCGAAGAAGACTGATAAAGAAATAAAAACTCGGGAAGGGAATGTCAATTGGAAGAACAAAATAATACCTGCAAAGAAAATGGAACAACTGGTGAATACTATCAAATATGTGTAACGAAAATAACTTTTGAACAACAGCAAAATATATTTAAGTAAAGCTTTGGTTTCCCCAAAAGCGGTGCCGCTATAGAGCGGCCGTCACATAGCGGTAGAGTAGGTTATTACGTGTAAACCAAGAAGACAGTGAAGTTCACCGTAATGTAATATAGCGGCAAGCATAATATATTACGGCCGTCATGACGGTGGCAATTCGTTCTTCAACGTTTTTTCTCACCGTCCCTGTCATAACGGTGAGAATTCAATCAAAAACTTCAAATCTATTCACAAAAAAGGAAAACAACACAGACATTTCTGTTTTCTTTTTTTTTCAAAATAAATTTTATAAAAGCATACAAAAATTAAAACACAGTAAAAATCGTGCAAATAGCTTAGGCCAAGTCGACATCATACAATTGGCTGAGTTTACAACAAAGCGGTGCCGCTAATGACGGTAAGAACAGCGGTGGTTATTTTCTCGCAAACCAAAGCTTAATACGAGATTAAAGCAAGCGCCGTCAATACATTTTTGGTACGATTCATTTTGAGCCAAAAAAGAGTGAATCCCTCAAAAAAGCTGCAAAGCTATTTGTATCACTTTGAGGCTGGTGGACAGTAAACTCGCGTATGTAAATAGTGTTTTTTAAAAATATTTGGGGAAACAGCCCAAAGTATTAAAACTTTAAAACGCCAAAAAGTTCAACAGATGTTTCTTGGAGTAAGCGTAAACGATCGACGAGACAAGTATTCTCCCCATCATAAGTTATCAACCGAAAAGTATATTGAAATGCTTGAACATATTAAAACTATACCAAAATATCAAACCCATTATAGTCGACGTCATACGCGCTAACTCTATTTCAAACGCAGTCTGAACCTCGTTCTCTTATAACGACTGTATATAGAAAAATATTTTTAACCGGTTTTAGAATCAAAATATCAGAATATACTTCGTCAACTTAATATAAAGTTTAATAAAACTAATAATTCCCAACGGACAACCCACCATCCCGCCCAACCGACACATCCGCATAACGCACGGCGGGTTGATCTTTGCAATACTTCTGAAATCCTGAAAACGCAAACAGAAAAAACTTTTGATGAAAAAGAAGAAGTATAATTTCTATTGCATCAAAAAGCACATCTCGTTGGATGCGTTATGAAAAGCAAAAAGTAGGAACTTAACAAAACAAAACGTCTTTAAAGTCATAAGTGAAATTCGAAGAGTTAAATGTAAACCCACGTAGAGAAAAGCTACAGCAACAATTGACATTGAGTTATACGTCTCCCTTGGGTATATCGATAATTGAGAACATAATTCCCTGGATATGCTTTTTTTCATAAAGAGCGATTTCCACAACTTTTACAAAAATAGAGCGACGGAAGGTGAATGTCAAGCCGAACATGATTCGGACCTCGACGAGGAAGAAAATATCTCACTTCAATATTATTTTGGGTTTTGAAATCTACTAAAGTTGTTTGGACTTTTGTTTTTAATAACATTTTTTAAATAAACTTGAACTGACTCAAGGTAACAATATTCAGCTGATGGCCTCGAGCTAGTGCTGTAATTTTGTATTTTTGTATATTTATATACTTAAAGTAGACAAACCATATCAAGGTAACAAATTTATTTCCTGTTTTTACCAAAAAAAAAATTGACAAAAGCGCTTATATGGAACAAGATGATTTTCTGCAGGAAAATTTATTTTACAAGAAAACTTCTTTTTCTGTTACCCGTTTATTTAAAAAGTATAACCGTTATATAAACGAATTTCATTGCAAAGCACTTAATACTTATTTAGTTTCAATAAATTTTATTCCTATGTTTCTTCACTCTTCTGAAAAATTTTGCGTTTTTGAAAGATATATTCTAGTTTTTTTTTTGTTTTGAGTTAAATTTAACCCATCGAAGTTAATAAACTATATGTGGTTACCACAACTTAATAAAAGAACTGCTATCGACCAGATCTGTGTAAAAAAAAAAAATATTCCAAAAATATGTATACTCTCTGTTACTTTATTTATGCCCTTTTAAACCATTTTTATATAACTGGTACGGAGCTAAATTTTATAATGCAACGTTTACATGTTTAAGCTTTGCACATCCTTATTTGCATGCTGCTTACAAACTACGCATAAAACCACACATAAACATAAGCTCGGTAAACTTACATAACTTTTATATTTATATCTGAATTTGTAGTTGCCAAGTTGTTGTTCCTGCATATAACTGCAAAAAATAACACACACATTTACTTGCATACCCATACCGAAATGCTTATCTTACCTGAAGGGAAAGTTCTTCGTCAACTGCAGCGCTTGCATGCATACAGTCTGTCTAGTAAAAGCGTGACCACCGTAGCAAGGCTAACGGAGAAATAGTTGGTTTATGCTAAGTAATAGAGTTTTGAAAGTGTGCGCCATTTATATGTTTTAAGGTAATAAAACGTTTAACGACCATGATTCACTTTAAAGTGTTAACATGCCCGGGTTAAAAGTCGACTTACTTTTTGCGGTCAATCGTCCCAAAATATGGATCGTTTGGCTAGAAAACTGCTTGAAATCTCATATCTAATTTGCTTTGCGTCCTTTTCTTAATATCATGGGTACTGGAGATTAGTAACTGCAGATTTGCAACGGAAATTTTGATCTACACCAGGAACAAGTACCTAGACGTCGAAATAAACTGCCGAACACATGTGCCAAAAATGTCTCAGTAGAAACTGGCAAAGCTTACAAAACGTAGTACTAGTAATGGAGCAGAAACACATAGATCGGGCCCAACTGACAAACTAACTCTAATACTTGACCAGATGTAACTTGATCTTCACTCATGTGTAAATGTTATAGGTTGAGTCAGAAGAGCAACAGTGCGATAGTTAGAATATTTTCTGTGATAAACAAGGCAATTTTAGGTAATTTTTTCAGTCCCTCATAATGAATCCAGGCCTTCGAGTAGGCGTGTACCCTGCTGAAGAACTTTTTACGAGTATACTGCTTTAGCAAATATCAAGCTGCCGCAAGCTGTATTATTTCTTCAGCTGATTTTTAGACCAAACCAAAATGTTTGGATAGATTTATGTTTGCCTACCATCATGCAATTATAACCTTGGCCATTCAAGAACCAATCAATAAGCTTTTGAACTTTTTAACTATGTGCAGACATGTTCTCTGTTTAAAAATGTGTGAAGTGGGCCACTTTTATTCGAAGTTCGATTTTCTTTTGGAAACTTTTTTGTATAATTCACAACAACAACATAATTTTCGAAATATATATACAATATCTTATCTTCTATCAAACTGCTTTTATTTTTTCAGCTTATTTATTTTTGGTATAATATAACTCACGTTCCATTGCTGCTGATAGTTTGTAATGGAATGCAAAAATGAAGAAACCAAAAAAATTCAAAATTTTGCTGTTAGTTTTTGCAAAAAAAAATAAATATGCTAAAATAAGAACATCAGTTTGGAAGACGATTCAAGATTTATATATTTTTCAGAAATGAGGAAAATCTGACTGGTCAATCCAAAGAAATCAAACAAAAACTTTGGAACTTCTAAAATATGTTTAACTTGGAAAATAAATCAAGTTTTTTACAATCCCAGCAAACCATAGGAATCATAAATGAGTCAGAAAGAAGTTGGAGCGTTTACGCTCTTAATTAGCTCATTTATGAGTCCGAAATGAGAGTATTTCCCTTCCTGCGATTGTCGTCCGATATGAGCCGAATTTCATACATCATATGAGCTTGTATAGGAGTCAAATATGATACCTTTTTGTCACATAATCGACACATATTGGACTCATATATGAAGCTTTTCGAAGTTATTTATGTCTCTTACTATCTGCTCTTTTGAAACCCCTTTCCCTTGCAGATGACTTGAAAAATACATACATATTTCCGGAACAGCAACAACTTTTTTCAAAAACAAACAATACTAATATCTGCTCTAAAGTTGCTCTGTTAAATGAACACTGTCCGTATAAGGCTCATAATGTTCATCACATCGGAGTCATTAAAGACTCCTTAATGATCATATTTCTGAGGTTCATATTTTTCACATATATAAGACTCATATCGGACTCCTAAATTATGTGAACTCCGAGAATGTTTGAAGGGATGCTGCAAATTTCTTTTCATGTGTGGAATATATTTCTAAATATTAATTCTAAGTTCGTAATAATTTGCCGTTCATGCTTTTATTATATAGACTGCACAGCATACAGATATTAATGATGCAAATTAGGCGATCCCGGGTTACTTTAGTTTGTTAAACACCCCAGAATTTCTTACTTCCAATACCGCGCTGTTTAGGATTGGACATTTGTTACTAAAGGCTGAATATGTGTGATTAATTTATGAAAATTCTTTTAATTTTTGTTATCAACGTGCAATATATTCGATAATTTAAATTTTATTTCTTGAAAAGGGGTTGGATTAAAAAACTATATAAATTTTAATAATAGGTTGGGAAAATTTAAATTAAATACCTGTCTAAATTTTGATTTGCTTTTTATTGGTATAATTTTTGTTTTAAATAAAAAAATAACAAACATCCAGCCATTTGTTATATATTTAAAGCTCAGATAGCTTCTCATAAAATGTCTACATTTTTTCAACCTAAATTGTTGGAGAACGTCGATCTAGGGATCATGAAATCCAGTACCTAATATTTCGTGATTGTTAACATCCAAAGAATTGACATGCCTAGTGTAGACGTAGTTTTACTTTTTTTACATAAATACATCACATGCACCTTCACCTGACCCAGGTGCACTCACTCGTTTTCTTGCCACATAAGCGGCATCTTTTTTACTCAGCTCAATTTTGCCATCTTACAACAACAAATACTTCACCACCAACACTTCCACTAAGACTTCTTATTCATGTTTCAATCTCTTTTTTCGTTATTTTATGACGATTTGCATATTCTGACATTCCAAGACCTTTACATTATTAAATACGTAAGTAGCTGCAGTATTTGTTGCTTTTTGTTACGTTCGACATTGCATTTTTACGCGCTCGTGTTTGTTTGTGATAAAGTTTGAAACGGGTTTTTTGCATGTGTTTACGACATTAGTGCAAATATGCGTATATTTGTATATATGGAAAATATATTTAGTCATTGCATCCAATGCTCTGTGTAAATATTCGACAGTTTGTCTAAAGGGAAGTGTTTCTTTAGAACAGACTCACCTTGCTATTTTAGGTAGAAGCGTACACATCTAACCCCAATATAGAAAACGTAAATGTTGTTGATCATCCTAAGGACAGGGTAATAATAAACCTTATATCTACATATATTTTTTGGATTCTCTTTTAATTTTTCCTTTTTTTTTTGGATAAAGAGTGAGGTCATTATCTAACACTTAAGCAATTTGTAATGGTTACACAGCGGTGGAGTTTAGAGAGCTCCCATCACAACTTCACCTTCCCGATGTTACCCTACCGTGTGCACCTTGCTCGATATCAAGCCCGGAGTCTCAGCCATTGCCGTGCGATTCAAAAAGAAGGGTAACAATAGTGACACTACAACAGCAGACCATACAAAAGAAGTTACGTGCACACTTTCGGACAGACCACTCTAGCTAATGAATTAATAATTCATCGCAACAACAACAAAGACAAATCACGTTTAGTGGTTTCACACAGCATTCCTTACCTCTATACTGCTAGCAGTTTTAGATGTTGAAATTGCCCCTTGCCCTCCCTCACCATGGCTTCTATTTTTGTTGGAGTAACAAAAAAATGGTTGGAAGCCCCACCTTCTTACAATTTACTTACCATAGGGTTCAGAGTATAAAAAAATTGTAGACGATAATTGTTTTCCAATTATAAGTTCTTTTTATTTACAATAAAAGAGTACATTATCGCCGGGTACCTGACGTATATATACGTTGTTGCTATAACTTCCTTTCCTACTTATTTCTAATACAGTTCGCTATTAATATGAAAGAAGCGAAACTATGTATCAAAACAAACCAGTTAGCGATACTTAGATTCTAAGAGATAATGAGTAAGATAAAGGAATTTTTTTTTTTGATGTTTTATTTTTTTTTTGCAAAACCAAACAAAAACTGAGAAGTTAAAAAAGGTGTTTCTCCTACTATTTATGTTACTCTCCTGTTCGCTCTGTCTCAGGCCATGCAAAGCGGGCCTGCGTGTTCAAAATCTACATTACTAGGTTATCTATGATTTTTCAATGTATATATATATATATTTATTTTATTTATTTTTATTTTTTTTATTTTTAACTATAATACATATTTGTTTCTTTTGTTTTTATTTTATATATAAGAATACTTACGTTTCGTACCGGATTCGAGGTGAAGCGATCCCTCGTGCAGTAGCGAAGAACGGCCTGTTGGCATCAGTTTCGTACGTAAAGTTAAACTTATTTAAAAGGACATGTTTTTTTTTTCTATATGTACCTAGTACGTACAAACACAATGTACACATCCGTATATACAATTTTCTTTAAACCCTTTTTTTTTTCAATCACCTCCTCAACATTTCACATGTGAATAAATTTTTTATTTTTTGACTTATTTTCTTATTGATTAATTGAATTCCCAAAACAGAATATTATCTTTCTTTCTTTTTCCAATCTTTTATTTTCTTTTTTTCTTTATTATTTCATTAACTCGTAAGTGCACTATAACACTTCACCTCGCTTACTAACTTTGTAATCCCCTTTTTTTTCTAAGCTTATCTCAAAGTCTAGCTTGGACATAACTGTATATAATCTCTTATACTATCCGCATTGAAGTTTGGTACTTCATGTGCACCTATGCATGTACATACTCTACACAGTTCTTACTTGTCTTCTTTTTTTCAAAAAATTTATCTTTATAAGAAAAAAAAAAGTTTTTTTTACTAGGTCCGAGCCACATTGACTTTTACCTATGCACATACGAGCAAACCTGCCTACTCATCTTTAATTTTATGCACACTAGCCTCTCTATTTTGGGTGTTTCCTAGTGCAAGGATTTTCTTTTCTACAAGATATGTGGTCCTATGCTTAGCACTTTTAGTCACAAGATGCTACAAAAAGACTTTTATATTAGAACCATTACTACATAACATTTTTTTTATATTTACGTTAAAAGCCAATTGAGCTGGGCATAAATACTGAAACTAAACATCCAATTATTAATATATAAAATAATATAATACTAACAATGGATAACATTTCAAGAAATTCTTTTTGGTTAAAAGTTAATGTATAAATTAAATTAAAAGTTAATATATAAATAGATAAAAGCAATATACAAGCACATGCAGGGTGGCTGATGAATTTTGCTACATTAAGAAACTCAAATAATTTTTTTTCAGTGTATGGGATTCATTTTTCTTTTATTCATGTTAAAGCTCATTAAATTTTATTAAATATAGCTTAATTAGTTTTAAAAATAATGGAATTTAAATGCCCCCCCTGCTCGTCGATGCATGTGCGGCATCTTACCAAAAAGTTGTTCATTATTGCTTGGAGAGTTGAGACAGGAATAGCCGCAATTGTTTCTCGAATGGATTGCCTTAGTTCATTCAAATTTGTTGGTTTTGCTTTGAAGACTTCCTGTTTGCAATAACCCCACAAGAAAAAGTCAGGTGCAGTAAGGTCAGGCGACCTGGGTGGCCAACGGAATGTGGAGTTTCTGGATATCAGCTTATTGGGAAATTTTCGTCGCAATTCTGTCATAACAGGTTGGGCTATATGAGGAGCTGCACCATCTTGCTGAAACCACACAGAGTTGAAAGAAATTCTCATTCGGCGTAATTCTGGATAGAAAAACTCTCTCAACATGCTCAAGTAACGGTCTCCAGTAACCGTAACGGTGTGACCGTTTTCTTCGAAGAAGTAGGGCCCGACAATGCAGCGTTATGAAACTGCACACCACACTGTGACACGAAGTGGATGCAATTCCGTCTCATGGAGTATCTGTGGGTTGGAAGCACTCCATATTCGACAATTTTGTTTGTTTATGTTGCCGTTTAAATCGCAATGGGCCTCGTCAGACATGAAAAGACAGTTCAACATGTTTCCATCCTTTTCCACCATTTGAAGCATCTTCTGGCAAAATTCCAAGCGAATCGGCAAGTCTGCAGCGTTCAGTTTGTTGGCCATTTGAATTTTATATGGGAATAAGTCCAAATCTTTGTGCATAATTGACTGTAATGACTGTCTGCTTACACCCATTTGAGCAGATAAGCTTCTTGTCGAAACACGTGGATTGTTTTGTATGGCAGCAGCTATAGCAGCGATTGTTTCCTCCGTTCGAACTGAAGGGTTTCGATGGTAAGGTCTTCTGTTGACTGTCCCATGCTCGGCAAAATTGTTTACAAGTCTTATTATGGTCCATCTGCTCGGAGGATTGCCGCCAAACGTGCGCCTATACTCTCTTTGAACCGAAACTACGGACTCCAGTGCGTGATAGCGGCGGACAATCCAAATTCTTGTTTCAGTGTCCCAGTTATCCATTTTTGTTAAATGTAAAAGTCAATCTGCAAAATAAAAAAAAAATTAACCAGATTCATTAAATAGAAAAAAAGTTATTTAATTTTTTTTTGGTAGCGGCTTTCATCAGCCACCCTGTATTTAAATTAACAGAAGGAATGTTTCGAAAAAAATGGGCGAAATCGGTTAAGGTCCACGCCCACTTTTATACGAAAGATTTGAAAAAGGATCATAGATATATTTAATAGGCAATAACTTTGTATAAAATAACTTTATATCATTTTTATTGCACTTTCAAACTGACCGTGAACAAAGAAAGTCGAAAAATATAAATTTTCTAAAATGGGCGTGGCCTTGCCCCTTTTATAGTGGATTATTCCCCAAAATTTTTTATGCCATAACTCCGGTATAAATCTATTTATCGAAGCAAAGTTTGGCGAAAATGTTGTACATATAAAACTATTTGTTGTAAAAATGGACGAAATCGGTCAACGGTCATGCCCAGTTTCTTAACATAGTTCTGAAAAAGTTGTTTGTAAAATATAAAACGAGATATTTCTATAACCATGCAAGCTATATCAAAACTATCTTCTACACATAATAAGCTTTTTAAGCAAACCTCGATCGAGAAAAAATTTTGTGGATTTTGGGGAAGTAGGCGTGGCGCCGCCCACTTTTCAGCATACAAATTCTGCAAATTTCAAAAGCGATTGCTTGTAGTTTCAACTAAATATTGTATTAGTATTGTGAAAAAATGTGGTTAGCAGTGTTTGGTACATTATATACAAATAAATTAAATAACCCCTCAAAACTCATAACAGAAGTGTTTTTATTGAATTATTATAATATGAACTAAAAAGTATTAAAATAGACCTGCGCAAATTGGTATGGCATAATAGATCGCTACTAGGTATATAATGTTCTGGTCCACCCGAACTTAGACTTCCTTACTTGTTTACTTTTACTGCAGCTTTAGAGCGTTGTTGACGATATCTTTGAAAATGTAACTAGTTATGAAATAAAAATATAGCCCTTAGTTTGTTTGGCTTTTTGTGTAATG
Organism: Merzomyia westermanni; assembly: GCA_949987695.1. Classification (NCBI taxonomy): domain Eukaryota; kingdom Metazoa; phylum Arthropoda; class Insecta; order Diptera; family Tephritidae; genus Merzomyia; species Merzomyia westermanni. The sequence continues at coordinate 130,159,854 of OX465288.1, read as the reverse complement.
TATTAACTTTGACTTTTGCATTTCTAAGCTGTGTTATAATTAAATTAACAGAGCAACTTTTTTTATCTTCCCAAACAAGTTTAGAGTTTACCATTCAGATACTATTTTTATGCTCCCGTTATACATATCCATGTTCACGGGTATATATATATCTAAGTGTGAATAAGCCTTACGCTTTCTTGCACAACACACCTTTTATGTTATTACACGCCCGCGCTTTCCCCTACAATTTTCACGCTTGTGTTATTAGCATTGCATCGTGTTGTTGTCGGTATGTATAGCTTAGATGTTTTACTTTTACTGTTTCAAGTTAACTTTTTTTTGTCACGCTCCGTTTATTTTGCGCGAATATTTATGGTAGTTGATATTTGTTCGTTCGCATATCGCTATAAAAAGATAAGTTTTTAGTGAGAATTACCAGATTCTCACATTTAGTGGTTTTGAAAACTTTGACACAAGCGCATATTTGTTTTTGTTGTATAACATAATTATTTAAGCCGAGTTGTGTAAACTTGCAGTGGTGTGTCAGTTTTTCTCACTTCTGCAATGCCGACGAAGGTTATGTTTCTTGGAACTAAATCATTATATTTGGTTGGATTCTTTGCACAAAAGATGTCCGAAGTTGTTGCATTATAAAAAAGTCGTTCTTTTAGCAAATTGCAATTATTAGAAAGAAGGGGCTGAGCCTAATGGCTCAAAATGCTTCAAAACTTTTTTGCTCTCGACTTATTCGTAAAAGTTTGCTCAGTAATGAATACTATTCAGTTCGCTTCGACTTTTCGAATTTTACCAATACTCGAATTGCTATTAACCGAATTCTCGATGAATGTTTTTTTAAAAAAATATAAATATGCTTGTCATTTTTACATGTATATTGAATTTTCCACATTATCTCGAGCAAAATTGGTTGTGAAGAAAGAATTTATGCCTCAACTCACCCACATCTGTACGCAAAAGCTACATTAAAATGGTCCCTATGAAATCAGGAACCAACCCTACAAACGCTAAATCACAATTTAGATTTATCTCCGTATATCAGAACCAAATCTGCAAAAACATCGTTTTACTATCCTCGAGCAAAACTCGGGACTGAAATTTATCTGGACATTTTCAAAGTGGCTATGCGATGTTTGTTTATTACTGCGACTTCAATCAAGTCCGATCGCATATTTTACATTGCATCGAAATATCAGTGGAAGTATTACAGTTAACAAGATGACATGGCTTGACACAACGCATTCCGGATATACATTTGGTATATCGGGATTTAATCTTGATAAATAAGAATTTATCCTATTACAATGTACAACCGAAGTTTGAACAGAGTAACTAGATTCTCTCTAAATAAATCGAGTTACAGCTACAGAAGGAGTTTGTGCTTGTGTAACAGCGGTGGCCTTGCGAAAGCTGATAATAAAGCTTTCCGACTTTTCGTGGATGATGTTAAGGTCCTGCCCATGATCCTTGCTTTATAATGACGAGAATAAACGGACTTTATTTCTTTTGAAATACGTTAAGATGAGCACAAAGCTCATAATCAAACATAGTAAGTCCAATGGTTAAGCCATTGAGCCTATTGACTTAAATCACGTAAGCCGCACATTTATGTTTTTGGAAAAAGCGACGAAATGTACTCAACACAGGGTAGTCAACGATTTCAACGTCACAAAAAAAATAAGTAACAAGATTAGCTGATAATAAGATTTAAAAGCAACAAACATATATAGGCTATAGTTATAGTGCTATTTCGAAAACAGCCACTATTTCTCGTCAGACTAATTTATTTTGTTTAAGTTGCTTCAGCAGGTCTTGCGGTTAACCGAACCTGCACCCGCCTGGTTAGCAACCGTAGTAGTATACCACTTAAGCTATGCTGCTGGTTTTATCTGCGTTAATCAGTCTGACAAGAAATCGAATGAATTTGAAATAGTAGATTAACTATAGCCTGTATATTAGAGCGTATCACCAAAATAAAGTCGGCGTACCTCCCCTAATATGAAATACTAGCTGGACCCGTGCGCTCCTTGCGCAAAAAAAAAAACAAAAATGGTTTGAAACCTTTTATTAGTCCAGGTCCAGGATTTTCCAAACATTTTTCTCAAATTATAAAAAAAGATTTTCAGTTACACTTGTTGTGAGACCCCAAAAAATTAAACAAATATGCGCAAACAGCTATTTGAAATTCCACCACTTATATTACATTCACATTGAGCCATAAACTTGAGTTGATTGACAACATCAATATGAATTAACTCAAAAAATGTCCCTTTAACTCGAATTTATGACCCAATGTGAACGCAGTCTTATTCACTTATTTTAGCAATGTTCAAGTGTAGATGGCGCACTGTTCAGTCTTAGCATTCAAATGTAGATGTCGCGAGGCATGTGAATGTCAGTCACAATAGCGTCGCAGTACAAATTGATTTTTTTTGTGCATTCACAATCGTTTAGTTTAAAGAATTCATTTTTATAAAATACGCTTAAACAAAAGCACTCCGCTAATTAAAACATGGTTTCGCATGTAGAGCTAACCCCCACCTGTAAAACGATACCTTATTTATTAATCTTGGTTCCAAATGAGAGCAGAAAATTAGGAAATAACACAAAAAGACCTTACAGAAATAATATATATGATTTACGATTTTGTACGGTCTTTAATTTGCTGTTATTAGATCGGTACATTAGGGTGGTAGCAACTGAGATATGATGGGTAGGTACCACAACAGATCACCTGAGATCAGTGAGCTTTTTTCAGGAAAAACCCACTCCTTGAGACAAAAAAATTGGTGTATCACACTTTAAAATCCGTCGACAAATGCCAAAGATATGAAGAAAAATGTAATTGGGCGACATCTATGGTTGCCAGAAAAAAAAAAATTTTTTTTATAAATGTTTTTCAAAAACACTTCATTTGAGGGGAGGTACGCCCGACTTTTTTTTTTGCCTGTAAGGCGAGACGCTCTACTGTATATACTGTAGACTGTATACATTTTTTTATAAAAAATTAAAAATTTAACAGTAATTATTATCGTCCGGTCTTGAGCTCGTTAAAGGAAAACTACTGCTAAACTAACAAAAAAGGGTCAATTAGTAACTACGCACACATTCCATTAGAAAAGTGTAGCTTACATAAAAAAAAAGTATTAAACCCTTGAATAATATTCGTTTTGATTTCGTGTATTCCGTACAAGTACAGGGTGGCTGATGAATTTTGCTACATTAAGAAACTCAAATAATTTTTTTTTTCAGTGTATGGAATTCATTTTTCTTTTATTGATGTTAAAGCTCATTAAATTTTATTAAATATAGCTTAATTAGTTTTAAAAATAATGGAATTTAAATGCCCCCCCTGCTCGTCGATGCATGTGCGGCATCTTACCAAAAAGTTGTTCATTACTGCTTGGAGAGTTGAGACAGGAATAGCCGCAATTGTTTCTCGAATGGATTGCCTTAGTTCATTCAAATTTGTTGATCTTGCTTTGAAGACTTCCTGTTTGCAATAACCCCACAAGAAAAAGTCAGGTGCAGTAGGGTCAGGCGACCTGGGTGGCCAACGGAATGTGGAGTTTCTGGATATCAGCTTATTGGGAAATTTTTGGTCGCAATTCTGTCATAACAGGTTGGGCTATATGAGGAGCTGCACCATCTTGCTGAAACCACACAGAGTTGAAAGAAATTCTCATTCGGCGTAATTCTGGATAGAAAAACTCTCTCAACATGCTCAAGTAACGGTCTCCAGTAACCGTAACGGTGTGACCGTTTTCTTCGAAGAAGTAGGGCCCGACAATGCAGCGTGATGAAACTGCACACCACACTGTGACACGAAGTGGATGCAATTCCGTCTGATGGAGTATCTGTGGGTTGGAAGCACTCCATATTCGACAATTTTGTTTGTTTATGTTGCCGTTTAAATCGAAATGGGCCTCGTCAGACATGAAAAGACAGTTCAACATGTTTCCATCCTCTTCCACCATTTGAAGCATCTTCTGGCAAAATTCCAAGCGAATCGGCAAGTCTGTAGCGTTCAGTTTGTTGGCCATTTGAATTTTATATGGGAATAAGTCCAAATCTTTGTGCATAATTGACTGTAATGACTGTCTGCTTACACCCATTTGAGCAGATAAGCTTCTTGTCGAAACACGTGGATTGTTTTGTATGGCAGCAGCTACAGCAGCGATTGTTTCCTCCGTTCGAACTGAAGGGTTTCGATGGTAAGGTCTTCTGTTGACTGTCCCATGCTCGGCAAAATTGTTTACAAGTCTTATTATGGTCCATCTGCTCGGAGGATTGCCGCCAAACGTGCGCCTATACTCTCTTTGAACCGAAACTACGGACTCCAGTGCGTGATAGCGGCGGACAATCCAAATTCTTGTTTCAGTGTCCCAGTTATCCATTTTTGTTAAATGTAAAAGTCAATCTGCAAAATAAAAAAAAAATTAACCAGATTCATTAAATAGAAAAAAAGTTATTTAATTTTTTTTTGGTAGCGCTTTCATTAGCCACCCTATACTTCCACAGAGCAAGCAGTTTAGCAGTTACCTAATGTGGTATTTTCCTCTTAATGACATCCATTTCAAGTTATCATTCAACTATACCATGCGTACCGAAAATTATAACAACATCGATTAGGTACTGTGCATACATGATGATACATGTTGTTCATTACGAACACCAGAAGAGCATACTTTGTGTGTAGATTTTTATGTGTTTGATGAAGCATGAATGTCAAATAATTAAATAGCTATTAAGTATATAATTACACTAATAAAACAAAATTGCTTTTTAATTGTCCACTTCGATATGACACGTGACTGACTACATGAATAATTTCATATATAATTGGGGATATACAAAAGACAGATTAGAATATAGTATCTATGGAAATGCAAAGTGAAAAAAGCACTACACAGGCACGCACACAACTTTTTTTTTTTAATTTTGACTCAATTTGTTGCGATGAATTCATGAAAAGTTGTTTTGGAAGCGTCAAAATTATTTGTGAACACATTCGAATTACTGGTCTGAAATCATGTATTTTAGATCAGTATAAATAGGTTATAAGACTCAGGTTTTCCAGATTTTTAAAAAAAGTGCAACGCTGATTTATATTCAAACGATCTTCCGATATCCGTTATCATATTTGGTTTGAAAACAAACTAGTTTTGATGGGGTCAGAAAAGAGATTGATGAGAGCGGATATTTTATTGCTTTATGCACGAGTCCCTCGTAATTATAATGACATTTTACACATTTAGTTGTGAAAACAAAAAAACCACTACTCGATCAATATATCAAATGATAAATTTTCAAGACAATTTATTGCAAGGTATAAAACGATTTTTATAAGTTAAAGTTTAAGTTTTTACATCAGAATGGTGAAGTGACTCGTTTTTATGGAATTTTACAATTTTATTGTACCCGTATATAAAATATATTTTAATTTATAAATTTTACTCTACACAAGTTCGCACTAAAAGTTATTTTGTTAATTTTTTTGTTGTTCATCTGCTACTAATTTCGAAGGCTCCTACCCCGAATTCTTTAAATAAGAGATTTTGCACCTCTATAAAAATCAAGAGCCCAAATTTGTGGGGAAGTCGAGAGAGTTTTGGATAAACAATCCCATTTCTTCTCATGCTTCAACAGTGTTTCGTTTCAAGTCTTAAACTTCGCAATTCAAACAAAAACTTGTCTTGCCTTAAGAAAATGTAACGCAATCATCATCAAATAATTACTCAGAGGTATCACTTGCACCCCCGTTTTTGCTTCAATACAGCATTTTATTTCCAAAAAAAAAAATTTTAAAGCAAATCCTTTGGCTGTGGACTATATTTCAATCAAGTTTCATAGTTAATCGATTATTGGTTCGATTGATCAGAACACATTATTTGATTCGAGCTAATAATTTTCTGTGTTAAGCTAGGAACACCAAAATATTTAACTTCCTATAAGTGAAATTGGGGTCAATTGGCCCACAACTGTTTTTAGTGTTTTATTTATTTCTTATATTTTGATATTTGTGTTTTATTAATTTTTTTTGTGATTTGTAGCAAAATTTGTAGCGAAACAGGCTGCTTGGGCATAAATACTAACGATAGTATTATCAACTTCATTTAGTTAGCTTCGGTTTCAGTGCAATTCTGAATATACCGCAAAATAAACTCGTGATTAATACGTTTGAAAGCTTCCTTTTAATCACCTTTTTGTAAATATGTTGGCTCAGTTTCCTTTTAATAGTCCAAAGGTATATTTTGCAGAACTTTTAAGATTTCAGAAACTTGTACTTGTTGCACATACATTCAATGAAATGTGCGCAATGTGGTCAAATGGCCTCACACGACCGTGCAAATTAGGTAATTATTTTTCATAAACATCTAACCAGCTTTTAATTTAATTATAAGTATATGATTAAAGTCTAAGTCAAGTTGTTAAATGTGGAAAAGCGATAACTATTCGAAATTATTGGGTCTTGAAATATATTCTTTCAAAAATATAATTCTCCTCATTTGACCCTTCTGGTCTTTCTAGTGTTAAAAAGCACAAATTGTAAGCATGCATAATTTGTCACTCATACGCCCCGTTGTACAAAACGACAAATATTTCTGATGTGGTGTCAGTTTATTATTCCTACATCTTATGATTATTTAAGCAAATTATATGAAGGTGAAAGAAATAAGGAGGTCAGCGTTTGTTATAATATAATTAAATGTCGATTTATTTTGTGTTTGTGTTTTATTAGGTCAGCCTTACTTTTCACATCTGACCCTATTATCACGTTAGTGATGTAGAGCAGCGGTCAAAGCGACGCCTACTATCATTTTATTATCAGCAGACTTTTTGGGCTGGAGGGAGATTATTTTGAATATTTATTAATTTTTTTTATGTCAGTATACAAAATAATCCTTTTTTTTTTGGAAACTAAAACTTCATCACAAAATGTAATAGTGAAAGTAAATAACAGACAAATAAACTAAGCTCCTTAAAACTCTTAGATTGATTTTCTCTTCGTTTGTGACTTTGTATTTCCTTCTTAATTTTCAAATATCCTGCACACACTTGTAGTGAATTAGGAGTAATATGTTTATAACTGTATGAAGCTACCCTAGAGGAAATTTAGTAACTGGTGAGGCGAATTTGTGGTTCAGAGCTAGATCTAAAGTATGCCAAATAAGAACTGTTATTAGATGTTATATAACGGAAAAAATTTTTTAAATCTGAATTTTTACTTTTTATTTAATTTTTACCAAATTATTACTTTAAGCAGATTTAACTAAAAAAAACTAAATACAAATATTTAGTTCATTAACTGACTTAGTGCTAAATGCATGAATCGTTTTCTAAATTCTCAAAAGCACAAATAAAAGGCAGAAGCCTAAAATTGAAATGATTTTCCAAAAGGCGTGTCTCCAATGTGTACAATTTTCGAGTGGATCAGCCCTTCTGTATGTGTTTAAATCGTACTAGAATCCAAATATTGGAGTTTTTACCACTGTGAAACAAACGAAACAGTACCAATAAGGGTACTAGATATTAAGTGTAGAATATTTCCCTAGCTTGGAACTATATAAAAATAGATACAGCGGGAACAGTTTCCATATTCTAAAACGTCGCCAAGTTATTTCCGCCAGCTGATTGCATGTAAAAGAGATTGATTTCGAACTAGTAGTGGTTCTAGTAGTGACACTACAAATAGCTAAGTAGATAACTACAGATTTTCCCTGTTGGGTAGTATATTAATTTCCTAGCAATTGAAAACCTTACAATATCGTCAAATTACTTTTACATATCTTAGTCATTTAATCAAGATGTTCTTTATTTTTTGCTCTAAAAGTTAGAAACTGTAGAGGGAACCCGAAGCGATGAACCTAAACCACAATCATTATCTACTATTTTGCACAACCAACTTTAGTGAGCTACGAAGGGCAGTGTAGGGACTACATAGGCATACATCCCTTCTCATGGACAATATAGCAAATTTTTTAAAGGATTTCTTGACTTAAAATTTAAGTGAACTCGGTATTGGGATTCCTAGTTTCCATGTATGTGTACTAAAAAGTTATTTCTACAAAAGGCATATATGTTGTTTTGCATGGTGTTTTGCATGGCTTTAATTCTCTTTATAAGCCGATTAGGCATTGAAAACAATTGAGCAATGTAGACAAATCAGAAAATTTATGAAACAAAAATGTTTTCTCAATTCATGGACGAATCGAAATTTTTTTTTTTTTTTTTTTTTTTGAATCATAAAAGTAATGGGCAAAATTTTCGTTGAGTGCGCAAATCGGAGGAGCATAGAGGAAGTTAGTTTTATTTGTCTAGATATCTACGCATAAGCCACTATATGAAATGGTGCAAAGAAGTGCGCTAGCAAAATGTAGACCAGCAAACAAGCAATCGTGTAAAACAAGGAAAAACCAAAAAAAAATAGTTAAAACAAATAAAAACGAAAATTTGCAAATACTTGCATGGAGAAAACTTAGAAAAGGTACTCCTTACACTCATACAAGGAAAGTAAATACAGTGTGCACCTTTTTTAAGCTATTTCTCGAGCAAAACCTTCAGGAAGCTTTCCGACGGCAATTTGTGCTTCCTCGCCTGATATTTAAGCCATTCAAAGAGAGTTTCTTCAGGATTTTTGTGGGGAATTTTCATGATTTTTTTTGGATTGTTCTCGTACAGAAGTTAAACCGTAAAGGACAGAACTTCCCCTGTGCTTAAAAATTGTTTTGTGTTTCAATTCTCAAATTCGCTTCCCTGATATCATAATGATGAAATTGATCATACAACTAAAATTCATGTTTTCCAGAAGTCAAACCTTTTCGTTTAATACTTTTCAGCGAATAAAAGCTTGGCTTCTTTATCAACTTTAGAGATTATACCTTTATCGCGCTGCGCCACGGACAACAGCATTCCTTCTAAAAGTTCTTCGCACCTAATCGACCGATACTTTTGGTTAGAGTGTTGGTTGAAGCCTAGGCAACTTTTAGGCTTTCTTCTCTTTGGTCTATGGAATTTTTGTTATTCACAATGTCGGGACGTATTTGAGGCTAGTTTCGAGAAAATTAAAACCGCAAAAAAATTGTAAGCGCAATAGTCAAACTACTTATGTGACAGACAAATTTCGTCGCCTCTCAGTTTTCTAGCACTTTCAGTCTGTAGGATTTTTAGAGATAATGTCGCAACTAGAATAAACACTTCAATAATGAAATAAGTCTTCTTAGCACAGAAAAAGCTAGAAAATTTGTGCACGCAAGCTATCATGCAAAATACTTTTGTTGGCTACTGTAACAAGGTGCATACGCATATACGGGTGGCGCAAAAGTTATCCTCCTATCAGAAAATGCTATAAATTTTGCGATTGGCCCCTAAAGTCAGTTCTGTTTTGACCTTTGTGTAGTAAACACATGCGAAATACACGTTATTAAACAATGTTACGCTACACTGCTCCAGAACGCGGAATATTGCTGACTATTTATTTGACCAATAATCGGTCGGTGAAAAACGGTTACTGCGCAAAAGTAATCCTCCTATCAGAAAATGCTATACATTTTGCGATTGGCCCCTAAAGTCAGTTCTGTTTTGACATTTGTGTAGTAAGCACATGCGAAATACACGTTTATGAACAATGTTACGCTACATTGATGAATTGGGATTGATGAATTGGGATTGGAAAACATATGGTTCCAACAAGACGGTGCAACAGCACACACTGCACGTGCCACAACCGATATGCTGAACATCGGAAGCTTACTTTTTCGCCACCTTGTATATGGAAAAAAAAGCAGATGTGCCACATACGAGAAGGATTCACCGTCTAACCAGCTCAGTGGCTGAGTTTCGCTGTTTCCCGCTGTTTGATATATAAAGTACATATGTATATTATGCAGATACTTACACGTGTTTGCATATTTATTCTTTAGTTGTGTGTAAATTTCTCCCCTTTTTCGTCAAATATTTTCCTATTGTTTTTCCATTTCATATTTATAGAGAGTTACCTTAGTCATGCGCCATTTATTCGGTTTGCATTGTCATTTTACATTTGCGTCTGCATATGAAAATTGAATTGGTTGCACAAATCCCCGTCATCAACTTTATATGCTTTTCTTAGTCTATTTTGTTCTACTTCCCTTTCATTTCGAATATTTTCGTAACTTCAGTTATTCCGTTGTTTTCAATGCTGTCAAGAATATGTTCATGCTGTGTTAACATTTTTATGCCCAATTGTGATAGACTAGAATGGGTATCATTGGCTAAAAAGTACGCTAATATTTTACATCCGGGTGCAAAGAAACAGTAAAGGAGTAGAATAATTCAATTCCAAGTTTAACCAACTGACTCTAATGACAACTGCCCTATTAGATTCATTGCAAAATGGAGCTCAGCCGGCAACTTTTTAGGTAACTGTTAAGAGTAGCGCCAGAGATATCGCTAAAGGAACAGGCAACTTGGAGGACAGTATATTTCTCACCTAGTCGCGTTCTTTAGGTGCTATCAAATGGAAATTAAGTGTCTGTATTTATTTTAAGCAGAAATTATCCTTATAATAAATTCACAAATTGTAAAACGCTTTCAAAGTTAAATCGTTTCTTATGTTTCCGTGACTAAAACATATCAAGTAGGACAAGTAAGGTAGTTTATATTCATGCTTTGTTAAGCATATATTCAGTTTTGAGCTTTCGAAAGAAAAAAATCGTTTGGTATAAGACATATCTATTTAAAATTTTGTCCGTCCATACCGGCAAATTTAAAATCCAACTTGTCACGCCGCATAATTACGTCCCTGCTTATACCATACATCTGCAATACCTGCACCACGAATCCATTGGCGTGGGTACATACGAATATACCCGAACAACAGCGACAGTTGAGTACAAGCGGCGCGACGTAAAGCATATTAATTTTCCGATACATACTGTAAATGTAAAACCTACTAAAATACTAAATAACTTTTTATTATATTGCATCCTAAATATTAACATAAACCACTGCGTTTTATATATATTGACTCGATATCCTGAACACGTAAGTAAACGCAGTTGTGTGTATAGATATACGGTTTGATTGCTTTATGTTAATAGTGGCCAGAAATGACCTAATTTTTGGCAATATAAAGTTTCCAAATACTACAAATGGTCCACAAGTTGTCGCAAAGTAGATAATACCAGGAACAAAAGAACTATCACAAACTTGGTCAAAATTGTTCTATCTAAGTAATTATTTTTGCTCATTTTTCACAAATGTCTTTAAAATAACCTAAATAAGAGCACTCAAAGGTTTCCATGAGAAAGGAAAAAAAAAATATAAGTGATTGCCTACAAAGATAAGTGCTGTAGGATCGCATGTAGCGGTATATGCAAACACTATGGCGATGAAGGGGAAGAGTTCTATAGGCAAAATATTTTGGCAGATAGCAGATGGAATACCAGACTTTACACCGACTGCATCAATATTTAAGACAAGGTGAGAAGACATGCAGAGGGATAGAAATTTCGTAATGCTTTGGCGAATACACAAGAAAGGCGATACCGAAAGCTACCCATAATTCAATCTCTTTACTTTCCATATCGGTATATTGAATCTTATCAGTGCACCTTCAGTAATAGTCATTTTATCCAGCAGAAGTTCAATATACTCAAAATTCTTGGAAAATCGCATGGTAAGAAACATCCTTCATGAATAAGACCGCCCTGAAAATCTTAAACGACTGTGTAAAGATGAGTTTTACTTTGTAACATGAATATCTGGAGTAAAACCAAAATGATTGCAAGGGAGCTTGCAGAGTCATTCGAAACCAAACCAGAGGCTTCGAACGACCCTAACCAGTATAGTGTGGTTTCGTTAACCTGATCTTCGAGTACAAACTTCGATCAGCATAGGAAAAATAGTGGGAAATTTCTGAGTTATGCGAATGATATTAATATCATTGGCCTGTATAAATTGAAGAAAAGATAATAGAATTGAGCCTAGGTATTCACTTACTGCTGACAAATACAAAGTACAAATTATGTAGGAACAACGTTACTCTTGTTTTAAATAGAAGCTGACATTTTATATTAGGTTATTCAAGTTAAATGTTGATGTTTCTTGGTAAATTTGAAAGCACGAACGTTACTGAGGGCACAAAACGGTTAACATATTTCCCCAGCTGAATAAGATGTACATATTTTTGTGCTCTTGGCAATCCTGCGCCCTGGTGAGCCTTCCCGATTTACCCGAAAATTTGCAACAAACTCCCGTAGGGTAGTATCGTAACTAATGGGTGGCAGATCCGTCATTTGGTTTTTTTGACGTAAAGCCGAAAGAGGGCTATCACGTCTTTTTGGCTATACACAGCGTATCCAACAGAGTACTTCTGTTCTAAGCTCTGATACCTCTTAAACAACCGCAAAACCTAGCGCATTCGACTTTAACAGCAATCAGTTAAAGTAGTCAGACCAATTTCCGTCACATGTACGTTGTATTACTGCGCACAATATTAACTTATTGTATATAACTGTTTTTAAAAACGTAAACATACGCGTAAATAATTAGTCTTCTCATGCATAATTTGAGCCATAATTTTCGAATCAAAATGTTAACTGCATGGCGTTATAAGCCTGAACATGCCATTATTTGCATACAAACATATTTAAGCGAATAAAACAAATTTGTTAACACATATTTTAAATTTGCATACGATAATCTTTTTATGGCATATAAACATTATATCATAGAAACAAACATACATATAAACCCATATATATGCAACCTGGAGCCAAAAACGTATGTAATAGATTGTCATGAATATTTTAATTAACAATATGCCATCAAATATTTAATAATAAAAATAGGCTAGTAAGTGTTAATAGTTTGAAGGGTTGTACGGTAGAAATGTTATATACACACACATATATTTACCGGTTTTGTATTTGAAGTACCACAGTTACGAATTTACTTGAGTTTACCAGTCATGTCTCAAATAGCTTTAGAAAAAATCTGCACACCGACGTTATTTATACGGATTTCAACAAAGCTTTTGACAAAGTGTGTCACTCATTACTTATTCATAAACTCGATCAGTTGGGCTCCCAGCCGAGTCTCAATCGCTGGATCTCTTCTTACCTTAGTGACAGGACACAAAGAGTAGTATTTAAAGATTTAGTATCCGATGTCATTTATGTCTCTTCGGGGGTTGCTCAAGGAAGCCATCTTGGCTCGATTCTGTTCTTGTTGTTTATAAATGATATTTCTACAATAATAAAATTTTCAAAAATGTTAATGTATGCCGACGACGTAAAGCTTTTCATGTCATTCGCGTCATTTGAAGATAGAAATAAGCTACAATCAGATCTAGATGCACTAGTTACTTGTTGCGATTTAAATTATATGCCACTTAACCTTAAAAAATTTAAACACATGGGTTTTTCGCGTGGAATTTCTCAGCCGGCTTCCTATACAATTACAAATTATAGTCTTGAGCAAGTGTATGATTTTGTTGACCTGGGGATTACTACGGACTATAAACTCAGTTTATACTGCCATATTAACACAACAGTCAATAAGGCTAGAGGTGTCCTAGCATTCGTTAAACGATGGTCTAAATAATTTAGCGACCCTTATGTAACTAAAGCCCTCTTCACTACATTAGTCAGACCGATACTTGAATACGGTTCTATAACTTGGAACAGGCGTTACCAGGTTCATGTAGATCGCCTGGAATGAGTTTAAAAACAATTTTTACTATTTGCCTTAAGAGATTTTGATTGGGATCCCTTGTGTAATCTGACACCCTATACGAATCGTTTAACACTCATTAATCTGCACACACTTTGTAGTCGGAGGGAAATGCTTGGAATTCTTTTTATGATTGAATTGCTAAATGGTTCACTATCCAACCCATTTCTTTTAAGTGAAGTGAACTTCAATGTACCGTATCGTCCTTCAAGGCATTTCAAACCTCTAGTCTTAAAACAGTGCCGAACCAATTTTCAGTTAAATGAGCCTTTTCGCTGTTTGTGTCAAGATTATAACTCTCTTTCTGGTAGATTTGATATTTCAGACTCGCTTTTAAGCATAAAAAAATCAATTCTTTCTATCCTAAATTCATAGCTACTAATTGTTTCTTATTCTTTGACTTCTATATTAACTTCTAAAAATAATTTTATTTTGTTAACTAGTTATTTCTTAATGTATAATCTATCTTATATCTACTTTACTCAGCTGATGAGGTTTTCTCTGTAGCTGAGCAGTTTTAGATCTCGACGATTAACAAACAAAAGCCTTTCAACGACTCGGCACGAACGCGGGATCGGTTGGGCGGGATATGGTGGGTAATCCCTTTAGGAATTATTATTATATACCCCAGCTAGCATTTTTTTTTTAAATTTTTGAACAAAAAGTATTCAAATATTATTCAACAGATAAGTAGAAAGCGATCAAATTTAAAAACTTTTTCCAATCGAATATTAATGTATCGTCGGGAGAAAACTGTACCCTAAATATGATTATCCATGAATAGTTATTATTGATTCATATTCTTGAACAGTTTTTATACAATTTGTTCGTTATATTTGATATCACTGGAAGGCCGCACTTAAAATCTGTTGTGATAACATTTGACTGCTTTTCACAACAGTTTTCTGATCATTTTAAATTTGATTTCAGAACTATAGTTCATAATTTTTCTGAGTACTTTACAAATATTTTTTTATCCTATTTTGATACAATTTTATAACTAAGATGAATGCAATATTATGATAGGACTGTAAATTGTTTTCGACTCATTTCGTAAAAGTTTTTTAGTTCTATTTGATACAATTTTTTAATAATAATAATTCAATGTTATGATTCATTTCTACACCTTTTTCAGTTCATATTCAGAAAGTTGCAATTCATATTCAGAAAGTTATAAAAGAAAATGAATTGAACTTTTCTGAATATGAATTGTAAGTTTCTGAACATGAATTTAAGTTTTCTGAATATTAATTGTAACTTTCTGAATATAAACTGAAAAAGGTGTAGACTATTTTCCATTACTATTTCGAACAAAGTTAAAAGTACTTTGGTACAAAAGATAGTGATGGCCATAACATACATATTTAAATCGTTATTTGGAGAAATTGTTTAGAAGCAGTGTGGAAGCTATTATGTTGAGACATTTTCTATAAGCAGATTGTTCAACGGACGTCTAAAATATTTGTTATATTTTGATTTTTCTGAGTTTTATGAGAAAAAAAAAATTTGTTGAAATGTGTTTAAGCGACATAAGCTATAAAGATTTACTTCGTCTATTTTATTTGCGCTGCACTCTCTTGTAATTCGCAAGCAGCTTATAAAATATCCCAAAGATATAGTTTATGTTTTTTAATCCCAAATCGGGGTTTTTCAGAACGAAAATGAGGAAGCCAATCCCGTGCAATGCCTCAGAGCCAACAGTGCTCGCCCCCAATTAATAAATACAAGGTGTAACAGGTGCACTGCACCCCGTTCTATATAGAACAAATAATTTAATAAATAAAATAATAATTAAATACATATTAGAAAAGGGCTCCCTATAATAAACATGTGCACCGCACACCCCTTTTTCCTCTCTAAACCAATAATATAATATAAATAATAAAATCAAATAAATAAAATAACTCAAAAAAACTACTCGCCCTCCATAAAGCTTAGACAAAATGAAGAGAAAAAAAATTTTATTGTTAAGTATAATTCTATAAGGTACAAAGTACATTTTTATCAGTTTTTGACATCAAAGGTGACCATATTTATTACTTATACATTTTATTAAATTTTATTTCACAAGTATTCATATAAAAAAGACCTTTTAAGGACCGAAAATTGGTGAGCACCAAAAAAAAATCTGCGGAGGCTAATCACCCTAATGTATATCTTTACGTGCTACTTTGTGTCAAATATTTTATTTCATTTCATTTATTGACATTAAATATCAGCACAATAAGATCTTATATGATCTTTTATAGCACAACAATCATTACATTAAGGCGGATAAACTATAATATCTAAGACTTAGTATGCATTAAATAAAAGTGGGTAAATGAAAAAGAGAACACATAACAACAAATAGTTAACATAGATACCACAACATATCACAATGATTGACTAGACTACAAAAAAAGAAAAAAATTGAAAAATAGGTAGCTGATCTCAGCTGCTATTGGTATATACATTAACGGAAGAACGAATAAATAACTTTCTCAAAGTTGCCCCTACTTAAGCTATTGCGAATAGAATTTGGTATTGAGTTCCATATGCGGATAGCATTGACGAAGATAAGCCTTGCAGAGTTTAGATAGGTGTAGCTCGGTACAATGAAATCGCAAACGCGTGCGGATCGCGAGAAAGTCAACTTGTTATACAGATAATTGGGCATCTTATCAGCGATAACACGATACAGAAGTATACGATTCCTTGTTTTAAGATACTCAGATATTTCACAACCCAAAAGACGCGTTCACCACGTAGATATATGGTCACACTTTGCTAGCCCGAAAACATACCGCCTGTCATGATTAAAGGCCACATAAATTTTATGAGCATTTAATTTGCTTTATATACATTCCAGATAACAAATAATTGGCAATATTAATTGTAATGCAAGCCGTCTTCTTATTCCAAGTGGGGTGAACTCCGCAGACATTCTTAAGTTTCGTAGAATATAGTAGACCGTACTGATGAAGACATTTATATGGTCATCACTTGTAAGACTAGAGTTAATGACAAACCCAAAATTCGTTACTTTAGAGACATATTTAAGACACTTATTATGAATATGTACCGATGGCAGACCCAGCAAGCTAACGGGAAAGGCTATTTATTGAAGCCCAAGATGAAATAGATGACAAGTCACCATTAAGCTTGGTGCAGAGTTGAGTTATCTGTCCCTGTGGTTCTGATATATACAGATACAATGGCATGCATTTGCGTATGCTGACAGGTGTTAAATATGTCATTAATAAATAAACTAAACAATAACGGTCCAAGTATAGAACCTTGGGGTACACCACGTAACAACTGCTTCAGACCAGAGAGCTTCGATCCCACTTTCACTAGCGGTTTTCTATCACCCAAATAGTTCATCATGAGCCGTAGAGCCGAATCCCTAAACCCGAAATAAGATTTTGATTTCATGCAAAGCAATTCGTGGTGCGTCAAAAGCTTTAGAAAAGTCGAGCAGGCACAACAATGTTATTTGATTACTATCATACGGAACCAAAATTTTAATTACGGCCGCGGAAACGCTATGCTTTGCTCCGAAGCCCGACTGAAATGAGGAAAGTAATTTGAAATTGTCAATATGCGAATGAATCTGTTCTGACAACAATATCTCAAAAGTCTTTGAGCGAGCAGGAAGATTGCTTATGGGGCGAACATCACCTGGACTACTAGCACACTTATTTTTAGCAACAGGAAGGACAGTTGCAACCTTCCACATATCTGGGAACCACGACGTTGGAATGCAGTGGTTGATTGCATGGGTTAGGGTTGCCAGTATTTGCGGAACAATTATTTTTACAAAGTTTATGGGAACTCCATCAGCCCCAATCGCAGTGGAGCGTATCTAATAAATACAACTTGCCACATCAAGCTCTAACACCGCACAAAATTCCAGTTCTTGATATACAGACACAGAAGAAGAAAGTATGGAGTAAAAAATTGTAGCACTGGATGAGGCAGTGTTATTAACAAATATATCATTAAGGTCTTCAGGGTCAAACGAACAATCTGGATTGTTTTTAACATGAGCACGAAGATTTTTCAAGTTTCGCCACAACTGATTACTTGGAAGCTCCGAATTGAACATCTTACTAAAGTACTTGCTTTTCTCTCGTTTAAAAGTGGCAGTAGCTTCATTTTGAATACTCTTATACACACGCCAGTTAAGATCTCCTTGATACTTTTTTCAAACTGCATACGCTTTGTTGCGTTTTTTTATCATGTTCCTAACAGTTTTGTTGAACCACGGGCACGATGGTGTTTTCCTTTGAATGGAACGCATTGGTACATGGGCGATATAAAAACTTAGTATTGCACCATTTAGGAAATTCAGTTTTTCATTTATCGTCAACAAGCTCCAGCAGTCATTCCAGCCAACATCAGATAGCTCAATGGCCAAGCTATTTAGATTGATCGCACAATAATCAGGGTAAATTAACGGAAGAGAGAGAGAATTACGCTGGTCAAAGTTATGTCGAAAGCACTAAAGATTAAATCATGGTCTGATATAAACGACATTTGATCAAATTTTATAACGGAGGAGGAATCTGGTACAATGAAATAATCGAGGAGAGTAGGATAACAGTTATTGTCATATATTGTGGGTACAGACAAGTTGACCAGGCCAAGACCAACGCTAGAGACATCATCTAGAAAACGACTGCTATATATGTCACTACATAAAATATTAGCCCTTGCGGGTTACGGGTTTAGAATATGCCCGAGGTAGGCATACCGGTCGACTAATATGCACAAAGGTAATGACGTGCAACTCGATGGTTAATCTAAGGATATGATGCCTCTCACCTCTCATTACCCATCTTATCCTTCCTTTAGGAAGAAGGGGTGACATGACCTAGAAGGTTTCACTGGTCATAAATCGCTACCACGACAGTCGGGCAGTACCGCAAGGGAGTACCGGAGCGAACCGGGTTCAAATCCGGCCAAGGAATGTTAATTCGACAAACTTCCCAAAACCTTCGGGGAGTGTTTTTGTCGTTACCACAACAACAACAACAACAACAACAACATAAAATATTTACATTAAAGTCGCCACAGACTATAATACCATCAAAATAAATGGCTATTGTAGACAACATGTTAAAAAATTTACTCAAACTGCAACATCGATTAGGATTATACACGGTATAAAAAAAATGTTTTTTAAAAAGTGTAACATTCGTTTTGCTCACCAACCAAGAGTGGTGCAATTACCGTGAGAAGAGTAGATAAGACGCACGCTATTTAAAACGGTCGATGGTATAATTAAAGGGCGAAAGGCGTAGAATCTAGAAGATTTTTGAATAATTTTTATCAGCGCACGAGCTGTCGACTTCCAAGGGAGTCTATCCTAGGCTATCAATTTGAAGACGGAAACATCAAATTTGAAATATTAACCTTTATGCACTGACCTACCCAGAGATTTCCATACCTTTCGAGTGTGCTGCTTCACAAAAAAATTCGAAAATTCAGCTGACTTGGTACAGATTATTAGCAATGGCACTTCCCTGCAATCTATGTGAGAAAATAAAGAGCATTGAAAAATGTGGGGGCTTTCCCTTCAGAAAAAATGCTTCTCCTCATTTTCAAATAGACTATTGAGGCTTGGTATAGGCGAAAGAAAGTTGGCATCTCACTTCAACTGGTTATTATATTAGAAATTATTATTTTATGTAAAAACAATAATCGTTTTATTTTAGAAATTCGAAAAGGACATGAACAACATGTGTTATCCATTAGATATGGCATAAGCTTCAAAGTGGTCGTCAACACTTTTGCTAGTTTAGTTGCTTTGTAACTGTTTTAGTGTTGCTGAATTAACAATAATTAATATACGTTTCAATGCACACGATTATTGTAAATTGAACAGCCTAAGCTTATTATGTTTGGCTAATTGTAATTATTTATTTTACTAAAATTAAACACTAAAAAAGCATTTAAATTTTACTTTGTGGCGTGAATAATAATTATTAATTAATTTGATTTTTTGTCGATGAATATTAAAGTGCTCATACTTTGAATTTTATTGCACTTGTTTTGAGTGGTTTCATTAAAAATTAATTACATCATAAATCCAGCCAGCGTTACATTGTTTTAAAAAAAAAAGCGTTCATATGCTTACAGCTTATTTATTGTGTGTTTTATAATTATAGTTCACTGAGATTTGACGTGTTGTATTCACTTGTATAACATGATTTGAATTACAATATTTTTTACATAGAAATCTGTATTAAGTTACTTGGAAATCTGTAATCTATACTTTGAAATAAAGTGGAAACTTGAAATAAAGTGGAATCATCTTCAGGTTTCTTCCATATAAAAATAAATAACAACCATATGTTTATATAGAGTACGGAGAAAAAAATTCTAAGAATTGGAGGCGATTTCTAAAGCACTACAAACCAATATTTTGTAAGGGAGACTTCCCCTATCAAGCCTAACCACTACTGTGGGAACAAATGGAGTATTCCAAACCTAGCAATAATTTTGATCATATGATCAACCTACTCACCAAACAAGTTTATAATTATCTACTATTACTTGCTCGATAAGTTTGAAATTATTAACTGTAAAATATTGGGGCCATGTAAACTTTCAATTCGTTAGAACTTTTTCCCTCCACTGACACCTAAATCCATGCTGACAATTTAAAAAAACTTCCGTTAAGAAAGTATCTAGATATTTTAAACGTTAAATAACTTCTTCTTCTTTAAATGGTCATCTAACCGCCTAGGCGATTTTGACCGTCCAACATAGCTCGCAAGACGTTTCTTCGTTGCGCCAACTGGCGCCAATTGGAAACACCGCGGGGTCGCAAATCGGGCTCCACTTGGTCCTTCCATCGGAGTGGTGGTCTCCCTCTTCCTCTGCTTCCACCGGCGGGTGCCGATAAGAATACCTTCTGGGCTGGAGCATCTTCGCTCATTCGCACTACGTGGCCTAGCCAGCGAAGCCGCTGTGTTTTAATTCGCTGAACTATGTCGGCGTCTGCGTGAAGTTCATACAGCTCATCATTAAATCTTCTTCGGTACTCGCCGTCGCCAACGCGTAAAGGTCCACAAATCTTTCGAAGAACCTTTCTCTCGAATACTCCCAGAGCCGCCTCATCAGATGTTGTTAGTGTGCACGCTTCTGCACCATATAGCAGGATGGGTGCGATGAGTGACTTGTAGAGTGTTATTTTCGTTCGTCGAGAGAGGACTTTACTTTTCAATTGCCTACTCAGTCCGAAGTAGCATTAGCTTGAAAGAGTAGTTCTTCGTCGGATTTCTAGGCTAACATTATTGTTGGTGTTAATGCTGGTTCCCAGGTAAACAAAGTTGTTTTTTATTTCGAAATTATTGCTGCCAACAGTGGCTTGGTTGTCAAGGCGCGAATGCGCTGACTCTTTGCATGATGTCAAAAGGTACTTCGTTTTGCCCTCGTTCACCACCAAGCCCATTTTCTCCGCTTATTTTTCTAATTTGGAGTAAGCAGAAGTTACGGCGCGGTTGTTAAGGCCAATGATATCAATACCGTCAGCATATGCCAACAGTTGCACGCTTTTATAAATTATTGTTCCAGCGCGGTTAAGTTCTGCAGCTTGTATTATTTTCTCCAGCATTAAATTAAAAAAATCGCACGATAGGGGGTCACCCTGTCTATAACCTCGTTTAGTTTCGAACGGTTTGGAGAGGTACTTCCCAATTCTGACCGAGCTGGCGGTGTTGCTCAATGTCATTTTCCATAGCCGTATAAGTTTTGCGGGGAAACCAAATTCAGACATAGCGGCATATAGGCAGCTCCTCTTCGTGCTATCGAAAGCGGCTTTAAAATCAACAAAGAGATGATGTGTGTGTATTCTTTTTTCACGGGTTTTTTCCAAGATTTGGCGTATTGTAAAAATCTGGTCGATGGTAGATTTACCAGGTCTGAAGCCAGGTCCAACCAATTAGTTCACATCAGGCTTCAGTCTTTCGCACAATACGCTTGATGGGACCTTATATGCGATATTATAAAGGCTGATTCCGCGATAGTTGGCGCAGTTTGCAGGATCGCCCTTCTTGTGGATTGGGCAGAGAACACTTAGATTCCAATCTTCAGGCATGCATTCATCCAACCATATTCTGCATAGAAGCTGATGCATGCGCCTTACCAGCTCCTCGCCTCCGTGTTTGAATAGCTCAGCAGGCAAACCATCAGCGCCGGCTGCTTTATTGTTTTTCAATCGGGATATTGCTATTCGCACCTCATTAAAGTCGGGTTGTGGAACGTCAATTGCATCATCTTCGATTGTGGGCTCGGGTTCGGCATCTTCTCTGGTTTCTTGCTCAGTTTCTCCATTTAAAAGGGCAGAGAAGTGATCCCTCCATATTCCGAGTGCTCTCTGAACATCGGCCACCAGGTCGCCGTTCTCATTCCTACAGGAGTTTGCCCCGGGTTTAAAACCTTCTGTCATTCGCCGAATTTTTTGATAGAGTTTTCGGGCATTATTCCCGTTGGCCAGCATCTCAAGCTCCTTTATTTCACGCTTTTCTGCCTCTCTTTTTTTCGCCCGGAAAAGCCGCCTCGCTTCCCTCTTCGACTCGCGGTAGTGGTCACACACACTCCTCGTTGCATTCGATCTCAGCGTTGTCTTGTAGGCTTCGTCCTTTCTTTTCGTTGCAGAGCGGCACTCTTCATCATCATACCAGTTGTTTCTTCGCGTTCGCCGGAATCCATTTACTTCTTCGGCTGCGGTACGGAGTGCTCTTGAGATATGATCCCACTGCTCATGCATTCCACTAGGTTGAATTGTGGTCTCGGAGAGCAGGTGTGAGAGGCGATCTGCGAAATAATTGGCGGTCTGTTGCCATTGCAGCTTTTCGACGTCCAGCTTTCCCTGCGTTTTTTGTTGCACCTGTTTTGTCGTACAGAGGCGGGTACGAATCTTGGCTGCTACTAGGTAGTGATCAGAGTCGATGTTAGGTCCTCGTATTGTGCGAACATCTAAAACGCTGGAAGCATGCCGTCCGTCTATCACAACGTGGTCGATCTGGTTGCGTGTTTTTCGATCGGGGGACAGCCATGTAGATTGATCTTCTTGTGCATAAACCTAGTGCTGGATATGACCATGTTTCGGGCACCGGCGAAGTCGATCAACCTGAATCCATTTAACGAAGTCTGATCGTGGAGACTGAACTTCCCGACAGTGGGGCAAAATACACCCTCCTTACCCACCCTGGCGTTAAAGTCGCCAAGCACGGTTTTGATATCATGACGGGGGCAGCGCTCGTATGCTTCTTCCAGGCGCTCGTAGAATGCATCCTTTTCCACGTCGTCCTTCTCTTCCGTCGGTGCATGAGCGCAAATAAACGATATGGTGAAAAATCGTACTTTTATGCGGATTGCAGCGATACGCTAGTTCACGGGTGTGAACGACAATACTCGGTGACGGAGTCTCTCTCTCACCACAAATCGCACGCCGAATCTGCGCTTGTCTTCATGCCCACTCCAGTAGATGTTGCAAGGTGTTTTGATCGTGTTTCCTCGCCCCGTCCATCGCATCTTTGTACGGCGGTGATGTCAGCTTTTGCTTTCCTCAGGACCTCAACCAGCTGGGCAGCGGCACCTTCCCCATTAAGGGACCGGACATTCCAGGTACATGCCCTTATCTCATAATCCTTATTTCGTTTGCGGATGTTGTCATCTATAAAAAAGGGTTCTCATATCGGAGGCTTTGTTGCTGAATTTCATTGGAACGTTGTTTTATGTGGTGGGTCCCAAACCCAACGCACAACCCGTTTCACGGGAGGTTGAATTCTATTACACGTTTGTATAGCGATCCGCTGGATCCAAGACAGACGCCCGCTTGCAGCCGCACCACATGGTGATCAGACGCTGCTGTTTGAACCCCCCAGTAAGCCCTAAACCGATTATGTCGGAGTGGCCTTACCAGGTTGTCGCCTTCTCACGTTTAGCTCACCACCAAACGGGTGTTCGGTGGTTACCAAGAGGATACTTGGGTGCAAGGCCCGGAAGTATTGATCTGCTTGAACCGCATGCAAAAGAATCTCTCTGACCATTCCCAGGTGAATGGCGATCAGAAACTTTGCCCACTTGCGTGGACTTCTGCTAACGGTTAATACTAAATTAGGACAATTACAACTTTCATATAACTGGCTCGTAAAAGTTATTTAATTTTTTCTATGATATGTGGGCGGCTCCTGGCTAGTCTTCAAAAACTGTTCAAAAGTCAATAACCATGACACATTTAATGTAACGACAACTACAGGGTGTTTTTTTTACAGGTTTGTTTTTCGAATAGAGATAAAACTAACATTTTGTGGTCAAATCTGGCAACTCTAATGTCATTTATGTTCAGTTTGGTTTGCCATTTCATCATGAACAGGTTGACAAAAGAACAACGCTTGCAAATCGTGCAAATTTATTTCGAAAATAATGGTTCAGTTCGCGAAGTTTACCGTGAGCTCCGTCCATTTTATGGTCGACATAATCGTCCATCAGAGCAATTAATTCGGTTAACCATGGATCGTTTTCGCACTACGTTTACTCTATGTGATAATACGCATCCGCAGAGACGTCGAACTGTGCGCACCGAAGAAACAATTGCCGCTGTAGAGCAAAGTGTTGAAGAGGACCCGAATGAATCGATTCGCCACCGTGCACAGCAATTGGAGCTTTGTCCATCAACTTTATGGAAGATTTTGCGCAAAGATCTTGGCTTGCGACCTTACAAGATCCAGCTTGTGCAAGAATTAAAGCCGCGAGACCATGCAATGCGTCGTGATTTTGGTGTATGGGCCGAAAATGAGATTGATTTCGATGCTGATTTTCATCGCAAAATTTTGTTCAGTGATGAGGCTCATTTTTGGTTGAATGGCTACGTCAACAAGCAAAATTGTCGCATTTGGAGTGAAGAGAATCCACATGAGACCCTTGAAACGCCATTACATCCACAAAAACTGACTGTTTGGTGTGCTCTATGGGCTGGTGGAGTCATTGGGCCATACTTCTTCCGCAATAATGCCGGAGAGGCAGCTACCGTTAATGGAGACCGGTATAGAGCCATGATAACCGACTATTTTGTTCCCGAATTGGATGGCATGAATGTGGATGAGTTGTGGTTCCAACAAGACGGCGCTACATGCCACACAGCGCACGTCACAATCGATTTATTGAAGGAAACATTCGATGAGCGCATAATTTCGCGGAATGGACCTGTCAATTGGCCACCAAGGTCGTGTGATTTGACACCATTGGATTATTTTCTTTGGGGATATGTGAAGTCGCTCGTCTACACCAACAAACCAGAAACGTTAGGGGAATTGGAAGCCAACATTCGTGGCGTTATTGCCGACATACGGCCCCATATGCTCGAAAAAGTGGTTGAAAATTGGACCTGTAGAATTGGCTTTATTTGAGCCAGCCGCGGCGGCCACATGCCCGAAATCATATTTAAACATTAATGGCATAAAATTATCCTTCCAATAAAGCCAAATTGATGGACCTTAAAACGATTTTCTTGTGTTTTATTTCAATTCGAAGTTCTATACCCCTAAAAAAAACACCCTTTACAACATAAGCACAATTGCACAAATCTACGACGACGAGTTTAGCCTCGAAAAGTGGGTATTTTCACCACTTATAACTTTTCTTTATTTTCGTGATATCAATATTGCCAACTTCATTCGATTTCAGTCTTTTATCATAATAGATTTCACAAAAATATTATATAGACACAACTTGCACTCCCACTCGTGAGTCAGATGCGACTCATTTTTGTTTTAAGTTTTGTGAACAAAGAGATACTCAATTCAACTTTGTTTGAAAGCGTCAAAGTACCAAAATATGTTTTTGATGTGTTTGGGTTCGGTAGGGGCTGTCCAGAAAAGTAACGTGTCGCTGCCTGTAAGCGTGCCTCTGCCACTGCTGTAATCGTGCTTCTCTTTATGCCTTGTGTTTAGAAATCTTGCTTGACTGCTTCGCTGGATGTATGTGACGCTCTGCTTGTTTAGGGGTATGTATGCAAGTGCTTTGCTGATTGTTATTATTCGGTAATCGTGAATCTAAAGTTTAGACTCTGAACACGATGGATACTATCAACCGGCAAAAACGAAGGCAACTTCGTTTATCACAAATATACACAGTGTTTACAAAAACAAAACAAAATAGGATAAATAAAATAAAATAAAATAAAATAAAATAAAATAAAATAAAATAAAATAAAATAAAATAAAATAAAACAAACTAAAATAAAATTAAATAAAATTAAATAAAATAAAATAAAATACAATAACGTAAAATAAAACTAAGTAAAAGAAAATAAAATAAAATGAAATAAAATAAAATAAAATAAAATAAAATATAATAAAATAAAATAAAATAAAACAAAATCAAATAAAATAAAATAAAATAAAACAAAATAAAATAAATTAAAAAAAATAAAATAAAATAAAATAAAATTAAATAAAATAAAATAAAACAATAAAATAAAATAAAATAAAATAAAGTAAAATAAAATGAAATAAAATATAATAAAATAAAATAAAATCAAGTAAAATACAATAAAGTAAAATAAAATATAATAAAATAAAATAATCTAAAATAAATTAATATAACATAAAATATATTAAAATAAAATAAAATAAAACAAAATAAAATAAAATAAGTAAAAGAAAATAAAATAAAATGAAATAAAATGAAATAAAATATAATAAAATATAATAAAATAAAATAAAATAAAATAAAATAAAATAAAATAAAATAAAATAAAATAATCTAAAATAAATTAATATAAAATAAAATATATTAAAATAAAACAAAATAAAATAAAATCAAATAAAATAAAATAAAATAGAATAAAATAAGATAAAATAAATTAATATAAAATAAAATATATTAAAATAAAACAAAATAAAACAAAATAAAATAAAATCAAAAAAAATAAAATATATTAAAATAAGATAAAATAAAACAAAATAAAATAAAATAAAATCAAGTAAAATAAAATAAAGTAAAATATAATAAAATGAAATAAAATGAAATAAAATATAATAAAATAAAATAAAATAAAATAAAATAAAATAAGATAAAATAAAATAAAATAATCTAAAATAAATTAATATAAAATAAAATATATTAAAATAAAACAAAATAAAACAAAATAAAATAAAATCAAATAAAATAAAATAAAATAAAATAAAATAAGATAAAATAAATTAATATAAAATAAAATATATTAAAATAAAACAAAATAAAACAAAATAAAATAAAATCAAAGAAAATAAAATATACTAAAATAAGATAAAATAAAACAAAATAAAATAAAATAAAATCAAGTAAAATAAAATAAAGTAAAATATAATAAAATAAAATAAAATGAAATAAAATGAAATAAAATATAATAAAATAAAATAAAATAAAATAAAATAAAATAAAATAAAATAAAATAATCTAAAATAAATTAATATAAAATAAAATATATTAAAATAAAACAAAATAAAACAAAATAAAATAAAATCAAATAAAATAAAATATATTAAAATAAGATAAAATAAAACAAAATAAAATAAAATAAAATCAAGTAAAATAAAATAAAGTAAAATATAATAAAATAAAATAAAATGAAATAAAATAAAACAAAATAAAATAAAATAAATTAAGATAAAATAAAATAAAACAAAATGAAATGAAATAAAATAAAGTAAAATAAAACCAAATAAAATTAAACAAAAAAATTTAATAAAATAAAATAAAATAAAATAAGATAAAATAAAATAAAATCAAACAAAATAAAATAAAATAAAATAAAATAAAATAAAATAAAATAAAATAAAATTAAGTAAATAAAAATAAAAAAAAATAAAATTAAATTAAATAAAATAAAATAAAACAATAAAATAAAATAAAATAAAATAAAGTAAAATAAAATGAAATAAAATATAATAAAATAAAATAAAATCAAGTAAAATACAATAAAGTAAAATAAAATATAATAAAATAAAATAATCTAAAATAAATTAATATAACATAAAATATATTAAAATAAAATAAAATAAAACAAAATAAAATAAAATAAGTAAAAGAAAATAAAATAAAATGAAATAAAATGAAATAAAATATAATAAAATATAATAAAATAAAATAAAATAAAATAAAATAAAATAAAATAAAATAAAATAAAATAAAATAAAATAATCTAAAATAAATTAATATAAAATAAAATATATTAAAATAAAACAAAATAAAATAAAATCAAATAAAATAAAATAAAATAAAATAAGATAAAATAAATTAATATAAAATAAAATATATTAAAATAAAACAAAATAAAACAAAATAAAATAAAATCAAATAAAATAAAATATATTAAAATAAGATAAAATAAAACAAAATAAAATAAAATAAAATCAAGTAAAATAAAATAAAGTAAAATATAATACAATAAAATAAAATGAAATGAAATAAAATGAAATAAAATATAATAAAATAAAATAAAATAAAATAAAATAAAATAAGATAAAATAAAATAAAATAATCTAAAATAAATTAATATAAAATAAAATATATTAAAATAAAACAAAATAAAACAAAATAAAATAAAATCAAATAAAATAAAATAAAATAAAATAAAATAAGATAAAATAAATTAATATAAAATAAAATATATTAAAATAAAACAAAATAAAACAAAATAAAATAAAATCAAAGAAAATAAAATATACTAAAATAAGATAAAATAAAACAAAATAAAATAAAATAAAATCAAGTAAAATAAAATAAAGTAAAATATAATAAAATAAAATAAAATGAAATAAAATGAAATAAAATATAATAAAATAAAATAAAATAAAATAAAATAAAATAAAATAAAATAAAATAAAATAAAATAAAATAAAATAAAATAAAATAATCTAAAATAAATTAATATAAAATAAAATATATTAAAATAAAACAAAATAAAACAAAATAAAATAAAATCAAATAAAATAAAATATATTAAAATAAGATAAAATAAAACAAAATAAAATAAAATAAAATCAAGTAAAATAAAATAAAGTAAAATATAATAAAATAAAATAAAATGAAATAAAATAAAACAAAATAAAATAAAATAAAATAAGATAAAATAAAATAAAACAAAATGAAATGAAATAAAATAAAGTAAAATAAAACCAAATAAAATTAAACAAAAAAATTTAATAAAATAAAATAAAATAAAATAAGATAAAATAAAATAAAATCAAACAAAATAAAATAAAATAAAATAAAATAAAATAAAATAAAATAAAATAAAATAAAATTAAGTAAAATAAAATAAAAAAAAATAAAATTAAATTAAATTAAATTAAATTAAATTAAATAAAATAAAAAAAAATTAAAAAAAGGTAAATAAAATTAAATTAAATAAAATAAAACAAAATAAACATAAATAAAAATCAAAATAACATAAAATAAAATAAAAGAATTCAGTAAAATAAAACCAAATCAATGAAAAAAAAATAAAATAAAATAAAATAAAATAAAATAAAAGGAAATGAAATAAAGTAAAATAAAAAAAAACAAAATTTAATAAAAGAAAGCAAAAAAAATAAAATAAAATGAAACAGACCAAAATAAAATAAAAAAAAGTAAAATAAAATTCAATTTAATTAAGTTATTTAAATGTAACTACTATAAATAAAACAAAATAAAATAAAATTTAATTAAATTAAAATAAATTAAATTAAATAAAATTTAATTAAATTAAATTAAATGAAAAAAAAACAAAATATAATATTATAAAATAAAATAAATAAAAAAAATAAAATAAAATAAAATTAAATTAAATTAAATTAAATAAAACAAAATAAATATAAATAAAAATAACATAAAATAAAACAAAATAAAATAAAATAAAATAAAATAAGAAATAAAATAAAACGAAATGAAATAAAGTAAAATAAAATAAAAAATAAACAAAATTTAATAAAAGAAAGCAAAAAAAAATAAAATGAAACAGACCAAAATAAAATCAAATAAAGTAAAAAAAATAAAATAAAATAAAATAAAATAAAATAAAATTAAATTAAACAAAATAAAATAAAGTAAAATAAAAAAAATTTATAAAATAAAATAAAATAAAATTTAAAAAAATAAAATTAAATAAAATAAAGCATAACAAAATAAAATGAAACAAATCAAAATAAAATAAAATAAGATGTAATTAAATTAAATTAATTAAGATACAGAATCCAACCATCATACCAGAGTCCAATTTTGCGAATCACATGGCGGAGAATAAATGCCCCCCCGGAAACATCAAAAAACCAGTCAGGGTCCTACATGTACAAGCAAAAGGCCGACGTCTGAGCGTGCTCGAAAACATGGAAATCTACAAACAAAAAACATTCGACGGTAGAATAATAAACGAACAGACAAACACACAACCGACACAATATTCGAACCTTTAAAATTGGTTTACAAAAAACAAAGCAACCACTCAGGTACAACAAACACACACGCACCGACAAATAAGCACAAAACAGCAAAAGATCAAAAACAACAAACAAGCAAAAAAGGTCAAACAACAAAAATCACCAACTTTTACCTGCCTCAGTCAACCACACAAAAACCAATCGATGCAAACCACCCCCATTTCTGAATGTGCACACACAACACATGCACACACGTACACAAACAGACACCGATGCTGACGTTACCTGCTACCTACTATAAATACAAGATAAACCACAACAACAGATCAGAACGAAAATCGACACTGATAATGGCACAACGCCGAAACCGGTTTGTCTCAAAACCAAATTTTACAGGGGATGACGAAAAATATATCCAATATACATGAATTAATTAAATGTAACTACTATAATGGGAAAGAAATTAAATGAAGGGAAAGGAAAGTAAATTAAAGGAAAAGAAAGGAAAGGGAATACAAAAAATGGAAAGAAAATTAAGCAAGAAAAATAAGCAATAAAATACAATACAATAAAATAAATTTAAAATAGAGACTGAAGGAACAGCATAGAGGAGTAGACAAGTAGGCCAATAAAGGAGTCGGTTAAGCTTAAATAAAATAAAGTTTTGTGCTTAAAACCCTAACCTAATTTAATTAAATTTATGTACAGGATACACATGTTTACAGATCAAACTGCATGAGTACTTGGTACTCACGCCCCTTTGGTGTACTTATGCATGAAGACGTGCCCTGATGTGTTTGTCTTCTTGCTTTAAATGGCGCCTAATCGTCTTAAATATTTAGGGCGTCCAATATAGATCGCCATTGGTATGCTCTCTGTACAAACTGGTGCCAATTGGACACAACACGGGAGCGCATATAGGTCTCCACTTGGTCTTTCCATCAGAGTGGTGGTCTCCCTCTTACTCCGAATCCAACGGCAAAGCACCTTCATTCATTCGCACAACATGGCCTAGCCAACGAACTCGTTGAACTCTGTCGGTATCGGAATAAAGCTTATCAATTAACGTTCTTACATTTTCGCAGTAACCAGTGCCTAGGGATCCATAAACCTTTGAAATAACTTCTCCCGAATACTCCCAGAGCGCATCATCAGATGTTATCAATGTCAAAGCTTCGGCTCCATAACAAAAATTTCTTGGCTTCTTTTTCTAGTTTGGAGAACGCAAAAGTTTCAGCGCTGTCATTAAGGTCAATAATGGCGGATTACGCCAACAATTTAACGCTCTTATAGTAATAAATTGCTCCATGGCGGTTAACTTTCGCGAGCATAAAATTAACTAAAGGGGGGCACCCTGTCTGAAGCCTAGTTTAGTTTCGAACGTATTCCAATTATGACTGAGGTGGTTTTGTTTCTCATCGTCATTTTGCTTGTACTAACATAGCAAAATAGATATAAACTGAAAATGCTCTAATAAATTACTCGTATAATAAAGTTAAATACAATATAGGTTATTTCATTTCATAAAAGTTTTGGTTTTTCTAAGTCTTCTTCTCATATCCTTTCTGCAAAACTATCCATAACTCACTTCACTCATAGTGGATGACAAATCAATTATATTTATTACTTTTATCTTATATTTCGCATACGAATACTATAGCTTTCTATACCACAAAGCATAACCTAAACACATTTATTGAGTTCTTATTATAGTTTTCATGTGCAGCAAATGCTGCCGTAGCATGCAAATATTATACGAGTAGTATATATGTAAATTGAGCTGAGTTCATACTGAAATATTGATATGTTGTAACCCAGTGTGGAAAGAGTATGCAGGAAAATCATTGTAAAAAGTGTACACCATTCATTTCTCTTTACGAGTTCTTTTCTGTGCCATTTGTTACATATAAAAGGTAATCCAGATTGTAATGAATGCTACGGAACACACATTATTTTCTTAAGTCAACGCATATTCGCTTGATTTGTGACTTACAATTGTCTTGTATTGAGTTTCATAGGTCCAATCTTAAATGAAAAACTTAAACTATTTCCCACTGGGAGACATCATATGTATAAGTGTGTATAGGTAAGTGTGTCCTATTCATATTTTTATGGCAGTTCAAATGTCCTCAAGTATTTCACAATATGAGTAAATACATATTTTTGTTGGACTTGACTTATGCCTGCCAACATTCATCTATCGATCCATACTTTTATCTAACTATACATACATAATGAGAAGTAAGCATATGCGAGTAAAAGTTAGAGTGTAACGAGACATTTATTTCATATGATCATAAGGCTTATCGTTTTTTGGTTGTGTTGATTCTATGCGACTTCCCTAGTACTTAACAGGGTTTCTCTGTGCTGGGAGTAACATTTAAAAGGGTTAACTCTCTCTGTATGTCTCTCTTTCTCTCTGTCATTTACTACATTGATGATTTATTCATTTTTGTTTTATCACCCCAGCGATTTTGATTTATAAATCAAAGGACCAAAACCATTTCTCTTAGAGACAACTGGCGCCAAAAGAAAATATCAACGGAGGCCAAGTCGTCCTTCGCTTTCTTTTCAATCCCATTCGTGCACGCTTAATTTCTCTGCATATCTGAACTCCGGTGTGGATACGAATCCCTTCTTGGCCGAAACCTTTTTATCCATTTCCATTTCATGACACAATCAATGAAAAATTGGGTTTCAACTCCCTTTCGTCGAAAAAAGGCTTTACTCCTCACTTACCTACTCAGTCCAGCAAGCACTTAGTTTCGAGTTGTAACTATCAGCCGTGAGCAGGTGCGCTGCCTCCACTTGCTTATACTAAACTAAATTTTTCGCTTCTTTATAGAAACAAAAGACAAACTCTACAAGGCCAATATCATCCGACACCACCAGTTGCACGTTTTATTGGCTTTTACCCAGGGAATGAAAATAATTGCTATTTTTTTAAACAAATGAGTTACGCAAACATTGTCTTTATAATATTTTTGAGAATTTTTAACCACTATCGTAAGAAATATATTTTTTTGGTCGCCATAAACAATATGAATGAGAACTATTTTTTTTTGGCTAAGAATAATTATTATAAAGACTTTTTTTGGTCATTTGATACATACACTAGCAGAGCCGTTAGACGTTGTTCTGCTAAAAAAAAAATTTGACTCTGCCTTCTCATTAGATTCATATTCTTCTGCCTGCCCACCTTCCTTTTCTTCCTCTTTATTTGTTTCTTCTTTTGCATATCGTTTATATCTTATTCAACATACGCTATCTCTATCACTCTCACTATCACTATAATTATCACTATCACTATCATTATCGCTCCTACTATCATTATCACTATCAATATCACTATCACTATCACTATCTCTATCACTATCACTATCACTATAATTATCACTACCACTATCATTATTACTATCAATATCACTACCACTATCACTAGAATTATCACTATCAATATCCTTATCACTATCCCTATCCCTATTCCTATCCCCGTCCCTATCCTGGAAACATCTGCTTGTAAATACGCTAATCAACACTTTCATTTGATGCCCATATTGTAGAAACACCTTCTAGTGCCAGACCTGGTCCACATTGGGCCGAATAATTACTCCTTTTTAGAACTCTCATTTGATACCAATATAGTACGAACACCTTCTAACTCGGACTGACTCCAGCGTCATCTAGCGACAATATTTTTGGACAGAGAAAGTCCAAGAAAGTGTTTCTTACACTTTGGAAATCGGCTTAGCCGTTTAGACATCCATCGCCGTCATACGAAAGCCATTTCATTTTTATATATATATTATTCTAGCTTAAACGATTCTGAGTTATAAACAGTCTAAGTTTGAAAATTTGTTCACTCATATGTGGGCGTTGCCAAGCCCCTTTTCCAAAAATTTTGTCAAATAATTATTGTAGCTGCTTTTACTATTGAATTATCTCATTTTAGGGGCGAAAGAAGAAGAAATTTGCTATACGGAACACTATATTTATGTCCATTATATAAACCCGTTACAAACCACCGTGAGATGGACATACGGTGTTTTTTACATACGAGTTAAGGTGAATGTGAGTGACTGCGAATGTCACGGCGGCTTACATAATCAGCCCCTAATAACAACATTTTTATGGGTAACTGTTCGCAGAATACGTCCATGAGTATGTCTGCATATACACGTACTATATATTTCATGCAATCGCATAAATATTCTTAGATAGGCATATGAATATATTTATAGCATTGGAAATAACTCAATAAATATTTATGAAGTTAACTTTTGTACACATCTAAATGAGTTCATATGTCTACTTATATAAGTAGGAGCGCAGACGAGTTCAAAGTTATGAGCTTTGGTAAACAAATGTTACATATTGTTGTATTTAAAAATAAATATTCGTGTGTGCATGCAAACATCTCATTAGTCAAATAAATCATGCAAGCAATGTGAGTAATGTTTTTACAACGCAATCCGCGTGCTTGTCAATCATATCTAAGATAACAGGTTCAAGACCCGTCTTTGCAGGTGTACTCGTATAATGCCAAGTTCTTATTATTACTATTGGATGTGTGAATGTAGATAAAGATACCATAATATAAATATATATGAATGTTCAATAAGTAATATATTATTTACTTTTGCGGGATATAGCATGGAATTGAATTATTTCTTGAATGTTAACAAATTAAACCTGGAAAGACCAACTAGTTTTTTTATTATCAGCAAAGTGCCACTCAGCTATTTGTAGCAAATATTACCAACAGTATCGGATTTTCAGAATATTAGGCGATTTCGTTTAATTGCGATTCTGGAACGCAAACCGACTAGCTAAAATTTTGTTACGTTATCTGTTAGCTAGGGGCGGTAGGATAGCAGTTCCAAATGTGAATTTAGTTGTTATAACGTACGTGGCAGAATTAGGCAGAAATAGCCAGAGGTTACGTACTTTTTAAGGCTACTGTATGTCTGTTCGAAATGTTTAGTTTTTAACAGTTTTACTAGCTTTGGTCACAGAAGTATGGGATGGGACGATCAATTTATTTTAACATTTGAAAACTAGAACATGTAGAAAATCAAAAAAAGAAGCGCTGACAATTAAAAAGACATTTCTCTAGCTTATCGCAGTGACAGGTGGCTCTAAAGGATATATTCATCGAATTTTTGCGGAGAGCCTCCACAAAAGTCATAAACCGTTACAAG
The DNA here is from genome assembly GCA_949987695.1 of Merzomyia westermanni. NCBI lineage: Eukaryota > Metazoa > Arthropoda > Insecta > Diptera > Tephritidae > Merzomyia > Merzomyia westermanni. The sequence continues at coordinate 130,124,540 of OX465288.1, read as the reverse complement.
ACTTCGTGGATCCCTTTATTACTTCAAAAGATCAGTTAGTAATAACAATAAAAGATTGAGCTAGCGCAGTGCTTCTCGAAGATCCTTTGTGCTCTCATGTGCCAATAGCGCACCACAAAAGTTGGCCACCTTCCAGAAATCCTTTCGGGTTAAACGTGTGGGCTAACACTCCGCAGCTTTTTCCTAACTATCACAGAAGCAGCACGAAATGTTCAATTTGTTCATATGAGCCTTGATTCTTTAATGACTTGTACGAACATCCTTTGCATATATAAATATAAGTTTATTCTGATATATATTGATTATTTCCTCGTCTGGTGTTATAACCGCTGATCATTTATTTAGCCTAATATAGTCCGACCTATCGTTTTCCGAGTTCTTGTTCTATTAACTAGATGTGTTTATGATAACATATGCCATTATCCTGTGAAAAATGTGGGTAGCCAGGGTTCACTTAATTTTTCAAAATTTGTTGAATCGTTAAATCACACATCGCACGATTTCTCTACCAGAAACTTAAATAAATAAAAGGACAACTTTGCTGTTAGCTGGAAGAGAGGTTTATCTTATTTTATGTAACACAGTCAACAAGAAAAACTTAAATATTGCAAAACATTGCTCTTCAGTGAAAAAAAAAGATGTATTTCATGAATAAATCATACACTTTATTGTGAAAATCCCGATATAGCAGGAAAGAAATGGTCGGATAGTCGGTTCGTAAGAAAACACGTGGTCGAGTTATTATCATTTCTAAACTACACCCAAGTTAAGCGATATTGAGTCATATCCCTCTGTGAAGATCGCTTTCTTCTGGAACTAAATTTCGTGTTTTTGTTTGTATTACGGCGTTCACCGGGCGGTTATATCAATTGCGTTGTTTAAACTTTCCCAACAATCACCATTAATTTGATTTTTCTAAATATTTTCCTTTATATTTATTTACATGAAAACTGCATTTATTGTACATTTTAACACATATACATTGATATGTGTTGGTAAGCTCATTCCAACGTGACGAGCATAGTTTCTGCATTAGAAAGTTATCAACTATTAAGTCATTTGATATATTCATAAAGCATTAGTTGTGTATGAATAATTACGTTTCCATCACAATTTGTGTTACAGCTGAATATACCAATTTGTAAGTACAGTCATATGTAGATATGCTAAGCTAGACCAACTTTCTCATTTCCGTTCGAATTTATAAGCAGGAAGTTGGATGTTGAGCATATATTTATGCATCACCAACAAGTCGAAGAAGCAAATATGTTTTTATTATTTTTAACGTATTTTGAAAAATATTTATCAAGCATTTCGTACAAGCTGGCAATTAAATAATTAGCACGTCCTTGCATATTCAAAACACACCAAGAACCATTTAGCCTCTAAGAAGAATAGGGCAAAGTTTTGTCTTAAAACTATTAATTCCCACACATAAATTTTAAATGCTATCAGATTAATTAAGGAAGTAGCCAGGGCTTATGTGTAGAACTCAATGCTAGTGTTGAAGTGGTTATAATTGCATTATTTATTGAGTTCCATTGTAGTTACTAACAACAATTTATTCAATTTGTTTTGTTTTAATTATTATTTTTATCAAAAAAATTTTTTTTCAAGGAAAATATTAAGAGAACAGTATTAAAAACGCAGAGTGCAGTTGAATAGTCGGACCTTTATCATCACACTTCTTTAGGTAAGCCCGCAACTCGGCAGACTCGCAAACATGACATAAATTTCTCAATTTTCGTTTGTGTGGATGGAAAAAAATAGTATTTTTTCGCTTTTCATGGGGATAGAATTTGTAATGTATAAAAGGAAAATTTTACTTAAACTTGTACAGCATTCTTTTATGGTTCATTTCTTTCAACCCACTTAATGGTTATATAAACTAACCTTAAAAGAAAAGTTGGAAAGATGTTGACCAAGCAATTCAAGTTAGGTTTTCAATAATGTTTATGGTATACATGCTATTTTGAGCTCTTCACTTCACCTATAGTTATTTTACCATGTTGGTAAAGTTTGTCGTAATCTGCTGTTTTTGTTGCTCGAGTTGGAACCAAGAACTGATTCCATAAAGGTTTAACAAAACATTTGCCGAATAAATCGGTTATTTGACGTATGTTAATTCAATACAGTCGGGTTCTATAACCTCCTCGTATCAGCAATACCATCTTGGGTCTCGATAGAATTACATTTGGGGCCGAAATGTATTACTCTATTGGCATAACATGACCTAGCCAGAAACACTTGTTGAGAGGAGCGATTCAACTTTGATTTTCTTGTATGACATATTTCTGCTGTTGGTGGTTCCTCCCAAACAGATCAAGTTCCTCCCAATTTTAATTTTATCACTATCCGCAGTAAAGTGGCTTCCAAGCACTAGTAGGCCTTATAAACTAGCAAGTATTTGTTCTACCAAAACGTGATATATCCTGTGGACACAGAAAATTTTGTTTTTATCACCATTTCAAATTAACAAGCTTTACTATTTTCGTCTCAATGATATACAAAATGAGCGCACCACGCGAAATTCACTCAATATGCATATTAGTTAGGCATTCTCTGTGTGTGTTGCCTATTAAACCGTGACACCAATAAGCGACTCCCACGACACACATTCGCAATATATATTGTACAATACATAACATTGACATATATGCAAATACACGTTTTGCCATCGCTGACAATGGCAACTTTTGGGAGACAACAGCACGGCACTTTGACATCGAATAATGAAGAAAACAGTACTCGGTGGCAACAATAACAACAGAAATAATACTTAATGAAAGTTATAACTGTGTTGTGGCAGCTAACAACGACTTTAATTCGGTTGTGAACATGCGCCGACATACTCGCGATATGCAAGAGATTCCGATTGTTGTTTTAGTTTCTATATATACGTTTTGATGTATGTATGTATAAATGGCCAAATCCAAACAAAAACATCATCCGCAATATTCATCCTAATGTTCGATACAAAAAACTTAAAATCGTATATAATTTAGGTGGATATTTAAACCCAAATGCATTCAAATCTTATGCGGCTCATTGTATCAGTTTCATTCCGTCGACATGTGTCACAGAGTGGAAGCTTATCCGGATTCGGCCTTATACCGCTGTTTATAATTTAGGAAGCTGACGAAACACAACAACGAAAAGTTGAGACACCCGTCGTCATCATCGCCACAGAAACTGACCCTTCAGTTAACTATTTTAAGCAGATTTTCAGAACAGAACCGAAATGTTTTCAAAAAATTTAGACCAGTAGGCGTTCAGGTGTAAATGAGGGTTGGTAGAACTGCCCATGTTGTTTATGGATAACAAGCAATTGCCTACTTTCCAGAGTTGGTGTTAATGTTACAATGTCACTAAATATATATATAAGTCATCTAAAGATATATGTACTAATCTAGCTTTCTATGTCTATGCCATTTATGTAATACTTCTATATTGCTACTATCCTATCTGCGCAATGTGTTTGAATTCCGTCAAACATTATTAATATATGACAATTGTAGTAGCGTTTCGAAACAAAAGTAGTAAAGGGCCATTCAAGGGGGCACTCTTTCCTTTTTACAAAAGTTTCATGGTTATTATAAAACAGTTTAAGGGATTGAATAATGAAAGACAAATAAATATAGTAAAGGTTTGACAAAGTATTTATTATTTAAACATGGTTAGCAACCATACAGCTTATAGTTTTCACATAAATGCTTAAAAACAAAAAAACCCATTAATTAATTAGCTGAAATTAAATAAATTAGTTAAATATTACTCATTTGTTATGAAATAATATCAACTTCGTAAATTTTTTTTGCACGTGCTCTTTTTTGTCTGTAGTTTTTTTTTTGCCTCCAAAAATAATCGAGTGTCCAAGTATAACCCTATAACCTCTTTACACACATTCATACATTTTGCATTTATTTTTCGTTTTTTGTCTCCACATGAAAAATTCATTTAACATAAGTAAAGTTCATTAACTCTAAATTAAAAATGTTTACCTCTCCTGTCAACCTAAAAACTTTACCGCCACCACTGAGATTTTATATCCCTTTCACACTGTATATCTGTGCTGTAATGTTTGGCGAACTGCACTCGTAATTACTAGCAATATACAAGTATTACATATATGGTATATGCATTAGTTGCTGTTGTTTTTATAATAGTAGACGCACTAGGTAACTTAGCTCTTCGGTAACGTAGTAGTTGACCTCGCCAAAGTTTCTAGTGCTCCACACCTTAACGTCAGTGATCAGTCTTGCTGTCCATCTTCCTCGGTGTTCACTTTTCCAGCGCTCTTGCCAAAGAGGCTCGATGTTGCTATTGCAGATCCGATAGCGCTAAGGACCGTATCAGACAATATTACAATCCTACTTCCAGCGATGTTCACCACACAAACATGCAGAGCACGTATTAGTGGCATAGATCTTGGCTTGAAGTAAAACAGCTACCAGCTAATGACTAAGATATCCATTTTATGGGTGAATTGCACATATTTCCAATCACTACTCAAATGAATATGATCTTAAAGTGTGCATCGAAGTCTGCCGATTTGTAAGCCGACTTCTTTGTAATATAGGAGTCACTAAAATTATGCGGTCTTCTCAGAGCTTCAACTACTGTAGTATACCTACCCTTTTTAATAAAGATATTGCTCGAAAGCATTTTGAATATCACGTTCATATCCTCTGTAGGGCATGATCTAATCGACCCTGTGATCATATCAGCGGAAGCTAGCTGGATTAATCCCAGCATGCCACCACAACTGTTTTGTACATCCACGTTGTAAGTTCTGGCCTCAGACCCAGGGATTCATCAACTCCGTTCACTTTTTTAAAACTATTTATCTGCATTACAAAAATTAAAGCATTTTCTTTTTAGAAGTGTTCGTAGCTCGATTTATATAAAACTAGAGGGACCCGCCAACTTTGTCCTTCACAGATATTTACCTGAATGGATCTAGAAATATTGGCTTTTCGTATCCCTATCACTATTCCTATCCCTATCCCCATTCCTATCCCTATGCCTATAGATGTAACTATTTCACGCACACACAATTCCACTTCACCATCGATCGATCTATTATTGAGCGTTTCTAACAAAAAAAAATTATAAAAATTCGCACCATACAAAATGTATGGGAAAATAAAAATTTTTGTGTATGAATTTTTCGGAAATTTTAGGAGTATTCTCCTATTCTGGTCAGAGGACAATTTAAATTAGTGTCAATCATCCAAATCGGTGCAGGCGTTCTTGAGTTATAAGCGTTGGAACTAACGTCACTTTCTTTTATATATATAGATTTCAAAATTTTAGTCCGATGCAATTAAGCTTTAAAATCGCAAGTCAAATTTTCTTCGTGCAAAAAGATTACATAGTCTATTTGCAAGCGTTCATGTGAACTTAACACTGTATGTATTTAATATACTTTGCATATACATTAGGTTGCTCCTTAAAATGAAATGAACAATTGGTTTTCAGGCTTAACGCTTTAGAGAGTAAAACCACGGCCAAAGAGATCAGATATTTCTTCCTGCTTTAAGACAGTTATGGCTTGTCGCATAGAGGAAATTTTCAAGACTCAAAAATTAAAATAAATTGTTTTTTATCTAATAAAATTAATAAGTAAAACTATAGTCGAAGATATTAAACATAAACTTTTATGCGGATTGAAGACAGTTAAGGCATGTCACATATTGAAAACATGTAAAACTTCAGTTGTTTTTTTGCAATACTCGTACAGAAATCTGATAAAACTATCTCCGCATTCACTCCGAAATTGAATTTGTATCTAAATTCTTAAACTATATTTTTATTAAAAAAATTGGTTTATATTTGCTAGTTTTGAATTTTGACTGGCATGTTAAGCGTCTTCAATTAAAAACCAAACTTCAAATGTGATCTCTTTGCCAGTGGGGTGAGCGACTGCCGTTGTGAGCTTAAAAAATAGCTCATTCGATTTTAAGAACCACCCTAACATTCATACATACATAATTCAAACATCACAGCAAACTTTCCATATAACCCCCTCTGTGGTAATCTCAATTTGATGGGGACGCATAAATGTGACGAGAGCTTTAATTAATTAGAAGCTTTGCAATGGCGTAATATGCGCATGTATGTGATTACACTGCGTTACAAAAACGAGCTTTAGTTCTGTCCTATGGGCCAAATATACTTTTTCGGAAAGGGGAGAAAAAATAAAAATACATGTGTATCGTTGATTTTCATGTACACGTCAGAATTTTTTTTTTATGTATAAAGTATAAAGCTCGTAGCGTAATGGTAATTTTCTAACACTAAACTGTTTATGACTTTTACAACACTTACAACTGTTATGACAGATGAAACACTGAATTGCACAATCAATATTGCATCATTTAAATTCGTTGACAAGTGCTCTACAAGGAGACGTATACTTTGACAATTGTTTTAAGTTCTGTTGTGCGAAAACGTATTTCTATGTATTTCATCTGAGAAAAAATGCAGTGCCCGACTCGAAATAACTTTTGTTACGTTTGTGGTTTATTCGCACCAAGTAAAAATTTTAAAATATATTACGAAAATAGGAGGACAGACCGGCACTACGAGCTTTATACTTTATACATAAAAAAAAATTCTGACGTGTACATGAAAATCGCCGATACACGTGTATTTTTATTTTTTCTCCCCTTTCCGAAAAAGTATATTTGGTTACGCAACTTAACTTAACATGACCTAAAACTTAACATAACTTAACTTAACTTAACTTAAGTTAACTTAATTTAACTTAACTTAACTTAACTTAAGTTAACTTAACTTAACTTAACTTAATTTAAATTAACTCAACTTAACTTAAACTAGCTTAACTTATTGAAAATTATATAAATCAGGAGGACTTATTTTCAGTAAACATAAATTAACATGGCTTAACTTAAATTGATTTTTTTTTTTTTTTTTTTTTTTGTGTTTTGTGTTCGTGGGAGGAGGAAATGCTTTATGCACTAACCGGGTTTGAGCCCTCGTTACTAGATTCTCTAGCAGCGGAACTCTCCGAGTGTGGGACTCCTTCTTATCTTGAAGTATACCGCACTAAAACCTAACCTCCCACGGCCCGCGCATTCTTCCTTACCTGGGACCGCGCTTAGCATTACTTCAGGTAAGGAAGCGCGTTACGTGAGCTCTATGGCTACTCTCACGCTAACTGGCTAGACAAACGTCTTCCCGTTTCGCAAGGAGGACATTCCTCGCGTATCGTCTGACTATGTCCCATCTAACGTTTTCGCAGGTCATCTTGCGAATGACACTGCCCGGGGAAAGTTCGCCAATTGTCTCTTCCACCCGCCTTCTTTCTTCTGCAAATTGCTCGCATTCGAAGAAGGTGTGGCGTACGTCGTCTATGGCTCCGCAGTAGGTGCAGTTCGGGGTTTGAACTTTGCCCATTCTATGGAGATATTCACGGAAATAACCGTGTCCGGTTAAGAACTGGGTCAGGTAGAAGTCGACTTCTCCATGAGGTCGGTTCAGCCATGGTTCTAGTTCGGGGATTAATACCCTGGTCCACCTTCCAGCAGCACTGCTGCTCCATTGTAGTTGCCACCGCCGGATCGAATCACCACGCGCCTGCGTTGCAGCAACGTCTCTACGTACCTCTGCACGAGTGTCGTAAGTCATTTTTCTTTCCTCAGCGAGGAGATATATCGGTATAGTCCCCGCGATGACCACAACAGCATCTGCGGAGACCGTGCGGTATGCTGAGGCGATTCTCAGGGCCCCTCTACGTTGGACTGCGGTAATAGCGGCCCGATACTTCCCAAATTTCATTGCGTCCGCCCAGACTTCTGCACCGTACAACAGTATAGAATCTGAGGCGGACGCCAGCAGCTTTCTTATGCATGGCTTTGGTCCACCTGTATTTGCCATTAGCCCACTCAGACTTGCGATGGTCTTCACAGCCTTCTCGCAGAAGCTTCTTAGATGCTCCGAGAAGGTCAGCTTCTTGTCCAATTTCACCCCTAGATATTTCGTAGAGCGGCGCGTCTGTTGATCCCCAACATTCATGTTGGTGATTGTGGGAATCCTTCTTTTCGTTAGTATCACGATCTCTGTCTTGGCTGTAGCCAGTTGGAGGCCGTGATTATTCATCCACTCGTCTACACTGCGCATCACTTGGTTCAGTTTAAGCTGTGCCAGGTCGCAGTTTCGTGCTGTTATCACCGCAGCCACGTCGTCTGCAAAAGCAACTAGAAAAGTGCTTTCTGGCATCTGCATTCGAAGGAGACTGTCATAGGTAGCATTCCAAACATCAGGGCCGAGCACCGACCCTTGTGCTGCCCCGCCTGTTAGCTTCACCTTTCTTTGGCCTTGCGTCGTTTCATAGATTAGCCAACGGTCTCTTAAGTAGTCCCTCAATATATCTAGCGTTCTAATGCATCAAGCATGTCTTCCCACCTGGCAGAGTTAAAAGCGTTTTTAACATCTAACGTCACCAATAGTACCACCGGCCTTGCTTGATGGCTTGCCGTCTCGGCCTTCCGGACTGCCTCTACGACTTCTGCTATGGCGTCTATTGTGGAGTGCCCTCTCCGAAAGCCATGTTGCCGGTGGGAGAGTCCACCCTCGTCTTCTATGGCTGCTGTTAGACGTTGATTTATAAGGCTCTCCATCAACTTAAATTGACTTAGCGTTACATAACTTAACTTAACATCACTTAAGTTAAATTTATTGTAACTTCGCTTAATTCAAAATAGCGAACATAACATAACTTAAAGTAACCTAATTTCACTTATCATAACTTTATTTCGCCATGCTTACTTGATTTAACTCAACTTAGTTTAACTCACCATAAATTAACTTTCCAAAATTTAGGTTCACTTAAACATACCGAGCATACCTTTCATTAAAAACTTCATAAATTTACCGTAACATAATTTACTTGGAGATAATCAAATTAATTTTATAAATTTACATACTTTTTTTTTCTTTAAATCATTTTCAAAACTATATCAAAATATATCACAACATCCAAAGTCATTCTCTGATGTGTCAAATCGGCACTTATTTTAACCTACTTTTATGAGTGGTCTGATTATTTGTTGGGCTCGTAATTAAAAGTGTTACATAGGCCACAACGCTTGATTCAAGGTTGTTCGCATTCGCTAATATTTGTGGCTTAGCTCGTAGTGTATAATGAGCGTGAAAACTGTAAATGTACAGAATATTGACGGTTACAACATCGCCAATAAGAGCAATACACAAAAAGATAAAAATACGCAAAATATATTTATGTAAATTGTGTTAGTTTTCAATACTTTCAGCTGAGCTAAGTGCTTTTAAAGCTTCGATTGACTAAATGAAATTTAGATGAAAAATATTCAAGCTAAAATCTTTTAAAAGATAACATTATTTTTTACTCAAATCTAAAAAAAAAAACACTCACTCATGAGAGAGATAAACTTCATTATTTTTAAAGGTCACCAAGGTGAAGAGATATTTGCTAGTTTGAATCGGGTATTGATAATGAATTAATTATGTAGATAATGTAAAGTGAAAGGTGTCATACACGTAACTTTATCATAATTATTAACTTTATCGTAATAAAAGCTCACCAAACATAATATATCACTTACCAATTGCAAACAAAGCTTGAGGCCAAGTTATCCTCTGTTTTAGTTCTTACACCAGAATGATCCCTTTATTCCACAGTCAAAATTGTATGGCCATAAAAGTATTTGTTCATTCACATAATATGACCACGTCAGCGAAGTCGCTGGGTTTGCGTGGATCTCGTAGCGAGTATCATTAAATAAACTACTTTTTTTTTGCATTGCACTGAACCCACATTTGTCTATGTGGTTTCCTTATTCTACCTGCATTATCAGACAAAACATTTGCTAGATAAATTTCAAGATAGACATTCGCGAAGTACGAAGTCTCGTTTTGTTTAGAGTGGTTGGAAGAAGTTCTTTTCGATCCCGACAGAGTTTTTGGCATTGTAGAATGTAAAATCTATTCAGTAAAGTTTTTCATCAATGAAGATATATTTTTTATCAGTAAAGGGTCATCTGTAGGACTCAGCCTATAGTGAAGAAGATAATCAGTGCCACGAATATTGTTAAGGATATTAAGCAGAGGGTTTCAGAGTTAAGTGGCGCAGTTTTCGTCATCGCTTTTCTGATGGGATTGGGCAGAACACACAAAAGCCATGCGCTCTTCCTTCCATATTATCCACGGAGGCTGCCGATTGCTTGTTATTACAATTCACGAAATTTAACAAAACTTTAGGCAATGAAAGCTTTATAATAATTCTTTCCCACCATTCGTGTACTGACATCTTTGTGGGTAGTCCGCCATTTCTAATTTTTGAGCCATTGTATTGACATTCTCACTTCTTCAGCGTCCCTCACCAGATTTTCTGACAGAGTTCTAGCACATTAAAGCTTTCAGATAGCATTCCAAGTAATGCTGTTAGGTAAGGTCAGGTTGAGCTAGCCGGTCTGTCAAGACCCCACATAGACTGAAAATGTAGCAGTTTCTTAGACCAGAAACGAAAACCCTATCAAGAATAACTCCGTCCTTTAGGCAAAACTAGAAGTTTTCTAGGTCCTATCCTACTTTCTGCTTTGAAATCTAATAGTTGTCGAGCTCCTAATAGTCGTAATCTTAATGTAGCGACCGAAGGGCAGGAGCACAAAATATGATCAACCGCCTCCTCCTGAATCCCGTACTTCCTGCATCTATTACACCGGTGACATCTAACTTTTACGCATGCGATGCCAAAAGGCAGTTGCCTGTAAGTATGTCCATCATGAGGCTGTAATCCTCCCTTTTCAGGGATAAGGTAAGTTTAATTGACTTCATATCATATGCTTTCCACATTTGTTTGCCTTTTTTGCCTGGTCGATCCTATGCAACTCTTGCCTGCATTTCTACTACCCCAGTCTGATCGGGACTTCTACCCAAAATAGTTGTAAGTTCTCTCCGAGGCAATCCTTCTTAGCGCTTGTTTCCACTCTACGACACTGTTAGTTGTTGTGATGTGCGAGACAATTGAATTAATAGCCGCCTGGCTGTCAATGTACAAATTGACTCGGCTGCTGGCTAGGGAGGTTTCTTCAAGTATTTCCGCTGCTTTCGTTACGGCTTCAACTTCCGCATGAAAGACACTGTAGTGTTCTGGTAGCTTGCAGCATCTCTTTATTTTCGGATCAGCACAGTACACAGCAGACCTCACAACTTCCGTTAATTTGGAACTATCGGTGTACACGTGTATGGTGCTGGTCGTTAGTTCCGCACCTTTACACCTCTATACCCTTTTCGAAGTTCAGAAGTGGAAACATGTAGTCTGTCCTTTCAATATTAGACGACGATATACTACTATATAGTGACGTTGCCAAAAGCTTTGTCCTAGCTTCAAAAAAAATTGCACATATCGAAATCTCAGCTAGGGCAACGACAACTAAACAGCACTTTACCAAAAACGGTTTTGGTGAAAAAGAAGTTGAACTTAAAATGTCTTAGCTAATGCAGTTTTCGCTTACTTTTTTTTCCCCCCTTTTTTTTGGTTGCGTTGCGAATCACCACTTATTTCAAATAGCAAATTCAATTTTCAATCTGTGTACTTTTTGATCGTCCAGTAAATGTTTTTATTCTTAGATAAACTTGCTCTTCACTTCCTGTCTCGTTTCTATCCGCCTATGTTACATATTTGCTTTCGCATCAGACTTTTAAGTACTTTAAGATGCTCAGTGTTTACTCACGCACTCGGGAAAAAAAGTAGAAGGAAATTGTAGGAAAGTAAACAAACGCTTGAAAAAGTTTTAAAGCAAAAGATTTGCTGGTAGCATACCATATGTATGTTTATTTTAAATGCTGTTTGAGCTGTGTTTTTTGTGGTTGCTACGACACTTTTTGATTATGACATTTTTGCCGTTTAAACAGCAGAGTTCGCTTTTATATGCGGCAAGATTTATGTGTTTTTCTCATTTTATTACCTTTACTCTTAAGCTTTTGTATGTTTTTTTATACCTAGTAGTGCTACGCACACAAGGTGTATTAACTTTAGTCGCCTAACTACAGTATGTAACGGCATAAACGGATCGAGATAGATATTGACTTATACGAGTATATATCAAAATGTTCAGGAGGAAAAGAGAAATTGATTAAGCCATGCCCTTCTGTCCGTCCGTCCGTCCGTCTGTGAACACGATAACTTGAGTAAATTTGAGATATCTTAATACAATTTGGTATGCATGTTCCTTGGCACTCATCTCCGAGCGCTATTTAAAATGGGCGAAATCGGATGATAGCCACGCCACTTTTTATATAAAAAATATTTTCCAAAAAACACAAAAAAAAGTGAGTACTCAGTACATAATTCTTTTCTTCTTTAAATGGTCATCTAACCGCCTGGGCGATTTTTACCGTCCAACATAGCTCGCCAGTCGTTTCTTCGTTGCGCCAACTGGCTCCATTTGGAAACACCGCGGGATCGCAAATCGGTCTCCACTTGGTCCTTCCATCGGAGTGGTGGTCTCCCTCTTCCTCTGCTTCCAGCGGCGGGTGCCAATAATAATACCTTCTGGGCTGGAGCATCTTCGCTCTTCGCTCATTCGCCAGCGAAGCCGCTGTGTTTTAATTCGCTGAACTATGTCGGCGTCTGCGTAATGTTCATACAGCTCATCATTAAATCTTCTTCGGTACTCGCCGTCGACAACGCGTAGAGGTCCACAAATCTTTCGAAGAACCTTTCTCTCGAATACTCCCAGAGCCGTCTCATCAGATGGAGGAGGATGGGGCCATGTGCAGAAGTCCACGCAAGTGGGGAAAGTTTCTGATCGCCATTCACCTGGGAATGGTCAGAGCGATTCTTTTGCATGCGGTTCAAGCAGCTCACTACCTCCGGGCTTTTCGCCCAAGTATCCTCTGGGTAACCACCGAACACCCGTTTGGTGGTGAGCTAAACGTGAGAAGGCGACAACCCGGTAAGCCCACTCCGACATAATCGGTTTAAGGGATTGCTGGGGGATTCAAACAGCAGCGTCTGATCACCATGTGGTGCGGCTGCAAGCGGGCGTCTGTATTGGATCAAGCGGGTCGCTATACAAACGTGTAATAGAATTCAACCTCCCGTGAAACGGGTTGTGCGTTGGGTTTGTGTAAAATTTGGTACATTAAGATTGGCGCATAAAATAAATCATTCAAGGAATTTTTGAAAATTTGAGTGGCACCGCCCACTTTTAATTAAGTCAAATTTAGAAATAATATTAATCATAAATCAAACACCATTCAAGATATCGACACGAAATTCAGCACGCAGGTTTCCAGGTGTGCAAGGAATGTTCGATGAAAAAATGGGCGAAATCGGCTAAGGTCCATGCCCACTTTTATATAAAAGATTTTGAAGAATTAAATAGGCAATAACTTTGCGTGAAATGGCTTTACATCATTTATATTTCACTTTTAATGTTTCCGTAAACTAAGAAATCCAAAAAATTAAAATTTTCGAAAATGGGCGTGGTCCCGCCCCTTTTATAGTGAATTTATCCACAAAACTTTTTGTGCCATAACCCCGCAAAAATTTAGTTGTCGAAACGAAATTTGGTGATAATGTTCAATATATAAATGTAACTGTTTGTTGTAAAAATGGGCAAAATCGGTTAATGTCCACTCCCAATTTTTTAACATAGTTCTAAAAATTATTTTTTTAAATTTTAAAAGCGATATTTCTACAACTAAGCAAGTTATATCAATCAGAGTTTGCACACATAATAAGCTTTTTAAGAAAAACTCGGCCGCAAAAAAATGTTTTCAATTTCGAAGAAGTAAGCATGGCGCCGCCCACTTTTCAGCATAAAATTTCTGCTATTTTCAAAGGCAATCGCTTGTAATTCCATCTTGATATTTCAATCAAAATTGGTCAGCTACTTCTCAGTAGTATGTATTATACTCCTGCCAAAAATTAGCCAAATCGGGAAACACGCAAGCAAAATATTCGGGCACGTAGTTAATAGCCCACTGCAAAAGCGAAGTTATATATCTTTTTTGATCTTCATATCTTTCATAAACCCTAAATGTATGTAAGTATGAGAAGAAGAAGAGAGGGGAGTCGATTTAGCCATGTCCGTCTGTCTGTCTGTCCGTCTGTCTATTTGAAATTCGTTGTTTGCTTTCGACATTTTATAATATACTAGCAAAGCCGGTATAAATTGTTTTGACGTTTCGATACATAGAATACATTTATATATAAAATGTCATTAACTTGAACCAAATAAACTCCTAGCTATACCGAACTGCAGCTTTACATAACCTGGGGCTTTTCCAAAAGCTATATACAGACTGTGTCGTGCCCAGCGAACTCCTGAGCCTATCGTGAAAGCTTAAGAGCAAAACAAAACACAAAATATGTGGCCCTGGGACCGCCCACTTTTGAAAAATTATGTAGATATTGACTAAGTGACGCATATATCCAAATTTCATTAATTTAGACCAAAAAAGCTCGGAGTTATGACGAATTGAAGCTTTATATATCGAGGGGGCGTGGCTCCGCCTACTTTTCCAAAACTATATAAGCTGTACCCAGTGAACCCAAGTATATATTGTGAAACTTTCATAAAGATCGGTTAAGTTCTTTGGCGCCTATAAAAGACACACATTTTTTATATCTATTTTTGTTACGCACACTAGGTATATTACTTCATTCGGCGTAAACTAATCGAAATACCTATTTTTAACGTATATCAAAACGTTCAGGATGAAAAGTAAAATATCCGGGCAAGTAGCTAATACCCCACTGGAAAAGTGAAGTTGTATATCTTTTTTGATATTCATACCTTTCATCAACATGAAATGTTTGTACGTATACGGAAATGATCAGGAGGATGAGCTAAGTCGGTGTAGCCATGTCCGTCTCTCGATACGTCTATCTATCTGTCCGTCTGTCTATTTGAACGCAAATACGAACTGAAAGTATTAAAATAGACCTGCGTAAATTGGATAGATCACTAGTAGGTATATAATGTTCGGTTCCACCCGAACTTAGACATCCTTACTTGTTTTATTCAGATCCATACCTATTACCGCAACTTGCATTTGATTTAGATAGTCTTTATTGATGTGGCCTAACCTGCGATGCCATGTTATACCCGAAACAACCGTAGCCCCTAACTCAGCTTTCTGTGCTAAATTGAGTTTATATACCCCATTTACTAATATGGCCGTTGCTACTAAAAGTAAATTTTACACTGTTACCCTGCTTTATGAGTTTGCTGGGAACACAAAACACATTTTCAACCGGTATTTCATAATCGCATGTACTTGTGGTTGTGGTAATACGTACGTTACCTGAGCATAGAACCTCACCCTTTCGTTGTTAGCCACTATTTCTCTCTGCCTGGTTCGTACGATGCATTCATAACAAAGCCTTCTCTTGCAGTCAAATGTACACTAGGACCCGAATCGATACACCATTCATTGCTATTGAAGTTACCGTACATCAATATAGCACTAAAAGCATTTGATTGCGTTCTTGACTTTTGGTCGTTGCTATTTGGGCACTGATTTTTATAATGACCGGTCTTCTTACACCTATAACATTTTTTCGGCCTTTTGTCGTCTTTTGAGTGAACTGCGAATGCCCCTTCAACTTCGTTTGCGTGGATATTTACAGACTCCATGTCAATTAATTTGCTCTTAATTGAATCTGACGTTATTTGTATGCCTGAGTGCTCGATCCCCATGATCATTGGTGAAAAACGTTCAGGTAAACCCGCGAGTAATAAAGATGCAATCCATTCTTCGTTGATACTGAAACCCGTTCCATTCAACCTCTGTGCAGTATGAATTATTTGTGTTACGTATGAAGTCATCGAGCTGCAACTTTCGAGACGTATAGATATCAAGTGACGCAATAAACTAATTTTCCTTGAAAACCCACTGTCGTCGAACAAGTTTTTCAGTTTTTTCCACAATTTTTTTGATGATGCGACCTCTTTGACGTGCACGTACAATGACGGGTCAATTGCCATAATCAATTTCGCCTTTGTTTTTTCGTCATCTGCAGCTTTTACTTCTGCCCTTTCGTCATTTTCAGCTTTTACTTCTGCCCCCGATTCTGGATTGATGCAGTGCTTCATTCCCTCTATAACTTGGAAATTCTCTGCTGCGAAACATCATTCTCCATAATTTTCGGGCCCTTTCATTTTCGGCAAGTTCAGCAAGTAGTTGGTGGTGACTGAAAAGCAAAAAATTTATTTCTGCGGTTTCAACAGCGAAAAATTACAAATTACACCTTCTTGAATGATATTTGTTACGTGGGAAGTATTCCCAACTGATTTAAACTTTACAAAAATAATTTTTTACTCGGGTCTGGGCCCATAACCTAAAATAAAGTTAAACGTGGATATAGTGTTGAATGACAGAACAGGAATGATTTTATTTTATACTTAAGATTTACATATGTAAGTGGAGACATGCCAGGGTTGCATTGTTTGGTATATTTCAACACTTTTTTGATTTTCATATCTTTCATGAACATGAAATTTTTGTACGTATGAGAAGAAAAAGAGATAGTCCCATCAAAAAGTATACTGAAATGATCAGGAGGATGAGCTGAGTCGATGTAGCCATGTCCGTCTCTCGATACGTCTATCTGTCTGTCCGTTTGTCTATTTGAACGCAAATACGAACTGAAAGTATTAAAATAGACCTGCGTAAATTGGGATGCCATAATAGATCACTACTAGGTATATAATGTTCGGTTCCACCCGAACTTAGACTTCCTTACTTGTTTCGGTTGTGTTCTCGTAAAAAATTGTGACAAATAAATTTGATTGCTTTTGAATGACCGAAAATTATGTCTTTTAAAAGTCAATTACAATTTTATTTTATTGGCAGCAAGTGCGGCTGATTATAAGTGGAAACTTTTGGTAAATCGATACTTAAATAGAAAGAAATTCGTTTGATGTATTTCTTGTAAAAAGTGTTTTTCTTATATCAACACACAACGAACATGTTGGCTTAAATGATTTTTAAAAAAGTCAACAATTTTATAAAGATCGTTAAAACTATACAGAAAAGTATACAGCCGCTTTGTATGTGATTTATGTACGACTAGTAAGCCCGCCCTGCTTCGCTGAGTTTCAGAACTAATAATAGACTGAGTCCGATTTTCATCATTATATCCCATACCAGATAGGATATGGAACTTCATTACATCTCTTATTGCAGCACTCATTGTCACTTTTCGTTTGTACCAAATTGTACTAACACATTCTGGGTCAACTTGGTCCACATATCGGTACAAATCGCATCTAAAATTTTAAGTTAAACGTCTAGTAATGCAGTGGTAAAAATTTAATTCAATTCCATACAGACAGTAGACTGACAGACAAAAATTCTAAAAACAGTTGATTTGGCTTCTATTTATTCAATTTTTCTTAAATATCTGCAAAGTACAGACATCGACCACTTACAATTTTACTATACTTAGAGAAGAGATAGAGATTAGGCTGGAGAAGGTAGTTCGTGAATCATAGCTCGAGGAAATAATATATTAGTTAAAAGGTCGCTGTGAAAGTTCGGGCCAACAATTTCTTCTCCTAGCCAAATTGCTTTAAAGCCGGGGTTTTTGAATATTTTAGTCACATTTTTCGACAGACAGGGGCTTAACCCCTTTGATTCAATAAGCTTTCCGTATTAATTTTGTTGTGATGGCCTCAATCATGCTCAGTACAACTCAAGCTTAAAATTCTATATTCCTTGCAATGTCATCATTTTGCAAAGTTTCAATGGTGAAACTCTTTTCCCTCAGATACAGAGATTTTCCAAATTTACTGAAACATTACTTTGCTGCTGTATTATCTAAGTGGACGTGGTGTTCAACCGATTATGCGCGCTATGGGTAAAGGGTTATCACAGCACCACGTTAAAATAACTTTTCCAAAACGACGGTGCCATTCCCATTCTTTATCCTCTTAATTTTTCTCTAACACCACCTCTATATCTCAAATTTCTTCCCCCATTTCCTCTGCTGGTATTGATATGTACATACTTCCGAAGATATATCGTATTAGCTTTTACTTGATCCTGGTACTGCTTTCTGTTTTCAAGGTTTTTTGATATATAAAACACATATCTGTATATAAAAGATCATTAACTGGAACCAAATAAATTCCTAGCTATGCCCAGTTGCTACCTTAAATAGCCTGGAGGCTTTGCCATTAAATATGGCCTGTGTGGTTTCATAGAGATCGACAATAAACTTTGGACATTAATGAAGAACAACCAAACCAAAAAGAATGTGGGAGTGGTACCGCCCTATAAAGGACACACAGACAAACATTCATTTTTATTTATAAGATAATATTTAAATTTACTTAGTAATGGATAATCACCCCACACCAGAAAGCAAGAAACAATCAAGGCAAAAGTACAGTATTTTGTGACAATGTTCAAAGGTATGAGCGCCCTTAATAATACGTATGTACATACTGAGTAGTTGCTTGTTTATTTAGGAACGGCAGACATAACCAGATTCATAAGAAAAATACTTGTTTAAGCGCTGAGCTACATGCATCAATAATCTTTGTCTTTAGTCATATGTGTGGTGTGCAGACTTATGTTAAGTTTGTTAGAATAAGAAAAAGAGTAAGAATATAAGTATAAACAAAGTTGATCTACTTACGGAGACTGTAGGTTAGCAAACAAGTGTTGTCATCAACTCATCAGCGAGATACAAATATTATTCAAAGGTTTTGGATAGGTTCGATATTGATTTGTATTATAAACGATCGGATAAAAATAATAACTTCCAAGAGAAATTGAAAAAAAAGCTTCATTCCATCTCCATCTTAACGTTATTTATCGACACATGCTGATTAATTTTATTGTATGCTTCTAGCTAACGTTGTCATAAACGGCTTTTCGGTTCGTTTATATAGTTCTCCAATTGCCACTTCTCTGGTCAGCTAACTTTTGAATTCTTTTGATATCGGATTTCGGCTCATACGTAAATTTGGTATGAACAACAATAGGCGCACATATAATTACTTTCTTTTGATGCATTATAAGAAAAGCCCTGCACAAAAAGAATCGAAAATACAGGTAAGAAAGTCTTAGTTCGCGCTGGTACCGAATATGAAATACCCAGCTGTGTAAAAATGGACGTCCTCGGTTTGTCATTTCGCGCACTTTCAATAAATATGATAGTATAACAATACCAAGCTTTCTACTTATTTTCAGCTTTCACTCTTAAATGTTTATGGAGCTATGAACTGTAAAAGCTTTAGACTTTGATCCAAACGACCATATCGTATTTAACAAATTTAGCTAGAACAGTAATAGCAGGTACACACATTGTAGTATAGTATTAATACCACGATCTATACCACGTATGTATCACCTTCATAGCACGAGTAGTTGTAGACTGCTTGTAGTATACTCTAAACTACAGCATCGATACTTTAGTATCTATACCACATGTGTATCATGGGTATTACTTAAATATCTTCTTTTTTGTGTTTTTTGAAATGTTCCATGCATGTTACAGACGAGTATAAATAAAGTGGGACTATTTCTTGCTCGATTTGCTTGGAAGTAATACATTAATTTTTTATAACAACAATTCAGTTGAAGTGAACTGTTGTTTTTACGGCTTGTACATTTGCAAAGTACCATGACAATAAACGAGCTCACGGCCAATAATAATAACTAGTATCTCCCGTGGTCGAAATCCGACCAATTTAAATTAGTTTAACTTGTTAAATCCTCATATCTTTCTCCAGAATTGTCTAGAGGCCGAAATGGTTGAAAAATATTTCTTACTGGAATTTATTATGTATAGTTGAGTTATTTAGGGCCGCATTCATAAAATTCGGTTCACAATAAACAGTGGGTAATTTGACAGCTAACCGAACAAAATCAGTTAATTAAACCCCGGTAATCGTTAATAGGAGATGGTGAAAATGCCCCATAGGAATCAGTGCTACCACTCCTTTCAGATTCATTCGATATTTCAAAAGCTTACGCGTAATAAAAAACATTGGATTTAACGGACATATACCAACAGCATAAGCCCTGCTTTTTTCACACTCATATACATCTGCGTCTGCGACTAAAAAAACTGTCATCGGCAATTGGGCATAATCCATAACACTTTTTGTCAGCACTGCTCCTCAAATGTCAGCCAAACATATATTTGTTTATGAAGTAGAGTAACGCGCATACATACATACATTTCCCCTGTTGTCATTCCGCTTATTATAAAGGGATGATAAAACAGTTGATGAAAGTTGGTAAAGCAGTTTGCAAAACGTAGTGAAAACTACTTGGAAGTACTGATTTTATCCGCTACTATTAAATAGTACATATTGCTTTTGAAAATGAATGAGACGTTAATTTTGAAGTTCTGCGTATTTCTCAATGTGAGACCGACGTCGGTTACCATTTTGTAATTTTTTATTGTTTGGTGTGTTAATTTAGCCAGATCTGGCTTTTTTTTATTGGAATAATGCACGTTTAGATATAGATATACTCTGACAATTGATTGTATGGAAAAAATGTTAGCCCATTAATGTATGGATTTTTATTTTTATTTATGAAAATTAAAAGTTTTATTATTTTTTTTTTTTTATTAGGTTTATTTTGTATCCCATCGTACTTTGCAAATGTACAGGCCATATACAAAATAAACAAAACCGATGAGCACGAATATCGGACTGTGTAACAAAAAAAAAAAGCTTACACAACCAACAAAAATCCATCATGAGCATGATCATGCCGCCAGATGGCGGTACATGCTCAATGTTATGGTAAATGTGAATAGAACTAGGATTTTAGGTGACACAAAAACCAGCGCTCTGCTAGCTTAATGGTTAGCACAGTGTGCCAAAATTTCTCTGATGAAGAAGTCTAGCAGCTTCCGAAATGTATCTATAAGAAAAGCTATGGCGGCTGTCTCTAAAAAATGTTCCTATTCTATTCTAATAAAAACTTTTAAAAATTAATTAAAAATAATTATTGAAAAAAAAAATAATAATAATAGTAATAATTTTCATAAATAAAAAGAAAAATTATCATTATTGGCCTTGTGCTTATTTATAGTCATGGTACTTTTTAATACATCAATTTAACGAATTCATCTGGCAAAGCTCAATTTCACAAATCAATATATTTTCTCTTTGGAGATAATATACTTAGAGAGTAATCTAAATATCACCTAAGATTTTGTATGTTCTGTCTTCATACTTTATTTTAAATCAATTTTTATGGGATAGTGGATATGGTCGGCTGGCTAATTTACATGTTTTCGTTGTTCCTACTTTGCTTAATCTTAGTCAAGTTTTCTACCTTGTGCTCAGTAAACTTTAATCTGAAAGTGGGCGTTGTACAATTTAAATCATTTTCATTGGATGCGCTCCCCATAATAGTGATATGTTCAGTATTAAGTTTAGCCTTTTTAGCGTGAGCTAACTTACGCTTATTTACAGTCGATTTTAAAAATTTTGCAAATATTACGCACCAAAGGTACCAAACGAGTGCTATTCCAGCTGCATCTATTAATGAAGTATCGCATTTTATAAGTTGCCGAAATTATCGATATCAAAAGAAGGGCATGGATATCGTCTGATGTTGCACAATAACTTGGCCGAAAAAAACCTGTGTGCCTATTCATTCTAAGAATGTTGATATATAGAACTCTATATATTTCTCGATTAATTTATACCGCTACAAACCCACTTTATATGGACACAACTATTATATCCTGTCCACTAGTATAGCTAGGTATAAAAATATTCTTGTAAATATCTGAATACAATGACATTTCTCAAATGGGTACAAACTAACTACCCCCTGATTGCTATCAAGAGCATAATTTACGGAATACTTTTTGAATAATTGATTGTTGAATAGCAAATTCACCCGTATACAATAGGAAGCATAAAAAATCAATCAATCACAAAATATTATAAATATCTTGTATTTATATTGTCTTGCAACCAATGTGATTTATGATGTGTTGGAATGAAATTAGGAGTGACTTCATTTTAAAACTTTTTGTTTTATATTTCGAAGTTACTTTTGTGGCCACTTTAACCTGAAATTTGCATTACTATAAACTTAAGCTCGCTCACCCTGGGGAATCTTTCGCATTTCTTCAGGGTGGAGTTCCATATTTCTACGATTTGGCCAAATCTGTGTTCATGCACTCATCGCTTCTCAATCATTTGTAAGCTTGCATTCGAAAAATGGAAAAATAGCTTCGCCTAAGCAAACAGTGCCTCATGTGCTAACGTTAAGCTATTCCATTATTTGTGTCTTTGCTTCCCATAGAATTCTTCTGCGATGGGCTCGTAGGTGGTCCTAATACGCGATATGTGGAGGCTACTCTCAGAGCTGCTGTTCTCTGTACAGATTATATGTGATTACAGCGATTCTTCATAATATCCATCATTCGTTTCCATTTGACTTCTCTAGACGGCTTCACTAATATTGTAGAAACAACCTACTTAGTAGATATAGCTGTCCCTTTTGTTTATGCTTTGCCGTCCGTGGTGGCTTTCCCCACTCGCAAGCCCTTCTATATTCTCATCTTGAGTGCAGGCAGGGGCTTAAGTTTAGGACGCCTAATTAGTCTAATTCTAAAGGCTTTGTTACAGGCATGTTTGACGAAGAGCAGCGGAGCTTTGGGAACTCTTTGGAACTTGTTGGTGTAATATCTCTGGATCGAATGGCTCTATATGCTAATGATTGTGCTTGCGTATTCCCTAGGCGTTTCTTTCTTTTATTTTTGGTCCTACTATAATGTATATATATTTGGACACTTTCACTGACGTCGCGAGAGTTTTACCAGTGGGTGCCTCCAGAGATGCGACACTTAAACTTCGTGCAATTTTTTCGACGATAGAGGAAATTCTTTCTCAATTATTTCTGCTTTCCAAAATAGCATATGTTTGGTAGTTGTGGATTACTTTCCAGTGTCAAATTAGTAACTATCAAAAGTGACGTGCGCAGGTGGGTCACTTCTTTTTTTAATAACAGCAAATGCATTGATACGTGCTTTTACCCCAAGCGTCAAATTCAACACGGGTTCAGACAATATTATCTTATAGTAAAAAAAAAATTGTGTGGCTAAAATGGTTTCTACTAAGCGAAAAGGGTATGACAACTTATCTTGAGATGTATGTTGTGTTTTTCCCTAATGGGTTAAAGACATATATACGAAGAAATAGCTTGCAAACAACTTCCAAATCATCTGCACACAAACATACACATATACCCTGTGGAGCATTCACTTTTTTACGTATGAAAAGATCTACGAAAATTGTGGTGAGAACATATCACACCAAGAGTAAGGAAAGAAATAATGTGTCGTTCTATTTTGATTTGTAATACACCATGTTTTTTTTTTTCAATTCATCTAAATTCGAAAAGGTTACTTTTCTCGTTCGTCGCGGCATACCATCATGGCTAGCTGTTGGAAAGACGTCTTTATTATACAGCTGTTACTATGAACCCCGTGAACGAATTAGTCTCATGGCACTGTTTCACATAGCACCTTGGACTAGGATACGATAGCTCTTAATTGTTACTTTCAGAAAACTCAGACTAATTTGGAAGGAATAGGCGTGGCCATGCTTACTTTATTAAGTTGTATTGAATCCGATCACCTCATTGTATTGCCTGTAGTATTACGATTATGTTAATAAGGTAGTTCAGCACGGAATGTATCGCAAGTAATTCACCTTTTCTCTAAAAGAAAGTAATTCCAAATGTAATGGCAAAAGTTTTGAATACTTTGCCGCTAAATACAATACATACTTTGCCGCATATACATTATTTGATACTTTTCCAAACTTTTCCCACTGGGTACATATGCACATACAAACCGAAATGGCTACAAATTATTTTCGAATAATTGGCATATGCTGTCGATATTTATTTCAATTATTGTGTCATTTTGCGGGTAACGTCTATCACAAAGAATTTATATGACTTTTATATAGGAAAAGGTGAAGTTACTACACCACAGATACATAACAAGAAAGATCACATAGGAAGGGGTGTTTGACTTTTTAGTATGTCTATTTCGCAAATATTATACAGGTCAACACAAGTCTTATTTCCTGTTTTTTTTTTTTTGCTATTGGGCAATTGCATGGCATTGCCTGTGAACAAAAATAAAAAGTTAGTTTTTTAAAGGCCGATCAAATTGATAAGGATGTAATCTGGTAAAATTAAAACCTTTTAATTTTAAAAGGGGACTATGAGTACTCAATTAATTTTAACACAAAAACTGTAGAACATCAATAAATTGTGTTACAAAATTTCTTTAAATTCAAATAAAAGATCCAGTTGAAGATTTCCTTGCACAAAGCTCTTCCATTGTCTAAAACTCCTGATAAAATCTTTCTCCCTGCCCCTCGCACAAATCACCAATTTCTATGGAATTTTAATTTTGGAATCGATTTACATCATTGACAAACATAAGCCACTTTTGTCGAGGGCCTTCACTTACTTTTTATTGTGCCGAGTTTAATATTATGTAGTGGAAGCACGATGCGGTCTCGGCTAACTAAAGGCAAAACCACGTTTTTGGTACCAAAATTTAGCTCTTCCCTCTCAGGTCAACCTCTTTGTAATCCATGGTGATTTTTGTCACGACTGTGCCAGAGGTACATAAAGCAAGAGAACTGTATATATGCATTTTGTTGACCAAAAAAAAATTAACTAATTTTTGATAGCACAGTTGTGGCCCTGATACTCAATCTTTCCATAAACTTAGAAAAGTTAAAGATTGTGCAATAGGTATAGATAATATATTACTTCCGCCGTCCAGACAAGGATCTTCCATTGTCCAAAACACACTTTAAATTGTCTATGAAAACGCCAAAACCACCAGCTTGGTACCTTTTTAATCCCATGTTGTAAAACACAACCGACATCGTTACAAAAATCTAAATCATTCTCTTGAGAAAAATGCGGCAACAGTTTTTTTCACTAGGACGACGAAAAGTATTCTAGGTTTCCGAAGTAAGTAAATTTTATCTTAACTTCTGTGTATACGAAAAAAATGTACAGTAAAACCTACCGAAAACGCAAATGTATCAATCGTTTCATATGCAGAGAGCAGTCGTGAGAGCCAAGTATAGAATTCAGCTGCTGCTGCTTGAGTGAATTATCAACTCCAAGCTGCCGATTATGAGGGTCCTCTTTTTACTATTATTATTTATTATTATTAACCAAAGTCTATGAAATACAAGTTTCTTACAGACTAAAAGCAAGGTATGTCATGCTAAATAAATGAGATAAGTAAATCAACGTAAAAACTAAACAATATATTACAGAACCGTATTCAATATGCTAATAAATTCATGGTTAAATATTGAAAAATCCAACAAAGCAGAGTTCGAGATCTTATTAAGCTCACTGATAGTTCGAGCGGTGGTAGCATAATCAGTTCTAAGAATTTGTTCATACAAAGGAAAGACAGTACTTGAAGACCTCTGTGGGATATTAAAATTAATTCGTTCAAAAAGAGATGTAGAACCTTTGTCACGACTAATTGAAATATTGAAAAAAAAAACGATAGTTAGAGAACGACTAGCCTAGTTTCTAATGATTTCAAGTTGAATAGAAGTAACTGCGAACTATAAGTAGGCATTGGCTCAGCAAAGTATAGTGTTACTTGCACAAGCCTAATAAATATTTATTTATATTGCAGGAATATGGTGGGGCAATCTAATCCAAACTAAAGCATCATATTCAAAGCTCGAGCCGCCAAAGGCTGTATCAAGTAATTTAACTGTATAGGGATCAGAAAGTTTAGCGCAATTATACCTAATAAAGCGCAAAACGGAGTACGGTTTTGCGATAGTAAAGCTCATGTGGCTATTAAAAGATGTTCCAAAATATTTGCTTTCTTCTAAGGAATCTAAGACAGAGTCGGCAATCGTATAGGTTGAAGTCAAGACATTTTGAATCTTCGCGTTTGTTGTTTTAAAACAATTTTTTATATTCAAAGAGAGGCGCGAATTCAAACACCAGATATGCAGTTTATCAATATCAGCCTGAACCTTAGTCACATCGTCATGATTTTTAATAATCTTATAAATAAAAATGAATGTTTGTCTGTGTGGCTCTGTGTCCTTTATAGGCGACCAAAATACTAAACCGGTTTTTATGAAATTTTCACAATTTATTCTTGAGATCATGGGTTAAAGCATAGGCTATATATAGTTTTGGAAAAGAGAGCGCAACCACGCCCCCAGGCTATATAAAATTTCAATTCTTCAGAACTCTGACCATATTTGGCCTAAGTTGATGATATTTGGATATATGTGTCCTTTAGTCAAGATTCACATAATTTTATAAAAGTGGGCGGTGTTTTGTTTGTGCTTCATTAATGCGGCATAGCTAGGTGTTTATTTGGTTTAAGTTAATGATATTTTGTATATAGATATTTGTTCTATACATCAAAAAAATCCTGGCAACAGAAAGCGGTACCAGGAGCACATAAAAGTTAAGTCGATATATCTTCGAAGCTATGGACATACCAGTACCCGTGGAGGAAATGGGAAAAGAAGGGAAGTAGGAATAGAAATTCGAAATATAGGTGGTATTAGGGAAAAATGGGGAGGATAAAGAAGAATAACGGTAAATGGGGTTGGGGGTAAAGCAAAAGCAGAAAGAGAAAGGAAGATACACGAATAAATGTAGAAAAAGAGCCAAGTGGGGAGGGAAAGAGTACAGTTTATTAAATGTAGGCAAGTCAAGTTTTAGGTATAACAACGTCTGCCGGGTCCGCTAGTAGAATATGTATTTAGATTGTCAGCATATAGCAGGTATTTAGCGAAAGAGAAGTACCTTCTAATGTAATTTATGAATAACAGAAAGAGCAGAGGGCCTATAGTGCTTCCTTGAGGAACTCCTGAGCACGCTAAGAAAGGTCGTGAGCTAACGTTATCAAAAATGAACACACATTGCCTATTAGAAAGATAAATAATAATTCACTTTAAGAAAACAGAGTGGAAACATAAGTATTCTAGCTTAGTAACTAACACCATGTGTGAAAACTTATCGAAAGCCTGGGAGAAGTCAGTATATACGCAATCGACTTGAAGCATAATTTGGAAGGACTTTAAACAGTATTTACTAAACTCAGTCAAATTAGTGATTGTAGAACGATTTGGAACAAGGCCTGCTTGTAAGCTAGTTTTAGGCTTTTGGTTGCAAAATAGATTTCTCTTTTGCAATAATTTTAAAGAGCTTTGATCGGACTATAGTTACAAGCAATATTTTTGTTTTCACTTTTGAAAGTATGAGTAATACATGTAATTTTCCAATGTTCCACAAAACACACTGATGCTAGAGACCTATTAAAAATTAGTTTAAACGGTAAAATTAGTTTAAACCCAAAGTTTAAAGAAGACACATTATCTCCCATATCAGCCTCAAATTCAGAGTAACTATCCTCCAGTATAAAATGCATACCAGTGTAGGCGCTTTGTATACCTGGTTTGTCCTTCAATTTCATTGTAAAAAGTAATTCCGTTTCGATTTCTAAGCTCATCGTATAACCTTTCTAAAGGACTAGAATATATTTGCACGTTTACTAAAATGGACACTAGTTTACAATCTCCAGAAGATCTAGAATTGTGTGAACCCTTCACAGCTCCAATCCTCCTGTTAAAAGTACAACACGGGCTAGGTATTTTATTTTTCTTTACACCTTATACTACAATTTGTTGGTCTACACGCAGCAAAGAAATTTTGAGTTTGCTATTTCCCGCAGGGTATTTACTGCTGTGTATGAATACATTTAGAAAGTTTGATAATATCACTTTTAACAGTATCCATGTCGATGTAGAAACCAATAGCTAGACGTATTTGAATAAAATTGAATGCAGAATTGAGGCTCAATGGAATTCCACTTCAATCAATCTTGCGAAACTTAAAAAATGTTACTCATACGCAACGTAGTTCAATGGAAAAAGTAAAACCGCGAAAACAAATTTTTAGCAATTATTATTAAAAAAGCGCAAATAGCTGACAAAGAAAGGCGAGTGAAAATAAATTCAATATCATGACACATTTTTTAACAAAAATGCAGCCTTTATGGGTCAGAGTTTGTGGGCAAATTATTGTACCCCACAGTAAACCCAAGTAGTCACTCTAAGCGTGCAACCAGTGCTCCCACTCTCGTAAGTAGTTTTGAACTGGTACAAACTTTTTGATTTACCAGAAACAGGCAAAGATGCCGCTTGCAAAGTCCTTTTCTGCAAAAATTTTTGCGTATAAATGTGCACGACTGCGATAATTGAAAGCTTATACGATGCGCTGACAACGTGCTGCGTTCACAATGTCGTAAATAGCGTACCAAGCTTCTTATTTTCAAACAGATTGCTATGCACCTTTTTCTCTACACTCATGTTTGCAATATCCTTCATTACACGTACAACTACATATCCGACTGGCATCATGACAACACTTTATTTCATTTGCAACGTGTGGCGCCGGATACCTGCCGAGTAATGCAAAGGTGAAAGTAAAGAATTAAAATGTTACAAAGAGAATAATGCAATGCACAAAGAGTAAAATAAATAAAAACCAAAAAAAAACACAAACTAAAAGAGAAAAGCAAAAGTAATTACGCTGCTCACTGCCTCGTTAAGCGCATACAAATAGCGCGACGAGGTAACGTGACGATGGCAAACAGACAGACAGTTTGACAAGCAGACGAAGTGCAGCACAGAGCTGGAGAGCGCCTACTTTTCTCACGGCAAATACATATAAACACTAACTAAAGATTTTAGTTTTGCCAATGCTTGAGTAAATTGTGTGCATATATGCATTCATACGCTTCACTGGCTTTAGGTATGCGCCACTGCAGAGCGGGCGTTGCTGCTGTTTACTTCTGTAGGACGTGTGTGTTTTTACTTTAGCACCTCGCTGTCCGCACTGTTAAGTCTACCTATTTGCTTTGACGCCTTTAATGTTGTACAAACATATACTTCCGCTGCCTATATTTTTGCGCCACCAAAGAAGAAGGTAGATCTGCAGTGCTGGCACAGCATTTTACACTTGAACTCAGTTAAGACCGGCGTATGTGTAAGTTCAGATGCAGACATTAAAATATATTGTACTACATCCAAGCACATTACAGCAAGCCATAGCTTTTGGGTTGTAAGCAAATTGAATAAACACTTGGGAAAAATCGGTTTTCAAAAGACTGCCCTAATTATGAAACAAAGAATGGCACGTATACACGACCTTCAAAAGGTTTTCGGTTTTCTAATTAGTTTAAAAAAATTTATTCAAATTGAAGACATATACGTACATATCTTCAATCACCAAGCAGAAGCATGAGTGTAACAGACTAAACATGTTATGCAATAAAGGTTGTGGCGGAGTGGAGAGGGATATGCATGTTTTATGCCCATTATATTCAGCAATAGCAGACCCGACAGATGTTTTCCTGCCTAAAATTTGGTATTTTCTCCCCCCACTTTAGCTTCTTCTACATTTATCCTTATATCCTCCGTTTTCTTTTAACTTTTGCCTCTTAATTCTCCTCTAATGCCACCTCTATATCTCACTCTCATTATTTTATTCCTACTCCGCTTCTTCTTCCATTTCCTTTGCGGGTACTGATATGTACATAGTTTAGAAGATATATCGAATTAACTTTTATTTCATCCTGGTACTGCTCATTGTTTCCAAAGTTTTTTGATGTATAGAACACATATCTGTATAAAAAATATCATTATTTTGAACCAAGTTAATTCCTAGCTTTGACGAGTTGCTACTTTAAATAGCCTGGAGGTTTTGCCAAAAACTAAATATTGCCTGTGTCGTTTCTCAGAGATGGACAATAAACTTTGGACATTAACGGCACAAACAAAAAACAAAAAATTTGACCGGGGCACCTCCTACTTTTCCAAAACTTTGTAAATATTGACTAAATTTCGCGTACCCACCGAACTTCTGAATCTATCGTGAAAGTTTCATAGAACGACTACAAATTTGTACACATTAAGAAAAGAAAACAAATGTGGGCGTGGCTAAGCCTACTTTTCCAAATTAATGTAAAACTTGACTATAAGACGCATATATATAAATATCATTATTATAGACCAAATACGTTCAGAGTTACGACGAATTGAAATTTTATATAGCCTGAGGGCGTGGAACCGCCCACTTTTCCAAAACTATACATAGCCTATGCTTTAACCTGTAATCCCAAGAATATACTGTGAAAATTTTATAAAAATCGGACGCCTATAAAGGACACACAGACACACCGACACGCAGACACACATTCATTTTTATACCTTTCATGAACATGAAATGGTATATTAACTTCGGTCCGATGTTTGTAACGTTTAGAAATATAAGAGATAGACCCACCATTAAGTCTACCATATAGATCAGGACGATTAACTGAGTTGATACAGCCATGTCTATCTGTCCGTCCGTCTGTTCGTCTGTCCTTCCGTCCGTCCGTCTGTTTCAACGCAAACTAGTCCCTCAATTTTTGAGATATCTCGATGAAATTTGGCACACGGATGTATTTTTTGTATTATATTAGACATTTGTCGGATCCGGTATAATCGGGTCCTATAGCACATATCTCCCATACAATCGATCGTTCAAATAAGAGGATTATGACCATTTCTCCCTCATTTTTAAAGATTAAAACTTGAAACTTGGTGAGGTATTTTCTTATGGATATCAAAAGATTTCGTAAAAAAATCACTAAGATCGGAGCTATATATAGTATATATCCCATACAACCGATCGTTCAGATAAAAGAATTATGGCCATTTATCCCTCATTTTGAAATATTAAAACTTGAAACGTGGTGAGACATTTGCTTATAGATGGTAAAAGATTTGGTAAGAAAATCACCAAGATCGGAGCTATATGTAGTATATATCCCATACAACCGATCGTTCAGATAAGAGGATTATGGCCATTTCTCCCTCATTTTAAAAGATTAAAAATTTAAACTTGGTGAGATACTTGCTTACAGATAACAAAAAAATTTATAAAAAAAATCGCTAAGATCGGAGCTATATATAGTATATATCCCATACAACCGATCGTTCAGATAAGAGGATTATGGCCATTACTCCCTCATTTTAAAAGATTAAAAATTTAAACTTGGTGAGATATTTGCTTACAGATAATAAAAAATTTGATAAAAAAAATCGCTAAGATCGGAGCTATATATAGTATATATCCCATACAACCGATCATTCAGATAAGAGGATTATGGCCATTTCTCCCTCATTTTAAAAGATTAAAACTTGAAACTTGGTGATATATTTTCTTATGGATAGTAAAAGATTTCATAAAAAAGTCAGCAAGATCGGAGCTATATGTAGTATATATCCCATACAACCGATCGTTCAGATAAGAGGATTATGGCCATTTCACCCTCATTTTAAAAGGTTAAAAATTTAAACTTGGTGAGATATTTTCTTATGGATATTAAAATATTTCGTAAAAAAAATAAAAGAAAATTAAATGTATTGCTGACAAAGTTTTAGAGAACTTTAAACAATGCGTATTTAAGTTTGCACGTATTCATGAAAGGTATAAAGCCTTCGGCACAGCCGAAGACAGCGCCGTCCTTACTTGTTATGTATAAGATTTGTTAATGCTAATTAATAAAACCTCTCATAAAAGTGAAGTGGTATAATAACTTTTTTCCGACGGACAAAATCGGACCAATATAATCGGCATATGCAATCGATTATTGCGATAAACGAGATTTGAGTTTCAAATAAATAGTTAGTAACGGCAAATTTTTGACAATCTGTACTTATTGTAAATCAGGATCGTAATGCAAAAGACGTTTTGCGTATTTATGAAAGGTAGAAAATCTTAGGCAGAGGATCATATATTTTTATATTGGATGTATCAATTATTTTAAAATGAACCATTTTTTTTTTTCAAGACAACATGGATGAGAAGTGTGATAAAAATTGATAGTATCTTCCATGAGATATCATATTCCTATCGCTTAAAGGAATAATGTGAAAATTTTCAGCTTTTGATTTAATAGGCTCTCTGCGTTGAGCATAACATATGATAAATTTAATGAAAATTTCAATCGAAAACCGTGCAAGGAAACTACAATACCTTCCAGTCCAAGTTGCATCAATCAGCCAAACTTTACTGATGTTTTACAAACAGTAAACTATTAAACCAGATCTTCCAATATTTAACACATTTATGCTCCTAATAAGAGGGCGACGACATATATGTGCCGATTTGCAATGATCGCTTAAGAAATTATTTTTGGTTTGCCGCAGATCGAGTTTTAAGTCAAAATTCAAATTTGAAAAAATAAAACTTAAGCTACTTAAAACTATAGGTTAATAGGTTTAAAAAAAGCCGCAGTAATTCTCTGGAACGTGTGAGCATTTAAAATTATATAAGGTGTATAAATAATTTGCTTTTCTATAAATTTAGCATAGAGGAGTGACAGTTGGGCTCATATGAGCAGCTTTGCATTGCCAATACTGCATCACCCTCACTAAATCATCTTAAATCAACTTAAGCCATTATCGCTCGAGACCAGAGACGTACTACATATATAACACAAATAGCCGATTTCTTCGAAAGCAACGATTTCGGAAATTTTTGTAAAAACCTTTAAAAGCTAAGATCTCGAACATATTAAATTCATTAAAAGTAAAGCCGCCTTCGTGATGAGATATTTGAAATATGTTAGGCTAAGTTTGGAAAGCCGCAGTGGTATAGCGATTACGTGGGAAACGAACGACCAAAAAAGGAGGAAAAAAAGTTTGATACGGGATCGCCCCGAGTGTATTTCGTGCATGAAAATCTTACTCAGCTCATGGATATTGCTTCGCTATAAAGGAAATTGTTTTTCGTCTGAGAACTTAAACAGTACCCTTCAAATAGTTTGAAAAAAGTTGAATGCCGATTTGTTTATTAATTAGTCAACATCAATCATATCCATTGAGGTGCACAGAAGAGCGCAATCGCTACTCTGCATCTCGAAGATTTTCAGTTGAAGGCTTCTCCATTGGCGTTAGGGCTTTCTTAAGAATTCGATTACAGACCAAAAATGTTAAAGAAGGTATATCTTGTTCGACCTAGAAGCAACTACAGATAATTACTTAAAATTGTATCTCTCTCATTTTCCTAATTCATACTGCATTCAAAGTAGAAAGTAAATATAATATTGGTAAGCAGTTTTAAAAAACGAAACCAGCAATTTAAGCCGAGTTAAACCACTGCTAGTTTGAAAATTTGAACTAGACCGAAAGCAAAAACTTGGAACCGATTTGGGTTTTTTTTTAATTTTTCTGTTTTCTATACCACGTTGTCAATTTCTTTTTTACGTTGTCCTAAGGCAAACTTACTTACAGGTGATCTCATTCAAGCATATGAGCAGTTGCTTTTTCCGTCAAAATAAAAAAAATTCTATGCAATCTGAAAGGAGAAGCTGCCAAAGGAATAACAAAACACATGAAGTATGTGTGTGTATACAGCAACAAATTCGGCGTGCTATAACTTGGTATAAATTGGACTTGCGTTATCCCAAAATATCTCAGCGCAATCCAAAATGTTGTTCAGAAAACAATTCTCACGAGAAGTATAAGAATCGCATAGGGCTCAGAGAAATGAAAAAAAAAACGTAAAATAATAACACAAGTGAAAATATTTCTTTCACTTTCACCGATTAAACTATAAACGTTTGGTCTATTTTGAACTAGTTGGAAATAGGTATATTTCTGTCCGACATACGACAGTTGACATCTTATGTTAAAAATACAATTGGCTTATATGAAAAAAATGTCTTTGGCTGACTAATTGTGTTTACTGCTCATACTTATTTTAAAGTACTTTGCAACTAGTTAATTTTGTTGCACGGCACTATCACTGACTATATATCAAATGCTACATCTTTTCCAAATCCCGATATTTTTCAGTTTAACTGATTGACTGCATCTGTTGGTTTAAGCTACATTGTTTGCTTTACTTATTTTAATGACACTTTATGGGTACGGCAGCCCACGCCATTTAGAACTATTTCTGATTTGTTACCGCCATTTTCTATTTGTCTTTGTGCTTTGTTCTCGGTTCAAATAGTTTCTGCACGCCTTCTGTTTTGTCATAGAAAAACTACGAAATTAGTTTTAAAACGAATAAAACATCTCATGGGAGCCTACTGATAAGCAAAAATATTTTGATATTTTTAAAAATTTACAGGATTTATGTCGTTCTCCAGTTACTCGTCCAAAAGAAGCGAGGACTTCGTACATCCTCTGATTGTACCGCTGAGTAAGGATAAGAATATCAGAGAATATTCATTTTACGGACAAGAAAGTCTGCCAGTTGGAGGCATTTAGTTTTAACTCGTTGAACTATGTCTACGTTAGTGTAGAGCTTTTAGAGCTGCTCTCTACATTCACTTAGAGCTATTTAATCTTTAAATAACAGTTCGCTCTTGGTAAGTCCTCTTCTGTGTTTGGTTACTCAAGGCTTAGGTCGTAAGTATCTAATGGGGGCATGGGGATTATTTAATTTATTTTTTTTGGCCTTAAATAACTCAAAAATATTGGGACTTATTTAATTTTCTACTAGTTGTTTGTTTTTTCATTTTTATTGGGACTTATTTCATTGGGTCTTATTTCACTTCAGCGTTATTTCTTGGTATCTGTCCAGGACTTGAAACCTTTCGTCATAAGCAAAATTTGTATACAATGTGTTTTAGGCAATAGCTCAATATTTTTGGATAGAATGCTTTCTGTCTTACTTTTTGGCTGGCTTACAAGTTCAACCCTCTTCTTATTGCACTCGACCTCAGCATGACTCTGGAACACACAGCTTTTAGTTCCCTTACTTTCCAGCATTCGTCACTGCATCAGTTGTTTTGAGGTAAAACTTTTTTCTGTGTCTTGGGTTGAAACTTTTGAGGCACAGAGATCTTAACTACACGCATCTCAGTGCAATGATCTCTTTCTATGTTTTTTGATTGCGTCACAGGTTTTCAATTGTATAGGATACTTGTGTAGCCATCTGTACCAGTGCTCAGCTTATTATTATTTGTCATTATCTGCGTTAATAATAACATACAGGAATCGAGATAAGTATAGCAGTATATACATGGAAGCTTTAAGAATCAAGCGTCTGTCTATGTCTCTAAATTATTGCAGATCGCTCTTCCAGTAAACTTGTCAGGATTTTTCTTCATCACTATATCAAGGAAATGGGGAGAGGTGGCTTCGCCTGAAAATGTTCGTCACTGGCGCCATCAAAAGGAGGTTGTGTTGTAACGTTATTGTTGTTTTATGTTTCGAGGCCAACGCACAACCCGTTCTAAGAAGAATGATGAATTGGTGATAAAATAAGCTTCAATAAATCTCAAGGCAAATCAGAGTGCTCAGAGGTCTCTACAAAATATTTTCTAACAAAATCTTAAAAAGAGCTAGGGGTCCTTTTTTGCAACAAAACTTAACTAAGGAACTAGTTTTATTACATTCGTATGCAAAGAAAATTGTATCTCCAAAACTGCTTTCCAATTGTGTTAAGTGACTATCGTCAGCTCGACCTACTAGCTCCCTACTGTATTTAACTAAGTGACATTCTTTCATAGCTTAAAATTTATATTTTATTTGTATTTAATTCCTAACATACATATGCACATCCAGTTTTATATTTGTACGATTGTGTGTGTGTTGTTAGTTCAAGCGTCTCAAATATTTGCATTACTTTTCCAGTTTGTGCCATTTATTTTTTCGTAGTCAGCCGGTTAGTGTGAAATAATTTCTATGTACCCTGCAAATATTTGCCAAGGCAAGCAAACATCATTCTGTCTAATTTATTGCAATCAGTCAAAAAGCTAAATTTGTTTGCTGCTACTTCGGAAGGAAGTTCTGTATGTTTTTTGTTAAGTCGTTCAAATAAAATTTATAGTTTCTCCTTCAATGGTTTGAGCGCTTTAAGCTGTTTACATACAAATTGTAATCAGTTTTATCATAAGTCAAATATATTTGCTTAAACCTCTTGATAAGCGAGCAACAAATCTGTACTAAAGTCATAACACTTTATAAAATGCACATAAATAAAAATAACAAGACATAATTTTTGAAAGACTAAGAAATTTTTAAAGGTAGTCACACAAAATCTGACACAAAAAACTGATTACTTGCTTCCTTTTCTTTAAAGAATTTTAATTCTAAAACTTTTAAGTTGATTTCTTGTCAAATTAGCTTTCATAACAGTCGTTTATGACATTTGCAAGGAATTTCAAATCTAATCAACAATTTCATTATATACTAAATATCGTTTCAACTGCTAAACCACAAAAACAAAAATAACCACTCTTTTTCTTATATTATACAACAAATGTGGTGGAAGAATACAACTTAAAATGTTTAGCTCTTTTAGCACACCATGATGCCCAGCAATCAGATATCCAAAAATATATTTCTGTCATCAAACGAATTGTGATAGAATGTTGATGGTTGCCAGATTTGGCATTAAGATAATTTGTTATTGTGGTTAATATAAAATTAAATTTGGTAGCTAGCATTTTTGTTGATTGCAGAGATTGGTTTTCCTTCTTTGTTTTTTGAAACTTTCTTTTAATATATTTGTTCCTCAGCAAATATTCAAATAAATTTCTACATGCTACAGCTTCAAATAAAAAATATTGTTTACTGCTGTTCTGAGCCGGACTGTACAATTTTCTGAAAATTGGATACTGAGTTTGCACCTCGGATGACCTTTGCCGCTGTCGTCTTAGCTAGCTACCTTACAATGATTCTTCCAGCAAGCTACTTGCAACGAGAATAGCTTCATCTGCGGAAGCCAGTTGATGGTCACTTTAATTAATAGCAGATATTGCCAATAAGTTGAGAACTTTCTGTTAAGGTAGTGTAGAATAAGCCATGCACGAAAAATGCTATTTCGTTCATCTGAAGCTTCATATCATGGTCTGCTTTCAAAGTCATCCATGGATATTCCCAAGCAGATATGCGAAGTTTGTAAGTGTAGTTGTTAAGCAATATGAACGTGAACCCAACCCTAGGTAGACTTTCTTGACGAGAGTATTTTTTTTACATTTCTACTGTGGCATTGTGATTAGTTCACTGTACATGGAACGTTTCAACACTTTCAAAATAAAGCTGTCCATAGTGACCCAAGTAATAATAATAAAATACTTTTGCTCTTTTAAAGCTCAATATATTAGGACCCCTTAGCTACAAAAAAAAATTAATTAAATTCTAACCCCCATATTCGTAAAAAATAAAATTGATTTATAAAGCTTTTTAAAATGACATTTCCATACAAATTTTGAATTACAAGAGCTTTATAAACAATTTCTATTTGTTATGAGTATGGTAGTAAGGCTTTCATCGGCTGTCTCACGGGACTTTAACATCGATTGTCTTTTTTTTTTATATTCTTAGAAACCTTTTTGGAAAGTTCAAAGAAAAATTAATCTGGTAACACATATCAAACTTTTTCTACACTATAAGAGTCAACTGCCGACATCATCAAAGCGACAAGCTATTACAAATGCCAACGCCAAACTAAAACACAAACAAGAAAGCAACAAATTCAGAAACCAAAAATAACCAAACGACAATACCACGAATGACTGGCAATCTACAAAGTCATTTGATAACAAAAATAGCAACAAGACGAAAGAAGAAATGAAGGAGAAAAAAGTAGGGTAATAAAAAATTGAGCGACAACATGAATAACAACAGCAATAAGAGAGCAACTAAAAGCAATTGTAATAATGAAAACCGCAAACGAAACTTTTTACTATTAATATGTAGTGTACATATTTACAATATTACAATAACTAGGTTTGTGTGCATGCATAAAGACATGTTAATATATACAAGTAATAAGAAGGTGTTCGTTTGCACTTGTGCTAACACAACCAAAAGTTACTCATACGCCATGGTACCAGCTCAACTTGAACACTAAAGTGGGTCTCATTGTGTTGCTGCTTTGGCTTTACCATTCGCCCGCCGACTGACGCTTGTTTAACAAATAAATTGCAAAATGTACAAGTTTATTGGTATACAGAAAATCAGCCAGACACACACAAATACACTCACAACTTTATATTATCACTGTAGAGAAAGTCTCTTGCTCTGAACTGGTGCACTCCTAGTGTATGCGGAGCCGGTTTTAGTTCATAATCAATATCCCTTGCGTGCGTTCAATGAATTGCGCAGTACTTCATTAATATGCTAATTGTAACTTGTAGTACCGACTTCTTTTTAGTATGAAAAAAATATTTATATTTGTATTTATTTTAGAAACTATTAGCCCATCTAATATTAAAAATATCTACACATTGTTAAAAACTAATTCAATAAAATGTACCATAAAAACGTTATAACAATAGTTCGACCCACTCAAATACATCAAGGTTTGCTCAGAAAGTTCTCAATGCTCCTCAAACAGAGAGCTCATCTTCCCTTCCTGCCTAGTGTTAGGTATTTTTCACTCAAGGACGTTGTAAGAAAAATCGTATAGTACAAATACAATTCAAAATGCCTTCAGATGGGTGCTCAACTACTTAATTAGAACTAGTTAAAAGTTAGTTACTATCAGTTCTACGCTTCTACTTTAAATCTTTCCTGCAGAGATATTTATGCATATGTATGTTTGTCGGTTTGTATGTGGTCTTTTGAGCTTTGTGGCATGACTTTGCCAAGTAATTTTACTCCGGCTATTGATGCTGTTGTTGTCATTTGAATTGCTTTTCTTTTCTAATGCTATTGTTTTTTGGTTGGTTTGTTGCTATTTTTATAGTTTTTTAGCATTATAGTTATTGC
The DNA here is from genome assembly GCA_949987695.1 of Merzomyia westermanni. NCBI lineage: Eukaryota > Metazoa > Arthropoda > Insecta > Diptera > Tephritidae > Merzomyia > Merzomyia westermanni. The sequence goes on along the minus strand of OX465288.1, from coordinate 130,085,718 downwards.
TTCGGATGTGGTCTAGTAAATAAAATAGCATATAATGCATATGTGTGTGAAAGCGCAAGTATCGATATAGAACCCAAAGATTTGGGGGAGTCTAAATAGAATTATCTTGAAAATGGGCAAAATCTGATAAAGTGATGAAATTCGAAATTCTAAAACTAGATCAATTTTAGAAAACTGGCGAAGAAGTGATTACATGTGCGCAATATAATTTAAAAATTGCCCAAGCGAGAATTCAAAATCTATGAAGCATCATGAATAAACTTATCAGGAGATTATGTATATTGGAACGATTTTTCGTCATCCCTTGTCAAATTTGGTTTTGACACAAACCGGTTTCGGCGTTGTGCCATCATCCACGGATGAGTACCAGAAAGAAATCAAAGTGGCTATAAAAACTGCAACAAATATAATAGATACAAACTCGGCATATACATTAGTCCAAATGAACCAGTCAACTCCACCACTGATTGCGCTACCAAAAATCCACAAGCCAGGCAATCCAATGAGACCAATCATTAATTTTAAATCGGCACCATGCTATAAGCTATCTAAATATTTAAAAACAGTATTGAAGGACACACTGGAACTTAGTAACGAACACACCATAACTAATACATCTGAACTAATAAACAAACTTAGGACCGTTGAAGTGACAAAGGACAGCAAATTGGTATCTTTCGACATAAAAGATCTATACACATCAATACCACTAGCAGAGACATTGAACATAGTAAACTCTATAATACTACGTAAAACAAAAGATAAAGTAAAAACTACGCAAATCACGAACGCGGTAAGAACCACACTACGTCAAAACTATTTTCAATTCAACAATAAAATATACAGACAAACAAACGGACTTGCGATGGGAAACCCAACATCGGCTATTCTTATGGAAGCGTTTATGCAAAACCTGGAAAAAGAGTATATACAAGAATTAAATTCCAAATTAGGAGTGTTATTTTACGCAAGGTACGTGGATGATATCATATGCGTTTTAACTTCCAACAACGAAGAGCAAGTACTGGAGTACCTCAACAAGCAGCACGGGAACATAAAATTCACAATGGAAACCGAAAAAGACGGAGGAATCAATTATCTGGACCTCACAATAAGTATTGATAAAGCTAGCAATAAATTCAACTACGACATATATAGGAAACCAACGGCCACCGACACAATAATACATAATACCTCGAACCACCCACAACAACATAAAAATGCAGCGCTGAGGCACTTAGTACAAAGATTGGAAAGAACACCTTTTACACAAGAAGCATATAGAAGAGAGCTTGGTATAATATATAACATCGCTACAAACAACGGTTATAAAAAAGCACTAGTAGATAAACTCAGGAGAGACCTTAGAGAACAAAAAAAAAAAAAATGGAGAAGAAAGTACACAAACCTGGACGACAATGACATATACTGGAAGGGCAACATATAAATTAGCAAATTTCCTTAGAAAATACAATATCAACACAGCGTTTAAAACATCGAACAATTTAGGACGGAAGCTAAGAACCAAAACTAACTCAGAAGATCCATTTAGCAGCCATGGTGTATACAAGCTCACTTGTGAATGCCAGCACAGTTACATAGGACAAACCGGACGACAAGTAAGAACAAGGTTCAGAGAACACATTAGAGATTACAACAAAAAGATACGGAATCCAACCATCATACCAGAGTCCAACTTTGCGAATCACATGGCGGAGAATAAATGCCCCCCCGGAAACATCAAAAAAACAGTCAAGGTCCTACATGTACACGCAAAAGGCAGACGTCTGAACGTACTCGAAAACATGGAAATCTACAAACAAAAAACATTCGACGGTAGAATAATAAACGAACAGACAAACACTGTTTCCGACACAATATTCGAACCTTTAAAATTGGTTTACAAAAAACAAAGCAACCACTCAGGTACAACAAACACACACGCACCGACAAATAAGCACAAAACAGCAAAAGATCAAAAACAACAAACAAGCAAAAAAGGTCAAACAACAAAAATCACCAACTTTTACCTGCCTCAGTCAACCACAAAAAAACCGATCGATGCAAACCACCCCCGTTTCTGAAGGTACACACACAACACATGCATACACGTACACAAACAGACACCCATGCTGACGTTACCTGCTACCTACTATAAATACAAGACAAACTACCACAACAGATCAGAACGAAAATCGACACTGATGATGGCACAACGCCGAAACCGGTTTGTCTCAAAACCAAATTTGACAAGGGATGACGAAAAATCGTTCCAATATACATCAATCATTCACCCTGTCGGAAAAACAACAAAACAAAATAAAATCAGGAGATTCTTTTTTCCGACATAGAGCGGGTCAAATTTTTTTCCCATCAGGAGTATAACAGTATAACAAAAACGTAATCTACAGATGATTCTAAGAAAAATTGCTGAAGACACCAATGCTCTTGCACTCCACTTTTGCAAAATAGATATTTTGCCATATGAATGTAGGGTTTGGCCAAAAAATCTTCATAGGAAAAATATCATATTGGGCTTAATTTAAAGGTATTTTACGTATATTTCAGAATCTGTATAGTGGTTTTGAATTTTAGTAGAGATATCAGGCTTAAATTAGGAGAAATTAGCCTAAAATGAACTTTTAACAAATTTCTTATGGAAATTTTTTTTTTTTACAGCTAAAATAAGTTCAGAACATTTCCAACAACTTGCGATTTACATTTTCCAATGCAAAATAATTAATTGGTTGACTGTACGAATGCTGTCAATTCCTGGACTTTTTTTCTGTGTTTAGTGCTTTCGTGATAGTTTTCAGTTAAAACATTTAGTTTTCATAGAATACTACGTCTATCAATTAGTTGGATATTCAATTTATTCCAAATTTCAACCAATTTATCAATTACATGAGGAGTTAAATTTTCATGCGAAAACATTTTACTTTGAATTTTAGCATGATCACTTAAAAAAAATAAAATCTTAAAATGTCACGACTAGACGGTATACTCAGATTATTTAATTCACTTGATAAACCAAATGCAATAATATCGTGTTCAAGTATATGTGATGAAGTGGATTCAGATGATGTAGAAGGATTTGGTTCATCCATTTTAAATTTCAATACAAAAAGTTGCTGTCCGAATGAAAGTTGTTGGAAATGTTCTGAACTTATTTTAGCTGTAAAGAAAAAAAAGATCCATAAGAAATTTGTTAAAAATGTAATACAGTAGTTAAAAGTTCATTTTAGGCTAATATCTCATAATTTAAGCCTGACATCTCTACTCAAATTCAAAGACACTATAGATATTAATACAGATTCTGAAATGTACGTAAAATACCTTTAAAGTAAGCCCAATATGATATTTTTCCTATATTTCTATCAAAAGCTATGAAGATTTTTTGGCCAAACCCTACATTTATATGGCAAAATATCTATTTTGCAAAAGTGAAGGACTCGAAATCGGACTTAGAGCTATGGTGTCTTCAGCAATTTTTCTTAGAATCATCTGTAGATTCCGTTTTTGCTATACTCCTGATGAAAAAAAATCCATCCATGCAATTTGACCCGCTCTACTGCATAACAAGATCCATCTTTTGTTGACGATAACTGACGAGCATTCGAAAGACTAAAGGAGGTCAAAGTAGGAGGGGGTAGAGACTCCACTTCAAAATGGCCTAAACTAAAGCTAAAATAATCAATAATAATCCTATAATACCTACTTTTAAACGTCGACTGTTGCAAATGGCGATGAATTAATACTGTTTTCGGAAAGCTCATACAGCTCTTCCTTATATCTGTATGCCCCGGTTAGGTACAGTTACTCCTTCAAGGGAGCTTTTTCTCGAATACCCTTGTTGCCAAGAGTGATTTTTCATAAATAATAATAAATGAAAAATAAAATCGAATGTGTGCCAAATAGGGCGGGAAATCATTGTTTAGCGTAGGGGCAGAAATTGAACTTTATAAAAAAAAGAAAATTTTGATTGAATTGAAAAATTTTTTTATTCCATATTTTGAGGTGGTCCACTCAATTTTTAATTAAATAATTTACTATATATGATTGCTCCAACTCAAAAACTTACACTTTTTTAACTGTGTTCTAGAGTATTGAGGATATCCTCTCGAAATCTAATGGAAAGTTAGAAGTTGACAAGAATGTTTCCTCTTATGTTTTTAATCTAAACTTTAAATTTACTAACTAAATGCACATATTTTAATTAAATTAAAATGTAAGAAAATATAAAAATAAATAAATCACATTATAAAACTTTTATAAGTTTCTTACTAAACCTTGAATCGGACATTTTAAAAGTTAAGTAAAAATGAAAACAATTATTTTTTGGTTCTGCCGAAATGCTAAGCGAAAAAAAGATTTTGCCGACCCATCCTAATGCCCAAGTACATTTTCCATGCAATGTTGATACAGCTAGCATAGGAATTGCAGCTCTTCTGCCCAAAATAGGTAAGTTTCGTCATCACCTATTTCTTTGTGTTTTGTTTCAATAACTTTGCATTTTTGATTTCTCGGCGGTAATAAAAGAATTGCATTTTCATTTCATTTTTTTCAATCTAACTTCTCATACTTGAGTACAATGCACAAAAGCTGCAACAACACCTGAGAGATTCAGTTTGGGCGCGCTCGGCTTTGAATGGTCGTAACAAAAGTAAAACAAAGTTAAAGCAATAATAATAAAAATTTATTTTCAGCATAAAATTCATTTCTTAAACTCAAAGTGTTAAAAAACAAAAAAAAAAAAAAATTGAACTAAAACATTACAAATACATTAGTAAATGAGTTTCGCTATCCGCTGTCAAAGCATCAAAGGGAAAAGCATTATGTTTGAGGGCACAAAGATAGGCCTTTTTTGAAATACAAATATAGCGGAAAATAGACGAAAACGACAACAACAAAAAATAATTCAAATGATAATAATCAATTTCAAAAGCGTATACTAAACGCTCGTACTACACGCTCAAAAAGCTACAACTGCAACTCCAATAAGACAGCATTCAACAGCTGTGCCCTACTCGCACACTCGTATAATCTCAGTTGCGGTGAGATGACGCGTTTCAAAATTAAAAATCTCAAAATTCTCACCTGCTGTTGCCTCAGTACTTGGGTGGCACTGTTCGGTGTTTTGCATTTAGTGCGTTGCAGTGAATTTCCCGAACGCGAATGTTGTGACCTAACGACCACTTCGACAGTTGGCCCTTTGCCATTACCACCAGCAGCGTTGCCAACGGACAAATCGCTATCAGCCACTGTTGCAGTGCAGACAATATCCGTAGGACGATCGGGTAAGTACACAAACAACAACCATAGCAATGCAATTGTATGTATGTAAGTCAGCAAGTGTTGCAAAACAAAATATGCAGTCAGTCGTGTCGTACGACATATTTAATTAGCTTTACAGGAAATCAAAAGTCTTTGTACGTTTATAACTGATTGAAAAATGGAACTCTCTTCGACAAAGGCTACAACTTTCGTTTCGGTTAAAAAAAATTACAGTCAAAAAATTTGCTTTTAATACAACGCCAAACAGTCAGAACTCAAAATCATTCTGAGTAACACAAAACTAACTTCCCAGCAAACCGTAGGAGTCATAAATGAGTCAGAAAAGAGTCCTAGATTGGAGCGTTTACGCTCTTTATGAGCTCATTTATGGGTCCAAAATGAGGGTATTTCTCTTCTTGTGATAGTCGTCCGATATGAGCCTAATTGCATATATCATATGACCTTAAATAGGAGTCATATATGATAACTTTTTGTCTCATACTTGACACATATTGGACTACAAAACGACTCCTATATGAAGCTTTTTCACATATTTAGGTTTTTATCGGACTCCTAAAATATGAGCATTCCAAGAATGTTTGAGGGGTTACTTTTCATTTTTAAATTGTTATTTATGTTTTTATGTTGTGACTATTTTTGATATAGAATGCTGTTTCTTCGACGTCCGAATCTGATACTATGCAAGTCGGGGAATGTACCGATAACGAGGCATTGTGCTACCGACAAGAAGTCTCACATTTACCACCCATGCCACCCCAACAACCAAAACAGTAGAGAAAAGGGGACATTCCTGACGACGAAAAGGGCTATTTTTTGGCCGGTTATTGATAACGACATACAATTACACTAACTGGAGGTGTCAAAACACCACAATCAGAATCTTATCTACACCGATATGCTCAAATGGTCAAGGTTGCAGAGAGTTTCTGCTGAAATTCCGTAAACCAGCACATCCTAACAGACATCTGTTTGCACTTTGATCTATCTGTGAGCACCGTTATTAACATTAAAAAAAACGCTGAAGCACGCTTCCAGGGGAAAAATGTATTCCACAAATATGCTTAAATGTCGTCTTCTTGCACCAATTTCGCTTTGATCTAACCCTGTTGGAAGTGCTATTTTCCTTGAACCTCAGCTCCAAGATTTTGATGACGATGATTTTTAGAACAATCGAATCTATTAGATTTGGAACTGTTAATAACAACAACAAAAAAGTTTGTCATGTTTCCTAGGCAACGCACATTTTTGAGTTTAGCGTTCCTTAGTTGTAGTAACTCCGACGGGTATACCGGTAGAAAATTCATTTCATTTCCTTTTGTTTTTGTGTCAAACTTTTCTGCTCCTGCTTATGAATGCAAAGCACAAACCTTCCACATATTTTCAATGTCATTCCACATACCTCGGCATACACTTCTACTCTTTTATGTTCTACTACCTTATGACATTTGGTTTCCATTCATATCCGAACAATTTTTTTAGTGTGTAATTTGCACTTGATTTTCGAATGTATTTTTTTTTTTTGAATGACGGAAGGTAGCGCTCGTAGCAATGCTTCAGCTTAAAATAAAGTAAACACGTCAAAAGTAGAGTTTGGTGTCTTGTTTAATCATGTGCTTTGTTTCGTTTGTTTTAGCCAGTCGGACTACATGAAATCAACAACCATATAGTCCTTGTGCTCAACGCTCTCAAGTAACTTAAATTTGGTGTTCATAGCTCATTCATTGTTGGTTCTTTGCAAAAAGGAGCATAAAACATTTGTAGATTGTAGATAAATTTTTGAAAATGTAATAATACATGAAGACCCATGTGGTTACTGGGTAATTGTGAGGGGATAAAGCGCCTAAGCCAGGGGTTAGCACAAACACAGCGAGCTCTTGGGAAGAAATTCAAGGAATCCCTTTTTTCTAAGTCTCGCATTTGCACCTATTCTTTTTTCTTAACTACGCACTGAATTGAGTCAAGCTTGGTACTACAAAAAAAAGGCTCATAAAGTCAAAGATGTAGGTCCGACGTTTGCAATTTTATGAGAAATGAAACAAATATTTTCGATAAATCATGGACCGTTAGTTGATACATAAGTTAAAGGCGAAAAAGCTGACTTCTGATAAGCTCGAACATAATTTATTAAATCTCGAGTCAGTCTTGAAAATAATTCCAAAACTCAACAGATCACTTAACTACTTTTTAGTAGTGGCAGTGCACTTTACCCTGTGTTTTTTTATTTTGCCATAAGCAAATTTTTATTGATTAGTGAAACTTTTCCGGATTAAGTTATTAATTCAGCTTAATTGATTTACCGTAAACCTACAACTTGTAAGCAGGCCCTAAGTCTCCTTGAGGTATACTATAACTATTATTAATAAAAAAATATGTTTTATTAACTCTCAAATACCCTTTCCTCTTCCGTCTTCGCTTTCCGCTCTCCTCACCCTCCTGTTTCCCAATGTGCCTTCTAGATTTCCCACTTTCAGCCTGAATTTCTATATTTTGTCCTTTCTTCCAGTGAAAAATTTGTTTAAAATTAGTTTGCTGGTGACAGGAATTCTATTTGAAATACTTTTATTTTGTTTTATTTTACTATAATTTATTATATTTTATTTCATTTTATTTTACTTTACTGTATTTTACTTGATTTTATTTTAATTTATTTTATTATGTTTTATTTCATTTATAGTTATGGTGATTGTTGTTGGAGCAAAGCTCGAATTTTTATGTTTGTTTGTTAATTGATATTAGAGGAAAAATTACAACGATATGCACAGCGATGCTATGGGATGACATGTTTCGAAGTGCCCAACTTCTCATCAGGCCCCTTCTCGGACACTGGGATACGAACCCAAGTGTTGTTGTTGTTGTTGTTGTAACGACAAAAACACTCCCTATTCCCCACTCACTATTCCTTTTATACATTCTTTGGTACATATATTTTTTTTATATGTCATTTTATTTTACTTTATTGTATTTTCCTTTATTTTATTTTATTTTATTTTATTTTATTTTATTATTTTATTTTATTTTATTTTATTTTATTTTGTTTCAATTTATTTTATTTTATTTTATTTTGTTTTAATTTATTTTATTTTATTTTATTTTATTTTATTTTATTTTTTTATTATTTTATTTTACCTTATTTAATTTTTTTTTATTTAGCCCTTATTGTGACATTTTAAGCTGCAGTTTTTATTTTGAAGGTATTGTAAAAATCATTTATATTGAAAAATCATCAAATCCAAAAAAATTCAGGTAGAGGAAAACAAAAATACAGTATATTCAGTTGAGATGACTGATAAAACTCGAAAATCAACAAAAGCTCTAATTTATAATGAATAAATAATATAATCCCAAAGTAGAGGAGAACGTATTTATTCCTTCCGAATGACTGAGGGATTGCATTGACATAACTTTAATCACTCTCAAGCGTTGACTTTTTTCTCATATTTTAAAAGTGACTTTTCTTATTTGGATATCGTCCATTTTGAACCTTTTACCAACCTCTGGTTAGCTGAATTATTGAAATTAATGTTTATGTATGTGTAGTTTTCAAAAACGGATTGAGATTTTTTTATTATTTGTCTTACCCAAATATTGAATACAATTACTTCGATGAATAATCTACTCGTTGTCCAATTTTCTATATATAGAAGTGAGTATATGCCACATTAATAAGTATATACATATATGTATTTAAAGTAAAGCAAAACCGGAAGAACAGGAGATTAATGTTATAATATGTACATATATCGCTACGTGTAGAAGTTATCAGAATTGTGACAGCCTTCCTTCTATATTGCTTAGTAAGTTCACTTTCCTCTACATCGTACTAAGTTCCAGTTATTTGCTGCTGGTCAACATTCAACAAAAATTGTTAACGTTTCCGAATGTTCACTTTTATTGCATGAATGCCTGCTTGGGTAAAGTATTGAGTATCCACTTTAGAAGTCACTAACTTTAGTAGTTGTCCTTGTGGTCGTCATTGCCTTCGTAGATGGATGGATGACTGGCTGGCGACTCCCTTACATGGACATACAAATCGATCGCTTTTTATTGCAATTGCTGCAATGAGCTAGTAAAACCAAGTGGTCTGTTTTTTTCTCTTCAAACCTGCATTTGTGCCTGCCAACAACTAACAGTGACTGCATCACACACATATACATAGAATCGTTACAACTCGAGGGCTCTCAACCACTAAATCGACTGCATTGCATTTCAAAGAAAATTAACTTTGAAGTATTGCATATATATTTATGTATGTACCATGAAAGGAAATGAGTAGTTACCCTGCAAAGAATGCGATTAGCCTAAAATGAATCCGTGATGAGTCGCAAAGGGAGCTTGTGACTAGTGACAGTTTTGAACTCTTTATATGGCTTAAATTAGTCTAATTTGTTTGAGCATGTTCTTTGAAGAAACTAGCTTTGTCATTTTATGCCCAAGCGGTTACTGCCGGACAAGTCTAATTTCTACACCTATAAGTATGTTACACAAACTAAAATTTACCTTTCCCAACTATACCCATAAGTGAATTATTGGGATTAATTATAGTCCACTGCAGACGAAAGGGATTTAGGGTGATCCACTCTCTTTAGTGAGACAATTTAACTTTCGGAAGTAGTAGAAATAAATAAAACGCAACTGCTTTTATGGGATTTATTGGATCTGAATAAAAACTGCATTATATTTACCTGGTTCAGAATTAAATGAATCGGAAGGATATCCAGAAAATCGTCATTTAAGTTCTTCAGAACATTGCAAAGGATGTTGAATACGAAGTAGCAGTGAGGTCAAAATACATACGTTCCGAATTAGAGATTTTCGCTACAGGGTATGTTCATACAAATATTTTCAGTTAAACAGATATATTGGTGTTTTAGTTTTATATCGTTCGAGTAGAGTTGAGCATGCAACCGTTTTATATATACATATAACATATCTACCAACACTACATGCATTGAATATGAATAATTTTATAATGTCTACACTTAAAAAAGTGTTTTCCAACCCCTTTTGCTTCAACCTGTTTTGGTTTTGTAGTTACTATCTTTGCTTTTATACCTTTCATGAAACTGAAATGGTATTATAACTTTGGTCCGATGTTTGTAAGTATGAGAAGCAGAAGAGATAGAGCTACCAATAAGTATACCGAAATGATCAGGGCGATGAGCTGTCTGTTTGTACGCAAACTAGTCCCTCAGTTTTTGAGATATCTTGATGAAATTTGGTATGGAGACGCCATTTTGCATAGCTCCCATACAATCGATAGTTTCGATAAATGGGTTTTGGGCTATAAATTTTGCAATTAAAAAGCTTGGAACGTAAGGTTTTGCAAGTTTGGTACTTATTATGTATGTAATGTCTGTAGTGAAAATCAGCCAGATCGGAATTACATAACTTATAGCTCCCATACAATCGATTGTTGCGATAAATGGGGTTTGGGCTATGTATCTTTAAATTTTGCAGAGTTTTTACTAATTGTGAGTAAGGATCGGACACTTAAAACAGTGATACGTATTCACGAATGGTATAAAGTCTTCGGCAAAGTCGTTTTATCCCTTCATATGACAGTTTTAGTGGTGCAAATAACAAGTCCGTCGCAGTGTTCGTTGACTCTTGCCGTTACTGTAATCACAAAAATACTCCCCAAAGGTTAAAGAGAGTTTTCCTTCATTCTGGAACTAGTTGGGCAGCATCCGGAGCGATTTGGTTCACCGCTTTAAATCTTCGGACCTAGCCGCCTCTCAAAACAGGCATATCTTTCCTTGTAATCTGTTTGTATGTTCTAGAGTATTTGCAATTATATATCTTTCCTTTATAAATGGATAACTTTCGCTCTATTTTTTATTTGCATTGGAGCATACTGGTTGTTCCCAGAAGAACTTCCCAATGCTGACAGTTGGTGTAACTCAACCGTTCAGAGTGCAGGAACTTAACGAAATGTTCAACAGAGAACTAATCCTAAATTTTTACAAGGCAGAAAAAGCTGCTAGATAACTTCCTGAAACACAATGGCGTGATCCGGCATCATATAACGATTCCGTTTGGTCCACGGGCATACCGTCAATACAGGGCAACATTAAAAATTAACATTCACCTTGTAAACGCTCCCTCATAACGCCAATCATAATTATAACTGCTAAAAGAAGTAGTCTTATCTAATAGCAATTTCACTTCGGTCCTCAGACTTCTGCTAGAAGAAGCATACTGTGAAACTAAGACTGGGATACTCTGGCAGAGTAGAACTATGTTACGCAGTACCCCAAAATCTTGCAGTAATTAGGTTGTTGAACGCAATGATTCATAGTAGACTGCACTGCTGGCTGCCCCTCTTCAATTCGTTATGATTCACGACAGTTTTGTCTGTGTGGCTCACCGGAAAATTACTCATAAATCGATTGATAGATAGATAGATTTTGTCCAGATCGATAGGTACCCCATTTTTTCTGGGCTTTTCTCGCATCTCTATCAGCCTGCCATCTAGCTTTATTTTATTTTCTACAAAACATATCGTCATCGTGTTCTGAACTTTGTGCAAAGTTTCAAGTCCGTAGGTCACCGGAAATCGATTGCAAGATTCTTCCCTGTTTAGAATTCGAATTTTTTTTTTTAAATAGGCTTTTATTTTCTTTATATTTCTCATCCTAAACTGGCCCAAAAAGAAATTTTTTTTATTTTTAGAAAAACATGTTTGCTTTATTCTCTCAATTAAATGGCTTCTATTTTATGTTCAAGAATTTTTTTTTTGGTGTATATATACATATGACTTTATGTACGAATATACTTCTGTTCATGTACATATTCGATTACATGATGGTGGAGTAGCAATAATTTCTAATACTTGAATTGACTTAGAGACATTAAAACATATCCGTTCTTACATACCGAAACGAGGCCACAGTTGCACAGCGTAATTTATTCGTACGCTCAATATATCTATATGATTCTATATAAATAGGACAGTACGAATCTAAACATATATTTCTGTATGCGTGTATTGCTTTTAAATTATGCCAGAATATTGCCAATATATGTAATACATATTATCCAATTTAAAGTCATAGGGTGTTACTTTTCGAGGCGCTCATTTAATATAGTTAGGAGATATGAACAAGGTTTGCAGATTCATTTCCATAGTTCATGTTGTGTTGCTAGGAAGAACTACTAGGCAATTAAATATCATAGGCTCCTTCTCATATTGATGCGAATGTTTCGCTTAGCTACGAAATATATTCCGTCTATTTCTTCATAGTTGTTCCTTTCACCGTTTGGAGTAAACTTCAATATTTCGGCCCTTTAGTGTCACGAAACACTTCGTATTCAGCGGCTCAGCTATTTAGCGATGCACTATACTTAAGCTACATTTAAGTACCTGTACCAAAGCCATCACAGTATTGGCCTTTTACTTTTGTTAAATCCGTCGAAGTAGTTGGATGACTCTAGTGCAACTCTGGTTACCATCATATAAGGGATACTCGTCGTTTTCAAATCTTTCTTGAATTTATGGAAGTCTGCATCCTTTACTTCTAGTTTTAAAAATACCATTGTCTCTCGTGCCTTCAACATTGAATATATGCATACCTCTTTTGAATATTTTTCTGTGTTTTCAACAAGCTGCCATGCGCGTGGTTTGCTCTTCACACTGAACTGTAATTTTTGATAACATCTGAAAAAATACAGCCATTAAATAGTCAGTGTCTTGCACATTCATTCCTCGTGCATCCTATTCTAATTCGCAATCAGCTTATAAAATATACTAGAGACAAAAGTTTATGTTTTCAACCACAATGAATATATACAAAGTGCAACAGATGCTGCTCAAACCCCGTTCTACTCTGACCCCTATATTCATGAAGAAAAAAATAGGTTTATAAAGCTGTTTAAAATGGCATTTCCATACAAATTTTGAGTTATAAGAACTTTATGAAGCTTTTTTTTATGAATGTGAGGGTAAGTATATAATTCAAATAAAAATAATAATTGGCATTTTTATTTGTGTTTTCGATGCCATATAAAACTTTATCTACTTGTTCGTAAATGTTTTTTCAATTCAGACAACAGAAAAATAATTAAACATTTATTATTGGCGCTCTCAATATTGTTTCCTCTCTCGCAAATGACAAGTTCACCTATCATTTTCAAAGGAAATTTCAACCATAACTATAAAACTTAGCTCCAATCTGGAGGTGCTTCTTCGTCCAACTATAACTTTACCAGTTTATGGATAGTCTTCGAGTAGTCCATCTTTACCCATTTCTTAGGATTTTTTTAGCATGGACATCTCTAGTAATAGTTTGACGTGTTCAGCCAGTGTGACAGTGAGTTCACGGATTTATTTTCAACAGATATTTTAAAAATAAAGTCCACAAAAAGCACCCGTTATATAACTATACGATATATGCAATGTATTTACTTATTTTGGCTAAACTCAACTCAGCAGTGGCTATAACCAGTTATAGCATTCATTGCAATTGCATACAAATTATATATTTACACATCTCATATTCCTCGGCAGGACTCCATCTCCTAACAAACCACATCACTTCACTATTAGTTACCACTATACCAGCCATATTACTAACCGCTACCACTGCAACTAGTACATTTATGTATACTTATTTATCGTAATTATAGTCCACTCAATAGTCATCATCCTCCCTTCTTTCCGCACCACCCATCATAATTGCCTTTGCCCAGTTACGGTCGCTATTGCACTTCATTCTCAATATAATATTTGCTTTGCTGTTGCTTTCTGTGTGTTTGTGGGTTTGGTTTTCAATTGCAATTTAATCGATATATATAATTATTTAATCAACTCTGTAGAGGCCATTCGTTAATATTGTTGCAATAGTCGTGGTCACTCACTCACACACACACACACAAACAAATTACTTGGACATTTTGCATTTAACGTAATAGCGTGTCGGCATGCTTGTATGTAAGTTGATCGTCATAAAATTATACAGGTTAATGTACGCATTGTAGCTTATTTAAATATTAAAGTGAACGTCCTATTATATTCAATAGCCTCTATTGTACTGTATTGTATTTGATGGAAGTAAGCTAATTAAAAATTTAAATTGATCTTCAAAAGAATCTAAACACAATGGGCGATAAAACTAAAGCACAGATATTCCCTGAAAAATATTAATAAATTTCGGCAGCATTTCTTTCTGATATTTCCACCTTAAAGGCATTTCGTACTCCGTAAGAAATAGCACATAGATTTGATGAATGTCTTTGTATATGAAACGGGCCCACTCTGCGACTGGCGAAACGAGTACAAACTATTACACTGCCTCAACCGTGTTTCACAAATCGAAAAGTACAGTCAAAGTGAGTAAGCGTTGTTCTTTAGGCCTGCCTACAAGCTTCAGAGCGTTCTAATATTTAAGCAAAGTTTTATTTACAGAAGATAAAAACACTTGTCGTATTATGAGACCTTGAAAACTCTTATTTTCCTTTTATCTGAAATCCAAGGTATTTCAAGGTTCCGAAATGAAGTAAGCCCTCTTCAATATTACCTCTTTAGACAGTCCTACAAATCAAAAAGTATTTTATGATACTTCTTCCGGAGACAAGAAAAGTATTTTTAGGCCGCGAACTATTGCTCGAGCGTTACTATTCTGTGTTTTTGCTGTACAGTGTTTAGAGAGCCAGTTGAATGAAAAACATTTGTAGTACCCTAAGTAAGAACACGAAAAATGTTAAAACCTTCTGCAGTGATATTCGCTGATTTACATTGATTGAACTTGTGTCAAATTTTTTCAGCAAGTACTACGTAATAATTATTTCTAATGGTTCAATGGGTAAATGAAATAACGGGAGTCATGGTTCAAATGTTTTGAAAGATATGGGCGTGTTAGTCACGTTTACCGCGATTTTATGGTTTAATGGATTGAAAAAACAAGACATACCTTAATTTGGTGCTTTAGTTTTTCCTCACAAATTTTTTAGTTACCCTGATCGTGCCATTTATTTTTTTAATGGACCATGGAGCCAGATTTTTCATTCCATATTTCCAATAAGTAATAAGTGGCCTTCATGAAAAAAACTAATACAAAATTTAAAACCAGCACATAGAATTTTATTCAAACATATTTAAAAGAGGCACTTTAGTTTAGCACATTCCAATGGCGGATCTCAAAGTTCTTATCGATGTTTTAAAGGCAACTAAGTTTGGGTTTTATGGTTAATAAACAAATCATATGAGGCTAACTTTACCGGTACACAAGAACTCTTTAGATAATGCCCAACGGAAGACTTGCCTTTTTTGTTACCACAAAGAGTGCCAACATAAGCTACTTCCGACTAGTTTCATTTGGAAAGTGCATTCATTTTTGCGCTAGTTCCGTTCCTTGTCAGTATAAAAATCTCGTGGATATGAAGTACAGTACATTAGACCGTGAGCAACTAGCAAATTTTTTTTGAAATTGTTACAACTTCTTTTTCTACTTATATTTGCAATTTGACAGTTTTTCCTTAAAATATAGCCGAATAAAAAGAAATATTGCTACACTCATAAAATTGCAGATCTAGCTGGACCATGCATCATACGATTCAGGTGTAAGTTTAGGAAATTTGTAAAAACAAAAAACTCTAAATTTATTACTATTTTTAAAAAGAAGTCATTCGAAGTGACAGATAATAAGTATTATCGTAAAATTCCATATTTGTGGCTTTCTAATTTTTATGAAAAAAATTTAGTTAAATTTGGCATAGGATTTCCCAGACCTATAGTACCCATAAGGGTTAATAATATGGCACAATATCTTTAAAGTCCATTTTTTAGACAAAAATTTATCGATGAAAGTAATATTTTGAAGTAAATTCAAGCCACCCAGCTTTTCGTTGCATAGGACAAGAATGTAAGTTTGTAACTTTCAGATTTCAAAAATGATACAAACTGAAAATTTATGTCCAATGCATTTTGACTAACAAAATACGGTGAATGGCAGAACTTTTCGACGTAAAGCTTTGATAAGAAATGACGTCTCATGCAAGGCTTCACGGGATATGCGGGGTTGAAGTATAGGTCTCATCATCTTTCGCACTCTACGTAGGTATCAAGTCATAATTATTATTCCAGCATGAAAAGGCTCCACTTTTGAAACCTACTGTCAACCACCGGATGTTGTGATTTAATTTTTGGAGTATAAATAATGCCAGAGAATATCTTAAGGTCCATCCAATTTTTTCTTCACTTTTCTCTTTTTCCCAAACCGCATTTCTCTTCTTTCATCGCCTTTTAATAGCGCTCAGTTTCACCCATGGAACACATTTCTTTTTCCGGTGGGAGTGAGATTTCATATTCTCCAAGCGTTGTCATAAGCTCGGACTTCTCTGTTGCATCTTAAGATCGAAAGTTGCCCTCAGAGAGCAAATTCTAGATTCTAGAATGGAGAAATTGTCGAAGGTTCACGACGACAAACTTTCCTGGCTTACTGTGCCCTTTTTCTTATCTTAAGATATAATGATTTTAGTCAATATAAGGACTTCGTAAAGTACTTACGTCCAGAATGCTACCCAATTTATAGCCACAAAGAAATTTACAATAAATCCATAATAGAGAAAAACTTGCGGATCAGATGAACTGTGTTGTAAAAAACAAGTCCAGAAAAAGGGGAAGGAAATATACATTTTTTTTTGGAAAATATAGCCATTATTACCCTCAGTGTATAATAAACTTATTAAATATTTTAATAAGTTTGGGAAAATTGTTTAAAAACTCTTCCTAAAACTTAACCTATCATAGCATAGTTCCAGTTATCATACTGAAATATTTGAATGATCCAAGTTGTCGTGCTCTTTTTTGATGATTTATGTAACTTCGGAATGAGCGGTGTTTCCTCCTAGGCCTCTCACCGTACTGTGCCATGTGAATATAATAAAGTAGGAAAATAAAATTAATGACTCTTGACCAAAATAAAGAAATTTCTTACACATAAATAACGGACGCCAAGACGTATGAGCAATAAGATCAGCAGCGCGAAGTGACCAGCAAACGAAAAAAATAAGGCTTAAAATAACTTTTAAAGTGAATCGAAACGAAAAAACATATAAAGCACCAAAACCGAGACTCAAGAGCGTTAAAGCGTGACACATTAAAGATTTCTTTTGGTTTAACGTTAAGAACGAGGAACAGAAACAGAAGAACGCAAGTACAAACACAAAAATATAGTGTAAAGTTAAGAATTCATGGAAATGTTCAAAAAAGAAGAAAATTTCCACCTGCCCACTGACCCAGATCGACTCTCACGCTTCATAACTAATTCACGTGTAGCCAAGCTTATACATGTGTTCAAAAATGTTTTATGTTACAAGTTATACACACAGTGAACGCGATTTAAGTGCCAGCGTCAGAAAACTCCTGCTATGCTAAGTGGGAGTGTGTGTGACTTTGAGTGTGTTACGGCAGGACCAAAGGTTTTCAGGCATGACCAAAAATACGTACATACATAAAAACCATAAAACGAGTACTACATATTAATACACTCGAGCATATGTTTATAAAGTACAACTGTTGGTGAGCACCCCTGTAAAAAACGTTGGAGCTTCAGAGTACTCCAACACATATCCTCATTCATATAAAAAAGGTGGTCCAATTTACATAGCGATGTCCGGTGATTGGATCACCTAATCCTATTCGGAGTACCATTTACTTTGCTTCTGAATAGTCTATAGAGCACCTACGTTGGAGTACTTTGAAAATGCTGCCAAAAGATTACTCTATAGAGTACTCTAGACGAAAGCGAGAAGGGAGTATGTGTTATTTCACTCTATAGAGTAATCCCATGGGAGTATTTTGAGAGTACTCTCACGTAGGTGGTCTATAGAGTATTCAAAAGCAAAGAAACGGAGTACTCCGAGATGGATTAGTTGATCCAATCACCGGACATTGCCATGTAAATTGGACCACCTTTTTTATATGAATGAGGATATGTGTTGGAGTACTCTGATACTCCTTTAGGAGTATTCTATGGAGTATGAAACGGAGTATTTCCGTTTTTTGCAGGGACGGTCAATTCATGAAACAAGCTGCAACAAAAGCGTAATTAAAGCACAACTTCTGAAGGCAGTACGTGGACGTGAGTTTAAAGGGTAGTTCTAGAGAGTGGTGCTTCTTGTATTCTTGAATTAGTTTTTCGATTAAAAGATTTTTTTGTATATGAGTACCAATGGATCCTGCCGACGTTACCGTACCCGGAAACTCAGTTAAACACTTATTAAAAACTTTACTTTTGTTCATATCATCCCTCCCTTCCACTTCTCTTAAATTCCTTATTCATCTAAAATTCCTTCTTAATTTATGCGAGTTCTCCTTCACCTCTCATCCAAAATCTTAAGTTTTTTCGTGTAAGACTTATTTTTCTCTTCTACCATCTACCGAGCAGGGAATTCTAGACACAGATGTTAATATATAGCTCTTGTCACATGATTAAGAAGATAAGTCAAGGCACATGTGCAGAGAAATAAGATACAAAGAGGTGAAAGCCTTAGGTGAAATAAAAAGTAAACAGGAATGAAAAATCATTCAAGGTAAAACAAAAATAATTTAAAACCAGACTTATTAAATCATGATTACTTATCCTAATGACTACCGGTTTGAGAAATTCCTTATGATGATTGATTGCCAATTACTTTCAATTTATATTGATTATTTTCCAATTAATTAAAACATAATCAAAAAAAGTTATGATATTTTACAATTATTAAAGAAATCAAAAATAGTCAAAAAAATAGTTGTTTGGATTACTTCTGATTATTTTTGCATTTTTTGGATTTTTATTGATTCTTTTCGGTAATTTTTTACTTTTTTCAATATTGTTGTAGAGCACATAAATACACATTTCAACAATACTAAAAAAAATAAAAATATAATAAAAAAATTAAAAATACTCAAAAAAAAGCAAAGATAATCAAAAAAAGGTGTTTTGATCACTTTTGATTATTTTAATTTTTTTTGATTATTTTTGATGTTCTCAGTATTGTTGATGTGTATATTTATGTGCTCTACAACAAGGTTGAAAAAATTAAAAATTAAAAAAAAATGGTTTTGATCACTTCTGATTATTTTTGCTTTTTCAATTTTTTGTAATTTTTTGAATCGTACATTGAATGCTGGAATTTTAGAAAATTCATAACAAAATGTGTAAGCGGCTAAGCTACTGCTATGACTTTTGCATTTTCATCGACATTCTCAATAACAATCTGTCATGAAAATAAATTTTAAAAATTTTGGTTTAAAACACAACTCCCAATAGATTTTTTTTGATATTTTTTTAAAACATTTGCATTGCGTTTCCAAAGTTAAACGAAATACAAAAGGTTATTTTTGAAGTTTATAAAAAGTTTAACTAGCTTAAACTTTCATATAAAATAAATAGTAAAAACGCTTATGAATAAATAGCCTTAAGTAAAGGAGTTATTTTAAGTTCCCTTTAAAAAAAGTATAGAAACTCTTTTCCATATACAACAACATATTCATATGCATGTGAGTACAAATATATTTGGCATTGCGATTTTTGTTTTACATTTATTAGAGAACTTTCAAAACAAATTTAAATAATTTAAAGTTATTGAGAACAAGAAATCCTTATTTCTAAATGGAGCAACTGTGTTCATTTCTGTTGCATTACTTTGGCGACGTCAATGCAACATAGTAAATTAGAAAGAGTAAAACTAAAGGAACTAAAGTAAGTATACATGCACACAAAAAGATGTATATAGTTTCACTTCAGCCTCAATGAAAACACCCGTAATGCAGGCATCACACCAAAAAAAAATTAAAATCTACAGTAGCATTAATTACATTAAGGCAAACACTTCAAAGTGTCGTATTTGGCCATACGTACATATGTAGCAGTATGCATATTAACCTCATTACTTCAATCAGGCATACCCTGCAGGAAATTAAATAAATTTTGTTTCTCGCAAGACTTGCAATACCTTTGTTATTATTTAATAAAAGCATAGGTAATCTAGCTCATAATAGTCATGGGAGGCTACCTTTAACTCCATCATCTTCTGTTGTGAGCTATGGTTCGCCATTTTCTCGGAAGGTATTAACTACTCCTGAGATCAATAATATTAGAACATATCTCAACATTATCGGGCAATATGTTAAACATTTTTACGTCATAACTACGTATAGAATTTGCGCTTCATTGAGTGCGGAAGAAACAACTCCTTATATTGCGTGTGTATCTAAATTCATATATCAAATTTATTGTGAAGTCTAAATCAAGGTTATATTTTATCAAGTTATTTTTGACTTTAAACGCAATTATTAATGTCCGTATATTGCTGTATTCCATATTCAGTCTATTTTCATATATACTCGTACTAATAGTTATTTTTGGCAGGAATAGGATATTCTTTATTATTTTATTTTTCAGAATTTGTAACTCATTCATTCTGTTATCTGCACACCGTCTAAAAAATGGATTTAGGTACGTTATTTGCGACATGAAGTATGCAGAGTTGGTTTTTGGGATTTTATTTCGATTACGATAAATAGCTAAATGTAATGGTAGTAATTTTAATTTCAATTCGTGTATGTGCTCAACCATATTCTCAGATATTTTAATTCAATTAAAATAATTTTGTTTCCAAAGGCAAAACCCGCAAAGTCGATAATGCTTGAGTTCGGCTTATTATTGTTGAAAAAAAAATTAGTTTTTACTAAAATGAAATTAGTTTTTACTAAATTTATTTTTTAAGGTTACAATCGAACCATTTTTTAGTTTCATCAGGATTCGACTTAATGTTTGTGACTATTTTTTTAGTGCACTTGAAGAGTACTTAAATGTACCATCAGCGGCGTAGAACTGAGGGGCACCCTTAATTTTTATTCTTAGAACATTATTGATGTATATTATAAATAATGTTTCCGCTAGCCTTGATCTTTATGGTACACCCGTTTTTATTTCCAAAGTCGAGCTTCTTACAGTACTTATTTAGACAAATTGTTTCCTTTTAGTTAGAAACGTTTAAAAAAATTTTATTTACTTGCCTTTCAACCCTAATTCATCTAACTTCCACACCATTATTTCTAGATTTATTGAATCAAAATCATTCGCTAAATCAATTGCCAATAAAGCGACATAATTCTTTTTTCAAGGTTATCGTATGTGAATTCTATGCACGATAGGCATGCTGCCACGGTTGTGCGTTGTATCTAGCTTTTGATTTTATTTATTACATTTTGGCCAGAAACGCTTTAAGGACGGGTAAGATGGATGCTCCTAAATACCTTGCCAATGGTGCTAAGCTTAGTCATTGGTAGATAGTTGGAGCATAGCTCTTTGCCTCACGCTTTTATGTACAGAACATACCTTTAACTCTTCAGGATATTGACCTCTGCGAAAACAACCATTAATATATTTACAAAGGGGGTCAGCAAGATAATTTTTATATTTCTTAATAAACGGTGGAATTAAATTATCTATTGCATTTTTAACATCTATCATATTATATACATTCGCTTAATGCGAATGGACTTTTAATATTACTTGCTGGATTATCTGTGTAATTTACTACATCTGGCATTTCAAAAACTGTGGAAAAGTATTTATTAAAACTATTAGCAACCACCGTGCTATTTGTAATAGTATGAACCTTGTACATATATCAATTGACTGATATCAGTGACGATTTCAATCTTCTTTTCATAATTTATTTCCTTTAAAATTGGCCATGTTTTGTTTCCAGAGTGTATATTTTCTTTTATTCTATTACCGTAGTAATGTTTGTTTTTCCAAATAATTAGTCATATTTCTAACTATTGTTTTTAATGCGTTCTACCTAGCTTTAAAATAAATATTACATTTATAATTTATTTTCATTTCTAGTATTTATTTTTTGCTATTATAATTTTTGCAAGTTCGGGATTCACCCAGGGATTTCTATGAAACTCTCTTATTTGCTTAATTTTTTTTGTGAGTTTCTTTATCGCATTCGCTAACTAGGCAAGGGCATCACTAAAGAAAGAACTTTGTAGAATCTCGCCGATTATATCCTTGTTTTCGAAGGCACTGTAGTCAAATACTTAGTGCAGACTTCCATTACTTTCTCTCGCACATTTCTGATTCATATCTATGTCAAGTAAGATAAATCTGTGATCTGAGATCGGATTGTCTTCCAGGGATACAAAATAATTGGAGCTCAATTTATCAGTTAGAACATGATCTTTGATACTGGCAATGTTATTTTTCTAGTATACATTTCTTGACTTAGATTATTGAGAAAAACGAATCCGATACTGTAAAAAGTGTTAAGGTAATTGTTTTATTAATTTTATTAAATAGGTTTAAATTAAAATAACCAACTACAATAGAGCTTTTACATTGCAAAACTTAATTTTCAGCAAAACTGATATACGAGCTGGTATTTCAAACACAATTATTATATACGGAAGTAATGTTAATACCAATTTGAATAAACTGCATTTTTTAGAAAACTGCTATACTTATATTCTAAAGAAGATACTAGGGAGACTTCAAGACTCTCGTGTGCAAAAATTAAACAACAAACTGATTTATTAGATTTCCTGTTTGCAAAAAACGCGTTGTTCATTTTCCAAAAACTGAATTATGAGAGTGATCGTAATAAGACAATTTCGTTTGCTTAGCACAAAGCGATTTTAATATAACCCTTATACTTAGCAATGATTTGCCTATAGGGAATGTACCCGTATATAGTCAAAGGTGTGTATATGTATGTATGCATTTATATTCTTGCATGCATTCTAAGCAAATTATAATTTGAAATTGTAGCACTCTTCACACTTCTACTAAAAATCATATTTAACTGCCTGCTTTCTTTATCGCTTTTTCATATACCTGAAAATACAAGCCGTGGCACGTGTGTGTACGCGAGTGTCTACTTTACAATTTTCTTCATTTTTTCTTGTTCATATTTCCACTTCCGGCTTCCTTGGAGTAAACGCAAAACCTCAGCGTGACTTTAAGAAATGCCATACTCATACTTGCCTTTTCTTGGTTTGTTGTCGTGTTAGCGTGTTGACATCGCGTTTTTTATTTGACGCTTATGGTGAGTTTGGTGGCAGCGGTAGACATTGCTCCCTCTAGAAATGACGCTTTTATACCAAAGACATTGGCTGCATATGCGAGGAAATTAATGTAAACCAACCTTCACGAATCGCGTCAGAGGGAAATTAAAATATATTATTTATGTATGTTTATATTCAGTGTATTCACATATGCTCAATTGTACATATGCTCATTCCCCTTTTTAGCATATCCGTCGGCAGTTTTATATTGCCAACCATTTCATTTTCCGTTTATTAATGTGTTTAGTCGCCAAATAATGAGTGTTTAAAACTTTAAAGCTTTACGATTTTAAAAGCACCATTCAGAATGCCTACTAAAATAAACTTTTTTAGTTTTAGGATCTTATATTTAAAATAAAATAAAATAAAATGCAATAAGTGGAACTTTAATCAAGAGATTTATAAATATCGTTATTTGAATTTAAATTATCTGCGCAAGAAGAAATACTTTATCCAAAAATATTTCAGCCATAGTTGGAGTTTCAAATTTGAGGATGTGATAGGCTTTCAAAGAAACTCAGAATGAAGAATGGGAGGCAGACCAGGAATGAACATAATAAAAATTACGAAACAGAAAGTGAAAGGCAAAAGCAAAAAGAGTAAGCGTAAACGAGCTTCCGCTGTGGCAACTTCAATGAAGACCCAACCGTAGGACTTTTACCTTGGCACTTGACCTGTCAAAAAACACTCGTAAAGGATAACGAGGAAGCCACTCTCCCGATTCCTATAATGGGCTTGAATAGTCATATGTGAAGTTCAGAAATAAAATATACCGATCGATCAAAAGACGGGTAGCTAAGAGTGGATTTCTATTACCTTTTATTTTTGAATTTTTATACCTAGAAGCCCCTAGCAAAATAAGTTTACATTTTTTTAAATACGCAGACAACCCCATAATAACGAAAAAAACACGACACTCAAATTAACTTAACTGGATCCAAAATAAGATTACCTAATGTAACGTTTTTTTTTTCGGATCGCGCGGACTGTCATACTCACCGACGAAATCTTCGGCCACCCCATTTACGACCTGCAACTAGCTGGTAAACAAGGAATCAAATATCCAGTCTAAAGTCCATCTGCAGAAACTCGAGAACATCCACACGGTTGTCAGTTCGCGCCTGGTGAACGGCGTCATAAAAGCCAAGCAGTGCCTGCAGAATATTGCAACCTCCCAAGGAATACGCGCGTTACTCTTGCCCAACTGCGGTGTAGGTACTATAACAGACTGAGATTTTGCTTGTCCAGTCTGAACTTTGATATGCTAACCGTTAGCCTGGAAAGTGGTGTATCTCCCCATGATATGACACATCTTTTTTACTGTATACTCTTTTAACACCAAATTTACTTTTGCCAAACCCATACAAGCTGCCAGTTTCCACAGATTTCTCTTAGATGGGCTTGTTGATAATTCTATGCTTTCTCCTTCTGTTCAATAGTGGGGGTGAAAGAGGAAAACAAAAAACCGAAGAGAGAAGTAAGAACGGGAGATCTAAAGAGTAACAGGAGAGATGGATGGAAGGGGGTAAAATGGACGTGTAGAAAAAATTAAAATTACTTTCAGAAAAGTTAAGTTCAGGTGAAACCGAATCTTGAATGCCTACATATTAGTGTTAGGTACAGCATGGTAGAAAATTACAAATGGCTAGTGAAAAATACACAGTTGTGCTCGAAATAAAAAGAAGCTGTGTTTTTAATAATTTTCATTTAAAATATGGCGAATTCTATAATAGAAACCACATAAAAAGAGATTTTAGAGTTTACACAAAGTTCAAGAAAGTTAATTAAACAGTTAAAAATTTACATCAAAATTTCAATATTTTTGGGCAGAACTTTTAGAAAATATTTGAGTACACAGTTGTATAGCTCATTCAATTTTATAATAATGTGCAGGTTAGAAATACCTCAAAATTTCCCCTGAATTTTCACAATTTTTTTTGTCAAGTATTTTTTTTCCATACAAAACAAATTATCTCGATAATTTCTTTTCGTTAATCAACGAAATATTATTATTTTAATAATCTCATTATTGTTTTTAGCACAAAAAAATTATTTTGATAGTTGCCTAAACGATAAGAAACTGCATCGTTTAAACAGAAACGATTGGTTTTTTGTGGTAAGCTTTAATGTTATCGTTACGATGCATCCTTGATACAAAATTTATTTTTCTTCATGCGTTATATGGAACGGCTCACTCAACACCCTAGACGAAAGAATGTTATTCTAAAATTGATTGTGCTATAAAACTGCGTACTAAAAAATATTCTAGAAATTCTGGCAAAAATATTTGAAGATTTTAAAGGCCATAGTTTAAAGTTTCTTTAACGTTCCTGAGCTTTGTGTAAATTTCGAAATTTCTTTTTATGTGGTTTATGTAATGGAATTCGCTGTATTTTAAATGAAAATTATTAAAATCACAGCTTATTGCTATTTCGTGGAACGATATCCATTTTAATTTCACTACTATTATATTCAACACAGCTGTACATGTGTAGGTAGTAATATAATAGGAGCAGTCTCGGGTAACTTAGTACAAATCAATTATGAGAATCTATATGATATTGATAAGCAAAAGTTACATTTTTTTCCATTTTAAATATCAAAAAATTTACTTAGCCCCCATTATATCGATTGTTGCGATAAATTACAAGGAAATTAAAACGTGTGTTAACTTTTGAGGTTATTACAAATATTGGATCAAAAAATGATTTTGCATTGGACTGTGATTCAGAGAAACTTTGAGAAATTATTTGTTTTTTATTATCTACATATAATAATATTGTAACAGGTTTGTTTGTTGGTGCAGCAAGGGGTTTGGGGTTTGGGAGTGCCATTTGCTAAGATTTTTTCATATTTTTAATATTTAAAATTTTTAACCCTTTTATCCAAGGTAGGATCATATCTTTGGAGTGTTTTGTTTTTCCCTTTTCATACGCATAGTGAACGAAATTAACATTGAATAGACACTAGAAGTTGCGTTAATCGGTTAATCGATTAAGCGAGTTATTTTATTTTAAAATTAGTAGACTACAGTTCATCGATTGGCAGTATTTGAGTAGTCGAAAACTATCGAATAATCGACTGTTTACAATTACGGTTTTTTCCATCAGAATTTTCCACACAACGACAAAGATTTTCAAAGTTTAGATTGGTATTTTCGGGTTGGGGTCAAAATTCTGCTTTTTTGGAAATTCTGCATTCATAATTCCGGAAGTCGAAACACCGGAAATCAAAATTATGGAAGACAATATTCTGGAATTCAACATTCTGGGTAACGAAATTCTGAAATTCAAAATTCTGTAATTAATGATTAAAAATGCGTGTAAAAACAAAAAAGTGCGCACTCTTTTCGTTATCAACACGCATTTTTCATCATTAATTACAGAATTTTGCCTTTCTGTAAGCATATGTTCTATTGCCTAGTAAGTAGTTTTTTACAATTGCATGATTGTATTTGTTATTGTTATTGCTTTGTTTGTTGTTGTTCATTTACTGTTTTGTACTACCATAATGATTTAGTTTACTATGTACCTACATATACATATATGTACATACTAAGCAATGTGTTACTGCAATTTCATTAATAAACACGTGCTAAATATTTTTGTGAAATAATTGCTTTATGATGGAAAATATAACTGTGGTAAAGTCCAATAAAGGAAAAGACATGCACGATTTTGCTCAAATTTTGGGGAATTAATTTATTTTGGAAAACGTAAATTCCGGAATTATGAAAAACCAGAAATTTGAAATACAGCCAAAAAAAGCGAACGAAGTACGGAATTCCGATTTCCAAAACTTTGTCGACCCAGACTCTCGATTCCGGAACTTTGACTTCAGAATTTTAATTTTAGAATTTTGACCGTTTCCCAAATATTTATCCCCCCGCCTTTACTCAAAATTCCACATTCTGAGGATTTTAACCTTCTCAGTCGTTCGCTCATTCTTCCTTCTTTCTCGATAAAAACATCGCGGAAAGGGAAATCGGATGTATGATGCAAGTTTCATTCTGGAAATCCATTACTATTTATTTTCCACACAAAGCCTTTGTGCTTACCGACGACTGTCTTTGCAATATTCACCAAACATAATTGAATGAATAAAACTTTTGATAAACAACATTTCTCAATATACTGTCAATTGCGCTGCTCAGCTTTTATTCATCACTGCCAGCGGCAAGCTAGTGAACAACAAAGGCACGATTATTGTTAGGTTTCTATGCACTTAAGCTGGGTTAAGAGCAGTTCGTATGTCTCATTTGACTGCCAGAGGTATAAAGAGCATGAGTCCTCGTACAATAGAAGTAGTTAAAAACATCGCTCACAAGACTAAATCGAATGCCAAAAAAGAAAGTACGCTAAACCGTGTTAAATGCTTAGTAATCACTCAATCTGCATCTCGCTCTTTTCAATTTCGTGTATTCCCTTCATCGCACCATTTTTATTCTTTACTGCTTATTTTCGTTTTCTTATTTGTTTTTTGTTGTTTATTTTGTATTTTGTATCTTCGATGCTGCATTTTATTGCCTCGCGTCTCGCTGTGTCTTAGTTCGTCTCACGTAGTCATTAAAGCGTCACTCGCAGCTCTTCCATTTGCCAGCAGCCATCGTTGTTCGTAGCAACATTACCATTCCTTAAAATGTATCCTTACATTCATGGCATGCCATCACACGCTGTAAAGAGGTTGCTGGTGTGAGTTTATGTGACGCGATGCCGCATTTGTTTTGTCGCCATGGTTTTAGCATTGTCGCTTTAGTGTTGCTTATATCGTTGTCAGTGCTAAAACCACCTCCTGTCAGAGCATCATTTAGATCGTAATGGTTTGATAGGCTAGTAAAAACCGAAAATTTTTAAAACAATATAGGTAAGCCACGCAACAAACACACATTGCTATTTAATCGATATTAAATAGATTGTTTGGGTATTTGGTACGTATTGAAAAGACCTTACGTTGACGTGGAGGAGGGCTTAAGGAATGAAATTGAAAGACCTTTTGTAGTTTACACTAAGAAGTGTCTACGAGGGCTCTTAAAATTATTCGATAAATCGACTAATCGGTTAACCGGTTACTCGTTAATGTTTTTCGAATAATCGCCAGCCTCGACTTATCGAGTATGACAGCAACATTGTGGACCAAAACAAGTGTGATATTTTATCTGTCAATTTCGAAGACAGGCACATCAATTGGAGCTTTTTGAGGCACTTCAATATGGCGGCGCAACCGATGCAAAGCGAACTCCTACCTTTTTGTGAATTATGGGAAGAGATGCAAGATGATACCAATATATAATATAAAAAACAGGTGACCAAGCCTATTCGGAATTTTGGCGTGTTAGATATCACATTTGGCATGGTACGCAATGAATACAAAATCCAGTTTCAGCAATACGATTTCTCTTTGAAGTTTCTGTAATAACTTTAAAAAAAAATTTCATTATATTCAAAAACTTATGTGCACAGAAAAGAGCATATTTAAAATTTTGTTTTCAACGAGGAGGGACAGCAATTGACGTCTTTCGCACATGCCGAAGTTTTTTTCACAAAGTACAATATCTTTCCTTTATATAATGTTGACTTACTTAAATGGCGATTAACAATTTTAATGATTATGACGCGCAAGTCATTTCTTCGCCCTGCCAGCTAGCTCCAATAGGTAACAACACGGGATCGTAAATCGGTCTCCACTTTCACTTGGTGCTTCCATCTGAGTGGTGCTGTCCCTTTTCCTTTGCTTTCACCGGCACGTGCCCATAAGAATACCTTGTGCACCTGAGAAGATTCATTCATTCCTACAATATGGCCTAGCCATTGAAACCGCTGGGTTTTACGACATACTCGTACAGCTTATCACATAATGTTCTGCGGTACTGTTCCAGAGCCCTCAGTGTACTGCGGAAAATTTAGCTAAATCAGCGTGGATATTCGAAAATCGAGAGAATTTTTCGAGAAAACCTAGTGTTAACTACTAGTAGGCTCATTGAGCCAATACTGAGAAAGCGTCCTTTGATAAGAAGTAGCGACGAATGAACTTGATGCCATCGTCGTTGTTACGTATATATCTCAAACAAAACTTCAGCTTTGCATTATTTGAAGTTATGCCTACCATCGGATTCCTTAATTAAATATCGTCTGATCAGTATAAGTAATTGGTTCAATTATAGTTCAACCTCGCACCAAGAAAATACCGGGAAACGGTCAAAATTCTAAAATTAACATTCTGAAGTCAAAATTCCGGAATCAAAATTCTGGGTCAACAAACTTCTGGAAATCGGAATTCCGGACTTCCTTCTGTTTTTTTGGCTGTATTTCAAAATTCTGGTTTTTCATAATTCCGGAATTTACGTTTTCCAGAATTAATTATGGAAATTTTTTCCCCAAAATTTGAGCAAAATCGTGTATTTTATACACATACATGTCTTTTCCTTTATTGGACTTTACCACAGTTATATTTTCCATCATAAAGCAACTATTTCACAAAAATATTTAGCACGTGTTTATTAATGAAATTGCAGTAACACATTGCTTAGTATGTACATATATATGTAGGTACATAGTAAACTAAATCATTATGGTAGTACAAAACAGTAAATGAATAACAACAAACAAAGCAATACAAAAACAAAACCAATCATGCAATTGTAAAAAACTACTTACTAGGCAATAAAACAAATTTTGCCTTTCAGAATTTCGTTATCCAGAATTTTGAATTCCAGAGTATTGACTTTCATAATTTTGATTTCCGGTGTTTCGACTTCCGGAATTATGAATGCAGAATTTCCAAAAAAGCAGAATTTTGACCCCAACCCAAATATTTATATTATTTCAGAAAAGTCATATTTCGGGCAGAAATAATTAGTGTTCTCTTTTTCATAGAAAATGAAGGTCAAAATGCAGGGAGACTTTCAATAATGTCGATTGCTTTACTATACTCTTTGACTTAAAAATTCTAAAAGGTTTTTGGCCGTCAAAGGTAGCCGCAACTCCGTTCTTATACCCATACCCTCTGGTTCCAGCGAGAGGCTTCGATAGGAATACCTTCTGAGCCGGCTCATCTTCATTCATTCGCACAACTGTTATTTTACAAAATATTGCAAAACCCATCATGACCAGGTAAATGCAGCTACCTGATAAGGAATTTTATCTAGCACATCAGCAAGGGAAATATGGCAGGTTCTGTCTTCATATTTCCATTTAGAAAACTTGAGAAAAAAACTGGGCTTGGTCGGCAGCCGACCACACGACTATGGTATACCTCTCATCAAAATTCGGCATTCTATTTTGCATGGCTCTAAGGCTATTTACAATCGAACTTAAAAAATTTTTACTCAAAAGTGGGTCAAAAGAGCAGCGCCCATTATCCAGAATTTTGCAAAATTGTGAATGGAACGACAAAGTTGATATCAGCGTAAAATTTTAAATTATATCTGCATCAGGCAATAAGATTTGGCTATTTCTGGCTCTTTTTTAGAAAATGTTATGAAAAAGTGGGCGTGGTCGAAAAGCGATTTCGCTTGTTTTCAGGGAATGTATTTGTCGCAAAAACAGCATGCCTCGCTAGTTAAAAAATAAAATATATATATATACCCCCTGAGAAGATTAAGGCCGAGCTTCTCTACCAAGTTGTGGTATACTGCTTCTAATTTTTTTTACAAATTTGCGGGACCTACAGTTTTTTGCCGATTCCGAACGGCATCTGCAAAGCAGATGAATTTTTGGTGAGAAGCCTTCCATGGCAGAAATACAATTGGAGAGTTTGCCAAACCACTTCTTAGGGGCGACCCCGTTTTGAAAAAACTTTTCCAAACCACTTTTGATGTTACCTGTCCCAGGACTCGAACCTTGGACCTTTGGCGTGGTAGGCCAACAACACTACCGCCAAACCACGGTGGCCGCCTCTTTAGTTGTTGTAGCAAAAGCGGTTGTGAAGATATTAACAGTCGAAGTATTCAAATTTGTTCATTCATATCCTACAACAACTTATAAAGCTGTATCATTCAAATGTTTTTGCCTCCTTATCTAATACAATACGTACAAGCCTAACCAATAGGGTTCACCCGCTCACCCGCTTCTCTTACATAAAAGGTCATCTATTCTAAGTTATTAAATCGATTTAATGAATCGATGAATGAGAGGGTGGATTGGAGACACGGCCTCTCCAACCATGCAATTAATCCTTCAGATCTCTACGCACAACTTTAAACGAACAGTTAGACGGAATGAGAGGGTGGATTGGAGACACGGCCTCTCTAACCATCCAGTTGGTCCTTGGGACTCCTACGCACAGCCTTACATGAATAAATCGACCGAATAAGAAGGTGGATTGGTGACATGGCCTCTCCAGCCTTCCAGTTAGCTCCACACAAATAATATATAAATTATTAGATTTATGCTACCCTCTGTTTTGTTAATTATACTTTGATATGTTTTGTACATGAAATATTATATTCCGTCGACCGCTTTGTTTAGTGTCGACTTAAAATAAACATATAAATAAATAAATATGTGGGGGGTGTCACACCCATTTTCCAACATTTTTCAAAAATCGTTTATAGACAGAGCAGATCAATAAAGGTACGACATTTATGTTGTATCTGCTTCTATTAGTTTGTACGTTTTTCGTTTATTTTTTCATACATTTTCGATTTTGAAAAAAGGGCGTAGCTATCGTCCGATTTCGCCCATTTTACATAGCAACCTGGCCGTCATCAAAAAATGTTGCCTCATTATTGGAGGCTTTGTTTGAGGTTTCAGAGCGCAGAACACGTTTTGCAAGAAGAGATATATTATGACAAAGTGATATAGAGAGCCACTTGACCCAAGACAGAAGTCCGCTTGAAGCCGCACCTCAGGGTGAACAGGCGCTGCTGATAACATACCCGTTAAACTCATTAATTCGGAGTGGCCTTTCTAGGCTGTCACTTTCTCACATTATGTTCACCAACTAACGGATGTTCAGTGAGCTGCTTGAACCGCACGCAAAAGAATCAAGCTCGCCATTCTACGGTAAAAGCCGATCAGAAAATTTCCCCACTTCCGTGGACTTATGTAAACGGCCCACGTCTGTTGGAAGGTCAAAATTGTTTATAGTTACGGTTAAACCAACAGGCATTTAATGGCTGTTGATCTATATACGTATGCATGTATGTATGTACATAGCAACCTAGCTTTCTAACAGGTGTGCAAAATTTCATTTAAATATCTCAATTTTTACTTAAGAAATTTTATACATAAATCTCCATATATATCCTGATTTTTGTATACCCTTACAAACAACAGCTATATGGACAA
This sequence comes from Merzomyia westermanni, assembly GCA_949987695.1. Classification (NCBI taxonomy): domain Eukaryota; kingdom Metazoa; phylum Arthropoda; class Insecta; order Diptera; family Tephritidae; genus Merzomyia; species Merzomyia westermanni. The sequence continues at coordinate 130,053,072 of OX465288.1, read as the reverse complement.
AGCTATAATATGCTGCATTGTAATAAAGACTGGTATAAAATTTTATTTTTACAAATGTTTTCGAAAGATTACTTGAATAACTGTTCAAAAAGACAAGCAACCCAACAAGCAAAGTAAACTTAAAATAAACCTTTAAAAGGATTTCCGAAATAATTACCAAGCTTATAAAATAAAGATTTTTCATACACAAAACTTTTGAAATCGACAGTTTAAAAATCAAAACCGCACATTGATTAAAAGCTTATTAATGTAAGCCAAACAAAATTTTCAAAAAAGCTTTTTATAAATGTTTTTTCTGAAGCTTTATTCAAACAATATTTTTTTTTATTATTTAGCTATTGCAATAAAATAAGTAAATGCTGCAACTTGAACCAATTATTAGCAGATTTGAGACAGTGGTTAAGATGCAGCCATGATTTTTTTTATTTTCGTCTTCATTCTCATGTTAAATCTTTTCTGAAAAGAGATTGAAATATTTTAAGTTGAAAACTGAAATATAGCTTTTTTCCGAATTTTTGTAAACATTTGCATTTCCCTTTTAAAATGAAATGATTAATAAGAATTTGTTCTTGGAGTTTATAAAAATAATAATTTTTGTGTGCTATTTTTTAAACATATTATGGATGGCAATACTTTGTTTTTTTGTCTAACGGAATCCCGGTATTTTTCCGGATGTTAAAATTCGCATTTCTAAAAAGAAATCGATTATTTAATAAATAAATGAAAGCCTTTTTATAGTGTTTTAGAAAGGCTTATGTTACTTTAAGTAAACGCATTCAACACATTAAAAGATTTAAATAATTAAAAAAAAAAAACAAGTAAGAAAAGCGCTGTCTTTGGCTGTGCCGAAGGCTTTATACTTTTCATAACCGGTTTTAAATGTCCAATGCTTCATATAATATGTACAAACTCTTCAAAATTTTGGTGGTCGTACCCTGTTGATTTAAAGATACATTGCCCAAACCCCGTTTGTGAGAAAAGGTGTTGTATGGGTCGCATCTTGATGGTTTTCACTACACACATTACATATGTAATAAGTACTCTAGTACAAATTTTGTGTTCCTCTTCCTATTATCGGAAAATTCGATTGAATGGAAGTTATATGTTATGTAGGACCGATCTGGCTGATTTCAATTTTTCGCATTACATATATAATATGTACCAAATCTGCAAAATTTTACTTTCGTAACTTTGTAATTGCATAATTTAGAGACCAAAACCCATTTATCGAAGCTATCGTTTATTGGGGAGCTATATGTGATGTACAAAATGGCGAACCCTTACTAAATTTCATCGAGGTATCTCAAAAACTGAGGGACTAGTTTGCGTTCAAACAGGGGCGAAAAATTCTTGGCTTTGAGCTAGTTTATTTCTGTAATTTGGCACTGATTACATTTAATAATTTGTGTTTCTTATTTTTCTTTGCAGGTACGTATTAATTTATAGGAAAAAGTGTTCAATGTTACGTTTATAGAACAAGGCAATGGAACCGTATACGTAAGTGAAGTTTTAATCAAATAAACGAGTAGTCTATCTTACTTACATACTCAAATGACACCTTACCATCTAAGGGGTTTTGGCAGTCGAACATGGCACGCAAGCCGTTTCTTCGCTTTGCCAACTGCCAACAATTGGAAATTCTACGGGATTTAAATTCAGTCTAAACTTGGTCCTAACATCAAAGTGGTAGTCCCCCTCTTTCCCTGGTTTCACCAACAGGTGCCGACAAAAATACCTTTTGGGCCGGAGCATCTCTGTTCAGTCATACAACATGTCCTAGCCAGCTGGGTTTTAATTTACTGAACTTTGTTGACGTCTGGGTGAAGCTCATACTTGTGTACTTGATGATGAGCCGAAATCAGGTAGTGAAAGGTTTGGCGCTCCTAAAACTTTTTTGCGCTACTGTCTTTTGAGCTCTTAAATAAAATAATTTCAAGAATTCCTTATGCACTAACCACCGCGTTGCAGGCTTTTAGTAGCTCGAAGATACAAAAGCAACTTGTTCGTTGCATTCGTTGCATTACAACAGCAATATCATGTTATGAGTTTATATTGTTGTTTCTGGAATTTACTATTTTATTGTGCAACGTTATTTGTTTGGTGTTACGCTGGTTTCCATGTTTTTTTGATTCCAACTAAATTTTTTCAAGGTGCAAAGTGCAAAGTGCAGTTAAAAGTTTATCACTAGCTGCCTTTTTTTTTTTTAAAACACACAAACGCGTGTATGTGTGTGTGTATGTGTATGTCAGATATAAGCCGTAACCCACTTTGTGAGTGCTGGCAGTTATGGGTGTTTGTGCAAATGTTGTACGTTGTTGTGGCGTGTTTATTAGAGATGACGTAATATTTTTTTTTTTGTTTGTACAACTTTTGTCGGTTTCCAATCACGGTAAGGTGAAAATATTTGAGCGTAAATATATAGATATAAAATTTAAAATTTTTAAGTTTGTGCACAAAAACTGTTCGTAATTTAATAAATAAAAAATTTTACACATACAAGCCTCTACGCAAATAATTAAATCGCTTTACACATAAATATTTATGTTTTTCTGTAGGCATATTTTGTGTTCACAAACTCTCCACTTACGCGTTGCTTGTTGTGGATGAATTGAATTTTTTTTGCCTCAGCAACTGCAATATTTCTCGTTGTTTGACATAAATTTTACGGAATGAAAATAAGAGAAAGCCATTAAGCTTCTCAATGGGTACCGTTAAAGCATGAATAAAGCGAAGTAATTGCGTTTTAAAACTCTATCAGACTAGATACATACAGCTGTTTACAATATAATAGTAGTGAAATTAAAAAGGCTATCGTTCGACGAAATAGGAAAAATCTGTGATCTGGGACATTTTTGATCGAGTTCTATCTTGTTGTGATATTAAAATTGATGGGTCGACGAACATTTTCTAGAAATTCTGTCAAAAAATTTGAATGCCATTTTTTTTGAAGTGTACTTAACTTTCCTGAACTTTGTATAAACTTTGAAATTTCTTTTTATGCGGTTTCTGTTATAGAATTCGCTATATTTTAAATTAAAATTATAAAAATATAATTTTTTTTATTTCGTCGAACATACAGACGGACAGACAAACTATTGGTTTGGATTCTTTTTGTTCAATAATGATATCTCCTATCAATTTTTCTTGAATATCTGCAATGTACAGACATGGCCCTCTTACAATTTTATTATATGCAGATATGATAGGACTTTTTTAATATGTTTATATTTACAACGAAAGTTATTTCGTTCAAAGCAAAGTAAAATCAAATAAGGCCCCATATATTTTGAATTTTTGAAGCAGAGTTTTCGAACTGCAAAGGGATATTTTTATACATTTGATAAGATGTTTAATCAGGGTTCTATTTTTGGTAAAAAATTTTATATTTCTCATGCCAATGAATTTGAAATTGATATGAGGAAACGGAAGTTTTGTTAAGTTTATCATCCTTGTTTAGTTTTTATTTAGAAAGATACATTTGAATAAAAAAAACAGCGTGTTGTAGATTACACTTATTAGAAGTTAACTGCTTACTTTTCCGGTATAATAACATTGTTTTCGCTAAGACCACGCACCATTTTGGGATAATTTTTTAAGCAATCAAGAAATAATCCCGAAAAATACCTAAAAATTTTTACGACAACAATCTCGAAACTATCCTGAAAAATCCGCGAAAACGGTCCCGACAATGTGACTAAATTGATCCCGAAATAAACCCGAAAAACTTCGAAATGGGCTACAAATTATACCATGAAGTGCGAAAAACCGTCATGAAATGTTACGGACCCTGCCTAATTCTACTACGATTAGCTATTTCCTAAACTCCATATTATATAAATTGTACTACACCACTCTGCTACATTCTTTTATTTCCGTTGCATCCCAAAAACATATAGATCTATACCAAAAAAACATAAAATTTGGCTCTCAATTAAAACTTTACTTGCTGCCTAAGAAGTTCATTTCAAAAAGTCGGATATTGAATAAATGAATACAAAATTTTGGTAGTGGGTACTATAGACCCACAGTTCTTTTTTCAATTCGTAAAAAGGCTCATGTTGCTTTTAACATCAACAAAGAAAATTAAAATATGTATTTAAAAATGTTGCTCATCCCACAAAAACCTAAGATAGTTTTTATAAATTAATCATATGTACATACATATTTGTTTTATAGTAGCATATTCTCCATCCCGAAAATACTGGAATTATAAGAACAAAATTACGGAATTTTTTCTCCCTAAAATGCACGGGTTTGGCATCGCTTATGTATGTTAAGATGAGCCATATTTTTGTAGCGAAATGTTATACCAAGAAAGCAAGACACAACAAACTGTTTTTTGAATACGAAAACGTAGGAGAGTCAAGTGGAGAAAGAATCCACTGCCTGTAAGCACCTTTTGGACGACAGGCTGTCTATGCATTGATTAGTGCGCTGAATAGTATTCAACATTGCTCGCGTCAACTAAAATATCTTGATAGTTTAGTAGTCGCAATCCAATTAGGAAGAGTTGGCTGAGAGTAACAAACCGGCTTTTACTTAGTACCGGACATTACCATAGCAAATACCGAACACTTTCCATGGGTGCCTTTTAAACCGCCTGATTTCCTTAGGCTCATGGACGCCACCTAATCAAGGGTTAGTAAAAGCAATGAGTGCTTCTGTCTCTGTGTAACCAAGAGCCCTGACCCATATATTCTTAGTAAATTAACTTCCGAAGGTACAATGGCGGTATCAAAATTAACAGAATAAAATACCAGCATTAATTAGATTACAAGGGCGTACAACTTATTAGATAAAACCGGGCAACAGGATTTAAAAAATAAAAATTTGGATATTTAAATCCCAAAATCTATGTTAGTAAAAACTTGGAATAATATCAATATGTATGAAGGAAATTAAGTGAAAAAGAAAATATAAAAGAAATTTTCTACACAGCGTGCAACGAAATCGGCAATTGACTGAAAGGATCAAGATATATAGCAAGCCACGTAGTGCATAACAAACATTACAAAAGCGCTCAAGTGAATTGTGGTATGGCAGTTGCTTAACAAATCAGCGCAATTGAGGTTTATGGACTTTAAATGGGGAAGAAATGAAAAAAGGCAAGACCGAGTGCTATCAGAGCTTAACCGTTTTTGTTATATATAACTGTTAAGAGATGTAAATTTGTAGCCGTACTCGCCGCAGTAACAGTTACATGCTTTGCTAACCGCAACAGCAACAGCAGAGAACTAGATACTCTAGCACAACAATAAAAAACCAACAAGCTCCTACTGCTTTGAGTACACTCAAGCATAACAAACAAAATCTGGGAATGACAGAGCCAAAATCACTGCTGAAAAGCGACGAGATACTATTGCAAAGTCACGATGAATACGACCGATTTAAGTGGGCGACCGGCATGCAGAGATTGAAAAGAAGCAAAATTCGCAGAATATACTTACTCATAACTGGCAGGCCAGTGGCGCAGCACAGGAAACTATTTGCAGGTGTTGAGGTGTAAAAAACCATCAACGCTTTATACGTGGATCTAAAATATAAAAAGGAGAACTACGAGTAAGCATGACTTAAGTACTTAATACTCCCCATAACAGGAGATTTTCTACTTAGTACTTTTCAATGTGTATCGTATTTAAACTCAAATTAAATAACTGAACCTGGCGCCTGCATGTTAAACTGTGTACTTCGCTGGATTATCTTGCCTACAGTGCAGGTCTCCTTTTTGGAGTTGCCATCGAATATGAAGAACACAAAAATATGTAAGAAAATTTTAAAGAAAGTGAATATTTATATAACATTAATAGACGGCCGTGGTGTGAAGGTAGTGTTGCCGGCCTACCACACCGAAGGTCCATGGTTCGAGCCCTGGTACAGGTAACATCAAAAGTGATTTGAAAAAAGTTTTTCAAAACAGGGTCGCCCCTCGGCAGTGGTTTGGCAAACTCTCCGAGTGTATTTCTGCCATGACAGGCTTCTCAGCAAAAATTCGTCTCCTTTGTAGATGCCGTTCGGAGTCGGCAAAAAACTGTAGGTCCCACCAATTTATAGGGAAAATTCAAATCGGCACACCACAAATTGGAAGAGAAGCTTGGCGCAAAAATCTCTTAGGAGGTTTATGATGATATACCTGTTGTATATCGCGCCATAGAGATAGAGAATAGACTTTAAATGTTTTGTCAAGTACCGAACATAAATTTGGGATGGTAAAAATTGATTGATTCCACGCCACCTACCGGAATTTTACTATCAGCAAACCATATTGTCATCGTGTCCTTAGCTATGTGCTAAGCTTCAAGCGCCTATGTCGCCAGAAATTAGTTAAAAACCGATCTCAAGATTCCCACCGTTTTTCAGTTATCTGGACAACGTTCCACCTAGCGGAATTCTAATTAATACAAATGGTATTGTCATCGTGTAATAAACTATCTGCCAAGTTTTAACACCCAAGGTTATCAGGAAAGCAGGTAGAAATTGATCGCAAGATTCCCAATTTCAAACGAATTTTCAAAATAGGTAGATCCAATGTCAACGGGTTCTGAACTTTGGGACAAGTTTCGAGTCTGTAGCTCACCGAAAAGTTTTGTATTGCATGGCATTTCATTGTTGAGCTATATATCAAGCTTCAATGCTTTAGCTTACCGGGAAGTAATTAAAAAATCAATCGCAAGATACAAAATTTTACATCAATTTTCCGTATATTTCGATCCGTGCGCCACATAGCGGGCATTTTTATACTTAGTAGTGCTACGCTACGGTCAAAATCGCCCAGGCGGTTAGATGACCATTTAAAGAAGAAGTGCTACGCTACGGTAGTAAGTAAACGGCATAAACGGATCGAGATAGGTACTGACCTATATAATGTTCAGGACGAAAAGAGAAATTGATTAAGCCGTGTCCGTCCGTCCACTCTGTTAACAGTATTGAATAAATTTTGGGATATCTTAGGGAAATTTGGTATGCGGCTTCCTTGGCACTCATCTCCGAGCGCTATTTAAAATGGGCGAAATCGGACTATAGCCACGCCCACTTTTTATATATAGAACATTTTCGAAAACACAAAAAAAGTTATTACTGAGTACATAATACACCTATAAGGATAAAATTTGGTGAATATATGGAGATTAAGTCATAAAATAAATGTTTAAAAATTTTTTAAAATGGGAATGGCACCGCCCACTTTTGATAAAGTCAAATTTAGAAATATTGTTAATCATAAATCAAAAACCATTCAAGATATTAAGACAAAATTTAGCACACAGATGGCCATAAATACAAGGAATGTTCCGGAAAAAATGGGCTAAATCGGTTAAGGTCTACGCCCACTTTTATACGGAAGATTTTTAAAAGGATCATAGATATATTTAATAGGCAATAACTTTTCGCACAAAAGCTTTATATCATTTATATTTCACTTTCGAAGTGTCCGTAAACTAAGAAATCAAAAAAATATAAATTCTCGAAAATGGGGCTGGCCCCACCCATTTTATAGTGGATTATTCCACAAAACTTTTTGTGCCATAACTCCAGCAAAAATTTATTTATCGAAACGATATTTGGGGAAAATGTTAAATATGTATAGGTTACTTTTTGTTGCAAAGAGGGGTTAAATCGGTATACGGCCACGCCCAGGTTTTTAACATAGTTCTGAAAAATATTTTTGTAAAATGTAAAGCGCGATATTTCTATAACCATGCAAGCTACATCAATAAGATCTTGTACACATAATAAGCTTTTCAAGTAAAACTCAACGGAAAAAAAATTTTGTGAATTTTTGGGAAGTAGGATTGGCGCCGTCCGCTTTTCAGCATAAAAATTCTGCGATTTTCAAAGGGATTGATTGTATTTTCCACTAGATATTTCAACCAGATAGTAAGTAGTATACTGCTTCTCAATAGTAAGTAGTATACTTCTACCAAAAATCAGGCAAATCGGATAACACATAAGCAAAATATCCGAGCAAGTTGTTAATACCCCACTGCAATAGGGAAGTTATAGATCTTTTCTTGATTTTCAAGAGATGAGGCCATCAATAAGTATACCCAAATTATTAAGACGATGAGCTGAGTGGATTTAGCCATGTCCGTCTCTCCGTCCGACTGTCTGTCTGTCTATTTAAACGCAAATTTTTCAAACATATTATTGTATTGGAAATTTGAAAAAATGTGGTTAGCAGCGGTTGGTACGGAACCTATTTATATGCGAATAAATTAATTTACCACTCAGAACTCATAACAGAAGTGTTTTTATTGAAAACAATCAGCTGGCTTTATAATACGAACTGAATAGTATAAAAATAGACCTGCATAAATTGGGATGTCATAATAGATCACTACTAGGTATTTAATGTTCGGTTCCACCCGAACTTAGACTTCCTTACTTCTTTTTGCTTACGTTGCATTGTCATGGAGGTCAGAACTATTTTACAAATTTCATGTGTCTAGCTCAACGGGAAGATACCTAAAAAGACCTTTCAAAATTCCGAAAATCATATGGAAATGAACGGGCAAAAAAGAAAGGGACTTAACGCAAAGGTAGAAATAATAAAATATCATAACATAGCACAACAATACATAAAAAACTATAGGTAACTTAAAATAACAATAAAAAGTTTTAAAAATCACCTTTTCAGCCCCCGGATTAAAGAAAAAAGAACTTCACTGTACAGAGTAGGCAGTGGTTCACACAATGGTGCAGAAAATAAAGCAATAAATTGTCTGAAAGTGAAAACTTGAGAAAAAATTCTAGCTGTGTTTGTTTTTTTCTTTTTCTTTTTAAACATAATACCTTTACTTTTTGCTAACCACAATTTTTTTTCTTCGTTTTAACACATCTACGTTTCGTTCAAGTTTTGTCGCTAAAGTTTTCATTTTGAAGGACATGAACGTTATTATGTTAATATTATCCTTTGCAACACAACCGCGATGATGACAAACATACCAATGGAGGCACACTGTGACTTAAGAAACTTTCATGGTCATCGTTACTTTCACCACAACAACACCAATTACATCGCAGCTATAGGTGGATTTGTTAAATAATCCGACAAACGACTTATCAAAATGTTTGCGCTCGAATGAGGTTGGAGAAGTGCGAGAGTTGGGTAAGAATCAAGTTGTAACTGTCGCTGTACGCTCTGCTCCCAGTCACTATAAGCAGCCAAGTATCTCATTACGGATACAAGTACATTGCGGCGGTCATATCAAGTGCTTGTCATCAAAATTCGATGAGTTGAGCATGATTTTGGGTGGTGATAAAAATCAAGCGCGTGGATGCTTAAAAATATTCATGAATACCAAAAAAAAAAAGAGGCCGAAACAATCTGTTAAAATGCGGACATTTGTGGCTTAAGTGGTGTTACGAGATGGGAATGATTTCGACACCGCAATCGGCGTATTTGTATTGTTGGACAATGCCAATTATGTTTGAATGTAATTTCAGTGATTTACATTTAATTTTATTACTTGTTGAATTTGTTTCTGACTTTTAATGCGTTTTGTGTTATTGTTCCACTTGTTATTTTTATCGCATTCGCAAGTATTATTGTCTCTGACAATTATGTAAGCTTTTCAATAGTTTGAAGCGAAAAAGTTAACATTCAGAAGTGGCGTTGGGATATTTTAGCTTACAATTTCAATGTTTAGAATGAAGGGAGGCAAGGTTATGTTGAGTGCTTGTCATGATACTCGCAAACTTTATGGGAGGAGATTATAAGTACTATACCTGGCACATCATTTTCTGGAAGGATGTGAAGATTCGTACCTCTACTGCAGATTTTATTTAATGCAGGCGTCTAAGAATTTTAGTAATCGTCAGCAAACTCTCGGAGCTAGATAGTGCTCCCCATATTGTTGATATTAATGATCTCTATATATAATAAAATTGTAAAAGTTTCATGGCTGTAAATTGCAGACAATTAAGAAAAATCGATAGCAGAGACCATTATTAAGCCAATAAAAGCCGAATCAACAGTTTCTAGAATGGTGTTTATCTGTCTGGGTGTCTGTATGTATGCTTGGTCGCGCATCACTAAAAAAATACTAAATCGAATTGAATGAAACTTTTATCATTGCATTACCAGACGTTTAACTTAAAATTTAAAATATCATTTGTTCCGATATGTGAACCAAGGTAACCCAAAATGTGTTAATGCAATATGGGTCTCAAACGAAAGGTGATACTGAGTTCTGCTGCTTTTTATCTGGTATGGGATATAATGATGAAAATCGGTCTAAGTCGATTATTAGTTCTGAGACTCAGCAAAGCGGGCCGGGTTTACTAGTTGATAATATTTCGGCTGCTCTATGCAATTTCGTGTTTCCTGAGGAGTGGAGCAAAAATCACCGCTATGCAGGCTTCCGCGCTTATTTGGTCTTTATCTAGTGAGTGACATTGAACTTCCGAGTGCAAAGAACTAAATCATAAAACCAATTAATTCTCTCTGTTTTTGGCATTCTGGTTCACTTTTAGGTAAACTACTAGTGATTACGAATCATTGTTCGTAGAGATATTACCTATTATCGATCTTTCTTCGACACTGGCCATGATTCCCAGCCTAACATCAGCACTGGTATAATGAGTGTGACTTCTATGGACTTAGAACACAGGCTATATATATAGCAAGCGAAGCAAGCACGCCTGTTATTTCAGTGTTTCAACCTTTAGCAATTAAAAACATAAAAGAATTCTGCTTTCAATTTAAATTTTTGTGAATTTTACTTCATGCATTGAAATTTATATATTTCTTATATTCTACAGTCACTAACATTTATTCGTAAACATACTGTGAATTATTAAATATTTATAGTTTGTTTTATACTTTTGTTGCAGAAATATTTATAATTGTGTTTATAACCAGAAAACATTAATTTCCACTTACAAGCTTTGTACGTTTATAAACCACAAATTTATGCTGGCGGCATTCTGTGTTAAGAGATTTTTCGAAAAAGCAAAGCAGATATTAAATACTTATGTTTTACCACAAAACCCGCAAAATAATTGTTTATACACACGAACATTAAAAATTACATATGTATGTATGTAAACGTAATCAGACAGTTGAGGGTGAAGCAGTCTCGGTAGAGTTTTTGCAATATTATGGCATTGTTATACGGCACCACTTAATCTCGATTAACTAAGCAATTTATTAGATTAAAATGTCATTTTTTAGTGTTAAGGATTAACAGCATGATATCTAATCCGCTATGTTGGCAAGGTAAAATAAAACAAAGTAAACGTTAAAAAAATAATGAAATAAAGAAGTCTTAGTTCTTCTTAAACCGATTATCTTATGCCTTTTTCGTGGAAATAGAAACTACTTATCAAACATTGTTTAGATTGGAGATACTGGGTCACGCCCGTTTATTTAAATTGTAAGTTTTAACCAACCATAAAAACCTCTCAAACATTTCCATCCAAATCCGTTTTAATGGACTTCAGATTTCGAAGCATTCGAATCAGTAAACAAATATATTTAGCTCCTCCATGTTTGCTGACAAATCTTTACTGAACACAAACTGTAGGGTAATGGAGATTAAATTACATAAGTAATAAAATTAAGTGAAACTTAACTACAAATCAATATTGAATAATAATGGATGTGTCGTTTCACTAAATAAAATTTCTTAGCAATCTTATACATACATCTATGCGTGTGTCCTGCCAAACTATAAATCTAGGGTATAAATAAATATATAAAATCAGCTTAAAAGAAGCAGCAGTATAAATTCCAAAACACGAGTTCAAACTATGGTATGTATGGCACTTGAAAGCTCAAGAAGCTGTCCTACTTCCTTGAGTAAAAATCCATAGCAAAATGAGCAAATATTTTACACAAATTCAATATTTAAAAAATATTATTTTATATTAAAAGAAAGTACTTTGAAATCTGTGAATATTATTTACTTTTAATCTTATTGGTAATACCAAATAACGTAGTTAACTCCGCACTCACATATTCTGTATCAACCCTATTAGTTAAATATTTTATTTATTTATATATTATATCTGTATGAACACATATACCGGGTGGCTGATGAATTTTGCTACATTAAGAAACTCAAATAATTTTTTTTCCAGTGTATGGAATTCATTTTTCTTTTATTCATGTTAAAGCTCATTAAATTTTATTAAATATAGCTTAATTAGTTTTAAAAATAATGGAATTTAAATGCCCCCCCTGCTCGTCGATGCATGTGCGGCATCTTACCAAAAAGTTGTTCATTACTGCTTGGAGAGTTGAGACAGGAATAGCCGCAATTGTTTCTCGAATGGATTGCCTTAGTTCATTCAAATTTGTTGGTTTTGCTTTGAAGACTTCCTGTTTGCAATAACCCCACAAGAAAAAGTCAGGTGCAGTAAGGTCAGGCGACCTGGGTGGCCAACGGAATGTGGAGTTTCTGGATATCAGCTTATTGTGAAATTTTCGTCGCAATTCTGTCATAACAGGTTGGGCTATATGAGGAGCTGCACCATCTTACTGAAACCACACAGAGTTGAAAGAAATTCTCATTCGGCGTAATTCTGGATAGAAAAACTCTCTCAACATGCTCAAGTAACGGTCTCCAGTAACCGTAACGGTGTGATCGTTTTCTTCGAAGAAGTAGGGCCCGACAATGCAGCGTGATGAAACTGCACACCACACTGTGACACGAAGTGGATGCAATTCCGTCTCATGGAGTATGTGTGGGTTGGAAGCACTCCATATTCGACAATTTTGTTTGTTTATGTTGACGTTTAAATCGAAATGGACCTCGTCAGACATGAAAATACAGTTCAACATGTTTCCATCCTCTTCCACCATTTGAAGCATCTTCTGGCAAAATTCCAAGCGAATCGGCAAGTCAGCAGCATTCAGTTTGTTGGCCATTTGAATTTTATATGGGAATAAGTCCAAATCTTTGTGCATAATTGACTGTAATGACTGCCTGCTTACACCCATTTGATCAGATAAGCTTCTTGTCGAAACACGTGGATTGTTTTGTATGGCAGCAGCTACAGCAGCGATTGTTTCCTTCGTTCGAACTGAAGGGTTTCGATGGTAAGGTCTTCTGTTGACTGTCCCATGCTCGGCAAAATTGTTTACAAGTCTTATTATGGCCCATCTGCTCGGAGGATTGCCGCCAAACGTGCGCCTATACTCTCTTTGAACCGAAACTACGGACTCCAGTGCGTGATAGCGGCGGACAATCCAAATTCTTGTTTCAGTGTCCCAGTTATCCATTTTTGTTAAACGTAAAAGTCAATCTGCAAAATAAAAAAAAAATTTACCAGATTCATTAAATAGAAAAAAAGTTATTTAATTTTTTTTTGGTAGCGGCTTTCATTAGCCACCCTGTATGCATCAGTATATAAATTTCTGCATACATATTGTGAGTGAAAGCGACTTGATTTTTTTGCAATTTGACTTGCTTTCACACACAATCTATCTATTATTGTACAAACGTTTTTCTGCAATTTATAATCTAAATCGATTAGTAAAGAAAGAAAGATTTTATTTGTGAATCATTAAAACTTAATTAAATGAATGCTTATATTCAGATACAGGTAGACGATCTAAGAAAAATGCTAGGTAAACTTAATAACCCCAACAGACAAGATTCGCAGTTGCCATAAATCATTCTTTTTCCGTCCATTTTGTGGAAAATTTTAAAATATAGAAAAAAGCTTGGCCTTAATCTCTCTTGACATATACCTATTATCATTTTTATATCCAAGCACAAAACTCAAAAAACCTTCTTAGTGATAGCGGAGATCCCATACCCATTGCATAAAAACACCAAACCTTCTTTGACACAGTTCAAATAGGAAAGCGAAATGAAAACTGTAAAACTGCAGGCCATATATCGCGGGATCAATGGAAAAATTTATATGGACTCGCCGTTGTAAAGTTTTAAAGCCCATTTCTGAACTATTGATCCCATAAAATTTAAAACACAAGTCAACCGAAAGGAGTATTATAGTGGACGACCAAACCCGTGACGGATTGGAGAGGGTTACAGCGCCCATTGCCGTCTCGGTCTCCGAGGTCAAGTAAGCCATAATGAAGGCCAAGTCCTCAAGATCAATTGGACTCGACGGTATTGCCATGAAAATGTTGAAACACCTAGGCCACGAGGGATAGAGTTATTTGGCGGCTCTCTTTAACCTCTCGCTAACCACTTTCGTCATTCCAGAGATTTGGAAACATTACCGTCCGATATCTCTCCTGTCGCCGGTAGCGAATTTATAGGAGACCATTCTGCTCCCATACTAAACTGCAAACTTGCAGTTGCCCGTACGTCAACATGGCTTCCGTAAGAGGCGTAGCACAACAATCGCTCTAAACATAATTACGACGCAGATAAATTATGGTTTGAATCAACACCCACCAAACCATAGGACGATGCTCGTGGCACTTGACGTTTCCAAACCCTTCTACAGGGTCAACTACGCCACACTCCTAAGAGACCTGGAAGAGACACCGCTCCCTGCCGGCCTAAAAAGGTGGACCGCTAACTACCTCAACGGTTGGCAGGCGTCAGTCAAATTTAGGAACATAAAATTTAGACCACGAAGAATCAATGGTGTCCTATCCTCCCTTTTGTTTAATTTTTATATTTCAAGACTTCCTCCCCACCAGACGCAGTCTACTTTGTATCCTACACTGACAACTGCAAGCTTATGGCTTCGGGTAAGGGCCCCTCCATTGACGAACTCTGTGCGAGGATTAACTGCTACCTCCGAGACCTTTCCAGCTTCTTACGACGTGGAATGCGCAGATAGGACAAGAGTTAAACGTCCACGTAGATGGAGTACCTCTACCTACTGTCAACCATCCTAAAATCGTGGGTGTGACGTTTGACAACAACGTTCGCTAGTCATGTCACCGCAATAGCATCTAACGTACAGAGAAGAAAGAAGATGCTCAAGTCGCTGGGCGGCAGTACTTGGGAAAAAGATAAAGAAATGTTGCTAGCCACATATAAGGCAATTGGCCGACCGGTTATTGATTACGCTGCGCCCATATGGTCGCCAAACCTTGCTGACACAAACCGGAGGAAGTTGCAAGTCTGCCAAAACACCGCCAGCAGAGCTGCCAAGGTTGAGAAGACAGTTTTTACTGAGCTGCCACAGGCGCAGTCAACCAAACCGCCATCTATTGGATGAAACTCAGCCCCCGAGGGACATAAGGAAACATCTCCGCATCACTATGAGGAGATCCGGCACAACATTACCTTGCCGTATGATCTGCGCAACCATATGTGTGCTCTAAGCGACCTCCATACCAAATCGGTAGACAGATTCCTCAGATCCCGGGCTGCGAATCCCGTAATTGACATCGAACCACCTGAAACAGCTGATGAGGATCGTATTCTTCCAAGGGAGACTAGAGTCATTCTAGCACAACTTCGCTCTGGATATTGTAATAGAATAAACTCTTACTTATCCAAACAGAACCCTACTATACCAAATAGTGCCCTGGATGTGGTATGTACCCTCATGATACCAAGAATCTCTTTTCCTGTTAATTTGAACCTACCCTTCTAACACCAATATCACTCTGGTCCAATCCTGTTGAAACTGCGCGTTTCCTTGGACTCTCGTTAGAAGAGCTTGATGACGATTATCAGAGTGATCATGTCCATTAGGCAGGGCGAAGCACTGTTAATAAAAACAACAACAACCAAAGCTGTGTCGACGGCAAAGTGCCATTTAAGAAAGTATGTAAGTCAGATTTATAAGAAACTAGCAGATCCAAAGTCTGTCGAAAAATTCACTCACAAAAGTGGACTGTATGCACTGCTCTTTTATTGCAATTCCTACTGTTTTCAATACTTTACCGTCCTATTTCAAATCGTCTTGACATTTTTCACGCTTTTAATCTCCCTATCCTTCAAGCTTTCTTGAATCTATTAAATGTCTTTCCTTTGGTTGATAAGTTGGGCAATTTTGAAACATCTAAGGACTTCGACTAAAACTTCAGACTAAAAAAACAACGCCGAATTCATCTTAACAAACATAGCCCAATTCGGGCGGAGCAGGCAGTTAAGAAGTAAAGTCCCTTCTGGCGGATTGTAAATCACAGAAAGGTTCTTTGAAATAATTACACATCTGCTAAAGGTTATAGGATGAGCTATATGAGCCTTGCGCCGATATGAGAATAGTTCGAATTAAAGCTCAATTACTCCGCTGTCTGGGTCTTGTAATACTACAAACAGAGAAACAATAACAAATTTTTATCGCCATGGGATTTCGTTGAAACCCACGACCCGAGGTTCAATGGCTCAAACAAAACCTTCACTAGGCATGACTCACTCGGGTTCTACTTCGGTCTCAAGATTACCGAATTATACATATAAACAAAGATTCTTTCATCACAAACATATTATATGCGCTTCTCAGTTATAAAATGTACTTACATTAGTTGTCCTGAGCTCTCCCAGAAAGTCACCACTTTCCACTCACCTTATACCAAAATCACTTCTTATTGTATTGATCCACTTAAAATGAACTACATACCAAAAACTCAAAATCCCTCCCACCTACAAAAAAGGACCTATTCAAGTATTACGATTATTGCTCTATACCCTTTTCAAATGAAAAATTCAACATTTTACCGTTTTATTGTGCCTACATACGAGGGCAGTTAGAAAACTCTTTGACCTCTTTTTCATTTTTTCGGACGAAAGCATTTTATTTTTACACATAAACTGCTTTTAGCTGGATGCATTTGGTCCGTCATATTTCCGAATTTAGTATTACTTCCAAATGATAGGACTTCTCGAGGCTCTAGCAAATAACGTTTTGCAGTGCTGGCACCTTCATTTGAAGCGAACATCTTACCGCCCAGTCATTTCTTCAGCTTTGACGGCCGGAAATTTTATCACGGAACATAATGGTTGCCTCGAAAAATAAATATCAAATCTTTTAAGGCTTTGAATAACATCGTATTACCAATATCAACGCCACCTCTTACATCCCAAAAAATGTTGGCCTTAACCCTGTTAGACGACAGATAACTCTGAAGTTGTTATGACGATCGGGTTGTATAAAAAGCCGTCTGTGTAGGTGTGAATTCTGAACATAGTTCGACTTCCAGGACGATAATATTCATGTAATTGGTATACGAGTATACTAGCTTAGTTGCGATGGCTGCGGTCTCAGGAATTTAATTTTTCGGTTATCCAATATTATTAGAACGACTTTTTCCTGAACAATATCTGGTGTGCCTTTTTACTTTTTTCTCCGTCTTGACATAGCCCCCATTGTATTAATCAAGCCTTTTCATGGTTTCGGTACTTGTTTTTCACACAAAGCTAGTTTTCGTATATAACCTAATAGCGCAGCTGGCTCAAAGTTATGCATCATTTTTTTAAGAAATAGTTGTTGACCTGAACAGTTTTGAATTAAAAAACGACTAGTAGTCAAATTCAAAAACTCACTGACTTATCATGCAACCCTCGCGCATATTTGCCGTCATTTATAAATGCTACCTCGGTTATTTGAATACTTGAAGCAAATGGCTTACCCTCTTCAGTTTGCAGACTTTTTGACACTTGTCTTATTTAGCTGATTGTATGTTTTATCCGCTGAAATTGTCGCACACTTGACTTGTGTCATGAATAATGCTAGGATATGCGCTCTCCGTTGTTATTTTTCTTGCGGCAACAAATCACTTGAACGAAAAAATAAATTACCAACACCGGCATTGATGTGCGCGACAATTTTCTGCTACCAAGCACAGACTTCAAGGCATAAAACATATCAAAGAGAAGAAAAATTAACAATATTTTAAGTTATGTATGAGCGCACAGAACATAGATTGCGTGAAGAGCTGTCGTCACAGTGGCATTGTTATGAAAATTGGCTAAAAATCGAAATGAAATTGGATATCGCTCATTTTCACATTTTTTATTTTTTTTTTGCTGTTCGCATTTCACGCCTACGCTATAGTATTTTTTTTATTTACCATTTTTCGTTTGTCTTCCACACTTTTTGTTTTTAGGGGGTAGTGTGCTGTACGTAGCCTTACCAAATTGAATTTATTTTCTTATTGGTGAAAATGTGTCTCTTTGTATACCTTTCATGAGCATGAAATGTTAAAATGTCTCCGGTCTGCTGTTTGTAATATAAACGTACCAAAATTATCAGAATGATGAGATGAGTCTACTTAGCCCTGTCCGCCTATCCATTAGCCTATTTCAAAGCTAACCAGTTCCAAATTTTCGAAATATCTGGATAAAATTCTCCATGCATCCGCCATTTCATAATATATTTTCGATTTGGCGGAACCAATAAGACCAGCCCATAACATCTGTTCCTCATAGATTTGGTTTTTTCTATAACCGTAGTTTGACCTACAGCTCCTTCTATTTGTTAGGTAGTTACTAGGAATGGAACATTTTGCAATCAAAATAATGGAAAGCAAAATCCAGTAATATCGGACCAATATAACATATATGCCCCACACAGCCGATTGTTCTGATAAACAGGGTTTGGGATATTTGGGCGCACCGTGTGTTTACAACATGTGGGGATCGGAAAGTGAAACTCGTGATTCGTATTCACGAAAGGTATAAAACGTTTAGCACGGCCAAAAACAATGCTCTCCCTACTTGTTTGGTATTCATTTCTACTTTCGCGAAACATTTTTTTGCGCCCTAAACATGTTCGCTGCTAAATATTTCTTCTTTTTTATAGCTAGTTGTGCTTTCAGAACAGAACTCATTTTAGGGCCAGAAATTTGGAGTATTTTGCAAAGAAATACCCTTTGTAGTTGTCATCTACAAAAGTTATGTTGCCGTTGTTGTTGTTTTTAGCGATAAAAACACTCTCCGAAGATTCTGGGTAGTGTTGGCGAAAGTGACAGTCCTTTGACGGATATGAACCCGGTGACACCTTGCAGTCCTTGTCCGACTGTGGCGGGGGCGATTTGGTATTAGGAACGTTTTCTAACTTTTCAGTTAATAAATTATAGCAAAAAGAAGTTCAAAAAATGTGGCTGCCTCTTGCAATTTCACGTCATGTGATTAGTAAATTTCATGCGATTTTTTCTAGAAAAATACCTAAATCATCTCAAGTTACAAAAATTCGCTCTAATGAAAAATGAAAAACTTAATGACTTAAGATGAGGCTGAATTAAAGAATACAGCTATTATTAATTTACTTAAAGGCATACAAAACATATTAATATTTAGTAAAACAGGAGTGGCCCGCTGCTTTCTCTCCTGGCTGAACTCTAAACACTCAAGCAATAGAATTTCTCGTGTGAAGTAATTTTTTTTAATTATATATGAGATTAAGTTTGAATTCAATACTTAAAGGACCGACTTCAAATTTGTCAAGTATACGTCACCTGAAAACTATAGATATTCTCCATGATTCAATTACTAGAAGGTTAACTCTCTAACTGACATTTAGTTTTGACGCTCCCATTTTCTAAAATGTGTTCGGGACTATTTAGCGAACGAAAGAAAAGTAGGAGTACTTTCTTCATTTGTCGAGGAAATGGTAGTAGCAAAATCAAAAAAGTAGGGAATTAGTAGTAACAAATTTTGAAAAGTAAACTAAAACATATCATCCCATACCATCGCTGTGTAAATTGTTAATTCTAAAATGAAAATGTTGGCTCACTCTGGCAAAAAGGATTGCAAAATATTGCGATGTCGGTGTAAGCATGGTACCCGCGATTTTCGTCAAACATAGAACATTCACTAGGTAATACAGTAAACTTATCAATTCAAACTGGGAAACATTGCACATTCGTGCTTCTACCAAGAGGCCGACCTTTTTTTTTAATAATAATAACAATTGACAATAACAAAAGAAAATCGAGCATAGTCCAGCGAGTAAACAGTGAAGTGATAAATTTCAATGGCATAAGATTGGCTTCTATTTATTCATGCACACTTAGAAGAGAGCATGACTTAAAGAAGTTCCTTTATACATAAGTTAAGCCAGAACTGATTATCCAACCCAGAGAATGGTAGTCAAGTTTTGTCAGATATAACATACTTCAAATCAAGTAAGGAACAGCTTTGAAGTCACGGTTAACTTTAGTAAGTATGTTAGTATGCAGGGCCAGAACTTGAAGACAAGCATGGTTACATACCGGTAAATCTTGGACTTTCAAGTGTACACGATTAGATCCGGCAACATACAAGAACTACATTCAAAAGAGATCGCTAGCTAGTTTTGTCGACTCAACTGGAAAAGGTTAAGATGAAGAAGAGCGCCGCCAACTTCGGGTAACTTGAGTCACTCTGGCGATCTAAATAATATAGTGTATTAATAGTCATAAATATAAATATTGTGCTAAATAAATCAATTTTCTAATAACCAACCGATTCATAAATTTTTGTTTAATACTACTATTTCTAAATAATTTCCCCCAAACGGCAACCCAGAATGTGAATGACAATTTTACAGGGAGCAAGATGGCTGCAATTGTCAAAATCTGTCACTAGAGAGCTAACTTTCCAGTAATTGAATCATGGATATTCTCTATTACAATATCACACAACTAAATATGTAATATCAGGTTCCAGCAGAACTTAGACTTTCTTACTTTTTTTGTATCTGCGCTGTCATTTTTCCGCTAATTTTCTACTTCCCCTTGCAGTTTACTTTTTCCGGCTCGTTTTTTTAGATCCCTTGTTTTTTTTTTGCTCGGCCACAATACCATCAAGCATTTTCTACTACTTGCTCGCTTATAATTTTCCCTTGTGGCATGTCGCACACACAAACATTCCATTTTTTCCTCCTTCCATTCGCCTGCCTGTTATTATTGTTGTAATAGAATTTTTGCCAAATTGAGGTTGAAATTTGCGGAATTTATTTCATTTGCTGTTTCCTTTGCTTATCAATTGTTTATTTTATTGGTATTCGGCGATTTTGTGGAAGAAAGAAGGCAACCGGAAATAGCAGCAAAGGGTGTGGGTAGTAAGCGAAAACTTGTAGGAGCCAGAGGCGGTCGAGCGTCAATTTGTTGAGTGTGGCGCGCCTATTTCGTGGGCGTATGTATTTTTATTCATTTCGGTACAAATTCATTTATTATATTTTATTTGTTTTCATGTACATAAGTGTGTATATATGGTTGAGTGTTTTCATTCACTAAATAAGTTTGATGCCTATTTCTAGGCGTTTAGACTTACATTTCGCTCAATAAGCTCTTCACTTCTAATATGATATGTACATTGCACGCATACACGCATATATATATTCTACACGTACATGTGCTGTGCTTATGTGTATTTATTATTTGAGAGATTTTGTATAGAGCGCAACCCATAAATCAGTGTGGGTACATACATGTGGTGTGTGGCTGTATCGAGAGGATTACATTATTATTATTGAGTAGATTTTCCGGTAGCTTTGCTTAATTGTTTATATGCATTGCGGTGATTTTTTGGATTTCATCACACTCTTTCAGTTACGCGGCACACAGGCGCACACATATTCATACTATATGCTTGATCCGATTGTGGTGATTTGATAAAATGAGTTGGTTTAGGCGGATTAGATGCTATTGTGCGTACCGCGAATGTAGGTAATGATGAGTATTTAGTGGATAAATGAGCGTATAATTGGTTTAGGTTTAGAGGCTCTTAGCTTAGGGGGGGTTTTCAATTAAGCTTTTGCAAAAAATAATGCTATATAGAAATAAGTAAGGAGGTCTAAGTGGTAGTGTAATCGATGATAATTTAAATAATTTCCAGAAAAAAATATTTCTACTGTGAACCCGTTTTCTTTTGCAAGCTTAACACAACAACAAAAAACAAGTAGAACTTGGTACAGCTACTTGAAAATGAAAGGTAGCTTGGCTGAAGGTCGATTGTCCTTTCAAACAAAACTATTATGTTTGATTTTGAGTATACATTTTGAGTATGCAAAATTTCCGTATAAGATGAATAGCACGCTTATCACTGGAGGAGTCATAAATGAACGCATAAGAGTTAACAATCTGAGAAAGAGAGGTGGCATTTCAATAGCTAGACGTGTTTATAGATGGCCTAGTTAATGCGGATCCTTGGAGAGCTGTTCTGATCAAGCCTAGCATTGACTTAAAAAACCAGTTAGCCAAGTTTCATAGTAATTTTCGTTGCGTGTGCATTTCATCCTCTTACTCAAAATCTCCTTATTTTTTCTGTATTCCCTCTTTTCGAGGCATTAGATATTATCGATTTCTGCCAGATTTCAATTCTTATTTGGTCGGAAAGTATACATTAAAAGATTTTGGTACAAAACTTTTTCCCACATTGATTATTGGACTTGAAATTTGAGTTTGAAATCATAGATATCTCATTCAAAGCACGCAAACCATACGTTGTATTTTTAAAAGGTATGTTTTTACGAAACCAAATTTTTCCCCTTATTCTCTTAATTCAATACAGATTAATTTATTTAAGACTCGTTCGGTCCCATTGACCTTTTTAAAGTTTTCTTAGTTTTTTATGGATATCAAGAAGAGTTTGAAGCAAATATCAAACTTACAACAGTAGCATCGATAAGAACTTTGGTAGCAATGGATGAAATAACAACTGTGAGTCAAAATACCCTGCCAGCTTTACATAGTTCATTGGCTCGTCCTACTGACTCCAAATTTTCTAAGTTTGCCTGTTGTTGTTGTATGTAACCACAAAAACACTCCCCGAAGGTTTTGGTTTTTTGCTAAGCAAAAGCTTTTACGCCTATGTATTATATATATGCAAGTGTGTATTTAAAAGAAAATCATATGCTTGCACGTTTTTGAGAAACTGTGTTTAAAATTTACTAAAAGATCTTTTTCCTGCCCAATTTTTCGGGGAGTCTGTGCATTTGCGTATTGGCAGCTAAGTTTATCTTGGTATATACAGTTTTGAAATTGTGCTCGTTTGCCAACAAGAGCTACTTTCGACTGAGTAGGCAATTGTAAAGTAAAGTTCTCTTTGTTGCAGTCTATTGTCGTCATGTCATACCTGTCCTGACATAGGAAGAAAAACCTTGTACGATGACAACGTCAGATAAGAAAGCTCTTGAGGAATTGGAAGGAAAGTGTCATAAGGAGGTTTTCTTTTTTAATAAAACAGAACAAATTGTCAGTCCCATATACTTGATTCTATTTTGCTATCGGTTTTCGGAGTCCGTATTTACTATCTCTTTCTTTGTACCTTAAACTAAAAAAAGTAAGCTATTAGCCCAAAATATACTGACAACAAAAAATTAGTGCACGATGAAAGCTTATTAAAGCAAATAATTCTTGAAAATTATTCAAAATTTCGCTATAATTAATTAATTTTTAGCTAGTGGCTCAACAGAAAGCTTTTTCGAAATTTCTTAAGAATCTCTTACGTAAGTTTTGTTGTATACTCGTATATCAGCTATTTAGCTGCTTGGTTTTCATAAAACAACATTAAAACTTATTTGGCCTGGTTCTGGTTTATTTGCTGGTTTTAAGAGCTTTCCACTGACGTACTTAGACCAAGGACAGTGTAACTACTATACGCAATCACTTCCATTACATATTTTAAGTTTTCCTCGAAAGGGTTAATTTCTGTCGGATGGAAAATCAAATGAGAAATCGATATACTTTATTTTATTTGTATTATTTTATTCGTCTTTCTCTTGATATTCAACTACGAATGTGTCTTTCATACCCCACTTCTTTTATAACCTGTCTTCAGATTTCCGGTTCGATTCCTATAAAACAAAATTAACTCACCTCCTTAACTTCCTAATGCAACTTAATTAAAATCCCCGAAAGCGTTGTTGTCGATACCAACTGGCGGCAGCAAAGGAAGGTGTATACTGTGATGTTTATCTATCTCTTTTGGTGTACCCAACTGCTTTTAATTATAATATAGTTAAAAATAAAATAAATAGTTTTCGAGAGTCTTGTGCCATGGTTTCCTTAATTTTTGTTTTGCACAATTAGCTACAGTTTGTGGCAATTGTGGTAAAACTTATTCAGTATAATGCAGAAGAAACACACTGCAATCTCCTTATAATCCCTTTTTGTAGAGGGCTCTTAACGCTCTTTCTTTATCGTGACATAATTAGAACTGTACACAAGGAAAGGGAATTAACATACCACTAGTTGACCCACGTATTACAATCAGCAATCCCATGCTAACATATAATTTTAAGACGTATGTAGCAACAACAAAATCACTTTTAGATATATTTATACACAAATAGAAAGGACGAACTCGTTATCTGCAATGTCGAATCTACATATGTATGTCGAAAAATGGAATTTAGTTATTAAATATTTAAATATATATATTTGTATTAACTTAATCTAAATATAACTTGACAACATGTTGTTTGAAATTTCATATACTTACTAGCAAGTACCCGGCTTACTTCGTTACGCCGCAAAAATTAAATATACCGATGTTTAGCTTTGAGTAGAGTGTAAAAATGTTTTACACATTCATATTTTGTGCTTGTTTTCTGCAAGGAATGTAATATACCACAATCCTTTAGATGAAATGCAAACACTTTAAAATTAAACAACGTTATAAACAATTCATTTATTAACAACAAAAAACTCAAAGTTATAATAATTCAAACAAAATTAGTTCATTAAATAAGGTACATGTTGCTGTTGTTGTTGTAACGACAAAAACACTCCCCGAAGGTTTTGGGGAGTGCTGTCGAACTGACAGTCCTTGGCCGGATATGAATCCGGTACGCTCCGGTACTCCCTTGCGGTACTGCCCGACTGTCGTGGTAGCGATTTATGACCAGTGGAGCCTTCTACGTCATGTCACCCCTCCTTCCGTAAGGAAAGAGAGATAGGTAATGAGAGGTGAGAGGCATCATATCCGTAGATCAACCATCGAGTTGCACGTCATTCTATCTATCTCTATGGCGCGATATACAACAGGTATATCATCATAAACCTCCTAAGAGATTTTTGCGCCAAGCTTCTCTTCCAATTTGTGGTGTGCCGATTTGAATTTTCCCTACAAATTGGTGGGACCTACAGTTTTTTGCCGACTCCGAACGGCATCTACAAAGGAGACGAATTTTTGCTGAGAAGCCTGTCATGGCAGAAATACACTCGGAGAGTTTGCCAAACCACTGCCGAAGGGCGACCCCGTTTTGAAAAACTTTTTTCAAATCACTTTTGATGTTACCTGTACCAGGGCTCGAACCATGGACCTTCGGTGTGGTAGGCCGGCAACACTACCTTCACACCACGGCGGCCGCCACGTCATTACCTTTGTGCATATTAGTCGCCTCTTACGACCGGTATGCCTACCTCGGGCATATTCTAAGCCCCTAACCCACAGGGGTTAAATAAGGCAACAGGAACGACCATAAATAAGATACATCTTGTTCATTAATTAAAAACTTCCGTGAACACAACATTCTTTGTATTGTTGCCATTTCCAGGTATAACAAAACTCTGGTTTTGTGGTGAACCAGTTCGCGACAGAGCGACATATAGTTGACCGTGAGAAAACACCTCGTTGCGAAGGTCTACCCCAACATACTTAAGGGCCGGTTTCACCAACGCGACTAAGACTAAAACTAAGTCGTGACTTAAGTTAGCACAGATTCGAGACTAACTTACTTTTGGGTTTCACCAACTGAGCGACTTAAATAATTTTGAACACAACAACCCGAACAGCTGTTTTATGCATAGTAGTATTTTTTTATACCAAAGTTATGCTTGGCGAATTTTCCGGCTGGGGCATTGTACAAAACAAATTAGGAGCATTGCTGACATTTAGGTTTTGAACGACAGCAACACTGACTTAGTCGAGAATAAGTCAGCTCGCAGGCTGACTAAGTTGTGACTTAGTTAAGTTAGATGGTGAAACTGAAAAAGTGAAAAACTCGACATAACTTAGTTAAGTCGAGCTGGTGAAACCGGCCCTAAATTTTTGCCCTTGGGACTTGTTAATTGTAATTGCAGAACATATTCTCAAAGGAAGTAGGTGTGTTTTTTTCTTCAATATTTGTTAACATAAAAATCAAAGCCAAACGTAATTTTCTTTGCCAAAAACAATAAAGAATGCGAGTTAATAGGAATTAAGAGGCATAAGATAAAAGAGACTTTGATTTTGCCGTCCCTACTTCCATATGTATGTAACATTATAGTACGTGAGGTTATTGTACATACATATATGTGCTTGTTATTATAATTTGGGGAATCACCAAAAATGCTGTTTATATTTCTTCTCTTTTGTCGAAGGCTTTTGCATCTCTTAGTCAAAATACATTTTCTCTACTTTGAGTTCATATACACCCACACATACATTTTTGTTCCGCTGTAGCTTTAGTTTGATCTATGAAGATTTTATAAATTTCATCCTAGAAATAAGGGGCTTTAAGTTTTGAAAATGGAAAAAATGAAAACGCCACCTGGTTTATTTTTGGGAAAACTTGCTTCTTAAACAAATTTTATAAAAATTGGGCCATTACTTTTCGAGATTAGCCGTTACGAATATTTTCATATAAGCAATTTTATATACTTATGTACACACAAAAATATACTTTGCCTTCCAAAAGTATTTTGCATTCGAAGATGATTAAGAAAACATAGCTACTTTTGCTAATACTTTTCGCTAATTTATTTAATAGAATCGTCTTCGTTTGTTATACCTTATACCTAAAACTACGGAAATCAATACTAAAACTCCAAAACATATGCGAATACGTATACAAAATAAATTTTATCAAAATAATATCTACCCAATAAACAATGAAGTAAGCTAGTTTATTTAACAATATTTTCCAAACGTTGAAATCAATGTTTTGCAAACGAGTTTGCAACTAAAAAATTTCACAATCGTTTAAATATGTTTTCACAATTGTATGGTAGCTTTGGGGAATTAACTTGAGGTGAACTTTCTGCTAGGTGAACAGTTTGGCAGTTTTCAAAAATAATGATTAATAATTTACCTACTTGATTTATATGAACTTTATTTTATGGGCGACGTGGGGTAGCGGTAGTGTTGCCGGTCTACCACACGGAAAGACCCAAGGTTCGAGTCCTGGGACAGGTAATATCAAAAGTGGTTTGAAAAAGGTTTTTCAAAACGGAGTCGAAAGGTATTTCTGCCATGGAAGGCTTCTTAGAAAAATTCCACTGCTTTGCTTGCAGCTGCCGTTCGGAGTCCGCAAAAAACAATAGCTCCCGCCAATTCGTATAAGAAATTGTGTAGCAAGTTGGGTTGCGTATATATTGATATACTCGCACTTGTGTGAAGCTTCTCAAACTCTCTCTTCAAAGATACTTGTTTATTTATAGTTGTATTTCTTTTCATTGTTGAACTATTATACATTGTACATCAAGTAGTTTTACTTTACATGTAGAAAACGTATGGCTAAGTTATTCTGGAATGAGATATATGATTCATTATTCAACAACTCTCGAACGAAGCAAACGTATTCTTAATTTTGTCGGCATCCTACAATTGGAAGCAGCACCCCACAAATTGGTAAAAAAGCTCGCTTTGAATATTTTTTTCAACTTTTTTTTATTATACTTAAATTGTAAAATAAATTATAAATTGAACTGCAATAATAAATAATAATAATAATCATTAGGCTACTGGCCCGTTTTCAGCGTCGTTGCCTAAATTGGAGTTTTATGAATCAGTATTCAACAAAAGCTTACTGTACGTTGAATAAAACGTTAATTAAATATGGTTTTCCAAACCTGATTTCCAATTGTTTAAAAAGGGATCACTTTCGTTGATTCGACAATTTTTCCAAACGTTTAACAATGATTATAGTAAACGTTTTCCAAATGAAAAGCTTGCTAAAGTAAGTTTATCGTAAGCTTATAGTAAACGTATTTTGCTTATTGGGTAATTTTTACTATACAGAAGTATTTTACTTATGACTGATCTTTTATGGTGCATAAGCCTGGACACTGACAACATCTGATGAGTCGGCTCTGAGCGTATTTAAAAGAAAGGTTCTTTGAAAGATTTAGGGGCCCTTACGCGTTGGCGACGGCGAGTAAAGAAGATTTAATGAGGAGCTGTATGAGCTATATGCAGACACCAACATAGTCCAACGAAATAAAACCGAGTGGTTTTGTTGCCTTAGCTATGTTTTATTCTTGTCGATACTTGCCAGTGGTAGCAGACGAAGAGGGAGACCACCACTCCGATGCAAGGACCAAATGGGATCGATTTGCGATCCAGTGGTGTTTTCAATTGGGGCCATTTGACAGAAAGAAGAAACGACTGGCGATCTACTTATGTTGGATGGTCAAAATTATTTAGGAGGTTAAGCGCCATTTAAAGAAGAAAAAGAAGAATATTTGCATATAAACACTCTTTAATATTATTAATGGGAGACATTTTTTCAGAAAAAGTATCAAAACGCTTTTGAATGGATTCCACCACTTCCAAATAACATTCTGCAGGTATTTTGATATTCACAATACCACAATAATAAACGAAAATGTATTAAATAAAAGGAAATACTGATAATAATACGTATTTTTCTTACTAAAAAAATTCTAAAGAAATTAAATTGATCCGACGACCATGCTCGATAGCAATAGGCAAAGTACTTTTCTGAGACAATAATATTGTCATCTTGTTGTTGTTTTGTTGTTGTTTCATACCAGAATACAATTGACACTCTCATTCTAGACCATTTCAATAGAAAATATATAGGGATTAGAATATATCTTTCAATAATGAAATAAATCTGCTTAGTACATAGAAAACTCAAGGTATGATGCACAATACTTTTATGAGCCACTGTATGTACATTCAAATATGTATGTATGTATTTAACTCACACAACGTATATAAATAGAAAAGTTAAAAGTACTGCTTCGAAGACAGACACGATTTCTCGTCAGACGAAATTTTAAACTGTATCAGAAGATCTTTCGGTGAATAGAACCCGCGCACTTCGAGCCCGTCACTTTCATTACAAGTCAAGATATTTTGAGTTTTGCTAAAGACTTTAACAAATCTTTATATATAATAGGCGATGTCATTTTATGTGCAGACCATCAGCTTTACACCGTCATAATTGTTCTCACCAAAAACTGTCAAATAGTGGAGATCGGCTTCTTAAAGTGCAATAAAGTTAAAAATATAGTGTTTAAAATAAGACAAGCTAGGCGAAAACCGATATAAAGTTACTAAGAATAAGGATTTTTCACCGATCAAAGCAAAAAATCCTGAAATAAAAAAACACAGAAATTTTGCAGTAAAAATATGGCAAAATTTATTTATTTTTTAAACTAAGAAATTTTTTTCTTATTGTTCAGGAGGAAAAAGAAAACTTATAAGGACATTTGGAGATAAAAATTAAATCATTTGGTCAAATGTATCCATTTGTGGAGCTTCAGAAGAGTTAAAGTGAGATGTTTCGCTAAAAGGAGTGGTCGTAACTTTCCTGAAAACATAGTTTGATACTCTGGATCATCATCCAATAATACAGGTCGTGTTATTAGACCAGCTGATTTTTATTTTTATCCCGAATTTTGACAGTATACTTATTTCTCAGTGTGATTTTATTATTTATTATTTTTTATTCTCACAAATTACAAAAACAAAATGCATGCAAAGTTTTATGTATGGATGTGTGTGTGTCGCAATGCCTTCACACTTTTTAATTTTAATTGTTTTTAATAAATGATAAATTACTAATTGATTACGAGTTTCTACTAAAAAAAATTACAGATAATCAAAAAAAAAATTGAAATTATCAAAAAAAATTGTTTAAATTACTTTTGATTATTTTTGATTTCTTTTGTATTATTCATGTCTACATTTATGTGCTATGTATTGTTGTACTGAAAAAATCAAAAATAATCAAAAAAAAACGTCTATAATAAAAGTAATCAAAAAAACCTTTTTTTAATAACTGTAAAACACCATGATTTCTTTTGATTATTCTTTTAAATTAAGAGAAAATAATCATTTAAAATTTAAAGTAATGGTAATCAATCATTAAATTGATTCTCAAGAAAATAATTAATCAAACCGTAATCATTACGATTAGAAATCATTATTTAACAGGTATGTTTTAAACTAAATTACTCCGGCAGAACGTTGTTTATAACTCAAAGATTTTTACAGAATTGTGAATGAAAAGGAGAGAGCAGAAAGTGTTGAAATTATGATAACTGACAACGGAATATCTTAGAGAGAAATATTTTGCATATGTAGTATTTTTTTGTGCGAAAATTTGCTCTGGAACAATTTTTTTTGCATGGTTATTGCACCGATTTTAAAAATAGGTATATTTAAAGTTAAATTTTAAATTAATAAAAAATGTGCTCTCGAAAACTTTTTGGAAGCGGCAATATAAACATTTGAGCTATCAAAATTATTATTGATATAAAAAGAACAACAAATTTCAATTGGCGATAAAACACAATACACTTCTTTTCCAAAAATCAAAGATAAGCAAGAATAAATTTCCACACTTTCAAGCGATCCGTTTCAAAAATTCTTACCCAATTACAAAACAAGTAATTCCTTTTGGTATTTTCTGCGGAGAAAAAGGATTGATTTTTTTTTTTGCAGTCACCACAGCATGTAATTGTCTCGTCATCGCATTAGTTGTTACGTGTGATTTTCACTTTTTCCGTTTCTTTGGCTTAACCGTTGGGTAACATCACTCTCTTTTATATATGTATATTATTTTTTTGTAAAAATAATGTCACCCGATGTCAAACTCTTTTCCAGTGAATAATTGGTAAAGTTAAAAGTTGTACCTCATTATTTAGTTTAAACCTTGAATGAATTACGTACACATGTATACGGTCCATTCTTTTTTAAACGATTTTAGTTTTTCTATTTTATAGTTTCAATAAATACTATTTGACGCTTCTGATTTATAATTTTCTTATTTTAGACTAATGACAAAGTGCATTTTTATGAATATATGAAATTATCGGTTAGTGTAATACTAAGCCATATACATATGCTAGTTTTTTCAGACCTTCTACAAAATTCACTAGGCTTTCAAGAGGATAAAACCAGTTTCGAAGTATGCGTACACATTCGTTCTTGTAGTAATAAAATAACAGAGCGTAAAACTGTACTCGCTTATCTCTCACGCCTTTAAAAATCTGTATTCATGCGGTCTGAAAGTAATAGAGTAGGCAGGCCCATTAATTTAGTCAGAGCACACAACGGCGTAAAAATAGATAGCAATGAGAATTTTGTATACGTTTTTGTAAAAGTATAGCCCATTGTCTAAGAAAAAACATTCAAGAACAAATTTGAATTTGGAAAATTTAACCAAGTTTAATCAAAAATCTACACTTTTCAATCCGAATTTTTCCAAAAAATTCCAATATGCAGTTTTATGACCTATTAAATTTTAGTATTTATAATAAAGTGCCAAGGTGAAGTTGGCAAAAACTAGTGCCAATTATTTGTATTTATTTCCCATTTACAAATTGCTACAAATTTTTCCAACTCCGTCCAACATAAGTCGCCAGTCGTTTATCTTTCCGCCAGTTGAAAACACCGCGGGATCGCAAATCGGTTTCCACTTGGTCCTTTCATCGGAGTGGTGGTTTCCCTCTTCCTCCACTTCCACCGGCGGGTGCCGATAAGAATACCTTTTTGGCCGGAACATCTTCGGAAAGTGGCCTGGCCAGCGAAGCTGCTGTGTTTTAATTCGCTGGACTATATCGGCATCTGCGTAAAACTCCTATAGCTCATCATTAAATCTTCATCGGTAGTCGCCGTCGCCAACGCGTCCACAAATCTTTCTCTCGAATACTCTCAGAGCCTCCTCATCAGATGGGGTGAGTGTTCACGCTCCTGAATCATATAGCAGAACGGGTGCGATTAGTGACTTATAAAGTTTTATTTTCGTTCTTTTAGAGAGGACTTTACATCTCAATTGCCTACTAAGGCAGAAGTAGCACTTGTTTGCGTGAGTGATTTTTCGTTCTATTTCTAGGCTGCCATTATTGTTGGTGGTAATGCTGGTTTCCAGGTTAAAAACTCTAAAGAAATATTTTCTTGGTGATTTCTGTATTTTCCTCAATACAAGGTTATGAAAGCAGAGAATTTTACGTACATATTCAAAACAAACTTCAAGTTTCGAAAAAAAAAACTGTTTCACCACTTCCCTCCCCTTCCCCAAATCCTGGCTACGCCACTGTATCGATTGCAGATTAAGCCATGGGCTAAATATCTAATATAAGTTCATAAATATA
Source organism: Merzomyia westermanni (assembly GCA_949987695.1). Classification (NCBI taxonomy): domain Eukaryota; kingdom Metazoa; phylum Arthropoda; class Insecta; order Diptera; family Tephritidae; genus Merzomyia; species Merzomyia westermanni. The sequence goes on along the minus strand of OX465288.1, from coordinate 130,020,938 downwards.
AAGTTTCCGAATTTTACAAAAACTTATTATTGTGTTATCACTCACTTGCCTTATGGTTTGACGTCATACGGGTTTATTAGTTAGCTATTGTGCCAAAAACAAACTGTGTATTTCAAAATTTGTACTGCTATTTAACTGTAACAAATTAGTCAAATATGCTAGTTCATGAAAGTAGCAGAAAAAATTTAAATTTTTATTAAAAATTAAATTTTACGTTGCCTCTCTGACAAAAAAAAATGCGCAATACTAATGTATGCTCAGCAGTACCCTAATGGCATGTGTGCACCTAATAGCGAATATCCTTTATATTTTACGGAAATGCTAAAGCAATAATGTTATTTAATATGTTTTAACAGATTTTGACGTTAAGTAATTAATTACCGTAAATGAGCTAAGCAAAATATGTTCTATGCTGAATACCACTTTTGAAAACAGCACACACATGTACAAGGGAGATTCATATTTCCAAAAACGCATGGAATGTCCAGCACGCCACATGTTGACGTGAATTTACGGGCATTGAAAGCCATCGCAAGATATGAATGAGCTATCAATGACATTGACATTCATCCGGCGGGCACACAAACACAACGGTTTAAATATATGGTTCTATATTTAGCTAGTCATAGTCAATCGCACTTCCACGGCAACAATAAACTGGATAAACTCGTCTATGTATTTGTATGTTTATTTGGGTCATGCATGATTATGCATGAATAGATTAATGGAGCCACATATCATGCAACTCGTGCACACTTCAACATCTTCCTACCTGCACACTCTGTTAATGCTTATGTAGGGCACTAAATCAGAACATCAAAATATTATTCATACTTAGACACCTGGCAGATGTTGGTACGAGGATGTTAGAGCTACTCTTCAGTAAAGCGACAAAGTTCTTAACTACTTCGAAAATAATCCAAAATACTCAGACGGTTGTGTATGATTTTTTCCTTTTAATCCAGTCTGAAAATACTCAAAGTAGATCAAAAATGTTTAGTTCAATCATGGTAAGCGACAATTATTGATATAATCGGACACAGTGGATAAGTGCTCTACTCACATGGACAAGGTCAGAGGTTTAACCCATGATTTGCGAAACAGAAAAAATTAAGGCTTTTCCCCAAGTCCGGTATATAAACAGCCTGTTTTACTTTGAATTTTTAAGTGGGAAAGTTTAGTCCTTTTTGGAGTAGTTCAATTACAGGCGGAGAGTTCCTGGTAGTTTGGTTCATCACTGCAGAAAAGTTATAGGGGCAGCGATAAATTTGAAGAATCTCTGTAATTAATTAGTTGTGAGCTAATAACGGTAAGCGTTAAATTTGAAAAAGTATGCTAACAGCCATGAAAATATTCCCATGTAATTAAAAGTACTTTTTTCTTTTTTACATACAGCTTTAATATATAAACGTATAGTTAGTATAATCTTATACCATTATAAGGATAATGGAGGAGGATAAAGACACAGCATTCCATAATGTTATAACGACCAATCGCTATCGACTGGTAACTATTGAGCGGGCACTCGTATTAAGTTCGGAACATTGCATATGAAGAGTACACTGGAAGGGCTGTCCAGTACGGTATGGGTCCTTTTGGATTTATTCTATAGCCACAGTTTTTGGAAGAAGGGTTCTTTGAAAGATTTAGCGTAATTTTCGTTACGCCAACGTGGATAATCGAATGATTCGCCAAAGGATATTTATGTAGACATGATCACAATGCATCGATTAAAATCCTAACGGCTTCGTTGGCTAGGTCGAGCTGTGCGAATGAAGATGCTCACAAGAGGTTTCAACTGACATCGAATATGACTTGTTGTTATTGTAGCCGTGTAGCCGCCAAAGAAACCCGACGGCAGCGCTTATTTCAAGATTCATGATCGAGGCCCTTCAAAGAATATTAAAACAACTAAAAAAAAGGAATGGTACCCGCTGGCTTTATTGTCTATTTTCCACGACGCTTTTTTCTTTTCAAAACAGAAATAACGCCCACTTTCCTTATTTCCTTGGAACCCGTTACTGTTCCGACTTGCCAGTTATAGGAAAGAATAGGCGAGTGTGGTGATTTTCTTAGAGGCGGTAACATCAACTTGACAGTTCACAAAAAAGTAAAAGAATGAATGAATGGTTTTCACACTGACGAGTCTGGCTCTTTTGATTTCGGTCCCGTCACAAAAAACTTTTTTCCTCGAAAGGACAACACAATTCCTCTATACTTTCAATGACAATTGTGTTCAGTGTATGACAATCTAAGATTTGAAAATATTCACCTAACGTATCTCTGAGGCTCTTAGTTCCACTTCCTGCCTAGTTAAGATAACATAACTTCTCTACGAGAAATGCGTTATACTGCATGCCAAGAAATTAATCGGTTTTCGGAAACGTTATCTAAGCACAGAATACGACTCACTTCCTATTCAGCTTTCGCTGCTAAGCGCCTACTCAACAAAAACTCTCCAACAATCGAAGTGCTATCCTACGGAAAGCACGAGTGCAAAAACCTACAAGTGAGACTTTGAAAAGCCGTTGGGGCGACCGAAAAAATAACTTCACAATAGATGTATAGCAATACAATAGGAACTTTATTGTTGAACTGCGGACTACAAAGAAATACCTCACTTCAATCTCTTCGCTCTAGCGCTTACCCAACCTTAAAAGTTGACTACAAATGTGATCAGTCTGCTTAAAAATAATTCGATATGTGAAATTTCTTACATATCACACAATCGTACAAACATTGAAGTAGACGTAAGCATGAACTAAGAAAATACTCCCTAAGGACAGTAGCTGCAAAGAAAGAAAGGAAAAAGGAAGGAAATAAACTTTAAAAGTTTCGCAGCGAAAGGAAACTAAAAAAAAAACAGTATAATGTAAAATGAATCCATTTAAAGCAAAGTAAACGAAAACCAGAGTAAACATATTTGAACAGAACACCATTTTTATGCCGCAAAAAATTCAGAGCTATCGAAATTGGAAGAGTTGAGCTCATAGGTAGACAGAGGGCATTGCACTCTATGCAAGGATGCAGCAACTGCACAGAAGCGAAAAATTCAATGAACAGAAAGAAATGACATTTTTTGGTAAAGCCAAAAGAGCGCAGAATGGAGGTTAAAGGTAGATTTGAGCAAAATAATATACAGCTGTTATCAATATAATAGTAGTGAAACTAAAATAGATATCGATCGACGAAATAAGAAGAGACTGTGATTTTAATAATTTTCATTTAAAATATAGCGAATTCCATAAGAGAAATCATATAAAAAGAAATTTCAAAGTTTACACAAAGTTCAGGAAAATTAATTACACTTTAATAAATGGTTATAAAAAACCTTAAAATTTTTAGAAAGAATTTCTACAACAATTCTGAGTACGCAGTTTTATAGACCAATCAATTATAGTACAACATGGTGTAAGAAAGTACTCGCTTAAAAATTTCCTGGATTTTTAGAATTTTTTTCATCAAGGGTGTTGAGTGATATCTTTCCTACAACGCATGAAGAAATAATAATTTTGTATGGAAAAAGTATGTTGACCAAAACAATTCTAAAAATTCAGGGCAAATCTTGAGGTACTTCTAACTTGCCCATAAACTTCTTACTCAACATTTTTTTAAAAATGTTGCCCAAAAATATTTAAATTTTGATGTTAATTTTTAAAAGTTTGATTAACTTCGCTGAACTCTGTGTGAACTTTTAAATTTACTTTTATGTGATTCTCCTATATAAGTCCATGCAAATACTGAAATACACAATCAACCGCATTGAAACTTGAAGACCTACTGGCGGTATGAGTAGCAAAATATCTACAAGGTGGCGCAAAAGTAAGCTTCCGATGTTCAGCATATCGGTTGTGGCACGTGCAGTGTGTGCTGTTGCACCGTCTTGTTGGAACCACATGTTTTCCAATCCCAATCCATCAAGTTGCGGCAAAAAGAACTCGTTGATCATTGCTCTGCAGCGCTCACCATTCACAGTAACCGTTTGGCCCCGACCGATTATTGGTCAAATAAATAGTCAGCAATATTCCGCGTTCTGGAGCAGTGTAGCGTAATATTGTTTATTAACGTGTATTTCGCATGTGTTTACTACACAAATGTCAAAACAGAACTGACTGTAGGGGCCAATCGCAAAATGTATAGCATTTTCTGATAGGAGGATTACTTTTGCGCCACCTTTTATAAGCAACCATAACGATTGCAAAAGTATTTCGAACTAAAAAAAAGATTCAGGTAAAGACTTAAAAACTTCTAGCTCACACTTATAAATACTTAAATGGGATTTTACTTTGGCAAATTATTGTAGTAAGTTTAATAGGCGAACGGTATGTAATAAATGGTTAAAGGTATGCTGTATCAGTTTTACCTTTCTATTGCACACTTCTTGGTGGTCACGTGTAAACAATAAAAGCAGCTGCGTGCATTTTTGTTCAAAACGACAGACTCTGGCTAAAAGTCGCACAAGTGCTTTTACTTCTGGAAATAAAGAAAACGCATTAAGACGAGTAAATCGTTTAACTTTTCATGGTTTCCTTAGTTCACTTTCACATCTTCGGCGTTCCATATGTATTGCGCTGAAAGCTGCTTAGTAAAACAATATGAAAACCCTAGGAGACCCTAAAGTTATTTAAAGTTCGATTTTATTGTTTTCAGCCCAACTGTAATTGGGCTTTTCGAAAGCATAGAATACCGGGGTTTCAAACGGCTTTTCTGGTATTATTTTATTTTTGCGGCCTGGGATTAATCGGTTGGTCATGACTTGCCAACATCAGGAGAGCGGTGTGATCATCTTAGGTACTCTTTGTGAATCCACAGTATAGAAATTTCGTACCTCATCAAGTTCAATTCTTTATGAAATGAGTAAATCAATGATCTTGAAAGCCCCTAGTTCCGCTTGTAATCTGTCATCAGAAAAGGAAGAGAAGACATCCAAGTTAGCTTTATTAACGATATTAAACGTTTGGCGATCGGATTTGATGAAATCGGCTGAGCTGCGGATTGATTGATCGCCATACCGAGCAAATAAGGGGGATAATTTACTTTGATAGATGATAGTATCTGCTCTGCTAAGCAAGCCCCCCGTCTTACCATAAGTGATTCGCGTTGATATCCACCATTTTCGCCCCGGAATAACTCACCAGTAATCTGAAGATAATCTGTCGGGAAACAGGTGCCGGTGGCTTTGTAGATATTTTAAATATTGAGGTCGACATTGCCTAGTCTCAAAAATCTACACAGGCATTTCAAGAATACCTTCTGGGCTCGAAAAGCTTCGTTCATTATCACAGGCCCTATCGAGTATTATGGTATATGCGGCGAATATGTTACACCTGTCTTTTCCAAGCCGCAGATGAACTGACTCTTTGCTTGACGACAACATATGCTTCTTTTTAGCCTCGTTCACAATCAAAACCATTTTTTGCTCTTCTTTACCAGTTTCGAGTAAGCAGAAGTTACGGCGCTGTTGTTAAGGCCAATGATATCATGCACTCATAAAATATTACTCCCGCGCGATTAAGTTCTGCAGCTTGTATTATTTTCTCAATTATCAAAGCAAAAATATAGCACAGGGTGATCCCTAGCCTGTCTTAAACTCCTTCTCTCATGGGTTTCTCCACAATTGGGCGTTTTTTAGAGATGGTAGCAAAGCTGCTGGGTTTGAAGCCTATTCGATATTCAAAACGCTAGTGCCGAAGTTTGCAGGATCTCCCACAATTTTTTTTTTAATAATAAGGACTAAGCATATAAAACTGTACATCAGTTTTGGGCGTTAATCAATTAAATTTTTAATCGATTTATTAATTGATGTAAAATTAATGGCGGCCGCCGTGTTGTGGAGGTAGTGTTGCCGGCCTACCACACCGAAGGTCCATGGTTCGAGCCCTGGTACAGGTAACATCAAAAGTGATTTGAAAAAAGTTTTTCAAAACGGGGTCGCCCCTCGGCAGTGGTTTGGCAAACTCTCCGAGTGTATTTCTGCCATGACAAGGCTTCTCAGCAAAAATTCGTCTCCTTTGTAGATGCCGTTCGGAGTCGGCAAAAAACTGTAGATCCCACCAATTTGTAGGGAAAATTCAAATCGGCACACCACAAATTGGAAGAGAAGCTTGGCGCAAAAATCTCTTAGGAGGTTTATGATGATATACCTGTTGTATATCGCGCTATAGAGAGAGAAAATTAATTGCAATTAAAATTTTAATTACTTGTTGCAATGGAAAAAATTTCAATTAATTTTATAATTGTATTATGAAGCATGTAATAATAACTAACCATTTTTTGCAATTATCAATTCTTGATTGATTTCATTCAAATATTCAATACAATTTATCAGGAGCACAGAATTTTCACGAAAGTGGTATTTGAAAGAAATCAAGCAATTTGTTGCCACATATATAACCTACATGTTCTTGCAGTAGAGGTTTGTCGCAATAAAACACCACGAGACCCGGGACACGGGACAAATTGTTAATTACAGAGAAACACAATTATTAATTAATTAATTGTTAACTTCGAGCATTGCAATTGATCAATTTTTAATTGTACATTTTTGCAATTACAATTAAAAATTGTTAATTGTTATTTGTAGAAGTTGCAATTAACCATTAATTAATTGTTAATTATTAACAATTATAATTTGGCCAAATATGCAGAATTTCGAACACTACTTCAAATTTTTATTTTTTTTCAAAACTCCTTACAACGCCGGGATTTTCTGAATTGGAAATATGTTACTAGATACTTAATATCTATGATTTATGTATATATCTTAATTTTTTGTTAAATATTTTAGTTCTTTTTGTTGCTTTAATAATACTATTTTTTTCACGAAAATATAAACGCACAGTTTTTGTTACTAACCAAATAACTTTCGTTGCAAATAAACACTCATAACATTTTTTAAATATTTTAAAGTCACATAATTTTTCAAAGCGACGTGTCCTTCGAAAACTAGCACCAGCATTTTTGTGTCTGACGAAAACTATCACTTTCGATTTTTGGCTGACAAAAAGTAGCAATTTCGTTTTGTGATTGAAGAAAACTATCACTTTCACATAGATATTGAGCATATTAGTTAAATTCAAAGTTAGTATACCGATTTCATTGTTCTTGCAGGTAAATACGGCTTGAGCGTTTTTGTTAACGAACCACGAACATGTGCTCACCGAAAATGTGGGGCTTGTTTGAAATGCCAGGGATCTCATAATAATAAAGTAAATATAATAAAAACAAGTAATAAAGTTTAAGGTCGGGTGAAACCGAACATTAAATACTCAGCTGTGTAAAAGTGGTCGTGGTAAGTTGTTATGGAGTTATGACCTGTAGAGGGTTTAAACTACCATGTGGGAAATACCAGGATCATTCTGTTTAGCTGAGTTTCAATCTTTTAAATAACAAGACTTATACAAAACAAGTAAGGAAGTCTAAGTTCGGGTGGAACCGAACATTATATACCTATTAGTGATCTATTATGTCATCCCAATTTACGCAGGTCTATTTTAATACTTTCAGTTCGTATTTGCGTTCAAATAGACAGACGGACAAACAGAAAGACGTATCGAGAGACGGGCATGGCTACATCGACTCAGCCCATCCTCCTGATCACTTCAGTATACTTTTTGATGGGACTATCTCTTTTTCTTCTCATACGTACAAACATTTCATGTTCAAGAAAGGTATGAAAATCAAAAAAGATATACAACTTCGCTTTTGCAGTGGGGTATTAACTACTGGCACGGATATTTTACTTTTCATCCTGTAAATTCTGATATACATTAATAAATATATATCCCAATTCCTTTATGCCGAATGAAGTAATTTACCTTGTGTGCGTAACAAAAATTGATATAAAAAAGGGTGTCTTTCATAGGCGCCAAAGAACTCAACCGATCTTTATGAAATTTTCACAATATGTACTTGGGTTCACTGGGTACAGCATAGACAAAATATAGTTTTGGAAAAGTAAGCGGAGCCACGCCCCCAGGCTATATAAAGTTTCAATTCGTCATAACTCCGAACTTTTTCGGTCTAAATTAATGAAATTTGGATATATGTGTCACTTAGTCAATATCTACATAATTTTTCAAAAGTGGGCGGTGCCACGCCCACATATTTTGTGTTTTGTTTTGCTCTCGAACTTTCACGATAGGTTCAGGAGTTCGCTGGGCACGACACAGTCTGTATATAGCTTTTGGAAAAGCCCCCAGGTTATATAAAGCTGGTTCAAGTTAATGACATTTTATATATAGATGTGTTCTATGTATTAAAGCGTCAAAACAACGTCTACCGCGTTTGCTAGTATATTATAAAATGGCGAAAGCAAACAACGAATTTCAGTATTCTTTTCTAAAACTGAGAGACTAGTTTGCGTTCAAATAGACAGACGGACAGACAGACAGACGGACGGAGAGACGGACATGGCTAAATCGACTCCGCTCAGTCTCCTGATCATTTAAGTGAACTTTTCTCTTCTTCTTCTCATACTTAGATACATTTAATGTTTATGAAAGGTACGAAAATCATAAAAGATATATAACTTCGCTATTGCAGTGGGCTATTAATACGTGCCCGAATATTTTGCTTTTGTGTTTTCCTATTTGGCTAATTTTTGGCAGGAGTATAATACATGCTACTAAGAAGCAGCTGACCAATTTTCATTGAAATATCAAGATTAAATTATAAGCGATTGCCTTTGAAAATAGCAGAAATTTTATGCTGAAAAGTGGGCGGCGCCACGCCTACTTCTTAAAAATTTACCAAACTTTTTTGCGGCCGAGTTTTTCTTAAAAGCTTGTTATGTGTGCAAAATCTGATTGATATAACTTGCTTAGTTTTAGAAATATCGCTTTTTAAATTTTCCCAAAAAAATTTTCAGAACTAACATTAACCGATTTCGCCCAATTTTACAACAAACAGTTACCTTTACATATTGAACATTATCACCAAATTTCGTTTCGACAAGTCAATTTTTGGCGGAGTTATGGCATAAAAAGTTTTGTAAAATAGTCCACTATAAAAAGGGCGGGGCCACGCCCATTTTCAAAAATTTCTTGGAAAATGTATTTTATGCCACAAGCTCAATGTATTCACCAAATTTTATCTTTGTAGGTGTATTATGTACTGAGTAATCACTTTTTCTTGTATTTTCGAAAATATTCTATATATAAAAAGTCGGCGTGGCTATAATCCGATTTCGCCCATTTTAAATAGCGCTCATAGATGAGTGCCAAGGAACCCGCATACCAAATTTCATTAAGATATCTCAAAATTTACTCAATTTATCGTGCTCACAGACGGACGGACGGACGGACATGGCTTAATCAATTTCTCTTTTCGTCCTGAGCATTTTGATATATGTAAGTCAATATCTATCTCGATCCGTTAATGCCGTTACGTGCTGCCGTTACGCGACTAAAGTTAATATACCTTGTGTGCGAAGCACTACTAGGTATAAAAATTAACGTATGTCTGTGTTTCTGGAGTCCAAAGTACTCAACTGATCTTTTTGTAATTTTCACAGATTTTCGAGTTCACTGGTTACAATATGGGCTATATATAATTTTGGAGAAGTGGGCTATATAAAATTACAATTCCTTAAATTAATGATATTGGGAGGTATGTGTCCTTCAATCAATATTTACACAATTTTAGAAAAGTGGGTGGTGGGTCTTTATGGTACTTTTACTGTGTATTTGGGGACCTCTGGGTGCGACAGTACATAAAGTTGGAATCAGGCATAACTACGAAGTTGTTTGATTCCAAATAATGATATTTTATATAAACGTGTCCTATATATCAAAAAAAAAACTTTGGAAAAAGTGATCAGTACCAAATGTTCATTTATGCGTGGGCGGTGCCACACCCATTTCCCAAAATTAAAAAAAATAATAATGTTAATTTTATCAGATAATTGTAGCCACCAAATTCTAGCATTCTATCTGCATCAGTGCAGTCGATTTGGCATGTTTCGGTTTCCTACCTATCTTTTAGAAAGCTTTAGCAAAAAGTGGTCGTGGTAGTTCACCGATTTTACTTATTTTCCTTGGGCTTGCTCTACATGTCCATAGTATACCTCGTACCAAAGAAAAAACCGTGTGCTGAATTTCATTCTATTAGTTTAGCTCATGGATATCACGACTGCAGTGGCTTTATTAATTTTTTATTTGTAGTCATTTCGATACCTCTATATATACAAAAAATAATAATAATGGACAAGTAAACCCCCAAGGAGGTTCAGACCGAGCTTCTCTATCAGTTTTTGATTTGCTGCTTGAAGTTTTAAACATACAAATTGTCGGGCCCTACATATTCTATGGCATTTACTAAGGCAGACGAGCAGCTTTTTCATGGCAGGAATACATTTGGAGGGTTGGCGACCTCCGGTGTGGTAGACCAGCAAGACTACTACCACCCCACATCTCAAATTATGTCGACTCTTTCTAATATTAAAAACCAAAACCTCTTAAACGAATCTAGACCCTGTAAATAAGCAGAAAACCCAAAACAAAGTACTAGTTTTCGTCAATCACAAAACGAAATTGCTAGTTTTCTTCAGTCAAAAGTCGAAAGTGTTAGTTTTCCTATGGCACGTCGAAACGATCTCTCCACTCTTTTCAACCTTAACTCCTGCAGAATAGCAAAACCACATAAATCGGGACTAATAACGTAATGTCGGGATTGTGAGATTCGATACCAAAATCTCTTTATTGTTAAAATCCAAAAAATTGGCATCCCTAGTACATACACACCGCATATATCCTAAACACAAGGAACCTCAGCTTACTACTTACAAGCGATAAAAAAATTTAGTTTAATTTAAACAAAAATTGCTGGTCAGCTCAATTCAAACCCTGCAAAACATGCGATTAGTCTAGGATCCATCCGGGATGAATCGTAAAGGAGGATGCGACTAATTCCCATTCTGCTCACTTTGTATGGGTTGCACTGTTCACATTTGTTTGAGAATGTCCTATGGAGAGACCAGTGGGGTACCAAATGGGTACATTATAACCGAACAGGTACAAAAGGACTAATCCACTTTTACCCAAACGGGTACTTTTAACTCCTATAAGTATGCTACAATCATGCTACACAAATAAAAATTTTCTTATATATATATATATATATTATAGCGAACTGTATACTAATCGCGGATCGCTCTCTTTAGAGATTAGTCACATGATTTTTTGCAGAGAAGCTCAATACCTATAAGGAAGAAATCTTGAACCAACAATGATCCTTACGCATACATAAGAGTACTGTAGCTAGATGTAGGTGTGTATTATTATATTTCCAATGTTACCAGAAATAGCTACAACCAGTGTTAAGACTCAGAAACTATTGCAGTAGGTATACTACCTTTTTCAAAAAAAGCAATACTAAATTTTTACGTTTTAGTTGTCATCTACTAGAACCTAAGAACAAAAAAATAAGATTTTGTAATATTTAAACGTTTTTTGTATATAAAAAGATTAATAATAATAATACTTTGGCACAAAGTTACACGTTTCCGGCGACTACGAAGGTCAAAAATACACTCGGAGGGTGAACAAACCTTTTCAATACATTTTGATGCAAGTGGTCTCGTCACTTAAACCTAGCACCTAGCAATACAAAAAGGAACCAGTTAAATACATGACATATCTGTTACTCCCAGCCTTTCGAAACCAAACTAGTATACGGACAAATTGATTCACTGTCGTGCTTTATTTCATCAACTTGACCTTAAGAGGTAACCCAGGTAAAGGAAGTAGGTTACACAGATTCGATGTATCGTTCCGTACAATTGGTGACTTGGTGCTGATGAGGCAAAAAATGTACTTCTGGCAGTGAACGAGGGTTAGACGAAGTTATTTCTGATATCAAATAAACAACTGACGATGTCAATGCTGATAGATACAAATATGACAACTCGGAAAATAAAATTAGTATCTCTCTTGACATTGGATGGTACATTGCTGTAATTGAGAAGTCACATCTGGACGAAGAAATATCAATCTTTATGAGTCTCTTAATATATCCGTCTTGACATGTTTTTTTTTTTCAAAAACTTTCGAAATCTGCACCGAATTTATAATATTTTACTTGTTATTTCGTTCCATACCTACTACCATTTGTTATTTGGTAATTCCAAACCTGACTAAAATGCACTCATTGCATACCTGAAGTAATAACAGTTAACCCACGAGTATTTATGCTCGGTACTCGTTGCCAACGTTGCGTGCAAAGCAAGCAATTAAAGTGTGCTCAACATGAGTAGCATCACAATTCCGGAATAAAATAATGTAAGAAAATGTGTCGAGATGTTTTTGACGTAGGTACAAGTATAACGTACTTATGTACCACTAGTATATGTATACAGCTATGTACGTGTGAATACATATAAATGTACAGTAACACACAGGTGATACATATTGACCTCTGTTTCGAGTTCATCAAATCTGGCTGGAGGCATACAGGAATCCTGTTAAAGTTCTGTGTGCGACAAATAAAAGCTACCGTTTCTTAAATGCGAGATATTAACATATGAAGTTATAAAGGTCGTTGACTTAGGTGAGTTAAGTTGAGCTAACAAATCGTAAGGATATCATGTCATTAGTACTTTTGTAAATTCAAAGTGTTATCACGTCATAGCCGGCTTCTAGGGTAGCAACATAAAAATGCTTACTTGCCAAATGTGGGTTCAATTTAAAGGCAGTGCAAAAGTCGATTTAACTTTTTATGCTAGGATCATTTGAGAACGTTGTTGTTGTTGTAGTAGCATTACTTCTTCCAACTAATTCGGCCTATTCTTAACGCTCCGGTACTAGTACCTTATGTTAATAGCCCGACTGCTGTTGGGAAGAGTTTGACTAGCCTCCAAATCGGGGTAAATGTTTATTTTAGTCGCATCTTACGACTGGCATACCTACCTTCAGGTATATTCTAAGCGTTCTAAGGCCCCTTAGCCGCAGGGCGCTTCTCATTTTGTGGTTTTTGCAATATATTTTCTAAGTATCTTCAAAAGTTTTTAATAATATCTTCCTATCAAGAAGAACACCCTTCAATCCTTACTTCAAAATTTGCAAGTAGCTTTAATAACTTCTGACAGTTGAAGTTTTCAGCTGCCGCATCCCAAGAAGTTCTCAAGAAATCCCGAACCCAGAGTAGACAAGGCGCAGTTTTGCTGTGATAAGGAAGATATAAAAAGCCCACAGTTTAGTAAAATAAGGAGTGACCAAGTAAATACAAATATTTTTATTTCTCAGTAAAAGAAATCACTCCTTTACATTAAAGCTTTTGCATTAAACAAACCCAATTAAATACCCTCAGCAACTGTCTTTAAGATATTGGCCCATAGTCATGAAATTGAGTTTTATCTACTTAAACATGATTCTAAAATAAACATCATTTTAACATTTTAAAATCACAGCATTTGTCTATGGTTGTGTTTGTAACATTGCTTACTCCAAGACTGGTATATGTCTGGTACCTTACCATAGTATACTATGGTTTGTGAATAAAATAGTTGAATCAGGGTGACCTGGCAAAATATAAAAAACTTCTTCATACCACCAACCAATTCAATTTTTATACCTTTCATGAACATGAAATGGTATTTTAACTTTGGTCCGATGTTTGTAACGTTTAAAAATATAAGAGATAGACCCACCATTAAGTATACCAAGTTGATCAGGACGATGAACTGAGTTGATACAGCCATGTCCATCTGTCCGTCCGTCTGTCCGTCCGTCCGTCCGTCTGTTTGAACGCAAACTAGTCCCTCAATTTTTGAGATATCTCGATGAACTTTGACACACGGATGTATTTTTGTATTATATTAGACATTTGTCGGATCCGGTATAATCGGGTCCTATAGCATATATCTCCCATACAACCGATCGTTCAAATAAGAGGATTATGACCATTTCTCCCTCATTTTTAAAGATTAAAACTTGAAATTTGGTGAGGTATTTTCTTATGGATATTAAAAGATTTCGTAAAAAAATCACCAAGATCGGAGCTATATATAGTATATATCCCATACAACCGATCGTTCAGATAAGAGGATTATGGCCATTTCTCCCTCATTTTTAAAGATTAAAACTTGAAACTTGGTGAGATATTTTCTTATGGATAGTAAAAGATTTCGTAAAAAAGTCAGCAAAATCGGAGCTATATATAGTATATATCCCATACAACCGACCGTTCAGATAAGAGGATTATGGCCATTTCTCCAAATGTATTGCTGCCAAAGTTTTAGAGAACTTTAAACAATGCGTATTTAAGTTTGCACGTATTCATGAAAAGTATAAAGCCTTCGCATTGCCGAATACAGCGCCGTCCTTACTTGTTTTTCATACGTTTCATTTTAGCTAAAATCTTTGTTTAATAATACTATGATTGACCAACATTTTAAATGTCTTTTTAAGTTAAGTATTAAGATTTTAATTAAAACGCGTGTTGGGCAACGACTCTGATTACGGGCCATTCAGTTTTGGCTTCAGGAAGCATTTTATATTAAAAAGGCATCTCAACAAATAATTAACTCAAACTAACAGAAGGTGACAAAAATACTTTATAAAAAGGTAAAAAAAAACCAGTGTCGGCAAAAAAAATAAAGAACAAAACTCAAAATTGTTGTATAAATCCAAACTGTACCAAATAAAATAATACAAAATGGTTGTTGGAAGTGTAACTGAAAATATATGGCAAAGAGAGGGAAACTGCAAACGCGTGGCAAATTAAGTGAATCACCTGCAACGGAATGGTTAGCTTTGTAAGAAGTTAGACAATAGAAAAAAAAAAGAATCAGGGAAGTAAAGCAAGCAACTTGAACACAATGAGAAGCTTTTTGAAATATTTGAGCAAGTTATGTTGTGGGATGAAATGCATTGTAACCAAGGAGTGGAAACATCCCAAATGGAATTTGCTTCTGTTTAGAAGGCAAAAAACGTTTACACAATTAAATTACAATTTTTAATGTACAATATATATAATGATCACAGAAGCCATAACAAAAGATTTGTGGATTTTTTCTCTGCCTGTCTGTATTAAGGATACACATTTTTTGGACTTTAAAAGACCTTTTATTCTGGGATTGGTCCCTGTATTTGAGCATTCGTTCATTCTCCAATATTGATCACATAGTTTAATAAATAATCTGCCTTTAAAATGTTGTGTTTTTAAAATATTTTTTATTTAAGAGGAAAGTTATTTAAATTTTGTTTTTAAATGTTTACATATTTTACAAGTTTGACGACCAGTTGATAAATTATTCGATTATTATTTTGGACTTCAATGGAAAAACTGAAAAACTGAAAAATCAAAGAACATATACAGTTATAGAACTATTTCGAAAGCAGTCAGGACTTCTTGTCTGATTTTGGATATTTTTTGCTATTCCAGTGCACTTCTGATTTGTAGGCCCAGTAGCCTACCCATTGGCTATGCTGCATGTTGTTCACATGTGGCTTGAATCAACTTCTAGTCTAATTGTTGTTGTTGTTATCTGCCAACAAATGTACATTGGCCCATAATCATAGTCGTCGCGTTTTAATTAAAATCTTTATTTAACTTAAAAAGACATTTAAAATGTTGGTCAATCATAGTCATAGACATTCTGTCTATATGTAAATCATGTATGCTAAACTTTTAGTTTCGTACATTCTTCTTCGTGCTTCGGGTTGATGGTATTTTGTTATTGACTTACAGTCTGTCCATTCTACATATTTTATAAGTCTACCGCATTCAAGACCAGTTGATAGTTGATTAAGTTTTGAATTTTTAAAGTAATTAGCGGATTGTTAAGGAATTCCTTTAACCAATATTTTTTTGTTTTCGTGCACAGATGTAAGTATATCGAGCCGATATATTTAAAATTGACATAAAAAAGACACTTTTGTTAAACTTAGCTCAGTTCTTATTATAGAAGATGCTACATTTAAAAATTGAATCTCTAATATAATAAAATTGTTGAAGATCGATGTCTGTACATTGCAGATATTTAAGAAAAATCAGTAGCAGGGACCATTATTAAGCCAATAGAAGTCAAATCAACTGTTTCTAGAATTTTTGTCTGTCTGTATGTTTGGGCGACCGATATGATCAGGGACCGACCTATTCAAACATTTTTTATTTATTTTGCGATTTTCTTGAAATTTGGGACATTGGTGGATCAGGGACCTACCTATTCCAAAACTTTTTATTCATGTTGCGATTTACTTGAAATTTGATATATTGGTAGCCCTTTACTTTTGTTGATATTTGACATTTTTTTTCCGGGAAGAGGACCAGGGACCGACGTGTTCTAATTTTTTTTATTTATGGTGCAACAACAAATTTTTGCAGGCAGAGAGCGCATTTTTACATTTCATTGGGAGAGAGAGTTGCCGGAGAAATTCACTCAGTAAAACTTGCAAGTGGAAACCAAATGGTCGAGACATGGGAAAGCAACAACAAAATCTTAAAAATTTAAGCTATTAACCAATGATTCCTGTTAGACGGAAACTTTTTACTTTTTGCGTTTCGAGATAGTTTTTCGTCATTCTCATTTTACTGACAATTCTTTGACAGTTTTTAAAATGGCATATTTTAAAGTTGTGCCGATATTATCATTAACAATATCATACCGCGACCAAGACGATCAAATCTTTAATGACAAAACCGTAATAAAAGTGGGATTCGAAACCTTGCGCATAAAAGGACTGAAGAAGAGCAAGAAATTGCACGGGAGGAGCGCCGCTTTATTTATTTATTTATTTATATCGTCGAGCACACCTCAGAAATCAACAACCAGATAACTTTCGACGCACAGGAAGAAATTTATCAAGTACTGTTTTAAATCGAACAACGTTTCTACATATATGATTGCAGCACTAATTACTGCTTGCATTCTAGCGTTCGCATTGGGCAAATGGACATTGTTTTCCATGCCCATTAACAAATCACAAAGCCAATACTTGAAAGTTTATGGTCTGCATCTAGAAAATCTATATTTTTCTCATGTTGAATTATATGCGGTATGTTCATGGGTCGGAAGATCATCTGCGTTATTTGATCTTACCAAAATACATGACCAATAAAGAATCGGTAATACAAATGATTTTTTATTTACATTTATAATTCTAATAAAAATAAAATCCAAAATCTGCTCATTTATTGCCTCTAAGGCGGAACAAAGTTCGGCGGGTTAGCTAGTACTTAATATACAAATGCAAATTTTGCGATAGTGGGTGTGGTAGACCCATAGTTTCTTGTTAGTTACCAAAGCTGGGTAGTAACCATTTATTTAGGAATCAAATTATCCTCAATTCCCAATTACAAGTAATTGGAAATGTAATGAATTAATTTGCCTCAATCAAAAAGAATTGATTACATTTCAGTTTCTTAAGAAAAAATACCAAAAATATTTTCCTCATTTTGAGGCTAGAGTTCATGGATTTTTTTCTTGTTAATGAAAAAATATACCCTGCGCAAATGTAATTACTTGGAAAAGTTTCAATTACATTTTCAAATACTTTTCAAAGTACTGGGGAAGAAGTTACATCCTCGCATAGTATATTTTTCTAATAACAAAAAAAATCCATGTACTCGAGCCTTAAAGCGAGGAAACTACTTTTATGTGAGGCAAAATAATCAATTAATTCTCCTTATTACTGAGAAATGTAATTGTAATTGTAATGGAATTGAATTTACCCAGCCCTGTTAGTTGCTACAAGGTACAAGTAAATTTAAGAAACAGAATTGACAACAGTAATTAAAACATTCAAAAATATTTCGCATTAACAAAAAAAATTCAAATTATTTTCAAACACACAGACGTGGAAAGAAAAATAAAAACAAGACAGGCGCTGGAAGGACTTCGAATACAACAAAGAGTTGAGAAAGCTGTCAATTACAATGAAGATGTCGACAACATTAATTGTGCTTACGCAAAGCGATACATGAATGCTACACATGTTAAAAGATGTAATTTTTTTTTTTCAATAGGTTTAATGTTTAGAAAATTTTAAATTGTTTAATGTAATTTATGTAAGGAAATTATTTGAAAATTTTAGTAATGTCATAATTGTTTTATGGGTTTTTGTCCAATAAACAGACTCCCTGAGGTAAGTGCAAAATAGCACCGAAACATGTAGGCGAGAAAAGAAAAAACACCCAAAATAGCACCGAAACATGTAGGAGAGAAAAGAAAAAATACCGTATTTTTGGTTTTTGCCAAAATGTCCGAAAAGCTATAAAATCACCACGTCAACACTAAAATATTGGCCCAATAGAAATCAATTAAACTTTACATGGCTTTTAAGTCACATATTTTCAATGGCGAAAATCCGCAGATTTTCCTCTAGTGAAATAAATAAACTTTGAAAAGAACTCAGAACTACTTTTTAATTAAATTTAATTTTAACGTTCACAATGCCAGGGTTCAGAATTCGTAAGCATTTCCAACAGGGACGCAGTCTCGCTAGCACACACACCAAAAAATATATGCAACACACATTTTCTAAGAAAATGTATATGAAATAAAACTAAGAAGCTTAAGGCAAGCAGTAGTAACGGTGACTTGTTTTTGTTACCTTTTAAGCGGTTGTTTTTGTTTCGCTACCTTTCTGCTGCTGCTTTTTGCTTTGTTTTATGTACTCGTTTACTTTTCTTGTGAAATGCACTTAAATCAAAGCAATTCACAATTGTAAAAAGCGAGCGTTTGTCACCGAGGTAACAGGCACAAAAAGGACAACAAAAAACCAACGAAAGAGAAAAAAAGAAACGAAAAAATCTAAATATAATAAAAGACAGCTAGAGTAAAGTATAGCTTGTGTATCGCATACACTTATTTAAAAGTGCCGCTCACATTAAGTTGGGAGTGAGTGCATAGCACACACTTTTATAGGTGCAAACGCGGAAAATGTGAATTTACGACGCGTCCACCGTCGCATTGTGTTGGAGACACACGTTGCCACCCTTTCATCCCACAAACTCAATATTGTATCAATGTTTGCAGAGCGTAGCTAGCAAGCGCCTTTTCTTCGAGCTAAGCACTTAGACAGAACCCCTGCGGGTTAGGGGTTTAGAATATGCCCGAGGTAGGCATACCGGTCGTAAGAGGCGACTAATATGCCCAAAGGTAATGACGTGCAACTCGATGGTTGATCTACGGAAATGATGCCTCTCACCTCTCATTACCCATCTTATCCTTCCTTACGGAAGGAGGGGTGACATGACCTAGAAGGTTCCACTGGTCATACCAATTCGCTACTACGACAGTCGGGCAGTACCGCAAGTGAGTACCGGAGCGTACCGGATTCATATCCGGCCAAGGACTGTCAGTTCGACAGCACTCCCCTGTCGTTACAACAAACAAACAAACAAACAGTATTCACTCACTTTCTTAGCTTTATTTTATAAATACATTTTCTGCCTTTCTCTTCTTCATTTCCTTTTTGCTGCATGCATATTTTTCTTAAGCTTTTCGTTAAAAATTGTTTCACTTGGATTATTCGTCGTCGGTGCAGTGATTATTTCTTCAGTTCTTACGAGTCGTCATTGTCTTGGGATTTATTTCGTAGTAGGTGGCTAAAGTTTATTTCATGTCGTTGTTTTTGCTTCATTTTGCTTTCTCTTTTTTCTTTAGTCAGTTATACATGCATTATTGTAAAGCCAAGTGTTGCAACTACCAGGCACAATTGCATTAAAGCTTTACTTGTGCAACACAAATCAGTGTTTTATTTTATGTTGTTGTTGTTACCATAAAGGTGGCGACAATCTTGTATCACACAAAAAATCGCGCTGTTTTTGAAGTTAGGGAAAACTCACTGCAATGTACATATAACGCAGAATGTAAACACTGCAAGCATATTCTGTAGCTTCCTTCCTATGTTTCTCGGAGTGTGTGTGCAGAGGACATTGCAGTAAAATAAAACAAGTAGGGACAGTGCTGTCTTCGACTGTGCCGAATACTTTATACCTTTCAGGAATACGCATCACGGTTTTAAGTGTCCGATCCTTACTCACAATTAGTAAAAACTCTGCAAAACTCATCATTTAAAGATACATAGCCCAAACCCCATTTATCGGAACAATCGATTGTATGGGAGCTATATGTTATGTAGGTCCGATCTGGCTGATTTTCACTACACACATTACACATATAATAAGTAGCAAAACCTACAAAATTTTAGGTTCCTAGCTTTTTAATTGCAATTTATTGCCCAAACCCATTTATCGAAACTGTCGATTGTATGGGAGCTATGCGTTGTATTGCTCCGATCTTGCTGATTCCCACAAATGATTAATCTTATGCAAAATGTCGCCCTCATACCAAATTTCATCAAGATATCCCAAAAACTGAGGGACTAGTTTGCGTACAAATGGACAAACAGACAGACGGACATGGCTAAATCGACTCAGCTCATCGCCCTCATCATTTCGGTATACTTACTGGTGGGTCTATCTCTCCTTCTTCTTCTCATACTTACAAACATCCGACCAAAGTTATAATACCATTTCAAGTTCATGAAAGGTATAAAAAGCCAGAGATCCATAACTAGAATTCTGTTCATTTCGGAAAATAGCTAAACAACTCTATGGAACACTGCGCTTATTACAGAGCTCAGGCTTAACAATCACAAAGTTACGGATTCTCAGATCATAAGTGGTTTTTATTTGATTGTTCAATCTGCAGGTTATATATTTATATTCAGTTAGCTTAGATTTTGCTAGAATGCATAGTTGCTCCTTCCTTGTAAGTTAAATTATTTAATAGTGTCACTATTTTAATTAGAAATACTTTTATTTAAGTTTAAGATATATTTAAAATTTGTCAGGATAGAAATTATACGCGCGTACGCGCACTGCCGATTACGAATACTAATAATGACTGTCTTCATGAATACTGCTGAGTTGCCGTGTTAACATCAGCAGAGGAGTATTTAGGGGGATTGAAGAGTTACCATATGAGGTGACAGATCGGCCACCCCTGCAGGTAAATCGCCCTCGATTTCATTATCGTAGTCTCTATCGTGTAGTTCGGGTGCACTACTGCACCAACGCTTCATTTTGTCCGATGCAAATATAAAACAAAATTTCTTTTTCGTGACCTGCATTCCTGGGATGTCTTCGATTAGATAGCGGTCGTTGCCTAGAGCTTTGGCTACAATGTACGGGCCACGATATCTCGGTTCTAACTTGCGGGATTCACCAACAGCAAATGGCTCGTTCTCAATTACTACAAGATCATTTTCGTCGTATATCGATGGTTTAGCATGTCGTTTATCAAATCGCAATTTCCATTTAGCGCGTTCTTCGTGTATGTTAACAACAGCTTGTTCGCGTCTCTGTTCTATTGGTATGGATGTGATAGAGTCAGATAAGTCACCTTGAATTGCAGGAAGTAGGTGATTTTGTACGGCGTTGCGTAGGTTAAAATCGAACACAAGTGCGTTCCGGCAAAACCCTGTGGTCGAGTTTCTTTGCGAATTAATTGTCCATTGAAGATCTTTCAATCCTTAGGTAGTTGTGCGAAGAAAATTCAGAATAATTTGGTTGGCACGCTCAACCGGACCGTTAGCGCGCGGTGCACGGACGGCGGTTTTCATGTGTTGCATAGAATTTTCTTCGCAGTAGCTCTCAAAAGCTTTAGACGTAAACGCGGTTCCTCGATCGCTCACGATTTGGTTGGGTAATCCAAAATAACTTGATATTTCGTTGAGCGCTTTGACTACAGGCGCGGTTTTCGTATCACGGACGGCTTTTACGATTAAGAATTTTGTAAACGCGTCCGATACTGCGAGAACGTAACAGTTACCGTGTTTACTCCGAACGAATGGACCCATGTGGTCGATATGAATCACGCGGAACGGAATAGGTTCGATTGGACCGAAATGCATACTACCTTCAATTTTACCCGACCGATGTTTTTGGTAGCAACACGAAATGCATGCGGTGATGTAACTTTTCACGTACCGTCTTAAATTAGCAAACCAATAAAATTTTCTAATTCTTTCGATTGTCTTTTAAGCGCGGGATGTCCGGTATCATCGTGACATGATTTAACAAAGCGCCAGCGCACAGCTTTAGGGACGACAAATGCTAATGCGTCTGGTTGTTTTCGATAGAGTCTTTGATTTTCAAGTTGATACTCACTTCGTAATTGTTTTTCGTGGTCGGACTTTAGTTCACCTTTGAGAATTTGTATGATTTCACGGAGAGCATCATCTTGTAATTGCATCGTTAGAAGCCAATCACGCTCATCGACCGTCACATTAAGTACGAAACCGGCGGGTTCTATTTCTTTTGGTTGCTCTACTGGCATACGACTGAGCGCGTCCACGTGCGACATAGAACTACCTTGGCGATGGATACACTCAAAGTCAAATTCGAGTAGCCTTAGCCACCAGCGGGAAATTTTCGGTTTAAGTTCTTTATTTGCTTTAATTTTTGCGAGCTCGGAACAATCGGTTACGAGGCGGAACGGTTTTCCGAGGAGATATATACGGAAACGGTCGAGCGTTTCAACAGCGGCGAGAGCTTCCAGCTCGTAGCTATGATAGCGGCTTTCGGCGTCAGTACAATGTCGGCTATAATAAAACACTGGTTGCCACTTCTTGCCTTCGGTTGACTGCAGCGTAACTCCGGCGAGCCCGACGCTAGACGCATCGGTATGTACTTCATGCTGAGCGGACTTTTGTATAAGTTCTGTAAAAGATCGTTGTTGGGCGTCGCCCCAAACAAAATTGTTTTGTTCATGTTTATGTAGAAGTTGCGTTATTGGTTTAGCGATTAACGAATAGTTTGGTACAAATTTTCGAAAAAACCCGGTAAGTCCTAAAAATCTTCGGACTTCAGTGACGTTCTTCGGCGGCGGAAAATTTTCGATGGCTGATATTTTACGTTTACCCGGCGTTATACCATTTCGATTAATTCTATGGCCTAAATGCTCAATTTCGCTTTCAAGAAATCTGCATTTGTCCATACGAAGCGTAAGTCCGTTTTCTTTCAATATTTTTAGAAAACTTTCGAGTCGTTTCAGTCCTTCATCGACAGTTTTACTAGGGATGATAACGTCATCCAAGTACGCTAATACTTCTCCACGCGGCATTTGTGCAACGATTTTGTCCATCATACATTGGACACACCGCGGGCGCGTTAACGAGACCAAACGGCATGCGGTTATATTCGTAATGTCCGTCGTTAGTTACGAAAGCGGTATATTTTTTTGAGGGTTCGTCAATTTCGATTTGATGATACCCGGTACAGAAGTCGAGTGTCGTAAAGAATTTATTTCCCGAAAGTTGCGCAAATTGTTCTTCCATAATTGGCATGGGATACGGTTTTTTTACGGTAACCTTATTCAGGCTGCGATAATCGACACATGAACGATGTTCACCATTCTTTTTCTCGACAAGAACGATTGGCGGGGCGTAGCGGATTCACTACGGCGGATGATATTGTTTTTCAACAAATCAGATACGATTTCTGATACAATTTCGCGTTTAGCGAACGGAATGCGGTAAGGTTTTAGGCAAATAGGTATGCCTGTCGTTAATTCATTAGTCATTTTAGATATATCGCACTTACCAATATTAGATAATCTCTCTATCTCTATGGCGCGATGTACAACAGGTATACGAGGTGTGTTCAAAAAGTATCGCGAATTTTGAATTTTCGCTGGTTACGTATATTCGAATTTCGAATTTTTTGTGGCGTTATGTTGGTACTCATGTCTCTCACTTATGCCGACAACCTCGGCCATTTTGAATGTTCAGTTAATTGTTGACAGCTGCTTTGCTTGCACGTGTTTTGGATGGTCTTCGATTTTTACCTATTTTTTTACCAAAATTGCTCAATTGTGACCAAAAACAGCATCGCATGAACATTGCTAATGAGATGTTAAACTCTGTCCGCGACGACCCAAATTTGTTCCAGAGGGTCATAACTGGTGACGAATCGTGGGTTTATGGTTATGACGTGGAAACCAAAGCTCAATCATCTCAATGGAAGCTGCCGCACGAACCAAGACCGAAAAAAGCGCGCCAAGTTCGGTCGAATGTGAAAGTTTTGCTGACAGTTTTCTTCGATTGCAGGGGCGTGGTCATCATGAGTTCTTGCCACAGAGAAGAACGGTCAATAAAGAATATTACCTGCAAGTTATGCGCAATTTGCGCGAAGCAATCCGCCAGAAACGCCCGGATTTGTGGAAGAACAAAAATTGGATTTTGCACCACGATAACGCCCCTGCTCACGCATCGTTGCTTGTGCGCGACTTTTTGGCCAAAAACAACACACTAATGATGCCGCAGCCACCGTATTCCCCAGATCTGGCCCCCTGTGACTTTTTCTTGTTCCCTAAACTGAAGAGGCCCATGAAAGGACGACGTTACGCTTCTCTTGACGAGATAAAGACGGCATCGAAGGAGGAGCTGAACAAGATACAAAAAAATGATTTTTTGAAGTGCTTCGAAGATTGGAAAAACCGTTGGCACAAGTGTATAATATCTCATGGGGATTACTTTGAAGGGGACAAAATAGATATTCATGAATAAATAAATAATTTTTGAAAAAACACAAAATTCGCGATACTTTTTGAACACACCTCGTATCATCATAAACCTCCTAAGAGATTTTTGCGCCAAGCTTCTCTTCCAATTTGTGGTGTGCCGATTTGAATTTTCCCTACAAATTGGTGGGACCTACAGTTTTTTGCCGACTCCGAACGGCATCTACAAAGGAGACGAATTTTTGCTGAGAAGCCTGTCCTGGCAGAAATACACTCGGAGAGTTTGCCAAACCACTGCCGAGGGGCGACCCCGTTTTGAAAAACTTTTTTCAAATCACTTTTGATGTTACCTGTACCAGGGCTCGAACCATGGACCTTCGGTGTGGTAGGCCGGCAACACTACCTTCACACCACGGCGGCCGCCAATATTAGATAAATTATTAAATAAAAAAAATTAAAAATAAATTATTAGCAAAAACGTTGGAATATGTTGTTAATAACTGTTCAAAATTCTGGCGTTCGGTAGAATTTAGCTCACTGGCACATTCAGTTTGATTTATTTCTTCAACGCGGCACTGATCTTGTTCGATAACCAAGCGTTTTCCCGCGCGGCATAAAACGAAGGGACGTTTAGCAAAACGGGTTCACACAATAAATCATCGTCAATGACAGGCATGTCAGTAATATGATTATTATTATTATCACCGTCTATTTCGACAGTCGCACTTATAATCTCGGTACTAGCATATTGTCCACCCGCGAATCCCTTTAAGGTAGTTAATTGTTCTCGCGCGTTTCCAATTTTCTGCGCGAACGATTTTCGAATAAGCGTACGGCTACTACCAGGATCAACAAATGCTATTGTTTCAAATTCGTTCACTTTTATCGCTTTAACAATTTTATTGTCACATACGCGCTGCTCGATTTTGTTAACGCGGTTGTTCGTTTTCACGTTACAGTCTGCTGTTTTGTGCGTTGTACGCTGACATTTTTCACAGCGCGGCTTACGTTGAGGTTCGGTACAATTAATCGAATAATGTCCAAGTTTAAAACAATTAAAACATTTTACCTTTTCGAGCGGTAACGAACGGAGATTTTTGATAAGTTTGCTTTTCCAGCGGCGCGTTAAGTTTCGGTACGGGTTTGGGCGGTGCCGTTTTCACGTCATTATATAAATAATAATAAGTTTATAATGTCACTTAGCAAGTCTTGACAACGCGTGTAGTTATTGGAAATTCTCTTACGTAGATCGGAATCTTTAATACCGTTTATAATATGGCGCGCAATGCTTGAGTCGGACAACCCACCTTTTGCACCCACGGCAAGCATACGGTAGTAAAATTCTTTCGCGGACTCGTTTGTTTGGCGTTTCGTTTGTGCCATTTTAATATGCACATCGGCTTCGTTTTCGATACACGGTGTTTAGGCGAGATGCCTAAAGTCTCAAAAAATGGGCCACCCTAATGTAACTTTAGCGCCCTTCCAAGCACTCACACCAACCCACCCACCTGTGTGGGCATGCATGCATATTCGTGTTTTGTCAGCACACATATACATGCATGGGGGTGTGCATGTGTGGGTTCACCTCCCCTTAAAACCGGAGGATGATTTTCAGGTTCAACGGTTGTCCTCGATCGAAAAACCGTCTACTTTTCCAGAGACAGTCGACACGACCGCATCACAGCCAGCCCAGGATTCTTCGCCCGCATCAATAATTAAGGTAAAATAATTGTTCAAAATTATATTTTTTACAAATATACGGCCACATTTTTTATAACGAGAATTCTCGTTTCTTTTTCTTTTCTATTTCGAGCACAAATTCGACCGCCGTGCTTTTGAGCCACCGCCGCTCCCAGTTAGCACAACGCTCGAATTTACATGGTCCATCTCCCCGTCAAGAGACACCAGCATACAGTCCACAACAACAACAATTGGAGTATTAATCAAGAATCTAATTTGTATTACCAGAAGCTGCCACACAATAAAGGAGAAAATACTCAATATTGGTCACACTCTGCCGCAATCACAAATTACACACAACTCTGCCACACACTCTGCGCAATTACAAAAAGCGAACAACTCTGCCATACACTCTGCCACATACCACAACAAACAACATCAACTTTATACAACAAATTCGGCCGATCACCACATCAAAGCACGTAAGTTGTATATTTCTTGCCACTTAGTTTTTTTTGTGTGTTGCATACAATTGTATAAAAGTGCCGCCCGCGAGTGTAATCAAACGTAAGTGCGTTTAGTGAATATTTAATAATAGTGATTTTTTTTTTGGTTCAGTTAAGTGCTTTAGTTTTCTTTAAATTTTAAATTAAATTAAACGCTTAAAAATCCTTGTGTCTATCCGGATTATCCCCCCACCAGTGGTAAGGTTTTTTGGACACAGCGCAAGGCAAGAGGTAACATAACCTCATTTTCACAAATAAGTTCACTTAGCCTTTCGATCTTCAGTTTGTTTTTTTTGGTTTTTCCACTTGTTTTTTTTTTCCGTAATTACAGAGCAAAATTTTAATCGAAGGCTAGTTATTATTTTCTGATAAAATTCACTATTTGTATAGCACTTTTCTTTGTTTTCACATTTCTTCATTTAATATTCACTTTCGCTCGTTTGATACACCGCGCACTTTATCTGTGTTTGTTGTGTATTTCTTATTGCGGCAACACATACACACATTTATATATACATATTCCCCTTATACGTGTGGGTGGCGAGTAAGTCACAAAGATTCTGGTTACATTTTTGCGTTTGTAGCAAACAAATATTATTATTATTATTATTCGTCAGACAAATCGGCCAAGTCTGCAATATAATTCAAAAATTAACAATAAAATAAAAATAATTGAATTAAATTATACATTAATTGAGTTTACTACAATTTTATTGAGGTTGGTTTGTTTTTCCTGGGTAAAATACTGCCTTTACCTTTTCTATTCAGCATTTTTCTTGTACGGTTGAGCATTTCATCGTACCTTCAGCTTTCTTTTTTCGGTTTTGTTTTGATTCTACAGATCCTCTAAGTCCAAAATATGGAAAGTTTCATTAGGCTGGCTGATTCGATTTTTGAATTCGAATCAGACTACAATGAATTAGAGGATTCAGTCCACAGCAAGTACACTCTTGGGCTTCAACAAGAGGACTTGAAGGCAATGTGGAGAAAAACCAGAACGGCTTATGACGACTTACTTAATTCAGATAAGTTAGAGGCCACTGGTATAGTTTCTGTCAAACAGAAATATAAGAGGGCATATGCAGTATATTTACGCTGCATGTCAGACATGGCTACACGCCAAGCGACGTACAACAAACCAGAAAATAAATCTGAAGAAAAGCCCGAATTTGAACATAGTATCCGCCTGCCTCCATGTGATACTGAAGTTTTCAAGGGCGATTATCTGTCATGGCCAACATTTCGTGACATGTTCACGGCTATATACATCTTAAATAAACGCCTAACACCAGTGGAGAAATTGTTCCATCTGAACAATAAGACACAAGGTGAGGCAAAAGATATCGTGAAAAAATGTCCGCTCACGAATGAGGGATTTGATACGGCCTGGAGAAATTTATGCGAGAGATACGAAAACAAACGTATCTTAGTAAACTCGCAACTCCAAATTTTATTCAACTTGAAAAAGGTAGAGAGTGAATGTGGTAGCGCGATTAAAACACTTCAGCGCGAAATAAATAATTGCCTTTCGTCCCTGCGAAGTCATAAAATTGACACTTCGAACTGGGACGCAATTATAACGTATTTGTGTTCGACGAAATTGCCGGAAAGTACGCTTGGTCTATGGGAGCAAAGCATAGACCACAAAGTGGAAATATCCAAGTGGGAGGATATGGACAAATTTTTGTCCAACCGCTTCCAGACACTCGAAACCGTGTCTGGGTTCATAGGGAGTTCTTCGAAAGTGCAAAAGCCGCAAAGTACGCGGATTGCCAACGAAACCCCT
Source organism: Merzomyia westermanni (assembly GCA_949987695.1). Classification (NCBI taxonomy): domain Eukaryota; kingdom Metazoa; phylum Arthropoda; class Insecta; order Diptera; family Tephritidae; genus Merzomyia; species Merzomyia westermanni. The sequence goes on along the minus strand of OX465288.1, from coordinate 129,992,497 downwards.
GCAAAAAGACTTGGTACATACCAAGCAAACGTGACTAAACTACTGTGCACAAAGTGCAAATCGAATACCCACAGATTGCGAAACTGTCCCCGTTTTCTCAAATTAACTCCGGTGGAGAGAATTAACTTTGTCAAATCCACCAAGGGCTGTTTGAATTGCCTATCCCCAGGACATACTGTGTCGAAGTGCACCAGTTCTTATGACTGCAACAAGTGCCACTCTCGACATAATACGCTCCTGCATGCGGAGTCTCTCCAGACGCAGGCAACCACCAGCCCTAATCAGTATCATGCTGATAATGCTGCCTCAACTTCAAAACAGGCACAAGAGAGACGGGAAGCGGAAAAATCTGTTTCGGCCATAAACCGAAATGTTAAATCCTGCCATGTGCATTCAAGCGCAGGTGTGCTGCTAGGGACAGCTCGAGTAAACATTCATCATAATGGTACAGACTTCCCAGCAAGAGCACTGATTGATTCTGGTTCGGAGTGCTCGTTTATGACAGAACGACTCAAACGCAGAATCAATTTACCGGCAAAAAGGATGCATGCTCAAGTTTCGGGCATCACTAATGCCGTCTCAGCTCAAGTCAAGGAGGCATCCAATATTGAACTCCGTTCACCAGTGGACCCTTGCTTCAGCTTAACAACATCAGTTCTAATTCTAGCCAAACTAACTGGGAATCTGCCATCCTGCCATATCGATGCTACGACTATGCAGGCTTTCCCAGACTTAGTCTTGGCAGATAAGCGATTCTACATCAACGAGGAAGTTGATATTATACTTGGCGGAGACGTATATCCGCAAATTATATTGAGTGGGCTGAAAAAGAATGTACTTAGTACACTTCTCGCCCAAGAAACGGTGTTCGGTTGGATATTAACCGGGCGCATAGAAGCACCGAATCCAACCAGAAATATAGTGTCCTTTTACAGCGAAGTTGCTTTGAACAAACAGCTGACAGCATTCTGGGAGTTGGAAAATCTGCCCAGAAACAAAAGCCCAAACGCAGATGACAAGTACTGCGAAGATTTATATAGAGAAACTACGAGTCGTAGAGAGGATGGAAGATATGTCGTCTCTCTTCCATTCAGACAGGACTACCCAGATCAGATAAACATAGGAGGGTCTCTTAGGCGGGCGTGTTCACAATTTTTTAGAAATGAGACACGGTTAGCAAAGAACCCGGAATTAGGGAAAGAATATATAAGGGTCCTGTCTGAATACGAGACATTAGGGCATATGCGAAAAGTTACTGCCATTGTACCAGCCGATTCGGCGGACAATTACTTTTTGCCCCATCACGCCGTAGTAAAGGCGGAGAGTACCACCACTAAGGTACGCGTCGTATTCAATGCGTCGAGCCCAACGGCAAATGGCACAAGTTTGAACGACATTCTCCTGCCAGGCCCAGTACTACAATCAGATCTTCCAGTACTTATACTGCGATGGAGACTATATCGCTTCGTATTCAATAGTGACATCGAAAAGATGTATAGGCAAATTTGGATGAGCGATGATCACGTCAAATTCCAACGGATTATTTACCGAACATCGCCTCAAGAACCCATAAGCCTTTACGAGCTGAAAACGGTCACTTTCGGGGTTAATTGTGCGCCTTATCTGGCAATTAGAACCCTTTTACAACTAGCAGATGAAGTAGAGAGTTCTCACCCTACAGCATCTAGCATATTAAGGGAAGGCATGTACGTAGATGACGTACTAGCGGGGGGACACACACTCGCATCGGCCATTAACGCGAGGAATGAGATTCGACAAGTCTTACTCTCCGCGGGCTTCCCACTACGAAAATGGACTTCGAATACTGAGGAAATTCTCAACGACATCCCAATATCGGATCGGCTGACCGAGGACTTTCTGGCTTTCGAAGATACCAGCACCGTTAAGGCATTGGGCATAAGATGGAATGCCCATTCAGACCTGTTTTACTTTAAAGCAGGGTCACTAGAAGAAAGTGAAAAGTTGACAAAGCGAGCGATTCTATCCGCCATCGCCAGACTCTTCGACCCTTTAGGATGGCTTGCACCAATGGTCATTGTGGCAAAAATTTTGATGCAGAACATCTGGTTAGAGGGCACCGATTGGGATGAACCAGTTTCGTCCAATACATTGGAACGATGGCAAAACTTCAGACATCAATACCACGAAATCGACAACATAAAGATACCACGATGGGTAAACTTTTCACCAGAAGATGATGTCGAAATACATGGATTCTGCGATGCTTCGGAAAAAGCATACGCTGCAGCTGTCTACATGCGAGTCAAAAGCAATGATGATATCTTCGTGAATCTACTCCTTGCCAAAACCAGAGTAGCACCAGTGAAGACCATCTCACTTCCGCGTTTGGAGCTTTGCGGAGCAGTACTGTTAGCGGAAATGATGGAATCAATATTCCGAAACATCAAACTTGGACCAGTGAAACAGTATCTATGGACGGATTCCACCATCGTTTTGGCATGGATAAGGAAACCACCCTGTTCCTGGTCAACATTCGTCGCACACAGGATTACAAAAATCATCGACCTAGTCGGCAGCAAGGACTGGCTTCATGTCAACTCGGAAACGAATCCAGCAGACTTAGGAAGCAGAGGACTACCGGCATCGGATTTGGTCAACAATTCTTTGTGGTGGCAGGGACCTTCTTGGCTACAAGAAGACAATTCCCAATGGCCAGTACAAGAAAAGGAGTATAATACATCCGTGGAGGAAAAGAGAGCGCAGGCCTACGCAATATCAACGCAAAAAGAGATCGAGATTCTTGACCGGTTTTCGAATTTACCGAGGGCTTTGAGGGTACTATCATATGTTATGAGATTCTTTCGAAGAACTCATCCCAAGACAAAAGCTTCCTTTCAGGAAAAATCGTGCCTAATCTCATCCGGTGAGATCAAGACCACGACGCAACTCTTGATTAAACTCTATCAGAAGCAACATTATAATGAGGAATATGTAAACTTGAAGAAGGGACAGGTAATCGATAGGAAAAGCGAGATATTGCCACTCAACCCATTCATCGACAAAGATGATATTATTAGGGCGGGTGGTCGTCTTGGAGCGTCTCAAGACCTCGCTTATAACGAGCGCCACCCAATCATACTGCCATACAATTGTAGGTTGACGCGTCTGACTGTACAAATGATACATCAAATCTCCCTCCATGGGGAAAACCAACTGATGCTCCGTCTCATCCGCACCCAATATTGGATTCCGAATGTTAAGAACATGATTAGGGCCACCATCCATAACTGTAAGGTCTGCACCATTTATAAAAAAAGAGCGCAAACCCAACTTATGGGTACCCTTCCTTGCGAACGCACTACTTTCACCCGCGCGTTTACCAATACCGGGGTAGACTTTGCCGGGCCTTTCGACATTAAAAGTTACCGCGGTAGAGGATGTCGATTGTCAAAGGGCTACGTTTGCCTCTTTGTTTGTTTCACGACTAAAGCGATCCATCTGGAAGCGACCAGTGATCTTAGCACCCCATCCTTTCTAGCAGCGTTTTCACGTTTTATCGCTAGACGAGGATGTCCGAGAAACATTTACTCCGACAATGGTACCAACTTTGTCGGCGCTTCACGATCTTTGAGATCTGAATTTAAAGCATTTATCTCGGAAGCCCGAGACAAGGCTATCTCCAAATATAGCCATCAAGCCATGACATGGCATTTCATTCCGGCCGGGGCTCCACATATGGGGGGACTCTGGGAGGCGGGAGTGAAGAGCTTCAAAAGCCACTTCAAGAAGTTAGCCTCGCCTCATAAATTCACGCATGAGGAATTCCATACGCTATTGTGCCGGATTGAGGCATGCCTCAACTCGCGGCCACTTAGTCCAGCCTCAAATGAGCCCGCGGACCTGGAACCCTTGACCCCCGGGCACTTCCTGACTGGAAGTCATCTCCTGGCTCCGCCAGAACCCGAGGTGAATGAGAGCCCTGCCTCCATTATTAATAGGTGGCAGAAGCTCAAGGCTCTTCATCAAACCTTCTGCAGGCGATGGAAGGTGGAATACTTATCCGAACTTCACAAACGAGTGAAGTGGAAGCATCCGAAACAAAATATTAAGGTGGGGGATCTCGTTGTCATCAAAGAGGACAACTTGTCTCCCAATGAATGGAGGCTCGGCCGAGTTACCCACGTACACCCCGGCGAAGATAACCGAGTGCGTGTAGTGGACCTCATGACCGAGAAGGGGCAGATCAGAAGACCGTTGGTCAAACTGATTCTGCTCCCTATGGAGGGAATGGCTGGCGAGAGGCCGGGGGCCTCATCTTAACCATCCCCTTCCATCACCTCCCAACCTTTTTGACCTCCCCTTTCCCAAATTTCCACCCTTCACTCGCTACCCTTAACGAGGACACAAGAAAGCCTACCGCAGAAGGGCGATCCATTCTGCCACAGAAAACGCGATTGCACTCGATATCGAGGCCAAAGAAAACCTAACGCAGAAAGGCGGACCAATCTGCCACTGAAAATCTATCCATCTGCCACGACAAGTTGGTAGCAGATGGTCCCACCCTCGTATACATATACATATACATATATGTTCATTTTTTCAAATGTGCATATGAACAAAATATATTTTTGTTAACACCCAACAAGCAAAGTTAACTCAAAATGAATCTTTAAAACGCTTTCAAAATTAAGTATGAATTTTACAAAATATAGATTTTTTCGTGTATAAAGCGTTTGAAATTAAACGTTGTGTACTTAAAACGACACGTCATTAAAAGGCTTATTAATTCAAACCTACAAAAAGAGATTTTAAAGAAAGCTTTCTTAGAGTTTTTTTCTAACTTTATTCAAACCATATTTTTTATATTATTTAGCTATTGCAAAAAAAATAAATAACTAAGTTCTAGTCATACATTGAATCCTGCAACTTAAAACAACTGTGACCAGTTTTTGGAAGTGGTTAAGATGCAGCAACAACCAATGTTTTTTCGCAGTCATTCTCATATAAAGATCTTGTTTGGAAAGAATTGGAAATAGTTTAAGTTGAAAAAGAAAAAATTTACAATTTGAATTGAATTGAATTTTTATAAACAATGGCATTTCAGTTTAAAATTGAAATAATTTGTAACTGGTTTTTCTTGAAGTTTATAGAAAGTTTACTTGAAACTTTCAAAGAAATTAAAACGAAAAAGCCTACATATCGCTTCTTGTAGCAAATTTAGTTTGAAAAACATTTACAGAAAGGCTTGTTGGGTACATGTCGGGATGTCCCCAGACTTAGCATTATTATTTAATATACCCTACCGCAATGAACTTTACGAACCAAATTACCTTGGGGTGTTCCGAGATGTCCGGTGCTCGTTTTTTAAGTACCTCGTGTTTTCTTCATATTTCGGCTATATCTTTAGCCGCCACCACCGCAATATCGCAATTGTTCATTAACTTGCAGGAATTAAGTGGAACTTTATAATGCTGTTTTGCCTCGAATACCCCGCTGCTTTTCATCAAGACAGCGTTACCTGAAAGTAGGACAACATTAGTACATATATTCCAAAGGGATGGACGTCTATATGCAACAACGTCAATATTTATCGTCAGCCGAAAAAAAAAAAATCGTCCGGTAAGCCAGGATATGGCGAAAGTGACGTGAGTTTTGGTAATTGTAACCTTGAGGAGACAACTACTAAAACACGTCCGAAATTATCGGGAAAGGTATCAAAAGACGCGTTTTGACCCCGGTAACAATAATCCGGAAGCGGACTTTCGAGTTTTTGCCTCAGTGAAGAGATATTTGAAATCAAAGTTGGAAATTTGCTGATTTCATGTGGTTGTTGTAATCACAGATTAGGGTGTACCGAAAGGTGCAAAAGGTGTTCTGCGCAGGAATACTGTGGACCGCGTAGGCGGTCTTGGACCGCCTAAGGGTTATTTTTTTTGAAGCGCGACTCAAACCTATTTCTGATGTTACCTGTCCCAGGGCTCGAACCTTGGACCTTCGGTGTGGCAGGCCAGCAACACTACCGCCTTTAATGCTCGAAAATTGTCAAATGTTTATTTAGTTTCCAAATGAGAATTACAATATATATGGAAACAAGGCACAATGCGATATGGAAGACATTGATTGTCAAAGGCACATTGGAAATTATTGAAAGTAAATCTGTTGACTCCTTCCATATTCTACAACATTGTAGGCATATCATCTTCATCCCGTGGAGTAGGTACTTTTGGAGCGCATGTACCAAACCTGTATGTAATCATGTGCTCATATAGCTCGCCAGGCCTTAAAGTGATTGACGGAAAGTTGGAGTGATTTGGTGAGTCCGGAAACTTTTGAGTTTCAAAACAAAATGCACCGTGTTTATAGTAGCCGGCACCTATTTTTCTTTTAATTGGTTGTTCACTCTTATTTTTATCCGGAAAATAATTGGCGGTCTAGAATTGTAAACCAGGCTGATTGGTGGATATTTGCAATAATTTAACACTTCACAGACACACACAAATAGACAAATTAACAAATTTAAAAAAAATTGTTGCCGTCTAACCGTATAAAGGACAAACGGAATGACGTGCACAAGTGCGAAACATGCTTGGGATCGGTTGTGTAGGAATAGGCTTTTCGTTTGTAAGTCAGATGAAATTTCGAACTGCTTTATACAACTTTTGAAATATCAAACCAAGAATTAATAACAAATCCCACAAGCAAAATTGTAACTGTTTTAAATTCTGATTCACAATCAGATTTCACAACAACTCCGATTATTATACACATTTTACGTTGTTTAATTAGTACTTACAGGTATTACTTGTGTACATATGTGAACAAAAAAAAACGACTAGAGGATATTTTTGTAAACACATTCTTCATTTAAGTTGCGCCATTCGAGCCGTTGCTTATTTGCTTTTCACGTTGTTTAGCCATTGTATCAACTTTTAACCATTTTGCAGTTTGTTGCTGTTCACCAATAACCGACTTCGCCTTTTCTATAATCACAAATAGCTCACGTTTATTTGTACCTAATTGTGCACGAAGATATGTCAGCAAATCTGTCTCATCACCAATGCATTCTGGTTCACGCAATTTTGAATCTAAATTATAATATTTTCCCTCAATCCGACGTATTGCTATCCAATGACGTTTCTGTAGTGGCAATGTTACGAATGCAAATTTATAGTCTGAAGGCACTTTTAGTATGAAACCGACAATTGCATGCAAATGAATGTAGGACTAAGGTCATTACATATTTGATCCAATTGCTCTTTAGTAAAAGCTGGTTCACCTTGGAATAGATCATTGAGTTTGCCATGAGGTTGTTGCTATTGAGTACCTGAAAAGAAAGAAAACCATTAATATTTGCATACAAACTATATGCACATATATGTTCACACATTTTTTTGGTTCCTAATTAATCTGCGCTGCTACCGAATTGATACAGAATTTCGGGCAGCGCTAATAAATACTTACCTTCCCCAACATGTTTCCATGCGCCGGCCAGGCGATCCTCCAATGTGGTGTTACAGCTCCATTTACCTTCATGTCCATCTGAAAAGAAAAGAAAAAATTAGGTTTCATACAATTTTTCAATAAAATGCAATTTTTACTTACCTCTGCTACTGCTGCTGCCCACGCGTGCCGGAAACAAGAAAATAATGAATTGTTCCAATTCTTTCTGCTACGCTAGGGCAGAGAAATTTGGAACAATGAATTTCTTTGTTTCTTTTTCACGACTTTGCAAGGCGTGAGTACGCACATATATGTATGTGTGCAAATCTTGAACCATCACGCCATGCGAGCTCATTTACTCGCAAAAAAAAAAATTTGCTAGCATATGTATATATGTATATGCATAATTTTACCATCATGCTAGTGATGCGATATTTTAGTCACCGGGTACCGAAATCCCGATCTGCCAAAATCGGTACCATTCACTGCGGGATCAGTAGGGTAACGAAATCTACGTTCGTACCTGATCGGAGAAGATCCCGCTTCTAGTAAAATAGGAAATAACCTATAAATAAAGAATTTTCACACAAAAATTTGGAAAATTGGGTTTTTCGAACTACGGAAAATTTTTTTTGGTTGTTTTTGTTATCCATTTTTTCGCGGGGTTTTGTTTGTTTTGTTTTTTTCGGAGGGGGCAGGACTGTTTTGCCCACAAAACAACAAAAAATAAACCCTAACAGTCACCACATTCGCACTCTCTACCCAGTTCGGTACCGAAACCAAGTACCGAAAAAAGCGAAAATGCCGCTGTGTGCACGGCACTGACGCCACTTATGACGGCGACCATGCAAGTAAGAATAAATCTCTGCATGAGGGCCAGTGGCGAATCGGAATACAAGGCGATCAACGTAATCAACTTGTCGCTACCGTGCCGTGTGGGAGAAAATAACCAGTTCCCATGTACGAATCATATGCATTGTAATTATAAAATTTCACCGTAGATTAGAATAATGCCACATTATATGGCATTTATAAACTCCGAACGAGGTCGCTCGCCACCCACGCATACGGGCGTCCATACAAATATTCAAGGGGATTTTTTTTTGTTTCTTTTCTCTGCGTCGGAGACCGCTTGGACGTCAGAGTACAACGAAATCGCCGAGCCGAGATCGGAACCACGGCCGTTCCGACCGGCGCAGGGAGTATCGGACCCACTGCCGTTCCGACCCCTGCTATCCCACGAGCGGCGCAACTGCGAACGCTACATCGCGCGCATACTGAAATAGCAGCAAACGTCGACTGGCCACTCTGCCGCGCCAGCGACAATCGCCGCACACCTACGGACGAGCGTAGACTTGCCTCCCAGCCGCGCCAGCTACGCATCAACGCGCACTTCGACGGTAGACTGGCACTTCAGCCGCGCCAGCTACCACAGACTTCCAGCTTTTCTCGTTACAGAAAAAATAAATAATATATATAATTTCCTGGCAAGAAATATACAGCTTTCTTATTTTCTAAAGTTTCTTCCTCCTCTCTCTTAGCTCTAGGTGCGATACGATGGAGCCGCCAAACTTCAAACGGCATTTCGGAGGCAGACGACTGGGACAGCGCCAGCCGGCACTCACTAGGATAGTTTAAGTCCTTAGCTTAAGAGGAGGCGCGGTGGAAACTCCTGGGGCGGGGTAAGATGTTGCGTATCGCAAGGGGGCCGGCATGTTTAGGCGAGATGCCTAAAGTCTCAAAAAATGGGCCACCCTAATGTAACTTTAGCGCCCTTCCAAGCACTCACACCAACCCACCCACCTGTGTGGGCATGCATGCATATTCGTGTTTTGTCAGCACACATATACATGCATGGGGGTGTGCATGTGTGGGTTCACCTCCCCTTAAAACCGGAGGATGATTTTCAGGTTCAACGGTTGTCCTCGATCGAAAAACCGTCTACTTTTCCAGAGACAGTCGACACGACCGCATCACAGCCAGCCCAGGATTCTTCGCCCGCATCAATAATTAAGGTAAAATAATTGTTCAAAATTATATTTTTTACAAATATACGGCCACATTTTTTATAACGAGAATTCTCGTTTCTTTTTCTTTTCTATTTCGAGCACAAATTCGACCGCCGTGCTTTTGAGCCACCGCCGCTCCCAGTTAGCACAACGCTCGAATTTACACACGGGAAATCTAACAAAAATTTGTTAACGAATTGCGTCCACGAAGTAAACACATCTTGCACAGAATCTACCCAGTATTTGGCTGATCCCCGCATCTTTTGTTGTACGGCAAACAAAAGTGTGCTTTCTCTCCACCCGTATACACTCTTAAGATTTTCCACGCGTTTAACGAACTGCTTTGAATTTAATGAACGGTCGGAGGATGGATCGAAAAGCGGTAAGAGTTCAACAATATCGCGCACATTTTAGTATGGATTGTAGTAATGCGGTACTACCGGCGGTGTACGAATATGGTCGAACGTATACGGAACTGACGGATACGGATTATGTAACGTATAAGGTACGGATGTCATTTGTGGAACGAATGACGGTGGCGCGAATGTCGGCGGTGCTTGTGCATATGCTGACGAAGCATATACGCTTGGTGGTGGTACGGATGCATTTGATTGCGACACGAATGCATTTGATTGCGACACGGATGAATTTGATTGCGACACAAATTCGACATGTCTTGATCGAGATAATTCGGAAAAATTAACATTGCTGGGCTCTTGAGCGGTTGTCCACAGCGAATGTTGATTGTTATACGAAGTCGGTACTATTTCCGGATGCGCTACGGTATGTGTGCAAGTGACGGTTGAAAACGGATTTGCCAAAGTTTCTGCGACATTAACCGGCGATGATGACATTGGCGGATTAAAAGTATCGGATATCGGTATATTTCGTTTCAGTTGTGATGTGAGATACGTTGCAATACCACGAATTCGGTATCACTTGCGCTTTCGGATAAATTATTTGTCATCAACCGTTCGACTAATTGCTTTTTATTACCCGTCACTGGCAACCCGGCATCGCGACACTTCTTTTTTAGGTCACATAATTTTAGGCTGCTTAATGGCATTTTGATTCGAACAATTTGTCGACTTCGAACTTTGCCCAGTATTTATTCAAGTTTCTAACCATTTTAGTTAGAACTTTTCGTTCACTTTGCTTCCTTGATTTTGAATTTATCGTTCGTTAATTTGTGCAAAAACAAAATATACGTACACGTACATGTCGCCCGAATGCTATTTTGCGTTGATCGTTCGTTGAATTCTGCAACAACAAAATACATTGACACGCAACATTGAATCTCTATGGCGCGATATACAATTTTTGCTGAGAAGCCTGTCATGGCAGAAATACACTCGGAGAGTTTGCCAAACCACTGCCGAGGGGCGACCCCGTTTTGAAAAACTTTTTTTCAAATCACTTTTGATGTTACCTGTACCAGGGCTCGAACCATGGACCTTCGGTGTGGTAGGCCGGCAACACTACCTTCACACCACGGCGGCCGCCATTGAATGCAACAACAAAAATACATGCGCAAGCAAGTTAGACGAATGCTAGAGACTTTGACGCTTTCCGCATTATGCAACAACAAATTACACGGACACGGCAGCAGAGTCTCAAAATTTTCGGCACTTTTCAACGGAGTCTCAAACGTTTGTACGACACTTGTAAGGCATTTGTTCACAACCCCTTCTGAAATCGTCACTATACTTACGCCTGATTCTGTTTTCTTCTTATAATTGAAGAGTACGACACAGAATATTTTAATTAGAAATACTTTTATTTAAGTTTAAGATATATTTAAAATTTGTCAGAATAAAAATTATACGCGCGTACGCGCACTGCCGATTACGAATACTAATAATGACTGTCTTCATGAATACTGCTGAGTTGCCGTGTTAACATCAGCAGAGGAGTATTTAGGGGGATTGAAGAGTTACCATATGAGGTGACAATAGTATTTCGTATTCAAAGCCGGTTTTCGTTATTATTGTAAATTGGTTAGTTTTATAATTTTATTTATTTAATATTATGCACTTTAAGAATGTAATGTATAGATCATTTCACTTATCAAGGACCTTTACCGCCACCTTGCTAAATATTTCGCCATCTGGTGGTTGCTGACACCAATCTCCCTGCAAACACACTACCGGCAATTACCCTATATTTTAATTTTACAGATAGTCTTTCAGTTCAACAGAATTGGCCCCGGGATAAAACTACCCTATGTTTAAGCAGGTACATGTAGTTAATCAAATACAAAGCAATATCAAACTCCATCGTCGATATGTGCGTCCATAAAGTGCGGCATTTTCCGGACTTCATTGAAAGAGTCTTTTCTTATACCCCTTCATAAAAGTGGGAGTAAGTCGTCTTTAGAAAACTGTCAATTCCCAAGTTATTTGAAGCAACCTTTACCACTCAGGTAACATTTTCTATCTCAACACTGATTGCAATTTCTCTGATAGGATCGATTTTGTAGGAGTAAATCCAAAATGACCAATTTACTCGATTTCGGGATAATCTCCACACCGATGTTATATACACCGAATTTAGTAAAGCATTTGACAAATTTTTTCATTCCTTACTCATTCACAAACTTGATCTGATTGGTTTTCAACCTGGTCTTAGCCGTTGGATCTCCTCCTATCTAAGTGGTAGAACACAAAGAGTAATTTCCAGAAATGTTTTTTCTAATGCTATTGATGTAACCTCAGGTGTTCCTCAGGACAGCCATCTTGGCCGAGTTCTGTTTTTGCTGTTCATAAACGATATCTGTACAACATTAAAGTATTCAAAAGTCCTAATGTATGCAGACGATGGAAAACTATTTAAATCATATGCGTCGGTGTAAGATTATTCTTTGCTTCAATCGGATTTAGACTACTTAGTTACTTCGTGCAACGTAAACCATATGCCGTTCAGTCTAAGTAAATATAAATTCATGTGTTTCTCACGTAGATATATACAGCCAGCAATCAATTGTCCGCATCTGCATGAACAACATACCAATTGGTATACTAGTCAGCCTCTGCATCAGCAATATACCAGTTGACATACTAGTCATCCTATACATCAATATCATACCGTTCAAAGTACAAGTCTGTATATACATCAGGATCATAGCAGTTGACATACCAGTCAGTACATACACCAGAATCATACCTAAATTTTTTGCTTTAAAAATACACGAAAATTGGAAAGTTACATTACACTTTATTGAAAATTCAATCATCAGATATAAAAATATATATATCACTATATTAAACAAATAAAACCCATTTCAATAAAAATATAATCACTATTCATACATATTTTACATTTTCTAATTTGGAAAACATTTCTAAAAAGTAATTTTCTTCTTTTTTAATAATAGCCCTAAATCCTTAAATTTGAATGAATATTTGAAAACTCAGAATATTAGTTGAATCGAAAATTAAAATGTAGGACGGAGTTGTTAACTGAACGATAGCGGCCCGATACTGAATTGTTTTCTTGTCGCTCGTGTATGTATGTATGTATCGCCCATTTTAGGGGGTTGTTGCTGCTTATGATAGCGGAAACGTTGCAGTTGCTCAAACTGGTATGAATAAGCCCACAAAATTCTAGTTAATGAACTAGAATGATTACTAACCAGTTTGGCAGTTGACATCAATGGCGTTATAAAGTTTATGTTGATAGGCTAAAATCAATTTAAAAACAATACTTAGTTTTTGCCTTGAGAAATCTTAAATGGGATGCATTGCATCGCCTTCCATCTTATAATAATCGTTTGAAACTTATTAATTTCCCAACCCTGGCAAGTCGCAGGGTAATGCTTGCTGTAATATTTATGTCTAAACTCTTAAATGGTTCAGTTTGTAGCCTATTTCTTCTAAACGAGTTAACTTTAATATTCCCTGCCGGGCTTCAAGATACAAGGTGGCGCAAAAGTAATCCTCCTATCAGAAAATGCTATAAATTTTGCCATTAGCCCCTAAAGTCAGTTCTGTTTTGACATTTGTGTAGTAAACACATGCGAAATACACGTTAATAAACAATGTTACGCTACACTGCTCCAGAACGCGGAATATTGCTGACTATTTATTTGACCAATAATCGGTCGGGGCCAAACGGTTACTGTGAATGGTGAGCGCTACAGAGCAATGATCAACGAGTTCTTTTTGCCGCAACTTGATGAATTGGGATTGGAAAACATGTGGTTCCAACAAGACGGTGCAACAGCACACACTGCACGTGCCACAACCGATATGCTGAACATCGGAAGCTTACTTTTGCGCCACCTTGTATTTTAAACCTATTCTTCTGGAGCAATGCAGAACAAATTTTCAATTACACGAGCCGTTCCAGTCTCTATGCGAAGATTTTAACTCTCAATCCATTATCCAATAATTTATATGGTCGTCGTAGATGCAATAGCGTTTAATTCTTCCTCATCCACACCTTATGTCAAACTATGATATCTTTGTTTTTTGTTTACATTCTTTGTTTACAGTTCTTGGAAAAGCTATTGAGTTCGCTTCGTGTTTTATTTATTTTTAATAAAAATTCGCTGTGAATTGATATTTAACGAGTGCTTTGTGATAACATTTTAAGAAAATGTGTGATTTATGTGTGTGTTATACGTGAAAATCTTAGAAAATAGGCGAATCGTTTTTGCGCGTTCCCTCTCACATGTGCAATTTGACATAAGAATTAAACGACGTCAAACGGTAATTTCGTGTGGTTGGCCGATTGCGACGACCATATTGGATCATGCTCTCAATCAGGCACTTTTAATATTTCGGAAAAGCTATTTTATCCTCTCTTGAAAAAATTATTATTTATGTTTTTAATATATGTATGTATAAGTTCTCAGCTTGTGAACTATTTATTTTCTGTAGCTGAGCAGTTTGAGATCTCGATGCTTAACAAACCTCCGCCTTGCGAACATTCGGCAAATGTAACTGAAGTATGCGAGCAATTTCTTTTATATTTTCCAGGTATTTTGCCAGAAAAATTCCTGTAAGTTAAAAGCTAAATTTTCAGTAACTACCATGCAAATATATAGATATTTTCCTTGAAATTTATTTGTAATATACACCAATATATAGTTACAAATACCGGTAGTTTACTTTTATTTTTTAGGTAGGATTTTTGGTAACTTGAATGAATAAATACAGGTATATTACTTAGCAGCTTACGTCTAAGCTTGTCTTTAAATACCTGTAGCTTTCTGATATTCTCCTCAATACTTACTTTGTAGTGTTTTGGTAAATACTCGCTACATTACAGCGAAAAGTAAAAATACTTCCCTTGTTAATTACTTACGTTTTAAGAACACCATATTCGAAATTAAGTAAGCATGTATTTTAGTTTTTATCAAACATTTATTGATAGCCATTACTTATTCAATTAAAGAAAGAAAGTGTAAATATACTGTTAAATTCAGAATCTACAAGGTTATATAAATTAAATTGTTGCTAGTTGTGATCGACGCAGTTGTGGAATTATTGCTTGATTTTACATGCATGCCTACCTATACAATGGTTTATATTTTAAATCCCAAAGTCGAAAATTCGTCGAAAGAAAAAAGTTAGTAAATATTACTTAATTTTTTGGTATACCAATATTAAATTTAAGTTAGTTTTCGTGTTAAAGGCCAATGGTTTTGCTACTTTTTAAATGGATTTTAGCAAATCGTAGGTTATGCCAACGTTTCTTATTTATTTTAGAAAAATTGTAGAAATTATTAATTTTTATTATTATTTTTTGATAACTTTATAAAAAAAAATTTACCTAAAAAAATTACAAATTGCACAAAGATTGGTTTAGTTTATAACTAGCAGAGCCAGCAGGAGTTTGACTTGACTACATTTAGCAAATTTTTGTTTCTACTTTTGCTCCCCCCTCCTATACCGTTACTCTTCATTACCCTCATCATTTTCCTTTAACACCTCCTCTACATCTCAAATTCCTACTAACCTTATTCTTCCATTTCCTTTGCGGGTACTGATATGTACATGGCTCCGAAGATATAGCGAATTAACATTATTTGGTCTTGCTATCGCTAACTTTTTCCAAGGTCTACTTGATAAGCTAAACACATATCTATATATAAACTATCATTAGCTTGAACCAAATAAATTCCTAGCTATGCCGAATTACAACTTTATATAACCTGGGGGCTTTTCGAAAAACTATATAAGGCCTGTGTTATTTCGTACAGATCGACAACAAATTTGGACATAAATGAAGGACAAACAAAACACAAAAATTTGTGAGCTTGGCACCGCCCACTTTTCCAAAATTATGTAAATCTTGAGTAAAGAACACATATATCCAAATATCATGAATTTAGACCAAATACGATCAGAGCTACGATGAATTGAATTGAATTTATATGGCCTTTGGCGTGGGGGAACCCCCCCACGAATTGAAATAAAACACAAGAAAATCGTTTTAAGGTCCATCAATTTGGCTTTATTGGAAGGATAATTTTATGCCATTAATGTTTAAATATGATTTCGGGCATATGGCCGCCGCGGCTGGCTCGAATAAAGCCAATTCTACAGGTCCAATTTTCAACCACTTTTTCGAGCATATGGGGCCGTATGTCGGCAATAACGCCACGAATGTTGGCTTCCAATTCCCCTAACGTTTCTGGTTTGTTGGTGTAGACGAGCGACTTCACATATCCCCAAAGAAAATAATCCAATGGTGTCAAATCACACGACCTTGGTGGCCAATTGACAGGTCCATTCCGCGAAATTATGCGCTCATCGAATGTTTCCTTCAATAAATCGATTGTGACGTGCGCTGTGTGGCATGTAGCGCCGTCTTGTTGGAACCACAACTCATCCACATTCATGCCATCCAATTCGGGAACAAAATAGTCGGTTATCATGGCTCTATACCGGTCTCCATTAACGGTAGCTGCCTCTCCAGCATTATTGCGGAAGAAGTATGGCCCAATGACTCCACCAGCCCATAGAGCACACCAAACAGTCAGTTTTTGTGGATGTAATGGCGTTTCAAGGGTCTCATGTGGATTCTCTTCACTCCAAATGCGGCAATTTTGCTTGTTGACGTAGCCATTCAACCAAAAATGAGCCTCATCACTGAACAAAATTTTGCGATGAAAATCAGCATCGAAATCAATCTCATTTTCGGCCCATACACCAAAATCACGACGCATTGCATGGTCTCGCGGCTTTAATTCTTGCACAAGCTGGATCTTGTAAGGTCGCAAGCCAAGATCTTTGCGCAAAATCCTCCATAAAGTTGATGGACAAAGCTCCAATTGCTGTGCACGGTGGCGAATCGATTCATTCGGGTCCTCTTCAACACTTTGCTCTACAGCGGCAATTGTTTCTTCGGTGCGCACTGTTCGACGTCTCTGCGGATGCGTATTATCACATAGAGTAAACGTAGTGCGAAAACGATCCATGGTTAACCGAATTAATTGCTCTGATGGACGATTATGTCGACCATAAAATGGACGGAGCTCACGGTAAACTTCGCGAACTGAACTATTATTTTCGAAATAAATTTGCACGATTTGCAAGCGTTGTTCTTTTGTCAACCTGTTCATGATGAAATGGCAAACCAAACTGAACATAAATGACATTAGAGTTGCCAGATTTGACCACAAAATGCCAGTTTTATCTCTATTCGAAAAACAAACCTGTAAAAAAAACACCCTTTATTATATGCTATAACCAGTGAACCCAATAATATACTGTAAAAATTTCATAAAGATCGGTAGAGTACTTAGGACGCCTGTATGAGGCATACAGACACACATTCATTTGTATTTATAAGATTTAAAAATGCTATACATACTACTAAATTATATGTTGAAAAATATTATTTTAGCCCAGCGATTTAAATTTATTAAACCTCTTTACCTCGAGAAACACCTTATCTTTATTATAGGAGCAAATTGAATAAAATTTGTTAAAATCCAATCGATTGTTTTGAATATAGCCTACTTTTATATAGTAAGTATTTTCAAATATTGTGTTAAATTTTAAGTGTCCCACTTGTAAAATACTTGAAAAATACCGGAAGGATTATATAGTTTTTAATTCCGTATTTGTTGTGGAAATATCACGAAACTTCACTGCATGCCTTCTAATAAAGATTTATTATAAAATAATTATAATAATTTTAAATAATTATAAAAAATTACAATAATTATAATAATTATTAAATTGGAAACAATGTAAAAAATCCTGAAGAATACCTATATATTACTAAATACATACTGACGAAAACTTCTTATGGGAAACTTAACTTTTAGAGCAAAAATTAAACCACAAATATTAAGGTCTGAAACTTTTAGGGTACTTTTGTCGCCATTCTAACAAATAATAGCAATACAACTTAAACAAAAAAGGGAGATATTGACCCCGTCTAGTGATTATGTTACTTCTTCTCTTTGGGAACATAGTTAAGATTTACAAAAATTAAGCAAAAGTAGGAATAGGACACCATATAAAAACAAATTTATCAATTCAAATAAAATTCCATTAAAATCGGTTTAGCCATTTCCGAGGTAGTGCGGATATACAAGAATATCTTGTTTAAATTTATAAGATACTTTTTTTTGGAAGTTTTACGAGCTCAAGACCAGTTGATAATAATTCTTAGTCAATTATTACTATTTTTGATTAAAGGAAAAAATTTAAACCAACAAACATTACAGGCTATAGTTATAGTACTATTTCGAAAACAGATAATAGGTACAGGGATGTATTCTTATAACCAGTGGCAGAAACGGTTATGTCAAAAAAAAAAATTGCGGATACCACCAGATTGGAATTTAGGTGGCGTCAAGGCAATATGACTGGACTTCATATGTATATATGAAGAATTTCGGAGGCATGGTTCCGGCCATTGAAGTTAAGCTGAGATGAAACTCACAGTATATGCAAACTTTTTTTAACAACGCTCTATCTCAACTGTGAATGTTTTGGATTTACGTTGAGATAGGGGGTTATTCAACCAAATTCTGAAACAGGACGTTTCTCAGTATTTTTAATTATCTCATTACATCTTACTTTTTGAACTGAAATTTTTAAAATACCTATTGTATTCGATCCCTGTTTATTGCTACAAGATCTCTATGGATGAAGATGTTATGTCTTAATTTGGATGTTTGGTTTTTTTTTTTAATGGTTAATTTGTATGCACATAAATATTTCCTAGCGAAAAAACATGCGTAATCGTGAAAGTTGTACAATATATATAAGCATTAGGAATTTTAAGGTCCTTTATTTTGTAAGAATATTTAAAATTTTAAACCCAATTTTCTCAAAATTTAGAGACTTTCACACATATTCGTCAAAACATTTTGCGTATTTGTAAAAACCAAAATAACAAAAGAAAGGAAATATATAAAGCAGTCGGTAAAATATAATAAAAAGTCAGTCGGCACAAACGTCATCACACACAAATTGTAGACAAAGATACCAATAACAAAAAAACAGCATATCCGTTTCGGCTGTGGGTGAGTATTTGTAGGCTTTTGACCTTAATAAAGACAGCCCACCAGCTGCTTACTTATATCCAAGGTGTTTTTCTTTACTTAGCTGTCGTTTGGTTTTTTTTTTGTTCTCACTTTACCTTTATTTTTAAAATTCTGAGTCACATACGAATTGAGGACAATAAAAGCATCAACTCTTAAGTCTTTAGTTGTGCTTATGCCAAAAACAAAAATTCACATAAGCGATGAATCTGTTTGTATATGAAATTTATGAGCGTACTATATTAAGCAAACATATGTACATACATATATAAATTCAACTTTTCACTTGAGATATGAGCTCTTGTCCATTGCGAGCTTTATGTGCACATATGTACTATACTATATGCATACTTGAATTCATATTTCTATATATACCAGGCACATACAGCCCCACTACATAATATTCCTTAGAGTCACTTGACATATGCATATGATATGGATACCTTTTGACCTGCTTTTGCCCCTTACTCAAAGGCAAAGTGAACTGCCACGCAGTTTGTGGAAAATGAAGACAACCAGAAGATGGGTGGTGTGGTATGTCAGTGCCGAAATAAATTTAAATTGTGTGTGTAGCTTTAGTGAACAGTAGAGAAACTCAAACATATATACTTACACACATATGTGCGTTTTCAAAAGTATGAAGGATATGCACTTAAATATCTCAAAATAGAAAAGTACTTAGAAAAAGAGATTTCTTCGGAAAATCCGCAGGCATGGACAAATAGGCAGGTGCGAAATAATATTATTGTTTCGAAAATGCGACAAGGTTTTTTACTTATAATCAAGTTGTTTTTTATTTCTTGCAAAATGTATTGTTGTTGTAACTAAAGAGTTTTGACTCATAGAATTTACATAGAGGCTTTCTTGGGGAAGTCCTACCAAACTTTTGGTATATCGTTTTTTAGTCTGGATGGGTAAGATTGTGTCTCTTTCAGTTTATCGATCGAAAATATTATATAGTTGGGAAACTAATAAATATTCAGCTAATTTTGGTGAATGAGTACTATTGAATGAGTATTATTTGACTCTTGATTCATGTCAGTGTTGGCCCAGCGGTACATCACTGCATGAGGCGTGTAGGTGTCAAGCAGTTGGCTAGTGTCCCGTTTGGCTGAATACTAAACTGGAGCTTCCTGTTAATTCTCATTGTGGTAAAGATATCCTGGGGTCTTTAGGAGATATTCCGTACTAGTCCTAAGTTCCAGTCTGCATTTTCTTACAATTTATTTCTTCTAAATGTCGTGATTACATTGCAGTGATGCAGACTATTGCCGAGCCCGTTTAGCAGATATGTTTGTAAAGCTTTTTGATATTATCTATGCCAGGATGTCCACCTGGAAGAACACTCGCAATACAACCATTTTGTTGGTATTGCTGATGCAGGCAGAAATTTTAATCCCTCATTGAGTTTGTGGTTTAATTTGACAGTTAAAGTGATGGCTTGAGCTTTATTTTGATACGCAAGAGTTTAACATTAAACAGTGCATTCCGCAGCTTTTTCAGAGTGACTCGTATCTCCATGAAAAGCTATCACTCTCCTAAAGCTACAGATGGAGAGTCAACTACATTCGGGGCGCTATGCCCATCTTAGAAAAATTTCTGACAAGTCTTTGTTAATCTACTAGAATAAAATATATATAAAACACGCATATACGTCCTGCTCTTTTGGGTATCCCAGTAAAACTATCATTCGACACCCAGAAATATAAGAATATTAACAAATATTTATAAATACCTCTGCATACCGAGAGCAAAGCTTAGGTATCCTCTTGCATCAGGAACCAAACCACTCATTTTATTCATGGAATATAGAGGTGGAAACCTTAGATGTACGATTGCTTAGTGTTGCTCAACTACAGCCACAAATACCAAAGCACAAAGATATCTATTACATTTCACTTCCGAAATTGCCTTGAAATTTAATTTGGTTTCAAAATATTTCATCTTCAACGGAAATTTTTCAAAGTCAGGCCTTACAAAGCATTGCTTAAATTACATCAGTCAAAAAAGTAATAAATTGAGAAAGTGGTACAGAAACGTGTTCAAAATAATATCTAAACGCCCGTAGAATTCCTTTACACCAGCAATGAGCAAGTGAAGATTCCCAGCAAGAAATGGTGTACGCTTAATATTAATTTATGACTTAGTATTATCATACGGTTGAAAAGATTAGTAAATTAACCTTGACCGATACTGAAAGTTTCACATTTTAAAGAGAATCAGAGTTTCTTTCCTCCTCCTGTGGTTTTGTATCTCGCTCTTTCTAATTTATTTCGGCCTGAGATAAAGTATATATACGGATCACACCGACACAGCTATTAATCATAAGACTCCATTTTTTAGGGGAATTTACTAATACTTTTAAGAATATAGAGTAAGTTAGGGTATTGTGATATGGGTTGGTAAAGTGATATACCTGCGTATTTCCTCAATTACTCATGTCTGAGCAAGAATATCTTCTTTACTTTAATGGTAATGGCCAAAAACCGATACTGCTAAACAACAGCTGACATTGGTCCACTAGGTTGCTATCAGTGTGAAAAAATATTTTCCATCTTGTGGTCGTCAATAATTTAGAGCACTCTTTAAACAAGGGTTATTCCGAAATGTTCTTAGATTGTCAACTTCCTATATTTTATTTTCGTTTTTTGTAAATATAGGCACCAATATTTCAAATGATTACTTAATATTTTAAAATTCATTTTGGTGAAAAAATTGTTCGTTCCTTAAAAACTCTAGTTTGGGTAGTGTGATATGGTAAATGTAGTTCAATGTGGAGCAGGTGTATAAAAAGTATAAAATTCGTCCAACTATGACTTGGAACGTTGATGACACAGGGGTGTTTATCACGCCAAGTAAGCATCCGAAAATGTTAGCTACAACAGAAAAGAAAATTGAATGCATAAGATCAGCAGAAAATGGAAAACCTTCTCCACTTTTGATGGAACATGCTCTTCCTGGTTCCGAATCAGCTTGTCACATATCTGAATGGTTGCAAATTACCATATCTACAATGTGGCTGGATTATTTCATGCGGCTTACACATCTTTCATAGGAGGGCCATGTATGTGGTATAGTATATCACATTACCCCCCTATTTTGACAAAACGACTTTTTTGACTTTTTATGGGTTTGAATAAATATCTTCCGGAATACTTAAGA
This sequence comes from Merzomyia westermanni, assembly GCA_949987695.1. NCBI lineage: Eukaryota > Metazoa > Arthropoda > Insecta > Diptera > Tephritidae > Merzomyia > Merzomyia westermanni. The sequence goes on along the minus strand of OX465288.1, from coordinate 129,970,396 downwards.
TAAATCGACCTCGTCTTGGAATGTGCTTCGAAATACTGGAATCTATCGAATTGTATCATTTTCTAACTGTCTACTTTATAAAACGTTGAGTAGCAGCCCGAAAAAGGTATGCCTATATCACAAATTTTTAATAATGTATCACTAATATTTTATTTTATTTCATTCAATTTGGGATTTATTTAATTACTTTTGTCGAAAAGGCTTTAAAGTTGAGCACGTACAAAACGATCGCTATTGTTTTTGCATCTAAGACGACTAGCCTGTATCTTGCCGATAACAACCAATGTGCAGATATATGTACATAGAAATACACTTCATAGCTTCAAAATTTAAATCGATATGAAAATGCAACAATTATTAGACGACCAAAATGCGTAGACGCTAAGTCTTATAACAGTTGAATAATACTCCATGTATGGCTCTTAGAAAAGGGGCATAAGGTTGTCTCTCAGAGAAATTTTCAGCTTACTTAGATCTGATGATATTAATGTAGCAAAATTAGAAAAGGTGAGACGAACGTTAATTTAGAACTGATTGATTGTCCTTATTCATTTAAAGAATATAAACTTTATACACATCTACATATGTACATAAATAAAGTTTAGTTTATAAGGTGCCAAATTACCTGGTGGGTTTATGGCAGGAAAACCAATTACGTACATACATACATATACATTGACATATAAAATAGGGTGGGTTGAAAACCCTTTTTTCGCAAACCATGAGGCTAAGATTTGCATAACTACACTGATCTACAAGGTTTTGGATTGGAGCAACCACATATCTTTCCTAGGGTAATTTTGTGTCCTGAATTCGAATCTGTAATTGGTTTTTCTCTATCACGTCAGGTTTTCGAGATACAAAAAAGTTTTTATTCGTTTATTAAATAGAAAATCATTAATTTATTAAAAAATTTATGGATTTTCAAAAGTGGATGGCATTTTTGAACCGTCGTTTATATTTTGTTGGGTCGGTTCCACGTACTAGACCCCAGCAATAGTCTCCCAGCATGCTTTTGTCCCAAAATCCTTGATAACTCCTCTCAATTTTTATTAAATACTGGTTCAAGATTTATCGGACTCACTGGTCGTAGCCTGGGAATGACTGGTAATGGACCGTTGGTTTGGAAACCGGTGGGACATTCGTGTAAATAATATTTTTCGATTTTTTATATTCAATCCAACAACTTTTGTTAAACAGATATAACAATCGGTTTGGTGGTTACTTGACTCTCTCTAAAGAACTGGAAAAGAAAAATCGAAATAGATATTTTTGCCATTTGACCACTTGTATAAAACAGTTCTGCAACTATTGCAAAACATTGTCGGTGTCCACGGTTTGTCCAAGTTTCTGACAGAAAAACCAAAATAATGCAAATATGCATATTTTAATGATTCTGATATTGCAAGCCCTTTTTTCCAACAAAATATTCACCACACACAAAGCAAAAATAGCTTGAATTAGTTTCACACGATCTCGCTATCATGATTCAACGCTAGTATTATAAAGATTTAGAATAAACGTGGGCTTCTCTCGAACTACTAATTGTGAAATCGCAGTGTGGTATTGACTGTTTTACAGTATTTCCAGAGTTACGGTATGTAACTGCGGCCTTATATACAAAGATAATGTTTAAATTAAAATGATAAACTTGTTTTCTTCAAATAAGGGGAAAAATTTAATTTAAAGTCGGTTTTCTTACAACAAAAAGCGAAACCATACCTCCAACATGCGATAAAAAATGAACCAGACGTGACAGCCCAATTTTAATGCCAGATTCGTATTCAGCGCTCCTAGATTAGTTAAAAAATATGCTTCGTTATTCCAGTCCATTCTTTTTTTTTTAATTTGTAAACCAGTGCTATTATTCTTATTATGGAAAAAGAATTTATATTTTGTACGAAGAGAAAACTAATTTTTACTCCTCATTTGAGAAGGCCTACTCGATTTGTACATAGATATATAAATAACAGTTCCAAAAGAAATGCAAAAATTGTCGATCACGATTTTTAAATCTTTTTTCATTTTAATACAAGAGAAATTGTATTTCTTTTTTTGATTTTTACTTAAACTCCAAATATAAAAGGAAAACAATTTTTACAACTTTTGACTTTCCATAGACTCTAGATGGGCCACCCTACACATTCTGGCACAACATTAAATTTTTTGCCATTGGAAGCGACATATTTGCAAAAATTTGGTTAATTTTAAATTTTGTTTAAAAAATGAACGATTCAACCCAACCTAATGTAAATATCATTGTATGTTTTTGAAAAATGTGTCTCACCTGTCTGTCGGCAATTTTTTTTTAAATGTAAATACATCTGTTTTGCTCTGCTCCTTACTCAACAAACTCTGTATCTTTGATTGCTTGACTTAAGTGTTGTGTCATACTGTTTTTATTCCTCAGCTCATCACCTTATTCACTTATTATCTAATGTATGTAAGTGCTTTACGTGAGATGTGTTGATTTCACAAAATACTGACTGACAAGCTGACTTTCTGCAAACGCCTACAAGGAATGACTATCGTGGCCTAATCATCTGTGATTTTCAGATGTGTTTGTCGCCGCTGAGATTTGCAACTGCTGCTTTTCTGTCATTTTGTAATTTATTTTACTTGCTCTCATTATTATTTTCGCTGTCAGTCATATTTGTGGCAGCTCGAAGGTTCGGATTACTCGGTAGTATAATATTCGTTGAGCTGGGAGTGATACTCAGAATGAATTTAAATTCAATAAGTAAATAATTTTAAAGTTTCCAAATCTGTTGTTTTCTGTTATAGTAAAGATATTTACACTTGACTACACTATTTTACCGGAAAGAAATCATCCATAAACTTTTTGACCATTTTGGTATTCTGCCAGCTAAAGCCGTATCAATTTGACTGCAGACATCAAACGAGTAGTGGTGGATTTTGCAGCGGGGTGGAATTCGAACAAGATAGCCATCTAAAATATGCTGATTACTTTATACGTTTATCCATTTGACTTCCAGAATTTTCAATGTACTGAACAGATTATTCCAAAAGTGAAGAAAAAGAAACTACAAATAGTAACTATACGGTTTTTTCCCCTTGCACGATTTTTTATTTTGTAGGGCGAGTACAGCTTCTAAGCTTTTTTTTCTCAAAAAATATGATTTTTAAGTTAAATATTGTGACGAATTCGACGATTCCTTGATTATCAATCCTGGGTTCGATCACTATAAAGTCGAATAAACACACGCACAGATAATGTAAGTAATAGCTAGTTTTATTTACTAGTAATAAACGCAAAACAATTTTAAGAGTTTGATAACTTTACAGTAGTTCACTATTGAACGCTTGAAAATAAACTGATCAACCTGCCTTGCTTGGTCACCGCCTTATATAGTCCAACAGGGTGCTTGCCTACGCACCGAGAACTTTCTTGGTTGTTCGCTTTTCGTGTTCTGGAAGGGTCGGTCTTATTTATTAGCATCTCCTCTTTGCATCGTATTCGCAAACACTCGCGCCATCTCTCTTCCTCTTCCTAGTTATACGCTTGCATGCATAAGCGTAGCCATCGTTATCTCGGTTGTGTTAACTAGTGGTGGGAGTGCTATTGAGTTAGGGATGGTACATGCTTGAGAATAATCGCCACACTGCCCTCCACCTAAGTCTGATTGTCCCGATCAGACACATTGCCGGAACCAAACGCAGCTAGCCTTTCCAAATGGACCACCTTCATCTTATTCCTTGGCCTTCCCATAGTTTGTATGCGATATACCACGTCGTTGATCCGTTTTATGACTTTGTATGGGCCTTCCCAGTTACATTGTAGTTTTGGGGACAAACCTTTCTTACGCTGTGGGTTGTATAGCAGCACTAAATCTCCTTCTATAAAACCTTCTGAATTTATTGCTTTGTCGTACCTGGCCTTCATCTTATCGCTCATGATCTTAGTGCGTTGTCTCACAAGGTCGTGAATTTCTCTCATTTCTTCTTCCAATACGCTAGTAGATTTCCGAGCATTTACTCCTGCATCAGCGTTTATCCCAAACTTCAAGTCAGCTGGCAATCGAAGATCATTCCCGAAAATTACCTTTGCCGGAGTCTGACCAGTTGTTTCATGTACTGCAGAGCGATATGCCATTAGGAATAAGGAGATGTGAGTATCCCAATCCTTCTGGAACTTATCCACTACTTTCTTCAGGTGCTCTTCCAAGGTTCTATTGAATCGTTCCACCATGCCATCTGACTGAGGATGTAGTGCAGTTGTTCGAGTTTTCCGAATGCCCAATGTCTTGCACATTTCCTGGAACACAGCTGATTCGAAATTTCTGCCTTGGTCAGAATGTATCTCCATCGGTGCACCAAACCTAGCTACCCAATTGTTAGTAAACACTTCTGCTATGGTTTCTGCCTCTTGATTTGGAATAGGGTACACTTCTGGCCACTTGCTGAAATAGTCCATAACTACCAGGACATATTTGTTTCCGAGTTTGCTAGTAGGAAATGGACCAGCTACATCCATGGCTATCCTCTCAAATGGCGCACCTGAGTTATACTGTTTCATTTGGCCATGGCTCCTTGATTTCGGTCCTTTAGCTTTGATGCATACTTCACAGTTGCCAATCCACTCCGCGACCGATTGACGGCAACCAACCCAATAGAATCTTTGCTTGACTTTTTCCAAGGTTTTGGTGACTCCAAGATGACCTCCGCTTGGACCGTTATGTAATTCATTGAGTACATCAGGGATTTTCTTCCTTGGGACGACAATTAGCTTTCGAACACATTGACCATCCTCACTTTCCCATATTCGATGCAAACAACCGGATTCTAATTGCAAACTATTCCACTGTGCCCAATATGACTTGGCAACAGGACTTTCTGCTGACATCTCCTCTCTTGATGGTCGCTCGTTTCGTTCGATTCCTTGCATTACACGTGTAAGATTTGGATCTTCGTGCTGAAACCTCCTTAATTGATCCATGTCCCATTCGTCCGTAGATGTTATAGTCATGAGCCGCACATCTATAATGTCTTCCTTGGCCTCAGCTTTGGAACAATGCTTGCATTCCAAGTTACATGGTCTTCGTGACATTGCATCAGCATTTCCGTGGGTGCTACCTTTGCGATGCTCTATGGAAAAGTCATAACTTTGCAGTCGCTCTATCCACCGTGCCAATTGACCTTCCGGATTACGGAACTGTAAGAGCCATTTCAACGCTGCGTGGTCTGTCCTGACATGGAATCGCTGCCCATAGAGATACTTGTGGAAATGCTTAACGCACTCTACCAATGCCAACAGTTCTCTCCGGGTTACACAATAGTTCCTTTCAGGCTTCCCAATTGTTCGGCTATAGTATGCAACTACCTTCTCCTGTCCATCAACAATCTGGGACAAAACACCTCCTATAGCATAACCACTCGCATCTGTATCCAGAATAAACTTTGAACCTGGAATTGGATATGCTAACATCGGGGCAGTGCATAGTCGTTCCTTCAATGTTTGAAAAGCCACCTCCTGTTCCTTCTTCCATTCAAAACTCATATTCTTCCTTGTAAGGTCATGGAGACTACTAGCTACGCTGGCAAAACTTGGTACAAATCGGCGATAATACGTGCACAGCCCAAGGAAGCTCCGTAACTCATGCAAATTTCTCGGTCTTGGCCAATCCTTTACGGCTTCGATCTTTTCCTTAGCAGTGCAGATTCCCTCCGTAGTTACCTTGTGACCCAAATAACTTACTTCCTTTTTAAACAAGGAACACTTCTTGGGACTTAGTTTCAGACCAGCACCAGCTATTCTTTGGAAAACTTCATCCAAGTTCTTTAGGTGTTCCTCAAAGCTTTTTCCCAGCACGATAATGTCGTCGAGGTACACCAAACATGTTTGCCAGTGCAATCCTTTTAGTATCTGGTCCATGAGTCTCTCAAAAGTAGCTGGAGCATTGCATAGTCCGAAGGGCATTACCGTAAATTGCCAAAGCCCTTCTCCAACGCTGAAAGCCGTCTTCTCTTTATCTTCATCCTTTACCTCCACTTGCCAGTAGCCGCTTTTCAAGTCCAGTGTGGAAAACCATTTCGTGCCAGATAACGAGTCCAGAGTATCGTCGATTCTTGGCAATGGATAACTGTCCTTCTTCGTTACGTCGTTCAATTTCCGGTAATCCACACAGAACCTCATTTTTCCATCTTTCTTTTTCACTAGTACTACCGGTGAGCTCCATGGACTAGCTGATGGTTCGATCACGCCGCTGTCACTCATTTCCTGTATAATTTCTTTAACTACTTGGCGTTTGGCCAATGGAATACTACGAGGAGCTTGGCGGATGGGCCTTGCATCACCAGTATCAATTTGATGCTTCACAACTTTGGTCCGACCTGGTTTAGAACCATCCTTGTCAAATATGGTCGAGTACTTTGATAGAAGTTCCTTTGCCTTTTTCTGATGATCTTTTTCGAGGCCTGCCGTCCACGACGTGATATCATCTGAAAGATTAATCTTGATGGTAGAATCATTTTCCTGAAGCTGTTCGCAATTGATAACTACCTCGACCTCTTGGCATTGTCCCAATATTGCTCCTTTGGAAAGTTTAATCGGCGATTTGAACTCATTAAGTACTCTTACCGGTACACGTCCATCTTGTTTTGTCATGGCCAGGGTTTTTCCTACTAATATGTTCGTCCTTGATTTGTTTGCTGCCTCGACAACCCACAATTTGTTTGTCCCATAATCTCCATCAATCTTTGCCCATATGATTGCTTCCGACTTCGGTGGAATTTGTTGGCTCTCCTCAACAAGCACTCGCTTACTAACGTATTTGTTTTCGTAACCAAAATTTAATGGCACATCCATGTTCTGGTAATTCATAATCCTGTTTTGCATGTCGATCTTGATGCCTTGCTCGCTTAAGAAGTCCACACCAACTATGATTTCGTCAACAATATCTGCTACTATAAAACTGTGTAGAACGGCCACGTTCCCAATTGCGATTTCACATGTTACTTCTCCTAGGACATGGGTGTCCTCACCAGTGGCCGTACGTAACTTTGCTCCATGCAATGGTCTCACCTCCTTGTTGACTAAATCAGATCGAATTATGGAATGCGATGCGCCTGTATCCACAGTTAGTAAGTGCTCTTTTCCATCCACATATGCAACAACAGTAACATTACTAGCTTTCCTTCCGATCTGTGAGACAGAGATTATGGGGCATTCATTTGCGGGAGCCAGTCCACGCCCCTTTCGGCTGGCTCGATTTAGTTTAACGACTGATTTGGTTGGGAAATTTGCTCATCTCCTTCAGCTTTGCGTTTTCGTCCACCTGAATTGCTGAGGTTACTGGAGCCAGTGCCGCAATAACGTGCTATGTGACCAGGTTTTCCGCACTTAAAGCATTTAATGGCACCATCACTTTTTTTCTGTACTCCGTTCAACGCTTCCAAAATTTTGTCTACCCAAGCCGGAGTTTCCACTTCTACACGATGAGCCTTGTACGCAGGTTTACTTAATAGCGAGGCTGTTTCCTGCGTTAGAGCATGTGATACCGTTTCAGAGAATGTCCGTTTGGGGTTTGCATATGTGGCCCGCTTCGTCTCTACATCGCGTATTCCATTTATAAAACTTTGGATTTTTACCCTCTCAGTGTACTCCACAGGTGCGTCCGCATTTGCCAAATGGGCCAATCTCTCGATGTCCGATGCAAATTCCTGCAAAGTCTCATTAGGTTTCTGGGATCGATTCTGTAGCTCTATTTGGTATATCTGCTTTCGATGTTCGCTACCATAGCGTCTTTCAACCGCACCCATCAATGCATCATAACTGTTCCTTTCGGACTCGGGAATAGTCTGTAAGATTTCTGCTGCAGGTCCCTTCAATGCCACGAATAGTGCTGCAACTTTATCTTCAGTGCACCAATTATTCACCGCAGCCGTCTTCTCAAATTGTAGCTTAAATACCTGGAATGGAACAGAACCATCAAATGACGGGGATTTTACCTTGGGAGTATTCGCTGAAGCAGATGGACGGTTCAGTTGCAACTCCTGGATACGGCCCCTTAACGCATCTACCTCGGTCTCTATTTTATCTTGAAATTGTGCAATTTTTGCATCTTGTGCTTCCAACTGCGATGACATATACGCCTTTTGTTCTTCCAGTTGAGCGGAGAGCTGTGATGAAATATTGGCCGAAATTTGAGACGACATTTCTATAATACGAGTCTCTTGGGCCTCCATTCGACATGCAATGTGTGTTTTCTGTTCTTCCAGCTGAGATGCCATGCAAGTTTTCTGTTCTTCGAGCTGAGATGCCATTCGAGATGTAATACGCGTCTCTTGTTCTTCCATTTTAGTGGACATCTGAGTTAATACAGCCAATATCATGTTTGTGTCCACAGTTGCTCCTGGATTCGGAGACTTATTTTTTTCTTCCATTTTTGTTGGTGCCTCCTCCACAAGATGAAAAACATGATCATCAACGTTGATTCCTTCCGCTTCCATAGCCTCTCGCAATCGTGACTGTAACTCTGATTTATTGCCTGTAGTGTTTAGTCCGCGTTGTTCCAACTCATTTTTGAGTTGCTGAATCTTTAATTCATTCAGCTTTGCCATGTCTTTGTTATCCTGGAAAACTCTCGGTATTTATTTAACAATATCACTTCTGACACCAATTGTGACGAATTCGACGATTCCTTGATTATCAATCCTGGGTTCGATCACTATAAAGTCGAATAAACACACGCACAGATAATGTAAGTAATAGCTAGTTTTATTTACTAGTAATAAACGCAAAACAATTTTAAGAGTTTGATAACTTTACAGTAGTTCACTATTGAACGCTTGAAAATAAACTGATCAACCTGCCTTGCTTGGTCACCGCCTTATATAGTCCAACAGGGTGCTTGCCTACGCACCGAGAACTTTCTTGGTTGTTCGCTTTTCGTGTTCTGGAAGGGTCGGTCTTATTTATTAGCATCTCCTCTTTGCATCGTATTCGCAAACACTCGCGCCATCTCTCTTCCTCTTCCTAGTTATACGCTTGCATGCATAAGCGTAGCCATCGTTATCTCGGTTGTGTTAACTAGTGGTGGGAGTGCTATTGAGTTAGGGATGGTACATGCTTGAGAATAATCGCCACAATATATAAAATTCTTAGGCGGCCGCCGTGGTGTGAAGGTAGTGTTGCCGGCCTACCACACCGAAGGTCCATGGTTCGAGCCCTGGTACAGGTAACATCAAAAGTGATTTGAAAAAAGTTTTTCAAAAACGGGGTCGCCCCTCGGCAGTGGTTTGGCAAACTCTCCGAGTGTATTTCTGCCATGACAGGCTTCTCAGCAAAAATTCGTCTCCTTTGTAGATGCCGTTCGGAGTCGGCAAAAAACTGTAGGTCCCACCAATTTGTAGGGAAAATTCAAATCGGCACACCACAAATTGGAAGAGAAGCTTGGCGCAAAAATCTCTTAGGAGGTTTATGATGATATACCTGTTGTATATCGCGCCATAGAGATAGAGAGATATAAAATTCTTAGTTCACATTACCTAACTTTTATGAATTATTTATGTTTAACCTTGAGTCTTAAGTCATGAACTCAGAAAAGTAGCATACAAATCCAATTTATGTTAAGTATAATAATTTGTTTGTATTACTATATGTTAAAACAACCTTAATTATACTTCTCAAATAAGTAAAATGATTTAAAACATAATGCCTTGGTATCTTTTATACCTTTTATGAACATTAAATGGTATTATAACTTTGGTCCGATGTTTGTAAGTATGAGAAGAGGAAGAGATAGACCCACCAATAAGTAAACCGAAATGATCAGGGCGATGAGCTGAGTCGATTTAGCCACGTCCGTCTTTCTGTATGTTTCAACGCAAACTAGTCCATCAGGTTTTGAAATATATCGATGAAATTTGCTAAGGGGCCGTCATTTTGTAAAATATTAATCATTTGTCGGAACCAGCAAGATCGGGCCAATACAATATACAGCCCCCATACAATCGATTGTTCCGATAAACGGAGTTTGGCCTATAAATCTTGAAATTTAAGAGCTAGGAACTTTAAATTTTTCGGGGTTTGCACATATTCTATTCGTAATGTGACACAACTTATAGCTCCCGTATAATCGATAGTTCAAATAAATGGGTTTTGGGCTATAAATTTTGCAACTAAAAAGCTACGAACGTAAAATTTTGCACATTGGGTACATATAATATATGTAACGCGAAAAATGAAAATCAGCCAGACCGGATCTACATAACATAGAATATATATAATCGATTGTTCCGATAAATGGGGGTTGGGCTATGTATCTTTAAATTAATAGTTTTGCAGAGTTTGTACTAATTCTAAGTAAGGATCGGACACTTGAAACCGTGATGCGTATTCATGAAAAGTATAAAGTCTTCGTCACAGTCGAAAACATCCCTTTCCTTACTTGATTTTTCTTAATACGAAATGTGAGTCCTGAGGACTCAGTTTAGTGGTTTACGTAATTTTTCCTAGGGGGTGCGATCAAGGGTGTATGACCATCCCAGCTACTGTAACCTTCATTTAAGGTTTCTGTCATTATTTCCACGTGATATCCCAATATATTCCCTTAACTTTGCCAGGTCTCCACTTGATATGATAAACAGGCTGTTTTAGTTATAGAGCAAAATTTTAAACAAAACCAAATTTGTTCAAAAATCGCTATTTTTATAGAAAATGAATGAGATGACAAGGCTAAATCAAAAATGTCCTAGCAACAAAAAAGACTAAAGAGTGTGTTAGCTTAGAGTATTTGAATCGACGTGCTCCGCATAAGTGGCAAGTGCTCCACCCCCTGAGCAACGATGCACACAAAAATGATTCCAGCAAAATCCAATTACGTACTTCAAATGGGTTTCCGACATAAAAACGGACGACTAAGTTTTAATTTTTCTTTGAAAACAATTTTAAGATTTGTAGCTTTCTACTCAGTGAGCTTTTAAAGCTAAACCAAAAGAAATTAAAAATCAGAGCAGCAAATGAAAGGTTTGGTATTTACTACAAAAACCTTTCCAGGTGTACACTTGTGTGTGCTGGTCGCTAAGTCGGCTGCTTTGGGTAGCAAATCGGTACAATCGTCTACGGTTTCAAAGTACGTATATGAAAAGCTCCAAGAAATAAGCTCTGCTTGACTGTTTTACTGTATGTATACCTAGCGCCCACTTGTTAAGTTTAATTTTTTTATGTGGTATAATAGATCAGAAACTTATACCCTAGTTGTTCATTTATATCCCAGCAATATTTGCCACTGGACTCATTTGTTAAAAAACTTCAAATTTCCATATTTTCCAACAGAGCCTATAAAGACGATGGTAGATCAGAAAAAAAAAATCCGATATGGAAGTTAATGTTCTTACGAAAGTTCAATGTAATCGCAAGGTAGTTTGTTGTTGTATCCACACTTCAAAGTGTTTAAAGGATTCCACATTGATCATACTGCCGGTCGTTCCAGCTTTGAGACTCGCTAGTCTTAAGGTTTTGGCACAATGCACGCATGCTTTGCTAGCTTTGCATCGAGAACTGTCATTCATTCAAAACTACTAAAATGTATGAAATTTGGAAAGCCTTACTTTTCTCACTTGAAGCTTTTTACTATTACAGGCTTCTAAGCTTCCATAGAAGCTTTGAAAGAAAAACAAGGTAAACTCGAGTAAACAAAGCCAGCTGAGCAAGCTCGCATTTGGCCAAAACCTTATTACTAAAACTGAAGGTCCTGTTGTAGCGCATTCGGCCTTATAAAGAAATATACCGAATATTCGTCTTCGGCCAAAGTTTTACCTCGATCAGTCACTAATGGTTATATATAAATTTAAATTTTGTTTGCTTTTTAGCTTATACGTTTTGATTATTTTTACTCCCTTTTTTTGTATATATCCTTATATCTTCGTTCTTTTTTCGCCATATTCAAAGCCAAATTCCTCATATATTATGTGTGATTGTCATAAATTTTATTCCATTATCACATTGAAAAGCTGTCTAGCAACCATCTCTTATGCATGTGGTGCGAGTAATCAAGTTAGATTTGTTTCAAAAACCTATTTATACTCATACATTGAAAAAAAAAATTTACAAGGTTATTCTTGCGTCGCAAATTAAATTGATTGAGGTAGGCTGTGGTCATGGAGGCGTATGAGTGGCATATTGGCTGTATGAATTCGGTTTTCGCCTGTGATTGCGAGAGTCATTTTAATTAAAGCTGCGACTTTCAGCAATGAAAGAGTAACTTTGTTACAATAAGTCAACGTCAATGATGGCTGGCGAACAAAAAAATTCAAGTTCAATAGCCAGTAATGGAGGGTAAAAACCACAAAAAAAACACTAGGTTTGATTGTAAACCATCCGAAAACGAAAACTCGCCAAATTTCATACAAAAACCACTTTCCGCTTGTTGCATAAACTGACACTTTCCATTGCCCGGCATATTTAATGGTTGGGCATTTTCGAATGTTTAGGTAGTTTGAGATCGAAAATTTCCTATGAAGTACAAATTCTATACCGGTTTTAGATTTCCACACTTCTTATTCACAGCTGGGCGGTGTGAAAAGACCTTACCTATCACTGTATCAGCATACTCATCAGGTAGGGAAATGTTTTGCTGGTTGGCCATATTGGGGACTCCATAACGAAGCATTAACTCAACCTAGCAATTTTCGTAAATATAGGGGGCCGCCACCCGGGGATAGTGGTGGTGCAAAAATCAGCAAAAATGCATGTTAACAGTTTGTTGTAGGGGAAAACTAAGAACATCACACCACAAATTGGAAGAGAAGGGCGGTATTAATATTTACGGAATATGCATCTCGGAATTAATAAACGGTGTGAATATTATGCTAGTCAAATGCATTTATTGAATGCTAGCGCAGAGAGTCAATGAGCTAAGTACAGAAATTAGCCAACACTTAATAGGCGGATTCAATGACAGCATCTACGTTCAAGCCTAAAAAAGTGATGTTTGAGAACAAGCCTTATCAAGCAACAGTATATAATAAAGGGGGAATTACTATAAATATAATTTTTGCTGGGTTTAATGAGAATGGATTATACGATCACTCTTCTTTTGTTCATGGGAGACAGAAGAAATATCTACTAGAACGATCTGTATACTGTATACTGAGCCTTCAGCCTGGGACACTTTAACTTAGCTACTTTTGGTAAGGTTAAAATTAAGCGGGTTTTTTTTATCAAAATGTCGAAAGATTACCCTTTCTCTTATGTACTTCCAAAACCATTTAATATGTGGGAGTGGGCTTTTTGTTTTTTTATGTACCTAACGATTTATGAATGTACGTAAGACAGTCCGCTCCAAGCAATTGAAAAATAATCCGGCATAGATTAGGACCGTAAAATTTTCACTAGGAGCGTATTTAAACGGCTGTGGTAGAGCCGCCTACATTGAGTAAAAGCAATCCACAAAGTAAAGTGATATTCAACTATCCTGGCACATAGAGATATAGCAAACAAATCTTTCACACCTGCCTTTATTATAAAGCTCTATGAAGTTATGCTCTTACCAACAAAAGACGCTTCAACAGCTGACACTTTGATTGCGTTTTAATCGGCTAAGAATACCATTTGCATATTTCTGCCATAGCTCATGCAAGTTAAGCGCTTTAGCCTAACACTACTACTATCACTGACCGCCGAGCTATGTTCACCGGTCAGCTATACATGCAGACACACATATTAATGTGCACTGCTGGATACATTGTAAACATGTTTCAACTTTAAAGCTTTGAAAAAACTGCGAAATTTTGTATAAAAAGCGTGAAAAATATGTCTATGGCCATGTCGATTTGCCGGCATGTCCTACATCCCACCGCCGTGTCAGTACCAGCACATTCACAACTACACAAGTTGGTACAACGAAATGAATAGAAAATTATTTTGGCAGATGAAAATGAATTGCACGAAAACATTCACAACTTCACACAAAAGCCAAATTCGGTTAGCACAACATGAAAACGGGATATGCGTGGGCAAATATGTATGTAGCTGTGTGGATTTACGTATGCCTCAGAGCTCCCGCTTTACTAAAAACATCGCTTACATAGATTATAAGGCAGCCATGAGCAGCAATTGGAAACATACATGCAAACTCTTATAAAACATCTACCCAACTAGCAAAGTAATCGTAAAGTATATTTTTTAAAAACTTACTGTTGTACTGATTGTGTTTATTGTAAAGTCGCAACCATTTACCGGTTTGATCGATTATTTTTTGGAAAGCATATTTATTAGTATTGTTGTAGACATTTGTCTACATACAGCAAACAATCAAAATAATCAAAAGTAATCAAAAAATCATTAGTAATCAAAAAATTTTGGTTTTTAATTTTTTCGATTATTTCAGATTTTTCCTTTTTTTATACCTTTCATGAACATGAAATGGTATTATAGTTTTGGTCCGATATTTGTAAGTATGAAAGAAGCAGAGATATACCCACCAATAAGTATACCGAAATGATCAGGGCGATGAGCTAAGTTGATTTAGCCATGTACATCTGTCCGTCCGTCCGTCCGTCTGTCTGTTTGAACGCAAACTAGTCCCTCAGTTTTAGATATAGCTCGATGAAATTTGGTAAGAGGCAGCCATTTTGTGTAGCATTAATCATTTGTCGGAACCAGCATGATTTCATACAATCGATTGCCCCGATAAACGGGTCTTGACCTATAACTGTTGCAATTAAAAAGCTAGGAACGTAAAATTTTTGGTACATACTATATATGTAATGTTTGTAGTGAACATCACCCAGATCTGACCAACATAACATATAGCTCCCATATAATCGATAGCTTCGATAAATGGGTTTTGGGCTATAAATTTTGCAATTACAAAGCTAGGAACGCAAAATTTTAAAGGTTTGGTACATACGATATATGTAATGTGTGTAGTGAAAATCACCTAAATCGGACCAACATAACATATAGCTCCCATACCATCGATGTTTCCGATAAATGGGGTTTCGGCTATGTATCTTTAAATTTACATTTTTGCAGAGTTTGTACTAATTGTGAGTAAGGGCACTTAAAACCGTGATGCGTATTCATGAAAGGTATAAAGTCTTCGGCACAGTCGAAGAAAGCTTTTTCCTTACTTGTTTATTGATTCATTTTGATTTTTTTTTCCTTTCTAATGATAATCAAATACTAATTACATATTTCAACCTATGTAAACTTATGTAAACTTTTGAAGCGTTTGAAACTAAGCGTTATATAGTCGAAACGGTTCGTTGATTACAAGCTTATGATTACCTAAAGGAAAAACTTGAAAATATACTTATAAACAAATACTAAACCTTAGCTTAAGCGATATTTTTATTTTGTTTGCCATTGCAATAAAATAAATTCCTTTTTTTTTAATTAAACGTTGAATGCTGATATTCTGACAAGTTATTAGCAAATTGTGGAAAAGATTCATAGGTTAAGGTAAAAGCTTTGAAAAAATATACTAATATACAAACATTTTAAGTTGAATAAACAAAGATTTTGAAAAAACTTTTCTGGAATTTTGCATTTCACTTTTATTCTTAAATTTGTTTACTTTGAAACTAAAAATAGTTTAATATTGCAACCGCTTACTTATTGAAGCCGGTTTAGTTTGAGTTATTTTTAAAAGCGCTTACAAAAATGTTTATTGGGTATATTCTGTAGAAAAGAGAAACTGATAAAAAAGCTTATAAAAATAAACCGAGTATTGCATTCAATTGAAGTTTTATTGCATTTGCAATAACTTCACATGAACTCCTTTTTCGGGCACCCAGATTATCCTCGGTCTTCCGAAATGGTTTGATACAAACTGAAACTTGCGCTTTCCATTCAACCAAACTTTTAAAAAAATTAAAAGGATATTATAAATCCGATGTGATTTCTGTACAAGAGGAAACAATAAGCCCGAAAAAAGTTATCCCGGAGGAACTACGCAGGTTTGTGAGTGTATGTTGATCAATTGTTCCTGAGCCATTCCATATTGTTGTTGTTGTTTGGAACGACAAGTTACAGTCCTTTGACAGATATGAATCGGGTATGTTCCGGTACTGCCTCACGGGATATGCCCGAATGTCGCGAGAGCTATTTGTTATGTCCAGTGCGAAATTCTAGGACATGTCAGCTCTCCCTCCGTAAGGAAGGAAAATATGGGTAACGAGAGGTGAGAGGCATCATAGCGTAGATCAACCATAGAGTTGTAGGTCATTGACTTTAGACTGCGACACAGCTTGGACCTCAGCCTACCACCTATGCAGATGTATACGTCCCTCACGCTTAGTATGACCTCTATCTAGCCTACGGCGAACTTCAAAATTGTACAGCTTAATTTTAACGGATTATCTTGCGGAGATAACTGAATTTATGAAGCTAAACAACCTCAAAATCGTAAACAATGTAAATCGGAAAAACCATCTCAGCGGTAAGGGGGGTGGTCTCGCGTTCATAATACACCATACTGTACAATATAACCTATTTGTTCCCGATATCGATCGTAACCCTGCTAAAACAAGGAAAGCCTTTGATTCAAGGAGAATCATGTCGTCCGATATCTCTCCTGTCGTCGGCTTGAAGTTATTGGAGCCCAGTCTGCCCCCATTAAAACACTGCAACCTGCACTTGACCCGAGACTTACATGGCTTCCGGAAATATCACGGCACGACATCTGCTTTGAATACCATAACGACATAGACAAACTGTAGTTTGACCTGACACCCTCCAAGCTATAAGACGGTGCTCGTAGCACTCGACCTTTCCAAAGCCTTAGACACGGTCAACCACATCACACTCCAAAGAGACTTGGAAGAGACACCGCTCCCTATCAGCCTAAAAAATGGGCCGCTAAGTACCTCAACGGTCGGCAGGCATTAGTCAAGTTCAAGAACAAGAAATCTAGACCTCAAAGAATCAAAGAAGGGCTTCCTCCCCCACTAGAGGGAGTCTGCATTCTTTCTTACGCTGAAAACCTTACGGTTATGTCTTCGGGTAAGGGCCCCTCCATTGACGAACTCTGTACAAGAATAAACTGTTACTACAGAGACCTTTCCAGATTTTAGTCGCCTCTTACGACAGGTGTGCCCTGTCTCCGACTAAATCGACGGCGACTCCTTTTACGAAGTGGAACGTACAAATGCGGCAAGAGCTAAACGTCCACCTAGTTGGGTTACCTCTACCTACTGTTGACCACCCCAAAATCTTGGGCCTGACGTTTGACAACAGCCTCACCTTTGCTCGCCATGTTACCGCAATAGCCACAAAGGTACATAGCCGCAACAAGATCCTCGTGTCACTTGCCGGCAGCACTTGTGGAAAAGATAAAGAAACCTTGCTTGCTACATATATAAGGCCTTTGGAAGGCCGCTTATTGATTATGCCGCGCCCATATGGTCGCCCAACCTGCTTATGTCATCTGTGTCTTACCTCCATTAGGAGGCTAAAATGCTCAATGTTGGCGAGCACGCGGAACGCTCGAGCAGACAGTTTCTACTTAACTGCCACAAAGCTTGCCATCCGAACCGTCATCTATTGGATGAAGCTCCGCCTCCTAGATACATAAGGAAACATCAACTAAAAAACACAGTGGAACGATATGCGATCAAAATGACGGCATGATACTAACATTCTTTTCTAGACTATTTATGAATATTCACAAATTATCAAGGACACAGAATCTGAGGTTTAAGCTATTACCAATTGAAATTGTGAACAGTCGCTAATTTTTGTAAAAAAAAAACTACGGGTGGGATATAAATTTTTGGAAATTAACTCAATCAAAAAATTTATTTCGTGCAGAACTAAGTATTCGGGGTCAGCTAGTATCATTATACAGCACAGATTATGGGGAAGCGAGCAAACAAATTTTATTGTTCAAATCGAAATACCTAAAATGTCACAAAAAGCATTAAGATAAGTTAAATTTATCGAAAATGAAGAATGCTTCCTGTAAGCGATACCCTCTAATACACATGCATACATATAAGTTGAAAATTTACACGAACTAGTACTGCCATCTAAAACTCTAAAAAAAATTCTAAATTAATTAGATATTTCAAACAACTCAAGCTGATTTCGGACAAAAAGCGTCCTTTCAACTCAGCGCAAGAGCTCAAGCTTAAGTGCAATGGAACAAAAAGCTGCTCCCACTAAAAGGAAAGTTTTGTTCGACAACTCATTAAATATGATTTTTATTAATTAATCATACTTATGAAGAACTTAAACAACCAACAAACAACATCTTGCAGTCATGCCAACATGTTGTCTCGCAATACCACCTTTTTTTATCCATTTAAACTTTTTTTATTATTTGTATTTCAGTTGAAATTTCGTTTCGATTACTATTACGTCTCTTTGTCCGTCTCATCCCTATATTAACTTATTCAACCCTTTGGGTCTTCTTTCACCCGCCTAAACCGGCACTTTCGGTAGCATACTGCTGGCCATTTCTTTTCATTGTACGCCATATATTTACTGTTATTTATTCATGTTATTATAACGCTATATTTGTATCATTGCCTTTCATTTGTGGAGTGCAAAATGTTTTAATAAATTATTGCTTTTCCTTGAAAAAGTTTCCATTTCTCTGACCCAACCTTTTCACTATTACCAGCCTCAATCGATCGATCGTCTTCGGTAGTTAGATAAAAAATAAAAAAATTGGAGAACCGGAGTAGGTATAAAACAAAAGCCATTTGAATGTCCTTCCATCTAAACAAAATGAATTGTATGTCATGGAAGTAGTGTTGATTGGGGCAAAAACTCTGACCAGCCGTGTGGTGATTAAAAAGTTTGGGTGAAAAGTTAAGCCCCAGCAAATTATTGCTTGGGCCTTAGTTTCAAAACGAAAGTCGACCACATTGCTGGAGGCCGAATTGTCCGAGGTTCAAATAAGGGGAAGAAAGTGGCTAGAGGATATGCTGTATTTAGAAGCAGACAAAATGGCAGCTTTACAACTTCCGCTTGATTGTACAAGCAATCCGCCAACCAACTAGCAACCTAGTGAGATAGTCGTCAATACAGTGGGAAATGAAGCGCAGTGAAGTGAAGCGTAGTATGTTGCAAGAGTACTAGGGCTGTCTGATAAATATTAGTATCTAAGATGCATCGTTATTGAACAGTATGGATTGAACTACTTAGTAGCCGTTTTTAGAGCCACAGTTAACACTAACTGGCAGCTAATTTGGGAAACGGTCCTTAGAGGACGACGACAAGACAATAACAGACATTTGTCGGTTAATCGCGGGTCATTTCGGTATGTAAAATATGCTGTCGTGGGACACTTACCATTTGGTGTAGTCAAGAGGAGAGTTCTTTACACATTTTATTTTTTTTTGTTTGCTTTGATGCGTCATGAACCGATACAAGTTTGCTAATAAAATACGATTGCTCTATAATGTAGAGTCTATATTAACGTTGAAATTAACTCTCAGTACCTACTCGATATAGGTCAAATAATGTAGATGAATCAACTACTTTATCAAGTACTTTCTACTAATATATTTTGGTAAGGGCAAAAGAAGGGTATACTCGTACAACTACAAAGTTCATATGGGGAAAGTTTTCATTACGAAGAAGGCAGCCTATTCGTAATTTGGTTTTTGTAAAAGAACTTCTAACTTACTTTAGTCTTCGGAAGCTGCTATGAGTTTTCGAGTAGTATTTCTCTCATATAATCTGAGAGATATTCCATCTATTGCTTACTAGAAAAATATATAGGATAATAATTTGTCGCGATTATCAGGAGATCCAAGTAGATGTTCTTTTTCAACTTGTGTTGTCCTACTTTTGATTCTTTATACTGGCGAGACAAAGTGTAGGTAATGACAGCAGCCTTATGTTAATGTCGAATAAGCGTGATTGTTTTATCGATTTACTCGTAAACAGCTCTTGGTACTAGAACGAATGCAATGGAAACGATCGTGTGAACTTTCGGGTAATGTATTTTAGTCGCCTCTTCAGACAAGCATGCCTCACCACGGTACATTCTAAACAAACTTGCCTGCAGGGGGCTTCCACCGGATCGCCGCCAACAGTTCTGCCTCCTTAATAGATAGTTACAGAGCGATTTAGTTAGTTCAATTTGACTATATTCTCAAACTTGTAGTTTAATAGATACAATGTGGACCTTTTGCCAGAGTTCCTCCATTCCAGAAACCGCGACATTCCTCAAAGTATCGGTTATTATACCCAACCTACTTAAATTCTGCTACACTCAGAGAAAAACACCATTCTAAAATGCAGCACCACCGGTCTTAGTTTCATATTTTCGTGTTCTTCCTTTTTTGGTCTTAAAACTAGAACACTTGTTCTGGAAAATACACCACCCTGTCTCAAAACAGCAACCTTGTTCTATTATCGAGAACATATGTTCTATTATCGAGAACAATGCTCATTTTCATTTTGTCGTTCGTTGTAGCGGTGTGGTTACTGAAAAATTGTGTAAAATAAAATGGAAAAATCGAGAATTTGGAAACAATTTTAAAGGAAATGGAAATGGAAGTGCTTCCATATTTAAAAGGTAAGTTGATGTATACATATATGCATAGTCTTGTTCCTACTTGCAGAAAGGAATTCAATGAATGGTTAAAATGGTTTTCAGTAATTATTTTTGCAAACAAGCACGTTTTATTCCCAGGATAGGCCAAACCCGTTCTTGAAATATACAGAAATGGTTCTAAACTGAAGCACGAAATGTTCTCAATATGAAGCCAAAATGTTCCCAAAACAAGCAAAAAATGTTAATAATTGAATTAGTTCTCAGAACATGCACAGAACGTTCTAAAAATAAAGCCAAAATGGTCTTAAAATGAGTCCAAAATATTCAGTAATCAAATCCAAACTGTTCATGAAATACGAAAGGTGTGCTTGAAAAATTCGTTTTCAAAATAAGACCGTCGTTCACGAGTTTAGTCAAAACGTACTTAACAGACTTTCGTGTACGAATGTTCTCAATTTTTAACTTGTTTCGTTCGTTTTAGAATGATTTTTTCTTTGAGTGTAACGGTATTCTTAGTTGCACATAACATGATAGTCCAGGTCGATGCAGGCCATCTCGTGTGCACACTCTGTTCGACATTAATTACGACTTTATCGACATGCCTTCGCCATTTCTATTGCCTGCAAATGTTTGTAAAAGGACTACGCAGTTGAACCGCAATACATAAATGTCACGCTACTGTATCAACCTTCCCTCGTACACCAACAGCAAGCAATTGCTTAATGCTTCTTTCGACAGTGTCATTCGCGTGTGTTATTTCTGAGCGAGAAAGCAAGTGGAGCAAATATAAATTGATGCACTTCCTCACAACCGAAACATTACTGTTATTTTTGGGGATCATACAATATTAACGGAATACGGGGGCTAACGAAAAAATAAGAAACAGAAACAACAACAAAATAAATAGAAAGCATTTAATGAAAATGAAAATGAACAAAACTAGAATTTTCGGTTTACCAGACAATTTGCACTACGCCGCAATAGCAACAGAGCATTTCAACTATGCACATAGTAAGTATGTATGTAGCTATATATGTATTTTTGATATGCACTTGTGCGCTTGCACTCGCTTACGATTTTTGCCAATTTGTTACAAAATATTCCGGATGCTCGCTTTTTTCACTTCAATTATTATAGTTTATTTTACACATTCCACACAACAGTTGAATTTCGAGAACATGGGGGAAGGTGTGCAAGGGTTAACACGAGGGAAAGCATCGGATAGAAAGCCGGAAATGTACAAATAAAATATTTTACGTTTGTTAAAACTGTTGGCTTACTCTACATAATGTCAGCTTTGTATTCGTAGTTAAGTAATATGTGTGTATTAATGTTTGCGAATATGCGCTGATGATGGGGTTTTACTATAGAAGATGGTGTCGGCATGATAACACGAGGATTAAGTGTTCATGAGAATATGAAGCCAAGTATTTTGGTTGGTAATGCAACGTCGTGTAGAATTTTGTTTATCTCATTCGCAGGGTTAATGATTTTATTAAATGCACCGTACTGAAATACGTAGGAGTAGGATTTTGTGTTTCGCGGCAAGTCAATGGGGCACAGACCCTAGAAGTCTTTTTATTTGTTGTCGTTGTGCTTTTGTTTGAGTTAAGCTATTTCTATTTTTTGCTATTGTTGTGGATTTGTCGGATTTTTTTGCCGATATATGTATTTGTTGCTGTAGCATCTTTAATATCTTACTTAGTGGGTGTAAATGGTCATTGGTGGTCAAAGAGCTTATCTAATGAGGGGACCATAATCATATAAATAAATCTCAGTAAAATAAGACAACAAAGCATGGAGTAGGATATTCGTTAAACTAACAAGACTTATACAAAAAAAAGGCGTGAGTACCAAGTACTCGTGGAGGTTGAGGTGTAAACATGTACATCCGCACATAAATTTAATTCAATAAGAGATCGCCTAGTGGTTGAAATTCAACAATAAAACTTTATTTTACCTTCGTTATTAGCTAATCCTTTCATTCGCACACTCTCCCTTCTTTCCTCTTTCTAATCTCTATCTCTATGGCGCGATATACAACAGGTATATCATCATAAACCTCCTAAGAGATTTTTGCGCCAAGCTTCTCTTCCAATTTGAGGTGTGCCGATTTTGAATTTTCCCTACAAATTGGTGGGACCTACAGTTTTTTTGCCGACTCCGAACGGCATCTACAAAGGAGACGAATTTTTGCTGAGAAGCCTGTCATGGCAGAAATACACTCGGAGAGTTTGCCAAACCACTGCCGAGGGGCGACCCCGTTTTGAAAAACTTTTTTCAAATCACTTTTGATGTTACCTGTACCAGGGCTCGAACCATGGACCTTCGGTGTGGTAGGCCGGCAACACTACCTTCACACCACGGCGGCCGCCTCTTTCTAATATATCTTCCTTTTATTTGATTTTCTCTTCTTTCAACAGTCTCTATTTTTAATTGTTTCCTTTTCATGCTGATCCTTTCCCTCACTTTTCTTCCGTTTCCTTTCCATCCTCCTTTTAACTAATGTAATTTAAATCATTCAATTTAATTTTTATTTTTTTATTTTATTTTTTTTTTTTTTTAATATTTTTATGTTGTTTTATGTTGTATTATTCAATTTTATTTTATTTTATTTTATTTAGTTTAGTTTTATTTTATTTTATTTTATTTTATTTTATTTTATTTTATATTAGTTAATTTCCTTGCATTTCATTCCATAGGTATAACCACAAAGATTACACAAAAAAAAAACAAATTAACTACCGTGTTTAGTATTCTGAGCTAACTATAATTTAACATGAATAATCACCTATTTTGTTTTTTTGAACACTGTGTACATTTGTTATTAGCTCAGTTTGGGTTTTTGGTCGTCTGTTTGCTGATTTCAACTATTCATCGTGTTTACTCACGATTTCCGAATAATAAAATGCGAACAACAGCAAGCCAAGCAATGCATAGGTCATTAGCGCCAGCAAATCACTTGTAATAACGCACTCACATTAAAAAGCAGTCATGCAAGATTTCTATACGCGCATAAACTTGGTTTAGAAGTCTAACCTTAAACTCAGATTAACAACAAGGCACAGACAGAGACGCAGTTTCAAGCAGCGGCAGAATCACGGTTACAGGCAGCTATGCTCTACCGAGCCCAAAGGTGTTTACAGATCAACAAGACACTGACAGAGGCACGCTTACAGGCAACGACACATAACTTTTCTGAACAGCCCCTACCATGGCGGAACCAATAAGGTGAACGCATGGCGACTTACATACATCAATACATAGATTTTCCATGTATTTTGTTGTTGTAATTCGTGAGCTTAATGTCAAAAATGTACTGAGAAATGAGCGTACTGTCAAAATTCGATACAAAAGTTTCAATAAGCTGGCCTAATGCTACGACCAGGTAGTTGGATCTGGGCCCCTACCGAGCCCAAAGATGTTTACACATCAAAAACAGTGCTGTTGTTTTCTTGTATAAGCAGGTACAGCAAACTTCTGAAGGCAGGAACTTATCCAAGAGGCGCATGATAATGCGACTTGTTCCAATCACCAAGTAAAATAGAGAAGTTGACTCCTTAGCTTTTTTCGTTAGGTATAAAACATTTAGCAGAGTCCCCAACAGAGAGATGGTACTATCTTTGTAGTTTTCAAAGTATCTTTTATTAGCACAAAGATCAAGTACCGTTGAAGATGCTAAAACGCCAAAGGTGTTAGCGAAGTAAATAACGGTGAGAGCAAAGCAAGAGGGAGGCCGACCTGCATTTCTTATGGTGATTTGTGAGAGACAAAAACCTCCGCAAAGGTTAAATGGAGTGTTACCGTCCTTTCCTATTTCTTGTGCAGGTCGAACTATTTATTATTTTATATTTCAGGCCACCATTGCGACCTTATTTATCGCAAATTAGGAAATAAAGATGTTCTAGTGGAATTTGGTGTTTCGAGTTCTATGACTAAGAAATATCCTATCCAAATCCCTCTGTAACATTAGCTGTATCGTAAAAATTTGTATCAAATAACTCTTCGTTAACCTTGTAACTATCGTTTGATTGTTTGAGTACCGACGAAAACATACCCCGCAAGTCCTGGGTAGTGTTGTATATTGGGCAGTCCTGTCTCGAGAACGATTTGGTATGATCAGTGCAACCTTCTAGGTCACGTCACTCCTTCTTCCGTTAGGAAGGAGAAGATGCGTAATGTGAATCAAGTTACACGTCTTTATATTTTTGCATTTTTGTCGCCTCTTTACAAGAGACATGCCTACCTCGGGCATATTCTAACCCCATAATCCACTTGGCCGACGATTTGGCCGTTGCGTAGAACAGCAAGTAAGCAATCACTTCGTATGCCGTTACAGTCACGGGAAGAACTATAAATCTTCCAGAGAGATCTTGACTCGGTTACTCAAAAGGCATTTTCCTACAACGTTCATGATTCGGGACCGGAACTCAGAACAGGTATTATTTTCGTTGATAACACTGGTTCCCAAATTGTGGTCTAGGGCATAGGACTTTCGCCAATTAACTTAAATAGCTGCCGCAACTATGTGAATACTATTTCAGAGCTCCAAATTGCATTGGACAAAAATATAGAGGTCATCAAGACAAAAATATTGACACATCAATTTTAGGAATCGGTCTACAAATATCAAAGTTACACTAAAAAAGCAATTGTGTTGCTCTTGCAAAGTTCTGGGGAGTGTTGTCGATTTTGATAGCCCTTTGCCAGATATGGACACGGTACGCTGCGGTACTATTCCGACTATTTAGGTCATGGCACCCCTCTTTCCGGAAGGAAGGAGAAGATTGGATATGAGAAGCCCTCTCAGCATATGCTTTAAATTTTGGGGCTGACTTTTGAAACTTTTTTTTTTGTATGGATACTAAGCCAATTTATTTTATGTTCCTACATACTACTTACTTCATTTCATCAAAATCGGAAATGTTGTAGATTTTTCTTAAAAACTAAGTAAACGTGGTTGGTTGGTTGCTGAACGTGCAATAAATGAACAAATTGAATTATTTCGCACTCGAGCAAAACTCCTTCAAGGATTCTTCACATATCAGCAATTATGTATGTGTATGCAAACGTGTTTGCCCCTGGCCCTACTAAAATGTAAAGTTTTGCACCCAAACCAACTCTGCACACAAACTACATTGCACCTCACTGCATCTTGCTTCATACTTGCGAAATTTTATTCATATAAACATTATGCCACAACGAAAATCTCCAACTACTCTACCAATTTACCAAAAGTCACAGCTATTAAATCTTGCCATAATGCTTAACAAGTCAAATTACAGCACTTTCGCTTAATGCCATGCCAGCCCACAAACAATACCATGAACAAACATATACACATACATACGAGCATGCAGAACGAGAAGCATAAAGCAACTACCGAGTAAACAAAAGCTGGTAAAGAGTACAATAAACAACAACAACATGACTGCTAAACTCATCCGTTGTGCAACCACAATAATAACGACTTTAACATTCACAAACGATTGCACTGTAGATGCCATAAGGATGGCTGTCCGCCCAGCTGTTGCCAGAGAAACTCCCACCACATGCATATGTATGTATGTACAGCACCAGCACACTTTGCACTTTACCTCGTTTTGGTCATCGCCTAACCTGTGACGCATGTGAGTTTGTAGTCTATGAAGACAAGCAGTATAACAAGTAGAATAACTAACCAGGACAACAAAACCACACCGTCACAACAACATAGACTAAGGATGGGAGCGGGAAGCAATATTTGGCAAACCAAATATCGGTAGCACAGCTTTACTCATAAATATGGAAGTAAAGTAGAAGATTATTTAATCAGTTTTATTGTAGTAGGCATTGGTATTGGTGGTAATTTGGGTGCCTACCTTAGCAAAAGGTATCAGGGCATGTGGACATCAAAAATAAAAACGCTTTAGAAATTGTTTGAAAATCGTACGGCCCACTGCATTTCCTAAAAGCACTTTCTGAGTGTGTGTAGTTTTACAAGAAGTACTAGGCTCCATGATGCCACAAAGTGTACGCTCCGGTACTATCCCGACCGGTAATTTTAATAATTTGCAGAAGGGAGCAAGGTGAGACGACGCGAAGATTCGATGGCGCCAAAGAAATAGCCCCCGACAGTCAATATCGATAACAATCCTTTCAAGTAACGGGGAGGATTTTTATATACAACAAGAAGAACTTTGTGTTGAAAAATATATATATACATATACATTAGGCCGGGTCGATTTGTTGGGAGGCAAAAAAATCGCCCATTGCCCTGTGAAAATCATATTCTAGGGATCAAAATAAGAAACTTTACTGAAGGAACCATACCTCTAAAACGAATTCTGATGTCCCCCAATTTGGGTCGAACTTTTGGGTAGGGGCAAATTTTGAAAAATCCCACTTTGACCCATTTAGAGTGCTCGAATCGAGTCCTGGGGGTTCACCATACAAACATTTCAAAAAATCGCCGGTTTTGCACTTTACATGAAAAAATCAGCGAAATGCCTATGTTTTTTCTTTATTTTTAATTTATTTATTTATAATAATATTTATTATTTATTTATAATAATATCTATTTTTTCTCTTAAGAAATTCATTTAGTCAGAACATATGTAAATAAAAAAATTAATTTAAGTGAGTTATGGAAAAGAAACTAAAAAAAATGATTGTTTGAAGTCTTTTTTACTTTCAGGTCTGGGCAATTTCGCACGGCTCTCTAATGTCGTCGCCATATCAGCCTCTACATTTTCCGGTATAACCCGTTTGGAAACGCTAGCTAGCAATTGAAATGTCGTTCCGTTCCTTGTATGTGTGATGGAATTTTTGGATCATTAAACGGTGGATCATCTTGATTTAAATATTCTTTCAATGTATCGTACGGAATGCTTTGCGTGAATGGTGGTTCAAATACGATATTTATATCATTCAAATTGATAATTTCCGTATAACTTGTGCAATTAAAGTTTATATCTGGTTTTTTATAAACTCTAAGTTCCATTGGCTCGTCAACATCGGTTCGATAGCGTAGAATTTTCTTGATGGCACAGTCGCGCTTTTCTTTCCTATCATCAAACAACATTGATAACAAGATATTTTCCGAATGCGCATAATATGAATTATCTTTAATTACTTGATTGACAATTTTGCGTAAACGAGGTTGTAGAAATCGTGACCAACCAATGAACTTGAAAAATAATGCACTGTCGTACACGACAGAGCTGTAATACTTGATATTGAAGTACATTGGCACATAACATTTAATTATAAATTCAACCAGAATTCTTAAATTTGCATCTGGATTTTCCGCTGTCACATATAATCGCAATAATCTAGCGGCCTTGGTGAGCCACCGAGAATGTACAATTTTCCCTGGTTTGATGTTAGCCAGATCCACCGGAACCACGCCGCTAGAAATTGCATGGGCCATGTCATATAAGTATTTCGAATCGGTGGAAAATTCAATTTTTTCTGGAGCAGGGGGCATATTTTGCAACTCAATTTTCTGGAAGCCGTCCACCACCTGAAAATATATAATAATAAAATAATTAAAAATGGTTGACAATTATAATAAATGAGTGATAGCAATAGCTTACCGGAAGAGTTTCACAAGTTTCGATTTGACGGCTCAGTTTTCCGGTTGCCGATCTTGGTCCAGTGTTGGTTGATTTATCCAAAGCTTCAAACAAATGCCGAAACGGAAGCTCATTGAAGTGTCGAAGGCAAACGAACCAATGCAATGGTATTTTTAACAGCAATTCGAATCGTCGTATAATTCCACCGTGTGGGCCAGTGTTTGTTACCTCACCGTCAGTGCATATTCCAATTAATGCATCCCGTGAGATATTTTTATCGTTGAAAAAACCATTTAATTTGGTTATTTTGTATTCAGCGGTTTCATGTTCCAGTCTTACGTAACCAATCAATTCAGAATTTGGTTCTCTCAAAATAACAAGATGAGGTTCTTTTACCATTCTAGTATGATACTTCTCATCAATTTTATCTATCGTTAAAGTATCATCTTTTCTGCCATCGAATGAAAACGCTAACAAATTTGTATCATCTAACCGTTTGCGAAGCACTTCTTGTCCGCATTTCTCTTTTTCTCTGCGAACTTTCGATTTATCCATGATGAGAGGTTTCCCATGCTTATCTTTAATTTTAAAATCTTGCAAAAGAGCGGTTCCCAATGCTGATGCTACTCTGTCAGGCACACCAAATCTGTCACATACCAAGGCAAAGTTAAAACAATCGTATCTCTCTATGTATTGTGAACTTGTGCTTCTATCCATATCTTCTTGAACCGGTGGCGGTGCGTATGTTGAATCATCGGGATCTTGGTATGTTGGCATTGATGACATAGACGTTGCTCCTTGCTCCTCAGTTTCCATCATAAATGCATCCATTGTTAGTCTTCTCTGATTATGTTGATCATGCATGAACTCTTGGAGGCGTTCGGGAACCCAGCCGCATGCACATGGAGCTGCCTTCAAATCGCATTTACATGTTCCAATGTAAAAAATTGTTTCCAGAGATTTTACATACTCTGTAAATTGTTGGGTGTTGTTTCTTCTCTTGATTTGCTCTTGATACTTGTCAAACAATTTATTAAATACACTTTTTTTCAGCATTATTTCCATTACAAGTTTTTCCCAAATTCCAATCAACTTACCTTGTACTTGAATAGTGAATGATTTATGGGAAAACTTTTTTTGTTCTGTTTTAGCACGTTCGCTTAAGTAAAAATAATATCTCAAGATATCCAGATGGGTTGGTAAATAAAGATCAGTTAAATCAGTAGACACACCAAAAACAGTAACATCATTCTTGGGTATATGACTCATTTGGTTTTCGATAGTTGTTGATGTAGTTGCTTCATCTTTGGAATGGTCACTTCACTTATTATTTTTTTTGAAATATTTTTTATCTGAAATTAGCATTTCACACTTTGAGTTCTTCACAACGACTTAATGCATTCACAAAAACTGTTGCGTTATATATGGTCTACGAGACGAGGTAATAAGAATGAAATGCTAATTTCCATTCTACAAGGTGGCGCAAAAGTAAGCTTCCGATGTTCAGCATATCGGTTGTGGCATGTGCAGTGTGTGCTGTTGCACCGTCTTGTTGGAACCACATGTTTTCCAATCCCAATTCATCAAGTTGCGGCAAAAAGAACCCGTTGATCATTGCTCTGTAGCGCTCACCATTCACAGTAACCGTTTGGCCCCGACCGATTATTGGTCAAATAAATAGTCAGCAATATTCCGCGTTCTGGAGCAGTGTAGCGTAACATTGTTTATTAACGTGTATTTCGCATGTGTTTACTACACAAATGTCAAAACAGAACTGACTTTAGGGCCCATCGCAAAATTTATAGCATTTTCTGATAGGAGGATGACTTTTGCGCCACCCTGTATCTGCTGTGTCTTGTGGTGGCTTAAAAAAAACAACACAAGCAATTTTACGATCTGCAATTGTGTCACAGTGATACCTTCATTTTTTAAAACGGTTGAATAAAAAACCCACACACATATGTTTACGACATGCGAATGCATCACAGTGCTGCCTTGGTTTTAAAAGGGTTGTAAAAACGCTAATTTCTAATAATTTTTTTTAATTTCTTTTCTATTACTAAGTTAAATTCATTTTTTCATTTACATATGTTCTGACTAAATAAATTTCTAAAGAGAAAAATAAACTCCAAAAAGAAAAAACATAGGCATTTCGCTGATTTTTTCATGTAAAGTGCAAAACCGGCGATTTTTTGAAATGTTTGTATGGTGAACCCCCAGGGGGGTTCCAGGGGGTGTGCCACTGGCATCGGTGGGTCGGGCCTCCAAAGTTAGTGGGGGTCGTTCATACATTTGGACTCGATTGGAGCACTCTAAATGGGTCAGAGTGGGATTTTTCAAAATTTGCCCCTACCCAAAAGTTAGACCCAAATTGGGGGACATCAGAATTCGTTTTAGAGGTATGGTTCCTTCGGCAAAGTTTCTTATTTTGATCCCTAGAATACGATTTTCACAGAGCAATGAGCGATTTTTAAATCGACCCGCCCTAATATACATATCTGTGACAATAAGCAGAAACTACCAACTATAGCCAAAAAGCTATCTCAATTCCATACATTTACACTGCAATTTGAATTTTCAAAGCGCTCTACTGAAAACCTCACGAAAATGACTTTGGTATTTTGTCCTTATTGCCACAGATATATTGTTTTGCCAGTAAGATTAAAAAGTGGCTGCTTTTTTTTTTTTTTTTGAGTAGCTACCAAAACACTCCCATAAGGTTAAGGAGAGTGTTGTCGAAATGGCAGTAATATCATTTTTAGGTAGCCCGACTGTAGTGTGAACTATGTCGAACCACAAGGTCATTGTAATATTCCCTCACCCTGTTTCCTTGAAAAATTTTCGTCGCCAGATACTCACCATGCTTTATATTATCCTTCAGAGCGGGCGTCGCACCAACCGTGCTTCATTGTGGCGTTCCATATTTCTTATATTTTAATATCCTTCTATTGTAGCTATTTCCAAGTTCAGCACTTTTTTTCTGTGAGTATTTTCTACGCTGTTGATAATTTTTTACTACAACATTTTCCTATCCACCTCCATACAGATTACGATTGGATTACGTACTCGTTAAGCACTACAAACCTTCTATTACAATACATTTTAAGGCATGTGCTCAGGTTCGGTACTCAGTACTCGTTTTACAGAACTCTTGCCAAATCTTGGTGAACGACTCTATGAGATCCTCTTCCGTGTGCTTTCTTCTTCCCATATATTCATTAGCAAAAATACTTTTGCAAACGCAGTGGGGCCCGCATTATCTTTGCTTCAAAAGTCAGGTGTAATGGTAATACCGTCTGTGCAGGAGCTCCTTCATAGATTCGAATAACATTTATTTTAGCTATTTATCTAAACTGTCGACTTTCTCCAAACTTTTTGAGAAAGTAGCTAAAGCCAGGATGAGAATGTTCAACTGCCAGCAATCTGTGTTTTCTCAGTTCTGTGTCTCGGCATTTACGGGTGGCGGTCAAGTTTAGACTATATACACAGATTACTTCATGCATTTGACACAGGTTCACATAAAATACTTCTATGGTAGATTAAAAATTTTGGTTTCTATTCAACCTTTGTGGCTATCACAGCTGAAATCTTACTTGTGAAACTTATCTTAATATTACTTTGTCAAAATTGCCAGCATAGGATTATACGTTTTTAGCAACCTCGGGTGGGACCCAAGGTATCGTCCTCGGTACTATACTATTTATAAAAGATGTTGGTTTACATTTAAAACTCTTTCGAAGGATCACTTGTGCATCCGATATATCGTTATCTTGCCATCATACTCGCTTCGAAATGTATCGCTTGTCTTGCTTAAATAATTTCGTGGTCTTAGCGTCATTTTTGACTCTGTGGTAACCATGTTAACTTTCTTATTCGAAAACCTTATACTAACCTAGCCTTTTTGTTCTAAGGAATTCAAAGACCCATACTCGAGTAAAACTTCGCATAGTTCTTCAGTGCGATCCATGTTAGAGGATGCCTTAATAGTACGAAACCCGATTCACTCATCACGCTCTTCAAGCATTGAAAGGATTCAGTGTAAATTCGTACGATCCAACCTCTTCTTTTCGATAATCCCTTATCTCCATGCCAAGTGCTTGTTTATCAATATTTTGCTATTATAAGTAAGACGTTCTATTTAACATTTAATGTTTATTTATGACATATTCTCTGGGGCCAACGACTGTTCAGCTATACTATATATCAGTTAAGTTTTAATATTCCCAACAGAACAATCCGCTCCCGTAAAATGTTTAATTCAATTTCGACGGCTGAGTGGAAGATTGCCTTATTTCAAAATATTTTTCAAAAACGGCCTATCTCAACTTGTTTCAATAACGCCCTATTTCAATTTGGTTTAAGAACGCCTTATTTCAGAATGAGTTTCAAAAACGCCATATCTGAACGAAAATTCAATTTTTTGAATATCGACAAAAGCAAAATTAAGATAGTTAGATCTTCAATATGAAATTAGAAATCGACTGCTGAGTGGAAGATCACCCTATTTTGAAATATTTTACAAAAACGCCCTATATCAAAACTTGTTTAAACAACACTTTATTTCAAAATTTTATTCAAAAACGCCCTATCTAACATTTTTTTTAACAACGACCTATTTGAGAACTTTTTCCCGACAGAGTGTAAACTATTTTAACTTTCTCTAAGTCTCGAAACTTGTTTGTCAATACGAAGATTCCAATTTAAATTACGTATTAAATATTTGATTTATTTGTAATTAGTTTTAAGCAAAAATTGTAAGCTTGCCAGTAAGGTTTAGTACCATTGGACTTAACAAATATATGTAAAATATAAATATTTGCTTTTCAATGCACACTACGTACCTTATGATTTCTAACTAGAGTTAACTCGGTACTGTAAAAATGACCATTGATAAGAGAAGCCTTTGGAGCTTATAATTTAATATATTGCCGGTAAAAGGTTTATTCATCTTTCTTTTCCACCTTTCACAGCGTAAATAATTTCGCAATTTCCTACTCTAGTTAAAATAGCGAGTTTGCCGATGTTTTCTTGATTACAGAAAGTATATCATCTGGAAGCTTCTACTAGCGTCCACACAGTTCACTTTGACATACTTGTATACATGGATCGAGGTCTCTACAAAACTGACTTATACCTAGAACTCGAAGAACAGAGTTCATAAAAAGAGCGTAAAAAAGAGTTTATAAAAATACCGTTAATTTGCAATTCCCGTCAACAGATTGCTGAGGTTTATATACCATCTTTAGTACGCACTCACAAATACGTACTTACGGATACTTTTGTGTGAGAAGCGGAACTAAAGTGTTGGAGTTGGATATAGATAAAGTTTCAGGACAACATGCCAAACTTTTGCCACTCACTCACTCTTCGGAGAACAGGCATGCAAACGGTCATTTTGATAATGAGCGAGCCGAAAATGCAAACCATTTGGGATACTGTACAGTGTGCATCAGCACAAGGTTAGCTTTATGGCGGGAGCGGACAAGATATTAGAGGGAAATTCGAAAAGTGAACCGAAAAGTCACAATTTGTTTGTTGCGAATAAATTTCCACTTTTAAGTATATTTTGCGCGAATATGCATTTTTTGGAACAGCGGAAATCCTTGAAGGCACAAACTTACCAACTACGTTCCCGCCGGATTGGGCTGGGTTACGACCAGCTGGCAATGCATATGCTAGATATTCTTTTTCCGCTGTAAAATGAAAGTTCGAGCACCAAAAACATTTTGGGATCTATATACACACATATGTACATACAAACAATCGTACCATAAATATTCCAAAGCTTTGCAGTTCGCTAGGAGCTTCAGCGGATTGAATTCGACTGTGGTTTCCCGTGCACTGACAAATGTCAGCCCTCGGACGGCCTGGCCACTCATTCGCCAGTCATTTAAGCAGCTATGCAACAAGCTGGCGAGACAACGCAAGCA
Source organism: Merzomyia westermanni (assembly GCA_949987695.1). Classification (NCBI taxonomy): domain Eukaryota; kingdom Metazoa; phylum Arthropoda; class Insecta; order Diptera; family Tephritidae; genus Merzomyia; species Merzomyia westermanni. Next base: position 129,936,433 of record OX465288.1, on the reverse strand, counting down.
TGTCTAGTATGTTTGTTTGTGGCTGAATACCGAAACGAAATGAAAGACAGACGGGCAGGTCGACAGTTAAAAATAGACTGTGGACAGTGGATCGCGTGGACGGTTGATTTGTGTACATCTTTTATTTACTTGTATGTACATAGGTATGTATGAGTGGCGAATATACTCTTTGAAAAACAAAATGGAAAGGAAAATGTTCTATAAATTCTGTGAAGGGGAGATGTCCCAGTGTCACGCTCCGAAATACTACACTTTGGGTTAGTCGTTGCTTACGTCCTAGAACAAATGTGCGGCAATGAATGTGTTTAAGTAAAATAAATGCGAGCTAAAGGAGACTTCGCAAAAAAATTATTTCCTTTTGCTTTCTGAGTATGATAAGCACCTGCCTTCCAAAGGCACTAAATTATTCGACTAAGTTTTGCTTGTCGAGCAGAATTAAAAATTCATGACGAAACTTTGAAAACGCGCGAATGGCGAATGTGCAAGTAAACTGTTGATTCTCACTGATGAGAAATGAAAGGTGGTGCTAAAGGAAGCACTGCAAATGAAATACGCAAATAGGATTAGGATTGGCAAGAACTTCAAATATTATCCAGTGTTGACTCAGAATCAGAAAGTCAGTTTAAATAATTGCCATGAAGTAATAAAAGATATGAATATTACCAATTGCAGTGTGCTCGTCTCAAAGTTGATCAAGCAGGGCAGGGCAGAGCTCAAAAGCGCTGAATCTTTTAAGGTGCCTGAAGTATTAGTGTCTTAATACAATGTTGGGCGAGTGAGAAATCGCTCCGAGCAGGAATACGTTGACAGGATATAGATGTAGACTATTCGGCGTTTCTGGAGTCCTGCGACACCAGGACGTACGTAGTCATTTATCGGCTCTTTTTAACCTCCCGCTTACCACCTTTGTCATTCCTGATCCGTCCGATAGCTCTCCTGTCGTCGGTTGCGAAGTTACTACAGTCAGTACTGCTCCCCTACTACATTGCACTACACTGCACTTGGCCTAGATGGCCTCCGAAGCCAACAAAGTACAATCACTGTTTTTAACGCCATATGTACACAAATAAACTACGGTTTGAACCAACAACCTCCAAACCACAGGACGGTGATATTGTGATGGCACACTCCAAAAAGATCTGCAACAGTCGCCGCTCTCTGCCGGTTAAAAAGGTGGGCGGCTAACTACCTTAACGGTCGGCAGGCGTCAGTAGCATATAGAGACTCAAGATCTAAATCAAGAAGCATTAGATATGGGGTGTCACAGGGTGGTGTCCTATCCCCCATTCCGTTTAGTTTCTATATATCGGGGATTCCGCCTCCTATGCTGACGACTGTACGATTATGGCTTCAGGCTGAATCGTTATTTCCAAGACCTTTCCAGCTTCTTCACCTAGCGAAATCAGACACTGTCTCCGATCAAATTGACGGCGACTCTCTTTGCGACGCGGAATGCGCAGATAAGGTAAGAGTTAAACGTCCACGTAGATGGAGTAACTCTACCTATTGTCAACCACCCCAAAATCTTGGGTGTAACGTTTGCCAACGGCCTCACCTTCGCCAGTCATGTCACCACAACAGTCTTACAAGCTCAGAGCCGCTTCATGATCCTCCCGTCACTTGCCGGCAGCTCTTGGGAGCTGTTCGCAGACCAGTTATTGATTACGCTGCACCGAAATGGTTGCCCAATGTTGCTGACACGAACTGGAGGAAGTACCACGGGATGTCTTCTGAAGTCATCTAAGTCTCACCTCCATCAAGAGACTAAAATGCTCAATGTTCGAGAGTACGCGGAATGTTTGAGCAGAGAGTTTTTACTGAACTGTCATAAGAACTGTCATACAAACCGACATCTATTGGATAAAGTTCCGCCTCCTAGAGACATAGGGAAGCATCTCCGTAAGCACTATGATGAGATCCGGGACCACCGTTCCCACAACCGCCGGTTCTACCGTACCGAAATGGCTCGGGTTTTTTTACCGACCAAGGGCTGCTATTTCGATGTTACCCTATCTAACTTGTCACCTTTCCCCGCTATACTGTCATCCTCCGAGCAGCTCCTTGCAGAAGGGCTGCTCAAAACTCACTTGCTCCGGGCGGGTATTGAATCTAACCCGGGACCAAGAGAATGGATCTGCTGCATTTGCTGGAAGAAGATTCATGTCAAACGTCCACACTCCGCCCAATGCTATGAATGTAAAATATGGTTGCACACAACAAGTTGCTCCGGGCTAAATCACTCCACACACAGACCAGCTAGTTTCCTCATAACTTGTGTTGCCCCTTGCTATTCACGCCATAGGGCGTCCCGTGTCCAACGTCGATCCAGTGTCGCACTGCCACATGTTCACAATACAGTCTAGCAGTCTCCGCGACTAACACTGCCCAGCAAGTAGTGTGCAATTCCCGCTGCAGCTCAAACCCCCCGGCGCCAACACCTAATAGATACTTTCTGCGTAGCACCTTCCTCTCAGATGCGAGAAATGCCGAGCGACAGCCCACCCCCCACTACCAATTTCCCCTTGATTTTCCAGTACTAGCACAATGTAAGTCAAAGCCACCAGTTCCTGATCCATTACACCACTTGCACGGTTTGTCAGTGGAGATTATATACACCGGCGCCATAAGTCAAATGCCACTCTTGCCTTGGCTTATGTCACCTGCTTATATGCTCTGAACTCGGAATCAGGAATTTATGGACTGATACGTACGTTGCGTCGAGTGGTCCGGATCCTTCGTCTTCTAGATTGCGAAGACGCACGCGACCTTGCCTGCTTCCACCTAGGCATACGTACCAGTCCTGGACTTCCAGCTTGACTATTTCTCCCCCTTCGCACTTTCGTGTCCCGCAGTTGAACTGCAACGGCCCCTGCGGGTTAGGGGCTTAGAATATGCCCGAGGTAGGCATACCGGTCGTAAGAGGCGACTAATATGCACAAAGGTAATGACGTGCAACTCGATGGTTGATCTACGGATATGATGCCTCTCACCTCTCATTACCCATCTCTCTTTCCTTACGGAAGGAGGGGTGACATGACCTAGAAGGTTCCACTGGTCATAAATCGCTACCACGACAGTCGGGCAGTACCGCAAGGGAGTACCGGAGCGTACCGGATTCATATCCGGCCAAGGACTGTCAGTTCGACAGCACTCCCCAAAACCTTCGGGGAGTGTTTTTGTCGTTACAACAACAACAACAACAACAACCGGCAAGGTTAGTGAAATAATGAACTTTATGAAGCGCCAAAATATCAAGATGTCTCCTGAACACCATCTTCATATTGAGGCAAAAATGCTCAGGATTAAAGAGCATAGTGAAATGCTGACCAGGTAATTTCTGTTCAACTGCTATAAACCGCAGCATCCGAACAGGAGCCTGCTCAACGAAAAGCCGCCTCCCAGGAGAATAAGGAGTCATCTCAGTTAGCACTATGATGAGATCCGACATCATATTTTTTCGCCGTTTGATGCAAGCCCTCATACTCATCCACACAGAGTCGGTAAACTTCTTTGTCAGCTCTCGTCCGGTGAACGCCGTTTTACAGGCACAAGCTCCACCTGTTGCCGAAAAGGAATGCCAACTGTCTAGGCAGACAAGGGTCATGCTGGCTCAACTTCGTTCTGGATACTGTAACAGGTTAAACTCTTACCTATCCAGACTGAACCGTGACATGCCAAATGTCACCCGGCATGCGCTTGATGACAATATTGGGTAAGGGAGGTGATATTTAGGCAGGTTAAATTGTCGCTACAACAACATCCGGGGCCACATAACGACAACAACTTTATGGTTGATCTATGGATAAGATGCCTGTCACCTCTTATTACCCCCCATCCCAGGGGTGACACTACTAGAAGGTTGTACTAGTCATACCAAATCGCTATCATGACAGTCAGCAGTACCGCCCCTGCGGGTTAGGGGTTTAGGTCGGACTGTTTTTGTCGGTATCCGGCAAAGGAGTGTCACTTCCGGCAACATTCCCCAAAGCCTTCGAGGAGTGTTTTTGTCGCTAAAAATAACAACTACAAACGACCATATGCAAGTGGAACATCTGGTATCAGTATACCTAGACAAGCAAATAAATTAAATTTCCATTTTATTTAAATTAGTCTTAGAAAGAATAAACGCTTATTTTAACATCTAAAGTAAACTTATTCTAATTATGATGCACGCTTTCATCAACCTGCTCATACTTGGATATCTTTGCGCACTACAATAAATAATTTTTAAATCAAGGCAAGAAACCTTAACCGGAATATTGTTCAGAAAAGCTATACATAATCATAAAACTTAAATTAATACATGTATAATAACTACACTGCTAAAAATTCAAAAATTACAAATGCACTTAATACAAAATTGTCTTTTATATGAAAGACATCTGCACGTACAAATAATTATTACGAATTATATGTTGGAATGATTGCCATTACTATTTTATTACAATTATATCAACATAAACTAAAGTACTTAAGTTGAAATGTTGCATTTTTAACAATTTTGGCCGTTTAGTGTACTTATAGCATAACATATTACTAGTATCTACGTCACATATCTGTATATATTAAACGTCTCAGTTTTGCAGTTTGCACACCTTGGACTTGCTGTATGAATGTTTTTTGTATGTACTCCATCTCTTTGCTACTCAATTCTCTGGGTAACCGCCCAGCATTCCCTTCGCTTTTAATTAAGTTTCAATTTTCATGTGACAAAATTAAACATTGTGTGAACCATCCTCACGATTCTCGTACGCCCAGAATTTGTGAAATTCTATTAAGATGGAGACAACAGTTTCTGCTTGACCACTGAAATCGGAAAATGAAAAGGGGGGTGGTGAATAGTGCATACATAAAGGATATTAAAGTTTAATTGGTACATAAGGAGGATGTTATTTTTGTGCTAACATCGTTGCTTTATCAATGGGTCATTTCATCACAAGTTCACCAAAAGCTCAAATCGATTAATTTTGAACGCATTTGGGGACATACTTAAGATGTACTCATGTAAGGCAACATATAAAAAGAGAGAGCCTCCTAAGCCATAGGCGCTTCGGGATTTCAGTTAACTATTTTTACTTCTTTCAGTGAATATGACTATTTATTTCTTTCGTCAAAATAAGAACCGTGGTAAGCTCTGCAAGAAAATTTATGAAACTAAAGCAGATATATGTATCAAAACTTGTGGTGAACTTGAAATTTACACCGGTGGCAAAATAAAATAGCATGTAATATAGCAGTCTAGAGCGCTAGGGAAAATCCTTGGACTTGACCGTAGGTATGGAAATTTTCATATTTTTTTCGCCTCCAGCTCCCATACCCATGCGTGGAAAGAGAGGCCGGAGATAAAAACAGTGGGAAGACAGCCGTAATATACCAACCTTCTAATTACGACCTAGCCGATTAGACGTAAACAAGTCTAATCAATCTCAGGCATAGCCGACAAGTTATCTGGTGTGGTGAATTACTAAAGTTCATCCATATTGAAAATTTGTATTTGAGATGGAACGACCCATTTATGAGAATGCTACTTGCACATGAATATGTATGTACCACTTATGTCTACTATGCAAGGAAATATGTACTTACCAATTAATTAAATCCTGCAGTGTTATTTTGAATGGATCCTTAGACTTGACCATGTCGAAAATTTCATCTTTTAAATCCTCAAAATTCACCGCCTCCGCATTGACAGCATTTATTTGCTCTTGAATACCTTTGAAAAAGTAATGCAGTGTTTGAGCGGTCAAATAACCTTTGTGTTGTACATCCAATATGCGAAAGAGATAGTGTAGCGATTGCGGCTCATGTCGATTATCCAACGCCAGCACAAAATCCAAAAAGGTTTTATAATCCATTTCACCATCAAATGTGCGGCACTCATCGAATACGCGATCGAGAAACACTGAAGTAAGAGTGCCACTGCCATAGCCTGCCAATTCTTGTTTGCTCAGCATACCATTATGATCTTTATCTAAATTTAAATAGTTACCATACACCGTGAGTACGGAAGGCATAGAGAACCAGTTAAGTTCTTGTGTCTCCTTAGGCGCCTCCTCATCGCGCAACTCTAACAATTCGGTCAACAAACCAGATGCGAGTATATCACGTATTCGTATGCGCCCTGTATGCAGAGGATCGAGAAAGAAGAAAAACTTTTTCACCACCGTACAAACATAGAAACTTTGAAAGGATGGTTGTACACAACTGCTTATTTGAGCAAGTGTCGGTATGATGTCAATGATGTAATTTTCCATGTCAATTTCGCGCAGGTAGCCTTGCCCAATTTCATCGTAAAACGATAAGCCAATACGTCCCTGAGTTAGCCACACTTTGCGCATGGTATAATTGAATATGGAAGCGATTTCCACTTTGCCCGCATAACTCACTGCAAGAGTAATTACTAATTAGTTAAAAGTACAACATGCACATATATCAATTTCAAACATCTCTGCTTATACTCACCTGGATACATGGAATGACATTGCAATTTGGCAAATAAACGTGCTGTTAAATACTTGCGACATTTTGGACTAACTTCCTCCAGCAACTTCAAGTAATCGTCATATCCAATAATTTGTTGTCCCAAATTAGTTACTTGAGTACAGTGTTTCTCCAACAGCGTCCACAAAGCGCTTAATTCATCGTTATCCAGCAGCTCTTGTGAACGTTTTTGTAGAAAAAGCGAATGTGCCTCCTTACGCAAGTTTTGTCGCAATGCGTTTGTAGGTGGTGGAGGCGCATGAAAAAATTTTGGAATTGTTGTGTAAGTGTGATGTAGCAATTGTGGCGCAGTTTTGAGTGGTTCGTCTTCATCGAACTTGCGCAATTCTTCTTCACTTGGTTTCACGCTGGATACTTCCAGATTTTCAAATTCCTTCACAATATCAGGATCAAGTTCCATTATCTTTTGATAGATTTGAATATTTTCAGAAAAAAAATTATACAAAAGTAATACTTTTTATGTAAAATTATTTTTATCACGAAATTAAAGTAAATAAATATTTCAGAGCTCAGCTGATTTACGCAGGGCTGCTTGTCAAACTATTTGGCATCGACGCTGGCAGCGTTGCTGCCGCTCTGTTTCAAAAATAGTGATCGTGTTGGCAGTGCTATGTGTTTTAAAGTGTGTTATTAAGGTGCTCAACTCTACTAACAGGGTGCATGAAAAAAATTCAGAATTTTTAATGCAAAAACTTATTATATACAAAATAGCAGCTGTATGGGTTTCTTAACGTTAAGGGCAATCTAAACTTTACTGTAATTTTAAGTTGACTAAACTGACTTTCTTTTAATATTAATCAAATTTGTTCTCATTCTCTTCTTACAGGTTCTAACATAAAAGTTGCATCAGCGATACTGAACTGTATTTTAGCACGTCAGTTATGTTTTGAGGACCCATCGTGCTCGGCCATCTTGGAAATAATACCCAGAGTATGTGGGCCTATACCAGGTAAGTGAAAATAGCTTATCGGTAGGTACTTAATACTAGTTGTTGTTGTTGTGGTAAAAACAAAAACACTCCCCGAAGGTTTTGGGGAGTGTTGTCGAAATAACAGTCCTTGGCTGGATTTGAACCCGGTACGCTCCGGTACTCCCCTGCGGTACTGCCCGACTGTCGTGGTAGCGATTTATGACCAGTGAAACCTTCTAGGTCATGTCAAGATGGCTAATGAGAGGTGAGAGGCATCATATCCTAGATCAACCATCGAGTTGCACGTCATTACCTTTTTGCATATTAGTCGCCTTTTACGACCGATATACCTACCTCGGGCATATTCTAAAACCCTAACCCTCAGGGGTCACTAAATACTAGTTCGTATTATTTTCCTCAGTTTCTTAGGTAATTGTTTACGACCGCCACTGAGTTCTAATATACATCCAAAAATGGCGATATGTGTATCAAAAGAAGCGTTTCGGTTTCAGTAATAAGAATCCGGCTACGGAGAACAAATATTTAAATTATTTGCAAAAAAACGAAACCCTAGGGCGATCCTAAATCTGGGGCTTGATCCATACTTTTTATATGCAGAACAACTTTTTTGAGTTGGCGCCCTTTGACTGCGACTTAAAAAAATAACCCTTCGCCGGTCCAACACCGGCTACGCGATCCCCAGTATTTCTGCGCAGAACACACTTCTGCTCTTTTCGGTAACTTTGCTCAATATATAATAAATCATTGTTCTCCGGATCCGGATTATAATTCCTGGGACCGATACGCGTCTTTTGATACATCTCCCGACATTTTTGGACGTATTTTTGCACTCGTAAACAATTACCGTTTTTTAATTCATAAAAAAATCCAAAAAGCATAAACAATGCAATCAAGCACATTTGGTATGGCTTTTTGGATGGCCATTTTCGCCATCCTCAGTTAACGCTAACGAGCTTCTACCTACTTCCAATAGCCACAACAGTGGCTCAGTCTATACTACCGCTCAACACTCCTATCCCCTCCGGAATAGGTCAGATATGAGCATCGCCGAGCGTCAGTCCTCTCTTTCTCTGCCCCTAATGTCCCCCCCTGCTTCCAGCCTGCACGTGGGTCAGGAACACCACCTTTACCTTTCACTACGTGCACCGTTTGTCGGCAAAGATTATATACGCCTGCGACAGCGGTCAAGTGCAACAATTGCCTTGGCCTGTGGCACACCCTTATGTACTCTGGGCTCGCAAACGGTAACCTTTGGACGGATTCATTCATAGCCCCCTGTTGCAGTACACAGCCGCCTTCCACGCCAGACAACATCGGCCATGGCGCTGTCAACTCTAGACTGCGACATAGCTTAGGCCTTAGCCTACCTCCACCTAGGCAAACGCATCCGTCCCTCACGCCTAGGAGGTCCCCCGTCTCCCCTCCTACACACTTCAAAATTTTACAGCTGAACTGTAACGGATTAGCTGGAAAGATCGCGGAGATAACTGACTTTATGAAGACGCACAACATCAAAATCGCCGCGATACAAGAGACAAAATTGAACACGAGATCGGACTTACGAACTTGGGATGGGTATAATGTACATCGAAAAGACCGTCCCAGCGGTCTTGGGGGTGGCCTGGCGTTCATTACACATCACTCTGTACAATATAATCTATTTTCCCCTGACGTCGACCCCAGGGACTCTACCTTAGAATGCCAAGGCATAGCAGTCCGACCTGCAGGAGACGCCGACCTGCAAGTCATAAACATCTATATTCCTCCTGTCACGTGTTGTCCTAGAGATTATCATCCCGACATTAGTGCGTTGCTAAGGGGCGATAACCGTCTAATCCTAGGCGACTTCAACGCGCATCACGATCTCTGGCACTCCAACTTGCCAGCAGACAGTAGAGGACACGCAATTGCAGACCAAATAGATAACTCAGCATTCTGTACAGTCAATGGAGATGCCCCCACCAGGGTGGCAGGTAACTGCCACAGTTCGCCAGCCATCTCCATAACGAGCGCGGGCCTTATTAACTTTGTCATCTGGCGACCGATTCTTACATTAGCTTCAGACCACCTACCCATCTTACTCTCTGTTGAAAGACCGACCGACTTCATAACGACTGATAAAATAACATACATCAACTTCACCAAAGCGGACTGGGACCGCTTTACTGAATATACAGAGCGCTCCTTCGCTGCCTTACCCACTCCTACGGACGTGCGCAAAGGCGAAAGAGAGTTTCGCAAGATCATTGCTTCAACCTCATGCCGCTTTATTCCTGCTGGCAGAATACCAGAAATTCGTCCGAATTTCCCGGCAGAAGCTGCGGCGATGGCAAGAGAACGTGACCAAGTGAGACTCATGAATCCCGCAGATCCCAGAATAAAAGATCTCAATGCGGAAATTCGTAGGATTGTCAACGAACACAAGCTGACCAAGTGGAAACAACACCTTGAGACATGCAACCTCTCCGGCTGAGTCGGCAAATTATGGTCGACTGTCAAGGCCCTATCCAATCCGACCAAACACAAAGACAAGGTCGCCATTGCTTTCGGCGACAGCGTCAAATCGGATGCCAGGAAATGCGCGAGCTCCTTTTGCCGGCTGTTTATAATGCATCCATCTGCGGATAGGACTAAGAGAAGAGCTTTCCGACGTGCGCACAAACACTCTACTGCGGCCATTGCCGTCTCAGTCGCAGAGGTTAAGGAAGCCATAATGAAGGCCAAACCCTCGAATTCCATCGGACCCGACGGAATCGCCATGAAGATGATCAAACACCTTGGCCACGAGGGACAGAGTTATTTAGCGGCTCTCTTTAATCTCTCTCTAACTACCTTCGTTATACCTGAGATATGGAAACAAGCGATTGTAGTTCCCCTACTAAAACCAGGGAAGCCGGCGAACCAAGGAGAGTCTTATCGCCCGATATCCCTCCTTTCACCGGTAGTGAAATTACTAGACTCCATTCTGCTTCCTTACTTCATTACAAATCTAAAATTGGCCGATCATCAACATGGTTTCCGCAAAAATCACAGCACGACATCCGCTTTAAACGCCATTACAACGCAGATTAATAACGGTTTGAATCAACATCCACCAAACCATAGGTCGGTTCTCGTGGCACTTGACCTGTCAAATGCATTTGACACGGTCAATCACGCCACACTCTTCCGAGATCTGGATGAGACACCGCTCCCTGCCGGCCTAATTACCGCTAATTACCTCAATGGTCGACAGGCAACAGTCAAATTCAGGAACAAGAAATCTAGACCACGAAGAATAAAACAAGGGGTGCCGCAAGGTGGTGTTCTCTCCCCCCTTTTGTTTAATTTCTATATTTCGAGACTTCCCCCCCCCCCCCCACCAGAGGGAGTCTCCATTGTTTCCTACGCTGACGACTGCACGATAATGGCCTCGGGCAAGGGTCCCTCCATTGATGAACTCTGTATTAGAATCAACAGTTACCTCCATGACCTTTCCAGCTTCTTTACCGAGCGTAATCTGACCCTGTCTCCGACTAAATCTACGGCGACCCTGTTTACTACATGGAATGCGCAGATGGGGCAAGAGTTAAATGTCCACGTAGACGGAGTACCTCTATCTACTGTCAACCACCCAAAACTCTTGGGTGTGACATTTGACAACGGCCTCACCTTCGCTGGTCATGCCGCCGCAATAGCCTCACAGGCACAGAGCCGCAATAAGATCCTCAAGTCACTGGCCGGAAGTACTTGGGGAAAAGACAAAGAAACATTGCTTGCTACATATAAGGCTATTGGCCGGCCGGTTATTGACTATGCTGCGCCTATATGGTCGCCCAATCTTTCTGCCACCAACTGAAGGAAATTGCAAGTCTGCCAAAACACCGCCATCAGAACTGCTACGGGATGCCTACTTATGTCATCTGAGTCTCACCTTCATCAAGAGACAATATTGCTCAATGTTCAAGAGCACGCGGAACTCTTGAGTAAACAGTTCCTCCTGAACTGTCATAAACCTAGTCATCCAAACCGACATCTTTTGGATGTAGTACCGCCCCCTAGAGACATAAGGAGACATCTCCGTAATCATTACGATGAGATCCGGCATCATATCTCTTTGCCGTTTGATCTGCGGAACCATAGACGGGCTCTAAATGACCTCCACACCGAGTCGGTAGACAGATCTCTCAGGTGTCGGCCTGTGAGTCCCCTTATTAATAATCAACCACCTGAATTGGCTGAAGAGGAGCGTGTACTTCCGAGGGAGACTAGAGTCATACTAGCACAACTTCGCTCTGTATGCTGTAATAGGCTAAACTCTTACTTATCCAGACTGAACCCCAACATACCAAACACATGCCCTGCATGTGGTATGTCCCCTCATCATACCATACATCTCTTCTCCTGTTCAGTTGAACCCACTCTTCTAACACCTACATCACTCTGGTCCAACCCTGTGGAAACTGCGCGTTTCCTCGGACTTCCGTTAGAAGAGCCTGATGACAATTTAGAGTGATCGAGCCCATTGGGCAGGGCGAAGCACTGTTAACAACAACAACAACAACAGCGGATGTCAGATGAAGTGCCAGTTAGCGCTAACTGGAAATGGTGAAAACAACAGTTAGTGAAATTAAGGTTAAGGTGGACGAAGAAGGCGCTTAGGTCAAGGAATTTAAACTGCGACTTGCGAAACATAAAATCTCTCTGCAAGATTACCAATGTCGACTTTGCAAACTACCGTTTTAAGTTTTTTACACGATTCAAGTATTGAATTCAAGTCTGTCGCTCCATTTCGCTGGTGTTTTACAGAAATTTAAAGCCTAAAACCCCGAGAAAAAAAAATTATTTCGTTTATTTTTTTTTTTTTGGTAAAAAACCATCACAAATACTGTTAAGACTCTCTTCCAGCAGTTTCAATGATTGACAGTTTCAATGATTGACCGCGATCCGTTGTGGTTGCACGAGATAGTTTAGATATTTATTTAAAACATAACACACCGCATTGGGTTAGGAACAAAAATTTGTTTCATCGCTCCAAGAGATCGCAGATCGCTCTCCACTTGGTCTTTCCAACGGAGTGTGGGCCTCACTTTTCTTCTGCTTTCATAGGTGGGTTCCGACAAGAATATTTACCTGGCCGCAACATTTTCTACAACTCGCATAACATGACCAAGTCAACATAGCCGCTGGGTTTAGTTCGTTGGACACTGTCGATATCTGCGTAGGCCTCATACAGCTCATCTTCTTCGGTAGACGCTATAAATCTTACGAAGTACCTGAAACCTCGTTTAGTTTCGAATGGCTCGTGGAGGTCCTTCCCGAATCAGACTGAATTGGTGGTGTTGCTCAACGTTGTTGTTGTAACGGCAAAACACTCCCGAAAGTTTTGGGGAGTGCTGTCGAACTGACAGTCTTTGGCTGCCCGACAGTCGTGGTATCGATTTGGTATGACCAGTGAAACCTTTTAGGTCATGTCACGCCCTCCTTACGTATAAGTTTTATAGGGAAACCAAATTCATACATAGCGGCATAGAGGCATCTTCCTTCCGCGCCGTCGAAGAAGGCTCTAATAGCGACAAAAAGGTGATGCGTGTCGATTATTATTTTACGGGGTTTTCCAAGATACTGCAAATCTGATCGATGGTAGGCTGAAAAAGACGCACTGATAAGGTCCAATCAGTATTGCGCACAATACGCTGCAGATTGCAGGATCTCCTCGCCGCCGTACTTCAATAGCTCAGCCGGCAAACCGTTAGCACCCGCGTCTTTATTGTTTTTTAATCGCGGTGTTACCACTCGTATCTCGTTACAGTCGGGTGGTGGACCACTAATTCTTTTTCTCTGTGTAGTTGCTCGTTTTTCCCATTATTAAGATAGAGAAATGTTCCCGCGTAATCTAAGCACTCTCTGACATATCTTATAAAAAAAGGAGAACGAAGTCAAGCACTGAAGATGGCGGTTCGCCGAAACCGGTTTGTTACAAAACCAAAATTGACAAGGGATGACGAAAAATACATTCAGAGAGTTTGCCAAACCACTGATGACGGGCAAAATCGTTTTAAAAACACTTTTTCACCCACTTTAAATACTACTTGTCCCAGGACTAGAACCTTGGACCTTAGGTGTGGCAGGCCAGCAACACTATTGCCCCAACACGACGGCCGCCCGGAAGGAATACAAAGATTGAAAAAACGCTGGACTAAATGTTTCGAAAAAAAAAGTTTATACGAAGTCATCAAATTTTCAAACTGCCTTCGCCCTCAACGTGAGCTTGCTCACTGTTACTCCACTTGCAATGCTCTTTAACCTTTGTAAGTGGTTGTCAATATGGCGTATTCATATGCACACTTAACCTTATTTTTAGTACTTCTGTGCATACTCCGCTCAAGAACGCTAAAGGTAATAAAATTAGTTCCCTTATTTAAATTTTATCGTACAATGTCTGCTATGTTGGTAGATACTTTGCTATGGTAAGCATGCTTCTTGGTCATTCCTATCTATTCCTCCATCTTTGCATGTTTACATATAATGGCACAAACATACATCGATATGAACGTAACGAGGCTCGTTTACCCACACAGAGTATAATGCTTCAGACTTAAAGTGAACCCAATTAAATGTACAAGACCATAAAGTTCGACCGCACATTGGTAGAGAACCTACTTAGCTGAGTTCGCCTTGAAAGCATGATTCCTAGTAAATCGGGATGAGCAAAATATATTTTATTTTATATTTTGTTACACCACTTTTCGGGAGAGCTTATGGTTGTGTGTGGTAGGATTCTTTCCGAACGGTTTAAAGTAGTTTTTTTAAAGCGGGCCCGTGGTCTACAACCCTTCAAGTGTGTTTCTGCCATGAAAAAGCTTCTTAGAAATTCAATTTCATCTGCCTTTGCTAATGACTTTCGGGGTAGGCATAAAACCTGTAGGTCCCGCCAATTTGTTTTTTAAATTTTTATTTTTTTATTTTTATATTTTATATTTTGTTACACCACTTTTCGGGAGAGCTTATGGTTGTGTGTGGTAGGATTCTTTCCGAACGGTTTAAAGTAGTTTTTTTAAAGCGGGCCCGTGGTCTACAACCCTACAAGTGTGTTTCTGCTATAAAAAAGCTTCTTAGCAATTTAATTTCATCTGGCTTTGCTAATGACTTTTTGTTTAAAACATCATTCATATCATTACTATGCCCATATCTGCAGCTACATATATAGCTCGTAATAAACGTCGGAATGCGGAACTTTTCTCTCGAATACTCTAAGAGGCATACCATTTTCTTTAGACAATGTTCATGCTCCCGAGTCATACACAAATATAGGGAATTTAAGAGCTTGATCTTTGGTCGTCAAGAGAGGATTTTACTAGTCCAATGGCCGCTCAGTTCTTATTAGCACGAGTGGTTAAGGTGGAATTTCTTCAGTTAACGTTGTTTCCCAAATAAATAGAGTCCATCACAGTTACATATTTTTATCTGTAAATAGTGACTTGTCTGCCAGCAAATACTTAGTCTTAGTCAAGTCAGGCAAGGCGGAACTTGATCCTATGTTCAGATGAATTATATCAATATCACAAGCATACACCAGCAATTGCCACTCATTCCCACAACAGCCGGTTCTATCGTACAGGAATGACTCGGGTTTTATCCGACCGAGGGCTGTTATTTCGATGTAACCCTGTCTAACTCGTCATTTTTCTCCCTATATTTGACATCCTCCGCAGGGCTGCTCAATACTCTCTTTTTCTGGATGAGTGTGTGTTTAACCCAACTAGGAACCAAGAAAATGTATCTGCTGCATTTGCTGATAGAGGATTTATGTCAAACGTTCACACTCCGTCCAATGTTTCTAATGTAAAAGATGGCTGCACAAAACAAGTTGCTCCGGGTTAAATACCTCCACACACAGACCCGCTAGTTTCTTTAAAACTTTTGTGCCCCCTTGCTGTTCACGCCATAGGGCGTCCAGTGTCCAATGTCGATCCAGTGTCGCACTGCCACATGTTCCAGATACAGTCTCCACGACTAACAGCACTAACACTGCCCAGCAAGTAGTGTGTAATTCCCGCTGCCGCTCAAACCCCCCCGCGCCAACACCTCACAGATACTTTCTGCGTAGCACCTTCCTCTCAGATGCGAGCAATGCCGAGCGACAGCCCACCCCCCACTACCAATTTCCCCTTGATTTTCCAGTACTAGCACAATGTAAGTCAAAGCCACCAGCTTGTGGTCCATTACACCACGTGCACTGTTTGTCAGTGGAGATTATATACACAGGCGGCATAAGTCAAAAGTTACTCTTGCCTTGGCTTATGTCACCTGCTTATATGCTATGAACTCGGAAACCGGAATTCATGGACTGATACGTACGTTGCGCCATGTTGTCGAGCTACGCAACCTACACCGTCGACTGACTTGCCTACTTCGATGGTCCGGATCCTTCGTCTTCTAGATTGCGAAGACGCACGCGACCTTGCCTGCTTCCACCTAGGCCTACGCACCAGTCCTTGACTTCCAGCTTGACTATTTCTCCCCCTTCGCACTTTCGTGTCCTGCAGTTGAACTGCAACGGCCTAACCGGCAAGGTTAGTGAAATAATGAACTTTATGAACCGGATAAATATAATGCTGCGTTACAAGAGACAAAGCTCGGTTCCCGATAATATCTTCGGACCTGTAACGGCTACAACATCCATCGGCGTGACCGTGCGAGAGGACTTGGGGGCGGACTTGCTTTCATAACTTATCAATCCGTGCAATACCGTCTATTTGAGCCCGATGTCGACCCGAGAGACAACACCTTAGGTAGGGTTGTCCGGTCAGGCGATGAATTCTCAAGTCTCTAGCTGGCATCACTTGGAAAAAAAACAAGGCAATTGGTCAGCCGGTTCTAAACTACGCAACGCCTATATAATCAGCCCCGGCGACACCGCTGGAGGAAGTTGCAGACCTTTCAAAACACCTTACTCAACTGTCACGGGATGCCTCCTTATGTCACCTGAACACCATCTTCACAGCGAAGCAAAAATTCTCGGAGTTAAAGAGCATAGTGAGATGTTGACCAGGCAATTCCTGTTCAATTGCTGCAAACCGCAACACCCAAAAAGGCGCCTGCGCGACGAAAATCAGCCTCCCAGCAGAATAAGGAGTAATCTCCGTTAGCACTATGATGAGATCCGACACCATATCATCAAACACATCCATTCAGAGTCCTTTGTCAGCTCTCGTCCAGTGAACGCAGTCATTAAAGCACAAGCTCCACCTGGTGCTGAAAAGGAACGCGAAGTGCCAAGGGAGACAAGAGTCATGCTGACCCAACTTCGTTCTGGAGACTGTAACAGGTTAAACTCTTACCTATCCAGACTGAACCCCGACATGCCAAATGTCTGCTTCCATGATACGAAGCATCTATTAGTTTGCTCAACTGAGCCGACTCTTTTAATAGCAATTTCACTATGGTCCAACCCTATTAAAGCCACGAGGTTTCTGAGAATTCCGTTAGAAGAGCTTGATGACTATGCTAGGTAAGGGAAATTACGACTAGGCTGGCAACATATCGCTAATACAGCAATTGCCACCCTGAAAGACTGCCACCTTCGCGGCATAGCTAATTTTAATATATTTTCCTCTGCACCTAATCAAGAACTTTGCCACATTATAAGAAGTAGTGCCACACTAGCGCTTTCTAGTGAACCTAGGGATCACGTGTCTGCAATTTGACCAGCTTAATTCCGATTTTCCTATCATAGTTTCGTTATTTACGTTACTACTAGTTACCAGAGTAGGTATTGTGTGCAGAGGCGAGGTTATTTGAGATATGGCAATCAGTTAGAGGTCCACTAGATGTCTTAGACGATGTAGCAGTGCTAGTAGTCACAGGAATGCCACCAGTCAAAATATTGGCGAAGGAATTACGAAAACTATGGAGCATCGTCAATGAGGATTAAACTCAAGAGCACTAGTTGGTCACATCCTGTAAAGTAAATTTAAACTGACCGCAGCGTGCGGCGTAATCGCAGAAGCCCTGAAGGGGGTAAAAAAGTCAACCTGGGATACAGGGAAAGCTGAACGTCGAAAAGTAACAATCGAAACAGTCGTGCTCTCTTAGAGCACATATCCGGATCTACGTGATTAAGCATACGTCATGGCGACACAAAAATAAAAAAAACTGTAATGGCAAGCGTGGTCGTATCTATTAGATCCCAACTTTAGGTAACTTAGGTCATAGATTCACTCACGGCATGCAACTTTTAAATCTTTAATTCTTCTGCTGAAATACCTAGTATATTACTGTTTTGTTTAGCTCGCTTTCTAGAACGGCGTAACTGGAAGGTTTGTTCTAAATCTCTCGGTGTTGTTGTTTTTGTGACCTCTGTCTATCAGTGTAGAATTCACTCTAAATAAAATGGGATTAGTGCTGACAGCTTACCTTTCTCGGATGGAACATCCCATATTAGTTATATCCCATAAATACACATCCATTTCTACATTGATTTCCAACGATCAGAGAACAAAAGGAGAATACTAACAACAACGTGGAATGCGGTAGTGACAGTCTTTATTTATGATAATTGCGAATTTCGAATTCTCTTCGGCCAGCCACTTTATCATTTGCCTTTAGTTTACTGCTTTTGACATTGTTAAGCGACTTTAATACACAAACAAAAACATGTACTGAGGAATACACAGTAAAACCTCGTTTCGGCGGACACTCCTAGTAAAACAACTTGTGTCGGCCTATTTAAAAGATGTTACTCAACTTGTTTGATGAGAGTTAACGATATATAAACCATCTTCTGGCGAGATTATGTTAATAAGAAAAAAGTGCATTTCCAATTCTCATAGTAGACAAGATTTTGTAGACTGGTTGTAGTATACTCTAAACTACAGTATCGATACTGTAGTATCTATACCACATGTGTATCATGGGTATTAGACTAACCTTTTTTCAAACTCTTCTAAATTAATTTCCACTTCTCTAGGTCCTGATGTGCATTTTAAAAGGGCGCTTCGACTGCAATACCTTTCGATTATGTTTCAAATAGAGCTGTCAATAGTAATTTTAGAGTTAAACTTTGATAATAAAGTTAGCTGAAATTTTTAAGTTAAGTTCGCACGCCCGACTCCATGCTGCTGGTATCAGCTTCATATCCCGGGGAAGCAACATCAAAATACTTTAACAGTTTTTCAAAAGAGAATCCGTTATAAAAAGTTTTTAAGAAAAGGCTATCTGGCGTTAGGATTGGGAATGAAACATGTAAGTGCCACCAATAATTAAAAATATAAAGTAGAAGGGATACAGTTTTTATCAAATTTGTTAGGCAAAATAAATCTAAGTCTCGGGTCCATGTACGCAATAAAGCCGGTGTCTGATAAAACTTTGTCTCGTTGTTTGACATTTAAAACTTTGGTGGAAAACCACAAAACTAGAATGTTATGTCACAATGAAGCTTGCAAGCAAACTGGTTTTTTTGTAAAGTGCGTATCAAAGAAATGTGTTATAATTTACTTAGTTTATGGAAATATGGTCAAAGTTCCCTAATTGACTCTTTTAGTTTTAAATTTTTGCAAATTTAATTGAATAAAACATAAATAAATGAAAGGTAAATGTCAACGCATGTAAAAGGATAGGACTTGGTCGATCTCTGCGTTAACGCGCGTTAAAAAACGTTTATGAGACATGTTGCATTGAACTACGTACATTTTATCTTAGCTGTCAAAAATGAAATGTTACAAAACGAGCCACCAAAGTTGTATCAGACATGGCCTTTAAGATTTTGAGGTCAATTAATTTCATTCATCCCAGCAGTTTGTGCTGAAAGTATACTTTAAACTTGGGTAAAATTATCAACCAAGACAGGTGACTAATATAGGAGTCCGTTATTAGCGGATTCACTGTAGATACATTTACGAATACCCATGGTCTGGTATACTTTAGCGATTGTATGCGGGTAAGACAATTGCACAAAAGGCGGCGCGTAAAATGCCAATTGCCGCCAGCACCAAACACAGCACTCATGTAAACAAACATAAGTGGATGTGCCGCCTTTCAAAGCTTTGCTGAGAAAAATGTCCGAATTTCCACATCATGATGATTTAAGCCTTTACAGCGGCGGCCTCTCGCATGTGTCTGCACTTATTGTTGCATAATTTTGGGCGCACAAAAAGCCGAACTTTCTTACACTGCAGCTGATGGACTTCACTTGTTAGCAATTCAGCTCAATGCAAGAGAAACAAAAAAAATTAACTCTGTAAATGGGATTTAAGTTGAAAATGCACTGAGAATTTCAAATAATTCGCTTTTACTCACGAAAGTATTTGTTGTTGGCGAAAACTACGTATTTCACCTAGATACATACTAAAGAGGCACTATATAGGTACTAGAAGAAATTTTTGTATGAATGTATGTTTATATATCGCTGAAGGAAGAAATTATTTATTTTTTGTTGAGTTGGTAACTGTGCAAGCGGCGAATATGTGTTGAAGCGGTGGCGGGATGGAGAGGCAGCGGCAAAGTTAGAGAAACTGCAGTGAATGTGTTGCATTCACAAAATTGAATTAATTGCCTCTGTTTGGATTTCCAAACCGTAATGCAATTAAATAAATTGCAAAAGCATGCAAAACAAAGAATGAACTGGCTATAACATTTTGTATGCGAGTTTCTTTTATTTGATTTTTTAATGGAAAACAATGGATACAAAAACTCGGTATCTTGAGTTGGAGCGCCGAATAGCCGCTAGCGATACTATTACACTGTATTTACAGAAAGACCATAAACGTGATATAAAAAGTTCATTAAGATCATAGTTTTGTAAGTAGATTAAGAGTAATTTCAGACATGGCTACTATCCTATATAATGGGTCATATTCCTTGAACCGGACATTTTCTACCTAATCCCTACTAAAACCATTGACATAATTCACCTCCGACAGACTACAGAGGATTGCACATAAGACGGTAAACTAATAGATCCAGTACCACATCTTTTAGGCTGGACCTTGTTAGCACAAACCTCTGATATTCTTTATGTGCTTTTACACATTTAAAGTATTTAATTCGGGTCTGTCGCAGCATAGGAGAAGGAAGTGAGAAGATATCTATATGAACTGCATTCTTAATATCAGGTAGTTTACATTTTTTTCTACTTCCCCCTTCTTATAACGTAAAAATGAGAACGCCATAGGGAACGGGAGTGTTGCGGTTCGGAGGAAGTAGGCAGCGAAGTTAAGTATGTGTATATAAACTAGACTCGATAGTACTGTGATTGTAATCAAATCTGTGAGTACAACTTACATCTTAAGCCCTGGTAAAACTCTCCATCAAGCTTTTAGACTCAGTGTATAAGTATATAGGTCAGTGACCGCGTTTTCGTGTTAATACTAATACCAGCTGTCTGTTCTGTCAAAAAAGAGATGAAAAAGATTTTCGATGCTGGAATGTCTAGACTATCTGACCGTAGACTTCGGGAGATTACCTTTATTCTACAGTGGGCTAC
Source organism: Merzomyia westermanni (assembly GCA_949987695.1). Classification (NCBI taxonomy): domain Eukaryota; kingdom Metazoa; phylum Arthropoda; class Insecta; order Diptera; family Tephritidae; genus Merzomyia; species Merzomyia westermanni. The sequence goes on along the minus strand of OX465288.1, from coordinate 129,915,536 downwards.
AATTGATACCAATTATTTCGTTATAAGCATAGTTGGGATAGGTCGATTTTTAATTCTGTATCCTACTTTTAGGTGTTGCAAGTAAACTTGTTCAACCATATTCGTAGGCAACAAAGGGAAACTGTCCGACTCTACCCTTTTGGGCATTAAAGGGACTAATTAGTCTCTTAATAGGTCATGCTCAAACAAAAGAGAACACTTTGACCCATACAAAGAGATCAAAACTGGCATTGGGCGCATGCTCCTTTGCGACTAATCCCGGATTCATCCTAGACTTATCGCTTTTTTTCAGGGGTATGTCTGTTATGATTATGACTGCAGCACCACTACAATTAAGTAGAATCGAATAAAGCCTGATATAGCGTTCAATCTTGTAAAAAGAAGCTTCGCGAGATAACAAAGGTTTGTAAGCAAACAAACTTTTATTCCAACCATTTGGTTATAGTCCTTTGTCAGCAGTGCGGGTTGCGTAATGGCTTCCGAAAACTTTGTGTAACATATTCACTTTACAGATATCTCTCTTTGATATTACTTTAAGGGATTTCAATATAAATGAAACTAGAATTGGGTCCTATCCGAGTACAAATTGTCCAGCAGCGTTCTACTCCACACCATGCCAGCCAAAGCTATAACTGGACGTGGAAACAAATATAATTTTGTTCCAACCCATTCCTCCTGAGGTGGCAAAATACCGCAACCACCAGTCCAAAAAACAAATGAATCCCATTAAGATAATAAAGAAACAAAAGTACCAAGGCATAGTCGGCAAAGTGGTGAATTTGAGCCCAGCTTCAGGGCTCTTAAAAACGCATAGATTTTACAGTCTCAACCACGTCGGTACGCTAAGCACACTCATTTCAAAATGTTTCGCACTCGTCATAAGGGCCGAAAATTGTCAAACCTTTACTTTCTGTTGAATACTTGAAGACACAGAATTTGTCTTCGAACAAGGAGCCGCATATACTATATGAACTCCCGTTTCCCTAGAATCAAGTACTGGTACCTCTACTGGATAGATATCCGATAATGGACGTCCCTTTTGGCAAGTAGTGTGTAATGAAATTCAGAAGAATATACACAATACAGAAAAATGCAAATGGGCCGGGGTGTTAATTAGAGCAAAACTGATCGAAACATCCGTTTTTTAAATTTTATGAAACTCTAATTTCTATGGTTCAATAGATCAATTCGCCTAAGAAGTCTTATAAGTGTATGCCCTTTTGCCCTTACTTTAATTCCAATAAATAGCAATAGAAAATGTGTTAAGTAATAAATTCCTATTATTCGGGGATCAATAAAATTGTCACCGTTGTTTTAATGTTATGGTAAATAATATTGGTGTAACACTTCCGTTGGTTAAGTACTGTCCAAAGTGGCATTAAACTGCACTCCATTTGGTATATTTTAAGTGAAGTGAACTCAAGCCTAAAATAACATTTGTGGTTGATGTGTGCAAGTAGCCATTGGCAAGATGTTTCCGGCAATTATGGATACCCAAAGCTGTTGGTGGCATTCAACCATAAAAAATGTTGCCTATTTTGTTTTCTTTTTATTGCACTTTGATAGCGACAAGCACAAATGTCCTTGCGAGCTAAGAAAAGGGTGCCATATTGAGGGCAGGTTGGAGCTGAAAAAAATAAGCTCTGTGCGAGATTTTTATATAGAATGTGAAGCTTTTCATATTGGTTAGATAATTACAAGGGGTTTTAAAAACAATGTGGGTTGATACGTTGATTTGAGAAAGAAAAAGTTGGTGGTGAAATGAGCGAATACTCAACTTACATAGGATTTTCTGCACGGACCGAAATTGATAAAAAAAAAGTTCCTGGGGGCAGTTTCTGGGTGCTCGACATTAAATTATGATGAGGATGGTACTTTTCTATGAGATATTGATAAATCTTTAAAAAAATAGGCATTATTAAATAAAAATAAATAAATATTTGGCGAGACATACCTCCGAGGAGTTTCAGATATTCTTCTACCAATTTGTTGTGTGCTGCCGCTTCAAACTTTTCCTACAAGGTCCCATATTTTATGCTGACCTCGAATGACATCTACAATTGCAGATGAATGAAGAGAATGAGAAGTTCTTTAATGGCAAAAATATACACGCAGGGTTGCTGGGGGGACGACATTTTTGAAAAAACTCTTTTCAAACATTTTGCTGTTACCTGTCCCGTCAACCTAGGACGTTCTGTGTGGTAAGCTGACAATACTACCACCACACCACGGTGGCCGCATTAAGAGTTCAACCGAAAATATGGTGACGGAAAGTTTTTTTTTTTTTGGAAAAAGTTGTGATCTTAGTACAGCAAACTTAAACTATCAAACTACCTTTGACTTATTTATCTGTAACATCACGACTTTAAATAAAGACTAAACGGCAAATGTATGCATTTTTAAGTGCAGGTCATTATCGTTGCAAAACTGCGGAACTGAAATTAATTCGCTCACAAATTCTGTTGGCTACTTTCTGTCTGCTATTGCACATGTGAAACTCTCAGAACATCTTGCGGGTTGGGCATATCATCCTACCAAGTGTTCAGACTAGCCTCTTTGTCGAACTTCTGGTTCAGTCAGGCATATTTATTATTTGTTTTTCGAATGCTTCAAGATTATACTATCTATTGCTGGGAAGGCAGAGTTTTCTGTCCAATTATTGTCGACTTCAAGTCTGGCATTCTTATGTTCATCAAGACGAAGTTATATCAGTTCCGGGAAAACCGTTCAATTCAAAACATTGGAGGTATAAAAGCTTGTACTTTTTTTAAGAAAGACTTATCCAATTACGAGTTAGCCGGGGCTACATCTTTGGAATACAATGATTCTCTAAATAATTAAAATCAATGTTAGAAAAATAGCCAGCGCGACGAACCATTTAATTTACTTAGAGGCAGCAGCTAACTTAATTTAGAAAGAGATCTCGTGAAAGAAACAATGATTCTATAAATGGAAGGCACTTAGGAAAATGTAAGGTCGCCTTTCTTAAACTAGAAAACTAAAATATGATGAAGTTTTTTACAGTCCACATAGTGAAACATCTAAAAGCTTTCATGTATATAGACCTTTCCGTTTGGCATTTACTTTATATAATTTCAAATGAGACCGGTCAAATTTGATTAGTAATTAGTAATCAATTAAGTAGACGGTTTTTTTCTAATAGGTAATGATTATTTTAATTGCTTTTCAAGAAAAGGAAATTATTAATTGACTACGATTAGAAAAAATCGAAAAAAACATTTTTGTTAGTTGTTTTGATTACTTTTGATTATTTCCAACTTTTTTCAATATTGTTGATGTGTATATTTATGTGCTTCTACAACAATACTGATAAAAATCAAAAATTATTAAATAAAAAACATCGAAAAACATCTAAAATAATCTAAAATAATCAAAACCACTTGTTTGATTATTTTTGATTTTTGTTAATAATCTTAAAAATTATTATTTTTTTCAATTATTTTTTTAATTAATCCTTAAAATTTTAAAGTAATTGGTAATCAATCTTTAAACGGATTTTCAAGAAATTAATTAATCAAACCGGCAATTATTACGATTAGTAATCATTATTTAACAGGTCTGTATAAAACATCGTTAGTTAGGTCGTGAAGCTGCAGTCTAATATTCTTTTAGGCAACCCAAATGGAATACCCTTTTTGTTGCTCATATATTCACATATTAAATAACATTCGTACATATGTACATTTATGAATTGTGCCTAAGGCATAAATATTTTCAAATGCTTTGGGTAAAAAAACAGAACACCACACACACAGCCAAAAGTATAGTCCAATTACGCAGTACAAGATATTAACTGGAATAATAAATAAATAATTTTTTTTTCATACATTCGGCATATGATATAATGTGTAACAAATTGTAGAAAACATATTAAATGTTTTAGATAATAAAAACAAATATAGGCATGCCAAAGCTAACACTTGTTGCGTGAGAAAAAGTGTGTAAAGTAAATTACAAATGTTTGTATTTGAGTATTAGTTTTGCCCAGCAGGGATTCTGTATAATCAACATTTGTTGAATTTTAAACTTTAACTTGTTAGGCTGCCATAAAGATGTCCTTCCTAGCGTATCATGATTGGCTAGTTTATGAGCTAAACGGCTAAGGTCCTTTTTCTCATAAACCCAAAAAAGTTTACTTCACATACATAACAGATAACCTATTCCTCACTTTAACCCTTGCGATCCGACTTTTGCAGAATTTATATGGAAACATAATTTTTGAATATTTAAACTTTAAGTAAGTCAGGAGTACGTGGCAATATTTAGATAATTTGATAACTTTTGCCAAGAGTATGGCTAGATTTTCCCTTTTAAAATCAAGGGCCTGCCAAGTAAGCATACACAGGCACTAGCCAGTTTGTTAATGCTTTTTAAGAGTCGACTGGGTAGTAATATTTATCTATGCGACGCCAATTAAGAAATAAAATGCATTGCCTCTGAGGCGGCATTGAACCCGGGCACCTTCACATTACAATCGTCTTCTCTATCCATTGAGCTATTACAATAGATAATCTTTTCGCAAATTGACCAACTTGAACTAAATGAACATTAATTTAATAATCGAGAAAAAAATAGGCAGTCCGTGGATTGGAAAATCTAAGCAGGCGCAAGCTAAACTAGGTAGAACCTGTACAGGGTTTATGGTATATTGGCCGTAAATTGAACAATCATGGAAAAACCAGGCAGGCCACTTAAAGCCCCTGTAACATTTTCGACTCAAGACGTTACCTGACATAAGCTTTTCATGCCAGTGCTGTCTATTGTTCTGAAAATCAAGCCAGGTCCTTGGTTAAGTAAAGACTTTCCGAAATTTTTGCTACGCGGGAATTTCGAGGAAATTTCATAATTTATTCAAAGCAGAGTTAAGAGATGTGAGTTTTAAATTGAACTATTAAGTGATCAATTGGTGGAACTATAGTTTAGTTAGGTGAACGGTCTATGACCCCAAAGAACTAGGTCAATGAACTGGATGAACTACAAGTCAAGTAATCTTCTCATTGAACTAAAAAACCGACTTAACTCCTTATATGTAGTAAGAATTCTTACTAGAGTTGAGCAATTTCGTTTAATTTAAAGATCGAACGAGCTAGTTCTTTTTTCAAATGTGAATTAGTTCGTCCACTTCGTTCAGTAGTTCGACCGTTCAATCAAAGTGCAACGAATGAATCGAGCAGCGAATAATAAGAAAAACAAAACTAAACATCACATGCTATCAATTCGTTGGTAAGGAACTTAGGAAAGAAAAGAAAGATGGTGTGCAAAAATTACTGTGAACATAAGAGCCAATGTCAATTTTATGAATCACATAAGCTGTTTTTCCAATCCAATATTGAGTTTGGTTGCTAAAGCAAAGCAGCTCGCTTTTGGTTGTTATCGTGGGATCACTTGAATTACTATATACACCGAACAAGGTTGAAAACATTTGAACGAAGTAGTTCGTTCGTTCAGTTAACTGATTCGTTCACTTAAACTAGTTCGTACCCGAACTACCCAACTCTAGTTTGTTATTGCTAGCTGCCACGGGAGCATTTGAACTACTTATGTTAGCGTCCTACACAAAGATGGCGCAACATTGCCAATAACTGAACGAGGTTGAAAACATTTGAACTGTAGTTCGTCCTTTCACTGAACTTAGTCGTTCAACTGAACTAGTTCGTGTAAAAACTCTAGTGAATACCGCTATTAAAGTGTAACAAAAATTTTAAATCGCTAAGCGAACGATTTTCCTACGGGGCAACATTACATTTTATTGCTTTGCAGTATTATGAGTGATGATCTATGCTGCCTTACGCGACCAATTTTTTTTTTTGTTTTATCACCTATTTTATGTGCATCTACTTACTTATATTTTTGAGTCTTTTATGCTGTTAAAGGAACTCACAAACCTAAGCTCATTACGACAGCTTAAATTTGACATATGCAGGAAAATAAGTTCTTAAAGAAAATTGCTTAGGATAACAGTTATTTATACTGTCAATGTATAGAAAAAAATTGTTTTTCACTTTATATTACATGTGATTATTCTTATTCCAGTTTCATGCAGTACTGTCACTGTGACAAAATGTCAAGCCGCCTTAAGGACATTACAAGCATTTCAATTCTTTCGACCAACCTGCCTTTGCAAAGAGCCCGGAATGGATCCGGACTGTAATCATTTTCGTGATTTCCTCTTCGATCATCCATGCGGATTTGTGCTGAAGAAAGGTGAGTCACGTTATATATAAGTTTTTATACTATTTATTGTAATTTTAAAACGATCGAAATAGATATAGACTAGCTGAAAGCCGAATTTAAATAGAAACACAATTTATATATATTTTTGTCGATATTTTGAACTCATTCTCAAGTTAGCGCCCAAAAAATACTAATATCAACATTTTTTGAAAAATTTTAAAAATTTGTTTAGCACTTTTAAAATGCATACAAAGTTTAGACTACATATTTATATAACTCTCAGGAGAAAAACATGCCAGCTCAAATGATAGTGTATAAATTACTAAAATATGTAAATTCCGAGTGTGCTACAGTTATGAAACGCACTATACATACATATAAAAATGTATTTTAAAATTAGCTTCACAGCTGGATATCCCCACAAACTGCAGCTCATGCAAAAATATGTGTTTTGTGTGAATATAAAACAGGTGTTAGAATGGAAGCTCAATCTTAAGCCAAACACAGTGACGTTGCCCGAGTGACACATTACTCAAACGCACTGCTGCTGCAATCACAGGAGATGCTTTGAATTGGTGCATCGTCTCGCTGCAGGTGCCCGATACTTACTTTGAATACATACAGTTGTGTTCAGTATAATAAAATTAATTAAATTTAATATCGTTTGACGACTAAGAAAAAGCTGTGCTTTTAACACTTTTCATTTAAGATATATCAAATTTTATTACAGAAACCACATAAAAAGAAATTTCAAAGTTATTTAAACTTTTAAAAATTTACACCAAAATTTCAATTATAGTTCATTCATTCTTAGTATCACATTGTGTAAGTTAAATTTTTTGAATTTTTTTTGTCAAGGATGTTGGATATTTTTTCCCTACAAAATTAATTTTTCTTCATGCGTTGTATGGAAGAAATCACTCAAAACCCTTGACGAAAAAATGCTGAAAATTCAGGGAAATTTTAAGCGAGTTCTAACTTACACAATGTGATACTAAAATTGATTAATCTACAAAAGTGAGTACTCAAAAGTTTTCTAGAAATTTTGTCAAAAAAATTTTAAGATTTTGATGGCCATTTTTTACTACTATTATATTGAACACAACTGTACATACATAGACAAATGAAAAGGGAAGGAAGCGATTTGTCTCCCCAAGCAACCAACGAATTGTAAATTTTAAGCTCAAGATATTTTCTAAAAACCACACACACATCGAATTATTCGCAGGCAAATATGCGCGAAAAAATTGCTGTTGTTACAGTAAAAGAGAGTAAGTGTGCTTAGACCCGACTGTAGTCATATTTAATAAAGCTAGCGGTTAGTTTTCTCACGACGCCACTTGAGGTATACTTAGATCTAAAGAGAGGTTATTACAGTTATATTAAGGTTTATTGTTAATTTTTCGAATCCAAGACAGGTTCTTTTTTAATGTTTCTGAAGTCATTGTACAAAAATTTTAATATCAAGATTTTTTGAAAAGTTTTTAAAATTTGTTTAGCTCTTTTAAAATGCACACATAGCTTAGACTATATATGTATTTATATGACTGATAGATGCAATTATTTCTGCTCGCCCAAAAAATTAAACTAAATTGAAAACAAACAAAAGAACAAGTAAGAGAGCGCTGTCTTCAGCTGTGCCGAATTCTTTATTTCCTTTTTGAAAATAAGTACAAATCTGTAAAATTTGGCGGTCTTACCGTGTTCATTTAAAAATATATAGCCCAAAGCCCAAACCAAAAACAAATGCAAGGAAAATTTATGTTTTGCGATGTTTTATGATTTTTTTCTGCCTTTATATTTCGTATTTTTTATAATTTTTTCGCTTTTTATTTCTGTCATGAAAAAGCTCTGCAAAATTGGTAGAGAAGCTCTGTGGTATGTAACCGTGCCAAATTATTTTTATAAAAATGTCATTGAGCTTCTAACTCATGACCTAGGTAAAATTCTGAAGTTCATTATCACCACGATAAATGTATGAATATCCTTCGCTGTGTCAAAATGGTTTTTCGATAATATAACAACTTTAGTTAAAAGGGGGAAACTAAGGCAAGTGGTGTATTAAAGACTGGATCATAGGTCAATAGAATTTTATGGAGATTATTTTGAATTGGTGGCCGCCGTGGTGTGAAGGTAGTGTTGCCGGCCTACCACACCGAAGGTCCATGGTTCGAGCCCTGGTACAGGTAACATCAAAAGTTATTTGAAAAAAGTTTTTCAAAACGGGGTCGCCCCTCGGCAGTGGTTTGGCAAACTCTCCGAGTGTATTTCTACCATGACAGGCTTCTCAGCAAAAAATTCGTCTCCTTTGTAGATGCCGTTCGGAGTCGGCAAAAAACTGTAGGTCCCAGCAATTTGTAGGGAAAATTCAAATCGGCACACCACAAATTGGAAGAGAAGCTTGGCGCAAAAATCTCTTAGGAGGTTTATGATGATATACCTGTTGTATATCGCGCCATAGAGAGATTTTGAATTGGTTTGTCTCATTCAAGCACCAATTAGGTGAACAATGACAAAATACCTCGTGAACTGTGCACAACTTGTTATAAAATCCAAATGTTGCTGAGGATTCATTTAAGTTAAGAATAGCTTTGGGTGTCTATCCATACATCTATGGTGCTGTCAATCTTGTCCTTCCTTTTTTAATGAAAATATGGCCACAACTCAATACCACAAAATCGGCATATTCTCAAGAGTCTTCACTTTACAAATTACTTATTTGTTGTTGCATAATTCACTACATTATTGCGCTACTTCACTTTGTAATAATAATAAATCTTTTCAACTTTCGGAGAGACGAGTACAAATGTCTCTATAAGTATTGAGTGTGTGTGCGTGTGTTGGCTCCTATCATGATGTTGTTATTGCTGTTTGTATCGCTGTCAGTTAATGGAAAATAAGTACAAGAGGTTTCCAAGCAAATTTATTACACCCTGCTCGGTTGCTCAAGTGTGCGTTATAATTCAGCTTAGAAGTGAGAAAAGTTGATACATACATACCCTGCAGGGAACTTCGTAACTTTCTGACACAAATTCCTAAGTAGAACTAGTTATAAAGTGGCAAATAAGAACTAGTTTGTAGGTTTCTATATTTTCACTTGTTAAAACCTGGCAGTTGAGTAAATATTGTATAGCATTTTGTATTTGAAAAAAGGGATTATTTTCACAACGTATATTTATTACTTCAATTTGAGTTTTTGATTTGTTTACTTTATATTTTACACTAAATATCTTTAGATTGAAACGATTCCAATGAATTTGTATAAGTTTCATGTTTGAACAAATAAATTGCAGGCATTAAGTTAAATGTTATGTTCTATAAGATGGAAAAAGCTTGTTCATCAAAAAAATTTGTCTTTAAATGTTTTTGCGGAATTTACGTTCTTAATTATTAGAAAATCAAGGAGGTAAAATGCCTAGAGCTTTAAGCTGTTTCGGAATTATCGAAGAGTTCTGCCGAAACGCATTAGTTCCAATTCGTATATTAGGGAGGGTTGAGCTTTTTTCGCTTTAATTAAAAATAAAAATTATTATTTTAATTTTAAACATTTGAGCTCAATATTTTTATAAATCATGGTAGAAACGTAAACGTAACGAAACGTCAGGTTCGGGGTAAACCAAATAGTACTAATAAACGAACTAGATGTAAACTGTAGAATATTTAAATAGTTCAAACACCACTGCCTTGGATATGGTCTTGTTAAATTCACCAGTTGATTGCATATAAAATAGAAACTGAATTCAAGTGAATACTCTAAATAAACAATTTTTTTTTTAAGAAAAAATCTAGCGAAGTGAACTAACAAAAATATTGAAACTCTTGGTTTTAGTTCTTTTCCGAAAAGATAAATAACAACCACTGAAAAATTAAATAAATCCCATGAGTTTTATTGTTTTTTTCATGAAGGAATTATCGACAGGGGGACTTATTCCCATTTTTGTACTAAGTTGATGACAATTGGAAACACGATGGGAGACCAAGTGATCACACACCTCGTTTTGGACACTCAGTGGTTGATTCTCCTGCGTATGCTGTCAAAATCTGGTGACCATATGACTATTCATAACCATATATCCGTAAAGCTCTGTCCTTTGATATATAATGTTGCCTTTGATGGATGGACCATAAATTTGCGAAGAATTTTTTGTATCAGTTACTCCATCCCATCCTTTTTCGATACCATGATTCCGACTCATATAATATGATATGTATAAGTAGGGACTTATAATCATATATGTAATACTTCTATATTGCTACTATCCTATTTGCGCAATGTGTTTGAATTCCGTCATTACCGTATTACATATATGCTTATAGTGCGAGATCTTTGTTGGTCGAAGACGACTTAACTTCTTAATTGTCTCCTAAGTTGTTCAAAGTAGCACTTGCTGTAGATTCTCCGTTCAAATTATTGGCTGACATAATATTCTCTGTTAATGCCACTTTTTAAACCCGATGTCATCCACCGGTTTTTTTGGAATTATACCTTTAAGCATTTACCAGCCTCCCAAGCTTAAGCTTACACCTATTTTTTCTAAATAGTCGCCTCAATTCCATTTTTCATAAAAAATCAGGCAAACAAGTAAAACAAGGCATTTGGTGCCATACTTTATAAATTATAAAAGTATGTTTTGCAAGTCGCTGTCGGTTGGCGTTTGGGACAATATCAACCTCCTGCTGTCATTATAGCAAACTTATATGAACCATTGATATTCCTACAGGGTAAGTAAACAGCTTCTGGCTTGTGTATGCGTTAGTCATATAATGAGGCGTTAAATTAATTGCCTTTGAGCGTCTTTATTACATTGAATCGGATTAGTTGGGAAGATATCGTTTAGTTTTATTTAAGTGATTCAATATTAGGGTAAATGGCAGCGACTACGATACATTTTGGCTTTGATTGGAATAAGAGAATTCTTGTAATCTATTGAAAGGTATTGTTTGAAGTGGAAAAACATTACATATTAGTTTTTCAAACTGTCTAGACAAATGTCTTGATATTCTGTTTCTTTTACCCTTTTAATTGAACTAAAAATGCAACCGAAAACCAGAAAGTACTTAGTTTCCTAATTCAAGATATGCATTTACTTCAACGTATATATGTATGCAAAAGTTTTGATATAAATATTTTTTTCGTTTTATCTTTCCATTCACAGCGGAAAAGGATCCATATCCTATCGACGCTTTGCCAACGTGTAATCATGCACTGTCTGTATGCCAACAGGAGCGTAAATGCCTGAAGCTTTTCGAGGACTTCAAAGCGCATTGCAAAGTGAGAGACAATAAATGCAAAATGGAGAACAGGTAATTGATTAATATTTAATAAAGCAAAGAGAAAATGGAATGCCGTAATTACATTTGAATGTTTCCAAAAGTAAATACGACTTAATATAATTTATAAATAAAAGAATGCTTTCGAGTTTATGTTACTGGGTATTGGTAGTGAAAGTAAAACTTACGATAACGAATCAAGAAGCTGTGTTATTGTGCTACGGATGGGTAGTTTACCTTTCGGCAAAGGATAGTTTGTAAAGAAATTCTTATTGGTCTAAAGTAAAAGCTTTTCTTACCTATTCGCTGGAATGTTACAGTTTGGATGGCTTTCGAGTTAGAACAAACTTATAAGGGGACGACCTAAAACTTTTGGTGTGCCACGGGAGAGTACAAAAGCCGCCTCCCGCTTTGGTCACTATGTGTATTATAGTAAAGTAGGCACGGATAGAGATTGCGGTTGTTGCTGTATCTCTCAAAATTGAATTGTTGGATTTCAAAAGTCCATGTTGAATATGAGTAATGTACATTAGGGTGAACCAAAAAAAATCGATTTTTTTTTTTGATTGGTACACGGAAAGTCATAGTTAAGATGCGTATACTGAACAAATATGAGTTTTAAATCTTAAAAAGAAGGACATACCCTTTGAAAGTTTCAATTTCCGCTATATCCTTCTATGAAAATGATTATCTATTATCACTTTACTGATGCTTACTAGGACAGTCCGCTGTACAGAAACAAGTATTTTGGAGGTGTCTTCATTTCACCTGAAAGCCCTGAATAGAAGAGTATCGGTCTGATCACCATCGCGTAAAACCAGTGTACGAATTTTGCCGAGAGGCCCAACTTTTTTCGATGACCTTTCTGTCTTCCACATTAGGTTTCGAAGAGCGCTCATTATAAACTATAACTCCTACATATCTAACACTATCAGACATTATTAGCGGTTTTTCCATTCAATTAATTTCTTATCTTAGAGTGAACAGAACGAGTTTGGGATTTATGGCTAGTCTGGCCATCTAGTCAAAGTCTCGAAGAAACAGACCAGAGTTGCAATGTTATCAGCGTAGACAACCTAGCAAGAGCTCGTTTGCGGTCACCACCCACAGTAGCGGCGACAAAGCTGCCTTGTGGCATACCCTACTCCGCTACTATAATTCTATCCCACAGGAGCTCCGGGTAGGACTACGTTGAACCTCACCTCAATATCAAGAAAGGTTACCAGAGCAAACACATTGTGCCCTAGCCCAGCAAACATTTAGGTTAGATGACGATTAGAAAACGACTCGAATTCTAATGTATTTCTCTAAAGTAGATGGTTAGATAATGGTTTGAGAAACTGTCGAGATTAACAGCATTCTCTAAAAAAGGGGACTTATCTAGGTCTCGATATCGAGAAAAAGGTTAGTTATCTAATCGAATTCTAACATGAAATACTAATTGGTTTCTAATGTAAATTTGTTTCTAGTGTTTTTCTTATCGCTCTCTTATGCTCTTCTAGCCTAGTTCCCTAACCTGATTTTCGATTGGAGAACTACATAAGAATTGTAATGTAAAACTACACTATTTCTCTAAAGTTTGCTGGGAGAGAGCCTTCAATATTTTACCATCCAATGAAGGCAGTTTCGGTAGATCCAATCTTTCAGTAGGCATGCTGTGCCACCGACAAGGGCCCCAACAAATCCTTTTCCTTATGTACAGATGAATAAGACGCTATGTCGTTTAGAAGACAGGTTGGTCTGGAAACCTTGGATGTATGTACATGAGATCTCATAGAAATTTGCAAATTTTTCTTTATTATACCTCGTAGTGCTACGCACACAAGGTATATTAACTTTAGTCGCCTAACGGCAGTACGTAACGGCATAAACGGATCGAGATAGATATTGACTTATATATATCAAAATGTTCTGGACGAAAAGAGAAATTGATTAAGACATGTCCGTCCGTCCGTCCGTCTGTGAACACGATAACTTAAGTAAATTTTGAGATATCTTAATGAAATTTGGTATGCGGGTTCCTTGGCACTCATCTCCGAGCGCTATTTAAAATGGGCGAAATCGGATTATAGCCACGCCGACTTTTTATGTATAGAATATTTTCGAAAATACAAAAAAAAGTGATTACTCAGTACATAATTCACCTATAAGGATAAAATTTGGTGAATACATTGAGCTTGTGGCATAAAATACATTTTCCAAGAAATTTTTGAAAATGGGAGTGGCACCGCCCACTTTTCATTAAGTCAAATTTTGAAATGATATTAATCATAAATCAAAAACCGTTCAAGATATCGAAACGAAATTCAGCGCGCAAGTTTCCAGGTATGCAAGGAATGTTCCAGGAAAAAATGGGTGGGATCGGTTAATGTCGACGCCCACTTTTATATGAAAGATTTTAAAGAGGCTCGTAGATATATTAAATAAGCAATAACTTGGCGTAAAATAGCTTTACATCATTTATATTTCACTTTTAAAGTTTCCGTAAACAAAGAAATCCAAAAACATAAAATTTTCGAAAATGGGCGTGGCCCCGCCCCTTTTATAGTGGACTATTCCACAAAACTTTTTATCCCACAACTCCGCCAAAAATTGAGTTGTCGAAACGAAACTTGGTGATAACGTTCTATATATAATATAGGAAACTGTTTGCTGTAAAAATGGGCGAAATCGGTTAATGTCCACGCCCAGTTTTTTAACCCATTGAGTACATTTGACGAGTGAGACTCGTCATGTGTTTACTTGGGCGAAGTTACGGTGGACGAGTCTGACTCGTCATCTGAGTACAAAATTATTAGATTTAAGTTATTAAGTTATTTATATCACCAATATAAGCATATTCCAAATAAAATGTATTACTCTTACATATTAATCCATATAGCAAAAAATTAAATCCGTTCCATATGCATAAAAGTCTCCAAATAATTCCGTACTCAAAGGGTTAATATAGTTCTGAAAAATTTGTTTGTAAAATTTAAAAAGCGATATTTCTACAACCAAGCAAGTTATATCAATCAGATTTTGCACACATAACAAGTTTTTAAGAAAAACTCGGCCGCAAAAAAATTTTGTCAATTTTTAAGAAGTATGCGGCATAACATTTCTGCTATTTTCAAAGGCAATCGCTTATAATTCAATCTTGATATTTCTATTAAAATTGGTCAGCTGCTTCTTAGTAGCATGTATCATACTCCTACCAAAAATTAGCCAAATCGGAAAACACACAAGCAAAATATTCCGGGACGTAGTTAATAGCCCACTGCAATAGCGAAGTTATATATCTTTTTTGATTTTCATACCTTTGATAAACATTAAATGTATCTAAGTATGAGAAGAAGAAGAGAAAAGTTCACTTAAATGATCAGGAGACTGAGCTGAGTCGATGTAGCCATGTCCGTCTCTCGATACGTCTATCTGTCTGTCTCGATACGTCTATCTGTCTGTCTATTTGAACGCAAATACGAATTGAAAGTATTAAAATAGACCTGCGTAAATTGGAATGGGATAATAGATCACTACTAGGTATATAATGTTCGGTTCCACCCGAACTTAGACTTCCTTACTTGTTTTATTTAATTTGCTTGTTTTTGGTACAGACGTTTACTATTATCTCTATATTCTTGAGAGATGTAAGACTTTGCGCATTGCCAAAGATGGTCCAGTCTGATGAATTGAGTAAAACTTGAGATATCAAAATTAAATATATTGCCTTGGCCGCCTTTACTTTCAAGTTTTTGATGTCCGGTATAAAAACAAAACATGCAATACAGCTGGGTACTTCTTGTAGGGTTCCAACCGAACTCATCTCAACTACTTATTACATTTAAAATTTCTTTAACCAACTAATTGCACTCAACTTTACCCTTAAAATATTTAAGACTAAGCTCACACAATACAATTCACTGCAAATATCCTCATGTCAATTTGTACTAATTATAAATTCAAACTTTATTTTTATTTCTCTTATCGCATTTCTTGAACTTTATACCACAAACTTTATTAAATTCTCGACACTTATTAATTTTGCATATCAAATTAGAAAAGAAAAACCTACGCAAAGTAAAATTGTCTCACTCCAACTTTTATTATTCAACTGTCTGCTAGATAACTATTTTAAATTCTTAAAATAAGTTTTGTTTGCCAGTAGCGTCGGCTTAATTAAATCTATTTTGCCATTCTATGTCAACAACTCGCAGTTAATTAGCTTTCCCATTGGCGACATTTTTTTTTTGCTTTACCTTTCCTTACACCCTTTACTGAGCATCCCACCACAAATAGCTATGAAGCAACAAGTCGTTGCACTATGACCTATTCTCAACAACTATGAAAATCAATTAATATCATCGATAAATGAATTTTACATTATTAAGAGTTGGCGGGGCAGAATCAGCAGGAGCAACAGAACCTACGTGGATACGAGAGAATAACTGCGCACAAGTGCGAGTACAGCCATAGAAGAATGAGAGCGGCGATGCCAACAACAACGACACTGTTCAGTATAGTTTTTCTTTTATGTATTTTGCCATTCAATTCTGGTGGCAACACAAACAACGCCCACAGGATTCCAATAGAGTGAAAATAAACTTTTCAAGTTCATAACTATTTGCGTTTTCACAGTACGAATGATTTGGCAGAAGTATGAAAAAAGTGCCTCAGTAAATTTAAAAAAGGAATATCTACGAAACCAAAATATTAAAATTTTGAGAAAAGGAAAAACCTGGAAAATAAAATGTTAAATATGTATGTCTTAAGTGGATGTATCTGAAGCAGATCGCCGTATTAACTTCAAGGATTAGACTGCACTGATAGATATGTTAAAGTATGGGTTGGGATGTGTGCCAGTGGAAATAACTAAATAACTTTTCTCGCATTTTGTTCTTAGAAAAATCGATATAAATACGTTTATTAGTATATAATCATACCACATACATTATACATACAGTGGTGTTCAATATAATAGTAGAGAAATTGAATTATATATCGTTCGAAAAAATAAGAAGAAGCTGTGACTTTAATACTTTTCATTTAAAATATAGCGAATTCCATAACAGAAACCACATAAAAAGAAATTCAAAGTTTAAAATTTCAATATTTCGGCCAGAATTTTTAGAAAATCTTTGAGTATTTAGTTTTATAGCTCATTTAATTTTAGCATAATAATGTGCAAGTTGGAAGTACTTCAAAATTTTCCTTGAATTTTTTTTGTCAAAGATGTTGGGTTTTTTTTTCATACAAAATTTATTTTTCTTCATGCGTTGTATGGAAGAAATCACTCCACACCCTTGACGAAAAAGATTTTGAAAATTCAGGGAAATTTCGGAGCGAGTTCTTACTTGTACTAAAATTCATTGGTCTACAAAACTGTGTACTCAGAAATTTTGTAGAAATTCTGACAAAAAATTTGAAGATTTTGATGGCCATTTTTTGCAGTTTAATTAACTATCCTGAACTTTGTCTAGACCTTTAAATTTCCTTTTTTATTGGTTTCTATTAGAGAATTCCCTATATTTTAAATGAAAATTATTAAAATCGCAGCTTCTTCTTATTTCGTCAAATGACATCCATTTGTTAATTGATATTAGAGGAAAAATTACAACGATATGCACAGCGATGGTATGGGATGACATGTTTCGAAGTGCCCAACTTCTCATCAGGCCCCTTCTCCGACACTGGGATACGAACCCAAGTGTCTGCACCAAAGCAGAGTACTCTAGCAACTAAGCCATTTCCATTTCACTACTATTATATTTAACACAGCTGTACATACAAATTTACATAAAAAGGTCACTTTCAACTTTATTTACACAAATGCATGAAAGTCTGAAATACACCAATACATACTTATATATCGTAGTATAAATTTTCTTTTAACTCAAATCCTTGCATTCATTTCTAATTGAATTTTGATTGGGAAGAAAGTCGCCAAAACCACAAACCCACAACCTTTTGCGGCGATATTGTCATATCGTTGTACTGTGAAATTGGCGAAGAAAATTCAAGTAAATTTTGGTCATCAAAGTGAACATGAAGAAGACTAGAAAATAGAGTCCGGAAGAGTGTAAAAAGAATACTTTGCTTCACACGCTGCTGTAAGAGTCAAACCTTAATGCAGTCCGAGTAGTAACTATGTAGTAAGTCCACATGAATGATATGTATGTACTTGTAGTTAGTTCGTCGTTATGAAAGTTTTCTGATGTACTTAGTTACGAGTGAGTGAATCATTTTATGGTTGTAACTTAAGCTGGACTGCATTAAATTAGTTTGGCAAAGTGGTGCCATGAAAATTTGTATAAATTGACTGCTTCTAGGATAGTTTGATACTTAATGATTTTAGAAAGATTCTTTATACGAAAGCAGACATATGTGTTGTTAGCTCAGAAACGAAGTGTGCCCAAATACAGCTGAAGTATCTATCATGGTTACTGTACTTAAACACCTTTTATATATTCCCCAGGACTATAACTCCATATCAGGAACGCATTAAGAGAAAAGTCTCTATTATTTCAGGCAAGTGCGTGCCCAAAGAAAATGAATTGGTGGTTCCTAGTTTATATGTACTCAGAGAGAGTATATAGGTCTTTCCCAATGTAATGACAATTGTTTTAGGGAATCAATCAGTGCTGCTCAATTTGTTTAAATTCCTAGTTATTCATAGATATAGTACTCCTCTAAGCGAATATATTGTGAAATTAATGTGAGACCGACGGCGATTGAGAAAAGATACTAAACTGAATAACTTAAATTAATGACATTCACAAATAATGATGTTGTTGTAAACATCTTTTTAAAGTTCTGCAATAAACTGTAAAGTTATAAAATGTGGAATTTTTGGGAATTTTAAGACGTTTACTACCAAAGTCTCAGCAGAAGGCTATTCACAGCCAATAGCCATTTTTAGATATGGTTTCCTTGATCAGGTTACCGTTATATTTTTTTAACAAGGATTTCAGTGATGGCTTAATATATTTCTACTGCTTAGACTATGAACAGACCAGTCGAATTTGTGAAAGCGGCGTTCTAGATTAAAAATGCATTGGCACTTGGGGCTATTGTTTCTAAGTAATGACAACTGTTTTATCTCACCCTATAATTAATTCGTTTTGGGAATTTGTGCTCAAGTAGTAGGTCTACATCTTGTCCAGCTGTACTTCAGAATTCGCAAAATGTAGGTAAGATTAGTCAACAGTACATCAGAAACATTACAATTATTTTTAGAACAAATAACTTTCAGAAGAAATATTTGTAGACCTGTTGAATTTGATGAGTAATCAATTAGTTACACAGCTTTTTTTAATTGGTAATGATTATTTTAATTGTTTTTAAAAAAAGGCAACTATTAATTGATTACGATTAGGATAAACCAAAAACAAATAAAAAAAAATCAAAAATAATAAAAAAAAACATTTTTTGATTACTTTTGATAATTTTCAGTATTGTTGTAGAAGCACATAAATATAAACATGAACAAAACTGAAAAAAGATCAAAAATGATCAAAAAAAAAATCAAAAATAGCCAAAAGTTATCAAAACAATGTTTTTTTATTTTTTTAATAATCGTAAAAAATCATAATTTTATTTCATTATTTTTCTAATTAATTGGAAAATAATTATTCAAAACTTAAAGTAATGGTAATCAATCATTAAATGGATTCTCAAGAAAATAATTAAACAACCCGGTAATCATTGCGATTAGTAATCAGTATTTAGCAGGTCTGCTTCAGATGTTGTGAAATGTACTTCAAAATGAATCAGGTGTACTAAGATATGTGCATCTGATCTGTCATCTTTTCTCAAAATGGCATTGATATGTGGTTAGCTTTTTATGATTCTCAAAATACAATTATTTATTCTGGAGTACATTTTACGCTTTCTGAAGAATATTTTATCCTTTGTGAAGAACATTTGAAAAGGGTGTGGTCCAGCTAGTCACACACGTACGCTCAGAACTTTACATTTACCATACTCAGAAATCTACTCACCAACAGATCTGTTAGATATAGATTTCAAAATCATGGCCAAGATGAAAAGAATAAGATAGGATTAGGTGCAACAACTTTTTTGAAATGTTTTTATTGATACCTATATTGGCATGTCTCAATTCATTTTAGGAAAAGTTAGCTTAGAAGGCAACTATGTAAAAATATTCTGAACAGCTTAAAATATAGCAATATACCTATATTCAGGTGGCAACCATAGGTCGTAACACTACCAAGAATTATATTTATTGAAATATTGGCATTAGTTGTAAAAAATTTCAAAAAATTCAAACAGGTGGCAAATTTGAAAAACGTGCTTAGTGACAACATCTAGGTAGAAAGTTTTAGCATGTAGTACACTGTCTACATATACTAAATTAAAGCCAAATCAGTTTAAGCCGTTTCCGAGATAGTACTAGCTCGCTTAAAATTTATCTTGTAGAATTTTATAAAACATTCGATTTAAATAAAATGGGTGAATTACCTAGTCTGAGAATCGAAGGCCGAGATATTGGCACCAAAGTAAGTTTTCTATGTGTAGATGCTACTGGAATACGATACATTTTATAGAGGGTAAAAAATTTTATTTTATTTATTAAATTTCATAAGCATTATAAAGTTATTTTAAAAAATTGGTTTTTAATTAATTTTCAACTCAACGTTTTTTTCTCCTTCTATAGAGATGCATGTCACGACTCATGGACAAACTTACGTCTCTCGCCCATGTTCGGCTGTATATGTCCGAATAACCATATGAAAAAACGCTGTGATCGCATATTTAATATAGTTAATCACAATCCGTGTGTGGGTAAGTTATAAAAATACAAGAATAAATAACGAATGCAAGAAAAAAGAAAAAACACAATTACAAACCAACAACAAAATAGTCAAACACAACTGCAAAGCAACTATTTACAGCAACAAACACAACGTAAATATTGTGCAAAAGTAGCGTTAAAGTAAAAGTAAAAAAAAAAACTATCATATCGAAATCAAAATTCGAAATCGTAATCATTGCGGCAAAGTAAGATAGTAGTTAAAGAAGTAAAGCAACATATAATTTTATGCACGAAAATTAAGCAAATAATAAAAAACGTTAGACACGAATGAAATATGAAAAATAATAAACAAATTGATATGATCAATTCGCAGTAAGAGGAAGAAAGGAGAAAATATGCAACAAACAAAATTTGCAAACAAATGTCTTTTTCAAATGGCGTTATTTTTTCTGCTATTTTTGGATTTTTATTTTTTTTAATTATTGTTTTTTTTTGTACTTTTTTAGTAACTTATCACACCTTACAGCCCCTTTTTTGCCTTATTTTATGCTTTAATATATTTATTTTCATTTCGTTCTTTTACTTTTTGGTACTTCTTACTCCTTAAATATTTCCATTCAAACGCTTTCAACAACTATGCATATATGTATATATATATATATATTTGATTTCCTAAATTAAAAAAAAAACGAAAGAAATGCACGCTTCTGCATCATCTATGCGCCTCAATTTAAGAAACAACCTTCTTTTGTGCTAAAAGATACTCTGTAGCCTCGACTTGATTGAAAATTAAAGAAAAAAGATGTTTTCAGTAAAAAAATCCCTAATTTCGCAATGTTTTCCTTTTCACCTTCACCTTCAATACACTCGCATTCGCATATACACGCTCACGATCTATCAATTCTCAGCAAAAAAAAAAAAGAAAACAGCTCGCCTCTGCCAAAAGCATCGTCGCTACGCATTTACAATTTCATCCGCTCACAATCTCACACACACACAACCATCCGTTCAACTATCAGCCACCACGCTCAGTCGCCTTAATGTATGCTTCTTGTTGGAACAATGTCTCGCACTCACTTTACTTACTCAATCAACTACAATTTCCTACAATGTTGCTTCACCTGCTTACTTTGCTAAACAAAATCTCGTCAGCTAACATTAATACTTTCTTATACTATACGGCTATGTACATATCTATGTACGTATGTGGAAATTTCTTAATTTTACAAGTTCGTTTGCATCTTCTCTATCATCTGCTGCACTGCTTCCAAATTTTTTTGGCTACTCACATCTTGTACTGCTTTCATATTCTCTTTGCGTTTATGCTTGTCTCATGCTATGTATGTATGCCTGCGAATAGCTTTCTGCGTTCGTATGTAAGTTTATTTTATTAGCTTGTTTGTGTGTGTTACCCAGAAGTGACAATTTGTTAAAAAACAATTGCATCATCTGCGTTTCTATGTTCATCTTAACATCAGCAATAGTTGCATAGTTGCTTCTCTCACTGTCACTGTCAGCATGACAGCATGACAGCCACGCTGTCATCAACAATGTTAGAGTCATCACTGCACTCACCTATGTAAGCTTCAGTTTGTTAAGGGACCGTTAAGTGCTATATTTTTGGTAGATCTGCACTCATATATACATAAAAATATATAATTGTATCCTCAGTGTAGCATATCTGCAACTCAATTTTAATCCGGCTTGCTGCTTTATCTTCTTTTGAATGTTTCCTTTATTTATTTGCTCCTTGCTGTTTTTTTGTTGTAGTTACAAACCTGTCACTCATGACCATTTACTAAGTCAGATCGGTACAGAATTTATAGTCGGTGACACTGCTAAACCGCGTAAGTCATATCTCATTTTGGCTGCTTTACAAATACAAATTGCTCAATTTTAAGACGAATAGTCACTTTGTGGAAAAAGTTCCTTCAAGATCGATTCTTTTAATTCCTTTCCAAACCAACATGTAGTTTTCTTAAAACTACTTGATGACAGCGACCCATACAAATATTTTACACAATTGTAGCTTACCCGGTTTTGCATTTGTGCTTTACACGGTTTTGCAGTGTCACTGACGATATGTATATTGATGGAGTTAATACGTGAAAGTATTTATTACATACGATATTAATGGCAAAGTAGAAAGTTTAAGCAGTCTAACAACAAAATATTCATGTACAGCTGTGCTCAATGTAAAAGTAGTGAAATTAATAATAATAGGAAAGTTAATTAAACTTTTAAAAATGGACATCAAAATCATCAAATTTTTTTGCAAAATTTCAAAAAAATTTTAGAGTAAACAGTTTTGTAGATTAATCAATTTTAGTATAACGTTGTGCATGTAAGAATTCGCTTAGAAATTTTCCTCAATTTTTAGAATTTTTTTTCAAGGGTTTGGAGTGATTTCTGCCATACAACGCATGGAAAAAAGTTAATTTTGTATGGAAAAAATTACCCAAAATCTTTGACAAAAAAAATTCAATGAATATTTTGAGGTACTTCTAACTTGTGCATTATGGTGCTAAAATTTAATGAGCTATAAAATTGTGTACTCAAAAATTTTCTAAAAATTCTGCCCAAAAATTTTTAAATTTTGATCTAAATTTTTCAAAGTTTTAACTTTCCTGAACTTTGTGTTAACTTTTAAATTTCTTTTATGTGGCTTGTGCTTTGGCATTCCCAATATTTTGAGTGAATATCATAAAAAACACAGCTTCTTTTTATATCTTCAAAACGATATCCAATTTAATTTCACTGCTATTATTTTGAACACAACTGTATATTTACTCGACCACATATATAGGGGCATTCTAGAGAAGGGTGGATAAAACTAAGTGGCTTTGCGTGGAGAGGGAGAGGAATACGAGCGGAAAAGAAGAAGAGGGAAAGTGAACAGCTTTAATGTGCTTTTTATAAATACCTAAGGTAAACTTTATTTTATACACAAAATACGGACAACAAAACGGCTCTTAAGACAGAACTCACGGCATAGTTGTACATAGCGTTTATTCGACCGATTAGGACACGGAGCACTGCTTCTTTGGAAGGCAACCGAGATGAGCTAAATAAAGTCCAAAGAGAGGTACATTCATACTGCGGTAAGGGACTAAAATCTAGTCTAGTACGCGAATAATAGTCAAATAAGTTATTTCCAACGAGCCTTTTTTAGAGGTGGCTTAGAATTTGTAGGGTGTCCTCTTAAAGCCAAATGAAAGTCAGACGTGGAAACATGGTTTTTGGTACTAATTTTGTAATTTAATAAAAAAAAAAGTTTAATTGGTTAATTTTCTATAAGAGTGAAAGAAGACTGAAAAAATCACATTCTAAAATTTTTGAATGTTTTCCACGGGTTTGGACCCAAAATTTCCATTGGAACAAATATATATTTATTTTAAAATCGCTTTCAAAATGTTGTGTAAACCCCTTTTTTCTTTATTAGTAAAATCGAAATTCTCCAAACCTTCGGTTACAACAACAACAGCAATTATATGTTACCGTGTATTATTTTCATCAAGAGACAGTACACATAGTGCTGGATGGGTCTGGGTTTACGGCCGTAAACTTTTATTGATTCCTATACCAAACCAAAATAAAAAACGGACTACATCCTTTATGTGACAGTTTTGATTTCAAATTAAAGGGGTGTTTTATACTACGATTGGGGAATAGGTGAACTCGAGAGAAATTCAATATTTAAGTTTTCACAAACGGATACAAAATTCGCTTTGGATAAGCAGCGGGATTATTTGCAACACACTTAATCGCACCACTATTTGTGCGGCTTTCAGATTAAGTAAGCTTGTTTTAGTATGTAGTCTCTATCGAAACATAATGACAAAACTGCGTGAACCAACTGTAGCTGCAAATAAAAGAAATGGCGAGATACTTAGGCTCAAACTCGGTGTGGATATTGTAATAGGTTAAACTCTTACCCATCCAGACTAAAATCAGGCACGGCATTCATAAAATGCAACATGAGTCTCCAGCTTTTAGTATTTCTTCCATCAAATATATTTATTTTTTTACTTCGTTAGTCAGGTATAAGAGCGGAAGCTAAGCTCTACTTCGAGTAAGGGGGAACTCACTAGATACACCTATTTCTTAGTCACTAGATACACCTATTTCTACACATTTGTGTAGAACATTTTAGGTAAAATTTAAAAAAATCGATAATACCAGCATTAATGTTTGCATGCCAATTTAAAATTTTCCCAGCTAGTTTCCAATTAACTGTATATAGCCCCACAGCACGATTTTATATACACTCACTCCAGCGAAAATTACTAATTTCACTTACTAATATTAATTGAATTCAATTTTTTCTAAATGATCCTAGATATTTTTAATAGACCATATTTTGTTAAATTAATTCAGTCTTTGTTTTCCTTAAAAGTTACTATGGTTTACTTTTAATATGATTTTCTTACTTCTTTGTTGTTGTGCTATTAAAAGCACCTGACTCGCACTTCATCATTGATATGTCAGCACCAAAAAGCAATAGAGATAATCGCACTTAATACGTTGTATAGCAATGCAAAAATGTTTGTATGTGTATGTGTGTGTGAGAGTATGTACACACCGGTGTATATACCATCTAGGCACTCAGCGCATACCACCCTCTTCTCAATACTTTGCATATTATGTAAAAACTCAAACGTATAATAACATACTTTGATAAGCTTAATTAAGTCTCTACTTTATTTGCACTCATACCATTTTGGCGCACACCACCTAGCACTGCCTTTTGTCTTTTTCTAAAATTTCTCTTGCAGATAGATTAATATTCTTCCCGGATGGTGCTATACCAAAATTCAAACTAAAGCAACACCAGAACCGCACCACAACAGCATCATCATCATCATCAGCTTCATCGATAAGCAATGCCACCAACGGTCATCAATACTTGAATAACATCCTTACGGAGGAAGAAGAAGAAGACGATTACGATGATCGCATACGCGCTGAAATCTATTCAAATTATCCGCATTATCTACATCCACCATCGTGGGGTCTCAATAATCCTCTTGTATTGGCTTCACATTCTCCACACACTTACGACGATGAGGATGAGCCACTGTTGGAAGTGGGCGATGATACTGCAGCGTCGAAGCGGCGCCAAAAGATTATACAAAAACAGAAGCAGAGTGCCGAAAAGGCTGCAAGAAAGCAAAAGAGTGGCACAGAAGTTGCTGGCGGTGGGGGTGGTGGTGATGATGTTGTGGTTTTGGTGGATACCGATAGCACTGGCCGTCACTTTGCTGGTGTTGGTTTTGGCTATGACGCCGGTTCGTCCGGTGTGCTTGATGAGTCCATAATGGAGCACAGCACAAACAAAAGCAGCAGCAGTAGCAGCACTCACGATAAGCACCGCATGCATGAGTATAGTATTGATGGTTTCACTTTTACAATTTCACCGGAGACTGCAACCGCACCGGAATCTGTTATACCCGCACCACCGACACATTTGCACCACAATAAAAAGCACCAAAAAATTACAATGTATGTGAGCTAGCGCTATTCGTATTTATTCATGTATATAGTATGTATCATTATGTGCGCACGTATATTATATGCACTTCTATGTACATATATGTATGCAGATTGTATGTATGTTATGCTACGTATATACCTTTAAATATAATCGCCTGAGCTTTAAATTTCTTTTACCACACTGAGCACTACTTTCAGAACCACAGTCATCAGATAAAGAACTCTTAATGAAATCGAGAAGTTAGTATAACTTTCAAATATTTTTTGCATTATTAAATTCAAAAAATTATCACGAAACTCAAAAAGAAGGACCCTGTCCTACGAAGCGCCTTTGCCTCGAATACTCCCAGAACCTTGTTATTAGTAGTTATTCCCTTCGAACAGCAGTACCTCTGAGCATCGGTCACGGGTATCACACGGTCCACACCGAAAACACTATACCTAACCTTAGGGGAGTATTCTTAATCTAAGAAAAAAAGGTGTGAGAGACGGGCTGCCAAATCATTTGCGGTTTGTTTGAAATGCAACTTTTTATCCTCTGCTGTCTTGTATGCTACTAGATAGTGATCGAATCGAGCGGACGTTAAAACACTGGAGGCATACCATACGTCTATCGCAACCTGGTTACGTGTTTTTCGATCGATGATGCATATGCTTGTATTTAAGACTGGTACTCGATATAAACATGAGTCCGAACATGGATACAGAACTTTCCAATTGTGGGGTCAAACACAACGTCTTTATCCACAATGGCGTTAAATTTTCCAAGAAAGACTTCGTCTATCTGGGAAAAGTTAAATAGGTTGCCACAAGGAAAAAAGTAAAATTTTCGCCTCTGCTATTTTCCCTATTGTGAGGAACGTGGACCTAATTTTATTTTATAAACCCCCTGCTGAACATCAAAAAATATTTTAATGGTTTTAAATAAGTGAGTAAACAAAATTCTTTAAGTTGCTTACCATTTCGGGATAAACAAAACAACGTTACTGGCAGCAATCAAGACGATCAGCTAGCAGCGAACTATCGTGTGGTCCGGGCTTATTAGCTAATATACGAAGTTCCACAGTACTAAACAAGGGCGTCCTACATTTCGAGGCTCTCTTACCTGTCACAAGGGGTTTCATTCGGTTCATAAGCAGACGGGCTTGGAATAATGGCAAACATTTAATTGCAATTTCGCGTCATAAAAAACAGTAATGAAAACTAAAAAGTAAGCTCTTTATAACGGAAAAAAATATTTGGAACTTATAATGTTTAATTAAAAAGAAACATGTAAGTATGCTTCTTCAGCTTCAACATCTAACAATAGATGATACTGCACTAAATCACTAACAGCAATGCAACATAACTTTTATAAGAGAGAAATATATGTGTAAAATATTATAAGCCGTCATCTTTTGCAACCTCTAGGTCATAAAATTTCACTTATTTATAATTCCAATAAAAGCTTACGCTTCCATATAAGGCACTTCGAGGTTTTATCTATACCAATTTTCAAAAATCTTGACGAAAAACATAGACGAAGTTCCGAGTACAGAATAAATTAATTTCGTATGAATGTATAAAGGCGTTCACACTAGATAAATGTTTAATTTATCTTGCTTATGTCTTCAGAATAAAGTCGATAAACCGCCAAAAAAAATATGTTTGGAGAATATTTTTTAGTTTTCATTCGAATTTGGTCCCCAGCTCAACAAACACCCAAATTTTTTTTGTTGCAAATATAAGTCTAATTATATCGACCAATTAATGAGAAAGGTCTTTTTCCTTTAATTGAACTTGTTATACAAAATTTGTTCAATAAAATTTAAACAATTCATTCTACATTGGCTGGGAACACATCACTTGTTTGGTTTGTTATTTTCGTGAACCAGTGAGAGATACACGTAAAAACTCAGAGGTGCAGGCTCAATAAAAGTTATTCACAATATTGCAAAAGGTGGCCAAGCTTTTTAAATTTGAAAAAAAAGAAACATATTTTAAACTTAAAACTCAAATTTCTTAAAATTAATATTAAGGGCTAAAAATTTGTGTGATTTTTCTTTCTGCACGTAGATTAAACCTAAATGAATCACCCTAGTGTTTATTTTCAAACCAGTTGTAGGTAAATGTACGTAGTATGTCAACACATTCCATCTAGTTCCTTCGTTCGTTAGAGGCTACTTGAAAACCCGTATATAGACAATGCCTGTAGTAAAGGAAAAAAAATATATTAAAATTGTAATTTACCCACTTACATGGCTGGAAAAGAACAGCAACATAAAGAACGAGGCCATGCTAGCTGGAATGGAATGCCCATACATACATATGTATTTGACGGTAAATGTGAACATATTAGAATTGTATGAAAATTTTAAGCTGATATAATCAAAAATAATAATTAAAATTGGGAATTGCTTAAGATTGTTAACTAAATATTTGATTTTTCACAAGAGCCAATAAATCTTAGCTGTGCTCACTTCAGTTGTGCTGAAGTAGAGAGAAAGCGTTCCTGGGCTCGATTAAGTGGTAATGCAAATGTTCTTAACAAAAATTTAAGGTTCTACAAATCAAATGTATTGGGAGTGAAAACCGATGTATATGTACATTCGCATGCATATATTACCGATATAAAGTTTATTTATAAATGTCTTTAATTTAAAAAAAAAAAAAATGGCTTAATTCCTTTGGTATACAATGAAAAAAAAAGTTTTGAGACGTAAGAAACTGCTAGTTACGAATTCTAAATTATACCTTAAAGCACGTATGAAATTTCCCTAATTAACTAACATATTAGCTACCCCGATGAGTTACAATGATCTCTAAAACATTTCTAATCCTGCTTAAGGAAATAAATACCGTAGCGTCCCTAAGTAGTAGAAGACTTTCAAACTCATATGAGTAATTCAGAACATTTGAACGATCTGAAAAATGTTCATGTATTTCTTTAGATTTCTTAAAAGCTTTACTGTTCACATGGACAATGTTAGTATCTTTTATTTCCATTTGAGCGGTTTTACATTCAGCACTCTACGTCTAAGCATTAAGACTTGTAAACTTATTTCCCTGAACACGATTACCGTAGAGTAACAGAAAAATTTCTGAAATTCTAAACAGGAGTTCTAAAAGAATTGTGTTTTCCCAAAAACAGGTGTCAAAAATCTTTTTTATAAAGTGTCTTTGCAAAAGTTATTTACTCCCGGAAAAAAATTTTGGTTTTTTTTTGTGGTTAATTTCAAATATTGACCTGGTCTTAAGTTCAGATGGCGGATTCAAATTCAGCATTCAATTTCCTTCAAGAATCTGTATATTCGTACATTTTCCATGTTTGGTGATTTGCGTTTTTAACGAATTTCCAAAGTAAAAGTATGGAATCAGAAAAAATACTAATTATTGAATTTCAATTATTCAGGAACTGAGGTCCACATAACTTAAAATTTTATTTAGAGTTTTTTACTAGGAATTTTACTTTCTGCAAAACGGTAAATTTTTTTTCGTCAAAAGTTTGGCAGTTTTAAAGCAAAAATGAGATTTGTTTAAAAAAATGTAAAATAGCTATGATGGACATCTGAAAATAAATACTTAAATCTGAAATTTTGTATACCAACAATTCAATTGAGTTGTTGTTTTTACAGTCGGTTTATTGGCAAAGTACCATCACTATAAACGATCCCTAGGCCAATAATAATAATTTTATTTTTATTTATGAAAGTTATGGTCTTAATTTTTTTTTAATAATTATGTTTAATTAATTATTAAAAGATTTTATTAGAATAGAAATAGGAAAATTAAAAAAAAAGAGAAAATGAAAAATAGAAACCATCATAATTTTCATAAATAAAAAGAAAAATTATTATTATTGGGTCTGAAACTTTTGCAGTATTTCTTTTTTTGGATTCTGAAAAACATCAATAAATTTTAAAACAAAAAGTTTTTTATCCCAGTCTCACGCTTGTGTTATTTCAAAGCAGTTATGGAATGGAATTTATTTCAATTTTTCCTTTAATTGAGGAGAATCCTTGATTTAGGTCATATTGAATTCTCTAAGTAAATTGAAAGTAAAAAGACAATCCCAATGCAGTTACCGGAAAAGTTTAAGGCAATGTCTATTCGAAATTTTTTTCTGAAAACAGAGCAGTAACTTTTTTGTTAAATATAAACAAGGAAAATATGGAAAAATTTAATTTCGATATTTCACATTTACGAGTTTATGCCTATAAGTCGTATTTTTATTGATGACTTACTATGTACCTCAGCTACTTTATTACATATGTATATATAATTGCACATACACATAATTAATATACATATTTAGTGTAAACTATTTATTATATTGGTCACACAATTTTATTTTATTTTGTTTAATCTCTTCTATGCCATGTCCTTTACTTTCTCTCACCTTTGCACTTTAAATTATTTAAAAAAAAAAAATTTGCAAAAATAAAATCAATAGTTCAAGCACAAATTCGCACAAAAATGTACATCCCGGCGACGAAGTAACTAACGGCAGAGATACATTTTCCCACCGTTCGCACACCTATAAAGGTGATAACATGGATGAGAGAGGTAAGTAACTAACTATTTACTTTTTATAACTTGTAGCTAAGTATATGCGACTGTGATAAAAAAATTATTGTATTTATTAGAAGCGATTTTAAATAATATACAAAAACAATGTAATCTGAAGTTTCTTAAGTAACCAAAATGCATTGTGGGGCAAAATTATTTAATAAATTTTATTTTTTTTATTATCTAAACTAATTTTTTTATAGGAAACAATATAGCGTCACCACCGCTGAAAAGCTGCTGAATTCAATTTTCTCTCAAAATGACTTTTTAATACTGATAGAAAATCGCATCATTACTGTGCATGGTTGTGAAAGAAAAGTTGGTTTTAAGGTTGAAAATCCCTAAAAATTACTAAAACAGCATGCTGACCTTATTTCAAAATATTTTTGAAGTACGCTCTGTGAATATTTTTTTTCCGCTGGGTGAGAGTTTCTGAAACGGATATTTTAAAATATTGAAAGTTTTTTTTTATCAAAAATAGTAGTGTTCAAAGTTAAATAACAGCCGGTATTCTAAACTAAATTGGCAATTCAAATACTCGGATTGAGCAGTTCTCCAAGAACCAATTTTTTATTTGTTTGAAATTTAATTTTAAATATGTATAATATACATTGTATATCTATTTTTTTAAATCATTGCAGACGCCCAAAAAAAACACACATGCAAAATATCACTCTCTAAGATATTCCGTTGAGAAAAAATGGCTATTTATGTTAAGAAATATGAGTTTATTACACTGCAATAAAAGACAATTTATTTTTAAAATACAGGCTAAGGAAAACATGTATTATGTCGTTCTATGAAATTATTTTATACGTTTGCATTCGAAACCTTCTTATATACGTTCCGTTTTATATAACGCTTACTTTTAAACGTTTTGCAAACTGAAAATATAGCTTGATGTTTTATTTTAAAATCTTAATTTACGGTTACTTTTCTTATGGAGACACTCAAATGGGTTTTTTCATCCTTCTGAAGAATTGTGTTGAACAAAGTTAGATGCTTTTTTCGGCGCAGTGCCGATATATAAAATAAAAATAAATAAAAAGTTTTATATAAAAGTGACAGATCTTTATCATTTTATTTATACACTCAATAACGGTCTAAGTCAAAAAAGTCCTCAATTGCCCGATCTATTTTAGTATATTGGTTTTTGAAAATAATACATACTTATTTAACATTCAATAAAAATAATAACTTAAATCCGCAATATAAAAATTAATAATCATATATAACTATGGGTACATTAAGAATAATTAATTCTTAGTGTTGAAGCGAAAAAAGAATAGTATTCAGGTTAGAATTTTCTATCCTTGCACTGAACTTGTTACATAAAACAATTAAAAAAATATTTCTGCCTCAATATTCGTCAGCTGAGCTGTCATAAGCCATTTAAAGATATAAACCTATATAAACTCCATTACAAATATTTCAACTTCTTCCACAATCACACCAAACGAATTGAACGAATATATATATTAACATTTTTGAAATGTGTTTTATTTTCCTTTAAAAAAGTTCATTCAATTTCCGCACCTCCAACAAATATGTGACAAGTGGTGAACAGTGCTACCAAATTAATCCTGATTATTAAATTTTTTGTTAACATAAAATGGTACTTAATAATTTAGATTTGATGCTTTTACAATTTTTTACAGTGGAAAAGCGCTTTCAAATACCGATTGAAAAAAGTAAATTTTTCAGACATTTTTTTTAATTGTTGTTTTACTTTCAATCTGATATTACAGATTTTCCAGTTCCCGGGAATAATGCAACGTATATTTAAGGACCTGAAAAAAGGCGGATTTCCGCGATTTCGCGATTTAAGGATGTCATATATTGTATTCTTATATGAACATATACATATGTACCTCAATGTTCAATGTTCTGGTGAAATTGCTTTTGCTGACTATTTAGAGCTATCGCTAGCCTTGCGTGATCTTACGACCATTCTGAATTTATTCAAGACTGAAGAGGAAAAACATATCCATTGGCCAACCAGTAGCACAGGGCAATAAAAAGAAATCAAATCAGCTGAATAAAGTCATAGTTTCTTGCGTCAAAATTTCAGAACTATTTGTTGTTCCTTTTTTTATTTCTTATAACTTATACAAGCTTTGGGACACTTTATGTGTTGTTAATGTGAAATATACCTCATCATCATCATTTTAGTAGTACTTCGTCCTGCTAATTCCACACTTCGATTGATGAAATGGGACGTGACGGGTCAAACAAGGTTATTCCTTATCCAGACATGAATCCGGTACGCTCCAGTGCAAACACCTTGTGGTAGTAGAGCGAGTGCCCTAGCAGCGATTTTATATACCCTGGAGCCGGGGTCGATTTGACTCGCCCACAGGGATGCTTATAAATGATTTGCAAAATTTTTCATCGAAAGGTGCCCATATTAAGGTCATACCAAGAACTTTTTCTCAGTTATTAGTTTTCGAAATCTTAATTATCAGTAAAACTATTTGTTGTTATAAGCAGCATATCGGTCCATGGTTCAGTTCCTATTAAATTGTAATTCCAATGGGGTTGACCCACAGTGGAGTTATTATATAAAGAGTTTGTTTCTATAAACTATAGAAAAGATTATGCCGAGGAATAAACATTAGCTAAAGCGACATTTGAGAATTTCAGTCATCACTGCAGCGGTTCAACATAACTATAGCACTTTTTATTCCGTCATGTGCCATTCCATGAATAATTGAATAATAATATTAAAAAACATTAAATATACCCCCTTTGCTCAGGGTGGATAAGAGCTTAACATGCTACAGTAATCAAAATAAAGCTGAGTCGTTATGACTCGATTCTCAGCACGAAACGACAATCAATCTGACAGTCGGAAGCGTTCCGTCTTACAACGTGTTCCAATCGACAACCGACTCTAGCAACAAAGTAAAAGGTATGCCTCAATTTAGTTGCAAAAAATCAGGTATGGGACGTTTGTGTTTTGAAATAGGCAACGAAAACCGAGTCGGCAGTTAAGCACCAATTACTGAATAGCAATGAAAATAATAACGAATTCGTAAATGGGGGGGTCGTGATTTTAGTCTGTAACAGTGTCATGTTAGGGGAGGGGAAAAGAGGGACAGAACGAAGAAATAAGAATTTATTTAAGAGAGCTTCATAATTTTGGAAGAGTATGGCATCTTACTCAGAAAAAGAAAACTGTTGTAATATGTGTAAATCAAACAGAACAGGAGATATAGCAGTCCTTGGAGCCGATTGTTTGATCTTTTATTATTTATGTGTTTAGATTCAAAAGATAACACGAGCTCATGAGTGCCGAATATAAAAGTGGACATTTAGACGTTTTTTGATTTTGCAAGTTTTCCAAAAATTAGCAAATCCGAGATATGTTATTTTATTGTTAAAATAATATAAAATACCACTGCCCCGAAGCTTTTAGTGAGGTCATCTGTCATAAAATTATTTGTGTGTATACCATTCCGGACGATCCGACACTTAAACTGGAGTAATTTAAGCTTGATAGCCTTCAATTGCGAATGGAGGGCCAAAATTGCCTGTCCCAGTAATCACCTGTCTGTTACCCTCAACTAATTATAAAGCAAAATGCCCAAAAAATCACGTTATAGCATTGATCGGATGTCAGGAGGTGCATTTTCTCTCTACAATTAGCTTCGTTACTCATGTATTGAAATTTACACAAACCGTAGCAAATTTGTCATTCGCTATATTCACTGCTAACACTGAGAGCACCTCAACATTTTGAATGTTTTCGTTTATGAATATATATTTGTATGTACATACAAACATTTGTAACTAGAATATATTTATGAATATGATTTTACATTTAATTGAAATGCAACGAAATGCGATACACTGATTTACCCAAAAGTCAACAAATTGTTACAAAATCCTGATTTGACTTCTATGCAGAAATGTAAAAAAGTAGAGTGAATTTTTCGGTTTCATTGTTGATTCAGAGATTTGTATCACGTACAGGTTTTGATATATTTTCATAATGAAGTAGCAACAATATGGATATGTTTGTATGTGTGTTAAGTGAAGTTCCCTGTAAAAAACGTTGGAGCATCAGAGTACTCCAACACTTATCCTCATTCATATAAAAAAGGTGGTCCAATTTACATAGCGATGTCCGGTGATTGGATCACCTAATCCTATTCGGAGTACCATTTACTTTGCTTCTGAATAGTCTATAGAGCACCTACGTTGGAGTACTTTGAAAATGCTGCCAAAAGATCTCGCTTTGCTGTTGAATACTCTATAGAGTAATCCCATGGGAGTATTTTGAGAGTACTCTCACGTAGGTGGTCTATAGAGTATTCAAAAGCAAAGAAACGGAGTACTCCGAGATGGATTAGGTGATCCAATCACCGGACATTGCCATGTAAATTGGACCACCTTTTTTATATGAATGAGGATATGTGTTGGAGTACTCTGATACTCCTATTGGAGTATTCTATGGAGTATGAAACGCAGTATTTCCGTTTTTTGCAGGGTTGTTGCTGTTTGAATATTTGTAGCATTTGATGGTATACAGTAGATGTTGTAGGAAATTATCAAATCAAAGATTTTGTTTATCATTAAAACTTAAGTCATAACATGCGCTTGATTTTGCAGAATTATTTAAGTTTTGTTGTCAGCCAAAGCGCTCTTGAGCGGCTGAACCATTCTGTATGGTATCAGCGCACGAAAATGTGCATACTAAGAAGACTGATAGCACAATTTTGCACAGTTTGCGTGTTCCCTTCCAAGAGTTGTAGTTTGTACTTTACACAACCCTAGTTTCTCATGTTCCGACATTTGTCCGAAATCTTGCATTGACTGATCCTACGCATTATTTGTAATCAACTTAATGACGTTAAAAATACGATAGAAAAAGATTTAAGCTGTAGTCAAAAAAGTTGATCCGACATTAACATATGTATCTTTTAATAGCTTTAGTATTAATTTTCTGGCGTTTTGTTCCCTTTGCGAAGTGATATTTCATATTTCTTTATTCAGTCTATGATTTACCAAAAATCTTACAGACCAGATTAAACAAAGGTTCGTAATACATACAGTGCCGGACATAAGTATTGGCACAGACGTTTTCTGCGAGCTCAAGTGTTTTCTTTCATAAAAAAAAAAAATGGGTTAGTAAACTTTTATGGAGGAAGTCCCAAGAGAAAAAAAATTGCCAAAAATCAGCAAAATATGTCACGAACTTAAGATTACACTTTATTGTACTAAAATTTAATTGCCTTCAAAACTGCATGCTCAAAAAAATTCTGTGAACAAAATTTAAAATTTTGATAAATTTCTTGGAATTTTCGCGAATTTTGCGTACATTTTTAAAACAAAATATATAGTTTTTGCATTAAATCTTGACACATGCTTTTATATAGTCTTTGTTAAAATAGTTTTATTGAGGCCAAAATTTGTGAAAATCGCAGAAAACGACTGTGCCAATACTTACGTCCGGCACTGTAATTAGTTAGTGTAAGTAAATCAATAATGGAAATTCAGTTTATGACAGAAAATAAAAAGTTTTAAAACAAATCCTCGACATAGAAAAATCAATACAATGAATATTATTAATTGAATTGATGACAATTAGAGCATAATTGCATCTATACTGTTCAATAGCAAACATAGTATGTTGCCGCAATATCCGCGATGGTAAAGGGTGTTTTTTTTAGGGGTATAGAACTTCGAATTGAAATAAAACACAAGAAAATCGTTTTAAGGTCCACCATTATTGGAAGGATAATTTTATGCCATTAATGTTTAAATATGATTTCGGGCATGTGGCCGCCGCGGCTGGCTCGAATAAAGCCAATTCTACAGGTCCAATTTTCAACCACTTTTTCGAGCATATGGGGCCGTATGTCGGCAATAACGCCACGAATGTTGGCTTCCAATTCCCCTAACGTTTCTGGTTTGTTGGTGTAGACGAGCGACTTCACATATCCCCAAAGAAAATAATCCAATGGTGTCAAATAACACGACCTTGGTGGCCAATTGACAGGTCCATTCCGCGAAATTATGCGCTCATCGAATGTTTCCTTCAATAAATCGATTGTGACGTGCGCTGTGTGGCATGTAGCGCCGTCTTGTTGGAACCACAACTCATCCACATTCATGCCATCCAATTCGGGAACAAAATAGTCGGTTATCATGGCTCTATACCGGTCTCCATTAACGGTAGCTGCCTCTCCAGCATTATTGCGGAAGAAGTATGGCCCAATGACTCCACCAGCCCATAGAGCACACAAAACAGTCAGTTTTTGTGGATGTAATGGCGTTTCAAGGGTCTCATGTGGATTCTCTTCACTCCAAATGCGGCAATTTTGCTTGTTGACGTAGCCATTCAACCAAAAATGAGCCTCATCACTGAACAAAATTTTGCGATGAAAATCAGCATCGAAATCAATCTCATTTTCGGCCCATACACCAAAATCACGACGCATTGCATGGTCTCGCGGCTTTAATTCTTGCACAAGCTGGATCTTGTAAGGTCGCAAGCCAAGATCTTTGCGCAAAATCTTCCATAAAGTTGATGGACAAAGCTCCAATTGCTGTGCACGGTGGCGAATCGATTCATTCGGGTCCTCTTCAACACTTTGCTCTACAGCGGCAATTGTTTCTTCGGTGCGCACTGTTCGACGTCTCTGCGGATGCGTATTATCACATAGAGTAAACGTAGTGCGAAAACGATCCATGGTTAACCGAATTAATTGCTCTGATGGACGATTATGTCGACCATAAAATGGACGGAGCTCACGGTAAACTTCGCGAACTGAACCATTATTTTCGAAATAAATTTGCACGATTTGCAAGCGTTGTTCTTTTGTCAACCTATTCATGATGAAATGGCAAACCAAACTGAACATAAATAACATTAGAGTTGCCAGATTTGACCACAAAATGCCAGTTTTATCTCTATTCGAAAAACGAACCTGTAAAAAAAACACCCTGTACATAAAAGTTTAAAGCTCTTAAAGTATTGGACAGTCAATAATGCCATTAGCCATAAATAAATATAATTGCCGCGATTCCCTCTGTAATGTATAAAGATTAATTAACTTACACCTAGAGGTATAAGAAAGAAAGGGGCATGTCGAATATCATGTCGGATAAGCAATACTTTATAAATATTTTTTGTACTCGTTCAACTCTTTTATTGTGATCCTCGTAGTAGGGACTCCATATAATAGAACCATATTAAAGCCTGGAACGTACAAAGGCATTGTATCTCACAAGCTGAACCAAAAGGAACATTTTTAAAATTTGTGCAATAAAATCTTGCTGCTATATGAAATAGTACGGAAATACTCAGCGGTGCTGAGCAACAGTTTTGTTCGCTGAAAGCGCGCAATGATATTGGCTTTTCCGGAAACTCTAATAAATTTTCCTGAATCTTCTGGCATCGACCTTACATATTTAATTGGGCAAGGATATGATGGATCTAGGTCTATGAGTGGCGAATTCCACGGTACGCAGAGTTACGTCAAGGACAAATATCCGCTAGCCAATTATTCACATTGCGCTTCGCACAGTTTTAACTTAGCTGTTAATGACGCGTGCAAAAGTAATGAAATAAAAAATTGCATAGGCACCATCAAGAGTGTTTACGAATTTTTGAAATATCCAAAGAGGCAACTTGTTTTACAAAAGGCTATTGACGCTGAACAAAATTTGACGAAGAACAAAAAATTAAAAAGTCATTGTGCCACAAGATGGGTTAAGCAGCATGAACCTGTAGCGACTTACCTTTATTTACAACCTGCAGTTATCTCCGCCTTACAGAATATTTCAGCTACATGGAGGGACTCAACAGCATCCGAAGCTTTTCAGTTAATGTCAGCAATCAAAACATTGGTATTTCAGGTATAGAAAAAACAATATGGGCCTGCTCGATAATGCATCACTGCATAGTGTTTTCAAAGCATTACTTTCAAAAATAGAACCCTAGTCTCCTTTGTTATAGGAGTATAACCAATTTTCGCAAAACAAATAGTAATTATTGAGTATTATCAGGAAACTGCTTAGCCGGCAGCCAAAGACCGAGGCAAACTATGCAGTGATGCTTGTATTTACTGCATTATAGGGTAAGGTCAATTTATCAAATTAAATCTTATTTTTTATTTAAGATCA
This sequence comes from Merzomyia westermanni, assembly GCA_949987695.1. Classification (NCBI taxonomy): domain Eukaryota; kingdom Metazoa; phylum Arthropoda; class Insecta; order Diptera; family Tephritidae; genus Merzomyia; species Merzomyia westermanni. The sequence goes on along the minus strand of OX465288.1, from coordinate 129,877,141 downwards.
CATTGCAAGTACTCACGTCAGTCCATTACTTGACCTTGACATTGCGTCGCGCTCTGCAAAGTGTCAATCAGGATTTAGGCGAAGTAGTGGTGCTAGCAGATGCTGCAAGAAATATTTTGGTATCGAGGAGGAAACTTGCGGAAGAAAATTTTTAAACTATTTTTCAAGCAGCATTGGTTATATGTTATGAGTACGATATTGAAATTCGGAAACTTGCACGCACGAATTTGCAGCTTTCCATTGAGGAGTACTATAGAATTGCAATTTACATCCCTTACTTGGATATTTTCATGACGCATTTGCAAGAAAGATTTTTGAAACACAGAGACATTTTATCTAATTTTAGTTGTCTCTTCCCAGACAAAACAGAAGATTTTGATATAGAGTATTGTTGTAAGATATTCTAGCCATATGAATCTATTTTACATTACTCATTGCTAGCAATATGGAGGAGTGAGGCACAGTTGTGGAGCCAGCGCATAGCGGGTATGAAGATCAAGAATTCTTTAGAAGCCCTTGATATTTGTAATATTGATGCTTTCCCCAATGTATATCAAATTTTGAGAATTCTGTTTTACCTGTTACGAGTGCAGGAAATGAACGAACATTTTCAACTTTGCGTCATCTTAAGACTTATTTAAGATCGCCAATGAGTGAAGACCGCCTTAATGGTCTTGCTGCACTTACTATTCATCGCAATTTAAAGATCGACGTTGAATTCGTATTAAAAGAATTTTTCTCAATACCCCGAGTAGCACTATTGAAAGATTATTAGTTTTAAAATATGCAATTAAAATGTGATTTTTGTTTAACAAAGAAAAATTATAAAATAATCATATTTTAAGATATTTCGTGTTTGTTATTGAAAGTAGTTTTTAGCACCCACTCTCCTCCGACCAGCAACTCTTCCTTTGAACACAGTATTCCTTAATCCGGTAGTAATAATAATTTATACTGAACCCCCCCCCCCCCCCCCCTCCCCCTCCAAGGGAAAATCCTGCGTACGGCCCTGATATGGGTATTTAAACTCAGGACCATTTCTTTTGATAAAGGTCTTTAATGAGTATGCATTGGGAATTATAAAGTTTAAATGTTCATTAAATGTGGAAGATCAATCAAATACAATACCTAAATCACGTATTTTATTCATCCTAACTAATGGCATATTAGAGACATAATATGTCGAAATCCAATTATTACTCTATTTAAAGTATGTAATACTATAACATTTATTGGCATTAAGCGTAAGCTTATTATTAAAGCGCCAATTATTAAAATTATTTAGCTCAGATCATTGCAAAATTATACCAGGTGATAGCACGGCGAATTCGTTACTGTATACACAAACACACTTCATGGGGTTTGTTTTTGCTTTCGCGGCTTCTCCTGTCAGATTGCATGGAATTTTTTTTATTTTGACAGTAGAAGCCACTGCTCACATGTTTTAATGTAATCACCTGTAAGTGAATTCGCCTTGACTCAGATTGAAATATGTGAACATCAGACGCACTCTTAATTTTTAAAAAGATTTTTAAGTCATCAGCGTAAAGAAGATAAGTACACCTCTTAAAGCACCTACTTACATCATTTATAAAAAGAATAAAAAACAAGGGACCAAGGATACTACCCTGAGGTACACCCGAAGAGCTTATCCAGCGGAAAAATGCAGAGTAAAACCCAAGTTTTGCAATTTAGCCAGTAGAGCTCTATGATATAACCTTAGATATATTTGTCATCTCAAAATTCTTTTGTCACTAGAAATAAAGTTATGTGCCAATATATCAAATACTTTTGCCATGAAAACTGATCTTAAGTAAGGTTTTTCCTGATTGAAACCGCTGGTTATCTGAGCATTGTTGGTGTTTGCACGTTGGACGTTGCTGTTTGCGCGCTTTATCTCAGGAATAACAGAGGTTGAAAAACTGCAAGTTTTCACATTCGTTTGATATGTTAAAGTGTGGGAGGCATTATGGTTCCACTTTGTGCCTCTGTCCAATTGCTCGTCCCTCTAACCGAAGGAAGCAGTATCAATTGTCGTCAAAATAATTAATCGTTCTCTTCGAAATGTTGGGCAAAGAAAATATTAATCTTGGTATTATATTTTTTTGGGCCAAAACTAACTGCTCTCTCTGCAGGTTGAGGGGCCTAGAATATACCCGAGGTAGGTAAGGTTGTTGCGAGAGGAGCCTAAAATCTACATCGACGCCCGTTTTTTTTTAGTACCGGAACGTACAGGGCTTATACCTGTCAAAAAGGACTTCCAGTATAAACCTGTTTGGACCGTCACAATGCATTCGATGAATGGATCCGCCGACTAAGTAGGGCTTATACTTCTACTACTACAAAAACAACAAACCTAACTACCTACTCAGAGACATAACCACACTATATTGTACAGTATCCCATAATTCGACACAGTTAAAAAGCTTAACCTAAACTTGAAACCTCTTGGTCTACATATAACCAAACCATATTTGGTTTAAGTTTTAAACTATTCAAATTAAAAAAATTCATATGCTGGAGGGTACTCAAAACAGTGGCTTTATTTGTCCCGTTTCAAAGCTACAGAACGTTTGGTTTAACTTAAAACTTATTTCAATATCTTAGACTTTTTATTAAGTTAGGTTATAAAATTTAACAAAATAAATTGGAGTAGGTAATAAAAATTTGGAATTTATTTAAGAAAAAAAGTTTTCAAAATTGCTTACGGTTTCAAATTTAAGCCCAGATTTTTAACTGTGTGATTTTTCTAGTTAAATTTTTCATTCAGCTTCGCATCTGTTTATACGCACATTAACTACATTATTATGAAACTCTCTGCCTTTTTTAATATTCAGCCAGTTATAGCAAACCCGTTTTTGTTGTTTAAAATAAGTGCCTGCATTATTGGCACATTTTAGTTTCCCATTCGATAAATATCATAATCACAATAGATTTGATTATCGCATGTATATGAATATGTAATACTTACTATGCGAGTGGACAGTAATTATTGAAATAACACATCATGTGTGAAGTATGCATATGAATAAACAGGCCTGAAAATTTATTCAGCCATATTGGGAGTTCCGGTATGCGCTAAAATGCTATATCGGTAAATAAATAAACTAAAACATAAGCAATAAAAATTATGTTCATACAAAAGCATATTGCAAAGAGATTGTTGTTTACAGTTGCTTTTACGAAATTGGTTCATATAATTTTAGAAAACTAAGCATCTGTTTAAAACTTAGCTCAAATCTAATGTTTGAGATTAAACCAAAGGCTTCCGTAGTGTAAATAATACAAATTGCAAGTGTAGAAGTCAATAAACAAACTAAAGCCATTTTTCCAGAGCGGCAAGTAAATTCAATTGGGAAAGTATTTTACGAAATGCAGAACGCCAGGCTTTAACCTAACGCCAGCCTTGAGGTTGCAATAATTGACATTAGACTGACCAATTTTTCCATGAACCAAAACATAGTCACTTTTCAATACGAGGGCGGTTACGAAAGACGACTCCTGTACAAGTTTCAAGAAGCTGCGACATTTAGCTTGTTGTTGACAGTTCTTTAAAGCCTAAGCCCTAGTGAGTTCACAAAAATTAAATAAAGTTAACTTTATGTGCTTAATAAGGATTATCTGTTGTTAAAAAAATATCAGCAAAACCAATTGAAGCCCTGATTAATATTAAAAGGACTATGAGTATTAATGGCTCAAAAGTGGTTTCTGAGTTTCGTTGTGGTTGCGCACAAGTTCAGCTCGCTCAAGAGATGTAGCTTAAACAGAAATCATCCATAAAATCCACAAAATGATACTGGACGATCAAATACCACAGTTATCTTAACTGAATAACTATAACATGACTTCAAAAGAGTGCTTGCCGTTATCGGAGCATCACCAAAAAGTCAACCAAAAAGAATTCATCAAAAATAGTTAAGTCCAAGTTACCTTCAAGCTGTTTGCATATTAATGAATTTAATTATTTGGCATTTTTGAATTTTCTTGCTCTTTATTCTTCCAAGTGGTCCTTAACTAATCCCTTAATGTGTCCACATGCATTAGTACAAATGCTTGAAAAGCTAGAAAACACACATAACATTATTCTAGAATCCATTATCGGACAACACAAGGCTTGCAACTAACAAATAAGCTAACACTTATTTACTACTATTGTTTACAGAACAATAAAATAAAATTTAAATGACCTTTGGGAGTCAAGATTATTATGTAAATACATCACTGCGTTCAAAGCCTATAGAGCATAAGGACACTCATTATTTATGCAGTGCATACATATATCTACATGTCTGTATGTTGTTTGTGGAAATAAACTTCTTTTGTAGTTATGAATATGGTTCTGTGAGTACATAAAAACAGCAAAGGTTGACATACTAACACTACCATATTATTGACGATTGCATGACCCCTATACTTATATGTTTGTTGTTGTAATGGTGCAAGGAATCGTGACCCAAACGAAATGGAAGACAAGAATCTGCTTCCTTGCTATAGTAGGACAAGTACGGAAAACTACGTTCGGTTGCTACCGAAAATCTGGTTGAGATATTTTAAGGAATCGCCCATACCACATGGGTGGCAGTGGCGTAAAAAGAGTAGAAAGGGGGTGATTTTTTAAATAGGTACTCCATTTACAAAGAGCTCCTATTTGTTACCTTAACTGAGTATATAAATTACCATTTACCTTGGTGGCCTCAGAAATGGAAAGTGGAACTAGGACATCTGATAGTCAAGCAGTCTTAATGACTTTGTCACTTATAGTGAGGAGATTTATGCTACATAAACGATGTTTAGGGCAAACAATTTGCTGTAGATCAGCCGTTATGAATTTGATGGCTTAAAAAATAAATTTTTTCGCCTAACTTTAAAACGTAACGGCAAGGATTTTTAAAAATTGTGTACGACTTTTGTTCATTTTATTTGTGCAAATGAAAGGATTTTTTATTTTTTCCTATGTTGATCTCCATACATTGCTTTTTGGCGTCATAAACATGTTAGGACATACTTTTAAAATCGGGCTTGACCTAATTCGTTTTAGTACATTCAAATTTTAGTAGCAAGAAAAAATAAACTGCATGAGTTTTAAAAACTGCATTAGAAACATGCTTATTAGGCTTTGAAAATCCTATAACACATAAAGTGGTTATCCTTTTCACTACAGTACACACCGTTCTGCTGGCATGTATTGGTTAAAAAAAAATGAGCACAAAAAGTGTTAATTAGGTTTTGTCTATGAACATCCAGACCAGCAAACTACGTTTGCAGAAAATTTACGCCGTCTGTTGCTGTTGTTGTTGTTGTTTTAGCGAAAGTGACAGTTCTTTGCCGGATATGAACCTAGTACGTTCCGGTACTCCCTTGCGGTGCTCGCCCGACTGTCGCTGTAGTGATTTCGTATGATCATTGGAACCTTCTAGATCATCTCATTCCCTCCTTCCGCAAGAAAAAAAATATGGGTAATGAGAGGTGATTGGCATATCTGCAGATCAACCATCAAGTAGCACGTCACTACCTTTTTTGCATTTTAGTCGCCTCTAACAGCAGGCATCCTTTACCGCGGGTATATTCTAAGCCTAAGCATGTCCCGCTCGTGTCCGTGAAATGTCTCACTTTAAGCCCTCTGAAGCTGGAAAAAATAATAAATTTGACAAAAAAATCTTTTCTGCAATAGCTTTTGTGTGTTTGTTCGCTTAGACGGGATATATTACATACATATATAGACAAAAGCTATACGGCCCAATTCTAAATGAAAATTCCGCTATGTTTCTTATATTTTTATAGGAAAACTATTAACTTGTGTAAGTATATACTAAACTAAAATAATGTTATATTAGAATACGATGCATTTTAGATCGAAAAGTACAAATGTACAACAGATGTGGCTGTTTTTAAACTTGATGCAAGGCCATCATGAAATTGTATTTTTGAATTGCTGAGTATGCGATGTAAGGAGTTGCGGGCTTGTTTATTCTATAATACTTTTTAAATCTGCAAACAGCAGAAAGCAAATTAAATATACAAACAAAAATTGTAGAAAACGTTTGCGGCAACTCAAGCGTATACGAGTACGTACTATCTCATAATCCTCTGTTTTTTTCCTGTGGCTCCTATTCGCTTAATTTCCACAAACGTATGAAAAGCAACACTAAACTTTGTTATAAATTTTTTTTTTCTTTTTTTAAAACGAATTCTTCACAATATTTACATTTTTAAATTTCGTTAGCCAGTTTAGAAATCCGTGCCAATTGCCAAAACAGCTGATTTCGAAAATTCGAAATTCCTCTCCCCCAATTATTCTTCTCCCTAGGAGAACAAACCCCGACAAATGATTCATCTCAATCAAAATGGCTCCATACCAAATTTCATCGAGATATCTCAAAAACTGAGGGACAAGTTTGCGTACAAACAGACAGACGGACATGGCTAAATCGACTCAGCTCATCGCCTTGATCATTTCGGTATACTTGTTGGTGGTCCTCCTCTTCTTCATATCATACTTACAACCATCGGACCAAAGTTAGAATACCATTTCATGTTCATGAAAGGTATAATAACACCCTTTGTACTAGTACACGCTGGGTATAAAAATGAATGTGTGTCTGCGTGTCTTTCATAGGCGTCCAAAGTACTCAACCGATTTTTATGAAATTTCCACAGTATGTTCTTGGGATCATGGGTTAAAGCATAGGCTATATATAGTTTTGGAAAGGTGGCAGGTGCCACGCCCCCATGCTATATAAAATTGTTATCTTGTATAGGCGTCAAAGGTACTCAACAGATGTTTATAAAGTTCTCACAGTAGATTCTTGGATTCACTGGTTACAGCATAGGCTATATATTAATTTGAAAAGCGATACACGGCTCTGAAGTTAATAATAGCTGAAACTTGACATTTTGTTCATTTATATGTGGGCGGTGCCACGCCCACTTTTTAAAATTAAAAAAAAATCATTAATAAGATCATGAGGTCATTGTAACTAAGAAATTCTAGCATTCTATCTGCATCAGTAAAAAAGAGATGGCATGTTCGGGTTTCCTACCTCTCTTTTATAAAACTTTGGTCCAAAAGTGGGCGTGGTCGTCCACCGATTTGGAGCGTACCGTGGGCATACTTTACATGTCTATAGTATACCTCGTATCAAGTTTTGTAATTCTATCTTACACCGTTCTGAAGTTATTAACAGTCGAATTTGAAATTTGCTTGACTTATAAGTGGGCGGTGCCATACCCACTTTCCAAAATTTTGCAAAAATTCTTTTATAGAATAAGAGAGTTGAGGCAACTGCTAATTATATTATTTATTATACCTGTATCAGTTAATGAGATATGGGCAGTTCAATAGTTCTACCTCCTTTCCCTATAACTTTTATGAAAAAGTAGGCGTGGCCAAAACGCGATTTCGCTTGTTTTCTATTGGTGCATTTGTCAGAACAATGGTATGCTTCCTACGAAATTTCTTTATACTAGCGTAAACGGTTCTGAAGTTATTAACAGTAAAAGTTTTAAAATTTCTTCACTCATATGTGAGCGTTTCCATGGCCCTTTTCCAAAAAGTTGATAAAATCGGCAATGGGACAACCAAATTAATAAATCTAGCAAATTTCATCATTAACCCATTTTAAACGTTTTTCGAAATTTTCGATATCGAAAAAAGGGCGTGGTTATGGTTCGATTTCGAATATCAGAAAAACATCTAATTTTTACATTTGATCCAATTAGGTAGGAAAATAAGTGGATGCCCTGATATTCGGTTTTCAAATTGGTAGTAAGCAAATATAGGCCAAAATATCAACAAAACATTTTCAGACATAAATTAAAAACTCACCCATTAGAGTTCCGCATTTAATCCCAATTTAACATTTTTTTTAAGTTATTTGTCGAGGGGCTTGTATAGGACAATCTCCCCCGTTTAATAAGCCCATGCGTGCATATAACAGGTGGCGCAAAAGTAATCCTCCTATCAGAAAATGCTATACATTTTGCGATTGGCCCCTAAAGTCAGTTCTGTTTTGACATTTGTGTAGCAAACACATGCGAAATACACGTTAATAAACAATGTTACGCTACACTGCTCCAGAACGCGGAATATTGCTGACTATTTATTTGACCAATAATCGGTCGGGGCCAAACGGTTACTGTGAATGGTGAGCGCTACAGAGCAATGATTAACGAGTTCTTTTTGCCGCAACTTGATGAATTGGGATTGGAAAACATGTGGTTCCAACAAGACGGTGCAACAGCACACACTGCACGTGCCACAACCGATATGCTGAACATCGGAAGCTTACTTTTGCGCCACCTTGTATTATCAAAACTCATTGCGTGCGTCTACTATTATCGCTAAAGTTGTAAATTTTATTATGTCCATATTAAAAACCTCGACGTTGGTACATTGAATTGCGTTCATGGCAAAGTCAGAGGGTGTGGGGTAGTGAGATGTTGTGTGTAACGCTTCCGCTGACAGCATATAATTTCGCTCAAAAAATCTATTTAACACATACAAATAAACCACAAGTGCGCAGGGCTTTTGAACATAAAAGTAGGCAAAACGACATTCGAAACCTATCTGCTATCTGCTGAACAATTTGGGCCGTGTGAATGTTTTTGTGTGGGTAAATCCACACATTTTCGATCAGCCGGTATTTCAAATATAAAAAATTGAATTAGCAGCATGCCGGGTACCGAAGAGAATAACATGATCAAGTCAACGATAATGCTTCTCTCTCTTTCTCTTTATGGCGCGATATACAACAGGTATATCATCATAAACCTCCTAAGAGATTTTTGCGCCAAGCTTCTCTTCCAATTTGTGGTGTGCCGATTTGAATTTTCCCTACAAATTGGTGGGACCTACAGTTTTTTGCCGACTCCGAACGGCATCTACAAAGGAGACGAATTTTTGCTGAGAAGCCTGTCATGGCAGAAATACACTCGGAGAGTTTGCCAAACCACTGCCGAGGGGCGACCCCGTTTTGAAAAACTTTTTTCAAATCACTTTTGATGTTACCTGTACCAGGGCTCGAACCATGGACCTTCGGTGTGGTAGGCCGGCAACACTACCTCCACACCACGGCGGCCGCCAATGCTTCTACCCTGTGGATAAAATAGATCCTTACTCCAGCGCTTTAATCTTTTTTATATAGATTTTGCTATTCGTTCCTTGTTGTGATATTATCATCTTCGAATGCGGGCTTAGATTGACTATTTTCTATGGATGTCGTGTTTCTTCTTTTTCGATACCCATGATAGCATTCACTGCCTCTTTCTAGTCGCTCTTTTTGGCAGTGGCAGAAGTGGCGGCCCATCTTATCGCTAATAAATATTAGTCGCAGTTTAAGCTAATAACAATAGAGGACAGCCATGTAGCTTAATGGATCTGTCATAGTGCCGTCGTAGAGAACTTTGTAATTCTGGTGTTAAAGTAACCAAGCAAAAGTGTAAAAGCATAGCTCATAGTTCGCATTGTCCCTCTGCAAAATCTGCACATATGAACGATATATTTAAAAATCTGGCAATGGTGTGAAGATATTCATGCAGTTAGAAGTCTCTCTCACACGACAAAATCGACCCCGAATCTACTTCTAATTATATGACCATTACTGATCACCTTACTATTACCTGTTATGATGTCAGCCTTTGACCTTGAACTTTTTACAGATAAACACACGTCATTAAGCGGTATAGTATTCCAGGTCAGGCCCTCTAATCGCAGTACTTAGCACATTTGCAAAGGTTGTATTTCACCGTAAGGGCTTTTGTGAAAATGTTTTTATATGTTTAAAATTTTATAGAGTCGGCTTCTGGATCCAAGACAATCCCGATCGCAGCCTTAACCCATAGTGGTCAGAAACCGTTAAGGTATTATTGCCACGAGTAGCTAACCGGAAGTAGTGAGTCGCTATACACGGGACTAAGCTCCACCCTTGCATAAAACAACCAAAAACTCGTAAGCCCGATATTACATCTTTATCCATACAAATATTCTCTAGTAAAATGGATATGAGACTAACTCAGCTTCTCTTATATGTATGTCAAAGTTTTTGTAGAATTGCCTTTAGTTGCCTGCATATGATTTTAACGCGCTTGCGATCTCTTTACTTCGATGAGTTCGTGCCCCTTTGTTAACATACGCACTTAACCAAGCTTCTTATGTAAAGAGATATGTATACTTTTTATGTATGCATGTGATTGCACTTCAGTTCGATAAACACACTTTCATACATACATACATATGCGAGAGCAAATGTTTTAATGATGGCGTTAGTGGTGCCACTTTAAATATCCTTTCATGCTGGTGAATTGCCTCAATAGGCCTAGCAGTGTTGCTACAGCAATCGCAAACATGAACTCATGCAAATAAAGTCGCATACTTCTTGCACACACATATATACATATGTAAATATGTCAACAATGAAATGCGTGTTACGCTTTGTTTTATAGCGGCGTCATACGCTCAATCATGGTCCTAAATACATTTTTTTTTCGATTTCTCTCTTTTCAATCTCCCTATGGCGTCGTAATATCAAAATTATTGCACATTTTAAAATTTATTTTCGTAATTTATGGGTTAATGTGCGCTAAAAATGCGTACATGTGCGTCGTCTTATCCCTGCAGGGAGATCAGAAAATATACTAGTTTACAACTAGAATTTTCTAAATCCTCTTCAACTAGAACTATAATACTGGAATTCCCAGGGCTGCAAAAATCTTAATTACAGTTCGAACCTGGGATATATCGCATGTGGGCTGGGTAGGGATAGGGATATGGATAGGGATAGGGATAGGGATAGGGATAGGGATAGGGATAGGGATAGGGATAGGGATAGGGATAGGGATAGGGATAGGGATAGGGATAGGGATAGGGATAGGGATAGGGATAGGGATAGGGATAGGGATAGGGATAGGGATAGGGATAGGGATAGGGATAGGGATAGGGATAGGGATAGGGATAGGGATAGGGATAGGGATAGGGATAGGGATAGGGATAGGGATAGGGATAGGGATAGGGATAGGGATAGGGATAGGGATAGGGATATAGGGATAGGGATAGGGATAGGGATAGGGATAGGGATAGGGATAGGGATAGGGATAGGGATAGGGATAGGGATAGGGATAGGGATAGGGATAGGGATAGGGATAGGGATAGGGATAGGGATAGGGATAGGGATAGGGATAGGGATAGGGATAGGGATAGGGATAGGGATAGGGATAGGGATAGGGATAGGGATAGGGATAGGGATAGGGATAGGGATAGGGATAGGGATAGGGATAGGGATAGGGATAGGGATAGGGATAGGGATAGGGATAGGGTTAGAGATAGCGATATGGATAGGGATAGGGATAGGGATAGGGATAGGGATAGGGATAGGGATAGGGATAGGGATAGGGATAGGGATAGGGATAGGGATAGGGATAGGGATAGGGATAGGGATAGGGATAGGGATAGGGATAGGGATAGGGATAGGGATAGGGATAGGGATAGGGATAGGGATAGGGATAGGGATAGGGATAGGGATAGGGATAGGGATAGGGATAGGGATAGGGATAGGGATAGGGATAGGGATAGGGATAGGGATAGGGATAGGGATAGGGATAGGGATAGGGATAGGGATAGGGATAGGGATAGGGATAGGGATAGGGATAGGGATAGGGATAGGGATAGGGATAGGGATAGGGATAGGGATAGGGATAGGGATAGGGATAGGGATAGGGATAGGGATAGGGATAGGGATAGGGATAGGGATAGGGATAGGGATAGGGATAGGGATAGGGATAGGGATAGGGATAGGGATAGGGATAGGGATAGGGATAGGGATAGGGATAGGGATAGGGATAGGGATAGGGATAGGGATAGGGATAGGGATAGGGATAGAGATAAAGATAGGGATAGGGATAGGGATAGGGATAGGGATAGGGATAGGGATAGGGATAGGGATAGGGATAGGGATAGGGATAGGGATAGGGATAGGGATAGGGATAGGGATAGGGATAGGGATAGGGATAGGGATAGGGATAGGGATAGGGATAGGGATAGGGATAGGGATAGGGATAGGGATAGGGATAGGGATAGGGATAGGGATAGGGATAGGGATAGGGATAGGGATAGGGATAGGGATAGGGATAGGGATAGGGATAGGGATAGGGATAGGGATAGGGATAGGGATAGGGATAGGGATAGGGATAGGGATAGGGATAGGGATAGGGATAGGGATAGGGATAGGGATAGGGATAGGGATAGGGATAGGGATAGGGATAGGGATAGGGATAGGGATAGGGATAGGGATAGGGATATTGATAGGGAAAGGGATAGGGATAGGGATAGGGATAGCGATCGGGATAGGGATAGGGATAGGGATTGGGATAGGGATAGGGATAGGGATAGGGATAGGGATAGGGATAGGGATAGGGATAGGGATAGGGATAGGGATAGGGATAGGGATAGGGATAGGGATAGGGATAGGGATAGGGATAGGGATAGGGATAGGGATAGGGATAGGGATAGGGATAGGGATAGGGATAGGGATAGGGATAGGGATAGGGATAGGGATAGGGATAGGGATAGGGATAGGGATAGGGATAGGGATAGGGATAGGGATAGGGATAGGGATAGGGATAGGGATAGGGATAGGGATAGGGATAGGGATAGGGATAGGGATAGGGATAGGGATAGGGATAGGGATAGGGATAGGGATAGGGATAGGGATAGGGATAGGGATAGGGATAGGGATAGGGATAGGGATAGGGATAGGGATAGGGATAGGGATAGGGATAGGGATAGGGATAGGGATAGGGATAGGGATAGGGATATTGATAGAGAAAGGGATCGGGATAGGGATAGGGATAGGGATAGGGATAGGGATAGGGATAGGGATAGGGATAGGGATAGGGATATACCATATTAAAAATGAAAAGCAAATGAAGAGGAAGAAAAGGGAAGGTGACCAGGCAAAAGAATATGGATACATAATGGGAAGGGAGAAAGCAAAAATTTAAAAATGTTTGGGCATGACAAAGTCTACCGGGCCTGCTATCCCTTGATAAAAAATACTTTTGGTTGTACTTTCCTCACCAACCTTAATCATTTTTGGAATTCTCATTATGTTAACATTCATTTCAACTCATGTGAACATGCAAACTCGCGTAAATTTTCTTATTGTCTTTTTTGTAGGTTGCCTGAGTTATTTACTTTGCATGCTTAAATTTCTTTAGCGTGTTGATACCAGTTTTAAGCGCTAATTATGGTTTAATTATCGCAGAAAATCATTTCATTTCAGTTTTTGTTACATTAACAATTTCACGAAATATCTTGAAAATCCGAAATTTACTTTTCGGCGAAGGCATTTAAATAAAAAAGTACCTGGGTGACCGAGCCTTGCTCGGTATTTTTCGAATTTGTCGCATAATCTTACTTACCAAGAGTATAAATTTCCAAAATAGATTTCCAAAATATCGAACACTAACCACAAAAAGTAAACGCGAATCATTGGTAGAATTCGGTTAATCCGTTCCCGAGATAGTGGTCGATATAAGAAGGAATAATTAAAATGCATTGAGGTGCAACCCTAGTGGAAACAAATTATAAAGTGTACAGAGACCAGGTCTGAGTCTGCTCTGATAAGGTCTACGGATTGTGTACGATGGCCTACAGTCCAAGCGCTGTTCGATAAATAAAATATAATCTGGGATGTTAAGCTTACTCGTTCAACGGTTTGTTTGTTTCAATAGCCAAAAAACAAGCAATATGTATGCTGTACGCATTACTTTGTTATATACAGATCCGGATCCTCCCCCTTATGGTGCTAGCACAATTTCCATGGAAGTGATTTATTTTACGGGTACCAGCCTCATGTCATGGGCCATGGACTTAGGTTGTATTTTATGACAGAAAAACCTTACCCCAGTTATATTCTAGTCGCTTACCTTGCTGAGGCTAGTATAGTTGGAATTGTTAGTGGGGCGGCCTTTATCTTGGTTTTATCTGAACCTACTTAACTTTGAATCTCATGGCATGCTTTCGTCATACCATAGGTTAGGTTAGGTTGCAAGCGCTGAGGAAACACTAAGGTAACAGCCCGACACTTAGGCAACCAATGGGCCCGTTGTGATACCCTATACGGTCTCAAAAAATCCCTTCCATGAACAAAACGGAGGGTCGAAACACTTCCTGGAATTAATAATTTCGCTTAAGTCTTGACTTCACATCTTAAGACCTCAGGGAGGTCGGTTAAAAACGGTGTATCTAGAATGGCCAACTGCTGAGTGCTGTACACTGACAAATAAGGCGATGGACGCTCTCCTCCTCTTCGGTACATCTGCAGCTGCGACAATAATCGAAGGTCGTTGCCCCCATTCTAGCACCGTGAGTGCCTATTAAACAGTGCCGTGTTAGAACCCTTGTCAAGGATGCTAAAACCGATTTGTGTAGCGTCAGAAGCGCCCTTGTACACGCCTTATCATATGAAGGCCAAGCTAGATTGGATATCTCACACGATGACATGGATGACCATGACATTTCCTGGAAGCATATGGTTGGTAGTGCCTCTCCTGGCCTGCAGTTGTCTTTAATATCCCTGTGCCCTGTCACCCATACCATACTTTGCATAAGATTTGACGCAGGCTTGTTAACAAGTTCTTGCCTTTGTATTTGTAAAGATTAGGGGGTAGCCCGCCATTTAAATGCACTTTATTATTTTTGAGATATAATATTTTCATTTCATCCAGACCTGTTAAATTTGATTAGTAATTAGTAATCAATTAATTATACGGCCTTTTTTAATTGGTAATGATTATTGGAATTGTTTTCAAGAAAAGAGAATTATTAGTTGATTACGATAAGAAAAAATAAAAACATTAAAAAAATCAAAAAAAAATTTTAAATAATCAACTTTTGATTTTTTTTGTTTAATTATTTTAGATTTTTTTTTTTTCAGTATTGTTGATGTGTATATTTATGTGCTTCTACAATACTGAAAAAAATCAAATTAATCAAAAAAAATACCAAAACAAAATAAAATCAAAAGTAATTAAAACAACTTTTATTTGATTATTTTGTATTTTTTTTGATTTTTTTTAACAACCTTAAAAAACCATGACTTCTTTTGAGTATTTTATTATTTAACAGGTCTAATTTCATCACGAGTTGAAGAGGGAAGCGAGGCGGCAGAAAAGCGTGAAATAAAGGAGCTTGAGATGCTGGCCAACGGGAATAATGCCCGAAAATTCTATCAAAAAATTCGGCGAATGACAGAAGGTTTCAAACCCGGGGCAAAGTTAGGTTGAAAGGGCAGGACAGAGTACCTGGACTCTGCCCGACACTTAGGCCACTAAATAGGCCCATTGTGATACCCTATACGGTCTCTACCCACCTCTATGCCCCAGAGATGCGAGCAAGTCATCCCCGACGCCGACAGCAGCTCAGCCGCTTAACAGTCAGCCGATCCAACAACCCTAGAGTATCCGAGTTCAAAGATCTCCCGAAAGCTGAGAAGGACCAGTCGACTCACACGGTTGCGCTACCGTCGACGCCAGGGAAAACCAACTCACACCCTGTTCAAGGCAGGGGATCGAAACACTTCGTGGAGTCAATAAATTTAGATAACGCTTTTAATTCTATTTGTGATACCTCAGCGAGGTTATTGAGAAACGGTTGGACCAAGATAGCTAACCGTCGCCTGCTGAGTGCAGGGCATTGACACATCAGATGCTGAACACTTTCCTCCTCCTCAATACATCTGCAGCTGCGACAGTAATCATTAGACATTGCGCCCATTCTGGCGCCGTGAGTGCCTATTAAACAGTGCCCTGTTAGAACCCTTACCAGGGATGAAATGCCCGATTTATTGAGGGACAGCAGGGAGTTTGTACGTCTTTTGTTGTAAGAAGGCCAGGTTAGCCTGGATATCTCACACGTCGAGAGCCCTGACCAGAGCATATTTGCTATTTCCATTGTTTTTGTGCTGACACTAAATTTAAAGGAGGCCATGGGTATGCCTACCGAACTATTTCCTGGAAGGAGATGGGTGGTGGTACCTCGTCTAGCCAGCTCATCCGCTTTGCAGTTGCCTTCAATATCCCTGTGCCCAGGTACCCAAATAAGGCTAATACTGAAGTGCTGAGCCATCTAGTTGAGAGATCTGCGACATTCAGTTAACGACTTTGCATTGTCGACGTATGAGTTCAAGGCTTTAAGTGCGGCCTAACTGTCTGAGAAGATATAGATCTGTTTACCATTTTGGGGCATGGATACCAAGCTTTTCACCGCGCCGTGTATTGCCAGCATTTCCGCTTGGTACACGCTGCAGTGGTCGGGAAGACGGAAGGAGATCTCTAGTCCCAGGTCCGGTGAAAAGATTCCTCCCCCCACCTTCCCCTCAAGCTTGGAGCCATCAGTAAAGATGTTGATGGCGCCCCAAACCGTATGTGGTCTGTTGTCCCATTCTTGTCTTGTCGGTATTATAACCTCGTAGTTCCTGACAAACACGTTATTTGACGCGCAGTAGTCCGTGTGTGGTGGAATGTTAACAGGCGCGTGGTTGCCCAAGATTGTGGCGTGCCCACTTTGTCCATTTATCCAGACGCCAGTCTCCCTTATTCGCAAAGCTGTGATCGTGGCTACTTCCTTTGCCACCAAATCAAGCGGTGGTAGATGCAGCATAGTGTTGAGTGCTTCTGTCGGGGTGGACCCAAGGGCCCCGGTTATGCAGAGTTCTGAACTCCTTTGGACTTTTTGTATCTGTTTGAGGTACGTATTCTTAGTTAGTGCAGGCCACCAGACTAGCACTCCGTAGAGTAGAATCGGGCGAACAATGGCTGTGTAGATCCAGTGCACTACCCTGGGAGAAAACCCCCACGAAACACCAATTGCTCTCTTGCAAGTAAACAACGCGCACGTTGCTTTTTTAACCCGTTCTGTTATATTGTCACCCCAGAGTAGTTTCCTATCTAGAGTAACTCCTAAATATTTGACTTTGTCACTGAATGCCAAAGTCGTGTTACCAATTTTTGGTGGTATAAGGTTCGGTATTTTGTACCTTCTAGTAAAGAGGACTAGCTCGGTTTTCTCGGGGTTAACCCCCAGACCTGTAGACTTTGCCCAGTCACAAATTTTAGATAAGGCTGATTCCATTAAATTGCATAGAGTTTGAGGGAATTTTCCCCGCATCATAACGCAGATGTCACCGGCGTACGCAATCACTTGGTGGCCTTCCGCTTCCATGAGGCGTAGAAGCTGGTTTACAGTAACCACCCAAAGTAGCGGTGAGAGAACACCTCCCTGTGGGGTACCTCTGTTAACGAGTCTGTGAATCGAGTTCCCACCTAGCTCGGTTGTGATCCGTCTGCTAGTAAGCAGTTTACGAATGAACTCCACCAGACAGGTATCGACCCGCAGACCCGTCAGCGCCGAGGTGATAGCTTCCGGAAGGACGTTATTGAAAGCGCCTTCAATGTCGAGGAAAGCCACCAATGTATATTCCTTTAGGTTAAGTGACATGTCTATAACAGATACAAGAGAGTGCAAGGCAGTATCTGTTGACCTACCCTTACTGCAGGCATGCTGAGCCCGCGAGAGCTGAGTTGGGTCAATCGATCTCTGACATAGTCCTCCAGAAGTCTTTCTAGGGTTTTAAGAAGAAATGAGGATAGGCTTATAGGCCTAAAGTCATTAGGTTTAGTATGAGATGGCTTCCCGGCTTTGGGGATGAAGACTACCTTAACCTCCCTCCATGAAGTGGGTACGTAGTTGAGCCTTAGGCAGCCTATAAACATAGTTTTCAACCAAGGCATGATAAGCTCGGATGTATGTTGTAGCTGGGCCGGGAATATTCCGTCCGGTCCAGGCGACTTATGGGGCTTGAAGGTAGATAAAGCACAATCTAGCTTCTTCTCATCGGTGATCTCCCTTATCATTTGATCGGAAGGCACCTCTCCGCCGGTAGTAGTAGACACGTCTGTGCATGTCGGGAAATGTGTATCCAGGAGCAGATTCATGGTATCCGTAGTCGAATCCGTCCACTGCCCATCTGGCATTTGGACGTGGCTCAGTGTTGCTGGCGCTTTTGAGAGCACCTTCCTCAAGCGCGAGGCAGCAGATGTGGATTCAATTTCACTGCAGAATTCCACCCAGGAGGCTCGTTTGGCCTTGCGGATTTCTTTTTTATATGTACTTAGCTTAGTTTTGTAAACAGCCCAGGATAGCTCGCGGCCGTCCTGTTTGGCTTTATTAAAGGCAACCCTACAAGCCTTTCTGAGTCTATCTAGATCAGACGACCACCAAGGTGGCTTATGGGTTTCCGTTACCTTTTTGATCGGGCAGGCCTTATCTAAAGCAAGCTTGCATTGTTGATTAAAGGTGTTGACTAGCTCGTCTAGTTCCTTATCATTTGTAGGTGTGACCATTTGTTTTGATAGATTTCTATCAATGAGCTTCCTGTAGTAGCCCCAGTTTGTTCTTTTTATATTTTGTATGAATTTTGGACATGTGTGCGTATCTGCTATTGAGAAACTAATATATCTATGGTCTGAGAAGGAGTGTTCTGTTAGAACCCTCCATGATTCTATGAGGTCGCTGAAGGAGTCGCTGACCAGTGTTATATCAAGGACTTCCTCGCGGTTCCTTGTTATAAATGTGGGGTCACTTCCCCTGTTGCATAAACTTGGATTAGTGCCTAATAAGTAGTTATATAGTAACTCACCTCGGTCGTTTGTGTCAGTGCTGCTCCATTGAGTGTGATGGGCATTCGCATCGCCTCCAAGCACAATTAGATTATTACGTGGCCTAGTGGAACTCACGAGCTCTCTGAAGTTATGTGGCGGTAGTGAGCCTTCGTGATCATGGGCCAGATAGAAACAGACAAATCTACAACTTCTACCTAACCCCTCGACGCTAATCGCTGTCAGATCTCCGTCACTAAATTGGGGTAGAAGAAAAGCGTTAATATTCGACTTAGCTAAAATACACGTACGAGGCTTACCCTTATCTTGAGCGCTGTAGAGCTTGTAAGTGGGAGTCCTCAAACCACAGATCCTATTTCCAGTGATCCACGGTTCTTGAACTAGAACGATATCTACTCCACCTGCCGAAAGTTGGAAAGCTGACTCTCGGAGTAAAGCCTCCTGAGAGTCCCGCTACCGTCCAAGCTGGACGAGGCATAGCCGCTCCGCACATCCGACCCACTGTCATCAACCTCCATCTCGTTATCGCTGGGGGGAGGCTCCAACCCGGGGCAAACTCCTGTAAGAATGAAAACGGCGACCTGGTGACCGATGTTCAGAGAGCACTCAGAATATGGAGGGATCACTTCTCTGCCCTTTTAAATGGAGAAACTGAGCAAGAAACCAGAGAAGATGCCGAACGCGAGCCCACAATCGAAGATGATGGAATTGACGTTCCACAACCCGACTATAATGAGGTTCGAATAGCAATATCCCGATTGAAAAACAATAAAGCAGCTGGCGCTGATGGTTTGCCTGCTGAGCTATTCAAACACGGAGGCGGGGAGCGGGTAAGGCGCTATCAAGCGTATTGTGCGAAAGACTGAAGCCTGATGTGAACAGACTGATTGGACCTTATCAGTGTGGCTTCAGACCTGGTAAATCTACCATCGACCAAATTTTTACAATACGCCAAATCTTGGAAAAAACCCGTGAAAAGAGAATCGACACACATCATCTCTTTGTTGATTTTAAAGCCGCTTTCGATAGCACGAAAAGGAGCTGCCTATATGCCGCTATGTCTGAATTTGGTTTCCCCGCAAAAATTATACGGCTATGCAAAATGACCTTGAGCAACACCGCCAGCTCGGTCAGAATTGGGAAGTACCTCTCCGAGCCGTTCGAAACTAAACGAGGTTTCAGACAGGGTGACGCCCCTATCGTGCGATTTCTTTAACTTAATGCTGGAGAAAATAATACAAGCTGCAGAACTTAACCGCGCTGGAACAATATTTTATAAAAGCGTGCAACTGTTGGCATATGCTGACGATATTGATATCATTGGCCTTAACAACCGCGCCGTAACTTCTGCTTACTCCAAATTAGAAAAAGAAGCGGAGAAAATGGGATTGGTGGTGAATGAGGGCAAAACGAAGTACCTTCTGTCATCATGCAAAGAGTCAGCGCATTCGCGCCTTGGCAACCAAGCCACTGTTGGCAGCAATAATTTCGAAATAGGAAAGGACTTCGTTTACCTGGGAACCAGCATTAATACCAAAAATAATGTTAGCCTGGAAATCCGACGAAGAATCACTCTTGCAAACAAATGCTACTTCGGACTAAGTAGGCAATTGGAAAGTAAAGTCCTCTCTCGACGAACGAAAATAACACTCTACAAGTCACTCATCGCACCCGTCCTGCTATATGGTGCAAAAGCGTGGACACTAACAACATCTGATGAGGCGGCTCTGGGAGTATTCGAGAGAAAGGTTCTTCGAAAGATTTGTGGACCTCTACGCGTTGGCGACGGCAAGTACCGAAGAAGATTTAATGATGAGCTGTATGAACTTTACGCAGACGTCGACATAGTTCAACGAATTAAAACACAGCGGCTTCGCTGGCTAGGCCACGTAGTGCGAATGAGCAAAGATGCTCCAGTCCAGAAGGTATTCTTATAGGCACCCGCCGGTGGAAGCAGAGGAAGAGGGAGACCACCACTCCGATGGAAGGACCAAGTGGAGACCAATTTGCGATCCCGCGGTGTTTCCAATTGGCGCCAGTTGGCGCAACGAAGAAACGACTGGCGAGCTATGTTGGACGGTCAAAATCGCCCAGGCGGTTAGATGACCATTTAAAGAAGAAAGAATTTCATCATATTCGGTTTGCTGATATTTACTTTCCATTTTCCACATTTTCCACTATTTTCTAGAATACTTACATTTGGAGTACGACATGGCGTGTGAGTAACTATTTCAATTTCAATATATTATTTTACCGCGGATATGCGAAGGATAAGGGCTTCTTGTGAAACTCAAAATAATTGTAACATTCCCTTTTGAACCAAACGGCCATATAATCACTTAGCACTTCCAACCACTGCTGTTGTGTTTTTAATAGCGATCGTAACTTTAACGCCACTTTCTTTCACTTTTTAAAGCCTGCATTAACTACAGACAAATCTAGTTTGGCATATACTCGTAAGGCGATACATTCACATTGTATAAATATTTGCTTTGAAAATAGAAGAATAAAACAACAAGTTAACACTTAGCAAAACACACATATATAAGTATCAACTGAATAAAAAGTACAGGTATGTAT
This sequence comes from Merzomyia westermanni, assembly GCA_949987695.1. Lineage (NCBI taxonomy): Eukaryota > Metazoa > Arthropoda > Insecta > Diptera > Tephritidae > Merzomyia > Merzomyia westermanni. Next base: position 129,855,889 of record OX465288.1, on the reverse strand, counting down.
GTACATCAGGGTGGGTCAGAAATCTGTGTTACAAATCGTAAGTTACTAGGATTTCCAAAACACTTAAAACAAGGAAAGTCCAGGTCTAAAATCAAATACAAGTTCTCTCGTAAGATTTTAGCTCTATATATCTCTTGGCAGGATGTTTCTAAAAGCTTGATATAAAAGCCATATAAATTGTTTCTAGATTTAAGCGCGGACTTTGCGTATCCGTTGTGCCTTTCAGGTTTCTTTCTTCAAATACTTTGCGCACCCTAATGTTGATACATATATGCAAACATATAGCATAAAGACAAAGAAACTATTGCGTCATTTGTATTGTTGCTGACCTATAAGAGATTTGTTTCTAACAGAACACAAGCGAATTTTACTATTCAAGCAGAAGTAGCAGAGAATAGACAGACTTAAATATGCTTTGAACGAGGACGACACGCTTCAGTATTACTTACATGCGACTGTTACATACAACCAAAGCTGCTTGTATTTGTAAATACTTCAATTGTCTGCGATAACATTCAACCACACATTTCCTCTTCGCGTTTTGTGGATGTGCAAGTGTTTCGATGACAAGTAAACAAACTCGTGATAAGCCGTAAATAGAAGCAGAAGCAATAGAAGGAAGAAACCTTTTCGCATCGGGCAATCATTAAAATGTGACAGAAAACGATTGAAAGCAGAAAAGGTGGGGTTTATCAAAATGAGCAAAGCAGCAAAGCAGACAATGAGTACAATTGTTTATCATGGCGTATAGGATTTGTTTACACTTTGCAAAGGTTCTCGACAAGCTTAAGTCGCTTAAAATAGTTTGTAAGGAATGTAATGTAGCAATGAAGATAACGAAAATGCTATGAAAATACAAAGACAACAATATCGAATTGAATTTTGCTGATAGTATGGTAGTTAGCTGTCAGTGGGGATATAAATTGAATAAATATGAGTGTACTAGATGACGAAGTAGCTAAGGTATATGCAATTTTATTTTAAGATACCTAAAGCTTTGTTTTGTAGGTTGTAATGGGTAAATTAGTGAAGAAGAGCGATTAGTTTGTATACAAAGGCCGTTCCTGGTTTTTTTAAATTTTCGTTGCAATAATTAATTAATTTATTTAAAACCTTCCCACCATCAACTTCTTGGGTAAACTTCAAACCTACTTCGCCCCTGTTAGACGGAATGCAGTACATCTAACAAGTAAACGAGATGTCGTAAGTTAAAGACTGAAAAGAGCATATCAACAACTATAGCACAATGCTCAATGATTATGACATACATATTGTTTTAAGAGGTTTGCTAAGGCAATTAAAAAGGCAATCCCATTGTCAAGGCCACCCACATGAAATGTATTCTGTTCAAAATTTAAATATATTTGTATTTATTTTAAACAGAGAAAGCTCTGCTGACCCCAACTTCTTTAGGACTCCTAAGGGATCTCTCCTTATACTCTCCTCAGATGAGCTAAAATAATAAGAAACCGAAGGCCTAATTACAGCCTTACACCTAGCGACAGCATAGAAGAATTTCAAGACAAGTTAAATGATATCGAGGACACAGCCCGAGAAGTAGGTGGATTAGTAATCATTGCAGCCGACTTAAACTCAAGAGCCATCAACTGGGGAGTTCTAACTACGAACTCAACAAGATTACGACTTCTGGACATGACGGCCAGGCTGGGACTAACAGTTATTAACTCCGGAACATCAACAACTTTCAGGCGACCAGGCTGAGAAGAAACAATACCAGAAATCACGATGGCATCTGAAAGAATATCCGTGATCATACAAAGGTGGAAAGTCCTCGAAGATTTCACTAGCAGTAACCATCAATATATATCCTTTGAAGTAGGCCCACAAGAAGCGCCTAAGTCGGACATAGTCAAAAGCACCCGAAGATGGGAGGCATCGAAACTAAACAGTGAATCACTTATTGCTGAAATCGATACATACCTGCAAACAGCTCAAACCCCTACACATTCCAGAGGGTGTGTCAAGGCAACCATGCTCTGCGTTAAACAGATCTGCAATAAAGTCATGTCAGACTAGGCGCATGGGGCAAGCCACGGCCGACGACGCTGAATCATATAAAAAGGGGAACAAGCTTTTGAAAGCAACCATAATTTAGAGCAAGAAGAAGCAATGGGAGGTGTTCCGGGAAGACGTCAACAGGAATACATGGGGCCTTGGCTACAGGATAGTGCTAAGGAAGATTAGGGCCAGAATGTCCACACTTGATTTAGATGCAAACGTAATGTATAATAGTGTAGTGAGTTCACTATCACTTTTCCCCACTAATGAAACCTGGAAAGACAGTGAAGACCGGATCAACATGCCCAAAGGACCTATAGCATTTACCACAGCAGAACTGTGAGCTGCAGCACGAAGCTTGAAGAACAATTAGGCCCCAGAGCCTGGCGGCATTCCAGCAGAAGCCATTAAGGAAATAGCAAAAACTCGACCTGAAGCCCGCCTGGATATGTATATTACATGCTTTAGGAATGGATTATTGCTGGAAATATGGAAGACGCAGCAGTTAGTACTAATAGTCATCGGCAAAGTGGACGCAAGCTCATCATCTGCGTACCGGTACTTATGCATGCTCGATACAACGGGGAAGGCTACTAAAGCCAAATATTGCGGCGGATATAGAGCAAGCAGGAGGACTATCGCCATCTTAGACGCAATTGAGGACATACTGACTAGTGTGAAGGCAGCCCAACAAGGTAATAACAAATCTATGCAAGTTGTGCTCCTCGCATACTTAGACGTAAAAAGCGCTTTCAACAGCGTGAAATAGACAGACATGCTGACTGCCTTAGAGCAACGGTTTCAAATCCCATGTTACCTTTAGCGAGGAATCAGAAGCTAATTAAGCGACCGCAGACATATGTACACAACGGAGCAGCATAAGGTTCAAGTTTTGGTCCTGACCTATGGGACGTCAGCTACGATGAAATACAGAAGAAGCACGCAGGAAGCTCAGCCAAGTTATAATACGCACAAAAGATTGGATTGACCTGCTTGGCCGCCAACTGACGGCAGAAAAAATAATGAGCTGATACTCTTAACAAAAAAGTACATACCATTATAAGTTGGCTTCGATACCCTCTCCGGAACTTTGACACCAAATAAAGTAGTTAACTATTTAGGCGTAAGATTAGATTCCGACTAACATCCTGGGTACAAATTCAGCATGCGACAGAGAAGGCACGTAATTAGGCTGATAGCAAACATGGGAGGAGCTATAGAAAGCAAACGGCAGCTACTGATGGACATTACACTGCCTTTCAGGTAAAATAATAATATCCCTAGACCTATTGGCGCTACAAAGAAGAAAACTATGTGAAGTTAAAGAACACACTAATGAAGAGCTCATAAGAGTCGCTCACCAAGAAATGGAAGAGGAAACGTTTAGACTTTGGCAATAATGCTGGGAAAGTGAACAACGAGGCAGATGGACAGCAATAGTGATCATTGACGATCTGGTATGGAGCACTAGAAACTTTGGCGGGGTTAACTATTACGTTACCCAAATGCTGTTGTTGTTGTTGTTGTTGTTGTTAACAGTGCTTCGATCGGCCCAATGGGCTCGATCACTATAAATTGTCATCAGGCTCTTCTAACGGAAGTTCGAGGAAACGCGCAGTTTCCACAGGGTTGGACCAGAGTGATGTAGGTGTTAGAAGAGTGGGTTCAACTGAACAGGAGAAGAGATCTATGGTATTATGAGGGGACATACCACATGCAGGGCATGTGTTTGGTATGTTCGGGCTCAGTCTGGATAAGTAAGAGTTTAACCTATTACAGTATCCAGAGCGAAGTTGTGCTAGTATAACTCTAGTCTCCCTCGGAAATACACGCTCCTCTTCAACCAATTCAGGTGGTTGAGTATTAATATCGGGATTCACAGGCCGAGATCTGAGAGATCTGTCTACCGACTCGGTGTAGAGGTCATTTAGAGCCCGTCTATGGTTTCGCAGATCAAACGTCAAAGAGATATGGTGTAGGATCTCATCGTAATGCTTACGAAGATGTCTCTTATGTATCTGGGGGCGGTGCTACATCCAAAAGATGTCGATTTGGATGCCTAGGTTTATGACAGTTCAGAAGGAACTGTCAACTTAAGAGTTCCGCGTGCTCTTGAATATTGAGCAATTTTGCCTCTTGATGGAGGTGAGACTCAGATGACATAAGTAGACATCCCGTAGCAGTTCTGATGGCGGTATTTTGGCAGACTTGCAATTTCTTCCAGTTGGTATCAGAAAGATTGGGCGACCATATGGGCGCAGCATAGTCAATAACCAGCCGGCCAATAGCCTTATATGTAGCAAGCAATGTTTCTTTGTCTTTTCCCCAAGTACTGCCGGCCAGCGACTTGAGGATCTTATTGCGGCTCTGTACCTTTGAGGCTATTGCGGTGGCATGACTAGCGAAGGTGAGGCCGTTGTCAAATGTCACACCCAAGATTTTTGGGTGGTTGACAGTAGGTAGTGGTACTCCGTCTACGTGGACATTTAACTCTTGCCCCATCTGCGCATTCCATGTCGTAAACATGTCGCCGTCGATTTAGTCGGAGATAGGGTCAGATTTCGCTCGGTGAAGAAGCTGGAAAGGTCACGGAGGTAACTGTTGGTTCTACTACAGAGTTCGTCAATGGAGGGACTTTTGCCCGAGGCCATTATCGTGCAGTCGTCAGCGTGGGAAACAATGGAGACTCCCTCTGGTGGGGGGGGGGGGGGGGGAAGTCTCGAAATATAGAAATTAAACAAAAGGGGAGAGAGAACACCACCTTGTTTTATGCTTCGTGGTCTAGATTTCTTGCTCTCTGGGCATGGTTACTTCAAAAAGTACTTATATGGAATGGGTAAAGTGGAAGATCCAAAGTGCCTGTATGGAGATGCAGACGAAGACGATGCTGAATGAACACTCCTCAAATGCTCAAAAGTTAGCGAGGGGCGACACGTGTAGTCAGCGTCACACAACAAATGTTGGGTGGCCCAGAAGTATGGAAAGAAGTCAGCAACTTTTTAGAAATACTTAGAGCAAAATAGCGTCATCTGTACGCTGTTACAAAAGAAGGCTCTTAAAGAATAAGAAATATGGAACGCCACCCTGAAGCAATACGAAAGTGGTGTCCGGATAGGCGACGGTTCCAAAATTTTGGGAAAGTGTTTTTATGTGTATCAGCTATGGTGCATTAGGCATTTTTTTCTATTTTCTAGCAAATCTCTTAGAAGAGCTGAGACGACAGCCACTCTTACATAACGGTGCCACCAGTGATTAAAAGGCATTTTTAAAAATTAACGAGTATAAAAATGTTCTACAATTGTTTTTCCCAAAAGTCTTTAAATGTGACATGGACTATCTTAAATGAAAATTAGCCCTTTCAGTAGATATCGTAAGCCATGAAAATGCCCGCATGGGAAGCTCAAGACAAGCACGAGCTAAAATTTTAGTACGCGTCTTAGAAAAGTTTTTAAATCTAAACTCCTTACAGCCTCACTTAAAGATTCCAGCACTAATTATTCCGAACCTAATTAATATTTTGCCTTAAATTTTGTATATTTGCTAAGCAAAATTTGTCTGTAAGTCCTAAAGTGAAACTCAATATGCATTGTTTTATAAAAATTCTATAATGGAATTTGACTTATTTTTAAGAGCCCTAAGAAAAGCTTTTTCTGCTCCTTTTTTGTTTTCTTATCTCCAAAAGCTATTTTACCAGAACAACATAAAATCTTAGTCGAAATTGTAATTAATTAATGAGTTATTAAATTGGGTCCCAGAGCATCAAGTTTTGCATGAAGAAAATGAATGTAAAATGTAGTAAAAATTTTTCAACTCATATGTGTCATGGATATTATAAATCCAATATTTTTGTTCAGCAGTTGGTCGCAATAATTGAAAAATGGTTCCAATAGTAAATTTGAGAATTAAGAAATGCTTAGACTTAAGACCACACAGTTCTTATTCTATCTCTATCTCTATGGCGCGATATACAACAGGTATATCATCATAAACCTCCTAAGAGATTTTTGCGCCAAGCTTCTCTTCCAATTTGTGGTGTGCCGATTTGAATTTTCCCTACAAATTGGTGGGACCTACTGTTTTTTGCCGACTCCGAACGGCATCTACAAAGGAGACGAATTTTTGCTGAGAAGCCTGTCATGGCAGAAATACACTCGGAGAGTTTGCCAAACCACTGCCGAGGGGCGACCCCGTTTTGAAAAACTTTTTATAAATCACTTTTGATGTTATCTGTACCAGGGCTCGAACCATGGACCTTCGGTGTTGTAGGCCTTCAACACTACCTTCACACCACGGCGGCCGCCAGTTTTTATTCTAATTTAAAAAAATTAAACCTATACACTTTCTATAAAAATGGGGACTAGTCCTATTTTGGAACTAAAAAATATTATTAATTTGGCAAATTTTTATTCTGGTTCTCGATGGTTTTCAACGTTTAAATCTTTGCTATAGACCACTTTACGATTTGTATTGGCCTCAACTAGATGCATGGTTTTTATTAAAATGCTGATTTTGACTTATTTCCCGACACCAGTGGATAAAATAATGGTTTAAAAAAAAAATCCAGTAAATAAAACAAATACATCTTGCAATAACAGTTTTGTGTGGTGAAAAACTTACATCCGCTTAGTAGTCAACAGCATGACAGGAATTTAGTGGTGATTTTAAATAAACAGAACATTTCGTATTGTTGACGTTATAACTTTGCCATTCGTACTCTCCACGAAAACTCAATAATTGAAGGAATATTCCTCAATAATTCCAGTTAGGTTAGATTAAAAAAAAAACTTTTAGCTGCATTTAAGATCATATTAAAATAAGAGTCAAAACAGAAGCGAATACGGGCATGGAGAATAATAACAACGTAGTAACCGACGTACATAGCTTGGGTTACGTGTAGAGGTAAACATTCTCGTTATTGCTAAATAGCTATGGATGTGACTACACCTTTGCCAGATTGCAATCAGAAAACTCTAATTATATTTCAGAAAATGTTAACTGAATTTCGAAATAGCTAATTGGATTTCCGAATTTGTCATTTGGATTTAAAAAACGATTATTGGATTTCAGAAAGTTAAAATTGTATTTCAGAATGTGTGAATTGGAATTCAGAAATCGTCAAGTGGATTTCAGAACATATCTTTGCGACTGTTTTTGCCATGTTAAGGGGTTATATATGTTAAAGTCGGTTAAAAAATCTAAAATTTGTTTATTCTTTCATCTTAAAGTATAGGTTCTTAAGAATGTTATCTCAAATTTTTATAGAGATTTAGGCAGTAGAAGCGAAGTTATAGCGTTTTGCATTTTGCCACCTTACGAAGTCGTGGCGTGTACTTGAAACTTTAAACGCGATTGACTCTGAATTCCAATTATCTATTCTGAAATTCAATTTTTAGTTCTCTGAAATCCAATTGACTATTCTGAAATCCAAATGACAAATTCTAAAATCCAATTACCTATTCTGAAATTCAATTGACGTTTTCTGATTTTAATATGGAAAAGGTGTAGTCTGACAGCTCAGTCACTGACGATATACAATTTTAATATGTGAGTTGAAAGGAAGGGCAGTATGCCTTGGGCTAAGTCTGCGTTTCTAACTGACATCAGTTGTAGTTAACAGGGCATGACTGACACGCTTTGTTACTATACTGCTAATGTCACTTAGGAAATTGTGTCCAAATTAGTAACGATGAACACTATTTCTAGAAAACTATCACTAGCTTCCAAAAATTCAGTTAAATAAGTGCAAAAGCCTATGAAATTATTTCGAGAAATAACCATGTGTATTATACAAAGTTTTCAAAGCGGCCGATTCTTTGTTTACTTATATAAAAATATATTAATATATAATAAAATTTTACCCTAATAAAAGCATCAATAAAGGTGAGTTAGAATACATCAACAAAATGAATGAAATTAGTAGATATGTATGTATATGAATAGTACGTATATTTGTACAAACATGTATAACAATATTTTCTTTATATCTGCGTGTCATTAATGCACCTTAAGCCTTTCACACCACAATTTTATGCCCCTGCACCTATTCAAATAATTGTTGTTCTTATATTTTCATTTTGTATTACATGTTCTATTTAAATTAAGAAATGTGCTAACAGAAAATTTTTTGGTTATTACGAAGTCAAATACAATCTAGCGTAGAATAGGCAAAGCAGCAACTAGCAAGATAACTAAAACCAAATTTGCAAGCATGCAAAAACACGTTTTGGGTAGTAAACATCAAGAATAATAAGCAACACCATGCAAAAATAATTCAAAAAATATTTGCTCCATTTACTTTACATAGCAAGCGCTACAAACAAAAAGCTAAAACAAAAAACTACAAGCTACTTAAAATGAAAAAATTATAATTTAATAACAAAAAAATTGTAATTCTACTTGAACGATTACTTCCTTCCTCATTCAAATTGCAGTCAGAATTATGGGCATGGACGACAAATTGCATCTAAAAATATTCGAAGATAACTTGGCGCTCATTGATACGCCACTAATAGCAACAGCAACAAGCACCCATTATCCAGGCACCGTGTCCACCTCATTACATTCACTACATGGCATACTCTTATATCCATTCAATGTAAGCGATTTTCAACAGCGTCACACAGCGCCAAATGGACATGAGACAAGTGCATTGGATATTATCGATACGGGACACTCGTATGGTTACGAACATGGAACTGGGCATAGCAGCAGCGGGCATGGCCATGGACATGGCAATGGGGCTGTTTACTTTCAAAGTAGGTGTAAATGTTTGATTAGAGTAAAAAAAATTAAAAGTTATAAAAATACTAAAACAAGTTATTTAAAAAAACTACAAGAACAATTTTTTTATGCAAAACCTGAAAAATGCTAAAAAAAACATAAATTCCAAAAATTTAACAAATTTTATTAGGGTCCTCCTTATGCTACCTGCTTTAGAATACAGCTTAACTGAATTGATAGTAAGAGCGTTTGTTTTGTTGTACCTATACAAATGTGTATGCCTAGGTATGTGCGTGTGTGTGCGTATGTGAGCACTGATGGCAAATAAATGGTGTTAGTAAAACCATAGTATAACTAAGCGTAGGACTTGGCGAAAAATTTAGAAAAAAATGTGTATAAATTATTTCACAGTTTATATTATTAGTTTTTGTTAGTTATGCTTTCACCTTTATTTGTTTAAAATTTCCAACCAGTTAGATATACAAAAAACAATGCGTTAATGCCTTTGAAATTCAAAAAAATATTTAAATTAAACTTTTTTCAGAGCTGGGCAGTAATGAATTCGCTTTTTGAATAACGATAGTCGCGTTTAAAAAAATTTTAATCATCAGCATGAAAAATTATATTGATCCATATACAACCACCAATTAACAGAATAACGTAAACAAAAACCGTGATATGTGGATATATATCCAGCTGGCAGATAGACGCTCAAGGTTTTTATTTTATATATAAAAAAATGTCTACTCTTCACAACCCGACAGAAAAAATATATCCCGATTGTCAACGTCTTTTTTTCTAAATTATGACGCGCCTCCCTCGTTCTATACTGCCAAGGTCGATAGTCGATAAGGTCACTTTCTTGACCACAGCTTATTTTCATATACAATAACATAGTCAGCGAAGCAGTTGGGCTTCAATACTTTGCACTGTAGTCATGGTTAAACAGCCTTCGATACACGCCGTGTGCATCTCTAGAAGGAACATAAATCTATGAAACAATGAATTGAATGATTTCAAACCTTTAACGGTCACAGTCACGTAGATGCCAAGATGCATGTAAGCCGACTATTTATTTGATGACACCAAGTACATAGTCTGGTCGTTCATATACTTTACAAAACTTGCAGCTGAATTAATCATAATTGTGTTGCGAACGGGTATAATTGTGGAAATTTAAATTTCTTTCTTTAATCGCAACCGTTTCGTAATCGTTACTCTTCTCACCCAGCTCTGCCTTCATTTTTTATCATTTTCGTATTTATATCACGTTAACGCTTTTTATGAGTGGCTTCACGCCACACCCAACTCAATACTCTGCAAACTAATTTTGTTTTTAAATTAAATTCTGGAAAAAAAAATTCAAACAATAACAAAACAAAAACCACCACCTAAATAGAAACAAAAACAACAACAAAAGATAGCATAAAACATAAAAGAACAACACAAAGTCAGCGGGAAATGCCAAAGCTTTTGTAAAATCAAAATTAAGCGCTTTATTAATAAGAATAGTTATTTTTTTTTAATTTTAAAAATATTATTATTTCTTTTGAATAACTTATCTTCTTGCTGTTCTTAATTAAACCTATTTATAGTTCAAAAAGAAAAAAATACAAGAACAAACAATTTATTTACAACATTTTTGTATTAAATAGCAAAAACAAAAACCTAAACAAAATTTTTACACTTTTTCAAATTCTGTTAAATATTAAAAACAAAAAAATCTAAAATTTTTTCCGCACTCTTACAAATTTTTTATTCTGTGCACCATTTTACAGCAAAATTGCTCAAACAGAATATTTTTACAAACATACATATTTATTAAAACAATTTATAGTATATAAACAGTGAACATTTACTCTGTTTCGATTTATTTCATTCTTCTTCAAAATTTCATGCAACTTTGTTACGTTCGTTATTGTTCAACAAATTTACCTAATTGTTAAATACAAACAAAAGCAAAACACAAGTTTCATAATGTGTTTCATGCAATTAATACAACAGCAAAAAAACAACTTTTCGAACATTAAGAATTCTTTGTTTTTTTTTTTAACTTTGCTTTTGTGTTTTACAGTAAATCAATTCAACTCAATACATGTATGCTAAATATACGTACATCCGTATTCGCATTCACACACACACATACACACAAAGAGTTATGAATAACACACACACCCTTTGGTACATAAACAATTTTTGTAAATTTTTACATGCGCAACAACATCACTTTAGTTTAAGTGAAATTTCATACCTTTTTTTAATATTTTGCTCAATTGTTTCATATGAAAGCAGCTTCATTTGTGTGTATAGCAATTACATGCATATCACAAAACATTTCAACACACATACATACATAAATGCTGGTACGAAATATTCTCGACATTGAATACATATGTATATACATATTCGTACATTTCAACGGGTTTATGTCATTTGCCTTATTCCCATCGCCTTATATATTTAAATTCTCCAATTAGGATTTTATTTTTACTCCAAAATAATTTTATTTTGTATACCAACAATTGAATTGAATTTTAGTTTTTCATATATTTAGTACGAGTATATACAGATTTTTTAACTTTTTTCTTTGATTCTAACAAATTTTATTTTTTTTGACCGCTAATTTCTGAAAACTGCACGGTTTTTTAATTTTTGGCAATAATCCTTCAATATCTGTGGAAAGAGTGGCTTTCGATGCTTCAATGAGGAGAGCAAAAAGCTGGTGTTCAATTAGCTAAAGGTAACACTATTTTGAAGCAATACAGCGAAGTGGGTATTTATACTAAATAACCTAAATAAACTCTAGGCAAAAGCATGATTTTAAAATTTAAAGATTTTAGTAAATGCCTTAAGCCCCATATAACGGCGCTGAATTCTTAAGCTCACTTTTGTTTGCACTGTGAGGCTACGTATAAATACATGTGTGAAACATTTCAACCTATAAGTTGCCTCAATAAAATGCGTTTTTGAAACCGTTTTGGATAAACTAAACTAAAACATTACCCATACCAAACAAAAACATTTGATTCATACCAAACAAAAACATTTGGAAAATAGCCTTTTATGGGAAAGATTACTTTTTTAAAAGCAATGAAACCAGAACTGATAATTTTGATTAGTAAGTAGTAATCAATTAAGTAGACGGCTTTTTTAATTGGTAATGATTATTTTAATTGTTTTTCAAGAAAACGCAATTATTAATTGCTTACGAGTATTCATGAAACGATCTCAAGGCCAAGAATAATAATTTTTATTTTTTGAATTTTTATGAAAATTATTATTGTTTTTATTTTTTAATAACAATTTTTAAATAATTATTAAACGTCTTTTAATTGAATAGAGTAGGAAAAATGTTTAGAGACAACTGCCATAGCTTTGCTTATAGATCCATTTCGGAAGCTGCTAAGCTTCTTCAACAGCTAACAATACGCTGGTTTTGATGGCATCTAAACTGCTAGTTCTATTCTTCTTTACCATATGCATGAACTACTTCCGCCATTTGACAGTTAGTAGTGTGATCGTAATGGATTTTTTGACAGATCTGTTTTATCAGCAGAACGTTTAGAAAAAAAAAATTTTAAATAATAAAATTAAAAAATTAAAAAAAAAAAAAAAATAACCACAAAAAAGTTGTTTTGATTACTTTTGACTATTTTGGATTTATTTTGATTTAAAAATTTTTTTTTTTTGATAATTTTTGCTTTTTTCTGAAGGGAATATATATGTGCTTCTACAATAATACCGAAAAAATTAAAAATAATCAAACAAAAACCAAAATAATCAAAAGTAATCAAAACAATTTTTTTGATTTTTTTAATAATCGTTACAAATCACTTTTTTTTTGATTATTTTTTTAATTAATGTAAAATAATCATTAAAAATTTTAAGTAATTAGTAATCAATAACTATGTGGATTCTCAAGAAAATAATGAATCACACCGGTAGTCATTACGATTAGTAATCATTATTTAAAAGGTTTGAATGAAACAGTGATATATGTACAAAAGACAGGATCAACAATTTTTTTTTATTTATATTGCTTTTTGGAAAAAAATACATTGTAAGAGTTTCAGACCTAACTCGCTCTTTTTACCTATACACAAAAATAAAAATTCTTCCGCGGAAGATAATACATATAAAAATAATCATTGCAAGTTTAGCTTTTTTTACTACTCGTCTCATTTCTGGTTTAGAATGGAAGAACCTAATAAACAAACAAAATACTGACACTAAAATGTTTGTAGGAAATTAAATTTCTTGCAAAACAGGTAAGGAAAGATGCACTCTGCGCTGCGTAATTTTTTTTACTAAGTGCAATTATTTTATATACTGTGTCATCTACAATTATTATTCTATCATTATTATAACTTAAGTATATTCAGGCTTATTCTATCGATTTTTCGTTTAAGCTCGGATGACCAGATAGAATAATTCTAAAAGCAATGGATTTGTTGTTCTAACCCAAAAAACAATATCAGTCCAAACAAATCTAAACGAGTAATAATAGACCCCTTAAAATTATTATTAAGATGTAAAGCTGTTGCAAATTTTTTTTTGGCATTCTAAAAAATAGTGTTAATATAACTAAAAATAAAATTTTTTGGTCTGTCTAATGTACTCTAAACACATTTTCTTCCGATGTCAGTATACTTTTAACAAAAACCTGCAAAATAACTTATTCATTCATTTTAATTTAGTAAATACTAGCAAAATAGGTTAATAAAAACGCACACTTCTGATGTTATTGTTGTTGTTTGTAACGACAGAAACATTTTCCGAAGGTTTTGTGGAGTGTTGTCGAAACCGACAGTAGTTTGCCGGATATGAATCCGGTACGCTAAGGTACTCCTTTGCAATACATGCCCGACTGTGGCGGGATCGATTTGGTATGACCATTGAAACCTTCTAGATGAAGTCACCTCTCCTTCCGTAAGGATTTAATTTTGCCATTAGAATAACCTAGCTAAAACAATTTAACCAATAATAACTTGTCCATTTTTGAACTCACAATACCTCATTTTCTTGCTATTGTCGGATGTGATTATTCTTTAAGTTATATATTGACTTTCATGAAAATTGGTTTGGGCGTTTCCAGTAATTATAGTCTTCAGGTTACCACGCCCACTATTAATCGAATGATATTTGTTGAATGGCAAGTAAGAAAAAAATATCTTAAAAGTTATTATCGAAGCTCGCAGCTGAGTATAAAATATTAGGTAACACCCGAACTTAGACTCAAAAGACTCCTCAACTAATATCTATATATCTAGACCCCCTTACTCTTCTAGCCAAATGAGGTATATATGTACGCCCAACAAATAATGAAACCTTCCTTTTTAGCATCTGAAAAACAGGCATTTAAATTAATTTCGCTATAATATTTTTTTTTCAGCGTTAAGAGAATAACGAGTATGTGAATTGTTGGAATTTAATTAAGGGCTCATTTTGCACTACAAATATATATATATATATATATATATGTATATATATATGTATATACATATATATATGAATCAATATGCACATTTTAAATTTTCTCTTTTTCCACAAACACGGCATTCAAGAATTATACGACAAGATTTATTCTTTCAAAAACATTTTTTTTACAAATCGTGCGGTGGGTAATTTTTGAAATAAATAAAATGAGAAAAAGAAGTTCTTCAAAAAAATTTTGCAAATATAAGTGTTGCTGACACTACAGGGTAGCCCTTACTTGAGATCTAGCATGCTAGCATAACGCGTTCATTTGCCTAGAAGAAGCCCTTCTCATCGCAATAGCTAAAGCAGAGAGCACCCTTCCTATGGATACCTGAGTCATTCGGGCTTAATTCCGATGTGGATACCACAACAGGCTAAACTCTTAACCTTTGGATACTTAAATGGAACATTTTTTGATAGCATAAGCGTTGTGCTTTAACTCTGGAACGCAGTGTACAAATAGACTTTCATACATAAAATGCTCATATATTTGTTGGACCAAGCGCTTATTTGACAATAAAATGTGCCTACATGAATATTTTGTTTTTTTTTTCTATTTGTTTTCACATAAATTGAAATGCGCGTGATAATAATAAAACAAATGAAACCGAAGTAACAACTCAATGAATTTATTATGTTCCACTAAATTACTAATGCGATTTAATTGGATTATTTCTCACTTCAAATGAAATGAAAATGAATAAATTTTTTGTGTCAATAAATTTTTCTAGCGTCCAATGACAAGCAATAATTTACATAAATGCTGACTATATACATACGTATACATATATACAAAAATAAGAGCTGTACGCTTAAATACATAAACTTGCTTCCACCCCACATACGAGTGTTTCGCATACGCACAACCAAGGACAACCGCGTTGCTCCCTTTTTGTTTCTGTTCTTCGAATTTTACACTACTTCATGCCTTTTTTCATAGTCGGATGGTAGACAACAAACACATTTAATCTGCTATTAATCAAATGGTCCAGTAAAACGAGTGCGATGTCAACGTCATTGGCCAAAGTGATATGAAAACCATTAAGGATGTCTAAGTTCGTGGGGAAGCGAATATTATATACGCTGTCGTGACATCGAACGGAACACACGAACATTTAAATAAATGTAAGAGGGGAATGTTTGTTACTTATAGGTGCGGGTATGCATAGCTTGTACAGATTTTAATGTAGTTGTCATAAGAGGCGATGTGAAACTTGGTGGAGCTACCAGCGCATGGAACGAAGATAGAGGCAACGCAAATTTCCTTTCTAATATATAAAAATAAATTTTTTCATAAGACAGAATTACTCACTAAAATTCGTTTAAATATTGTTTTCTAGGATAACCATTGTTTCCGAAGGTAGGCTATAAGTAAGAAAAGACGAGGCCAAGCTCATTTATTAATACTAGAACTCCCCCAGTTATTGCAATGCAACCACAAAAGCAGCCAGAATAAGTTCTATTTTTTACCTTAATATTCAACTACATTCACCTATCTAGGGACATTGCTATGCTTATTTGTTATTTAAACTTTGTTGTTTGTTTAACTAACTTAAAATATTGTTTGATGTTTTTAAGTGTCCATGAAACGATGGTTTTATGTTTTTCTCATTCTACTTTGATTGTATTCGATTTCAATTTTTTTCTTATTTTTTATTTTTTTTTTTATTTTATTTGTTTTTTTTAATTTTTTTTTATTTTATTTTATTTCATTTTTAAAATTTTTTTTTTCATTTGATTTTAATTTTATTCTACTTCATTTTATTGCACTTTATTTTATTTTGTTTAGTTTTTTTTTTATATTATTTTATTTTGTTTTATTTTATTTTGTGTTATTTTATTATATCTTATCTTTTGTATTTATTTTAATTTAGTTTTATATCATTTTATTTTATTTAGTTTTTTTTATTTTGTTTAATTTTATTATATTTTATTTTTTTTCATACATTTTTTTTTTATTTTATTTTATATTACTTTCATTTTATTTTAGTTCAGTATTCTAGTTATATATTTCATAAAGAATATTTGATCTTGCCAACCGACTTTTCCCAGTTGTCTGCAAAGGATGCATAAAAGCATCGGTATCTTATTGTGTTGAGAGCGAGACCCTCGCAGAGAAAGTGTTCAATCGTGGTCATACACTTTCCCTTTCCAAGTGCCTACCAATGAGAAGAAGGTTTCAATCCTATATCGCTCAAGTTTGCCTATCTCTTCGGCAAGCTGAGTTCAGTATCCTTCATGCGCTTGATTCAATTTATATTATCCTAGTATTACTACTAGTTCGCATGTGGCATACCATGCCTATACCTTGCAAGTTCATCTTTCATATCTCTATGGTGTGGAACACGGATGAGGTATAGTATGTTAGTTTGTGTCATCTGCTCTAGATGTCTGGGCAGTTCAACACAAGTTTTTTAACCAGAGAGCACCGAGTGTTTTATAGAGGCCTGGCTATTTCCAGGGATAAAATTATCTTTTGGCAAAGTTTCGCCATCAGTATGCTTTAAAGCTTTCAGTGTATCAGAGAACTCCGCTTGAAAAACGCTGCAGTGATTTGTTAATCATAACGATGGATCTAATCATAGATCTATGGAGAAAACTCGGAAATCCGTTCTTCCATTAAGTTTAGAGCCATCATTATATATTTGTTTACTCCTACTGGTAGTTTACTTTCCTGTCCCTCACCATCATCCTTAGTAAAGTTATTTTCTTCCAGGCTAGTTGGGGCATAGCTTTCCTCAGAAACAGGCAGCGCTGCAATTTTTTTAAATATTCACGAATGTCCCTCGGACTCTACAGCCCAATGAAACACGACTCTAGTAGATGCAGTGCTTCGAAGGCCTCAACACAAACTCCTAATAAATATAAGGCTGTAATCTTTTTTCGATCCGTTCGTTTATTAAAGCCAACCGTTATAAGAAAATAGTTATAAAACCTCATGTACTAAGCGCAATTGGGTATACCAATGCATGCAAAGGCTATGGTGCGCTTGTGACTGATGATGTACACTGGGTGACTATTGTAGGTTGAGTGTATTCGTTACATATGAGCGGATAGTTTGTTCATTTAAAATGTGGTTTATTGTAACAAATGAGCGGAAAAATATAGAGTAGAGCTAGAAAGAAATGGTTAAATATGAAACAAAAAGCGCCACAAAAGATTTGTAGGTGATTATTTGGACTTTTAATTAAATGCGCTATTTATTTTACTACTTACTAACAGATAATTTATAAACATAGATACGTAGAAGAATAATTAAAATTTTCAAATAAAGTAGTTGGACAGCTTGTTTACATGTTACAAATAAAAATTTACAAATTACATGGAACTATAAATGTATTTAAATATTTACAATGCTTTTAATATCAAAGCGAGTCTGATTCATGAGTTAGCCATTTAACTTTATTGCATTTGGTTTTTCAAAACTAATTAGGGCTTCGCTTATACATAAAATTCGAATGTGACTTTAAAGGCGAAAGTAGCATTAATAAGTATATTCTAAGTTAAACTCTTTGCTTGCGCACTTTTATTTCTCAAGTTTCTCGATCGCCTCTATGAGCTATTCCTCAGAATACAAGAACATTAAGTACACAGTTGAAATTTGAATCTAAATTCCAAAATGTTGAACTACATATAGTCGCCCTATTGGAACAAGCAAATATATCAATCAAATAAGCGCAGATTTATTTATTTATTCGAATATTTATAGAAAATGTGAAATATCTACTTTGATATAATTCTATATTTTGAACCATATGGCTCACTTGTTTCAAATCTTGATTAAAATGTTATTAGCTTCTCTCAAAAAAAAACCAACATATGCGGTGATTTTTATGTAACAGCTTTATGTAACTCTAATTAGGACTTCGTAGGCAGCTGAAAATCATTTCTCTCTCGACGAACGAAAATAGCAATAATCAAGTTATATAGTTATATTACTCGCCCTACTGTGTGGTTTACCACTATCTTAACTGCAACTTAGAGAGCCGAGAACCTGAGTGAGATGACATAAATGTAAGACTCAAAGAAAACGCTTTAGTGAAAGCCAGTCAAGTACAGGGTACTTTAGTAGCGGAGTTTTTCAGATTCATAACTAGAAAAGGACCTTTTCTGATCGCTTATAATTCTGTAAACTTTTAGGGAGTGTTTTATAGTTATAAACATCGGGAACCGGTGGGGATGGGCGACAATCGCTTCCAATTACAGCTGAAAACATATTAGCGACTCTATATAAGATTACGGCTTTTCGAGTCGAGCCATGGATATAAGCGCATGGCATGGATCTCCTGATGACATGTAACTTATACATTAGTTTACACGTATGGCCGATTTCAGGGTACTATTCCAGCAGTCATTCCTAACTTTCAAAATGCTAAAAGTCCAACACATACTGTATTCGTATCAGTTTACTGCAGTTCTTCCATTCTTAGGTCTTCCACAGCTATCAACTGAATGACATGCGTTGCTAGTACTAATAATATAGTTCCAATCTTAGTAAAACAACCAAATTGTTGTAAAAAGCATTTTAACATAATTTTAACAACTTTCAAAATTCTCTTTTATAACTTCATTACTAGCAAATTGCAGTAAGCATAAAATTTATTGCAACAATGTTCTGCACTCTTTGTAGATATACTCGTAATACATACGTACATACATTCATACCTGCAGGTAATAACTGTGGTACAGGGTGTTTTTTTTACAGGTTTGTTTTTCGAATAGAGATAAAACTGGCATTTTGTGGTCAAATCTGGCAACTCTAACGTCATTTATGTTCAGTTTGGTTTGCCATTCCATCATGAACAGGTTGACAAAAGAACAACGCTTGCAAATCGTGCAAATTTATTTCGAAAATAATGGTTCAGTTCGCGAAGTTTACCGTGAGCTCCGTCCATTTTATGGTCGACATAATCGTCCATCAGAGCAATTAATTCGGTTAACCATGGATCGTTTTCGCAATACGTTTACTCTATGTGATAATACGCATCCGCAGAGACGTCGAACAGTGCGCACCGAAGAAACAATTGCCGCTGTAGAGCAAAGTGTTGAAGAGGACCCGAATGAATCGATTCGCCACCGTGCACAGCAATTGGAGCTTTGTCCATCAACTTTATGGAAGATTTTGCGCAAAGATCTTGGCTTGCGACCTTACAAGATCCAGCTTGTGCAAGAATTAAAGCCGCGAGACCATGCAATGCGTCGTGATTTTGGTGTATGGGCCGAAAATGAGATTGATTTCGATGCTGATTTTCATCGCAAAATTTTGTTCAGTGATGAGGCTCATTTTTGGTTGAATGGCTACGTCAACAAGCAAAATTGCCGCATTTGGAGTGAAGAGAATCCACATGAGACCCTTGAAACGCCATTACATCCACAAAAACTGACTGTTTGGTGTGCTCTATGGGCTGGTGGAGTCATTGGGCCATACTTCTTCCGCAATAATGCTGGAGAGGCAGCTACCGTTAATGGAGACCGATATAGAGCCATGATAACCGACTATTTTGTTCCCGAATTGGATGGCATGAATGTGGATGAGTTGTGGTTCCAACAAGACGGCGCTACATACCACACAGCGCACGTCACAATCGATTTATTGAAGGAAACATTCGATGAGCGCATAATTTCGCGGAATGGACCTGTCAATTGGCCACCAAGGTCGTGTGATTTGACACCATTGGATTATTTTCTTTGGGGATATGTGAAGTCGCTCGTCTACACCAACAAACCAGAAACGTTAGGGGAATTGGAAGCCAACATTCGTGGCGTTATTGCCGACATACGGCCCCATATGCTCGAAAAAGTGGTTGAAAATTGGACCTGTAGAATTGGCTTTATTCGAGCCAGCCGCGGCGGCCACATGCCCGAAATCATTATTAAACATTAATGGCATAAAATTATCCTTCCAATAAAGCCAAACTGATGGACCTTAAAACGATTTTCTTGTGTTTTATTTCAATTCGAAGTTCTATACCCCTAAAAAAAACACCCTATACATGGCAAACTTGCTTTTTACAGCTCATTGTAATAAAAACATTCAATAAAATATTTATCTACTTTATACCATTTGCAATTGTTTCAAAAAAAAATACAATTATCTTTTTCAGTAATCAGAGCAATTATAGCACTATTTAATAAGCATTAAATGTTTTTTAAGCCATATGCTAAGTGCAACAAGAGTTAATAAGCTCTTAAAAGCATTCTGAATTGCGAACTTTTCATTTTTTTCTCATATTTTACGGTATACCTTTTACGAACACAAAATAATATGCTAACTCGGCTGCCAAGTGCTTCTAAGTAAAACAATTAGTAGTTAGATCTGTTAGTCTGAACGTTGAAATTTCGTAAACACATACATACATATATATTCGTGTATTATTAATAATTTTAATGTGGCACACTATTTGCGAAACCGATTTCCTGAAAAAAGTAAAAAGATAGTAATAGATAAGAGTATTTTTGTTCTTACTTATGTCTCTGTCTGACAGCTAAAAGGCCTTTTAAATGATATGTCTTTTTCACATGACCTGCCACTTTTCCAGCACTCATGTAATCTCGTATGATTTTCAGTACTTCTAACAGTTCAACCTATTTGCCTCCTTTTACACAATAAATAAAAAACTCTAAAAAATTAAAATGAGAGCACATATGATTCTAATGTCAGACAAAAATAGAAACGTTTTTATTTCATATGTGTAGTTTTCTGACTTGTATTAAAGGAAAGTTTAAGTTGCGTTTACACGTTATGTTAGTTTTCGTACGTTAAATGTGGCATATACACATGACAAACACATATCGTGTAAAATGCCTATAAGATCGTGAAACTCAGTAACATTTGTGTACTTAGCAGTTCTCCGCACACAAGAAAGGAGAAAAAACCCATTAAGTTATGTCATGGATTTTTTTTTCTGCTTTATATTTATTTCAAAGTAAAACGATTTTGTTGAGAAATTCCTATTTCTGAGCCAGGTCTAGCTTAGTACCCACTCAAGATTAATGGCATTAGCTTTCATACCATTTGCTCTCTTTTTCTTTTTTATTGATAAATGAGTATATGAAAGTTGCAGTACGGGTAAAACTCCTAAATGTAGGCAACTTAATATTTATAAGTAAAGTAAGTGGTGAATTTACGAGTTGGGTGTTTCCCG
This sequence comes from Merzomyia westermanni, assembly GCA_949987695.1. Taxonomy (NCBI): domain Eukaryota; kingdom Metazoa; phylum Arthropoda; class Insecta; order Diptera; family Tephritidae; genus Merzomyia; species Merzomyia westermanni. The sequence continues at coordinate 129,834,527 of OX465288.1, read as the reverse complement.
ACCTTACCCTCGCTTTGAGGCATTAGCATTTTTCTAAAGTTTTCAATGAGCATATACCGTATACATATGAAATAGTAAACCTGTTGTTGTTGTTGTTGCTGTGGTAACCACAGAAATATGTGTACGAATAGAAAGCACGCACGGTACTGACTTGACGAGAAATTTAATGCAGAGGGCTTTTTTGGAACTGGGCCGCTCTAACATATAAGACTGTTAAGTTATCAACTAAAATGTAACCGTGGGCTACTATAGTAGGCCGCGCGTGCACTCCAGTCTTAATAGCTTAGTCCTTATGATAAAAGGTATATAGGCACAGCCGATGACAAAATCTCCTTACTTTTTGCTAATAACCTCAATTCAATTATTTTATCATTAGAGTTAATTTTCATGTATCCATGTATGTACGTTTCATAGTTTGAAATATGCTCCAATGTAGCAAACTCATTTAAATGCGAAACCAAACAAGACCAAGAGATTGATAACCATGTCACCGGAGTTTTCATTATGCGAAACATTTAAAGTACTTAGTACATGCATTTATTGCCAGATTTTTACATTTATTTACATCTACAAGCTTGTTGATGTAGTTGTGGGCAATAAACAACTATGCCAACAATCAATTCGTTAAAAATAAATAATGAAATTAAATTGTTATTGGTGTTTTATTTTGATAGACTCAAATTTATTCAACAAAGGAAACTGTTTTTATTTTCATAAAAAAAGAGTATGATTTCGTGGTCATTTTCAATGGGAGGCAAATGCTACCTCTGGCTCAGCCATACTATATTTTCAAATATGTAGCATTATCTAAGGATTATCCATGTATTGCTTCTCCACACAAAATAACAGGTTTGAAATCGGATTATAAAGTCATCATCCGAGTTGTGAGGTACCTTGAGCATACTTAATGGAAACGATGTTTATTTTCAAAATTTTTTTCCACCTATTTCTTAAACCCATGTTTAAAAAGACGAATTCGTCTACAGTACAAACATAAATACCTTATATAATACTTCTTGTACCTTACTACATATCTATATCTATATATATAAAATAAAGTGACGTTAGTTCCAACGCTCATAACTCAAGAACGCCTGCACCGATTTGTATGATTGACACTAATTTAGATTGTTCTCTGACCAGAATAGGAGAATACCCAATAAAATTTCCGAAAAATTCCTGAAAAGAAAATTTTATTTTCCCATACATTTTGAATGGTGCGAATTTATATCTGGGCAGGACAAAGTCTTCCGGCCCCTCTAGTAAAGTAATAAATATTCCCACTTTAATGTGCCGAAAAAACACCTTGAAGGAGATATTTAATTAATTAATTTTGCTAAATAAGAAAATTTAGCTTACGAGAATGTGCTGCCCACATGGTATTAGAAAAAGTTTAAAATCTATAAACAACAATTTACCTATTGGATATTTAGTGTTCGATTCCAGCCGAACTTAGGTTTTTTACTTGTTCTCTTTTTTATTATGATTTTAAATGCATATTTTTCTTAATTTATAAACACAGAACAAAGTATGCGTAAAAATTTGAAGTTCATTGAGCGAAATTCAGCAAAAACTGTAAATTTAAAAAAGCAAAAATTACTTTTTGCCACGAACTAGATTTTAAGATAAAGGTTAAGCTATAGAATTTGTATGGAATTTAATGCAAGTTTCCATTGAAAAGATTACTGTGTATATATACGATGGTAAAGCGTATTTGCGTATTAAATAAATTCTCTGCATGAAAAGAGCTAAAAAAAAAAATTATTCTGGAACTCATTTATTTATACTGATAACCAACCTTATTGAAAACCAAATCTCACTTATTAATTTTTTCTATTTTCATGATTTCCTTTTCAATTTACATATAAATAATTCACTTCATGAACTGCAACATGACAAAAAAAAACAAAAACAAAATTTATATTGTTATTTATTATAAATCTTATAAACTTGCGCAACACAAAAAACGATCAACGTACGGTAACATATTTTTATGACGGTTAAACAATGTACACAACAACCAAAATAATGTTAATCAATGCTTCAACGAAAAAATGCATCCAAATATTAATGATTTGCAATTTGCGAACATTACAAACAACAATTCAAAAAATCATGGAAAAAAATTCATTCACTATCATAAATCAACCTTCGGTAATTGTAAAAAATTCGAAAAAAAAAACAAAATCACAACAACGTCAAAAAACTCTTGGCCCCTTGGACACGTTTTGCTCGTGTTTTGTGCGCCTTGAATATTTTCTCCTTTATATCCTGCGGACTTTGTTAACGCCACGCCTTTTTGGTGCACACTCACAGGTGGTCAGGATGTCGAAGTGGACCTCTCAACGGAAATAATCAAGCAACACTTTCAGGTAAGCCAAAGAGTCAAACCAAACCAAATCGCATCCTTTCGAGCATTCACATGCCACTCAGCATGTTGGGTTGGCTGAATGGGAGGAATGTGTGCATAGTTTGAAGCAAGCAAAATGTACATTAAGGTGGTCCTTTAAAAAATAAAGTCGAAATTATTTATCATATTATTAATTTCAGGTTCTTTAAGGATTAAATTGATATTTAAAAATATCGCATTTCGTTCTGGGACTTCAATTGATTGGTTTATCCACTAACTCATTTACTTTCCAAACAAACTTGAAGAGTTTCAAATCGCTAACTCCTCTTAACTATGTCATTCTTACAAACTTGATACTTCGAAAACACGAGTTCCACTACTAATAGATATATGCACGTAAAAGTTGACAACATATTCTGACGACTTTGAACCTCTTAAAAATTGTGGTCAGTAGTTTAGACAGTCTCCTCTTCTTCTCCCTAAACAGGCCCGCGCACCAAGGTACGGCTCGCCAGAAAATCCTGGAAGGAGTGCTAAGTAAAATTGTTAAATTTCTTGGGAAAATATAAGACAAACGGCCAGTCTATTTTGACTTTTCTACCGCGGCTGTCGAACGCTATGGGCGGAACTTTCAATCATCACTTAGATAACTTAAAACTCATGCCTTGGCTTCTCCAAAAGTGTGATGGGGATTTTGTTTGCTTAATTAACAAACTTTTTTACATTTGTAATTTGTAAGCCTTATCCAACATAAAAAAACTGTAATTCGGAATTCAGAATAATCCCTTAAAATTAGGACTTAGGAACAAAAAACCCCCTTTTTATCGGTTGAGGCGTACACTTATCATGAAACAAATCAAAGTAGCAAACTCAATCTTTGAAAAATATTACTTTGGCTAGTAACTTCAGATCTTGAGAGGGTATTCAAAACTCTAAGTATGCAGTTTTTGTATGATTGTTAATGGCTGCAAATGTTAGCATCGAAAACCATTTTTGGACTTTTCTTTAATTGTGACATAATGCAAAAACCTGGGATCGAATTACATTATACGTTCCGTGATCGAAAGTTAATGTTCAAATCCCAAAAGGTCTTAAACTGTAATTCGGAATGATGACATACGTAAGCAGTGGACTGGAAGTATATATTGGTGCAAATATGCATTATTACTCTTTTAAAAAGTTGTACAGTTTCAAAGTTATTGTGACTTACCAGCTTAAGCAATCTAATTTCGGTTCCTACCACATCAAAACAGCAAATTTATTGGGCATATGATACCGTTATTTTAATATCGGGTCTGTGCCTCGTGAAAATCCTAGGGTCTGCTTTTATTTCTAATAGTTCAATTTGAGCTTTCCAAATTTTTTTGAAACAGAGTTTTATTAGCATCTTTTCCAACTGTGAACACAATCCTTTTGTTTAAGTAAAATTTTGTCTCTCCTCTCCTTTATATAGATATTTTCAATAAAAACAGTGGACTACCCTAATGTACGTGATTTGCTGCATTTCATTTATCTTGCTGCTGCTGCTAGCCGAATATGTTGCAATTACCTGCAGTTCTTCAAAATTTAACAAGTGTATTCTCTTTTTTTTTCTCCCCTTTTAACTTACAACTTTTCATTGCACTTTCTTTGACTTTCAAACTACTCGGAACATGCTGCTGCTGTCGATGGACATCATTTAACGACAACGAACCGCAATCTTCTACGCATTTTATGAATACAATTGTCAACATGCAACACTCAACCCACCACAAAATGCCACTCCAATTCACCCACCGACGTTTACCATCAACTATGCGCCGAAATGTATGCAATAACGCATACAAACCAACTGCAACTAAAACAACAACGACAACAACTGGTATGTGACGTGCATTGTTCACGTGACGGTGCTTCCTTTCGTGACTTTACTCGGTTGCTGAAACAATTTGAATGTAATGCGATGTGATGTATGCCGTTGGTATGGTGTGCCTTCCTTGCGTTGATTGAGTAGAGTACCTGCCATACGGCATTGGATACCTGCCGGGAGGATGCGTCATGCTCGTCATTCCTGCAGCCAATGTTGATGCATTGTGAAATGCACCGCTGCAATCGCAATGCATGCATGACTTCACTACAAGCCTTTTATAAAGGTCCTCATGAGGATTTGAACTTGGACATTGCCTTTTGCCTATGCAAGTAAGTAGCGATTAGTTTACTGTATAAACATACATATTTATATACATATGTACTCACTTATATTTCAAATGGCTCGCGCGTCTCTACTCCCTTCTGTGCGTGCGTTCCATATCGTGGCTCCTGTACACGCTTTTGCGGCTGAACGTATATTTGCACATTAGCCCCTTTCAGATTTGGTATGAGTGAAATAACACATATGCTTCATAGTAGTCTTAAATTTATATGTACCGCCAAGTACCAATTTATGATTTAAACCACTATTGTGCTAAATGTGAAATACTATAAGAGCGAGGATAACAAGGCTATAAGGGCTTTCCTTCCTTCGTTCGTGACAATTTTAATTCAGCTTTCTATCTAGAATATCTACAAAATACTTGGCGTTCTTAGAGAACTTACTTTCGGCGCCTCAACTATGGGTTGCCCCCGTTGTGTGGATTATTGTATCTGCTTGCCTCTCGTTAGCCCCTTTTCGAGTTAGTAAATTACGACTTACTGCAGAAGATATTCGTTTCCGAAATAACGCATTGAATGCTATCCGCGCGTATCCTTTGAGGACTTACGACAAATCAATGATACTAGGAATTTAGTACAAACAACAGTTGCTGGTACCTGTAATGTGCTGAGGGTTTTACGGGATCCATGGAACAATTAAACTTTTAATATCGTGATAATATCGTAATACAACTATTGTTAAAGCTATGCGAAAATACTAGAAGGCCTGAAAATTCGTGCTTTACGACGTGAGACTTTGTTTGACTTCGGGACAAAAACAGTCTTACCTTAATAAATACCTTGGAGCGCTTAAAATCGAGGAAATCACGACCCGCATCTGCTTATGCCTCGTATTTTAACAGCATCTTTGTTCCATATACAAAAATCTTTTAGAAACTGACTAGCTGGTCAAAACTTGTCTGGTGTAAATATTTTGCTTTGTTTGATAAAAAAGGAAAACAAGGCATTTATTGCATATTATTAGAAATACTATATATTTATACCCGTATCCTCTATTCGGCTTTGGCTGAAAAACTCATGCGTTAAAACGGTCTACTGCACATAAGCTCATACTTCTTTATACATTTAGTGTAATGGATTGCGTGTCAAACATATTTCAAGCATTTTCCTAACTTTTGTTCTTGCTTACTTTCCTTCATTACTGCATGTGTATTTTACTTTCCACTTTTCTGCTTCTAACAGAAAAACAACGAATCGTCACGACATGTGCATGATTGCACAGGAAAAACTCCATCCAACTTGTGCACAAAGGCCGGCCGATAATAGTAATCAGCAAGGTACAAATGGCATATATTATCACCCGCCACCGTCCTGCCATTCAGTGGCAGAAAATTGTAAAGAGGATCGTGAGTGCAGGTAAGTGAAAGCAAAGAGGCACTTTTCTTTACACGCTACTTTGAGCACTTTAGTACGTTTAGTTGAAGTAGGCATGCATTGAGTGGAAACCTTGATTTCTGTGATATTTTAGTGAAGGCTTTGTTTTCTTTTGGCATATTATCATGTGCCCGAAATTTTCCAATTAATAAAGAAAAATACTGTAATTTGCTTTTATAAATTTCTTAACTTTTTTAGTGTTATTGTAACACTTTTTGCAATATGAAAACAACTATACTAAAGCCTGTTATACACTGTTAAAAATTTTAACCTAAATATTTTACTATGTTTACAATAAAATTAAGTTTTCAAACTAAACTATTCTAGTTTTTGATAAAATAAGTGTAATGAAAATTTAAAAAAATTATTAAACAATGAAACGGTAAGAAAACACCTGTGTTGGTTTTTGTTACGCTTCGAACCTAGGTGCTCCATATCAGAGTAGAATGCTCTGAGCTAACGCATCCACAAAAATATTTTTAGAAAAATCCAATGCATAACATAATTTATTCTGCTCGTTCTTGCAGAAATGTTGTTATATTTTAGACTTTTTCTTCGGTTTCACACCTAAAAAAAAATAAATTAAAAATCGGCGTAGACAAATGGAAAGTATGGAATTTACTAGAAAAGATTAAAAAAAATTTACAAACTGTTGAATGATTTTAAATTAAGGTCCCAATTTTTAACTGTGCACTTTAAGACTGAACTTAACTTCTTTAGTTGCCTGGTCGTTTTATTCTTAAAATTTCGATTGGTTAGCAAAAAGAAAAGAAACGAATTGACACATCTCCTATAGGTTGGTTTCAAAGCCGCTTTTGATAGCACGAAAAAGAGCTGCCTATATCCAACGATAAATTACTCTTGCAAACAAATGCTACTTCTGAGTGAGTAGGCAATTGAAAAGTAAATTCCTCTCTCGACGAACAAAAATAACTCTCTATAACTCACTCAACACACTCGTCCTGCTATATAGTGCTGAATCGTGGACACTAACAACATCTGATGAGGCGGCTCTGGGAGTATTCGAGAGAAAGGTTCTTCGAAAGATTTGTGGCCCTCTACGCGTTGGTGCCGGCGAGTACCGAAAAAGCTTTCATGATGAGCTGTATGAGCTTTACGCAGACGCCGACATAGTTCAGCGAATTAAAACACAGCGGCTTCGCTGGCTAGGCCACGTAGTGCGAATGAGCGAAGATGCTCCAGCCCAGAAGGTATTCTTATCGGCATCCGCCGGTGGAAGCAGAGGAAGAGGGAAACCACCACTCCGATGGAAGGACCAAGTGGAGACCGATTTGCGATCCCTCAGTGTCTTCAATTGGGGCCAGTTGGCGCAACGAAGAGCCGACAGGCGAGCTATGTTGGTGGTCAAAATCACCCAAGCAGCTAGACGACCATTTAAAGAAGAAATAAGGCTGTCAAAATACCTTATACCTTGAAATCTGACAATTTCTTAAATTACTAACCGCAAAGCGTTAAGAAGGATGATTTTAAATAGATATTTAACTCATACTAAGGAGTTCGTTTGAAAAAATTGTCATTTACTAATTATGACAAATTTCGTAAACTAGTAGTCCGATTTTGAAAATAAAACTAGCTGTTATTTGTCCTTTTAATTACAAGTTTTATTATGTGTCAACAACTTTGTCACTACTATTGTTATAAAAATCGTTTTAACTTTTCCGGCACCCTTTCCATTAATAATTGTATAGTAGTATTTGACACTTTTCGAGCTGTTGAACTCCACTTTTCCCGAAAGTCTTTTGCACTCCTTGCTACTTTTTTTGTTGCTTTAGTTTCTTTTTTGACCAATGACCAGTATCTTTCAATTGGCCTGAGTTCTGTACAGTTGGGCAGATTTGCTTCTCTAGGCACTAAAAGTACATTATTTTTTGAATACCATTCCAAAGCCAATTTGCTATAACTAGAGTTCGCCCAGTGGTTGAAATTCAACCAATAAACTTTATTTTATTTTATTTTATTTTATTTTTTTGCTGTAGGTATGTTTTATCCGCCTTTTTCTCTTCCTTTCTATGTCGTTCCTTTCCTCTAACATATTTTTATTTTCCTTGATTTCTTTTTTTACTCTCTTATTTTATTTTTTACTTTCCTCAAACTTTTTTTCCTTTCCCTTCCCTTCCTTTCATTTCCTTACCATTCCTTTCTTTCCTTTAATTTTCCTTCCTTTCCTATCCTTTCCATTCCCTTCCCTTTCCTTCCTTTCCTTTCCTTTTCCTTTTCTTTCCTTTCTTTCCTTTAATTTTCCTTCCTTTCAATTCTTTTCCTTTCCTCTATTTTCCTTTAATTTTCTTCGGTGTTTAATACTCTTTATGAGTAATCATTTATTTTATTTTTGTAAACCCTGTTTGTAGGTATCAGCAATGAGTTTTACATATTTGCTCATATTTTACATTGCTTGTTTAATGTATCCAACAAAGCAACTTTTTGTGCTCTCAGGAGAGCAGCTGACACTGGGCATCGTAGCCAGTAATCAATACAATAACAACAACTAAAGCGTGCAATACAATAACAACAACTAAAGTGCGAATACTTATTTTTCATTGGTCCACTACCAACTCTTCGCACTCACAGTGAAAGCCGACCACACGAATAACACAAAACATGCATGGCAAGTCTACTCACACTACTACGGCTCTTAATTTTTTCCTACAAAGCAACTCCTCGGCCATGCTCACGATTCAGCATAGTACACAAAAAGCAAGTACACACACATAGCGTGTCTATAGTGTGAATAAGTGAATGTGTAGTGGTGTGACTTTTATGTTAAATTTTTTATATTAAAATCATTTTTTAAATTTTTTTTATTTACGGATAAAAGTACACCTCAAAATTTTTTATCTATACATATTTAATTTGTATACCTTAGAATTATAGTTTAGCAGAAAACGGTTCTACATTGCATTCAACTTGTCTATTTATATATAAGATAACAAGAAGCTAGGTCAGGACAAAAAAAGTGGAACCCTTATGTCGTCTTAGGAAGGGCTTTAATCTTTTTTCTAAGCATTCTTTAATGTATATTTGTTCCCGTAGTTACAAAAGCACTGCTCCTTTCTCCACAGCTGCAGATTGCTTGCCAAACCAGGAATTAACTTTTTGTCCACATTTCCTTGCTAGTCTGCTGTGAAAACACCTGGCCTGGAAGCTGTGAATAGTCGGCTAAAACATACGCCTCGTCATCCATCATGCAGCAATTAAATTTTTCAAAAAACAAATTTTTAGTTTTTTTGCGCAATTTTTTGTTTCCACTTTCTTCACAGAGTTTTTGTCTGGAAAGTCTGCGCTAGTTTTCTGCCTGAAATATTGGGGCTCTTCTGAAAAACGGTGATGATTTTCTTTTTATGTTTTGGTCACTGATGCCCCTTTTCTACCCGAACCTGGCTTACGGGTAACAGCCAATTTGTCCTTTAAGTTTCTTAACACCCTCGAAACAGCTTTCGGGCTTACTCTAAGTTCTCGAGCAATTTTTTTGAAAATCCACTGAGGGTTGTCTTGAAAACTTTTAACAATAGTTTTCGTACTTCCAATTCGCTTGCCATTTTTATATGAACTACAGCATTTAGCGAAAATATTTTCAAACAATATTTTTCTGATATTTATTTCTAATCATTCTACGAAAAAAAAATTCAAATCAAATAATTAAGAAAAAACTTGTTGAATAAAATAAAGGTGACATTTTTTTCAAACGCACTCTTATACCTCTTTTTGTATGCACTTTTCAATTCATTGCATATTCCAAAAAATTGTATAGGGTAATCAAAAACGCCCTTCAACTGGTTGGGAACCAAAAACTTGTAACGATCTCAGGAAAAATTCTATAAGAAAGACAGCCAATTGAAAACAAGCTTCAACAGTGCCATTCACCAAGATTGGGATGAACTATTTTTTAACTAAATAGTTCTTATAGGCTAATATCTGTCACCTGAGCAGAAAACCGCACCAAACGTACCAAATATAACGTAGAGAAAGCTACTTGAATTAAAATCAGTTTATAGCTAAAAGATAAGGAAAAGCTAGGTATGTATGGGCAGTCGGGCTAGAATATCGAAAATATTTGCTCGTTCGGGTATTAGTAGCAAGGCAACACGAAAGCGTGCACTAGTGGGAAAACTATACCAGTTTTAGTGCTACTACGAATTAGCTCACGGAGAAGTAACTATTCTATCATGTGCATATATGTATTTCCAAGTCAATTATTACATTTACGAGGTAATCATAATATAATAAACAAAAAACAAGTAAAAAAAGCGCTGTCCTCGGCTGTGCCGAAGGCTTTATACCTGTCATGAAAACGCATCAGAGCCTTCAGTGTCCGATCTTTATTTACAATAAGTAAAAACTATGACGGTGTTACCCCGTAAATTGAAATTTACATAGCTAAAACCCGAGGGGAGACCGCGCTTTGAAAACACTTTTGTAAACCACTTTTAATGTTACCGGCCTCAGGACTCGAACCTTGCACCTTCGGTGTGGTAGGCTACCAACGCTACCGCCACACCACACATCGGCCAAGAAATATTAAACTAAGTAGTTCAGTAGTAGTTCTGTCCACTGCATGGTATACATATGTATGCCTATATGTGTAAAAGCTAGGTATTACAAAGTATTTTTGCGCATAGTGTTAGCCATAGTTTTATCTGATTTGGCTGCAATAAGCCCCACATCCTGGCGCCTATTGTATTAGAAATCGATTCAAACTCAAATAAAAGTCAACAAAATCATCAATCAACTGTGCATATTAATCAGCGGACACTTCGAAATAACAATGTTACTTAGAAAGAACGCCTGGCTGTGCCTCAAATTGATTTTTTGAGACGTGGCGAGCAGAGTATGGGCCACTTTTATAAAAGCCGGCTAACGCTAATCGGCCTTTAATTTGACAGATAACCGTACTAAATACACCAATTAAACCCCGGTTAGCGATAATCGGCTGTAATGAAAGCGGCCCTAAATGGTTTAGTTTTCGACACTAAAAATAAGGGCATGCATGCAATTTTACCCTCTAATAGATGAAATACATTTTATGCACTACTAAATATTTTTGAAGTAGTAGATTAAAGTCTGTGCTATGTGGTTTGTATAACTGGGCACATTTTATTGTTAAATAAAAAAGTGTTTGCAGTATGTTGAAATGATTTGTAAATAGTAAAAATCTAAAAATTAAAAGCACACAACCAAGACACAGGGCATAACAAGGCTGATTGCTTAAAGCATCCCAATGTACGAGACGGGGTCTGATGAGAGGTTGTCGACTTCGAAACATGCCGTTTCAACCATTGCTGTTGCAAGTTTTATAAAATTTTTCTGATATCAATTACTTAAAAACTTGTTTAGCTTTGGCAGTTTTTATAATTTAACTGGAAGATTATAAAATATGTAGACCGAGAAATATCCACCAATTTTCTTAACAAAATATGTTTTATCGGACAGTTAAATTTTGAAACCTTGGTGAGAAAACGTAAGTAAAAACTTATTTTTTTCATTTTCTGCTTTTATGTTATTCTTTGTAGAGGACAAGGAGAGATATCCCCCAGGCGATGAAAAAACGAGTATTCCCCTTAACATCCTTCCGGATCAATAACAGAGATTTCTACACTCTGTGCTCCGATTTTACTAGTCTTGGAGAAATAGGAGAGACACACTGAAATTATTAATAAAAGCTTACTCCCTTCTATATATTTTTGGAGCGGAAGCTGAGATTTCTCAAACTTTTACTTCTAGCTAGCTTTTTAAATAAGCCAAATGTAACTGCCAACAAAAGAAAAAAAATGTTCAACAAATGAATAAAAAAAAATAGTTGCAATGTTAGAAATATGAGAAATGAACACAATTAAATAAATCCATTAGAACTAGGGATCATCGTTTTATTAACCCTGGAGTACTCCCTTGAGTGCAATTGGATCACTTCCTATTACTCCCTATACTTCTGTGTATTAGCATATAATTTTGTATACTCTCTTTTAACAATGCATGTCCTGGGAGGGCGAGTAATGGAAAAACTCCCTTTCACCTCCCAAAAAACCATGATGGAGTTGTAGTTATTACTTTTTATGAAACACAATCGAGTAATGGGGGAGTTTTGAAGAATTTCTGAAAACATCCCATAAGAGTAATAAGGGAGATATTTCATATTCCTCCTAAATGATGAACGAAAGTTATTTGTAGAATCATGCCTCAATCCTTCTATGGAAGTAAATAAAGGAATGGAAGCAATGCAAATGCCTCACTAAAACACAAAAAGGGATAAATTATGGAAAATGCCACTAATAATATTCATATAAATAAAATTTCAACAACCACCAATGGTATCGAATCTGAATTAAATATTACATTTTCTACGACTGAAAGTTTTTTCTTTTGTTGACAGAAAAATTCGGCTTACTCAAAAAGTTGTTAGCCGGGAGTAGAAGTTGGATAAATTTCTACTTTCGTCCCAAAAATATATAGAAGGGAGTAATCCTTATTTATTAACTTAAGAAGGTATCCGCTAGTAAGATTAGTAAACTCGGAGCACAGAGTGTTGAAATCTCTGTTATCGTTCCGAAAGGAAGTTAAGGGGCGTACTCTCTTGTTCATCGCTTGGGGATATCTCTCCGTTTCCTCCACAAAGAAAAGCACAAGAACAGAAAACAAAAAAAATATCTTCTATTGTTCCAAAAGGATGTCAAAGAGATTGCTCTCTTATTCATCGCTAGGGGAGACTTTCCTTCAAGTTCTACTGGGAAGATTCAAATTATAATAACTTTTGGTTTTCATAATTAATTCGTTATTGGTTTATATGAGAGGTATTTATCTATAAGATCTATTCCATTACCTTCCTTCATTTGTTTCCATAGAACGCTTGATTTTCCAAAGATCTTTCATTGGTATTTTAGGAGAAAAGGGAAATGTTTCCCTCATTCCTCTCCTGGGAAGGTTTCTAAAATTTTCAAAAACTCCTCCATCACTCGATTGCGATTCATAAAAAAGTATACAAAAACTCAATTAATTTGTTTTGGAAGTGAAAGGGAGTTTTTCTATTACTCGACCTCCTAGGGCATACAATGTTAGAAGAGAGTATACAAAATTTTATGTTAATACACAGAAGTACGAGGGTGTTCAAAACGTATCGCGAATTTTGAATTTTCGGTGGTTACGTATATTCGAATTTCCAATTTTTTGTGGCGTTATGTTGGTACTCATGTCTCTCACTTATGCCGACAAGCTCGGCCATTTTGAATGTTCAGTTAATTGTTGACAGCTGCTTTGGTTGCACGTGTTTTGGATCGTCTTCGATTTTTACCTATTCAAAAAAATGGATCAAAGAACCTGTATCAAATTTTGTGTGAAAAACGAAATTAAATGCGCGGATGCATTCCGAATGTTGACTGTGGCATACGGAGAAGCTTTGGACCGAAGCAACGTTTATCGGTGGTACAAAATGTTCTCAGAAGGCCGAGAAGATGTGCAAAGAAGAACAAAAATTGGCTTTTGCACCACGATAACGCCCCTGCTCACGCATCGTTGCTTGTGCGCGACTTTTTGGCCAAAAACAACACACTAATGATGCCGCAGCCACCGTATTCCCCAGATCTGGCCCCCTGTGACTTTTGCTTGTTCCCTAAACTGAAGAGGCCCATGAAAGGACGACGTTACGCTTCTCTTGACGAGATAAAGACGGCATCGAAGGAGAAGCTGAACAAGATACAAAAAAATGATTTTTTGAAGTGCTTCGAAGATTGGAAAAACCGTTGGCACAACTGTATAATATCTCATGGGGATTACTTTGAAGGGGACAAAATAGATATTCATGAAAAAAATAATAATTTTTGAAAAAACACAAAATTCGCGATACTTTTTGAACACACCTCGTATATGCACATGATAGAATAGTTACTTCTCCGTGAGCTAATTCGTAGTAGCACTAAAACTGGTATAGTTTTCCCACTAGTGCACGCTTTCGTGTTGCCTTGCTACTAATACCCGAACGAGCAAATATTTTCGATATTCTAGCCCGACTGCCCATACATACCTAGCTTTTCCTTCTCTTTTAGCTATAAACTGATTTTAATACAAGTAGCTTTCTCTACGTTATATTTGGTACGTTTGGTGCGGTTTTCTGCTCAGGTGACAGATATTAGCCTATAAGAACTAGTACCGTAGGTAGTGCAAAAGCGACAATTGCCACCAGACCCATGTTTTTGTGCTATGGTGTGTAAATGAATGAAGTTTTTTAGTGTAGCTTGCTTTTAATCGGGAGCTGAGTTGAAGATCAAAGTACTTCATAACATTTGTAAAGAACTCCCTGTCTCAAAATTTGGTTGCAGAACGCAAATTTAATAGAAGTTACCGGCCAGTGACCGCAATCTTGAAATCGATCGGGCACAAGGAGTTAACATGAAGCGTGACCGTAACCCTGACGGTGCGGTGTTATAGAGATTCAAATATGATGCCATGGTTATTTTTCTATGAAAGCAGCACTAAACGCATATTAACAACCTTGAACAGAGATATAAAGAAACAAGAACTTATTTCAATACGAAAAGCAAATTATACCTCCACGCCAGCTCCCCGACGCCTCCCGCACTGTGCCTCAACGATTTTTATACATTTTTTCTTTTTTTATGAACAAATTTAAATTTTTCCCTCGACTTTCACTCTTTACTTGATCATTTGACACATTGTACTCTCACATACATGGGGCTGACATTTTGTCTAAAGTTGTTTATATCTTGATAAAAGAGAATGTACATTCAAATATCAGTAAACCCAGCCAAATGAATTATTAGTAACGTCGAATTTGAGCTTAATATAGCCTGGTGATGTAGCACCGCCCACTTTTTGAGCGCTGTCAAAATATCAAGAAGCTCTTCTCTTCCAATTTAAATGTGACTCTGATGTGGGTAAAAATTCGTGAAGTGGGACACCTTTTTTTGAAACCCGACTTTTTTATTGAAATTTGTTTGTAGTTTACAACAAAACAAAAATACATGTCGAATTATTTGAGACCTCCGATCATGATTATTTATCTATCATCTATAAAAATGTTTTTTTAACTATTGAGTACATATGTTGACGAGATTATACCAACCAATATTTATGATCAACTACGTGCCGAAAAGGCGAAGCGGCTTTTTAAATTTTTCGATCCGTTAAAAAAATTTAAACTCAAAACTTTATTTTTATTCTTGAAGGATAAAATATGGCTCAAGGAGTTAGTTGCATTTTCGTCAAAAAAAATAAAACTCAAACATTAGTTTTATTTTCGATCAGAAAAATAAAAGTGAAACAATAAACATTATCCTTAATCAAAAAAATAAAACTTTAGTTTTGTTGTTGGTTTTATGGTCTGTTCATTTTTACATATTTTTGTAAGTTTAACGAGCTCAAGACCAGTTGATAATAATTCTTGGTTAATTATTATTACTAGAGTTCGCCAAGTGGTTGAAATTCAACCAATAAACTTTATTTTATTTTATTTTGTTGCTGTAGGTATGTTTTATCCGCCTTTTTTTCTTCCTTTCTATGTTGTTCCTTTCCTCTAACATATTTTTATTTTCCTTGATTTCTTTTTTTACTCTCTTATTTTATTTTTTACTTTCCTCAAACTTC
Organism: Merzomyia westermanni; assembly: GCA_949987695.1. Taxonomy (NCBI): domain Eukaryota; kingdom Metazoa; phylum Arthropoda; class Insecta; order Diptera; family Tephritidae; genus Merzomyia; species Merzomyia westermanni. The sequence goes on along the minus strand of OX465288.1, from coordinate 129,819,004 downwards.
TTTTCCTTTCCCTTCCCTTCCTTTTATTTTCTTTCTTTCCCCTTCGTTTTCTTACCTTTCCTTTAATTCCCTTCCCCTTCCCTTCCTTTCATTTCCTTACCGTTCCTTTCTTTCCTTTAATTTTCCTTCCTTTCCTATCCTTTCCATTCCCTTCCCTTTCCTTCCTTTCCTTTTCCTTTTCCTTTTCTTTCCTTTCTTTCCTTTAATTTTCCTTCCTTTCAATTCTTTTCCTTTCCTCTATTTTCCTTTAATTTTCTTCGGTGTTTAATACTCTTTATGAGTAATCATTTATTTTATTTTTGTAAACCCTGTTTGTAGGTATCAGCAATGAAGTTCACATATTTGCTCATATTTGAAATTGCGTGTTTATGTCTCCAACAAAGAAACTTTTCGTGCTCTCAGGAGAGCAGCTGACACTGGGCATCGCAGCCAGTAATCAATACAATAACAACAACTAAAGCAAAAATGCATGACACAACAGAGTATCTATAGTGCGAATACTTATTTTTCATTGGTCCACTACCAACTCTTCGCACTCACAGTGAGAGCCGACCACACGAATAACACAAAAACATGCATGCCAAGTCTACTCTTAATTTTTTCCTACAAAGCAACTCGTCGGCCATGCTCACGATTCAGCATAGTACACACACACACAGCGTGTCTATAGTGTGAATAAGTGAATGTGTAGTGGTGTGACTTTTATGTTAAATTTTTTATATTAAAATGATTTTTTAAATTTTTTTTATTTACGGATAAAAGTACACCTCAAAATTTCCTATCTATACATATATAATTTGTATACCTTAGAATTATAGTTTAGCAGAAAACGGTTCTACATTGCATTCATCTTGTCTATTTATATATAAGATTTTGGATTAGAGGAAAAATTGAAAGCAACAAACATATACAGGCTATAGTTATAGTACTATTTCGAAAACAGTCGCGATTTCTCGTCAGACTAATTCGTATAGTTTTGCTATTTTCAGAGGATCTTGTGGAGATGAACCCACTCACTCTGATTGCAAGCGCAGCTGCCTAACCCATAGGCTATGCTGCGTGTAGTTTTGCAAACTTGAAGATACCTATTATTGTTGATTTTTTAAAAAAAATCTAAAAATAATTATCAAATAGCGGGTTTTATAATAAAACTCATATCAGTTACGGTGCCTGCTATAAACGTATTTTTGAAGTTCTCTAGTTTTTGCCTATACCAGATGGTATGCATATTGCGCAATGATAATAAGCAAAATCGGACTGGTCAGTCGCGAAAAATTAAACATCTAATATTTTGTAGATATCAATGCCGAATATGAATTATTCGTGATAACATGACAAACTGAATAAAAACTACTCCCACTTTAATATACCATCAGCTTGTGTACCAATATTGAAAATACACATATAAAACAAGATGTTTATGTAACTGACTGAGATACAAATAAATGAGTTAAATTTGATAATAATATTCAATTGGTAGTCTTATAAACGATTTTTGTAAAAATTTTGTAAATTTTTTAGGTGATGCCCACACTTCAGTAAAAAAAATATTCCGAACTTGGTAAGGTTATAAGTCCAGTAAAATATAAGATGGTGTGACAAAAATTTTAATATTTAAAGTGTTCTTAAAAATAATATATTTGGTGATAACAGGCCACATCGCATAACCACTAGGCCTACTCTTACACAGCTTGGTATTTAGTGTTCGGTTCAAAGCGAACTTAGACTTTCCCAGTTGTTTATATTCCAAGTTTAATTTATAAGATTTTACGATATAAACTGATAGTACATTTCTAAACTTAGCAATTTCAAAGTAATTGAACTTATTTCTTAATTTGTGAAACCTCTTTCATAAGTTGTTACTTACCTTCACATACCTAAATGTCAAAAATATGGTATTTGCAACGCCCCTAATGTATACGATATTCTGTCAAATTTTTTCGGTTAATAATGCAACAGCACGCCTGACTTCCATTTCAATCTTTTCCAATAATTAACACTGAAATTAAACTCAGAACAATGTCTCACAACATCGTTAATAACGGTAAACATATCACTGCAGGGAAACAACCATTAAAAGTATGTGATTAAAGCAGCAAAGTTTAAAAGATACTTTGATTACACCAATCCATATGTGTATGTAATAAGAAGAAGATGATAGGATAAAAGTTTGCTGTTGGCACCTGGTTGAGATTCTGCATCAATGCATTATGAAATTGACAATTTACTCAAGTCTGTAAACTTGGAACTGCTAACTGCACGCACACTTGCAAAGAGCCACACATTACAAACATCCATGTATATAAATACATGCATCTGCACATGTGTACATATGTATGTGTATCTAAAGAATCTTTCACGAATCAAGTTGGTTGTTATTAAAAGTGACACGTTCTTCAAAATAATTTACTACACAGACTCACACACACACATGCATATGCAATTTATTTCAACAGTCGGGTTCTGCCATTACAGCAAGTGCTAGGGGGCGAATGTTGCCAATAATCTGGTTTACTCTGGCAAACAAACCAAGTCAACTTGCTGCTGACATAAACGAGCGTTGCTGTGGTTGCTTGCTAAAATCTAAAGATGTTGCAAGATGCACGGATTTTCTTTAGCTTTGCTAAAGCGCACTTGTAGAAATAATAAATAACTAATAAACCATCATCAAAGTGAGTCAAACGAAATCTCCCTATAACCTGTAGCAGGCGTGAGGTCAATTTTCGCTTTTGGGCACAAGTTATTGTACTACAATTTTTCCAGATGTACTTCAGGACTCGTCAAATGTACTTCAGAATTTTCAGATGTATTTCTGTAATTGTAAACTTGATTTCAGAATAGTCAATTGTATTTCAGAAATCGTAAAATGTATAGCAGAATTGATAATTGTACTTCAGAAACTGTAAGATGTATTTCGAAATAGTCAACTGCACTTCAGAAACCGTAAAATAATTTTCAGAATAAATAATTATGTTCAGAAACAGTAAACTGTAATTCAGAAACGATAAATTGTACTTAGTTAAAATGATTATTCTGAAGTACATTTTACAGCTTCTGAAGTACTATTTACGGTTTTTTAAGTGCATTTCACAGTTTCTGAAGTAGAATTATTAATTCTGCTATACATTTTACGATTTCTGAAAAACTCTTTATGCTTTCTGAAGTACACTTGGAAAATGTGTAATTCTCAAAGGCAACGGAAAAGTATTTACTTATTTGTGCAGCTATGCTGAACAGAAATACCCTTTAGAGTGGTATGGTCAGGTGAAAGGGCCATTGATATTGGTTTTTCATATACTGATAATGTCCTAATGTGAACTAGCTTAGATTAGATTTTCGAAACAAAACGCCCGAACAAATTCAAAGTTGTATCGAGACAAAGTTTACTTCACCTTGTGATTCCAGTATGAGATTTGTGACTTCTCATTGTTGAATTTTTTAATATTTGTAAGCCGGTACTGAATAACAGTGATCTTGGTACAACAGTAATAAGTTCCAACAAGTGAACAATTTTTTAAATTTATCCATTCCCTCCGCTGCCTGTCAAAAATGTCCACGCTTTCAATTACCAGTCGAATAAAAATAAAATAGAAGATTTGTTCAAAAAGGGTTTGTTTTTCCCCACTTTTTTTAATTTTGGTGAGCTTGATTGGTGCCGTTGTAAGTTAGTCGATTGACAAAGCTACACATATTACTATTGAACTCATAAAATTTAGTAATTAATGACAAAAAAATGTATCCAACGATTGAAAAAGTTGATCAGTGTTTTTAAACATGCAGCTTTTCACGAGTATTGATGTTTTTGTAACGTATTCACCAACCCATAATGACTAAGAAGTACCTCATATTACTAATCTAATATTTCTTCGTTACATTAGCGTGGGACTTACTGTAAACTCGCAGGCCAACTTCTTTGTAAATGCAGCATGCAAAGTACCAGTGCAGTTCTCAAAAAAAACCTGGTGAGTTCAGTAGTCTAACACTAGTACTCTCAGCTGTAGGGCAGCCTACGCATCATCTCATTTGTATAAATCTGCGTGTGACGGTGTTTATTAAGTTTAATACATTTTTTATAAACAACTTAATAATTTTTGTTAGGATTACACAAAGATTTGAAAGGCTCATTTTATAAAAACTTGGCTCCAACCGGGTTTTCTTCTATAATTGGCTTTGTAACACCTTAACGCATTTGGGCGAGTTCGCTGTCTTCGTTTTGCGCTAACTTACAGAAAAGTTTTCTGAGAAAGGTTATCTTCTTTTTTTCTTACAACATGGCTCAGCTAGCTATGCTACTGATATTTTATCTGCTGACATAAGTATATGTAAAACACACAGCTTTTCGTTAAAATGTCTCACTATTAAGGACTTGACTTCAACTTTTGAAATGAACTTCGATTATACGAAAAATTTCTTTTTTAACATATTTTTTAACCAACCCATGAATCACCCTTTAAAATAATGTTTCTATCGATGTCCTGTCACCCAACTGCTTATACATAAAACAATGTATGACCCACCAATAAATTAGCGCCATATATCAAAACTTGGCGCATGTGGCGAAAAATTTGAAAGCAGTGTATTGTGTTAATATATTACACCTTAGTAGGCTGTGCTGAGGTCATCACAGAAAACTCTGTATCGATAAACTAATCCTTAACAACACGTTTTTATATGATACTCTGAGAGACCCTTTGGTATCTTAAACAGTTAGGTCTTAAGAACTTCAGCCAAATTATCTATCTCGTAATTTGTATTGATAGCTTGGCTGTTAAGTTAGGAACGAAGGGAAACATTCCCAAATGCATATTTTTTATATTTTGGAAGATTTCTATTGTTTTGGGTATTATTTTTTTTTTTTTTGAATTACCAGCATTGAGAGTTGATTAAATTGACTTGAAATCACTTTAAGTTTTTTGTGGCTAACTGAACTACCTGGATCAGCTAAGCTACTCCGTCTTAATGATAATAATAATAATAATTCCCAACGGATTACCCACCATATCCCGCCCGACCGGCGCGAGGGGCGCATCCGCATAACGCGCGGATTATTCGTTCGTGCCGAGTCGTTGAAAGTCTTTGGTTTGTTAATCGTTGAGATCTAAAACTGCTCAGCTACAGAGAAAACCTCATCAGCCAAGTAAAGTAGATATAGGATAGATTATAGATTAAGAAATAACTAGTTAACAGAGTAAAATTATTGTTAAAAGTTAAAATAGAAGTCAAAGAATATGAAACAATTAGTAGTATGAATTTAGGATAGAAAGAATTAATTTTTTTATGCTGAAAAGCGAGTCTGAAATATCAAATCTACCAGAAAGAGAGTTATAATCTTGACACAAACAGCGAAAAGGCTCATTTAACTGAAAATTGGTTCGGCACTGTTTTAAGACTAGAGGTTTAAAATTCCTTGAAAGACGAGACGGTACATTGAAGTTCACTTCACTTAGAAGAAATGGACTGGATAGTGAACCATTTAGCAATTTAATCATAAAAATAATTCCAAGCACTTCCCTCCGACTAGAAAGTGTGTGTAGATTAATGAGTTTTAAACGATTCGTATAGGGTGGCATATTGTACAAGGGATCCTAATGAAAATCTCTTACGGCAAATAGTAAAAAATTGTTTTTGAACTGATTCAAGGCGATCTACATGAACCTGGTAACGCGGGTTCCAAATTATAGAACCATATTCAAGTATCGGTCTGACTAATGTAGTGAAGAGGGCTTTAGTTATTATAGTCCATAGTAACCCCCAGGTCAACAAAATCTTACACTTGCTCAATACTATAATTTTTAATTGTATAGGAAGCCGGCTGAGAAATTCCACGCGAAAAACCCATGTGTTTACATTTTTTAAGGTTAAGTGGCATATAATTTAAATCGCACCAAGTAACTAGTGCATCTAGATCTGATTGTAGCTTATTTCTATCTTCAAATGACGCGAATGACATGAAAAGCTTTACGTCGTCGGCATACATTAACATTTTTGAAAATTTTATTATTGTAGAAATATCATTTATAAACAACAAGAACAGAATCGGGCCAAGATGGCTTCCTTGAGGAACCCCCGAAGAGACATAAATGACATCGGATACTAAATTTTTAAACATTACTCTTTGTGTCCTGTCACTAAGGTAAGAAGAGATCCAGCGATTGAGGCCCGGCTGGAAGCCCTACTGATCGAGTTTGTGAATAAGTAATGAGTGACACACTTTGTCAAAAGCTTTGCTGAAATCCGTATAAATAACGTCGGTGTGCAGATTTTTTCTAAAGGCATTTGTGACATGACTGGTAAACTCAAGTAAATTCGTAACTGTGGACTTTCCCTTACTGAACCCGTGTTGGCAGTCAGCTATCAAAATAGAGATCGGACCCGTAAGTTGATTTGTAACAATAGCTTCAAACAATTTTGGGATGGCAGAAAGCTTGGCGATGCCACGATAGTTCTCTATAGAAGACCTACTCCCGCTTTTATGCAGCGGTAGAAGAAACGATTCTTTCCACGCAGTTGGAAAAACACCACACTTTAGTGATAGATTGAACAAATTGGTAAGGGGTTGGTAAATATGGTTCGCACACTTTTTCAAGAAACATGTAGGAATCCTATCAGGACCGTATTTAAAAGATTCGTTTAAGGTTTTAAGGTAAATTAGAACATCTTTGGCGCATATAATTGGTGAATTAATTGAATTTTTCCCGTGTAGCTTATAATGATAGTTTTGAAAGTTTGAATTGGTGACAGCAGAATAGTTAGAAGTGAAAAATTGAGCAAAAAAATTTGGGATATATTGATTATCGCTAGATATAATGTCTTGATATTTCATGGCTGAGGGAAACCCTGATACTTTACGTTTAGAATTTACGAAACCATAAAATGACTTTGGATTGAGAATAATGTCTCTTTTGGTTTTAGAGATATAAGCTTTATAGCACTTTTTATTTGAATCTATGTACTTCTGAGGTAGACTGGAATACAGTAAGTAATGTTTATTTAATCCAGATTTCTTATATAAATTAAATGATCGCGTTTTCCTATTTTTAAGAGCCTTAAGCTCTTTAGTAAACCACGCTTGCGTAGGATGATCATAAGTTAATTTACGTTTAGGAATAAACTTCTCAAATAGGCAGTAAATAGTTTGATTGAAATGTGAGACGTTTAGATCGATATCACAACCATTGATAAGTTAATAATATTGCTATGAGTATTGAAACTAATAAATGATTCTTACATTAAAAGGCTAAAATAACATACAAGAGGGATTACTTTTAATTTAGCGTACAGTATATTGCGATTTTTTGCTGGGCATGTGCAAGCTGGTAGTGTGTTGGGCGTAGTGTACTTCATCATTACTGGTTTTGCAACTAAACGACCGCAAAGTACGTGGCTACGAATTTAATTGCCTTTTAAGTGAATCGCTCTTTTGCTCCTGAGTCAGCCACTAAATTGTGCTAATGGCGGTACTCATTTCATATGCGAGAGATATGAGAGCATATATACAGCCATATGTACAAAGTATGGTAGGATAGAATGCAAGAAGGATATATAGCTTTATTGCAAAATGTCAGAGTAGGTGTGTATTTTTTCCTCCGGCATCAATTTTAACAAAATTTGATAAATAACCTAAATTGAATATTATTTATAAAGATAAGTTGAAAATTAATTTTCTGCTAAGTGAATGACCAAACATTTGTGCATGGGGAAGTTAATATATTGAGATATAGATTTTACGATTTTGCTAAAAACTTGGATTTTTGATAAAGAGTGTTCGTATTAATTCTAAACAGCCTGGGTGATATGGACCTCCTAAGTGTTTCTTCCCTACGCTACAACTCATCAAATTTCTCACCTTCCCTTTTGACTGAGAGCCAGATTATGGATATTTCTAGACAGCCGTCGCTTATGATGACGATAAGGGGACAGTAATATCGGTCGCTTTCTCCTACGGTATGAGTGAAATCATGGATACAACGTTGGAAAAACTAAATCACAGGAAGGTGGCCTTCGGCTAAATTCGAAGAAGACAGCCTGCTTTTTGGTGTGATTCTACCTATGTGCTTATTAGCTCTTGCTCCCACTAGCTCAGCGGATATCCCGCCGTTGAGAAGTGGCATCCAGGTCAAGTTTCTTAATGCTAACTCTAACCCAGGCGGCGCGTTCTACTCTGTCAGCTCTACGACTGCCACATCAAGTAACGCACGTTTAATCAGAGTGCTGAAGAAAAATAGTATTTGAATGATTTGTTCCCAGAGTCTAGATAACCTTTGCTGAGCCCTTCATGACCTCAATGGAACTACAATGCTCTTGCCAATGCCTGAGGGTATTCGCATACCATAAGGAAGGTTCTGTACTCAGAAAGGTCACTCCGTTAGTAGCTGGCTGTAAAAATATTCCTGATATTTAACCTTAGTTCCCTACATCATTTAGAATATACATAGAAAACCAAAAATCAGCAGACTACCAAGTCAAGAAAAAAACCTTGCAGCATTGGGTAAGCGTTTACATGTAAAATTTATTGAACAGAACCGTAAGTGACAGTTTTCAAGTCAAATGAAGTGTATTATGTAATGCTAGTAGGGTTTTAAGGAATAAAAATAAATAAGTCTATGGCGCGATATACAACAGGTATAGCATCATAAACCTCCTAAGAGATTTTTGCGCCAAGCTTCTCTTCCAATTTGGGGTGTGCCTTTTTGAATTTTTCCCTACAAATTGGTAGGACCTGCAGTTTTTTTCCAAACGGCATCTACAAAGGAGATGAATTTTTGCTGAGAAGCCTTCCATGGCGGAAATACACTCGAAGATTTTGCCAAACTACTGGCGAGGGGCGACCCCGTTTGGAAAAAAACTTGTTTAAACCACTTTTGATGCTACCTGTACCAGGGCTCGAACCTTGGATAAGATAACGAAATATTTTGTTCAATCCAAAGTAATAATGTTTAACTCAAGTCAATGTTGGTATGTAATTTGCCTTAAGGGTATTAATTCACATGTAGTGAATGGAAGCATGTTGCATGAGATAAATTTGAGGATTTGAATGGTCAATAATATATCAAAGAAGCAAATATGCAATAAATGGAATATGCAAAAACTATTGAAGGAAACGTCAAAGCAACCCCATTAACTTTTGGAGTCCGAAATTAGTTAGAAATGGAACCTTATAAGCTCACTATCAGACAAATGAATCCGTAGGCAAAAATACCCCTCCTTCCAAAATATAATCTAGAAAAAAATGTGTAGTCCCCAATTTGATTCGTAGTTTTGGACAGTTGTTTCTTAAACCCTAAGGAAACTAGTGGCATAGCATATAGAATCGGCAACAAGAACGCTTTTGCTCTTTTTATCATTATTTTTTTAAACCGGTCTAAAGGGTAGTACAATAAAAAGATAAAAGATAAACAAGCAGTTAACTTTTCAGATATAACACTTCAGAAAAAAAAATTACAACGTTTAACAGTTCACTTACCACTTCAGAAAATATGCACATAAGCACATGATAGGAAAAAAGATCGATATGACTCCGCACACTGCCGAAAACTTATTTTCAGTCAGTTCTCATATTAATTATTCAGGGTTATTTCAGCATGTTAGAGAAGAGCTTTCACCAATTTACATATCCAAAAAGAGGCAGCTTCTTGCTCCTAAAGTAGAAAAAATTAATGACACTCAAAGTATACATAGATTAACACTTGCAAATTCACATTGGCTAACACACTTAACATATGTATTGAGCCCATAGTGAGCTGAACTCACCATTCACCTATTTTTCCGAGCACTGTGGCGGCAGCCCTTTTCAGGGCTGCCTTTCAAATCCATTAGTTCTCACACTAAACTAACAGTTTGTCAAATTAGCATTTATTAGCTATCCTTTGGAATTCTAGGCTGAGTCTGATCTGCAAAATTTAACATCGGCAATGATATCATTAGCATCCCTCAGAAAATGCGCACACTTGAAATAGCTTTCTATGCTTCTCGAATTATCTTCTGTTGAGTCAGATTAAAGCTCAAGTTATTAGTGCGTTATCGGTAACTTTATAAAGCAGCTGATTCAACCAAGCTTATGAGAAACAATGCAATCGATTATTGGTGCTGTATCGTAATTCCTTATCAGTAAGGTAACCTTACCGACCAATTGCATGTTGGTTTTTCTCTTAAAATAATCGCACAAAAGAGAGTCACGCTGTTTCAAACAGAGTGTTCTCTACACTGTGAAGAGTTGCTTTATGGTGTTTTTCCAACTGCGTGGAAAGAATCGTTTCTTCTACCGCTGCATAAAAGCGGGAGTAGGTCTTCTATAGAGAACTATCGTGGCATCGCAAAGCTTTCTGCCATCCCAAAATTGTTTGAAGCTATTGTTACAAATCAACTTACGGGTCCGATCTCTATTTTGATAGCTGACCGCCAACACGGGTTCAGTAAGGGAAAGTCCACAGTTAGGAATTTACTTGAGTTTACCAGTCATGTCTCAAATGCCTTTAGAAAAAATCTGCAAACCGACGTTATTTATACGGATTTCAGCAAAGCTTTTGACAAAGTGTGTCACTCATTACTTATTCATAAACTCGATCAGTTGGGCTTCCAGCCGGGTCTCAATCGCTGGATCTCTTCTTACCTTAGTGACAGGACACAAAGAGTAATGTTCAAAAATTTAGTATCCGATGTCATTTATGTCTCTTCGGGGGTTCCTCAAGGAAGCCATCTTGGCCCGATTCTGTTCTTGTTGTTTATAAATGATATTTCTACAATAATAAAATTTTCAAAAATGTTAATGTATGCCGACGACGTAAAGCTTTTCATGTCATTCGCGTCATTTGAAGATAGAAATAAGCTACAATCAGGTCTAGATGCACTAGTTACTTGGTGCGATTTAAATTATATGCCACTTAACCTTAAAAAATGTAAACACATGGGTTTTTCGCGTGGAATTTCTCAGCCGGCTTCCTATACAATTAAAAATTATAGTCTTGAGCAAGTGTATGATTTTGTTGACCTGGGGGTTACTATGGACTATAAACTCAGTTTCAACGGCCATATTAATACAACAGTCAATAAGGCTAGAGGTGTCCTAGCATTCGTTAAACGATGGTCTAAAGAATTTAGCGACCCTTATGTAACTAAAGCCCTCTTCACTACATTAGTCAGACCGATACTTGAATATGGTTCTATAATTTGGAACCCGCGTTACCAGGTTCATGTAGATCGCCTTGAATCAGTTCAAAAACAATTTTTACTATTTGCCTTAAGAGATTTTCATTGGGATCCCTCGTACAATCTGCCACCCTATACGAATCGTTTAAAACTCATTAATCTACACACACTTTCTAGTCGGAGGGAAATGCTTGGAATTATTTTTATGATTAAATTGCTAAATGGTTCACTATCCAGCCCATTTCTTCTAAGTGAAGTGAACTTCAATGTACCGTCTCGTCCTTCAAGGCATTTTAAACCTCTAGTCTTAAAACAGTGCCGAACCAATTTTCAGTTAAATGAGCCTTTTCGCTGTTTGTGTCAAGATTATAACTCTCTTTCTGGTAGATTTGATATTTCAGACTCGCTTTTCAGCATAAAAAAATCAATCCTTTCTGTCCTAAATTCATAGCTACTAATTGTTTTTTATTCTTTGACTTCTATTTTAACTTTTAACAATAATTTTATTCTGTTAACTAGTTATTTCTTAATGTATAATCTATCCTATATCTACTTTACTTAGCTGATGAGGTTTTCTCTGTAGCTGAGCAGTTTTAGATCTCGACGATTAACAAACCAAAACCTTTCAACGACTCGGCACGAACGAATAATCCGCGCGTTATGCGGATGCGCCCCTCGCGCCGGTCGGGCGGGATATGGTGGGTAATCCGTTGGGAATTATTATTATTATTATTATTATATATAAGTGAAAAAAGTTTGTGGGGTCGTCAAACAAATAGTCCTTTTCCCGATTTGGTGTTTCGTGAATAGTAGACTAATCAGGTTGGCAGTTGCACTGGTAAGTTCCAAAAAGTTGGCTGTAACCCAGTCTTGCCCTTATTAGACTATCTGAAAAATTTATTTCTGGTATCTGGATCACCCTCTAGTGAATAGAGTAGGAAAGTTGTAGGAATCAATGCTGTGAAACACATCGCTGTTATTCTCGTTCACATTAACTGTTATATAATACCAAATAAATAAATATATTCTTACAAACTGAAGTAAATTGAGTTATCTTAATGGAGTTAAGTCACTGGTCATGTTACGCCCTATTACTAAAAGATCCCAACGGAAGTTCGTGAGCGCTGAATAAATTTGCTGGGTTCTCAAAATCTCCGTAATAGGTCAAACTCTTTGCTTATGCAAGACATCATTCTCAAAATGAGTTCATATTACATACACAAGTATATACGCAAGTTCTCGTATGAGAACTATGTGAGGAATGTGAGAAGGAATGCAGCATTAACAGCAATCAACATGTTTTGCTACCCTTTGTGGTTTAACATTAGTAAGTTTTCATGCTTAGCTTCTACATACCAAAGGCTTATAAAATAGACGTACATGTATACGGGGGCCGCTTGCGAATTCGGTGACTTTTCGAGAAAAAGGAAGTTTTTAACAGAGCAGTGTTTTTCCAATTTTTGCATTCCTTCCAAAAAGGATGAGTTTTAAAGGTTGTCGGAAGAGGTATTTATTCAGTTAAGGACTCGTCATCCAAATCGCTTACAGCAGAGCGACTTCTCCAAGGTTGGGAAAAGAAAAATAGCGTTCGAGGTGAGAAACAGAATTTCTTTCCTCCGCAAAATGGAATCGTTTTAGCTTTAAATCAATGTCGGTCTTGTCCGAAAACTCTTAATAATCATTTCACCCTTCTCAATGTATTCGATGTCAGTGTCACTTCATGCATCCCAAACAAATTTATTCCACACCCTTGTTCGCCGTCAAACCAACTCGTCTTTGTTTTGTGCACTTTCACTGAGAGATATACACTGTCTTGATTGTTCCTTGGTATCTGCGTGGCGTGCTGGATCCAGGTTACGTATACGGTCACGAGACATAAAAATGCAGGCGGGAGTCGGTTGAATATCGCAGTTTCATACTCCGACCGTCCAATATCATTCCTTGCATTTTATTGCTTCAGCTGGGCGACCCGGACTTTCGGCCTCACTTGTGCTCTTACAGCCACAACGGAATTTAGCGAACCACTTTTTAACCACTGAAGCTGATGAAAGCAAAACCTTCTAGGTTTCAAGAATTTTAAACACAAACTAAAGGGTTCAACTTGTATTTTAAGAGAAGGAGCATGATGATGGTTGACGTGAGCAGTGTTGAATCTAAAAGCTACCGAACTTTCAAACTGTCCTCGTATATATGTACGCATCCATTCGTATGACCGCAACTTAATACTACTTTGTGTGGGGAAGCCTAGATTGTCTGTGGTATGCCAGTGGTTTGTCACAACAAAAAGGAAAAATTTTATTTGAAATACTAAGTTTTAAAAATGCTACTGCATGCCTGTATTTTAGCTCGACATAGCTTACTAAATATGGTACAGTCACGACACAGCAAAAGCTTAAGAGTGCAGGTGTGGAAGAGTTGATTATGTGTCATCTAAAATTTCAAATGACAAGCTAAGCTTGCAACAGCCCATACCAGCACCATTTGTTGTGCTTTTAAAATTGGCATCTTCTATTTTCCTCCCACTGTCCACCTACTGCTTGTTCCGCTCTATGCGCTCTGCTATCTATACTAGCCACCCAAACGATGAAGCGTTGAAAACTTCAATTATGTTTTAATTGCAGTGCTCTTAAGACAACGATGACATGGCAATTAGGGCTTGAACGTGTTGCCAAGATGTTGTGTCAGCAAAGGAATCAGCAGCAACAGTATGCTGCCGGCACATTTTCTAGACATTCCAGATTGCGGCGGAAGGCTATACATACCACTGAATTTGAAGAGAATGCGAACTTGCAGCAAGTGTGTATGAGAAATTAGTTTTTACAAGTGCTTATTTAAGCAATTTTTCACTTGCACATCTCTCGTCGTGCTTTGGGTTCTAAAGTGAAATGCTGATAAACTTTTCCGCAGTGCAGTTGCAAAGAGATGAGTATAGTGACTAACAATGAAAATGGAATAGCTCTATTTAAAAAAGAAAAGTTGTAAGTAGTGAATTACCTACTTATTTACTAAATTGGAGCTTCACTCTTCAAACGGTTTAACAGTCCAACAAAGCGCGGAAGGCGCTGCTTAATTTTGCAACAATGAGAAGAAGAAGGCATAGTATAATAGGCGGCGATGTTGGGTCAATTCGTGTTCCAGATTTTCTTTCCAAGATTTTGGAATTCTGAAAATCTGGTCCATAGCACAGTCACATTTGCAACAAGTCGCGCTTTCACACTTGCAACTAGTTGTCTTTCGAACAATACGCTTGATAGAATCTTTCAGCAATATTTAGCCCACTTTCCTTTATGTCGATTGGGATGAGAGTGCTTTAATTCCAATCATCAGACATGCGTACCTGACGGAATTTTGTCAATATTTAATAACCCGTTGTCAAATACCGAAGTGTCAAAATTAGACTTCAGTTAACCTTAACTATGGTTAAAGCAATTGATGTTACGGAAATGAACTGCTGGAAGCCAACTAAAATGACATATGACAAATGTAAGCAAGTTTTACAAGACCTTTTTGCGTGTACTTGAAACTATATTCACTTCATAACTGTCAAACATATTCAATCCAATATACTTTTCTATCGATAGGCACAGTCCCTTTCTTCTTATTGACTTTCGCTATAACTATAATAACAAAGCCGCGAAATTGACATGGTACTCAGAATTCGAAGCTATTCGGAACATGAGCTCCATAGCATCCCCAATTTAAACTTACACTGGACACATGGGGCTAAAGACTATAACCTTCTCTATCTAACTAGATCATACATTGCCGGGATTGCCAAGTTCATTGTTAGGCCACTACAAAGAATGCAGCCCAAGGGGTCGATAACTTAGTTTGAGCAGTGAATATTGGGTATTGTTTGAGAGGCCTACTCTCATATACCACTTACCAAGAATGATAATAGCAAAACAAAGCAGAAGTATTCCATTTGGTCCGAGTTGTTCCATGCTTCACCGCATTTGAAGGACTGCTCAAGCAATGAGACTAGAAGGTTTTACCAGTAGCCAATATATGGTCACAAGCTAGTGCATCAGCTCTTGGGATGTAAAAAAAAAAACCAAATTATTCCGATAAATAGAACAAGCTCTCTGAAGAAGCTAGAATAATAACATTTAGATAAAGATCATTAAAGGTAGCAAAGGTTAGAAACCACAGAGAAAATTTCCAAAAAAAAAAAAAGTATGCCTCGAGATCTTGTAAACATTTCAAAAAAATCGGCCCCATTTCGCTCAACGTCACTGTATATTCATGTGCATACTATGCTGTATGAAAGGTTGTTTCATGTCCTGCTCCTCAATCTAAGTCACATCTTTTCACTAAAGCTTTATTGACTTATTAATGGACGCTCGTTATTTGCTAATTTTCGTTTTGTTTTTCCTCTTTCTATTTTAGGCTCAAATTGGAGTACTACGAGCAAGCCTGTGCGGTGGACAGTGTGACGAAAAAGTGTGCCGGACGGCCGAGTGGTTGTCGTACTGCTATGATTGGCATACTTGGCACAATGCTGCGCACCACCTGTGCATGCCAAGGTACAGATCCACAACATCTCTACCAATGTGTGGGTTGGAGGCGCCTACTCTGGCTTAATCCATGTGTTGGTGAGTAAATCTCTCAGTTGAAGTAAATATTAAAATTAACTAGTTATAGATAAGCCTAATTAACAACGTTTGCTGCAATATTATGCTTATTTATACTTTTTTCTCATTTCTTTTCGTCTCTCTTTCAACATTTTCGTAGTTGAAGCACAAAAGGATTTCCATATGAAACGTCTTGCTGAATTAGGTTTTTTAACCACTACAACAACTACAACTACTACTACAACAACAACAACCACACGTGCCCCACCGCCACCTGTGCTAACGACGGTGGCAACCACAACTACACGCCGTCAGCCACCCACATCGCCGCGACAGACATCACGAAAGCAGGCAACGCACATCTTTCGTGGCTATCCGGTAAGTAAAGCAAAGCATTTTTAAAAATAAAATTTATGTTAACGACGCAATCGATTAGCAATACGTTTTTGAAGCGCATATATATGTTATTAAAACAGTTGATTGATGTTGGGCTAAAATGCTTACCTATTTCAAAGGAGTAGTTTTACTCAGCTTATAGGTCCTAGAGCTCGCAAACTGTAGATAGTACAAAACTATTAATACATGGAATTACTGGGCGATGTCTATGAGAGCACCAATTTGTATTCATTGCAAAAAATATTAAACATTTTATAGATTTCATTAAATATGGACGACTTAGCAAAAGATGGAAAACCCCCCTATCTCAAAATTCGTTTGGAAAACGCCCGATCGCAGCATAAATTCCAAGGTGATCTTAACGCAAGTTCAATACATTTTCGGTTAAGATATTGCGCTGTTCCACAATATTAGGAAAGAGGCTGATCTTCCACTCCATCTTCCCTGTGACAAATCTTGTAAAAGATTTCACTTTAAACATTTTCATAGTATTAAATTTCTACGAAATTTCTAAAGGGAAATATATAATTTCGGTATAATATACTATAGGGCCCACTCCCATTCTCCGTTTGCTAATCTAATGCCTCATCTTCCTCCTTCGGCTACTTTTCTTCTTTTATATCATCTCCCTATTTATCTCTAGTTTCCCTTTCCTTTCTCTATCCCCAAACCTTATCCCTATTACTCAGGCCAAGCCTATCTTCCCCCTTTTTCCTACTCTTACTCTTTCATATAAAAGATCTCTATACGAAATATTACATAGCTCATAGAAATAGTTGCAGAGTAATATTAATAAGTATTATATTTAAATGTGTCGCTCCCCTCTCTTCATTGTCGGTGACGTGTCATAATGTCAGAGGAATTAATGTCAGTGACATTAATTCGCATTTCAAAAGCTAATTCGCTTCCCCAAAGAGAACTAACGTCAGTGACTTTAAATCTCTTGAAAATTTGACATTAATTCACTTTTGCAAAGGGAATTAATGTCAGAAAAGCCAAATATCATAAATGCTCTACTAATTTCCTTAACAACAACGCAACTGCTATTTCAAGTGCAGTTATGTACATACACACTGGACTAATTCATTTTATGCTACTATACGAAATCAAACAACATTGTTGAAAATTTGGGAATTATTCAAAAAAGTGGCGTAGGCGAAAATTTGGAATAAAAAATCGCGCGATTTTATATTCCAAATTTTCATTCTATATATTATATATGTATGTATATGGAATAAAAAAAATTGTGTTTAATAAATTTTGATAATTTTAAGATCTGTCCCGCGGCGTTTTTCTTAAAATTATCAAAATTCCTTAAACTATACCTTCGGATCTGCTGAACATCGCCTAACACTCTTTCGAAGTTGTCAAAACGTTACTTTTATGATCGATTGTTAGCAATGGCACCCATCTCGAGGAAAGCGCGCCATATCATTTGAAATTAATTTTCCGATCGTCCAATATCATTTGAAATTGTGCTCCTAAGACCACATGGTAGCTCAGTAAACAACTTTTTAACCATTGAACTTGTTGGATCAGGTTCTCCGTAGTATTTATCAAGCCTATCCTTGATTTCGCTGTTGGGTTTTACGCAAAAAATAATCAGGGTTTAACTGGATATCAAACACATTATATATTAGTTGAAGTGAACAGCGAATTTTAAGTTACGGTTAGCCAAATTTAAAAAGTTACTGACTGAAATAGGGGTTTCCTGTATGATCAGGTTAGGTTAGGTGTTGCCCCAGGTGGGAAGGTTATCCCACCTGGAAATATATGAACGAGCCGTGTGATGTCATATAAATACACTATCTAGTAATTATTTAATAAATCGCTACAGGAATAAAGTTGCGGGTGAAAAATGTTGTTTTTGTATACTTTGTAACGACAAAAACACTCCCCGAAGGTTTTGGAGTGTTGTCGAAAGTGACAGTCGTTTGCCGGATATGATTCTGGTACCCTCCAGTACTCTTTTGCGGTAAATCCCCGCTTGTCGCTGGAGCAATTTGGTATGCACACTGCAACCATCCAGTCTTGTCACGCGTCCCTCCGTAAGGAAGGCGAAGATGAGGATGTGTGCATTTTAGTCAGCTCTCACGACCGGCATGCCTACCTCGTGCACATTCTTAACCCCTAACCAGCAGGAGTTCAGTGCTTTAATTCCCGGCTTACTGTCCGGGTAAGAGTTAAACAAGGGTACTGCGGAGCGTCGACTCCAGTACCGAAACAGTAGAAAATCTCATTTTTTTCTAGTTTCTGATTCCAATTTTGGTATCCACTGTATCAATCAGTATCAAAATACCTGGGATTTTCTGGCAATGACTTACAATGAAAAGGTGTCCCTTTTTTAATTTCATCAATTGCCATTATTTACCATAGGTATTTCAAGTTGTCGATTTTTGTTCATTACAATGGTCGGACAACCCAAATTTCCGGCTGACTCCAAACTTGTCATAAAAGAGCCTTGAACAACTTTTTCATTCCCATTAAACGAATGTTGTTTCATTTAGATAGATAGAAATCACGGTTCCACGCTTGTTTTCTTTCGTGAAAGGTGGCAAGTTACCACCTGTCTCCCGACATAGACCACACGTATGGAAGGAGCTTTAATGCGTAGATAGATGGAAAGCCCGTGTATCCAATCGACATTATCATCTTTAACTTGGTGTTCGTTCGCGGTTACGTTTCCAATCCGCACCTATGTACCTTATTAACAGACCAGTGAAATAAAGCATTTTGACCGCTGAAGTTTTCCAACCACATATCTACTAGTATTTGTAAGTTAAGTCCGTCGAAAAGCTTAAGTTCCGTTGCAACTTACACACTCGGAAAGCTGATGGCAAAACTGTTGGAAAGCTTTCTTTCAATCTGCAACTTCGTCTTGCCTATAAGGCAATTAGATAATCAGCCCGATTCTAAATATCCGTTCGGATTCCTTTACTTGCGGAAACTTTTGTTCACCACTAAATATTCCGCCAATTCTCTTTCTTTAGTGAACAGAAAAACTGGCGAAGAGGGATTTCGAATTCAGCTGTGTTGCTATTTTATGTCTTCTTTGGGCACTACTTTTTGTAATCAGTGAATGAAAAATAATAGTTTTGGATAAAAAGTTGTTAAATTAAATAAATGAACAATAAAAATGTATAGTATTGCCTTTGGAATGGGAGCAGAAGAACAAACCGAAGATTCTGTAGCACAGCAACCTCGACAGAGATCTATAAGAACGCACATGAGTTGCCGGAATCATTGTAAGCGGAAACAATTAAATTTTTAGTACATTTTATTGATTCAGTTGTGTTGCAGATTAATTAAAACTATAGGATAAAATATTTGTTGGACATTTTACCAACGCGCACAGAACAGGCCAAAAAGCAGCTGTAGTTTCGCCGATTGAGCTCCTATTGATAAAATTTGTGTTATAAAAAAGAGAGTGCCCTTTTCCATTCCACAATACATTTTGCTGGTGGTCCTGCCTAATTTACTCCTCAGCATTTCGCCAAAATCTATTCAGCGCTTTCTTTCTTACTTAATAGAAGGCGCGGGAATTTCCGGCTGCCCTTGCATAAGGCTTACTAAAATTTATATTTGCAGCTGATTTCTACTTTTCGCCCTTAAAACACAAAAGCAATACGATATTAATGTATAAAAGTAATTTTTTTTTATTAAAAGTTAAATTTACTTACATTTTGTTCAGCGCTCACTTAAAATTGCCTGGCGAAATATCTCGCTAAAAACTGTTGTGTATTCTCCCATTTCTTTTAATTTGTGATACCTACTTTACTCGTCAAACCACATTTCGACTTTTCGAACATCGTTTAGAATAGGCGAAGAGCGAGAAGCGAACAAATACTTCCGGATTTTGTGTTCAGAATAAGGGAAAAGGGAGTAGCGGAAAAATATGTGCGGATTTTTCGTTTAGAATCGGGCTGAATGTGTATTTCTCACCTCGAAAAATCCCTTATGTTTATTCTAAACTTCCTATAATAGGTAGGAGCAAACTACTCGATCTCGAAAGCATATTTTCTGTAAGATTCTTGGTTGTGGTGCGTTTTTCAAGGTTTGCCTTTCATAGAGAAAACATGGGCAATATCAAATCACGTTCTAACTGTCCTAGTATAAGCTTCACAATATGACCGTTCTGCCCAACACTAACTCAAATAACACGACATTTATAGAACAGAATACCCCTGTAGGAAATTCAGTTAACTAGAAGTCGGCTATTAGTTCACTATTTTTCAGCTAGCTTTCTCTTTCCCTCAACTACTTTACATTGCTTTTAGCTGACTACTTTTACATGGCGATGGCGCCGAAAAAGTAAGGGGTTTTTCAGCTGACTACAAATTGACTACTTTTATGTTGACCTGTAGCCAGCTCAATAATAGGCAATTTTTAGTACTTTTCATTCCTATACTTAAAAAATAAAAAAATGTTATTAATATATAAATTTCAATTATAATATGGTTAATGTCTGTTCATGTGTATCATGCAAATATGTGGATGCCCTGCTCTCAAGACATGGTCAGAAACCAATGTCTTAAGCCATAACCATGTTGAGGCTTGCAAAATTTTCAATGAAATCCAAATATGAAATGAAAATTGATTGATTATACTGAAAAAAGTGACACATAAAGAAATACAATTGAGTTTTTATCAATTGTCAATTATTATTTCCCTCTCATGAGAAGAAGTGCATGTTGCGTTGAATTTATATACATACAAGTTTAATATAATAAATTCACAATTCTCAGGAATATACAATTAGATCGAAGCATTCCATTAGTATTTTATAAAAATGCAAATAAATAATAAAAATATCTGCAATATAAGTAAACCAAAGTGAACTTCATATATTGTATGAATATTTTCAAATTTTGTTTTCCATTTTCTTTGTTTACTTTCATGTTGCAATCATAACTATATGCAAAAAATCCATCTACGTATCTTCTTCAATATTCAACAATGTTGCAACAACAACAATAAACACTGCAAAAACCAACTTTAAAATAACCACAATGGAAAACTCCAAAAAAACAACGGGAAATTGCATTGAATAAAATCCAGCCGAGAGAGAAATCAGATAAGCCCACATCTATGGAGGACAATTATATTGAACAGCCTGACTCGATACCGTTACATAGCGGAAATGAAGAAAGCGGAAATACCGGAAATGGTGATTATCACAACGGCAAGGGTAAAATCAATGGCGGCAATGGCAATAGTAACGGTAGTGGTAAAAGTAACGGTAATGGTGGTAGCCACAATAGTGATCTGAGTAGCACAACCAGTGCCGCGGTTAATGCACCACCACCACCATCACGACATGGCAAAAATGGTAAAAGTACTAAAAATGGCAAAAGCTTGAAACACAACAACAATGGGAATGGTAATATCAATGCCGCTACTGCCAGCGCTAATACAGGCAATGGTAATTTGGTTACGGCCGAAGCAGCACATGCTGGCGCACATGCAAATGGTGATGATTTTGGTGATTTCGATGATCAAGTGATTTCAGTGGAACAAATTCAAACAACCGAATATGCGGGTGTAACGGAGTTGCCGACCACAACAACCACGACACTCGCAACTACAACAACAACACAGGCGCCAAGTAAGTTATAGTTTTTCGCTCTTACTCATACATACATACCTACTAGAGATAAAAAATGTTACGACTTTTGCAATCCAGAGATGTTCGGGTCTTGACTTAACCATTTCGGGATTTCGGTATTAGTCGCCGGATTAAAAAATGTTTTCCATTGAAAGTAAAATAATTTTACATAGGAACTTATAAAATGCCCGCCATCTTTTTAACAATTTCAATTCTGTTTATTAATTATTTAAAATTTGTTATGACAAAAGTTTCGTAGTTTTCCAGAAATGGTTTCAATTGTTCCAAAGCCATATATACATTTCACAATGAATCAATTTGACATAGTTTGCTGCCAAAAGCAACTTTCTTTGAAGAAAATTTAAATAGGCTAAGGATTTGTGAAACGGAATACTTAAAATTATTAAAACTTATTTTTGAGCAATAATGGTACTTTTTTTGGTTAGTTAGAAACTTTTTATAAGTAAGTCTGCATAGCTTTTTATATACTCGTACTTATATATATTAAATGATAATTATGTCCTGAAAACGAATATTTGCATAAAAAATTCGGAATATAATATATCTGGCAAAAAAAAATTGTATAGTGGTTATTAGTAACCAAAAAAAAATATTTCTCATTTATATTGGTTATGGCGACCAAAAACAATATTCCTTATGATAATGGTTAAAAATTCCCAAAATATAAAGTATAAAGGTAATTTTTGCGTAACCTTTTCGCTCAACAACAAAAAAAAAAACAATTATTTTCGGTCCCTAAATAATAGCATTCTTGTTAAATATTAAATCTTCACAATTTTAAGTGATCCGTTTCAGAAACTCTTACCCAAAATTAAAAGATATCACACATCAACAAAAAAAAATGTCAATATCTTAACTCCGTTGGAAAATTTTGAATATTAGTATCAAAGGCAACATTTTTTGTTGAAAAAATTGCTTCGAAATATTTGTCTGATCCTCCGTCGAGTGTGTTTAGTGAAGAATTGGTGAATGCTGCAGCAGCTCAGCTTCATACTGTAGACGAAATTGGCTGCAAATTGAAAATGCCAACAAGCTAATGGTTTTGCATTATAATATAAAGTAAATTGATTGCGTGTAGTAAAAATAGAAGTTGTTTCAAATATGAGAATGTTTGTGTTAAGAACTGAAATAAATGTGACTTAAAAGTATTAAAATTTTTAAAATTCATTATTTCTTGATTATTTCCATGAACTCGGAATGTAGCATAAATGATGGAAGAGTTGATTTCTAAACTCAGGCAGTAGAAACTCAAATGCAATACTTTTGCTGCTCTGGACCAAATGACTTTGAATAACCATTGTATACCTGTAGTGAAATTCCACACATCGCCATCACCTGAATGCTAAAATATGCCAAAAGGCTAAATAAATCTTAGCCGATTTCGATTAATTGCGATTCAGGAACGCAAATCTCCCAGTCAAAATTTTGTTAAGTTATCTGGTTGCTGGACGTTAGAATAGCCATCAGCTGTAAATTTAGTTCTCATCGCATACGAGCCCGATGCTACGAAATTATAATAATCACTGATTAAGCTATTACACTCGAAAACAATGCAAGCCGGTCACCTTCCTCAAAATCCTTTCGGCCTTACTTAAAGTGAGTGCTGAAAATCAACGCAAACGTGCATGTGTTGTGCGTGTTGCAAATAAGAGGTCTCATATCATTTTGTCCAAGATAGTGGCGCATTATATGAATATAAAAATCAATGCCACTTTTGAGAAAATTTAAAGGAACAAGCAAGATATATGTAGGGAAGGAGGGGACATTTTGCAAGTATGGGCAAGCTATCTTTTCGAACAAGAAGGCATGTGAAGTGCTTGAGAGTGAATAACAAAAGGTTAGGGAAGGTTAACAATTTCCATATGAAATTTCAGGGGCAGGACAATGTCTGACGGGTCAGCTAGTATATTATAAATATCTTAGCCCATCGCAAGATCTCTTCCTTTTTATCAATCATTTGAATAATTTGCATTTGCGTATTTTTAAAATCGTGCTGATCATTGGCGTCAACTATTTCATAGACGAATTTCCTCATAAAACCAATTTACCGCTCAATATTAGAGAACATACATTGCTTTCAATGAGATAGATTATATTGATAGGAAGTTACTCTGGCTATGTGTAATCACTCAAAAAAGTCCTTCAGCTTTACTTCAAATAGAACGGAAAAGGACAGGACTCTCCAACAATTCTCAAAATTCTTTTTTGAAGTACACAATGTATTTGTATATAACCAAAGCTTTATTACAAGTGTATCTGGTGATATCTTTCAGAATACAAAGAAGCAATTCATTGACGTTGTGATAAATGACACCCATAATAGGAGAACACACAAACAGTTTTAGTACGAGTACATTTCTCACTTCACAATAAAACTGCGCTATTCTAGCATGCAAACTTCACTTCCATGTTTGCATATACCAATGTGAAGTGTACTTGTTTTTTTGATGTCAGTATATAACAGAGTACTATTATTAATCCAAGCGCAATGAATTCTAGAAAATATTCATAAATTTTTTGTTACTGAGGATAGTGTTGTTAATAATGTGAAAACGAAAGAGGACTTCCAAAGAGAGGCTACTGAGTTGTAAGTGAGTGCTGTGGCTGAAATACAGTTGAATATATCTACATACATAAGTATCACTAGAATAATATTAAAAATCGTCCAGCAGGAATTGGAAGAGTGTCTTAGCCTTCACCTTCTTAAAGACATATTCCCCAAATTATTTCTTTTATTATTACTATTCATACTTTTGATTGTCAGCCGACCAAACATTTATACCACTTTTGAGGGGAGAATTATGACGCATCGTTGCGGGTTAAACTATAGGAAACCGAAAATCAAAGTCTAAGTTCGGGTAGAACCGAACCTTAAATACCCAGGTGTGTAAAAGCGGTCGTGGTAAATTTGTATATTGTTGTGGGGTTACGACCTGTAGAGGTTTTAAACTTTTTCTACTACCATTTAGGCAATCTTATAAATAAAAATGAATATGTGTCGGTGTCTCTGGCGTCCAAAATACTCAACCGCTCTTTATGAAAACTTCACAGTATTCACTGGTTACAGCATAGGCTATATAATTTTATCTAACAAGGTTCTGAAGTTAATAATAGCTTAAATTTGACATGCATATATGGCGGTGCCACCCCCGTTTTACAAAATTTGAAAAATTTCATTAATAATATCATCAGGTTATTGTAACTGCGAAATTCTACCTGCATCAGTGAAAAAGATATGGCATGTTCCAGTTTCCTACCTCTCTTTTATAAAGCTTTAGTACAAAAGTGAAAGTGGTCGTCCACAAACTTCAGTGGGCGTACTCTACATGTACATAGTAAACTTCATACCAAGTTTCGCAGTTGTATCTTACACGGTTAGGAAGCTATTAACATTAGAATTTCAAAATTGCTTGACTCATAAGACTTTCCAAAATGTTGCAAAAATCGTATAAAGAATAAGAAAATCGATGTAACTGCCAAATTATATCATTCTACTTGTATCAGTCAATGAGATATGGGCAGTTCAGTATTTCTACCTCCTTTTCAAAAAGCTTTTATGAAAAAGTAGGTGTGGTCGAAAAGCGATTTCGCTGATTTTCAATGGTTGTATTTAACATAATCATAGTATACATCCTATAAGTTCGTTATACTGGCGGAAACGGTTCTGAAGTTATTGACAGTCAAAATTTTAAAATTTGTTCACTCATATATGGGCGGTGTCACTCCTCTTTTACGGGAAAATCGTCAAGATGAATCTATCGAATTTCATTGTTGCTGCTGCTTTTATTATTGAATTATATCATTTTAAACGTTTTTCGAAATTTTCGATATCGAAAAACGGGCGTGGTTATGTTTCGATTTCGCCCATTTTAAATAGCAACCTACCTTGGCCACAAGGCAACCTGTGTGCCAAATTTCATTCAAATATCTCCATTTTTACTCAAGTTATGGTGGCCACGAACGGACGGACGGACATGTCTTAATGGATTCCTTTGCTCATTCTTTGGTATATGGAACTCCATAGCTATCTCTATTATTTTGTACCATCACAAACAACCGTTATATGACCAAAACTATAATACCCTGTGTACTAGTACACGCTGGGTATAACAAGTAAGGAAAAGGCTGTCTTGGACTGTGCCGTCGACTTTATACCTTTCATGAATACGCATCACGGTTTTAGGTGCCCGATCCTTATTTACAATTGGTACAAAACTCTGCAAAACTTAAAGATACATAGCCCAACCCCCATTTATAGGAACAATCGATTGTATGGGAGCTATGCGTTGTATTGGTCCGATCTTGCTAATTCCGACAAACGATGCAAAATGGCGTCTCCATGCCAAATTTCATCAAGATATCTCAAAAACTGAGGGACTAGTTTGCGTTCAAACAGACAGACAGACGGACGGACATACAGACATGGCTTAATCGACTCAGGTCATCATCCTGATCACTTCGGTATACTTATTGGTGGGTCTATCTCTTCCTCTTCTCATAATTACAAACATCTGAAGAAAGTTGTAATACCATGTAATGTTCATGAAAGGTATAATAACAGCAGCGGTTTTCTTAAACTTTCCTATGTGCTCTCAAACATTTTCGCCTTCGTCCACCTTCACTCAAAACGAGACTTCTGTATTTTGCGGTGAAAAAAAATATGTGTTTAATGTTCAGAGTCACTAGAACTTACTTAAATGATAATCCACTAACTCTGAAAAAAATTAATAAGTGGTTTATACTTAATGAAATGTGAGTGTAGTTTTCTCTTAATCGAGTTTTTTTCTTCTGCTGAACAATCTCTCTGAATAGAGCCAGTAGCTTTTACCGAAGGGCGCCATTTATCTCTTATTTCAAATTTCGTGTGTGTCAACAGGGAATTATTTTATATCACTTTGAGTTGAAGTTCCAAAATAACTCATTTCATACAGTGGAGTTTATTGTTTTCAAAAAGTTAATATATCGTCGGTAAAAGCTGCCAAGTCCACTTTTCACTCAAAAAGACTTTTTCGTAGAGTGCTTTTGAAATACGGTAATCTCCCACTTAGCCATTGATTTGTGGTACAAAAGGTTTGGCTAGGTTTCCAGATTTTTGGGACTTTGAAGGATTTAAGCGTATGGTTGAATTTGTTTATCTTTTTTTTTGGGTATCGACCCAGTCGGAGAGGGTAGATGGAACTTGTGACTAGTATAGATACCTTTCCTTTGTCCCAGTATTGTTGTTTTTCACGATCTTTGTCAAGCCTTGTAAAACGCGACCGCTCCTTCAGAAACTCTACATAGCCAGGTTCACTGTTTCACTGAGCTGAACACATACTCTAGCTTAGTTATTTCAAATGTATTAAAAGTAATACCCTCAGGACGCATCACTGGCATTTACATACAAACATATATACATAGTCAGTCGCAATGAATAATATTAACAAATTGTCATGTATTGTATTAAACGATGCGATGTCATCAGTCAGAAACGAAACCAAAAGCAAATGATAGAAAACCAACAAAAATATTTAGTGAATGCAACAATACAAATGCTCACAAAGGCTATCATGGGATTTGCACAGTTTAGTCATGCGACTGATATCTAATTCACATATATATATTCGTATACGTATGAAAATAAAATCATAGTAGTGGCCTTATTATCCTACAGAAACTTCTTCCGCTTTCACATATTTGTTAAATTTTGTTGCATAATAATAAGGCTTGCGGATAGCTGGACTGCAAAATATATAATATTGAGATTCGAGTATAAGCTAATGTGATAAAAAACCAGTAAGGAAGTCTAAGTTTGGGTGGAACCGAACAATGTATACCTATTAATGATCTATTACGGCATACCAATTTACACAGCTCTATTTAAATACTTTTCAGTTCGTATCATAAAGCCAGCTGATTGTTTTCAATAAAAACATTTCTGTTATAAGTTTTGAGGGGTAAATTAATTAAAAAAAAATATAAATGTATGGCGCGATATACAACAGGTATATCATCATAAACCTCCTAAGAGATTTTTACGCCGAGCTTCCCGCTTTGAATTTTTTCCTACAAATTGGCGGGACCTACGGATTTTTGCTGACTTCGAACGGCATCTACAAACGAGATGAATTTTTGCTGAGAAGCCTTCCATGGCAGAAAGACACTCGGAGAGTTTGACAAACCACTGCCGAAACAAATTTTCAAACCACTTTTGATGTTACCTGTCCCAGGACTCGAACCTGGGACATTCGGTGTGGTAGACCGGCAACACTACCGCCACACTACTGTGGCCGCCATTAATTTATTTGTATATAAATAGCTTCCCTACCGACAACTCCTACCCACATTTTTTCAAAATACCAATACATGCACATTTTATGTTTCAAAAATTTCTGTTCAAATAGACAGACGGACTGGGAGACGGACATGGTCCTTATTATTTCAGTTTACTCATTGACGGACCCATCTCTTCTTCTTCTGATACTTACAAACATTTCACGTTCATTACAGCTATGAAAATCAAAAAACTTCCCTATTGCGGTGGGGTATTAACAACTTGCCCGAATAATTTACTTTTGTTTATCCGATTTGCCTAATTTTTTGGGGGATTATACTACATACTATTGAGAAGCAACAGACGAATTTCGATTGAAATATCTAGTTGAAACTACAAGCAGTCGGCTTTTAAAAATAGCAGAATTTGTATGCTGAAAAGTTTGCGGCGCCGCGCCTACTCCCTCAAAATCCACAAAATTTTTTTGTGGTCGAGTTTTGCTTAAAAAGCTTATTATGTGTGCAAGATCTTATTGATACAGCTTAAACAGTTATAGAAATATCGCGTTTTACATTTTACATACACATTTTTGAGAACTATGTTAAAAAACTGGGTGTGGCCGTTGACTGATTTCGCCCATTTTTACAACAAACATTTGCCTTTATATATTCAACATCTTAGCTAAATATCGTTTCGATAAATCAATTTTTGCCGGAGTTATGGCATATAAATTTTTGTGGAATAATCCACTATAAAAGGGGCGGGGCCACGCCATATTTTTCGACTTCCTTCGTTCACGGACACTTTGAAAGTGAAATAGAAAGATATGAAACTTTTTTACGCAAAGTTATTTTTTTTTTTTTTTTTTTTTTTTTTTTTTATGGCGCGATATACAACAGGTATATCATCATAAACCTCCTAAGAGATTTTTGCGCCAAGCTTCTCTTCCAATTTGTGGTGTGCCGATTTGAATTTTCCCTACAAATTGGTGGGACCTACAGTTTTTTGCCGACTCCGAACGGCATCTACAAAGGAGACGAATTTTTGCTGAGAAGCCTGTCATGGCAGAAATACACTCGGAGAGTTTGCCAAACCACTGCCGAGGGGCGACCCCGTTTTGAAAAACTTTTTTCAAATCGCTTTTGATGTTACCTGTACCAGGGCTCGAACCATGGACCTTCGGTGTGGTAGGCCGGCAACACTACCTCCACACCACGGCGGCCGCCACGCAAAGTTATTGCCTATTAAATATATCTATGATCCTTTTCAAAGTCTTTCGTATAAAAGTGGGTGGGGACCTAACCGATTTCACTTTTTTTTTCCGGAACATACTTGATATTAATAGAAATATGTGTGCTAAATTTCGTTTCCATATCTTGAACGGTTTTTGATTTATGAATAATAATATTTCTAAATTTGACTTAATCAAAAGCTGTGCCACTCCCATTTTCAAAAATTTCTTGAAAAATATATTTTATGCCTCAATCTTAATCTATACAACAAATTGTATCTTTATAAGTGTATTATGTACTGAATAATCACTTTTTTTGTATTTTCGAAAATATTCTATATATAAAAAGTGGGCGTGGCTGTCATCCGATTTCGCCCATTTTAAATAACGCTCGGGGATGAGTACCAAGGAACATGCATAGCAAATGTCATTAAGATACCTCAAAATCATTTCAAGTTATCGTAACAGACGGACGGACGAACGGACGGACATGGCTTACTCAATTTTTTTTCCTTCTGAACATTTTGATATGTAAAAGTCAGTATCTATATCGATCCGTTTATGCCGTTACATACCACCGTTAGGCGACTAAAGTTAATAAACCTATAGGTATAAATATATTTTTGTAATCTAAATCTAAATTCAATCTATATACATATATATAGAAGGAAGTGACGTTAGTTCCAACGCTCATAACTCAAGAACGCCTGCACCGATTTGGATGATTGACACTAATTTAGATTGTTCTCTGACCAGAATAGGAGAATACACAATAAAATTTCCGAAAAATTCCTGAAAAAAAAAATTGTATTTTCCCATACATTTTGTATGGTGCGAATTTATATCTGGGCAGGACAAAGTCTGTATATTATATTAAACTCTGGTATATTACTATTATTTACCATTATATTATAAATGCATAAGTATGTGAGTGAGTGAGTGTGTTTTGCTTCTTTGACTTATAAACTACTAAACCGATCTCTACACTTATTCTAAGGAGTAAAGAATAGAGAACAGATTCATTACAGATGTTACAATTACCGAAATAATTAAAACGAAAACAAAAAAATGCACTTTAGATGGCTGCAGAAAAGTATTGTTTTGCATATTTTTGGATTATTTGTTTACGCTTTCATGTCCACTAGCAGGAGAGTTAGATAAACCAAAAAAACCTATGGTCCGCGCCACTTCCGAATTAAATCCCTGTCCCTTGAACTATGTGTCGGAAAACAATAAATAAAAAAAATTTGATTTACAGAGATGTGTAGCGCTAAAAATCAATATTAAATCATGTTAAAGGAAATTCTATGTTAAGAGTTGTTTTCATATGCACCCCTATATATTTATTTGGCTGACAGGTAAAATTTCTTCAGAAGAACTTTTGTTATTTTGATTATAATCGTGCGGGCGGAGCGGCGGGTATAAGCTAGTTATTATTATAAATAAGTACTAGATGATCTTTTGTATAAATTTTACAGCCCAGTAAAACCAGGGATAATCGTTTTATTAATCCCGGAGTACCTTTATTACTTTTTTATGAATCGCAATCGCGTAATGGGGGAGTTTTGGAGAATTTTAAAAAACCTTCTAGTACTGCAGCTTTTGGTTTTTTTTTTTTATTTTTTTCCATTTGTTGAAATTTTTTTTGCTTTTGTTGGCAAAGAAATCTGGTTTGAGAAATCTCTACTTTCGCTCCAAAAATATTTTGAAGGAAGTAATCTTTAATAAATAACTTGAGGAGATCCCCCCTATTACTCCAAGATAAGAAAAATGGGAGCACAGAGTGTAGAAATCTCTGTTATTGATCTGAAAGGATGTTAAGTGGATTACTCTCTTATTCATGGCTTGGGGATATCTCTCCTTGTTCTCCACAAAAGTAGCATAAGAGCAGAAAATGAAAAAAATATCTTCTGTTGTTCCAAAAGGATGTCAAAGAGTACGGTCTTATTCAAGGCTTGGAGAGATCTCGATTCATGGTTTACTAGGAATATTCAAGCTTTATTGACACTCTGACAATTTGTAACAACTGTAAATAATCAGTCGACGGATGAATGGAAGATCACCCTATTTTAAAATATTTTTCAAAAACACCCACTTTAGAACTTGTTTCAATAGCACGCCTTATTTCTGAATTTGGTTCAAAAATCCTCTATCTCAGAGAATGAGCACATTAAGTCTATAAGAGACTGATTAAGAAAGATCAGAAAACTGGAGCAAGGTTACAAGCAGAGTTTTTTAGGGTAAGAGGGAAAGGCACGACGTTAACCAGAAATAAGAGCTAGAAAAAAGAGAAGAAAGTTTAGAGTAAGAGAGAGATATGAGGGTGTATCGCTTCTTGTGATGGTCGTCTGATATTAGCCTATTTCCATATATCGTATGAGCTTGAATATATGACACCTATTGGTAGCACTTTTCAAGGAAGGCAGAAGCAAAAGGTATTTAGAAAAAAATTAACTAAATACAAGGCTTTCTTATCTACTCAAACATACGTATTATGTATTATGTATGGGGAAAATACGAACAGGATAAGTTCTGCATAAAAAGGAAACACCAAAAAGTTAATGGTAGCAAACGTTTTGTAAATCTCTGTACTTAGATATAATAACAAAAATAATAACAATAGTATTATCAGCATACATTTCACCGATAAATCGTATTTAACAAACTAAACTAACTCTTAAAAATTTGGATCATTCCAGGAAATTGCGTTGTGCAGCGTCCACATCAATCGGATCAGCTAATACGTGAAGGGTCCAGCAAACGGGTAAGATTTATATGAATAAAACAGAAGAACCGTTCAATTCATTATCAAACTATTTTTTATTGTTAAAACCCAACCATTTTTACGAAATTTTTATTTTGAATGAAAGTTAATTCTTGAAAATAGTGTTTAATAAACTAAATTTCTTTTTCTTCATTTTCTTTCTTTTGATAAACAGATTTACTCCTTAGACGATGCAGAATGCAGTGAATTGTGCAGCTGTGCGGAGTCATTAACTTTGACATGTCATGCTCTTTGTGTGCCTTTTGCTCCTTGTCGAACAGCATTGGCCTTTTATAGTCATGCTTCTCCCGCCTACCAAGCGTTCCGTGGACGGTGTTTGTGCTATTCGGGCCGTTTTATATGTATGAAGCCGCCTTTGGGTGAATACACATTACCAGGTAAGTTTAAAGAGATTGAAATTTGAACTATTTAAAGGTCGCAATTCTACCAATAGAATAATTAAAACAAACCTTCAAATGGGTCAGACTTTAAAATTCTGTAGTAGAATTAGAAAGTTGAACTGTAATTTGAAAAACATTTATTATTTTACTCAATAAAAATGCAGCTTTTTCTATTATTCTAAAATAGTTATTGTTATAAATTTGATATAATAAGAATAGAAAATGTGTAAGAAAATAGAAAGAAACATCAAAGCTATTGTGACAATCAATCACTTGAATAACTGGAAATTTTTTATTTGCCTTGCTGATATTTTATATTCTATTTTTCTTGGTAAGTTATTCATCATCACGACACTAACGGGCTCATTATGTAAAACACAACACGACGCCACCCATCACTTCTTCTAGTTTAAAGAAAAATTCTTATTATATAAAGGCGCCAACTCACTTTAGTGACTGTCAGTAAATCAGGGGTGATATGTAAATTTGTTGGGTATTACATACGGGTGAAAGTGAATACGAGTAATTGCTAAAGTGTTACGGTGACTTACATAATCAGCCCCTAAGGGTACCAGTTTACTATTATACCAATACATTAGGATGTTTCATGAATTTTATAAATTGTTCCCTTTATTCTTCGTGAACGCATATCCTAGTACTCTGGCTTTTTAACGTTTTACAAAAATAAAAAAAAACGGTTTTGAACTCGAAAAATTAATTGAGTAATTTAACACCTACATACCAATAAACTTTAAATAACTAATATTAATTATTACTAAGTATTTTGGCTCATAATTTAAAAATCAGTCTGTTATATGAATTAAAAAATTTATTAAATTGCATAATTATTATTTTTTAATCTAAGGCGGCGTTTTCCTATTACTTGGCTATAGTTCGGCCGATGAAGCACTACTTCGTCCACATACTAACCTTGGAGTGCAAGATGCTGTTAGAGCACTCCAGCAGTATGTTACCACGCATATAGATAACCAGGTAATTTTAAATATTACCTCCTGCATATTTATTGAAGTTTTACTTTTAAAATATAGATAATGTTTTGCAAAAATTTTCATCACTCAATTTAATTGAATTTGTACTATTTTCACTGCTATTTTCATATTCTTTCTTTCTCTCATTTTCAATAGACCCAATGTACACTAACCCTTTTTAACATGACCGATGAGAATATCATAATTGCAGCTCGTCTACCGCACGATGCTAAACTCAAAGCAATTGAATTGCTTGGCAAAGAGAAGGTAATTTATATTGATTACACGCATACATACATACCTTTTCGGGTAATCCCAAAGAAAATCGGAAAATTGTTAGAATCGAAGAGTTTTAGTTTGCATGAATTTTTTTTGAAAGGTCGTTCACTTAAAAAGTTTTGAAAAACTCAATTGGTACTTAAACAGTAAATACAAGGTGGCGCAAAAGTAATCCTCCTATCAGAAAATGCTATAAATTTTGCGATTGGCCCCTAAAGTCAGTTCTGTTTTGACATTTGTGTAGTAAACACATGCGAAATACACGTTAATAAACAATGTTACGCTACACTGCTCCAGAACGCGGAATATTGCTGACTATTTATTTGACCAATAATCGGTCGGGGCCAAACGGTTACTGTGAATGGTAAGCGCTACAGAGCAATGATCAACGAGTTCTTTTTGCCGCAACTTGATGAATTGGGATTGGAAAACATGTGGTTCCAAAAAGACGGTGCAACAGCACACACTGCACGTGCCACAACCGATATGCTGAACATCGGAAGCTTACTTTTGCGCCACCTTGTAGATATTTTATGTGGCTTTTTTACAACAAAACACCTAACCTATGACCTAGATAAAATTCCCTGCAAAAAATCGTGCGACTGATCGCTAAAGAGAGTAATCCGCCCTCAATACCTTTCGTCTACAGTGGGCTACAATTGATCCCCACTATTCCGTTAAGGCATAATTGGGGTGAGTCGATTTTAATTTCCGTAGCCTACTTTTAGGTGTTTGAAGTAAATTTGTCCGTCCGTACCCGTAGGGGAACAAAGGAAATCTGTCCGACAGTACCCGTTTGGAGATGAAAGGGACCAATTGGTCTCTTCAGAGGATATGCTCAAACAAAAGGGATCACTCCAACCCATACAAAGAGATCAAAACTGGCATTGGTTGCATGCTCCTTTGCGGCTCATCCCGGATCCATCCTAGACTAATCGCATTTTTTGCAGGGTTGTTTCTCATCAAGCAACAAAAAAAATTCCTATGTCGGCTTTACAAATTGCATCACCCTGCAAAAAATGGTGCGATGAATCCCTAAAGCGAGTTGTCCGGGCTAAATAGGTTTTTTCCAAAATGGGCTATAATTTAATATACATAAGAAATTTTTTATTTGTGTAGCGTCCTTTTAGGAGTGTAATATAATTTTAGCTTTTGTAGCATACTCATA
The DNA here is from genome assembly GCA_949987695.1 of Merzomyia westermanni. Classification (NCBI taxonomy): domain Eukaryota; kingdom Metazoa; phylum Arthropoda; class Insecta; order Diptera; family Tephritidae; genus Merzomyia; species Merzomyia westermanni. The sequence goes on along the minus strand of OX465288.1, from coordinate 129,784,178 downwards.
GGAGTAAAAAGTACTCTTCTGGGTATACAGTGGATGAGTCCTTTAGTACCCGTTCGGGTATAAATGGGTACAATTAGTCTCTCCATAGGACATGCTCAAACAAATGTGAACAGCCCAGCCAACACAAAGTGATCAGAACTGGCATTAGGCGTATCCTCTTTTGTGACTCATCCCGGGCGCATCCTAGACTAATGGAATTTTTGCAGGCTATTTGTTGTTGGTATTCCAAACGTGTGAAAAACATAAGTGTATGTAGGAAGGCCGAACTTAATTCGACTCGCAGAAAACTATTTGCCGATTACGAAGAAAGCCTGAATGATTTGAAGATAGGCTTACGAACAAATTGGTTATAGTAGTTCCAAATGCAAAGAAAGATAATAAAAAAATATTTGAAAGTCAAATTAATAACTGCAAAAAAATAAAATCATTGACGAACCGTCATCTTGTGGAGAAAGAAACGTTTTAAACAGAAAGCATCCAAATCATATATGATTGATTTTTACTACTATCCAATTTTAAATGGAATTACCCATGTATATAAGCCAAAAATTCGTAAGAAAATTGCCATTGATGAAAACAAACATAGTGAAAGCGAGACTTATTGATTCGGCACAGTTTGACTTGCATACAAGAGCGTACTTGAACTCTTTTGAACACTCTCTTATTTGACTTACCTACAGTCAATTGGTTATTCGCTTTTATACAACCTTATCATATCCTCTTTCAGGACGAATGCACTTCTATATTGAAGACCATCAGTCATCATATCAATACAGAACATCATGAATTGCAATCCCACCGACTATTGAGCATTTTCAAAATGTCGGAAGTCGAAGTTGTTTGGCCGGAGAGTAGTCATGCGGCAGCACAGTTACACAGCGGACCAACAGCACTGCTCTTGCCGTTAACGATGCTAATATCCATCATTATAACAACAAGCATACGCTATTGTACGGAGTTACTGTGGAGGAGTGGTACTGTGTGGCGAGGCTGGGATTTTGCGCCAAACACATGACCAATAGCACAAGCGTAATCGCAAGTCAAGTAAGAAATGCACTAGTAGAAATACGTATACATGTATATTTAATGGTTATTATATTAAATATTTTTACATTGCTGATATGGAGGAGTTATCAATATAAAGCAAATAAAAACATGACATACACATACAAACACACACGCAATATCAACTAAAAGTAATAGTTCATAGATAATTAAGCAGAAATGTTTCCAAACATACTGCGCAAATATTAATTATAATTTTGTAATTTAATCTAATTAATTGCAAATGAGTTGCTTATGCGCATGAAAAAAAAAATTTAATTGAGCAAGAAATGTGTTTAAGAGCATATTAAATAAGTATTTGTTTGTGATTTTAGGTGCATCATTGCATGTGTAAATAGGGTTGTATATTTAGTGTTAAAGCGTGTATAAATAATATTTTTACAAATAGCAAACCGATAAAAATAGGTTCTATGGAGTGACGTACTTATAAAATAAGAATAAACAAGGAACTCACAGTTGATAATGACTTAAATATAGTTTATGGTTTGATGAAGCGCCTAGAGAGAACATATACACAATTACATACATATTTTCATGGTAATAAGAAAAGGTTTTTTTTTTTTTCATTCAAGTTCCAGCTAAGCAAAAATAGAATTTATTTCCAAACTGAGCTTACTTATTTTATTTTTAGTTCTTTTCAAATGTATCTTTATTGCTAAAGGATCTTATAGTTGCTAGCTCAGTAAAAAGTAGTTCAACTCAATGATTGGTTATGTGAGCCATTTCATTTCTTCTGGAATTATGAAATTTGATCGAAAATGATACTCCGGAGAATCCGGAGGAGGGCCAATAAGCTTATAAAAACCCTGTTTATCGATAATAAAAAAACATAGACTTTGCTCTACTTATACAGGATAGTGGAAAATTCGAGTTTCGTAATTGAAACTTCATGTTATATAGAAGAAAAGATTACTTTAGTATCAAGTAACAAAATAAGCCTAATGAAATATATTCTTAAGAAGTTCCATAGGAAAAAACTACAAAAAGAGTATAAAAAGACAATGAAAAACTCACAACATTTAACCGCTCTATGCACGATTTTCAACCGACCCCAAAAACATTGTCGGTTTTCTATTTATAGTCTGTACAAAGATGCTTGGCAAATTTTCACTATCTCATAACATTTTTCTAATAGATTTCTAAAGAGAGCTATCCGCGATTAAGCTCTTTAGTTTTCAGTTGGCTATAATTCAATATACATAGTAAGTTTTTATTTGTGTAGCATACTCAAAGGGGTGTAAATCTATTTCTGTTTTTGTAGCATACTTATAGGAGTTAAAAGTACCCGTTTCGGTAGAAAGTCCTTTCGTACCCGTTCGGATATAAATGGGTAAAATTAGTCTCTCTATAGGTCGTGCTCAAACAAATGTGAACAGCCCAGCCCATACAAATTGATCAGAACTGACATTAATCGCATCCTACTTTGCGACTCATCCCGAACACATCCTAGACTAATCGCATATTTTGAAGGGGGGGACCAAATTATGAATGTGATTATTAATTTATTGCCGCAGATTAAGTATCACTTAACATTCTTTTCCAACGATCTGATTGATGCACAATTTTACGTTTTAATTTAGCAATTGACCATCATATGAGAATATTAAATCAATTTTCCCGTTTGATTAAATTGTGTGAAGATGTGTGAGTATGTATTTTTATACCTTCCAGGAAATACCGAAATGATCAAGGCGATGAGCTGAGTCGATTTAGCCATGTCCGTCTGTCCGTCCGTCCGTCAATCTGTCTGTTTGAACGCAAACTAGGCCCTCAGTTTTAGAGATATCTCGATGAAATTTGGTAAGAGGCAACCATTTTTTAAAGCATTAATCATTTGTCGGAACCAGCATGATCGGACCAATACAACGCATAGCTCCCATACAATCGATTGTTCCGATAAACGGGTTTTGGTCTATAACTGTTGGAATTAAAAAGCTAGGAACATAAAATTTTGCAGTTTTGGTACATATAATATATGTAATGTGTGTGATGAAAATCACCCATATCGGACCTACATAACATGTAGCTCCCATACAATCGATTCTTCCGATAAATAGGGTTTGGGTTATGTATCTTTAAATTAACAGTTTTGCAGAGTTTTTACTAATTGTCAGTAAGGATCGGACACTTAAAACCGTAATGTGTATTCATGAAAGGTATAAAGTCTTCGGCACAGTCGAAGACAGCCCTTTCCTTACTTGTTTTTTTTTTTTTTTTAATTTCACTTAAAGAGTTACTTATAAAGTCAAATATGAAGCGTTAATTGTGGCTTTAATAAGTAATGAAATGCACCACTGCGTTCAATGGAATAATTGTGACATCTGCAATATGGAATTGTGGTCTATATTAAATGCGGCAATAATTTTTAATCATTTTTAAATTAACATACATACAATAAGAGGCGCATAAGTTATGCGATGTGAATGTGTGGATGTAGATGGATTTTGGAGTGTAAGGTCAAACGGCTACTGGTTCGAAAACAATCAAGCTCAGAATTCTAGAATTTATAACAATGAAATAGTGCTTGCTCCAGACGAAGTCGGAGAATTCGGGGTTACAAAAAATATTTAAAAGTTTTCTAATAGAGGGCACCTGATATAGGAAGGTCAGAGGATGACTTCTGATAATTTCACCGTCAGATCGTGGGCTATGTTCTGAGTCAGCTTATGGAAGAGGAGATATTTAACTATTTGAGGAAAATAAGCTAGCCATTAGATGAATATGTTTGTTTGGGCTCTAGGGAACTCAAGGAGGTTCTATTTTCTCGCCTTCGATGCGGATCAATTTTCTTCCACAATCGCTAGAACCCTGACAATATTTTGTTGTTCAGGTGGCTCGAACTTTTTAATGTGCCCATAGCGGTGCTTACAATATTTATTTTGTAATTTAACCAAATAAAGTTTATTAAGAACTTTTTATTTGAATTTTTTATATATGTCTAGTTTTTTCTTTTTATGGTTTAACAAAAACGTAGACGGTATTTATATAAACTTATGTAAATAAATATTTATTTAACAGCTTAACTGTAATTAAGTTGGTAGCATTTTTATACCAATGTAAACAAGGTTTTATATACTAAATTTATAAATATGTAAAAATAAAATTAACCAAACATATCAAGTTGTACACCTAAATATATTTACATGTCTACACAAAAACATATACACACGAATATACATGCTATATAAAAGTTAAAGTATTAAACAAAAAAATATAAAAATTTAAGAAATTTAAAAAAATGTTGCTATGCGTTTACTGTACATACAAACATATCAGTTAATACATTTAAAAATTAATATTTAAATACGTATAAAAGCAAAAACAAAAAAATACAAATTTATTCATGTGGTGACAAGTGATGAATAAGAATGGTAAAGTACGAGTGTTTTAATTTGATTTTGCTTGTGTTTCAATATTTCTCTGTGTAAATTTCACAAACAATGATGAATAAAGCTGTAAGAGCGGATTGCATTTTACAGAATTTTTATATCCGAAAAAAACAAAATGTATCTGTTTACCTTAAAACTGATAAAATAGTACTCGGCTTTATGTTTACTAGCTGGGTTGTATTTGAAAGGTGAAGAGAAATACTATGAAACTAGCAGCAAAAGTAGTAATACTGTAGTGCAAACTTAGTCAGTAATAGTTGAAAATGTACATAAATAGCGAGGTAAAATTTGTAACGTGTCTGCTACCATAGCATGCATACTAGCATAGGCATATTTAGATATATACGAAATTCAATAGCGTATTCCTAGATAGCAACTTTCATACAAACACACATACCTACGCATTCAGACATAGACTTACCCACCAAAAAATGTTTTAAGTAATAAGGCTAAGAAAAGCCCCTCATTCAAAATTGTATGCCTAATGCTGAATTAATTTTGGGATTAACAGGTGATAATCGTACTAATTTATTGCTAAGCTTAACGAGGATTAGGAAAAGTTTCGATGACAACACTGGTCTAAGCCCTAATATTTTCTTACTTATATTGGAGAAATACTAGACTTTTAGAAAATATCGCCCATTTGGACTTTTCACAAACGGAGAAGAAATATTGTTACTTCCGTGTCTGTTCTTGAAATTTTTATTTAATTAATTAACATGCAAATTAAAGTGTTAGTTAATTTTTTTTTTGTTGGTGTCGTTGTTACTCATTACGATTAAAAAGAGTTGTACTGAAATAAAATAGTATCGTTGAAATACACAAAAATATTTTTTTATATTAATATTGGAGAAAAATAACAAAACTTTAGACGCCGAAGCATTCAATGACATGTTTCAAAGTTCCCAACTTTTTTTTATCAGATTTTTTCTGGTACACTGGGATGTGAACCCGAGTCCCTGAGTCCATGCTAGTGTTAATAATAAAAAATAATTGGAGCGATTTATACGAGCGATTTTCCTACAAATTGGAGAAACCTACAGATTTTTGCCAATTCGGAGAGGCACCTGCAAAGCAGATGAATTTTGGCTGAGAAGCCAAATACACTCGGAGAGTTTGCCAAACCACTGCCGAGGGGCGACCTGCTTTTGAAAGAACTTTTTCAAACCACTTCTAGTGTTACCTATCCCAGGGCTTGGACCATAGGTGTAGTAGGCCAGCAGCACTACCGCCACACCACGGCGGCCGCCAACTAGTGTTAACTTTTTTTTTTATCTAGCCATTTGACATCCTATGTCAGACACGCCATTTTCACTATTCCCTTAATACCTTATTCTGGTTCATGTATTTTATATGATAACACAGAACATATGGAATATATCCAGGCACATTCATAAGAGCTGTTTTCCAGTTTTGTATGACATGCATACGGTTTGTGTCAATAGTAGTATTTTTAGTACTTGTGCTAATTGCCCTTTTGTTAACAAATAGTTTGCTATTGATATTGGAGAATACAGTTTCTGTATCATATAGATATACGAACTACCATCAGGTATAAAATTAATACTGAAAAGTCAAACATTTTTTAAATTGGATTTTCTTAATTGTTAGTTTTTTAATGTAAGCAATTTTTTTTTTCCAGTCAGATAAATATTAGAGTTTACATACGAAACAAGACCTCTTGGAATTACAACCATATATGTATGCATGCAGAACGTGTGTTATTCTGAAACATTCCTGAGCTCTCTTGGGTAAAATTCCTCTTCACAAAGGTTTAAGTTCGGATCATTTCTGGACAGAATGGGGTATATTCCAAACCAACTTAGGGGTTTTCAATAGATTCTAATATCATTTCTTGATATCTTCGCACCACTACCTCACCATTAATATTTTTTTTCGAGATCGTTTCATAATTAGGTTGGGCTTTTATTTTTCCTTTGGGGGAATTTTACCTTTACGCACATTCTACTTTCCAAGAGCGAGGTTTTTTTTAGAATCGTTTACTTTTTATTGTGCTCCTCTAGTAAATGTTTATTTTTTTAAAGCGATTAAATTTTTTGTTACTGTTAATCTTTTTGAAGCGGTCAGTTTTTCTTTTGTGACTTGTTTGAAATAGCTTTAATTTTTGAACCGTTTATTTTTTTGTGTCGACACAATTATTTCTTTTTTCGGTACAGGCTAATTTTAAACCCATTTTAAAGAAACATTCCATTTTTAAGCGGCTTTCATTTTTGGGGACCGTTTAATTCTGCGGTGCCAGTATAATTTTTAGAACAGGTTATTTTTCTGTTTTTTTTCACTCCTGTCGAATTTCCAAGTAGACATTTAACAAAATACTGTTTGTCAACTATATAAAAATGCACAGCGTTAATTTTTGTCAAACATTTCTCATGTTTATATAATTTGCATGAGAACAACCGAAATTAAATTCCGTGCATTAAAAGCTAACTCAAAATTTGTTTTGCGTGGCATTTTTTATTGAGGTTATGTAATTGTGAAGAATTGTTGTTTGGTTATTTTTGTTATTTAAATTAATTTTTTTATACCAATCAACTAATTGAAAACGTTTACTAAGATTATTAGTTATAAATTACAACTTCCAATTATATTAAAACAACTAATTTTCGGACTCAGAAGAGCCACGCACATACTTTAATTTTGGTTGCTTCATATTTGCGTGTAGGATCCTGTGCGTCAGAGTGGAATGAGGGAGTGAATAATATAGGTTTTCGCACTTTCCAGGGTTTAAGTCAGCAGATTATTATAAAATGTGAAACGCAAATTTTTTGGTGGGTATTTATGCATTTTAGGGAATCACATTTTCAAGTAAACACTTAACATTTACACATACATTAGAGTCTTTAAATCGTAAACATCTAAATTTTTGCCAGCTGTCACTTTATTTTTCTGGTCCAATTAATTAAATAATAATTGCATAGAAATAATTTATCTCAGTCCGTAACGAGATGCTAAAACATAAAAATTTACAATTTACATATTTTCATGAACATCAAGTGGTATACTAATTTAGGACGCCTGTTTTCAAGTACCAAATAAAAGACCCATCGATTGAGAGCTTTATTTAACTTTCTCACATGCAGCCTCATACGGGCAGTACAAAAGCTTGCTGACAACAAACCAGATCGCTTGCTGGAATGACTTTTTAGTAGCTAAGAGGTAAAAGGATTTGTGGTGCCTGGACAGTTTAGTTTTACACATATGTATAAGGTCTTTTTAGCTATAAAAAAATTACATTTTTTTCGAACATTAAATTTACTGTTTCAGAAACTAAAGTTTTTAAATATTGAGTTTTTAACATTTTTTGGTTGTAGCGGTGCTTTAACCACATGCACATTTTTTAAATATATCTTGTTGGCCGTCACTGATTTAGATGTTTATGGATTAAGCACCACCCTACTATATACACATAGATACATACATATTAGAAGTTTACTGAGATGCCAATTAGAGCGAATATATAAATAAATATATCCTGCATGACCATTAAATTCTAGCGCGAGACGCCAAATTGCAAAACACACAGATGCAAACATATCCACACACACTCACGTGCTCAAATTTTCATACGTAAGTATTATCTTACAATTGTACGGACATGCAAACACGCTATTATCACATTGACGGAAATGTAACCGGAAACGGAAACGATTGAGGCCACATTGGCATTGTTATGCCCAAATCAATAGCGGATGTATTTGGAATGTAAAATCGGTAAACATGCGTGTTTGAGTGTGTGTGTGTGGGAGTGTGCGTATGCGAAATTTATATGCAGTGACGTGGGTAAAATTTTAGATATGAAAACCTAAAATATGGAATTGAATGTATTGAATTGAATTAGCAATGTGAGCGGGATTGTAAAAAAAAAAGAAAAAAGAAAAGCAAAAAAATTGGTAAAAGCAGAAATAACATTAAAAAAACAAAAGAATGGTCACAATCATGAAATAAAGTCTTCCTCAGCGCATTGTCGTGTTGCTTGTTTGTCATTAACTATTATGTAACTAGCAAAGTGCTTAGTTATACATATACACTTACATAAATGCAAGGGCAGATTAAATTTAAAAATGCTAAATCTATAAAATAGAAAAACGCTTAAACTATGAAAGCTGTATATGCACAACGGAAAAAATATACACTTACATATGCATATAACTAGTACATAACTTCATACTCCATAAGCATACTAAATACTTAATAAAGCTGCTTGCAACAAATGTAAACACAACAAAAACAAGTTGAGACTTAGTGTAAGCATATCCAAAGCAAAGTGAAAAAAGTTGTTTCAGCGTAAATTACAAACACATATGTACATACATACATATACATAAATGTATAAAATCTTATTAGTTAAGTAAAGATGTAGATAATGGCAGTTGCAAAAAAATGCAAAAAAAATAAGCTTAATATACCCTCGCTGTTATGCCCCAGTGCTTAAGGTTTTGTTAAAGATAGCAAACTTAATGCGCTTTTAGACAAATAATTATTACAGTTGGTATTCCACTATATGCGATAGATGCGCTAAAAAAACACAACTATGGAAATGTTTGAAAACACAAAGTCCTAAAAATTTATCACAAGCTCACAAAGTAGATAAAAACTTTAAATAAAAAAAATTATAATTATAAGTCACGCTTTAACACAGACAATGTTTGTACATAGTATGTATACCTAAAGGAAAACTGCTTAGCGAACTGTTACTTAAAAACTAAGCAAAACCACGTTGTAGTGAATTATAAAATTAGACGAATTTAATATATGAATAAAGTGCGTAAATGACATGGTATGTGTTAGCGAAAATGAAAATAAAACTGAAACCGTAAATAAAATACCAATTAAACATTCAACAGCAATTTAATGTTAATCTATAACAAGTTTATTCAACAATATAAACTGCAAGAAGTTACAATATATATAGTTATATAAAACCGCTCAAAAAATAAGAAAAAAATAAAATTATAATAATACTGGTACCATATAGTATGTATCAATATTTGAGTTATGTACTGAGTTTAGCGGGATGAAATATAGAAAGGCCGTAATTGACAAATAAATACCTTTAAAAGCCAACACTTAAAAATTTCCTATCATCGCGAAATGAAGTTCCCAAACAGTACAGGCCCTAACTGAATTAGTTTTGGTTAGAAAAATTTAATTTGTTTAATTCATAAAATACATCATATTTACGCTGAACCCGGAAAGCGGTGTTTTCTTGAATCATGTTAGATTTCTTCGCCCCGATATATGTGCATACAGCTGTGTTCAATATAATAGTAATAAAATTAAAATTGATATAGTTCGAAGAAATTTAAAGAATAACATTAATAATGTAAGAAATGTGCATTCTGTAAACACTAGAAGCAAAATTGATTTCACTCTACCTGCATACAGAACTGAAGCAGATAAATGTAACTTATATTACAAAGGCTTCAAATGCTATAATGAGCTCCCAAACAATGATAAATCTTGCAATATGAATGAATTCAAACGGAAATTGTATAACTATTGTAGAACTCTTCCTATTTAAAGGCTTTATTGTCTGACTTTCAGAACACCTTACACAGTGAATACGAACTATACACAATACGATACAGCGCCACACGTCACGCACAAAACTGCCGAAACTCATACTGGTACGCATCCCTCCCATATAACAGTGCATCGCCGTCCAGATGTAGTCTTCCCGCTTCACACGCCTAGACGGCCTGTACTCTGTAGCCAACTGGGACTATCATTATATTTGTATAATCTTAAAGCCTCAAAAGAGTTAGCCCTACAAATTGGCAACCTTTATAAATTTTTGTATTTATAATAAATTGAATGTTATTAGGTATAAGCTAGGCTTAACTAAGCTGTAAGAAATAATTAAATAATATTGAAAAAGCTGTGATTTTTATAATTTTCATATAAAATAAAGCAAAATTTCATAACAGAAACCATATAAAAAGAAATTTCGAAGTTTGCGCAAAGTTCAGAAAAGTAAATTAAACTTTGAAAAATGGCCATAAAAATCTTCAAACTTTTTAGCAGAGTTTCCAGAAAATTTCGGAGTACGCAGTTTTGCAGACCAAGCAATTTTAGCATTGTGCAAGTTAAAGCTCGATACAAAGTTTTCCTGAATTTTCAAAATTTGGTTCGTCAAGGGTGTTGAGTGATTTCGTCCGTGAAGAAAAATTAATTTTGTATTGAAAAAAATACCCAACATGCCTGACAAAAAAAATTCTAAAAAATCAGGGAAAATTTTGAGGTACTTCTTACTTGCACATTGCTAAAATTGCGTACTCAAAAATTTTATAAAAATTCTGCCAAAATATATTGAAATTTTGATGTAAATTTTTAAACGTTTTTAACTTTCCAGAACTTTGTGTAAACTTTTTGAAAATCCTTATTACGTTTTTTCTATTTTGAAATTCGCGGTATTTTAAATGAAAATTATTAAAATCAGATAATTCCACTTCTATTATATTGAACACAACTGTACATCCAGCTTTAGGAACAATACCAAGTTTACATCCTACTGACGGCGGGTAAAAATGTTGAAGTACATTTTTTTTTTGCTTTTTAACATTCAAAACAGCCTCTACAGTATTCTGGGTCTGAAGTACGCTCTAAAGGCCGCTAGCTATTGTGTTTTATTTCCTCCTGCTTTGCAAAATTTTGATTAGTTCCATCTTATCTCATTATTTTTACTATTTGGAATTTTTTTATCAACAGTGTGTGGGAGACACTCATGTGAAACCCCATTAATGTATATAGCGGTAAAGATAAAGATATACAGAAACGGTTTCGTCAGAGAGCATAAAAAAATTAGAAACAAATACGAAAGCTATGCCAATGGATATGTTTCGATAGCTGCTGAACCTCACTTATCGAAAAAATGTTGGAACCGCGCTTCCTATTACTAGGCCATTGGTGCGCTTGTATTTTGCATGCTAACATAGCTTTTTCTTTTTATTGTTCTATTTTATTTGTAGTTACACAAGCGATTGCTGCCAATCTGGTATTGTATCAATAAGTGAGGACTTTATATTGCCTTTCAATGGCATTTTACAGCGTGTGTACGAAATATTTATTTTTATACAACCAATAACAACCAATTTCTCTTTTTTCATTACTTTTTTTCTTGTTAGTTTGGTACGAGAACATTTTGTGACCCCTTAACCTTTCAGTGCAAATAAAAATTAAGATATACATTCTGGACTATAACTTTGATCACAAAAGTTTCATGCGCGATGCCTTTCTTTAGAAAACTTTAATTTTTACTCTGAGGCAATGTTACTATTTTATTGCGTACATTTAAAAATTATCATGGCCGTTCTATGTTTCATAAGCAATCTGCAGTCTAAAATTAAATATAGAATATATGGTTAAAAATAAATTGTAACTATACATAAATATACAAATGCAAATGTTCAAATGGAAATAAATTCTCCAATTTTATTTTCAATGCTATTTTTTCTTGAACATCTCAAAGACTTAAGTCCAACTAATCAGCCCTGATAAATTTATTAGTAATTAGTAATCAATTAACTAGACGGCTTTTTTAATTGGTAATGATTATTTTAATTGTTTTTCAAGAAAAGGCAATTATTAATTGATTACGACCAGAAAAAATCAAAAATAGTCAAAACAAGTCAAAAATAATCAAAAAGAAAGTGGGTTTGATCACTTGTGATTATTTTTGATTATTTTATTTAATTTTTTTTTTATTTTTTGAGATTATTTTTGAATTTTTCAGTATTGTTGACATGTATACATATTTATGTACTTTTCCAATACTGAAATGAATCAAAAATATTAAAAAACAAAAATCAATTGTAATTTAAAACAACTTTTTTTGATTATTTTTGATTTTTTTTAATAATCGTACAAAATCATGATTTTTTTTTGATTAATTTTTTATTTAATTAGAAAATAATCATTAAAAATTTAAGGTAATGGTAATCAATCATTAATTGAATTCTCAAGAAAATTATGAATCAAACCGGTAATAATTACGATTAGGAATCATTATTTAACAGGTCTGCAACTAATTTACCTACCCACAAAAGCTATATTGAGTTAAGAAAAAGCAGTCAACCATTACTTTATTCTTTAATATTACTAAGTAAATTATAGACTTGGGAATCGTATCGAACTTAATTACAAACAAATCTCTTAGAGAGCCTACGGCTCTGAAAATCTGAAAAAATCCTATATATGATCACATTTCTCTTAATTTTTAAAACATTATTATTTGCAGGTCAGATAGGTGGTAGGTTCTTTAAGAGCTCTTAAGTATTTTCCCCAAATATTTTTCAAGCACTGTAAAAATTTACTAATTGAAGCTTACCGATGTTCAATAACAAATATATCCATTTGAATAGTTTCTTAGTCGATGTTATTTGGAAGATCTTTCTTGAAATATAGAACACATTTTTCCATTGATACCAACAAGATTTAAGAAGACCGCACCACACATTGGCAAGAGTTCGATTTCAAAAAGTATAATCATTATGTGTGAAATTTTTTAATAAAAACAAGTGAGGAAAGGGCTGTATTCGACTGTGCCGAAGACTTTATACTTTTCAGGAATACGCATCACGGGTTTAAGAGTCACAATTAATAAAAACTCTGCAAAACTGATAATTTAAAGATACATAGCCCAAACCCCGTTTATCGAAACTATCGATTGTATGGGAGCTATACGAGGTGTGTTCAAAAAGTATCGCGAATTTTGTGTTTTTTCAAAAATTATTTATTTATTCATGAATATCTATTTTGTCCCCTTCAAAGTAATCCCCATGAGATATTATACACTTGTGCCAACGGTTTTTCCAATCTTCGCAGCACTTCAAAAAATCATTTTTTTGTATCTTGTTCAGCTCCTCCTTCGATGCCGTCTTTATCTCGTCAAGAGAAGCGTAACGTCGTCCTTTCATGGGCCTCTTCAGTTTAGGGAACAAGAAAAAGTCACAGGGGGCCAGATCTAGTTATGACCCTCTGCCAGAACCAGTTATGACCCTCTGGAGCAAATTTGGGTCGTCGCGGACAGAGTTTAACATCTCATTAGCAATGTTCATGCGATGCTGTTTTTGGTCACAATTGAGCAATTTTGGTACGAATTTCGCGTAAAAATCGAAGACGATCCAAAACACGTGCAAGCAAAGCAGCTGTCAACAATTAACTGAACATTCAAAATGGCCGAGCTTGTCGGCATAAGTGAGAGACATGAGTACCAACATAACGCCACAAAAAATTCGAAATTCGAATATACGTAACCAGCGAAAATTCAAAATTCGCGATACTTTTTGAACACACCTCGTATGTTGTGTTGGTCCGATCTGGGTGATTTTCACTACACACATAACATACATAATAAGTACCAAACCTGTATAACTGTACGTTCCTAGCTTTTTAATTGCAAAATTTATTGCCCAAACCCCATTTATCGAAACTATCGATTGTATGGGAGCTATGCGTTGTATTGCTCCGATCTTGCTGGTTCCGACAAATGATGAATGCTTTACAAAATGGCTGCCTCTTACCAAATTTCATCGAGATATCTCTAAAACTGAGGGGCTAGTTTGCGTTCAAACAGACGGACGGACGGACAGACGGACATGGCTTAATCGACTCAGCTCATCGCCCTGATCATTTCAGTATACTTATTGGTGGGTCTATCTCTTCTTCTTCTTATGCTAACAAACATCGGACCAAAGTTATAATAACATTTCATGTTCATGAAAGGTATAAAAATGTCATTATCGAGAGTCTCTGGTCCAAGACCGTCACTTTTGATTTGAATTTTTAGGTTATATTTTGCGATTCCTTAACTTTTCGAAGTGCAAAGCGACGGCAAAACGACGTAAATTTTATAATCAAAACTATTCCATCTCAATTTAATTTTTTAAGTTTTGCTTGATATTATTTAAGATTGTATTGTTCAAGAAATTTAGTATCTAGCTTTATTTAAACCTTAGCATTTATTAAACCTTCAGGGTTAATTAAGAGAAGGCAATTAATTAATTAATTTTCAGCGCATTTTTGCCTTTTTTGTTCATTTTTGAGGATGTTTAAGGTCAGCAAAAATCCGGACTCTACTTGCAAGTACGCACCACTCTGCACTTTTTAAGCCTAGAAGGTGCTGAAATTTATTTTGTATTTATGTTTGTAAATTAAATTTGACCCTGGACTGTATTATTTGTATTCAATTTAATAAATAGTTCAAAATATAATTACGGCTAACTTAATTATGTATGGACATACATAATATAAAGAAAATATTTAAATTAACCAACTTCAGTGCATTTGAATATTTGTATACGCAAAGCACATACATATCTACACACACCGCAACAACAAGAACACATACATATACACATACACAAAGTATGTGCGTAGGATAATATGTTGCTAACTGAAACAAACTGTTTGCTACAAAATATGATAAATAATATTGAATACGTTAGCGATTTCTAATTGAGTTGGCTTTAAATACTTAAGATGAAACTTTAAAAGAATGTACGAAATGAAAGAAATAAATATAAAAATAAAGCAAAAGAATAATTTAAATAAATATAAAAGTAATTGTCAATATATAAAAGAACAAAACTGCGTTTTTATTACAAAAATCCAAAGTTGTTTTAAGGAAACCCTTAAATAATTATTCTCTTCGCACAAACTTTTGAGTAAGTAATAATAAATGGAATGTCACAACGGAGCGACAAACAAATACAATTGCAATTTATTTGGCTGAGAGCTTCTTATGGAAAAATAATTTGGTATCTACTTCCGTATGGCACGGCGCGGTTAGAGGAAAAGTTTTGCGCCTTCTTTATTCACAATCGCCTTGTCCTGCGTAACGCTACGCTTCGGTGCGTTGTTGCGCTTATGCCGAGTGAGATGCAGCTGGAACAGCTAAGCTCATTCTCAGCACCCTAGCGTTTGAGGAGATAGGACAACTCTTGGCCACCGGCAGGCTCTGAATGAGTCGTTAAGCTTTGTAGACTACTTCTTTTAAAATGCCGCCATCCAAGGGCGCTACCTTTCAGGGCAAATGAGGTTCACTCTAGCTCAACCTCGACCTTAACACCAAAAACTTGTAACAAAACTTTTCATAGCAACGAGACTTCGTTTCTGCTGTTATTGTCCTCAGAAACACATAAATATAGCACCATAATTAGAAATCGAATGACTTGAACCATTTCCAATGTGTAACAGAAGTGTAACGAAGGTCTATGTAATAAAACCGCCGGAACCGTAAGCTGGAACGAAACATTGGATGCAGAAACGAAACCTGAAATGCTATCCCTGTAACAAAATTGTAACAAAACATTTCTGTATAGAAACAAATCTAGAAATGTTTCAAGTCTTCGAAACTGTATAGAAACCTAAGGTATAGAGCTAATACTTGTATCGTTTCTTGCGTACCGAAACTGTAACAAAACCCTATGGTTTCTGCTAGTGAGTTGATGTTTATAATTATGTATACATTTACCATTTTTAATTAACCACAAATTCTACTCATTTTAAATGTTTAATCCCGTAAAGTTTTGTAAGACATTTTGAAGCAAAAAGCGATTCAAATATTTTTTTTTTTAAATATCAACTGTTTTGCCGCTGAAAACCTATTGATAGTGATGATAGTGTAAATGTGTTACAAACCGGTGCGTTATGATCTCTTCTCTATTGAAACACTGTACAATCTACAATGTAAAGTTTACATGTACTGTCACTATTATAATTTTGATTATGTTTAAGTTTTATTTCTATATCTGGCTTTCCTGTTACAGTTTTGTTATTTCGGTATAGGTTTTGTTTCTGCTGGAACAGTTCGAAGGAAATTGTTACTAGTTTTGTTCCAAAGGAGTATAGTTTCTCAGTTTCGTTACACGCTTCGGTATATCATGTAACAATACAGTTTTGTTTCGTTACTTACCTCTGGAACAATAACGAAACAGAAACGCGTTACAAGTCCCTGCTTAATACCATAATAACTTAAACTCTTGCTTTTCTCGACTGAATTCCGACGTAGATAAAGTTGGGTGGTTTTCGCACAATACATATCATTTCTAATTGCTCATTAGGATTTTCAGACTTCTCTAAAACCAAACTGCTTGTGCCTCGACCCTTTACAAACATATAGCTTTCTAGGCTTTCTATCGGAAGGGATCAATACAACAACTATATACCAGTCATACCGTGGGTTTCATAGTATCAGAGCCTGAAAATTGTGCGCCAACACCCAGCCACACGACCGCCACATCTGTCCATCTGCTATTGTCTGCCACACAGTTCGCTATGGAGCATTTTCAATTAAAATTTGCAGTTGGAGCTGCAACATGCTATGCCACACCTTCTTACTTTAGCGTCGTAACTTTTTGCTATGCGCTTTGCTAGTCTCAACAAAATATGGTTTTGTGTTGCACAAATTTTCAACTTTTTTATACAGCTCTAGGCGCTACGCAGAAGTGCTTTGCTCCTTAATACTGGTTTCACCTCCTCGCTGTCTATACCCTTATTGTAGTGCATATTGTATTGTCTACTGTCATCCGCTCAATTGTACCCCCGGAATAGTAGTGCGTCCGTAGACCAGCTGTCTGCATTGGCACATAAATTTTGCAGCGCATAAAGCAAACAATTATCGTCGCTCGCTCTTTGCAAACGTATTTTTGGTCCCTTTTTTGTGGTTTATTGCAAGCAAGTAGGTTGGCTTTGTGAGTACGAAACGTTTGTCGTGCTTTCTGTAGCACTTCCTTCCTAAAAAAATGGGATGTGCCTATTTACAGTATTGTGCAAAAAAGTGGAAGTGCTTATAACTGAATCGAAAATGTTATAGTGTAGTCAAAGCAAGGCCTTTCGCATGCTTCGTCATACAAAAGTGGACGTAGGTTAAAAGCTCATACACGGCTGTAGGGTCTCTTATATCTCACTGTCAACCTGTTAATCCTCCATCATCTTATGAGCACTGTCAACTCAAAAAACATATTTGAAAGACCGATAAGCCCGGTGAGTGCGTGTAAAACTTTCGAAGTCTTCAAATAGACCACCTTGCTTCTATTGGATTTACATTCACTTCTTTTTATACCTTTACCTATTCCTCTTAATACTGCATGAGGAGCCCGACACACTCTAAATTCAATTTATTCGATCCAATCTAGAAAAATATAGAAATATTTAACTGTACATTCTCGATATAATATTTCACTATATCTGAACTTTTATTCCTGTGCGGAAAACAACTCTCTTTATGGGCCGACAATCGCTATGCGAATAGCTGATAACACCCCGGCCAGGAACGTATTCCTATCGACAACGCCTTGGGCAGCAAAATTTAAGAAAGCAGAACCCCACATGTAAAGCATTTAGATGACGACTTTGAATTACTTGGTTTTTTCAAATAAGCGCCATTTGTTGCGAAGAAGATATGACGAGTTGCTTAGGCCTTGAGTACCATTTAGTGATATTGATTACCGAGTAAAGTGAAGTGAATTTTGTGACGGTATGAAGCTCAACTATCCAAAATCTCTTTGACAAAAGATGGATTTCTTTGTATATCTGTGTAGCGAATAGATTAGGGATATGCATTAATAGATGTACTGTACGCTCCGGTAGTAGCACCCTCTGAGATCAAGCCGACTACTGCGGGTAGGATTTGGACCGCAGTGGACCTTTGGATGGTTAATTTTAGTCGTATCTTAATATAGTGAAACCTTACGTAGGCCCGTTACCCGCTGTATGTCCTGTAGTAACCACAAATGGCGACATTTGGAGGAGCAGGTTTAATTTCATATGTTCTTACATTGAAATGAGATTTATCATCATTTGTCAGGGAGATGGTTCTACTTAAAACAGTTATCTACTTGGACGTCCGGGGATTTAAAGTTCAGTTCCCAAGTGAAGTTTTGGGGTCATAATAAGACATCCCGTATCAATCCTTAATGCAGTTCTCTGACAGGTCTTCAACATCATCCAGAACGTGCTTGCTAAGCATGGCTACCATATCAGCTACGAGTGCTCAAGACCGTTTATTCGCCAGTACCCCAGCCAGTGACCAGTATTTTGTTGCAACTGTGTACAAATAAATTTTTGGATGGTTTAGGTCGTTGATAGGGTGGTCCAAGATATGCTAAACTGTTAGATTCATCACCTCACCATAGCATCAAAAGTTAGCGAAGGGAATGCAAGCATGGTTGTGATGCTAGGAGTGTACCTTAGACGCCAAAGCAGAACCAGAAGGTCTTATCCCAGTCAATTTGCGAGCAACCATCTATACCAAGTTCGGTTTTATCAAATACACGCAAGTACCAAAGTAAGCTGAAGTTATTGTGTATCTGTGCAAAGGTCTTGTGGATGAAAGGTTCCCTATACTGCTGACTTGCACTACACTGTATGTGAGTAGATATGTATGGCACTGGTTATTATAATTTGGGTAAGTGCAGCTTGCTCCTGAATTTGTTATAAAGTTCAAACAATACTGCAGCCAAAGGAATCTGTGGAAGTATGTTCGTTTATTGTTTGGTTTATTGCAGACTTGCGATGTCTTTGCTTTTGTTTAGAGCATAACATTGAAGCTGCCGCATTCAATTGCGCGCACTTTTTATAGGGTAAACAGCCAAAAAAGTTATAATCTTGGAGAAATGTAAGCTAAAATTTTTGTTAAGTAATGGAATGTTATTGTAATTGTATAAGTGCTAGTTTTGTAATTATCATGCGATTGTTGAATAAATTACGAAAAGTGAAAACAGAGGAAGTAGACAATAACGGAATTCGCAATTAAATGCAAATCACTTTGCGGTAAGTGATACCTATACTACGAGAATACAGAAAATGAATGTGTTTATGAGACAGTATCGGAATAAAGAAAAATCAGGCTGGTTTTTGTTTGTATTTTAAAAAGCTATGGTATAGCGGGCGCTATACTGGCTTACCCTCCCAAGTAATAACCTATCAGCATCTCTCCGATCTTCCAGATTTAAGTGCATTACTCAGGTATTAATGCACACGGCTACCTTTAAAGGCCTTCCGGCTGATGGCAGAAGACACCAGCAAGCCATTCAAGTAGAAGATACGTCAAACCGTCTCTAAAAGGGCACCTGTGAATTGCTGCATCTCGCCTGTTATTGCAATCGTCAGCAAAACTACTAACCTTTCTATTTCAGGAAAGCTAAATGAGCCAGACTTCGAGAGTCATAAAGGAGCTCCTCAGCTTATCTTCCCATTCCGTCTGCAGCGAGAGAGTGGGAACAATTGTTCCGAAAGACCATAAATTAGTTCTCGGGTAGCTACTTTCCTTCAGCTAGAATAAAGGAAATTCGACTGAATTTCCCCGCCGAAGATACAACCGTGTCCAGAAAACGTGATCAAGTGCGCCATTTCTACCTAGGTGACATCCAAATAAATGATAGCAATACGAAGGTAAGACGGCTGGCAAACCTCTTTGCTGATTTTGGCAAATTATGCTCCATGGTCAAGTCTCTGTCAAACCCGAAAAACCCCAAATATAAAATCTATAATTTCTTGAGAGATAAGGCTTTGTTGGATTGAAAGCAAAGCGCTAGCGCTTTCTGTCGACAATATATACTGCATCCTTCAAAGAGATTAACGGCTAGCAGGCGAACCAAGCAATAAATTGCCACGCATCCACTGTCGCACCACATGAGGGGTTTAGGTGGCCATCAGGAAGGTCCAAAATCCCTTGGCCCAGATGATGCCAAAGCATCTCGGCTGTGAGGCAATGAGCCATTGAATGGTTGTATTTAAACCCTACTCATACCCGAAAAATTAGACCATGCAATGGTATCACCGAAACTAACGCTGGAAATCTAGCCCGGAAAGGGGAGACATATAGGCCGATATCTCTATCCACACCACTAGAAAAGCCGTGGGAGATACTTCGACTCCCTAACTATACCGCCCACCTTCGGCTAACCGAAAACCATGACTTTCAAAATCAATCAGACAATAGCAATATAAACTATAGAAGACCCAACCATAGCCTTTGAGACATTCATTCATACATTCTTGAAGAATATAAAAGATACAACTCTGTTTCCACTAGTCTTTAAAGATGGACCGACAATACAATGAGCTGCTGGCATGTATCTGTGAAGTTTATTTAGAAAAAGTTTTGATCATTTCCTGCTATGACCAAGGCCCTCCCGTTAATGATCTGTGCTCTAAAATAAACCCCCGATCCTATTGACAAGGACGGAAACTTCGACCAGCTTACTAAAAAAATTGTTAGGTCCAGCCTGGTCATACAGGCATAAACACCACCTGACACCATCTGTCGCTAGCCCCTGCTGATTAGGGGTTTAAAATATGTCCGAGGTGGGCATACCGGTAGTAAGAGGCGACTAATATGCACCAAGGTAATGGTGTGCAACTCGATGGTTGATCAACGGATATGACGCCCCTCATCTCTCATTACCCATCTCCTCCCTTAGGAAGCCCGGCAGTCCAAAAGTTTTTCCGGCCTCGTATGTCCACTTTTCCACCTACCATCTTGTTAACTCTTCGACGGCGCAGTCTCTTCTAACACGAATTTATTTTTGGTCCAACCCTATTTGAAATGACTTTTGTTCACTCCCATAAGCACCATCATATACTCAAGCACTTACCGAGCCACTAGTAAAAAAATCATGGAAACCCTATGCAAAGTTTTTCTGTGTGAATGTTAGCTCAAGTGAAAGGCATATTGACAACAAAGACCACAGTTCTTGTAAATTAAGCGAACAAAGCGTACACTGTAAAGAGCTTTCAAGCAAAGCATGAGGACAAAGGAATAATGGTATAAGATTGAACTTGCTTGCAATAAGCTTTTCACAATCAATATTCCTACTAATTATATCAATAAGAAACGCCATTAGAATGCAAAGTTTTGTTCAGCTTTTCAAGATAAGGCAGACCTTTCATTTTTACTGCTAAAGTCAGAGGGCCTAAATGGAATATCCTCTTAGCTAGAGCATCAGAAGCCGCCGTAGTTTTGTTCTGCCTTGCAATCTGCCGTGCTTAAAAAAGACGTAAGTTCAAATGTAGTTTGGATGTAGGGAGCCGGAATTTATTGAAAAAATATGACGCAGACTGTGAAAGGTAAAAATTGCTTATTAGCATTTTAAAGAGAGGCCTGAGGGAAATTGAGGAAAAGCTCAAATCAAGCACAGCTTTCGCATCTACCTTGCCAGACGATACCATTGTATTTGCATCTCGTAGAAGACACAGCAAACAGTCACGATTCAAGTGATGAGGTAGCCTTAATACGTAACCTCTGTCGGAAGAGAGGGACGACGTAGAAAATTACATATTCTACGCACACTGTGCTATGGCTGGTAAAGGGATGTGTTCGGTCCTTCGCCAATAGATAGGTGTCCGACAAGCTTCCAGCGTTTTAGATGCTCGAACGATTCGAGGATTGTTGTTGTCGTGGTACCTTCTAGGTCATGTCACCCCTCCTTCCGTAATTAAGGAGAAGATGGGGAATGAGAGGTGAGAGGCATCATATACGTAGATCAACCATCGAGTTGCTCGTCATTACCTTTGTGCATTTTAGTCGCCTCTTACGACCGTTATGCCTACCTCGGGCATATTCTAGCCCGCAGGGGGGTTCAGAGATCGTATCTTACACCTGCTATCTGAGAGCTCAAGTCAACCCACCGGAGTGGATGAGCAGTGGAAGCATATATGATTTGACAAGAGGTATAGCGTACGAAATTATATCACAACTTCGGCGACTGACGGAAGGATTTAAACCCGTGGCTACTCCTGTAGAAATGAGACGGGCAAAATGGTGACCGATGTCCGTAGAGTTCGCAGATACCCAGAGAATATGAAGGGCTCCACTCCACAACGGAAAATGATAGAACTAATGTTTGCCACCCGACTATGACGAAGTGAGAATAGCAATATCCAGATTGGAAAACAGCAAAGCGAAAGATGCTAATGAATTTCATGCTGAGCTGTTATTAGATGTACGGAGGCGGGGAGCTGGTAGAAAGCATGATCGAATGAATGCTCTGCCCAACTCATAAATAGAGTGATCCTGCAAACTGAGTCAACTATAACAGTAGATGGGTCACTTATCGTACCAGTCCTGCTTTATGGTGCAGAGGCTTATTCTCGGGGAGAATAAGAGAGAGAAAGGTTCTTCGAATGACTAATGGACCTATGTGTTGGGGACGACGAATTGCGCTAATGAATGAAGATGATCGCATGGGAGTACCTAGCTGCGACCGATTTGCAATCTCGTGGTGTTTCCATCTAGCACAGCGAAGAAAAGACTTTCGTACTATGTTGGACGGCTGAAGCCGCTTAGATGGTTGGGCGCCATTTCAGTAGGTAAGTGAATAAGATATGCCTGCCATAAGAGGTAAGTAAACTCTACATTGACCCATGTTTAGGGGTCAACGAAATCGTTCCCGCGACAGTTGGCATAGTACCACAAGTTTTTAGTCATATCAGTCAAAGGACTACCAATATCGGTATTACATTGTTTGGTACTTCACGTCATACTCCATGAATGGAATGAAGTCTCTACGATCTCAGACAGCATCTCAATCGAAGGTAACTACTTAAGCCAAACTACCGTCCCGTCACATGACCGAAATAGATAAAACTGGATGTAGAGTGAAAGTCTGAAGCCTCGTTGACGTCATTAGAATATCTCTATAATTCGCTCAACTGCAACTCGGGCACAATAATATATAGTTTAGGAACTAATATAAAATAAAATATATGTAGGTACAGATCGACCCGCATCGTAGACCTAACATTTTATATTGCTGATGAAGTTGTTATTTTAATACTTACATACATCCAAAAAACGTCTACGCAAACAAAGACATTGTGAGTTAATCCTCCACTTATTAAGTGATCAATGATTTCGGAAATTGTGGCAAAATCTATTGATATAATACAAAGAATGTTGAGTGAGGATTTCCTTAGCTTTTTTTTCATTTTTTTTTTTTTAAGTACTATAAGTTTCGTTTAAGAAAAATTATGATAACTGAACGGGTATACAAGGTGGGCCTCCCAAAGCTATGTTAGACAGAGTTACTGTTCATTCACTTTTTGCTCCACAAGCCCATTCCATTCACATTACCAAATCGATGACAAACAATCTATCAATCAAAATTATATATATATTTTGCTAGAAGTCTAAGGGCCGGTTTCACCAACGCGACTAAGACTAAAACTAAGTCGTGACTTAAGTTAGCACAGATTCGAGACTAACTTACTTTTGGGTTTCACCAACTGAGCGACTCAAATAATTTTGAACACAACAACCCGAACAGCTGTTTTATGCATAGTAGTATTTTTTCATACCAGACAACACTGCGATCCCAATACCCCAGTGCGAAATGGGCATGTGTTGCCATACACTATGGAATGTATTGATCTTGCACCCATTTCTCTTTAGTTGGAAGGTACTAAATTTAGCGCTTAATTAAAAACGATAGTTTCGTAATGGTTGCATGCTAGAAAACAAGCGTTTACATGCATCTACGCATACGCCGTCGAAGTTATGCTTAGGAGCATTGCTGACATTTAGGTTTTGAACGACAGCAACACTGACTTAGTCGAGAATAAGTCAGCTGGCAGGCCGACTAAGTTGTGACTTAGTTAAGTTAGATGGTGAAACCGCCCCTAAATCTTTTCAGAAATACCATCAAAATGTATGTATGTATAAGTTTAAGTATTTGCAGTATTTAGCGTTCACTTCCTTATCCTATCGCCCATAAAATCAACCAAACCAATACGTTAAGTGGACTACAAGCTTTTTTGTTGTGTGTTTGCTGTTGATATTACTTAACTACAAAAAATAATTTATTTTGGCGCGTGATTAGAATGTTGAAAGGATTATGTTTTTCAGAAGTTGTCCCATAACTGGCATATTCTCTTTTTAACTAAAAAAAAGTATGTATTTATGTGTTGATCAGACTTATTTGAGTGCAAACATAATTTAATAAATAAATTATTTCAAATAAAATAAACTTTACTTATCAACTTAAGGCAATTATCCCTTTAAGATCGTGACATAGTAATAATAACAATAATAATAGTGTGGTGCTATACCTCCGGGGAGATTGAGGTCAAAAAAGATTTAAATTTCAAACCAAAAACAATGAATTTCAAAAAAGATGTGTAATGGACGAGGCAATGGTTGCGGTTGAATGTTTTAAATGTGCTTAATGTTGAATGGCATGTCGTTATTATTGTTTAGTTTAAAATAAGATATGATTGTAAAGTAATTATAAGAAATGTGTGCAAGTGACAGTTTATAAATATTTTCGTTTTAGATTATTCAATAACTTGTTCATTTCTGTTTTCGGCTTTATGTTAAGGTAAGCCAGACAAAAAAACTCTGTATAATTAAACAAATAGATAGTAATATAAACAACGATAAATAGAATAAAACAACTGTTTTTTGTGCTCTTGTCTGCAGCACGCTTAAATCTTTAGGTTCAGCTTGGGAACTATCTTACTAATATAGACTTCTTTTTCAGTTAGGCTTAAAATTGGAAGGCCAAAAAAAAAATTCGCATTATTACATCGAAACATTTGAAGCTTAAAAACGAAGGAGTCAAACGACAATAAAATTTTTTATTTTATCAACATTTTATTCCAAAAATATATATTGCATATATCACATCTTTTATGATTCGGAAATGTATCCTTAAATACTCGTATAATAAAAATCCATTTTTTTCCATTTATTAAATAGACAAAATCGAAGAGCACGTCGGAGTTGTCAATAATATTGACACAATGAACAAAAAATCCAAGAGCTATGACAGATTCCGCAGGATGGCGATGCTTGGTTATCGATATGGTGAAATGAATAGAGATAGGCTCAGAGCATGCCGAAATAATAAAATCTATGCCGGTTGTCTCTAATTTTTGGTCTTTCTATTCCATTAAAAACTTTGAATAATTACTCAAATTATTAAAAATCAATCAAATCAATTTATAGTCGTCAATATTGTATAGTGAGAATTATTTATCCACAAAACCTAATGAGTTCCATTTACATATTGTTCAAAGTGAAATATCTAGGGCTGCACAACGATATAAACGAAAAGTCTCGTTTCGTTGAAGTTAGCTATTTGGTATAACTTATATAAAGTATTATTGCTAAATCGTTTTGGTTCCCAAAAGTAAGGTAGATAGGTGTTTAAGTTACAAGTTTCATGGAAATTTTCATTTATAGCAAATGCTTCTGTTTTATTGATGTATATTGGAACGATTTTTCGTCATCCCTTGTCAAATTTGGTTTTGAGACAAACCGGTTTCGGCGTTGTGCCATCATCAGTGTCGATTTTCGTTCTGATCTGTTGTGGTCGTTTGTCTTGTATTTATAGTAGGTAGCAGGTAACGTCAGCATGGGTGTCTGTTTGTGTACGTGTGTGCATGTGTTGTGTGTGTACATTCAGAAACGGGGGTGGTTTCTCATCGATCGGTTTTTTGTGTGGTTGACTGAGGCAGGTAAAAGTTGGTAATTTTTGTTGATTGACCTTTTTTGCTTGTTTGTTGTTTTTGATCTTTTGCTGTTTTGTGCTTATTTGTCGGTGCGTGTGTGTTTGTGGTACCTGAGTGGTTGCTTTGTTTTTTGTAAACCAATTTTAAAGGTTCGAATATTGTGTCGGAAACAGTGTTTGTCTGTTCGTTTATTATTCTACCGTCGAATGTTTTTTGTTTGTAGATTTCCATGTTTTCGAGTACGTTCAGACGTCGGCCTTTTGCTTGTACATGTAGGACCTTGACTGTTTTAGTAGATAAACTCAGGAGAGACCTTAGAGAACAAAAAAGAAACAATGGAGAAGAAAGTACACAAACCTGGACGACAATGACATATACTGGAAGGGCAACATATAAATTAGCAAATTTCCTTAGAAAATACAACATCAACACAGCGTTCAAAACATCGGACAATTTAGGACGGAAGCTAAGAACCAAAACTAACTCAGAAGATCCGTTTAGCAGCCATGGTGTATACAAGCTCACTTGTGAATGCCAGCACAGTTACATAGGACAAACCGGACGACAAGTAAGAACGAGGTTCAGAGAACACATTAGAGATTACAACAAAAAGATACGGAATCCAACCATCATACCAGAGTCCAACTTTGCGAATCACATGGCGGAGAATAAATGCCCCCCCGGAAACATCAAAAAAACAGTCAAGGTCCTACATGTACAAGCAAAAGGCAGACGTCTGAACGTACTCGAAAACATGGAAATCTACAAACAAAAAACATTCGACGGTAGAATAATAAACGAACAGACAAACACTGTTTCCGACACAATATTCGAACCTTTAAAATTGGTTTACAAAAAACAAAGCAACCACTCAGGTACCACAAACACACACGCACCGACAAATAAGCACAAAACAGCAAAAGATCAAAAACAACAAACAAGCAAAAAAGGTCAATCAACAAAAATTACCAACTTTTACCTGCCTCAGTCAACCACACAAAAAACCGATCGATGAGAAACCACCCCCGTTTCTGAATGTACACACACAACACATGCACACACGTACACAAACAGACACCCATGCTGACGTTACCTGCTACCTACACTCTAAACTTTTTTGTTGAATTTTACAACGATGATATCAGTAAATTTTTGTTGACTCTCTCACTGTTGCTTGAAATTGCAATCATTTCTGTTTATTTTAGGCTTTAAGTCGCAAAAGGAATAAATTTAAACACAAATTACAGCAAACTTTCATTTCACAGCTGAAAAAGAACATAAAATGGTGCAAACTTTTTTTTGCGCACAAAAAATACGAAATAAACAAACCCTTTGTTGCGTGAAGCTGAAGCGCACAGTCAAATATGCGTAATTCCTCTCAGCAAGCGCTTGTTGAGTAGCGCTCTCTCTGGTTTGAAATACATTTCAGTTGAAAGTGTTGCGGTAGCGTGCATGTGCGCAAAAGAAATAAAATATATTAAAATAAATAAATATAATAAAATAAATAGATAAATAAAATATTGTTAGTGTTAAGTAATTGAAATAGAAATAATAAGAAAAATGTTCAAGTGCAATACATGCAAAAGTGAATTTGCTAGCTTTATAAATTATCATCGACACTTATACGCCCATAAAGACGCGCGCGATTGTATTTTTGTTTGTTTGTGTGGAGAATGTAAAAAGACATTTTCCAACTACAATAGCTATACAGTGCATTATTCGCGAAACCATCATGTAAATAAAGTGTGCTACAAAAAACGCGAAGGAAAATACGAATGTAGTGTAACCGGTTGCAAATATATTGGATGCGGTGTTAAGGAAATTTATGTGCATGTGTTAAGACATTTTCATTTTAACAAATATGTTAGTTGTCCAATGCCAATGTGCTCTAAAATTTTTTTGAAAAAATCCACCTTTCGGTCTCATTTCCATCGAAAACATCGGAATGAAAACGATACAACATCTGCCGAAGTAGCAGACCTTCCTTCCTTACTTCCTTTTTCATCGAAAGAAAAAGACGCCACAACTTCCCAAGTAGTCGAAGCCACAAATCAAATTTCATCTGTCTGTGACTTGAATGAAGTAGCAGACGTTCCTCGCAGCACTTCCACCAATTGCTTTGCAAATATTTTGATAGATTTGAAATGCAAATATAATGTTTCTGAAGCTTGTTTGCAATTTTTGTTTTCAGAGCTTTCCTCTTTAATTACAACAAATACGTCCGATAACATGGCGCAAATAAAGCAAATATTCGCTAACCACACTACCAGTATATCGGGAATAGAACATGAAGTTATAAGAATCTTCACTCAATCGAAGTTGTTGCAAGATGTACACAACTTAGCTTCAAGGTGTAAACAAAAAAATTTCTTTTCAGGAAACATTGAACCTAAAGAAATTTTTCTTGGCCTTGATAATTATCATAATGCATGTTCCTATCATTATATTCCACTTTTGGAAACATTGAAATCTCTTCTGAACGACGAAAAATATTTTGAGGCCTTTTCCGAAGTAAAGGAGTCGAGAACCAATGTATATTCTGATTATAATAATGGATATGTTTATCAAAATCAATCTTTCTTTTCACGCGAAAAACGCATTGAGCTGCTGATTTTTCAAGATGCTTTCGAAGTGTGTAATCCCTTAGGCTCAGCAAAACAGAAGCACAAGCTGATAGGTTTTTATTTTATTATCGGAAATATACATTCCAGATATAGATCAGTAATAAATAATATTCAGTTGATTTTATTGTGCAAGGAAAAGTATGTGAAAATGTTTGGATTTCAAACTGTTTTGAAGCCTCTATTGGATGACCTCAAAATATTAGAATCAAAATATTGAGGTACAACTAAATGCAAAAACTTTAACATTTATTTTTATTAACTAATAAGTAAATTTCAGTTGGGAACAACAATTGAGGAAATAAAAAGCGGAAGAAATATATTAACTCCTTGGATATCAACAATTTGTAAGTTTTTTTTAATAATCAGGCCAATTATGAACAGTTCTCGCAAATTCTTTTGCCGATTTTACCCGGCTTTTGGATAAATATTTGGGTATTTACCCATTATTACCTTATTTTACCAGGTATTTACCATTTGGGTATGTAACCTTTTCTCATCTCTATGGATATCATAATTTTGGTGTTGAATCTTTTTTTATTTTAAAAATGAGAAATTCTCAGACAACTTTTCAGAATC
Organism: Merzomyia westermanni; assembly: GCA_949987695.1. Classification (NCBI taxonomy): domain Eukaryota; kingdom Metazoa; phylum Arthropoda; class Insecta; order Diptera; family Tephritidae; genus Merzomyia; species Merzomyia westermanni. Next base: position 129,755,050 of record OX465288.1, on the reverse strand, counting down.
AGCCTGAATATTTTCAAGATTTTGGTTTTGTCTGCATCACATTTTTTGTATTTTTTAGATACATCTCTTTCAAATGAAACAGACCCGGTTTCGTATATATGGCTAGAAGGCGAAATTACGACTATAGATATTAAATATGATATCGTTGATTTAATTTTATGTCTTCTTTGCTATTATTATATTTTTAATATAGAATACCCTAAGGATATTTCGCAAACTAGCGAGTTTTTGATGAGATTTCTATTTAAATTTTACCCATCACAAGTAAGAGGCAGAAAAAAACATATAAATAATTTAAAAAAAATTATGGCACTGATTTCGAAAATTGAAAAGGTTCCTGAAATTTAACATAATAATACATAAATATGTAAAATTTAATAATACATAAATATGTAACATTTCAATTAATTTTATTTGTCCTATTTTGGTGCTATTGATATGCACAACACTATATTTTAAACCTATGTATGTATAGTCCTTCATTTTAATGTATGAATGCATGTATTTGCTTATTTTTAACATGAAATTAAATTCTTTTGTTAATTTACTATATTTCCTGTTGTTTTAATAAAAAAATAAAATAATTTTCATCCTTATAACCTTCAAATTCCAGCAATAATTTAATTCTTTTCACAAATTTCGCTCTTTTTTTTAAAGTATGTGTACATATAAGTACATGTTTCAAAAAAAATTGCTAAAAATCAGACAATTCCTTTAGCTGCTTAGGACTAGTATTTTTCTATACTAAAATGAATGAACTACAAAACTGCATACTCGGAAAAAATCGAAAAATTCTTTTTCAAATTTTCTCCAATTTTCCAAAAAGCTGTTAACCTTAATTTGCAGTAATTGTATTGAATTTTTACACATATGTACTTTCATAAAATAGCGAAATTTTTTAAAAGAAGTTATTCTTGCTGGAATTTGCAATTTTAATGGTGGCCCATTTTGACTGTGAGCTACTGTATATTTTCAAATTAAACATTTTTGGCTTTAAACATAAAAATAAGTGAGAGAGAGCGCGCAGAAAGTGCTGCAAATTCAAGCAGCTGTGTGTGTATGGAATTACACATTTTTCGGTTTAACCAATCAACAAAAAAATGCGTATATTAACATGCGTGAATTTAGACATAAACAGTCGGTAATCTGTTGCCTACCATTATCGCTGTAAAATTCAACAAAAAAGTTTAGAGTGTACTATAAATACAAGACAAACGACCACAACAGATCAGAACGAAAATCGACACTGATGATGGCACAACGCCAAAACCGGTTTGTCTCAAAACCAAATTTGACAAGGGATGACGAAAAATCGTTCCAATATACATCAATCATTCACCCTGTCGGAAAAACAACAAAACAAAATAAAACCGCTTCTGTTTTACTTGGGATGTCTGAATCAAATTGCCCTATTTGGCTCATTAGTTTGTTTTGTAAATTACCATCATTTTTAAATTCTGCTGGCTTGTTCTTTTTCTGAAACTCACGAAATTGTTCTTCCGCAACAAATGACTCTTTTGGTCATTTGCAATTATAAAATTGCAAAAAATGCGCCTATCACTAGCACACCATATGACCCATGTTACACAATAATATTATAGAATTAATTCAAATATTGAAACATTTTTTTTTTTTTTTCAGAATAATAAAATGGTTATAATTTCTTTTTTTTTAACAAAGAAATCCTTTTTTTCGTTTACCGATTAACGTTAATATTATTGATAAACGAAATGAAAAAAGATTTTTTTTATAAATCTAACGTTAATTTTCAGCCCTGGAAATATCTTAAAAAGAAAAGTTAAAACAGATCGTATATGTGATCGTATATCTGATTCACATACTTTTCTGTAAAAAGTTATCAAAATATAAAATTTTCAAGTAGTTTTTTTTTGGACCTCAGCCAAACAAATCCACCTTCGTAATTCGGCTTCATCCAACAGCACCCTGAAAATGCTCAAAGCCGCTCTATTGTATGAATATTTATCAAAAAAATCCATAATTTCAATTGGAAGCCCCAAGTCATCAACGGCCTATGGTTTTCAGCTCAATTGGGCCATTCCTTTTCTGCCAAAGTTGTTTATCTACAGGTGACTGGAGCGGATTTTCTCTGTCCGATAACATGACATAGCCACCGAAAATACTGGTCGTAAACTCACTACGCTTAGCTTCTCCATGAGTAAAGCTCATACCACGCATCGGTACATTACCTTCGACACACTCCGTTGGCATCACAGAAAAGGCAATAAGTCTTCCGAAGTACTTTTTGCTCGAACACACTAAGGACCTCTTTTTTTTTTGGAAAGCGGCAGCGATTCCGTGGCTGGAAGTCTAAAAATAACCTGTTGGTAAGAGTTATGCTTCATTGGTGTTCCCAGAACTTGCACTTCATCCTAGCAGATCGTACCTGTACCATTAACTCTACTGATCGAACCAGTTCCTACAGCATCAGATTAATGAAAGCGCAGGGTTGAGAGCCGCATTATACAACAAATTAATTTTTTGGATGACTAGGAGTAGTAGTGTTGTCATTCTTTGAAAAACTAGATAGTTAGTAGGTCGTTTATAGACTCTCTATCCATTTGAAGACGGGATATGCCATTGTCAACACATTCTAGTTGATTTCAGGTAAGTATTTTTCATGGTCAGTGGGCCCACTATTCACGCGATACTTATCAGCCCTAAAAAGATCTTGTAGGAAACAAGCTACATTTGAAAGGATAAGTTCTGTACGAAATAAAAGGGTTGACCTCAACGGGGCATAAACCAATCGCTCTTAAATTGTCACACGAAAGACAACTAAGAGTGTATCTCACACTTATGAAGGAGCAAATACATGGGTTTACGATAAAAGAAAATTCGTTTACACTTTTCCTATTCCTTTTGCATGTCCTCCAGCATAAAGTAACATAAATCATGTTAATAGAATAAACTAACATGCGTGTAACGGTTACTTAAAATGGTACACAGACTGCAGCACTAATGTGTAAATTCTTCGTTTATATAACGCGTCAAAGATTAGGAATTTTTTTAATAAGCAAGTAAAGAAAACACCAGTAGAATTCAAATCAGTTAAATTTAGGAACAAGAAATCTAGTCCGCGAACAATCAAACAAGGGGTGCGCAGGATGGTGTCCTATCCTTCCTTTTGTTTAATTTCTATATTTTTCCAGGCTTCCTCCCCCACCAGAGGGAGTCTCTATTGTTTCTTACGCTGACGACTGCACGATTGTGGTCTCCGGTGAGGGCGCCTACATTGATCAGTTCTTTACGAGGAGTAACTGTTACCTTTCCAGCTTCTTCGCCGAGCGAAATCTGACCATGTTTCCGACCAAATCGACGGCGACTCTTTTTACGACATGGAATGCGCAGATGGGGCAAGAGGTAAACGTCCACGCATGTAGATGGTCCGAAATAGCTTCAAAGGTACAGAGCCGCAATATGATCCTCAAGTCACTGGCCGGCAGGGCTTGGGGAAAAGACTAAGAAACATTGTTTGTTACATATAAGGCTATTGGCCGACCGGTTATTGATTACGCTGAGTCCACATAGTCGCCCAACCTTGCTGACACCAACTGGAGGAAGTTGCAAGTCTGCCAAAACAGCGCCATCAGAACTGTCGTTTGATGTCTGCTTGATGTCGAAGTCCCACTTCCATCAAGAGGCCAAAATGCTCAATGTTCGAGAGCACGCGGAACTCTTGAGCAGACAGTTTTTACTGAACTGACACAAACTCACTCATCCAAACTGTTATCCATTGGATAAAGCTTCGCCCTATAGAGACATAAAGATACATCTCCGTAAGCACTATGATGAGATCCGGCACCACATTACCTTGACGTTTGATTTGCGTAACCATAGGCGGGTCCTAAATGACCTCCACACCGAGTCTATGGACAGGTCCCTAAGATATCGGCCTGGGAACCTTGTAATTGATATTCAACCACCTGAAATAAATGAAAATAAAGTCATGCTGCCACAACTTCGTTCTGTACATTGTAACAGGTTACACTCTTACTTATCCAGACTGACCCTCACCATACCAAATACTTGCCCTGCATGTGGTATGTCCCCTCACGGTACTAAAAATCTCTTTATATATTCAATCTTAAAAACTAATTTTTTTTTTTGTAAAAGTGGTGTCACTCAAAAGAAATTTACCTGCTTCTCGCACATAACACCATTTTTATTGATCTACGAGAATTATAAACCGTTGGGCAAGTTTTTGTCCGATTTGTGTATGTTAGAGAAAAACTATCAGGCAACCTATTGTTGATTGTTATATCAAGAGTATTTAAGAATGCTCAAATCGAAAACGGTTTTAATTGTTGCTCGAGCAGTGCCCGTTTTCAAGTTTTTCAAAACTTCTTCATACCAAAAAAAAAAATGCTCGCACTACTTCGGAAGTACTTCCCTGTTTTTCACTAGCCTTTTATAGATTCATATTATCATGTGATAGTACTTCGAGAATGTACAGAATAAAGTGAGATATCTGTGAGACTTTATTCATGGGAAACCCATTTATTCATATATTATTTATATTATTTTTTGCACTTTGGTGTTTGGCGAGGTTTTGCATCTGGTCGATAGATGCATTTTCAAAGGTATCAACGTTATGTACTTTGTAAGCACTACAGCTATGAGGCTACAAGTGTACTGCTTTTGAACGGCACAAATGGGACGTTGGGCCGTATTTTCTAAATCATCTAATTCACAAGGGTTAATGTTACGTCGGTCTAGCCTATAAAACTTTTGAATGTATTAAATGCATATATATCTACGTCCATGCACCCACATATATGATCAACAAATTGTTATTCCCAACATTTTTTACGCCAATATTATTGCTCATATGCTTAAAACTTTGTTGATTTATTAAGCGCTAGCCTCTTCAGCTTGTACACCTTTTTCATTCATTTCTTGTATTTAATTTTGTGTCATTCCGTTTATGGAATACCAAATTAATGTAATGAATGTGACCGTATTTTATTTATTTTTTTCTTTTGAAACATATTCAATTTTGTTTCTTTTTCTCCAATGTTGCCATGGTCCTTTGATCCAAGTGCTATGGGCTACCAGTTGAATGTGTTGAATGAGTGCCCCGAATGAATTGCAAAACGAATGAATAAATGAATGAGGGTGTTTGAATGAATGGCGACGTCCAGTACGATGCGTGCCAACGCGCTTGGGCTCCTTTGATGATGTGTAAATACCAATACACGGCCAGACATACATAATAGGGATGATTCCTAAAATCCCGGAAGTCGTGGGGTCTGATTTTACATTGCCGGTAACTAGAGAGTTAGCTATTATATAACAGTTTGAAAGAGGTGAAGAAATTGCTTTAGAAGCTATTTACTGTCGTTTAATTTTCTAGAAATAATAGTACCGTACTGCTTACTCATACAAAATATTTTGAGAGGTTAACAAATAAACCTTAGAGAGAGACCTGAGAAAAAAAACGGGGTAACAATTGTTCTAAAAAAGAAAACGCCATAACCTTAAAAATATAACAAATAATTTGGTTTTTAAAATGTCATTTTATTTAAAACGACTGTTATTTTATTAATTACGTAGCAAAATCAAATAGGCACAAACATTTTTATTTAAATTTTTGAAATGGATACTCTATGTAAACTCACTTGTTGAGTGTTTACGTTTTTGTTAAAATAAAGGTGGTTATCATGAAAAGTTGAAATTCCTTGTTAATCAAGTTTTTGTTACAAAGTATGTTAAATTTAAATTTTAAAATTATAATACTGAATTCCTCGTTAGTTGTTAGGAAGGTTTAGGTTACTTCAAGCAACACAATAATCAAAAATATTGCTCAGCAAGAAAGAAATTAAGCTAATTTTCATAAATAAATCAAAATACTAAGTTTTTAGTGACATGTTTCCAATCCCGAAAATTTCGCCACCTAAAAATGTACGGGATCGCGAGACTATCATAATTAATACCTACCTGCAGTACCCTGTACCGGTCGCCTGGCAACTGTCCCTTTTGTACAACCAACGGTACCAGTTTTAATAGGCAAATAATATCTAAATCGAAGATTAGTCCTGTTACGGCCTATATCAGTTATCACTACACCGAGCTCTTATAGAGGATATATAGTTCTGTGTTAAATACTAGTACAAAGTTACACAGCGGACGACTGTTGTCACTTCACAGAACAACACCAATTTAGATGCCACATTAAAAATAATGGATGGTTGATTTGCAAAGACCGAACTAGTGACTACAGAAGTTCAGTCCTATCTCTCTTCGCTGTAGGGTATCCACTCAAACATATATGTATACATGTGGGTGAAGGTACGCTTGGACTCATATTGTGCATGGTTTATTTATTTAATTTGTAAAGCAGTGTTCCTACTACGTAAAAATATATATACATATCGTATATGGTGATCGTTCGACCAAAGGTTCGGTATAGCTTCGGTATACCGCTGGTATTTTATACACGGCTCTGGCCTCAGTCAAAATGTCAACGATAACGGTAACATGCAAGAATATATCATTTCGAAAATTATTTCCGAAAATGTTATAGAAGTACACATTACTATTGTGGTTTGTTGTGAATTTTTATTTGCATGATCTTTATTTCCAACTATGTACTTATCTTTGCAAGGTGTTTCTATTATTTCAGAAATAATAAAACTAATTTTTTACGAAAAATTTATTTTAATGTTCGGCTTTTGGTTCGGTGTTCGACAGAAAAATCGGTCGGGCACTAATATATACTGCTTCTAGAACAGAAAGTGAGACTGAAATGAGCAAAATATCATATTTATTGCACACCATGAAATGTTTTGCACTTGTAAATATGAGTGACATTTGCTACGAGTGGAGGCCAATAAGTTTCCAAGTCAATCGATTTGGAAGAGAAGGTGTCAATTGCAGAAATAAACTTGGAACGTATTGACGCCCACGCTAAAAGAACGAACCCTCTAGAAAAAAAGCTTTTTAACTTACAATTTCGAGAGGATATTGGCTGTGATCAGAAAGGTAAACGTTTCGATATTCGAACCTTGCGCAACGTTTACCACAACTTGTATGATCTCTTTGAGTGTTTTTCGATTTATCAGAAGCAATGTTACTTGATGCATCTTATAACGTTTAACTATGGTACTGGACACCTACTATATTTAAGGTCGCCGAACAGCACTTTAATATCATGATAGATCAGCTGCCATTCATAAAAGCTTGCGTTGCTTTCCTTCGTCGGCACGCGGGAGCAGATAAATGAGATGTTGAAAAGCCCCATCCCCATGCTGACACCGATACCGAATTTATCTGCGCTTTTCTACATGATTCATCTTCTTTATTTGTCTTTAACAAGACAATTTTCCCATTATCAGAGCCTACCTTACATTTAGAAGGGTTATGTGTCACACGTATTTATAGCCGTATTTTTTTTATCCGCATCTGCGTTTGCGCTTAATATTTGTATTATTTCATAGTTGCAGATAAAGTTGTGCGCTTAGCAGTTCATACAAATATTAAGCGCAAACGCAGATGCGGATGAAAAAAAAACACGGCTTATATATGCAGCTGTTCGATCTAAGACAAACAGTCGCTTGCAACAGTCGCTACAACAAGATTTTTAGTAATTGATGAAACCAACAAAATCTGAAGCTCTATCCCTCTGGTATCAAAACCTCATAGCAGGTTTTGGGCCTATAGGTCTGGTTTTTTTTTTTTGATTTGAGTTTAAAGTTTTTAACCCTATGTATAGGGGTTAAGTGAGGAAAACTTGATAAAATAAAGCAATTGGTTACAAAGTAGTGGCTAAATTAATGTTTTTTGGGGCAAGGAATTCATTTTTGATGTTTATTTTTACATAAAACTTACGATAGATTTTTTTAACAATTTTTCATGGAAAAATAGTATTTTAATAGTTTTTAAGTAGAAATAGTAGCAATTGCTTACGAAATGTGTGTTAAAGTAATGTTTTTAGGGTCGAGCAACTCATTTTTGAAATTAATCTTTTAATAAATCTTACGATAGGTGGCGCTGCGGTACAATTTTACAACTTTTTTTTTATCAATTTTTATGAAAAAAGAGTATTTTAACGGTTTCTAATAATTCGGCTTTTTGCAAAATGACTGCCTACGGTCGCGACCCCCCTTTTGAAAAACTTTTTCAAACCACTTTTGATGTTACCTTTCCCAGGACTCGAACCTTGGACCTTGGTGTGATAGTCCAGCAACACTACCGCCACACCATTGGAGTTAGTTTATGCACGGCAAATAATTTGAGCCTACATTTTAAACCATTCTATCATAATGTATACATATGTAACCTTTTCTCACACTATTAATGCGCGCGCCGTAGCTGAGTGGGTAGAGCACTCGACTCTGATGCGGGACGCGTCGGACTGATAAATTTTTTTTTTTTTTTTTGTTGATTTCAAATTGTAATCTTTCCTTAAAGAGCTTTACAAAAACAAAACATTTTTCCAAATACGAATCTAAATTTCAATACATTTTAATGATTACACAACTGCCGGTTTCGAACTAGTGAAAATCTAGTTACTAGCTCACTAGTTCTTATTAGCCACTTTATCTCTAGAAATTATTCTCACTAGTTACTGACTCCCCCACAGGGTAAGCTTTCGTGTGTGTGCTTTACTGTAGCGACATATATATTTATAAATGTTTATTTACCTTTCAGTGGATTTGAGTTTAAAATCTCTACTTTGTAGACGATAATTATTTAACTTCACACTAACATACTATTAATTCCACTACTAACTTTATTTATTTCAGCATATTATTTTGATTTGACTGGAAGAAACTATGGTCACTGCTTTTGGTGGAAAATAGAGCTTAGATATGAAGAATTATAAATAAAATAAATGGGGCCATTCTTTTGGACACATTGTTTAATCCTCCTGGATTGAGATGTTTAATATTTACAAAAGCTCACTCCAACATTCCAATCTAGAAGTTGTAACCTAAAATCCTCGAGCGCACATCTTTGTATAATGCGTGGTGTGCTGCCCTTCCATACGGCATAAAACACTGTACTCATAGTTGCGGGCACCCTGAAGAAATTTTTGTTTGACATCCGAGAGAAGAAATTGTGACTTTGCTACTCCGTTTCCGAATTTTTCATAGGCAAAGAAACCCGTTTTGACATTCTTTCTTTGAGCTGCAGCTGAAGCTAATGAAACTAATTTTCTTAACACAAACTCTTCAGTTAAAAAGGCAGTTGGTGCAAGTAATTGCTTAGCGAGTGTGTAAAAATACAATCTGAGACTGGCTGCGGCTTGTCGATTCAATGTAAGTTTTTGGCGTTTTTGATATTTAAATAGCGTTAATATTCAGAGGGTGGAAAGACGAGTTGTTGGCAGCCTCTGTAGAAACGCTAAGAGCCAACTTTCTGGTTACGATACCTAGACATAATTAACTGAAAGTGGTGTATAGGTCTAGCTCTAGTCTACAGGGCAGTCAATAAGGCACAGAGGGACTCCTGATAGATCTGCTATGACAACATAGAAAGCAATTCAGAGGCCAATAGATACGCACTTTCCGGGCTGTAGCACGGCACCACCAATAGCATTTTCAATCCCCTTAACATAAAAGCAAAACCAAAATGCAATTGGTCGGTAAGGATGGGTTACCGATAGGGAACTACGATACAGCACCAAAAATAGATTGCATGGTTTCTTATAAGGTTGGTCGAGTCACCTGATTTATAAGGTTGCCGTTGTTGTTGTTGTTGTATTAGCGATACGTGCCCTGCCTATTCGTAATTTTTTTTTGCCTATCACTGTCATCAAACTCTTCTAACGAAAGTACCAGAAACGTCGCGGCTTTAATAGGGTTGGACCATTGCGAAATTGCTGTTAGAAGAGTCGGCTCAGTTGAGCAAATGAATATATGGTTCATGTGGATAGGAAAGAGTTTAACCTGATGCAATATCCAGAACAAAGTTGGACCAGCACGACACTTGTCTCCCTAGGCAGTTCGTGTTTCTCTTCGGCAACATGTGGAACTTGTGCCTGAATGACGGCATTCACTGGTCGAGAGCTGACAAAGGAGTTTACCGACTCTGTATGGATGAGTTTGAGTATCATTGTGGCCCGAGCTCTACTTACAAAAGGGCGCTAAATGGTCCGCAAAATAATAAATGGCTGAATGGTTTTTATTTAAATTACAATTGATTGATTTAATTTGATTTAAATTAAGTGCAAGAGTAATATAATGAGTGTTTATCTCTACAGGGGGGGATGATAAAAAATTTGCATCGGTACCTGAAATTTGAGACAGAATGGCTAGCGGCTTTGCCTGTGCACATTCGTCTATGTGTGCATATGCCGTTCTTACCGTTATACAAGGTGGCGCAAAAGTAAGCTTCCGATGTTCAGCATATCGGTTGTGGCACGTGCAGTGTGTGCTGTTGCACCGTCTTGCTGGAACCACATGTTTTCCAATCCCAATTCATCAAGTTGCGGCAAAAAGAACTCGTTGATCATTGCTCTGTAGCGCTCACCATTCACAGTAACCGTTTGGCCCCGACCGATTATTGGTCAAATAAATAGTCAGCAATATTCCGCGTTCTGGAGCAGTGTAGCGTAACATTGTTTATTAACGTGTATTTTGCATGTGTTTACTACACAAATGTCAAAACAGAACTGACTTTAGGGGCCACTCGCAAAATTTATAGCATTTTCTGATAGGAGGATTACTTTTGCGCCACCTTGTATATTTCTTGCCTTCCCTTTATTTCATGGGATATTCATAATTTATTAAAATTAACTGACTTACATCCATAAAGAAGGCTGCGAGTTGTGAGCTGGCTCGGAACCAGTTGATAAGTTCATCTTTACTTTTTTATTTGTAGAACTGGGATAGACAGACCTAAGGGCTCGATAGGGAAGAATCGACATTCTATTTCGTTTCGCTAGCTCACAAAAAAAGCGTGAGTACCAAGTACTCGTGGAGTTTGATGTGTAAACACGTGTATACTGTACATAACTTTAGTTAAACTAGACGTCGCCCAGTGGATGAATTTCAAGCACAAAACTTTTTTTTTTATTTTAAATTATTAGTTATTCCTTTCTTGGCCTTCTTTCCTTCTCTTCTATGCTGTTCCTTTATTTTAATATATTTATACCTTTTATGAACATGAAATGGTATTATAAGTTTGGTCCGATATTTGTAAGTATGAGAAAAGAAGAGATAGACCACCAATAAATATACCAAAATGATCAGGGCGATGAGCTGAGTAGATTTAGCCATGTCCGTCTGCCCGTCTGCTTTCTGTTTGAACGCAACCATATCCTCAATTATTGTGACTAGAGTTCGCCCAGTGGTTGAAATTCAACCAATAAACTTTATTTTATTTTATTTTTTTGCTGTAGGTATATTTTATCCGCCTTTTTTTCTTCCTTTCTATGTCGTTCCTTTCCTCTAACATATTTTTATTTTCCTTGATTTCTTTTTTTACTCTCTTATTTTATTTTTTACTTTCCTCAAAATTCTTTTCATTTCCCTTCCCCTCCTTTTGTTTTCTTGCTTTCCCCTTCGTTTTCTTACCTTTCCTTTAATTCCCTTTTCCTTCCCTTCCTTTCATTTCCTTACCATTCCTTTCTTTCCTTCCTTTCCCATCCTTTCCATTCCCTTCCCTTTCCTTTCCTTTAATTTTCCTTCCTTTCAATTCTTTTCCTTTCCTCTATTTTCCTTTAATTTTCTTCGGTGTTTAATACTCTTTATGAGTAATCATTTATTTTATTTTTGTAAACCCTGTTTGTAGGTATCAGCAATGAGTTTTACATATTTGCTCATATTTTACATTGCTTGTTTAATGTATCCAACAAAGCAACTTTTCGTGCTCTCAGGAGAGCAGCTGACACTGGGCATCGTAGCCAGTAATCAATACAATAACAACAACTAAAGCAAAAATGCACGACACAACAGAGTATCTATAGTGCGAATACTTAGTTTTCATTGGTCCACTACCAACTCTTCGCACTCACAGTAAGAGCCGACCACACGAATAACACAAAACATGCATGGCAAGTCTACTCACACTACTACGGCTCTTAATTTTTTCCTACAAAGCAACTCCTCGGCCATGCTAACGATTCAGCATAGTACACAAAAAGCAAGTGCACACACACAGCGTGTCTATAGTGTGAATAAGTAAATGTGTAGTGGTGTGACTTCTATGTTAAAGTTTTTATATTAAAATGACTTTTAAATTTTTTTTTATTTACGGATAACAGTACAACTCAAAATTTCCTATCTATACATATATAATTTGTATACCTTAGAATTATAGTTTAGCAGAAAACGGTTCTACATTGCATTCATCTTGTCTATTTATATATAAGATATCTCGCTGAAATTTGCTAAGGGCCACCATTTTGTAAAACATTAATCATTTGTCGGAACCAGCAAGGTCGGACCAATACAACGCATAGCTCCAATACAATCGATTGTTCCGATAAAGGGGTTTTGGCTTATAACTCTTGCAATTGAAAAGCTAGGAATGTAAATTTCCAGTTTTGGTGCATATTATATATGTAATGTGTGTAGTGAAAATCACCCATATCGGACCAACATAACATATAGCTCCCATGCAATCGATTGTTCCGATAAATGGGGTGTATGCTATGTATCTCTAAATTAACAGTTTTGCAGAGTTTTTACTAATTGTAAGTAAGGATCGGTCACTCAAAACCGCGATGCGTATTCATGAAAGGTATAAAGCGTTCGGCATAGCCGAAGACGGCCCTTTCCTTACTTGTTTTTATTTGCTTTTCTCTTCTTTCAACACTCCCTATTTTTAATTTATTTTATTGTATTATATTTTATTGTTTCCTTTTGTTTTCTTTTCCCTTGTTTTTCTTTCTTTCCCTTCATTTAATTTCTTTCCCGTTATCATAGTTCCTTTCAATTAATTTTATTTAATTTACTTTATTCTATTTTGTTTTGTTTTGTTTTATTTTATTTTTGATTTGATTTGATTTGATTTGATTTGATTTTATTTTATTTTATTTTATTTTGTTTTATTTTATTTTGGTACTATTTAACTTTCTTATTTTATCTCGTTTTACTTTATTATTATTTAATTAATTTTATTTAATATTAGTTATTTCCTTTGCATTTCATTCCATAAGTATAACCGCAAAGTTTACACAAAAAAGACTAATTAACTACCGTCTTGAGTATTCTGAGCTAAAATAAGTTCAACATAAATAAACCTTTTTTTTTTGTTTTTGTAAACACTGTGTGTATTTATGATAAGCGCATTTGGCTTTGTTTTTTGCACATTGATATCATTCGTCGTGTTTAGTCACGATTACCGAATATTAGCAATCAGACTACAACTTGCATAGCGGAGCGTCACAAACATCCCTGCAAGAAATCGTGGGACTGTTCTCTAAAAAGAGGGATCCGGGGTCAATACATTTCGTCTACAGTGGGCTACAATTGATCCCAACTATTCCATTATAGGCATAGTTGGGAAAAGTTGATTGTAAATTCTGCAGCCACCTTTTACGTGTTGAAAGTAAACTTGTCCGACTGTGACCAAACCAAAGAGATCACTTCAACCCATACAAAGAGATCAAAAATGACATTGGTCGCACGCTCCTTTGCGCCTCATCCCGGATTGATCCTAGACTAATCACATTTTTTGCAGGGTAATTTCCCTTACTTCCAACACCTAGAAGTAGGCTACAGAAATTAAAATCGACTTACCCCAACTATGCCTTAAAGGAATAGTGGGGATCAATTGTAGCCCACTGTATACGAAAGGTATTGATCGCGCAGCCAAATTTCACTTACAAGTCAGATATGCACAGAAACAGCATAAAGAACAAGACACAGACAGAGACACTGCCCCACCGAGCCCAAAGGTGCTTACACTTACGCTTACAAGCAGCGACGCGTAACTTTCATGGACAGCCCCTACCGAGCCCAAAGGTGTTTACAGATCAAAAACCTTAACGAAATAATTTCGGGTCGGTAATTCACAAAACTAAATTATCAAAATGTAACCGAAACCGTTGCAACCATGGCAGAAAAAAGGAGGTAGTTCCATTGTCAATTTTTGGTCGCCATGTTAGCTACCTGACAATTAAAGAGATTATGACGTTTTGTGCTACCAGTTGCATTAAAAAATATTGTTTGGGTCGTTTTCTTTGTTTACAAGTCAAAAAGTTGTTTGAAAAAAATTATTAAAAAGTTGTGTGCAGGCTGAAAATCTTTGCTTTTTGCAATGGAAAAAGAAGTATCAAATAGAAAATATGAGATGTTAATTTAATTACAAACTAAATATCTAGACAATACGGAAAGAGTCATCGGATATTCTGATATTGATCTGGCCTTTAAGGAATACAATTTTGATATGCTACCCATATTTCTAATGATGCATGGAATTTAATTTACAAATTAAACCAGCTAAGACCTGCTAAAGCAGGTGAATCATATAGACCGACATCGCCCTCTTTAATATTGAGGCCTAGCTCATAATCCAAAGCCAAAGGACTCCCCGACATATAATCAAGGCAAGAGCTCAAATCCTGGACCGTGAAATATTTTTCCTTTCTCTCCATCTTAACCATCATCAGAGAACGAAACTATTCATTGAAAATGGCAGAACGGCGAAACCGGTTTGTCACAAAACCAAACTTGACAAGGGATGACGGAAAATCGTTCCAACAAAAATCATCACCCTTTCATTTGAAATCCCGAACCACTAGACCCTGGTACATCTTGGCTTCGGTAGCGTGTTGCGATAAAGCCAATTACTCCAGTGACAGAAACCTTCAACTTTCTTCCACCAATTCATCTGACACACTCCTGTAACACCTGAAGAAGTTACATTACAACTGATCATTACCTTTCATGACACAATAATCCCAACAGTAAACAAATATTTAGAGTTATTTCTCGACGAACATTGTTTAATAGGTCCCATTTCGTGGTGCCATGGCACTAAGCCGCGCTGATTATTGTGACAATTAGGGAGGCACAACATGTCCAGTATATATTCTGAGGCTCAAGCTGTGGTTTCCTCGAAGAGCGGCACCGGTATATTATGGCCGCCAAATAACGTTAGGTATTGTCACCACCATGAGTGGCACCGCTTTTTTGTAAACCTACATGAATATATTTCAAACATTCTAGCGATTTCATTTGCTATATTTCGGCATCTTTTTTTTTTTCTTAATTTAAAATGAGAAAATAATTATTGTCAAAACATTGAAATGCCTAAATTGTTTGTTTTGTAAAAATATTTCAAGTATTTGATTAAATTCACACCGTTATGACAAGGACGGTGAGAAAAAATGTTAAAGAACTAATTTTAGCGGCCGTAATATATTATGATTGCCGCTATTTTGCGTTACGGTGGACTTAACCGTTTTTTAGTTTCCACATGATTGCTTTTACATTGCAGCATTTTTGACAACGTACTCCACCGCAATGTTAATACCGCTATATGGCGGCACCGCTTTCGGAGAAAACAAAGCATTGCACCAATAAATATTTTTAAATAAATAAAAACAAATTTTAAAACCCAGAAATACAGTTCTATTTGCCTTGATCTTTCACACCCCTCTTTTAGAGGCCGCCGTGGTGTGGAGGTAGTGTTGCCGGCCTACCACACCGAAGGTCCATGGTTCGAGCCCTGGTACAGGTAACATCAAAAGTGATTTGAAAAAAGTTTTTCAAAACGGGGTCGCCCCTCGGCAGTGGTTTGGCAAACTCTCCGAGTGTATTTCTGCCATGACAGGCTTCTCAGCAAAAATTCGTCTCCTTTGTAGATGCCGTTCGGAGTCGGCAAAAAACTGTAGGTCCCACCAATTTGTAGGGAAAATTCAAATCGGCACACCACAAATTGGAAGAGAAGCTTGGCGCAAAAATCTCTTAGGAGGTTTATGATGATATACCTGTTGTATATCGCGCCATAAAGAGAAAGAGAATTTGTATAGTTAAATGAAAGTTTTTGTTATATAAGCTTCCGCAAACAACAGTTTGGCGAAATCCCCAATATATGGTTAAAAATTTCCTTTTACCGTATATCCGATTGGGCAACGCTATGCTAAATTTTGGCGCCAAAAGAACGTCAATAATCTCTTTTTTAATCAAAAATGAAATAAGATTGACAACAAATTTCTGGCAATGGAACTACCATCTTTTTTATACCATGGTTGCAACGAAATAAATCGACGAAAATATCTCAATTAAGATGTGCTGGCAATACCTTCAAGAGACGCGTACATAGCTCTCGGTTAGATCAAATCAATACGTGCAAATATAAACTTGATTTTGGAGCATTGAAAAGCTACCATGGGAAATATATTCTGCAAATAAGTAGTTTATATAGTTATTTATTTTATAAAAAAGTTAGAGTTTAATGAAAAACTTACCAAAACTCACGCTTTTCAAAAATATAATGTCTACTTTTCGTTCGTATGTTAAGTTGGTGTGTATGTCAATCGGCCGACAGTTAGCCACGGCATTGCCAGCAGAATAACAACATAAAGTTTAGCATTTCAACGTTATCAACTACGTGTCGTTTACATTAATCAACGATATATTATTATTTTGATAATTTCATTATTGTTTTTAGCACAAAGAATTTTTTTTGATAATTGCCTTAACGATAAAAAACTGATTCGCTTCAATTATTACCGTTACGATGCATCCTTGGTTATTTGCGGTATCTTAGGTGAGGCTTCGTTTGAAATTTTATTTTCGTAGCCCTCTGCTGTCAAAATTTTCATTATGTCTTTTTACGAGTGTCATTGCATAATAAGACATCCGATGGAATAGGCCGGCTATATTTAAGAGTTAGACACATATATGCATAAAGTGTTTGTGGAAAATAAATAAATTGTAGCGTTAAGAATTGCTAACATGAAAGTTGTGTGGCTATTGTATTTAGAAGGGTTTAGATTTTTTATTTTATTATTTCAGAGGATGTCGTAGAAGTGGGATATGGGTAAAAATAGAACACCAGAAGAGCTCCAGCGCTCCCCGACAGCTTACACGTAGCAACAAACCATCACAAGTACTTTATAAAAATCAAAAAGGGGTCGTGAAATGCTCGGAGAGTACTTTTTGCGATGAAATGTTTCTCAGAAAGAATGGAGCTACATTAACAAATGCCCTCTTCGTTGCGAAAAAGTGGGATATTCAGTATAATGTAAGCGTACACCGTAAAAAATTATTTCATTCACATACTTATTTATACACATTACTATTCTCCAATGCGCAGTCCAAACATGTTATATTCTTCATGCTCATACAATCGAGGCGTAAATGTCGAAGGACGGACTTCTTAAATTTTCTTGGCGCTGGGAATAGCAAGCAAAACAGCAGTTCAATTGGTATTCAAATTGCCTGCAACAATTGCTATAACCATTGTATAAATATAGGAAGTAGTTTAACTGCATTCAACACAAAACTAAAAAAAAATCTTCTTAGACATTGACGTAATAAAATAAAAGTTCAACAACCAGCCAGAAACAGCAAAAGAATTTCGCTTATAGCGAGTGCCAACTACAATGGATAAACCTCCATATATAGGTATATGCTCATATCGTCGGTGACACTGCAAAACCGCGTAACGCACAAATGCAAAACCGCGTAAGTGATATATCAGTTTGGCTGTTTTTCCACTACATATTGCTCAATTTAAAGACGAATATTGACTTTATGGATAAAGTTCCCATCAAGATAGGTTCTTTTAATTATTTTCCACACCAACATGTAGTTTTCTTGAGAATAAATTAATAGATCTTAATGGCAGGGGCCCATAAAAGTTTTTGACATAAATGTCACTTACGCGGTTTTGCAGTATTACCGACGATATGTACGTTAGATATGCCGCATTGCCAACGTAAGCTATTGTACATTGGGGCAAAATAGAAAAGATTTATTTATGATGTCGAACCTCTGAAAAATTGTTTAGTGCAAAAGTTTTATAACGTTCGATTTCAATCAAACTTAAACTAGCTCAGAATGAGTTGCTATCACCCAACCATGTCTTCATTTTTTATTACAGTCTTATAGTGTTTATTATAGTGACATTCTGAGATTTAATTTTTCATTTAACGAGTATGGTTATGCAATGTTCTAGTATAAGGATTAGTAATGAATTAATTATATTCTTCCTTAAATTAATAATGATTATTTTAATTATTTTTAGAAACCACCAATTATTAATTGATTACAACTAAAAAAATTGGAAAATATTCTTAATTTTTCATGATTATTAAAATAAAAGGTAATTGTTTCCTTTAGGAGACAACTGCTAAAACACGTCCAAAAATATCGGTAGAGGTACCAAACAACGCGTTTTGACTTCGGTATCAACAATCCAAAGGCGGATTTTCAGTTTTTTGTGTTTTGTGTTTCATTAAATTAATAAAACGCTTTAAAAAGTCACGTTCGACGAAAAATAAGAAAAGATCATCGTGTCTATCAAAAAAGCTTCTAGGTCCACCTGACACTCGAAACGATTTTTTCATACTGCTGGAAATATAGGTCATTGCTTCACCTAGTCGTGAAAGAAATTGATGTGCCAATGTCAAAATCGATACAAATAAAATGAAAACTAAACATGCTAGGTCAAAAATATTTGAAAAGCTGCTAACTAAACACATTTCAATAAAAACTTAAATTTAAAAAAGTGCTTTTAGAGCTTTAGAAGCTTTTCCCACGTTGTCGACGAAATGCTAACTACAGAAAAATTACAAAAAAACTGCTAACTCTATTAATTGTTAATACATTTTGAAATTTTTAAGGTTGAGTGTTAGTCCAGGCGACAGGGATTTAATTCGGAATTGGCGCGGATCATAGGTTTTTTTGGTTTATCTAACTTAAATACACTTTCGATGGTGAATCACCTCACCAGCAAACTGTCGAATAACAATTTTTTACAGATGTTACAATTACCGAAATAATTAAAACCAAAACAAAAAAATTCACTTTAAACGGCTGCATAAAAGTATGCTTTCCATATTTTTGGATTATTTTTTTACTCTTTCATGTCCACTAGTAGGAAAGTTAGATAAACCAAAAGAGCTTATGGTCCGAATCACTTCCGTATTCAGTCGACTTTCTGTCTTCTTCGCCTGGACTATGTAGTTTTCATTCGAATGAATTTTTTCATTTCACTGAAAAATTTTTCTGAATAAATTCCCCCCTTTTTATAACATTACAACACGAAAACTTTATAGCTGCAGTATTTTAATAATTGAACAATGATCTGACCCGATATATCTTCGAATATATTTATACCTATTTTCTTCTTAGTATCTCTGTGTCTTAATACCTCATTACCCCTTCTTAAGCTTCATTGCTACGTTTTCTATAAAATGCAAAAAAAAACTTAAATAAAATAAATTGCCATTTCTTGACACCTTCCCACAGTACTAAGAAGTTACCAATACAAACATTCCCACTTCTTTTTATGCATTATCGGACGAATTTGCAAATTGATTAAATTCCTTTAGATCGCGCATTTGCCGCCTTCACGTTGCAAATATGAATTCCAACTAAAAACTCTTTGCAGCTTCTCGGCAATGCGCTTATTGATTTTTTTGTGAAGAAAGACAGTCAAATAACAAATTGGCTAAATGCCTGTAAATAAAAAGTACAAACAAACGATGTAAATACACATAATTCAACTTATACGAAACATTAGAGCGTCTGAGAAAATCAAAGTGGTTGTTTTTAAACGCTCCCTCCAATGTTAGTTTTAACCTCTTTGGGTATAATGTCCACATATGTGGACAAAAGTTTTCAAAGTCAAATAACGGGCAATGTTTTTCTCAAACATTATCACAATTTATGGAGAACATATTAGCACCCTTTTCTACATTTTTAATTACTCTGTTTACTTCTTCTGTTGTGTTCATTTCATGCATGATTTTCAAATGCACTGAATCATGCAAGCTCAGATTATATTTTGTTATAAGTAAGTGAATAATTGTTTGGTGTACACATATACAGTTTTACTTTTTATAAGCTTACCTCATCCTTTTTATATCATATATGGATTTCGCATAAACTAAAATAAAATCAAATGAATGAGGTTTTGGGTTGTTGAGTGAACTCTTGTCTAGTCACATAAAAGTTGAACCATGCTCCAAAAAATGCCTCGCTTTCATTTATGAATGAATATATGTAAGAGAAATTAAATAGTTGTTGATTTATTGCATTTTAAAGCTAGTTTTTATTGTTATAGGTAGTTTCCTTAAGAATAACTACCGCAGGGTAATCGAAATATGTATGGCAATAAGGGAAAACTACCAAAGTAATTTTTTTGAACTTTTCAGTAGAGCGCTTTTAAAGTTGAAATTGTAGTGTAAATGTATGAAATTGAGATGTAGTTTTTTGTCCATAAAATCCACAAGCGAAAGCCCTTTAATTTTGTGTGATTATAGATCCTATCACGAAGAACACAATGGTGGCACTATCTTGTTTCCGACCAAAAATGAGTTTAGTATATTGAAAATTAAAACAAAGCTTTGTTGTATTTTCTTTCTTATTGACCTCGAACCGCCAAAAACATAAAAATTCAATTTTTTTCTTTTCCCAGTCTAGTATACATCCATATGTCTATATATACAAAACGATGTAAGATGGTGGCTATGTTATGCGATTGCATACTAAGTATACATACATATATTGGCAATTCATGTGAGATGGAATGCAGCTAAAACATGGTCTTAACGCTTTAGGCATCGGTACACACGTACATATACGAGTACTCGTACCAACATTCAAGTGGAGCAATAGAACGGAGTTAAAGGCCAGTTGATCACAAAAAAGAGAAATGCAAAAACACGTGTAAATGCTATGACACAACAATGCAAATATCTTTCTGTTCGCTTTTTCAATCCATTCATTCTATTTAAGAATATATTTACATACATACAGATGTGTACAAAATGGTTGTGAATATAATCGTTAATATTTTGTACGTGAGTAGATTGCAATGTAAAACAAGATGCCAAAAGCTAAGCGGTACTTGGTGAGGTATTACATCTCGCAATCCCTGCATGCATCACTTTATGTTTGTAGTTCATATCGTACATGCTAGAACAATGTGCATATGGACACAAAATCTTCTTTTTTTATAAAATTTTTTTTTTTTAATTTAAGTCGACACTAAAAACAGTGGTCGACTATTGGAATATAAAACATGGTTTACAAAACAGGGTACAATATTAAATATATAAAAAAAATAAAAATATAATTAACAAAACAGAGGAAAGCATAAATTGAATTTATTAAATATTATTTGTGTGGCTAGCTGGATGGTTGAAAAGGTCTCTAATCCACCCTCTCGTTCGTGCGAGTGCAGGCAGGCGGTGTTAGTACAAGTGAGGGCAGCGGTTGAATAGAAGTACTTGTACAGAGATAATTAAAGAGTGCCCACCAACAGAAGAGGTAGAAAGGGGGGACCCGAGAGAGGTGGTGAGATACTAGGCAGAGGTGAAAAGGTTACAAGGTCCGTTTCGGAACTATTATTACTTAAGGCACTTGAACCTGAACTAGTGATGGCTGTTTTAAGTGCACTAATTTCTGCAGCCAATGCACTAATATTGTCAGTGTTGTTTTTGGCATTGTTTCTGTTTACCGCCTTTTCTTTTTCCTTCGCGTTGCTTTTGATACCTGTTCTTCTTTTCGCTTTAGCTGGTGCAGAATTGATATTCATTGAGCTTTTTATATCTTCAATTTGCGTAGCCACATCCTTGAACCTGATCTCCAAAGCGGTCATAATCGCTTCCAGAAAAAGTTTTTGTGAGGCGAGGGCGGTCTCAAGGGCCTTCGATATTTTATCCGGCGCATTTACACATCCAGGACAGAAGTACCGAATGTGAATATCCTGCTTTAGCAGTTTCACGTCACAATAGATGCGATGCAAAAGTTTATTACAAAAACAACTACAAGGCACAATTAAGGATTCACTACTGCTAAAAGATTTGTCGCACTTGCCACAAAAATCATCCATGAACAAAATTAATAAAGAAAAAATAAAAATAACAAGTTATTGTTGTTGTTGTTGTGGTAACGACAAAAACACTCCCCGAAGGTTTTGGGGAATTAACGGTCCTTGGCCTAATTTGAGCCCGGTACGCTCCTGTACTCCCTTAGTATTGCCCGACTGTCGTGGTAGCGATTTATGACCAGTGAAACCTTCTAGCTCAATTCATCTCTCCTTCCGTAAGGAAGGATAAGATTGGTAATGAGAGGTGAGAGCCATCATATCCGTAGATCAACCATCGAGTTGCACGTCATTACCTTTGTGCATATTAGTCGCTACCTCGGGCATATTCTAAACCCCAAACCCGCAGGGGCAATAACAAGTTATTCTGGAGCACTTGTTCTATTCTGTAAACAAGTGTTATTTCAGAGCACTAGAAACAGCTGGATGTCAAGAAGAACAGCAAAGTGCAAAAAACGAAAAGCGTACACAGAAGAAATTCACACACTTATAAGCGAGTTAGAATACAGCTGTAAATTAAAAGCAGCAATCACCAACAATTTCACAGCAGCTTTCTTATACTTGGGATATAAGAATTACTTTAAGTCAATTGATTTGCCACGGATTTTATATTCCAAACAGTTTAATCAGGATAACAATGATAGTTTGAAGTTTAATCAACGTTGTTAGCTTTATAATACATCCAATTATTAAAAACAAGAAAAAAAGTCAAAGAGCGATTACAAACACATCCGCACGAGCCAGAGTTGTCACATAACACTGAACTAGTATGTATCTATTAATGTATTTTAAGAATTGGTAGAGGTGGTAATATCAAATTTTCAAGACGTTTTAAACGAAATTTAAGAAGATACATTCTCGCAGAAACAAATCGAAATAAAGACCTATAGACTACACTGTATAAAATATTTTTGAGCCATGTCACTCACCGCGTCCATCTACTTAAGCGATTTCGGACATTTCGAAAAACACATAAAAGGAAAAATTGCTCAAATAATAACTCCATAACTATTTAAAATAGAAAGATAAAAGTAGATACAAGGAAAAGTAGATACAACTATAGTTCGCGTAAATGGTCAAAATGGCATACCGAACATGCCCACTGGAAAAATGGCTTCCGCTGCTAACCAAACTTGTTCACTTACTTTATAAAATAAATTGCGGATATAGTTAGAATGTTTTATTGATCCTATCTTGATGATTTTCATAAGACATTGTCCAAATACATTTAATCTGTGGTGCAATCAGAATGATTTTTGCTATCCATTTTCTATCTGAAATGAGGAGAAGATTGTCCTGGCACCAAAAGCCCACACCCCGAAACATAGTTTTTTCTTGAAACATTATCAGTAAAACATCGCCTGCCGTTTCGAGTCCGTATAAAACACCGAGGTATTGCCAATTTGCATGAAAGAATAAGAAGCAGCACTCCACAAAGTGGAAAAGAAGTTTAGCTCTAATCTCCTCGAATATATAGCACGCAAAATTATTATAATATCTGTTATTGGTTGTAAGCACTAATTATTTCAAAGCCGATCACAGGGCATCCAGGTAACTTAGTGGGCATGTTCACTTCGGAACCTAATACTGTGTATGGTCATATTGGGTCCACAGTGTGGTCGATCAAACTATCCCAGTGAGATATGTAACATCATGAAATTTAGACAATGGTGTCAACCAAAGAAGTCTCTAGAGAACGAAACCTTTATGCTGGTAAAGATAATTCAATAATGCAGCAGAACTAAAACACCCACTGAAACAGAATCAGGAGAGCATTCAATTGCTGGCGTGTGCCTCTCATCTTATAATCCTGCAAGAAACACGATTAGTCTAGGATGCATCCGGGATGAGTCGCAAAGGAAGATGCTAATAATGCCAATTCTGATCACTTTGTATTGGTTGAAGATTTCACATTTGTTTGAGCATGTCTTATGAATTGTTCCCATTTATACCCGAACGGTTACGAAAGTACTAAACCACTCTTTACACAAACTGGTACTTTTAACTCCTAAAAATATGTTACAGAATCTCAAATTTACTTACACCCCTATGAGTATGTCACACAAATACAAGTTTACTTATCGTCGATGACACTGCAAAACCGCGTAAGGCATAAAAGCAGAACCGCATAAGTGATATCTCAGTTTAGCTGTTTTTAGCTACAAATTGCTTAGTTTAAAGAAGAGTAATGACTTTATGCAAGAAGTTCCCATCAAGATAGATTCTTTTAACTATTTTCCAAACCAACATGTAGATGAAAGTTTTTGACACAATGGTCACTTACGCGGTTTTGCATTTGTGCGTTACGCGGTTTCGCAGTGTCACCGACGTTATGTATATTGAATTATAGCCCACTGTGGACAAAAGTTATTATCCAGGACAACTCTCTTGCGCACAATTTTTTGCAGGGAAATAAAAATGAATTTGTGTCTTTCATAGCCGTCCCAAGTACTTAGCCGATCTTTATGAAATTTTCACAGTATATTCTTGGGTTCATTAGTTAAAGCATAGGGTATATATAGTTTTAGAAAAGTTAGCGGTACCACGCCCCCGGCTATATAAAGTTGCAATTCGTCATAACCTGAATGTATTTGGCTTAAATTCATGATATTTGGATATATTTCGAAAAGTGGGTGGTGCCACGGTCACACATTTTTGTGTGTTGTTCGCTCGTTAATTAATTCATATCCAAAATTTATTGTAGATCTCCGTTGCAATTCCTCATAGCTAAGAATTTATTTGGTTCAAGATAATGGTATTTTATATATAGATATGTGTTCTATATATAAAAAAAACTTTGGAAAATTGGGCGGTACAGAATCAAATAAAAGTGAATTCGCTATATCTTTGAAACTTTGAACATATCCCGCTGAGAAAATGTGAGATGTAGAGGAGGTGTTAGAAGAAAATTAAGAGGGTGAAGTATCTTCTTCTTCTTTAAATGGTCATCTAACCGCCTGGGCGATTTTGATCGTCCAACATAGCTCGCCAGTCGTTTCTTCGTTGCGCCAACTGGCGCCAATTGGAAACACCGCGGGATCGCAAATCGGTCTCCACTTGGTCCTTCCATCGGAGTAGTGGTCTCCCTCTTCCTCTGCTTCCACCGGCGGGTGCCGATAAGAATACCTTCTGGGCTGGAGCATCTTCGCTCATTCGCACTACGTGGCCTAGCCAGCGAAGCCGCTGTGTTTTAATTCGCTGAACTATGTCGGCGTCTGCGTAAAGTTCATACAGCTCATCATTAAATCTTCTTCGGTACTCGCCGTCGCCAACGCGTAGAGGTCCACAAATCTTTCGAAGAACCTTTCTCTCGAATACTCCCAGAGCCGCCTCATCAGATGTTGTTAGTGTCCACGTTTCTGCACCATATAGCAGGACGGGTGCGATGAGTGACTTGTAGAGTGTTATTTTCGTTCGTCGAGAGAGGACTTTAATTTTCAATTGCCTACTCAGTCCGAAGTAGCATTTGTTTGCAAGAGTAATTCTTCGTCAGATTTCTAGGCTAACATTATTGTTGGTGTTAATGCTGGTTCCCAGGTAAACGAAGTCCTTTACTATTTCAAAATTATTGCTGCCAACAGTGGCTTGGTTGCCAAGGCGCGAATGCGCTGACTCTTTGCATGATGACAGAAGGTACTTCGTTTTACCCTCGTTCACCACCAATCCCATTTTCTCCGCTTCTTTTTCTAATTTGGAGTAAGCAGAAGTAACGGCGCGGTTGTTAAGGCCAATGATATCAATATCGTCAGCATATGCCAACAGTTGGACGCTTTTATAAAATATTGTTCCAGCGCGGTTAAGTTCTGCAGCTGGTATTATTTTCTCCAGCAATAAATTAAAGAAATCACACGATAGGGGGTCACCCTGTCTGAAACCTCGTTTAGTTTCGAACGGCTCGGAGAGGGTGAAGTATAGGAACGGAATATGGGAGTGTGGGAAAAAGCAGTAGAAATAAAGAGGAAGATATAAAATAAATGAAGTGCCGGTTGGGGAGGAATGGATAAAGACAGGAAAGAATAGGATAAATCTGGCAATAGGTTTAAAAACAGGGCCGTGAATGAAAGCTGCTTTTGCTGAATCATTTTGTGCGAATGTATAAAGGGGGATGACTCGAACTCTTCTTATATTCTCATAATCGTCGGGGAGAAAAGTTGTAATACTTAGCAAAAAGAAGCCTTTTGCGTTGCCCTAACTTTAGTCTTTGAAGGGTATAATAAGAATAAAAAAAAGGGATGGTGCATAGAAGTGGCTTAGTTGAGCCAAATCTTAGGCAGGAGCCGTTTACACTTTTGCAGGGACTCATAATCATGTCATCTAGAGTGCCTTATCGGGAATACGCTAGTCTACATTGATTCAACTGTTCAGCACTATAATAAATTTGCAAACAACAACAAAATTCACCCCTAACACAAGCAATTATTCCCCCATAAGTCGTCACTTATTACCCAGGAATTTAGAGCTATAATTAGCCTAAGACCACTATCTAAACCAAAAGTCTTTATGTGTCACTCCACCACCTTACTTGGGTAAACATTTGCAGGTAGGCATGCCTGTACTTATTTATAAGACACTGAATGTAAGAAAGCACAAAATTGAAATCCATTCAGATGTGACGAAACAAGTGTAGCGTGTTATTGTCCTCTTTTGTTGAGAAGTGACACAGTTGTGGCCTTAACACACTACCTGAGCAGCTGTGAAATTATTTTATTGCATTTGGTAACAGGAATGTATCAATTTATAAACAATTTTGCATACATATGTACGAAGGATGCCAATTTTTTGAATTTTAGGCATCAGAGGATTTTCATGTAACTTTACAATCACGGGATTAATCCCGGAATCCGGGTATTTGCTATTCTCTAACAGTTAGGTTTGAAAGAAAAAAAAAAGCGGTTTTGAAACTATCTATTTTGAACATAAATAACAAATATTTGGATTTTTAAAACTTTTTTATTTGAAACGGAGTTTATTTCATTAGTCCACGTAATAAAACAAAAATCATAAGCATAAGCATTCAAATTTGTTTTTTCAATTTTGAGGAATTTTCTATGCAATTTTTAAAATGAATATTTTTGGTAAACACAATTCTTGTGTGGCAAATGTGTTTATACATTTAAAATCGACGTAAGAAAAGGGCACTTTTTTAAGTTTAAAAACCGTGTAACTCAGTTTTCGTATGGAATATGTTAGGATTAAATTTAAAAAGATCGAATAAATAAAATAAAAGTTTCTATACTGATTGCGTTGAACTCAGTTTTTTTGTTAGCTGCTAAAAAATTACAGATTACTTTATTATTTGGTCTGTATATAATAAATTTTTCAAATAACTTTTCGAACTCGAGGCCAATGTTTTCTATTTTTGTAATATTACTATCTAAAATTTTCTTTGAATGTTATATACAAAATAGGAAATGTTAAAAAAGTTAGAAAAGAACACACAAGCGAATTTCTTCCGAATAAGTTTACGATCACAATACCTGTTTGGGTTATTCTCATAAAATTACTACTGGTGGGACAGGTAACATTGGTGTTTTAAAATAGTTTTTTCAAAATGGGGTCGCCCCACGGCAATGGTTTTGCAAACTCTCCGATTATATTTCTGCCATGGAAGGCAGATGCCGTGCGGAAACGGCAATAAACTGTAGGTCCCGCCAATTTGTAAGAAAAACTTAAAGCTGTATACCACAAATTGGTAGCGAAATATATATCATCAATTTTACCGTTTCGTCCTTCAAGGCATTTTAAACCTCTAGTCTTAAAACAGTGCCGAACCAATTTTCAGTTAAATGAGCCTTTTCGCTGTTTGTGTCAAGATTATAACTCTCTTTCTGGTAAATTTGATATTTCAGACTCGCTTTTCAGCATAAAAAAATCAATTCTTTCTATCCTAAATTCATAGCTACTAATTGTTTCTTATTCTTTGACTTCTATATTAACTTCTAACAATAATTTTATTCTGTTAACTAGTTATTTCTTAATGTATAATCTATCCTATATCTACTTTACTTAGCTGATGAGGTTTTCTCTGTAGCTGAGCAGTTTTAGATCTCGACGATTAACAAACCAAAGCCTTTCAACGACTCGGCACGAACGAATAATCCGCGAGTTATGCGGATGCGCCCCTCGCGCCGGTCGGGCGGGATATGGTGGGTAATCCGTTGGGAATTATTATTATTATTAATTATTTATTTATTTTTATAACAAACGAGCACACCCGGCAAGCGTTGTCCTGCCTAAATTTGAATTGCCCACTGTTAACAAGTTGTGCTCCTTTCCCTTACCCTCTTCATTCTATATCTTCCTTTTTATACCTAGTAGTGCTACGTACTAACGGCAGTACATAATGGCATAAACGGATCGAGATAGATATTGACTTATATATATCAAAATGTTCAGGACGAAAAGAGAATTTGTTTAAGCCATGTCCGTCCGTCCGTCTGTGAACACGATAACTTGAGTAAATTTTGAGATATCTTAATGAAATTTATTATGCGGGTTCTTTGGCACTCATCTCCGAGCGCTATTTAAAATGGGCGAAATCGGATGATAACCACGCCCACTTTTTATATATAGAATATTTTCGAAAACACAAAAAAAGTGATACATAATACAAGTGGTACATAATACACCTATAAGGATAAAATTTGGTAAATACATTGAGATTGAGGCATAAAATAAATTTGTCAGGCAATTTTTGAAAATGGGCGTGACACCGCCCACTTTTGATTAAGTCAAATTTAGAAATGATATTAATCATAAATCAAAACCGTATAAGATATCGAAACGAAATTCAGCACGCAGGTTTCCAGGTAGGAAAGGAATGTTCCAGGAAAAATGGGCGGGATCGGTTAAGGTCTACGCTCACTTTTATATGAAAGATTTTGAAGAGGGTCTTAGATATATTAAATCGGTATTAACTTTGCGTAAAATAGTTTTACATCATTTATATTTCACTTTTAAAGTTTCCGTAAACAAAGAAATCCAAAAACTTTAAATTTTCGAAAATGGGTGTGGCCCCGCCTCTTTTATAGTGGACTATTCCACAAAACTGTTTATGCCATAACTCCGCCAAAAATTGATTTGTCGAAACAAAATTTGGTGATAATGTTCTATATATAAAGGTAACTGTTTGCTGTACAAATGGGCGAAATCGGTTAATGTCCATACCCAGTTTTTGAACATAGCTCTGAAAAATTTTTGTGTAAAATTTAAAAAGCGATACTTCTACAACTAAGCAAGTTATCTCAATCAGATTTTGCACACATAATAAGCTTTTTAAAAAAACTCGGCCGCTAAGAAATGTTGTCAATTTTGAAGAAGAAGGCGTGGCGGCGCCCACTTTTAAGCATAAAATTTCTGCTATTTTCAAAGGCAATCGCTTATAATTCAATCTTGATATCTCAATGAAAATTGGTCAGTAGTATGTATTATACGCCTGCCAAAAATTAGCCAAATCGGAAAACACAAAAGCAAAATATTCGGGCACGTAGTTAATAGCCCACTGCAATAGCGACGTTATATATTTACTAGAGCTCGCCCAGTGGTTGAAATTCAACCAATAAACTTTATTTTATTTTATTTTGTTGCTGTAGGTATGTTTTATCCGCCTTTTTTTCTTCCTTTCTATGTTGTTCCTTTCCTCTAACATATTTTTATTTTCCTTGATTTTTTTTTACTCTCTTATTTTATTTTTTACTTTCCTCAAACTTCTTTTCCTTTCCCTTCCCTTCCTTTTATTTTCTTTCTTTCCCCTTCGTTTTCGTACCTTTCCTTTAATTCCCTTCCCCTTCCCTTCCTTTCATTTCCTTACCGTTCCTTTCTTTCCTTTAATTTTCCTTCCTTTCCTATCCTTTCCATTCCCTTCCCTTTCCTTCCTTTCCTTTGCCTTTTCTTTCCTTTCTTTCCTTTAATTTTCCTTCCTTTCAATTCTTTTCCTTTCCTCCATTTTCCTTTAATTTTCTTCGGTGTTTAATACTCTTTATGAGTAATCATTTATTTTATTTTTGTAAACCCTGTTTGTAGGTATTAGCAATGAAGTTTACATATTTGAAATTGCGTGTTTATGTCTCCAACAAAGCAACTTTTCGTGCTCTCAGGAGAGCAGCTGACACTGGGCATCGTAGCCAGTAATCAATACAATAACAACAACTAAAGCAAAAATGCATGACACAACAGAGTATCTATAGTGCGAATACTTATTTTTCATTGGTCCACTACCAACTCTTCGAACTCTCAGTGAGAGTCGACCACACGAATAACACAAAAACATGCATGGCAAGTCTACTCACACTACTACGACTCTTAATTTTTTCCTACAAAGCAACTCCTCGGCCATGCTCACGATTCAGCATAGTACACAAAAAGCAAGTACACACACACACAGCGTGTTTAGAGTGTGAATAAGTGAATGTGTAGTGGTGTGACATTTATGTTAAATTTTTTATATTAAAGTGATTTTTAACATTTTTTTTATTTACGGATAAAAGTACACCTCAAAATTTCCATCTATACATATACAGGGTGTTTTTTTTACAGGTTTGTTTTTCGAATAGAGATAAAACTGGCATTTTGTGGTCAAATCTGGCAACTCTAATGTCATTTATGTTCAGTTTGGTTTGCCATTTCATCATGAACAGGTTGACAAAAGAACAACGCTTGCAAATCGTGCAAATTTATTTCGAAAATAATGGTTCAGTTCGCGAAGTTTACCGTGAGCTCCGTCCATTTTATGGTCGACATAATCGTCCATCAGAGCAATTAACTCGGTTAACCATGGATCGTTTTCGCACTACGTTTACTCTATGTGATAATACGCATCCGCAGAGACGTCGAACAGAGCGCACCGAAGAAACAATTGCCGCTGTAGAGCAAAGTGTTGAAGAGGACCGGAATGAATCGATTCGCCACCGGGCACAGCAATTGGAGCTTTGTCCATCAACTTTATGGAAGATTTTGCGCAAAGATCTTGGCTTGCGACCTTACAAGATCCAGCTTGTGCAAGAATTAAAGCCGCGAGACCATGCAATGCGTCGTGATTTTGGTTGGACGAAAATGAGATTGATTTCGATGCTGATTTTCATCGCAAAATTTTGTTCAGTGATGAGGCTCATTTTTGGTTGAATGGCTACGTCAACAAGCAAAATTGCCGCATTTGGAGTGAAGAGAATCCATATGAGACCCTTGAAACGCCATTACATCCACAAAAACTGACTGTTTGGTGTGCTCT
Source organism: Merzomyia westermanni (assembly GCA_949987695.1). Taxonomy (NCBI): domain Eukaryota; kingdom Metazoa; phylum Arthropoda; class Insecta; order Diptera; family Tephritidae; genus Merzomyia; species Merzomyia westermanni. The sequence goes on along the minus strand of OX465288.1, from coordinate 129,723,846 downwards.
ATGGGCTGATGGAGTCATTGGGCCATACTTCTTCCGCAATAATGCTGGAGAGGCAGCTACCGTTAATGGAGACCGGTATAGAGCCATGATAACCGACTATTTTGTTCCTGAATTGGATGGCATGAATGTGGATGAGTTGTGGTTCCAACAAGACGACGCTACATGCCACACAGCGCACGTCACAATCGATTTATTGAAGGAAACATTCGATGAGCGCATAATTTCGCGGAATGGACCTGTCAATTGGCCACCAAGGTCGTGTGATTTGACACCATTGGATTATTTTCTTTGGGGATATGTGAAGTCGCTCGTCTACACCAACAAACCAGAAACGTTAGGGGAATTGGAAGCCAACATTCGTGGCGTTATTGCCGACATACGGCCCCATATGCTCGAAAAAGTGGTTGAAAATTGGACCTGTAGAATTGGCTTTATTCGAGCCAGCCGCGGCGGCCACATGCCCGAAATCATATTTAAACATTAATGGCATAAAATTATCCTTCCAATAAAGCCAAATTGATGGACCTTAAAACGATTTTCTTGTGTTTTATTTCAATTCGAAGTTCTATACCCCTTAAAAAAACACCCTTTATAATTTGTATACCTTAGAATTATAGTTTAGCAGAAAACGGTTCTACATTGCATTCATCTTGTCTATTTATATATAAGATATTGGAACGAATTTTCGTCATCCCTTGTCAATTTTGGTTTTGTAACAAACCGGTTTCGGCGAACCGCCATCTTCAGTGCTTGATTTCGTTATGATCTGTGTCCATCCGTTGTCATGTATTTATAGTCTGGATGCTGTATCAGGTAGTGTTAGTATTCGTGTATATGAGTCGTGTCTTACGAACGTATCCGAACGGGTACCTGCAATGAGGGTTGTGTTTAACGCTCATTTATTAGTTGTGGTGTTATATCAGATAATTAGTTTGAGGATGTAAGGGATGTTAGGTCAGGTAATGTGAAGTGTATACTTAAGGGTGGTTTTGACGCTCGTTAGTCATGTACAAGGTGGCGCAAAAGTAATCCTCCTATCAGAAAATGCTATAAATTTTGCGATTGGCCCCTAAAGTCAGTTCTGTTTCGACATTTGTGTAGTAAACACATGCGAAATACACGTTAATAAACAATGTTACGCTACACTGCTCCAGAACGCGGAATATTTCTGACTATTTATTTGACCAATAATCGGTCGGGGCCAAACGGTTACTGTGAATGGTAAGCGCTACATAGCAATGATCAATGGGTTCTTTTTGCCGCAACTTGATGAATTGGGATTGGAAAACATGTGGTTCCAATAAGACGGTGCAACAGCACATACTGCACGTGCCACAACCGATATGCTGAACATCGGAAGCTTACTTTTGCGCCACCTTGTAGAAGTCATTAGTTGTGGTTTTAGATTAGGTAATTAGTTTGAGGATGTTAGGTTAGGTAATGTTAAGTGCATATTTAAGGGTGGGTTTTGACGCTCGTTAGTCATGTAGAAGTCAGTGATTTTTGTTCTCTGATTTGTTTTGTGTGTGTGCTCGTTTATTGTTACTCGTTTTGTTATTGTACCTGCGGTGTTGTTTGGTCCTCTGTAAATTAGTTTTAGCGGTTCAAATACGAGGTGTGTTCAAAAAGTATCGCGAATTTTGTGTTTTTTCAAAAATTATTTATTTATTCATGAATATCTATTTTGCCCCCTTCAAAGTAATCCCCATGAGATATTATACACTTGTGCCAACGGTTTTACCCATCTTCGAAGCACTTCAAAAAATAATTTTTTTGTATCTTGTTCAGCTCCTCCTTCGATGCCGTCTTTATCTCGTCAAGAGAAGCGTAACGTCGTCCTTTCATGGGCCTCTTCAGTTTAGGGAACAAGAAAAAGTCACAGGAGGCCAGATCTGGAGAATACGGTGGCTGCGGCATCGTTAGTGTGTTGTTTTTGGCCAAAAAGTCGCGCAGAAGCAACGATGCGTGAGCAGGGGCGTTATCGTGGTGCAAAAGCCAATTTTTGTTCTTCTTTGCACATCTTCTCGGCCTTCTGAGAACATTTTGTACCACCGATAAACGTTGCTTCGGTCCAAGGTAGCTTCTCCGTATGCCACAGTCAACATTGGGAATGCATCCGCGCATTTCATTTCTTTTTTCATACAAAATTTGATACAGGTTCTTTGATCCATTTTTTTGAATAAGTAAAAATCGAAGACGATCCAAAACACTTGCAAGCAAAGCAGCTGTCAACAATTAACTGAACATTCAAAATGGCCGAGCTTGTCGGCATAAGTGAGAGACATGAGTACCAACATAACGCCACAAAAAATTCGAAATTCGAATATACGTAACCAGCGAAAATTCAAAATTCGCGATACGTTTTGAACACACCTCGTATTGCGTCAGAAATGATGTTTGTTTGTTCGTTAAGTACTCTCCCGTCAAATGTCTTAAGTTTGTATATTTCCATGTTTTCTAGCACATTTAAGGGCCGCCCTTTTCTTTTTGCGTGAAGTTTTCTGACTGTGTTTATGATGTTGGTCGGGGTGCATTTGTTTTTGAACATGTGATTTGCATAGTTTGACTCTGTTGTGATAGTGGGTTTCCCTGTTTTTCTGTTGTAGTCCCTGATGTGCTCCCGGAATCGTGTACTTATTTTTCGTCCTGTTTGCCCTATATAGATGTGCTGGCATTCGCAGTTAAGCTTGTATATTCCTTGTTTCCTGAAGGGTTCTTCCGAGTTAGTGTTGGTTCTTAGTTTTTGTCCTAAGTTGTTCGATGCTCTGAACGCTGTGTTGATATCGTGTTTCTTGAAGAAGTTTGCCAATTTGTGTGTCGTTTTTCCAGTGTATGTCATTGTAGTCCAGATTGCGGAGTTTTCTTCTGCGTTGTGTCTTTTTTGTGATCCATGGTTCCTTCGGAGTATGTCTATTAAGCATTTTTTGTATCCGTTGCTCGTGGCTATGTTGTATATGGTGGTTAGGTCTTTCTTGTATGATTCTTGAGTGAGGGGTGTTCTTTGAAGTCTGTCCACTAGGTGCCTTAATGCCGCATTCTTGTGCTGTTGAGGATGGTTTGACGTAGAATGAATTATGGTGTCTGTAGTTGTTGGTTTCCTGTATTTAAACTTGTTTGTAATTCTGTCAATTCTTATTGTTAGGTCCAAGTAGTTCAGTGCTTCTTCTTTCTCGGTCTCCATAGTAAATTTTACGTTTTCATGTTGTCTGTTTAGGAATTCTAGTATTCGTTCCTCATTGTTGGTATTCAATATGCAGATGATGTCGTCGACGTACCTTGCGTAAAATGTCACTCCTAGTTCGTTTTTTAGTTCTTGTATATATTTTGTTTCCAAGTTCTGTATGAATGCCTCCATGAGAATTGATGACGTTGGGTTTCCCATTCCTAATCCGTTTGTTTGCCTATATATTTTATTGTTGAACTTGAAGTAGTTTTGCTGTAAAGTTGTTCTTAGTGTGTTTGTGATTTGTGCTGTTCTGATCATATCTTTGGTTTTGTCTCGTAGCGTTTTGTTTACTATGTCTAATGTCTCTGGAAGCGGTATGGAGGGATATAAGTCTTTTATGTCAAATGAGACGATTGTGCTGTTCTCTGTGAGTTAGACGGTTTCAAGTCTTTCTATTAGTTCGTTTGAATTATTTATTGTATGTTCATGGTCGAGTTCAAGCGTGTCATTCAGTATCGTTTTTATATGTTTTGAAAGTTAATAACCCGGCACTGATTTGAAATTTATTATTGGCAGAAGCGTGGACACTAACAACATCTGGATGGAAGGCCCAAGTGGAGACCGATTTGCGATCCCGCGGTGTTTCCAATTGGCGCCAGTTGGCGCAACGAAGAAACGACTGGCGAGCTATGTTGGACGGTCAAAATCGCCCAGGCGGTTAGATGACCATTTAAAGAAGAAGAAAAAGACCAAAAAAGTTCGGGGGGCGTGGCTCCGCCTACTTTTCCAAAACTATATATCTTCTGTGATGTACCCAGTGAACCCAAGCATATATTGTGAAAATTTCGTAAAGATCGGTTGAGTTCTTTGGCGCCTATGAAAGACACCCTTTTTTATATCTATTTTTGTTACGCACACAAGCTATATTACTTTATTCGGCATAAACGAATCGAGATATATATTTATTAATGTATATCAAAACGTTCAGGATGAAAAGTAAAATATCCGGGCAAGTAGTTAATACCCCACTGCAAAAGCGAAGTTGTATATCTTTTTTGATATTCATAGCTTTCATGAACATGAAAGGTTTGTACGTATGAAATGAGGATGAGCTGACTCGATGTAGCCATATCCGTCTCTCGATACGTCTATCTGTCTGTCCGTCTATCTATTTGAACGCAAATACGAACTGCAAAAATTAAAATAGACCTGCGTAAATTGGGATAACATAATAGATCACTACTAGGTATATAATGTTCGGTTCCACCCGAACTTAGTCTTCCTTACTTGTTTTAATATATACAAACCTTGCTTTTATGAGATATATAACCGTTTTCAGTATTAAACTTATTTTAAGGTTGCAATATATGTGATCGTTTCGTAGACATTGAGACATTGTTTATAAATTATTTAAGTTAAAATATACAAATCATATGTTACTAAAACAGCCAGAAAAAGGTAAGCAATTCTTTTATTAACTTCAAATAATTTAAATGCTTTCCGTAAACGAGAGAAGCGCTGGAAGAAGTAGAAGTGCGCGCTGTATCTGAAACGTTTCCCCAATTTTCTATGAACTGATTAAACTTGTTGCTATACAACATTAATAATTTATTTTAGCTCTATGACTAATAGAATAAAACTACCATTTAAATCAAATTAAAACAAAAACCACTGATAAAAAGCTTTTTCTGAAAATTGGTTTATATGTAAACAATCTTGAGTATGTAATCAATGTGGCGTTTGGACTAAATAACTCCATTTGTGAATAAAATATTAGCCTTTTGTAAGCTTGTTATTCATGCAACTCAATAAGCTATTCAAAAATTTACTTCAAGTTTACTTTGGTTGTTGCGTAAGTGGAAATGTATTTGAATTCAAATACCTTTATAAATTGATATCAGTGACATATAATCTCAGCCTTAACTTATATAGATTGGCATTTTGGGTTATCATGTATGAAGTTTTAAACAGTTAATTGGCATATATTAAGAAATTAACCTGAGCATGCAAGCGTGAAAGACTAAGATATTATGGACTGGGGATCTCTAAGACGTAGATATCACTTCTGATCGGTGCAGAAAACATAACTGATGACTTTGTTAAGGCGAGTAATAGGAGAACACACGAAATATTAAAGGTGAAAGTCCCCATAGTAGCACCAATATAAGCACTAGACTAATATTAAACTGAGTTGGTAGACCACGTTTGCCGTATCAGGTTATGTGGGTCCAAGAAGCATTTTATTGGCTCTCTGAATCGAACTTAAGGGAAATATGTGTAAATATGTGTTTTGGCGGTGAAACATACAAAGCTCGCCAGTCTTTTCTTCCTTCTGCCAACTGGCGCAAATTGGAAAAATGATAAGAATACCTTCTGCGACGAAACATCTTGACTCATTCGCACAACTTGGCCAAGCCAACGAAACTGCTATGTTTTAATTCGTGAGACTATGTCGGTGTCTGCATATAGATCGTCATTAAATCTTCTTCTGTCTACCCACTGCCATCTCATCAAGCCAAGCTTCTGCACCATAAACAAGGACCGGTACGGTTAGTGACTTATAGAGTTCCATTTTCGTTCTTCAGGAGACCTTACTTCTCAATTGCCTACTCAGCATTTATTTCCTTATAAATACGTATTCATTTACAATGCATATTAAATGGACATCCGTATGGCAACAGGTAATATCAAAATGTTTTATTTTGTTTTGTTGTTTTTCCGACAGGGTGAATGATTGATGTATATTGGAACGATTTTTCGTCATCCCTTGTCAAATTTGGTTTTGAGACAAACCGGTTTCGGCGTTGTGCCATCATCAGTGTCGATTTTCGTTCTGATCTGTTGTGGTCGTTTGTCTTGTATTTATAGTAGGTAGCAGGTAACGTCAGCATGGGTGTCTGTTTGTGTACGTGTGTGCATGTGTTGTGTGTGTACATCCAGAAACGGGGGTGGTTTGCATTGATCGGTTTTTTTGTGCTTGACTGAGGCAGGTAAAAGTTGGTGATTTTTGTTGTTTGACCTTTTTTGCTTGTTTGTTGTTTTTGATCTTTTGCTGTTTTGTGCTTATTTGTCGGTACGTGTGTGTTTGTTGTACCTGAGTGGTTGCTTTGTTTTTTGTAAACCAATTTTAAAGGTTCGAATATTGTGTCGGAAACAGTGTTTGTCTGTTCGTTTATTATTCTACCGTCGAATGTTTTTTGTTTGTAGATTTCCATGTTTTCGAGTACGTTCAGACGTCTGCCTTTTGCTTGTACATGTAGGACCTTGACTGTTTTTTTGATGTTTCCGGGGGGGCATTTATTCTCCGCCATGTGATTCGCAAAGTTGGACTCTGGTATGATGGTTGGATTCCGTATCTTTTTGTTGTAATCTCTAATGTGTTCTCTGAACCTCGTTCTTACTTGTCGTCCGGTTTGTCCTATGTAACTGTGCTGGCATTCACAAGTGAGCTTGTATACACCATGGCTGCTAAATGGATCTTCTGAGTTAGTTTTGGTTCTTAGCTTCCGTCCTAAATTGTTCGATGTTTTGAACGCTGTGTTGATGTTGTATTTTCTAAGGAAATTTGCTAATTTATATGTTGCCCTTCCAGTATATGTCATTGTCGTCCAGGTTTGTGTACTTTCTTCTCCATTGTTTCTTTTTTGTTCTCTAAGGCCTCTTCTGAGTTTATCTACTAGTGCTTTTTTATATCCGTTGTTTGTAGCGATGTTATATATTATTCCAAGCTCTCTTCTATATGCTTCTTGTGTAAGAGGTGTTCTTTCCAATCTTTGTACTAAGTGCCTTAGCGCTGCATTTTTATGTTGTTGTGGGTGGTTCGAGGTATTATGTATTATTGTGTCGGTGGCCGTTGGTTTCCTATATATGTCGTAGTTGAATTTATTGCTAGCTTTATCAATACTTATTGTGAGGTCCAGATAATTGATTGCTCCGTCTTTTTCGGTTTCCATTGTGAATTTTATGTTCCCGTGCTGCTTGTTGAGGTACTCCAGTACTTGCTCTTCGTTGTTGGTAGTTAAAACGCATATGATATCATCCACGTACCTTTGGTAAAATAACACTCCTAATTTGGAATTTAATTCCTGTATATACTCTTTTTCCAGGTTTTGCATAAACGATTCCATAAGAATAGCCGATGTTGGGTTTCCCATCGCAAGTCCGTTTGTTTGTCTGTATATTTTATTGTTGAATTGAAAATAGTTTTGACGTAGTGTGGTTCTTACCGTGTTCGTGATTTGCGTACTTTTCACTTTATCTTTTGTTTTACGTAGTATTATAGAGTTTACTATGTTCAATGTCTCTGCTAGTGGTATTGATGTGTATAGATCTTTTATGTCGAAAGATACCAATTTGCTGTCCTTTGTCACTTCAACGGTCCTAAGTTTGTTTATTAGTTCAGATGTATTAGTTATGGTGTGTTCGTTGCTAAGTTCCAGTGTGTCCTTCAATACTGTTTTTAAATATTTAGATAGCTTATAGCATGGTGCCGATTTAAAATTAATGATTGGTCTCATTGGATTGCCTGGCTTGTGGATTTTTGGTAGCGCAATCAGTGGTGGAGTTGACGGGTTCATTTGGACTAATGTATATGCCGAGTTGGTATCTTTTATTTGTTGCAGTTTTTATAGCCACTTTGATTTCTTTCTGGTATTCATCCGTGGGGTTCACTCTTATTCTGCGACATTCCATATCCTCGATGAGTTTTTCGGTTTTTGTTATATACTCATCTTTTTCAATTAGCACAGTTGTGTTGCCTTTGTCCGCCTTCGTTGCGACAATGTTGTTTATCCTGAGTTTATGTTGTAGGTTCTTGACTGTTTTTTGCTCCGTGTTTCTCTTCTGTCCTTCCTTTGCTTTCACTTCCTTGTTTATTATTTCTCTGCACATGTGTATTAATGATATTGCGACCTCTGCGTCTACGATCGCCTGTTCCGTTTTTCTTTTTTCGTTTTGGTCTATAATATTGTGTTTCAGTCCCTTTTTAAGAAGTTGTTCTTCCGCCGCGGTGATGGCCACTGTCGTTAGGTTTACGAGCCTGGCATGGAAATGGTGCGGTTGTTGGTTCTTGTCCCGTTCGCGACGTCCTGTCAGCTTATCTAGTTTCCGGTTCAGCGTCCTGTATTTCTGTTGTAGTTCATGTTCGACCTCAGTCCTTATGCGCTCGAAGCATTCCATTAACGTATCGCTAGGTAATTGCTCCGCCAACCTTAAATGGATGGATAGAATTTCGGCATTTATTCCATCTTTCTTGGCGTACTGGTTTTTCAACTCATATCTTAGGAAGTCTCTTTCCGCCTTCCTAATTGTCCTCATGCTTGTACTGGTGTTTGTTTTCATTGTTATTTTTGCAAATTTTGGTGTCACATTCAATTCTATGCATTGTTTGTTAAACCAAATGTTTGCCTTCGTTGTATGCAATTTCAGTAAACGTCGTTTGTAAACTATTAGTATACCGTTTTCGTTTAAGTTAAAAGCCTGACAAGCATTCACTGTTTTATTTTGTTTTGTTGTTTTTCCGACAGGGTTAATGATTGATGTATATTGGAACGATTTTTCGTCATCCCTTCTCAAATTTGGTTTTGAGACAAACCGGTTTCGGCGTTGTGCCATCATCAGTGTCGATTTTCGTTCTGATCTGTTGTGGTCGTTTGTCTTGTATTTATAGTAGGTAGCAGGTAACGTCAGCATGGGTGTCTGTTTGTGTACGTGTGTGCATGTGTTGTGTGTGTACATTCAGAAACGGGGGTGGTTTGCATCGATCGGTTTTTTTGTGCTGTCGGAAAAACAACAAAACAAAATAAAACAGTTAATGCTTGTCAGGCTTTTAACTTAAACGAAAACGGTCTACTAATAGTTTACAAACGACGTTTACTATAATTGCATACAACGAAGGCACACATTTGGTTTAACAAACAATGCATAGAATTGAATGTGACACCAAAATTTGCAAAAATAACAATGAAAACAAACACCAGTACAAGCATGAGGACAATTAGGAAGGCGGAAAGAGACTTCCTAAGATATGAGTTGAAAAACCAGTACGCCAAGAAAGATGGAATAAATGCCGAAATTCTATCCATCCATTTAAGGTTGGCGGAGCAATTACCTAGCGATGCGTTAATGGAATGCTTCGAGCGCATAAGGACTGAGGTCGAACATGAACTACAACAGAAATACAGGACGCTGAACCGGAAACTAGATAAGCTGACAGGACGTCGCGAACGGGACAAGAACCAACAATCGCACCATTTCCATGCCAGGCTCGTAAACCTAACGACAGTGGCCATCACCGCGGCGGAAGAACAACTTCTTAAAAAGGGACTGAAACACAATATTATAGACCAAAACGAAAAAAGAAAAACGGAACAGGCGATCGTAGACGCAGAGGTCGCAATATCATTAATACCAGTTGCGGAACAAGAGCACGCAAGACACATGTGCAGAGAAATAATAAACAAGGAAGTGAAAGCAAAGGAAGGACAGAAGAGAAACACGGAGCAAAAAACAGTCAAGAACCTACAACATAAACTCAGGATAAACAACATTGTCGCAACGAAGGCGGACAAAGGCAACACAACTGTGCTAATTGAAAAAGATGAGTATATAACAAAAACCGAAAAACTCATCGAGGATATGGAATGTCGCAGAATAAGAGTGAACCCCACGGATGAATACCAGAAAGAAATCAAAGTGGCTATAAAAACTGCAACAAATATAATAGATACCAACTCGGCATATACATTAGTCCAAATGAACCCGTCAACTCCACCACTGATTGCGCTACCAAAAATCCACAAGCCAGGCAATCCAATGAGACCAATCATTAATTTTAAATCGGCACCATGCTATAAGCTATCTAAATATTTAAAAACAGTATTGAAGGACACACTGGAACTTAGCAACGAACACACCATAACTAATACATCTGAACTAATAAACAAACTTAGGACCGTTGAAGTGACAAAGGACAGCAAATTGGTATCTTTCGACATAAAAGATCTATACACATCAATACCACTAGCAGAGACATTGAACATAGTAAACTCTATAATACTACGTAAAACAAAAGATAAAGTGAAAAGTACGCAAATCACGAACACGGTAAGAACCACACTACGTCAAAACTATTTTCAATTCAACAATAAAATATACAGACAAACAAACGGACTTGCGATGGGAAACCCAACATCGGCTATTCTTATGGAAGCGTTTATGCAAAACCTGGAAAAAGAGTATATACAGGAATTAAATTCCAAATTAGGAGTGTTATTTTACGCAAGGTACGTGGATGATATCATATGCGTTTTAACTACCAACAACGAAGAGCAAGTACTGGAGTACCTCAACAAGCAGCACGGGAACATAAAATTCACAATGGAAACCGAAAAAGACGGAGCAATCAATTATCTGGACCTCACAATAAGTATTGATAAAGCTAGCAATAAATTCAACTACGACATATATAGGAAACCAACGGCCACCGACACAATAATACATAATACCTCGAACCACCCACAACAACATAAAAATGCAGCGCTAAGGCACTTAGTACAAAGTTTGGAAAGAACACCTCTTACACAAGAAGCATATAGAAGAGAGCTTGGAATAATATATAACATCGCTACAAACAACGGATATAAAAAAGCACTAGTAGATAAACTCAGAAGAGACCTTAGAGAACAAAAAAGAAACAATGGAGAAGAAAGTACACAAACCTGGACGACAACGACATATACTGGAAGGGCAACATATAAATTAGCAAATTTCCTTAGAAAATACAACATCAACACAGCGTTCAAAACATCGAACAATTTAGGACGGAAGCTAAGAACCAAAACTAACTCAGAAGATCCATTTAGCAGCCATGGTGTATACAAGCTCACTTGTGAATGCCAGCACAGTTACATAGGACAAACCGGACGACAAGTAAGAACGAGGTTCAGAGAACACATTAGAGATTACAACAAAAAGATACGGAATCCAAAAAGATGCGAATCACATGGCGGAGAATAAATGCCCCCCGGAAACATCAAAAAAACAGTCAAGGTCCTACATGTACAAGCAAAAGGCAGACGTCTGAACGTACTCGAAAACATGGAAATCTACAAACAAAAAACATTCGACGGTAGAATAATAAACGAACAGACAAACACTGTTTCCGACACAATATTCGAACCTTTAAAATTGGTTTACAAAAAACAAAGCAACCACTCAGGTACAACAAACACACACGTACCGACAAATAAGCACAAAACAGCAAAAGATCAAAAACAACAAACAAGCAAAAAAGGTCAAACAACAAAAATCACCAACTTTTACCTGCCTCAGTCAAGCACAAAAAAACCGATCAATGCAAACCACCCCCGTTTCTGAATGTACACACACAACACATGCACACACGTACACAAACAGACACCCATGCTGACGTTACCTGCTACCTACTATAAATACAAGACAAACGACCACAACAGATCAGAACGAAAATCGACACTGATGATGGCACAACGCCGAAACCGGTTTGTCTCAAAACCAAATTTGACAAGGGATGACGAAAAATCGTTCGAATATACATCAATTAATATCAAAATGTTTAGAAAAGTTTTTTTTAATAGGGGGTCGTCCCTCGGTAGTGGTCGACAATAGCAGCAGCGCATCACAAACTTGACAATTCGTCCCCAGCAAATTATTAATTTTATTAAAAGCCTCTTAGAAGTCACTAAAACGATTTTGGCTGCCTTCGAACAATACATTTTAGTTATTCCAGTAGCGTCCTTCGCCTTTGGGCAATGGCGGGTGTGGGAGGAATATCCCATGCATCGAACTGTTTGCATAAATTCGCATAACATGACCAATACATCGAATACTCTTAGTTTTTATTAACTACAATCCATAGCGCCGTGAAGTTCTTACGGCTCATAACTAAATCACCTCCGATAACCGGTGTATGAATCTACGGCAAAATCTTTATCTCGATCTGTGGCCATTAAGAGACTTTGCAAGGGGAAATTTCGTTGGTAAAAGTGATTATTCGTTGGATGTCTAAGCTATCATTTTTCCTCACCTAATTTTTTCTAGACCTACACATGCCATAAAAAGGAAAACTTGCAGTGTGACTGTTAATGGTAATAACATAAATATCATCTGCATCAGAAGGCAGTTTTATTACACGCGTTATTTTCATATCAACATTCTTGAATCGGGTTGTGCGTTGGGTTTGGGACCCACCATATAAAACAACGTTCCAATTAAATTCAACAACAAAGCCTCGGATATGAGAACCCCTTTTTTAGATGACAACACCCGCAAACGAAATAAGGATTATGAGATAAGGGCATGTACCTGGAATGTCCGGTCCCTTAATGGGGAAGGTGCCGCTGCCCGGCTGGTTGAGGTCCTGAGGAAAGCAAAAGCTGACATCACCGCCATACAAGAGATGCGATGGACGTGGCGAGGAAACACGATCAGAACAACTTGCAACATCTACTGGAGTGGGCATGAAGACAAGCGCAGATTCGGCGTGGGATTTGTGTTGGGAGAGAGACTCCGTCACCGAGTACTGTCGTTCACACCTGTGAACGAGCGTCTCGCTGCAATCCGCATAAAAGTACGATTTTTCACCATATCGTTTATCTGCGCTCATGCACCGACGGAAGAGAAGGACGACGTGGAAAAGGATGCATTCTACGAGCGCCTGGAAGAAGCATACGAGCGCTGCCCCCGTCATGATATCAAAGTCGTGCTTGGCGACTTTAACGCCAGGGTGGGTAAGGAGGGTGTATTTGGCCCCACTGTCGGGAAGTTCAGTCTCCACGATCAGACTTCGCCAAATGGATTCAGGCTGATCGACTTCGCCGGTGCCCGAAACATGGTCATATCCAGCACTAGGTTCATGCACAAGAAGATCCATCAAGCTACATGGCTGTCCCCCGATCGAAAAACACGCAACCAGATCGACCACGTTGTGATAGACCGACGGCATGCTTCCAGCGTTTTAGATGTTCGCACAATACGAGGGACTAACATCGACTCTGATCACTACCTAGTAGCAGTCAAGATTCGTACCCGCCTCTGTACGACAAAACAGGTGCAACAAAAAACGCAGGGAAAGCTGGACGTCGAAAAGCTGCAATCGCAACAGATCGCCAATTATTTCGCAGATCGCCTCTCACACCTGCTCTCCGAGAGCACAATTCAACCTAGTGGAATGCATGAGCAGTGGGATCATATCTCAGGAGCACACCGTACCGCAGCCGAAGAAGTAATTGGATTCCGGCGAACGCGAAGAAACAACTGGTATGATGATGAAGACTGCCGCGCTGCAACGAAAAGAAAGGACAAAGCCTACAAGGCAACGCTGAGATCGAATGCAACGAGGAGTGTGTGTGAACACTACCGCGAGTTGAAGAGGGAAGCGAGGCGCTTTTCCGGGCGAAAAAAAGAGAGGCAGAAAAGCGTGAAATAAAGGAGCTTGAGATGCTGGCCAACGGGAATAATGCCCGAAAATTCTATCAAAAAATTCGGCGAATGACAGAAGGTTTTAAACCTGGGGCAAACTCCTGTAAGAATGAGAACGGCGACCTGGTGGCCGATGTTCAGAGAGCACTCAAAATATGGAGGGATCACTTCTCTGCCCTTTTAAATGGAGAAACTGAGCAAGAAACCAGAGAAGATGCCGAACCCGAGCCCAGAATCGAAGATGATGAAATTGACGTTCCACAACCCGACTATAATGAGGTGCGAATAGCAATATCCCGATTGAAAAACAATAAAGCAGCTGGCGCTGATGGTTTTGCTGCTGAGCTATTCAAACACGGAGGCGAGGAGCTGGTAAGGCGCATGCATCAGCTTCTATGCAGAATATGGTCGGATGAATGCATGCCTGAAGATTGGAATCTAAGTGTTCTCTGCCCAATCCACAAGAAGGGCGATCCTGCAAACTGCGCCAACTATCGCGGAATCAGCCTTTTGAATATCGCATATAGGGTCCTATCAAGCGTATTGTGCGAAAGACTGAAGCCTGATGTGAACAGACTGATTGGACCTTACCAGTGTGGCTTCAGACCTGGTAAATCTACCACCGACCAGATTTTTACAATACGCCAAATCTTGGAAAACCCCCGTGAAAAGAGAATCGACACACATCATCTCTTTGTTGATTTTAAAGCCGCTTTCGATAGCATGAAAAGGAGTTGCCTATATGCCGCTATGTCTGAATTTGGTATCCCCGCAAAACCTATACGGCTATGCAAAATGGCCTTGAGCAACACCGCCAGCTCGGTCAGAATTGGGAAGTACCTCTCCGAGCCGTTCGAAACTAAACGAGGTTTCAGACAGGGTGACCCCCTATCGTGCGATTTCTTTAATTTAATGGTGGAGAAAATAATACAAGATTTTCGAGCTCAAGATTTTTTCATTTATTGGCAGTAGCATTAGTACAATAAGATCTTATATGATCTTTTATAGTACAACAATGATCATATAGAAGTAGGTTTAAAATTAAAGTATAACGTATGTAAAAAGAAACAAGTGACAAGGAAATAGAGATAGTAACAAATAAATGTATAAAAATATAAATAAATGAGTAAACATTGCATACGACAAAATTGTAAACCAAAAAAAGGAAGGAATCAGAATACATAACAAAATTTACTAGTTTATATGATATAGAAAGATAAGCTCAGTTTCGCCGAAAGTGTGAGTATATAATATCCCTAAAGTTGCTTTTGCTTAAGCTATTTCGAATAGAGTTAGGAATAGAGTTCCATATGCGAATAGCATTGACAAAGAATAGTCTTGCAGAGTTTAGATAATTGTATCTAGGTACGATTATATCATTATTACGAGCAGATCGCGAGAAGGTTAGCTTGTCATATAAATAACTGGGCGTCTTATCAGCAATGACGCGGTACAGGAAAATACAGTTCCTTGCTTTCAGGTACTCAGATATTTCACATCCCAAGAGACACGTCCTCCAGGCGGATATGTGATCAAGTTTTGCCAATCCAAAAACATAACGAGTTACGTGATTAAATACTACATCGATTTTATGTGCAGATTTAGAATTTAAATTGCTATATACACATTCTGGATAAGAAATAATGGGAAGTATTAGCTGAATTGCAAGCTGCCTCCTTATCCCAACTGGGGTAAATGCAGCAGACACCCTTAAGTTTCGCAGAATGTTGCTTATGACGGCGTTTATGTGGTCATCACAGGAAAGACTAGAGTTAATAATAAAACCAAGATTCGTTGCTTTAGAGACAAATTTAAGGCACTTGTCATTTATAAATAGAGGCGGAAGTTCTGACACGTTGATAGGTCTTTTTGATATAGGCAAAACATACGATTTTTCACAGTTGAGGGAAAGAAAATTGTTGGACGCCCATGAGGATATATATGCCAAGTCATTGTTAAACTTGGCACCAAGTTCAGAACATTGTTCAAGTGTTCCTGACATATACAACTGTATGTCGTCCGCGTAAGCATGCATATGCGCATATTGACAGATGCTAAATAAGTCATTCACAAATAAGCTGAATAATAGTGGTCCAAGTATAGAACCTTGGGGTACACCAGTTACGAGTGGCTTAAGAGCAGAAAATTCTGACCCCACCTTTACACGTTGGGCTCTACCGTCCAAGTAGCTCATCATAAGTCTTAGAGCAGAGTTCCCGAAGCCGAAATAAGATTTGAGTTTCTTGCATAGCAACGAATGGTTGACAGAGTCAAATGCTTTTGAAAGGTCTAGCAGACACAGCAATGTAATTTGGTTACCATCATAAGGAGTGCGTATATCATCAAGAATTTTAATAACAGCCGTGGAGCAGCTGTGTTTTGCTCTAAACCCAGATTGCAATGGCGATAGTAATTTGTGTTTTTCAATATGGGAATTGATCTGCTCTGATATCAGGGTCTCAAGAGTTTTTGATAGGGCAGGAAGAATACTTATCGGACGAAAATCAGACGGACTACTTGCAACCTTATTTTTAGCTACTGGAAGTACAGTAGCAACTTTCCACGCATCAGGGAAACACGAGGTTGTAATGCAGTGATTTATAACATGGGTCAGGGTTGGCAGTATTTGTGGTAAAATTATTTTGACAAATTTTATTGGAATACCATCCGCACCAATCGCATTCGATCGTATTTTATAAACGCATTGTGCCACATCAAGCTCTGACACAGCACAAAATTCAAATTGCTGGCCAGCACACAGAGGAGAAGGGAGTATATAGTGAGAATTTGTAGAGCTAGTAGGGGTAGCACACTTAACAAAAATATCATTGAGCTCTTCAGGGTCAAGCGAACATTGCGGAGTTTCTTTAGCATACACGCGAAGATTCTTCAGGTTACGCCACAGCACATTGTTAGGAAGTTCAGAATCTAGCATTCTACCAAAATACTTGCGTTTCTCGCGTTTTATAGCAGCAGCTGTTTCATTACGTATAATTTTATAAGCACGCCAGAGTATGTCTACCTGATTCCTTTTCCAAGCCGCATAGGCCTTGTTCCGTTTCTTAATCATGATACGAATAGTTTTGTTGAACCAGGGGCACGATCGAGGTTTTGCTTGGACTGTACGCAAGGGTATATGGATGCTGTAAAGGTTTAAAATGATATTATTTAAATAGTTTAATTTTTCATTCACGGACGATAGGCTCCAACAATCAGACCAATTAACGCACGATAGATCAGAGTTCAGGCTATTAACATTAAGCAAGCGATAATCAGGAAAACAACTAGGGATATGAACTGAATTATGATGGTAAAAAGTAATGTCAAATGCGCAGAAAATTAAATCGTGATCAGAAATAAACGACATTTGGTGAAATTTTAAGACCGATGACGGGTCAGACACAATGAAATAAACAAGAAGACTAGGGCAACAGTTATTTCCATATCTTGTGGGAACCGAGGAATTGATTAAAGAAAGGCCTACACTAGACATATCATCTCGGAGGCGGGAGCTACACATATCATTACACAACATATTTACATTAAAGTCGCCACAGACTATGATATCATCAAAGTCAACAGTAACTTTAGACAACTCATTAAAAAAGTCTTTTACACTAAAACATCTATTTGGATTGTACACGCAAGACAAGAGAATCTTAGACGTGGAATTTGACAGCTCAATCAGCATGTACTCAGTTGTGTCTCCAATAGAGCGGGAAACCACACGACTTTTCAAATATTTCTTACAATATATAGCTACGCCCCCACCCTTTTTAGATATTCTGTCATTCCGATATAAGTTATAGTTTTCTATTTCAAAATGGGCATCCTTAATGTCATACCTAAACCAGGTCTCCGATACACAAATAATATCCACGGAAGACCGTTCAAACGTTCTCCTAACCAAATTAGAAAAAGAAGCGGAGAAAATGGGATTGGTGGTGAACGTGGGCAAAACGAAGTACCTTCTGTCATCATGCAAAGAGTCAGCGCATTCGCGCCTTGGCAGCCAAGCCACTGTTGGCAGCAATAATTTCGAAATAGTAAAGGACTTCGTTTACCTGGGAACCAGCATTAACACCAACAATAATGGTAGCCTAGAAATCCGACGAAGAATTACTCTTGCAAACAAATGCTACTTCGGACTGAGTAGGCAATTGAAAAGTAAAGTCCTCTCTCGACGAACGAAAATAACACTCTACAAGTCACTCATCGCACCCGTCCTGCTATATGGTGCAGAAGCGTGGACACTAACAACATCTGATGTGGCGGCTCTGGGAGTATTCGAGAGAAAGGTTCTTCGAAAGATTTGTGGACCTCTACGCGTTGGCGACGGCGAGTACCGAAGAAGATTTAATGATGAGCTGTATGAACTTTACGCAGACGCCGACATAGTTCAGCGAATGAAAGCACAGCGGCTTCGCTGGCTAGGCCACGTAGTGCGTATGAGCGAAGATGCTCCAGCCCAGAAGGTATTCTTATCGGCACCCGCCGGTGGAAGCAGAGGAAGAGGGAGACCACCACTCCGATGGAAGGACCAAGTGGAGACCGATTTGCGATCCCGCGGTGTTTCCAATTGGCGCCAGTTGGCGCAACGAAGTGTGTCTTTGTGTCGCTTATAGGCGTCCAAAGTACTCAACCGATCTTTATGAAATTTTCACAGTATATTCTTAGCTTCATTGATTACACGCCACGCCCCCAGGCTTATAAAATTTCAACTCGTCATAACCCTGAACGTATTTGGTCTAAATATATGATATTTGGATATATGTGTCACTTAGTCAATATTTGGATAATTTTGGAAAAATGTGCGCTGGCATGGCCACATAATTTGTGTTTTGTTTGTGATTAATTAATGTCCACAGCTTATTTCCAATTCTACGAAACTTTTACGTTAGGTTCAGGATTTTGCTGGGTACGACACGGGTTATATATATAGTTTATGGAAAAGAACGCAGGTTATATAAAGCTGCAATTCGGCATAGCCAAGAATTTATTTATTTCAAGTTAATGAAATTTTATATATTTATATGTGTTCTATACATCCAAAAAAAAGCTTTGGAAAAAATAAGCCGTACCAAAACCTCGAAACTATGTACATATAAGTACCCGCAGAGAAGAAGGGGAGGAGGAATAGAAAATTTGAGAGATAGAAGAGGTGTTAGCGGAAAATGAGGAAGGTAAAACAAACTAACGGGATAGGGGGGTGGGGAAAAGCAAAGTAAGTAGAAACATTAATATATAAGATTAAATGACGAAGGAGCGTCAAGGGCAAGGGAGAGGGTGCAATTTGTTAAATGTAGACAAGTAAAATTTTAGGCAGGACAACGGCTGCCGGGTCTACTAGTTGTCAATATTAATCAACAGTCAAGGGACTAATATTAGTATCAAATGTTTTTTGATAAATCCCACATTTTTCCTGTGAGTATTGTATTGCTATCGTGTATCTCCATACTATTTTCAGGTCCTTACCTTGAACCTTTTTAGAGATATTCAGCTTGAAAAGTTAAGTTTGAATGGGAGGTGTCATGCCTCCTTTTCTGATAACTCGCACTTTTTCCCATGAGTATGGTATTGACATCGTACTGAGAAGTTAACTCTGTATGGGAGGTGCCACGCCCTCTTTATATTTTCGTCGTTTTTATACCTTTCATGAACATGAAATGGTATTATAACTTTGGTCCGATGTTTGTAAGTATGAGAAGAAGAAGAAATAGACCCACCAATAAGTATACCGAAATGATGAGGGCGATGAGCTGAGTCGATTTAGCCATGTCCGTCTGTCTGTTTGTACGCAAACTAGTCCTAGTATGAGATTAATCATTTGTCGGAATCAGCAAGATCGAAGCAATACAACGCATAGTTCCCATACAATCGATAGTTTCAATAAGTAGGTTTTGGGCTTTAAATTTTGCAATTGAAAAGCTAGGAACGTAAAGTTATGCAAGTTTGGTACTTACTATGTATGTTATGTGTCTAGTGAAAATCAGCTGGATCGGACCAACATAACATATATCTTCCATACAATCACTTGTTCCGATAAATGGGGTTTGGGCTATGTATCTTTAAATTATCAGTTTTGCAGAGTTTTTACTAAATGTGAGTAAGGATCGCACACTTAAAACCGTAATGCGTATTCATTAAAAGTATAAAGTCTTGGGCAAAGTCGAAGACAGCCCTTTCCTTAATTGTTTCTTAATAAATTTGTGTGTATTAATAACAAACAACCCGCAAAACGGGAGTATTCAATTTGGTTCAGTCTTTTTCAAATTATAGGGGAACGAAAAACCTACGATTAATTTTTATGTATGTCCTTTTGGCACATACCAAAACCTTTCTAAGACCCCTCCCTACCTGCTGCTAGTTTCCAATAGGTTTAGTTCAGTCATTTTCTAACTAACTCGCTTTTAGTTCGAAAAATAGAGCGACATGCTAGTACTTTAACTAGACTAGTTTGGTGCTTCACTTGAGGGTGTACTACCTGCAGGAAAAGTCCTAATTGTTGAACAAAATTTCTGGTTCAGAAGTAGAACTGCATGATATCAGTTCAAAAACCGGTAATTGGGACACGGGCGCAGAGCATTTAATTGTTTATGGAATTTCAAATATGTGCTTTTTATACCAAATTAATATTGATCTGCTTCGGAAACAACGAAATTGTAACAAAGAACGAACTGGAACCGAACAGTGGAGTTTCAAACAAGTCGACTCTGTTATTCCAGCGGGGAATAGTTTCCACTCCCTTAACCATTCGCAATGTTTAATTCGGCAGTTGGTTGCATCCAACCGAGAATTCTGACCAACCGTTCCGATTTCACTAGAAGTACGCCAGTACAGAACTAGAATTTTTTCCTGCAGTTTATGCATTTGTACCATGCGCTTTTCAACTTTTATTGCTTTTAGTGTTTACTAAACTTTCATGAATGCTCGAAAAGTCAGTCCTAATGCAACTTAAATAAATTCTTAAGTAGCTTTCAAGGTTGCAAACATCATTCGTTTACTCCACACATACACAGCAAAAACAAATACAACTACAAAAGTAGCCACAAAATAGTGATGCAATTCGGAATGCTACTTGTATCACGCAGCCACATTTTCACACACCACTGATTTGATGGAGCTCCTAATGCCAACTGAGCGGAAAGCCAAGGAAAACGTGTAGTTAACTTCAGAGTAAAAACAAGAACAAATGAAAACTCAAACACTTTAGGGTGACAATTTTAGACATGAAACGGTTATGGGAAAAGTAAGCGTAAAACGTTCATTGCATCACTTAATTTGATAAATGCAATATGTAAGTAAGTGCATGTGTATATAAGTGCATTTAAAGACTTGCCAAGGTTTGAATAAAAGGGCTAGGAAGGGACTAGCTTGGTTAGTTAATAGAATATGGGTTATTTTACAAATCGTACGGATTTGTAGAAAAAAAAATTTACTTTTTTAAAAGACACCAAATTTATTTCATGGAATCTTTTCGTTATTTAACTAAACACTATATCAGGATTTTGTCAAAAAAATTTTTTTCCAAACATCTGCATGTGTTCAGTTACTAAATATGATTAAGCAAACCTTCCCATTTTAAAAATTCTATATCTTTGGTTAGACTTGTCGTATTTTAGTCATTTTGGTTTTATTTTGAAGGTAACAATATTCACTTTATAGCTGCGTTAAAGAAATATTTAATTTTATAAAACCAAAAAAATTAATAAAAAATCATGTTTTTCTAATTTCATGCACGCAACTTAAAAAAGGTTTGAGCCGAATCAAAATTATGAAATCTCAAAAGGTGTACGATTTGAAAAATAATGACACATAAATATACAGAGAAACATCTCCTAACAGACACCTCTATTAGACGGACACTTTCTTTAACTTATTTAAATAATGCAGTTTTTAGACGAATTCATCAGTTTCATATTATTTTCTTATGTTATTAATATCACTTTGGATATGATATACCAACAGAATAACTTAAAATGAAAACATGGGAGTGGCCAACTGGCGCTTTTGCGCATTGTAACTGGCTGTACTTTCAATAATATGCGTCGTGCCAAGCTTCGTAATTTTATGGTAAACAGCTCCGATGCTATTAGCCATCGAATAAAAAAATTAGTTGTGGGCGGTGCCCCACCTTATTTCAAAAATTTTGCAAAAATCCTTAATAAGATGACCAGGTCAATCTAACAACCATGGGTCACTACAAGCGCGGTTCGGGGGCGGTGGTTTTTAATTTTTATTAAAATTTCAAGAATGCAGTTTTTTAGCTCATTAAATTCTATTATGATTAGAATTCTCGTTGATTTTTAATGATTATTGTATCACGTGCTAGCATCATTCTCATGTTAACCGTTGTTTTCACTGCAGCATCACTGTCAACGGAATGACAAAATCAATAAAGGTAACGAAGTTTTTTATTTTACATCATTTTATACGTAATTCGAGATGTCGATATCGAAAGGGTCATTGTTATCGTCTGATTTCCACCATTTTAAAAAGCAAGCTACCTTGGCCGGAAAGTAACCTTAATTCGAAGATCTTAATTTTTACTCTAGCTATCGTGTGCACTGACGGACATATGTCTCAAACACTTCCTCTGTTCATTCCTAAAACTTTGTTATGTGGAATTCTATATCGGGGTCAGAATTTTTCAAATCAGCACAAACATTCATATTTTCATGATTCGTATGTCATTACTCAATATTAACTCGATTCGCCAAAACTATTTTGTGCCTCCTTTGATTTTTGGGGTACTTTTATATACACTTTTATTAAGATTTATGTACTATACGAATGCACCATATTTTTTCTTCGGAGATCAGTTCCCTGCAGTCATCTGCCAAACTGGTTAGTAACGATTCTAGTTCATTAACTAGAATTTGGTGGTCTTATTCATACCAGTTTGGGCGACTGAACAGCTTCCGCTATCATAAGCACCAGCAACCCTCTAAAATTGTCGATACATGCATATGCGAGCGAAAAAGAAAATAAATCAGTATTCGGACAGCAGTCGTTCAGTTAACAACGCCGTCATACATTTTAATTTTCTCTTCAACTAATATTCATTTCATTTCATTTCATTTATTGATTGTCAGTATTAGCACAATAAGATCCTGGTTGATCTTTTATAGTGCAACAGTGATTACATAAAATTGGGTATAATTCTTAAAACTGAAAACTTAAAAATTTATATACTATTACAGGTACAATATTGAGAACAAAAACAAGAAAGAATAAAGTATTAGCAGTATTAATATAAGGGTGACAATAGTTACAAGGACACAGAACAACAATATTTTACAACAATGATTGACTAGGCTAAAAGTAGCTGAACTCAGTTTCTGAGCATTTAAATATTCACTTAAATAAATTAAATATAAAACTTTCTTGCAAATAATATTCCTTAGAGTAAAATTATAATCCTTTTGAGAATTTTGTGCTTCGAATAGTACATTTGGGTTGCAGATCATGTACTTACGTGCATGTCAACAAAATAACCCTTATTTTTTGCGACGTCGGTACTGCAATATGGCGTACCAGCGACGCAAAAGCGAGTAAACAGTGCTCAAATTAAACCACGAAAAAAAGTGAAAACGAAGCGATCACTTGTCAAAGCAATTAAGTAAGCAAATAACATTTCTTTTTGGAATAATCAAAGTAACCTTTTTCTGATGAAACATTTTTTTAAAATTCATAAAAAAATATGGAATTGTTTTTATTTTTCAGGGTTGATTTATTGTGATTGTGAAATGCAGTTTTCATAAATAAAGTAACGAATCGTTTAGAAACTGCAAAAACGAAAATGGCGAGCAGAGATACCTACATACAATAGCAGGGAGGCTAACAATAGTTGCTAACAACTTGCACATTATGTACTAGAATTTCATAAGCGAGTTATCAGCATGGTTATTTGCAAAGAACTCCGAAACTTAAATTATTCACCATAAAAAGCTAGTCTACCTTGAATTTCCTTAATTTTATGTAAAGATATTTTTACAAGTATCGATTAGATTCCATCTGAGATTAATATTTAAACTTTTTAAAATACTCCTTTTTTCAATGAATTTGATAATTGATTTCACAGGCATAACTCCTCAAATTTTCTTCAAACATTTTATGGCAAATTAAAAATTTTTGTTGTTGGTTTTATGATCTGTTCATTTTTACACATTTTTGTAAGTTTAACGAGCTCAAGACCCGTTTATAATAATTCTTAGTTAATTATTTTTATTTTTTATTAGAGGAAAAATTGAAAGCAACAAACATATAGAGGCTATAGTTATAGTACTATTTCAAAACCGGCACTATTTCTCGTCAGACTTATTCGTATAATTTTGCTATTTCAGAGCATCTTATGGAGAATCGAACCCACTCACTCTGATTGCAAGCGCAGCCGCCTAACCCGTGGGATATGCAGCGTGTAGTTTTGCAAGCTGCTTAATTCAAGTTTTCCTTTAATTGTTGTTTGTTATCTGCCAACGGTATACACAATAATCTAGACATTCTGTCTATATGTAAATCATGTCTGCTAGACTTTGTTTTTGTACATTCTTCTTTCTATTTTTAGAAGATAGTAATTGTACATAACCGCGTGCTCCGGTGTACATTTTTATGCCTAGTAGTGCTACGCACACAAGGTATATTAACTTTAGTCGCCTAACGGCATAAACGGATTGAGATAATATAGACTTCTATATATCAAAATATTCAGGACGAAAAGAAAAATTGATTAAGCCATGTCCTTCCGTCCGTCCGTCCGTCCGTCTGTGAACACGATAACTTGAGTAAATTTTGAGATATCTTAATGATCTTTGGTATGCAGGTTCCTTGGCACTCATCTCCGAGCGCTATTTAAAATGGGCGAAATCGGATTATAACCACGCCCACTTTTTATATATAGAATATTTTCGAAAACACAAAAAAGTGAATACTCAGTGCATAATACACCTATAAGAATAACATTTGGTGACTACATTGAGATTGACGCATAAAATCAATTTTTCAAGAAATTTTTGAAAATGGGCGTGGCACCGCCCACTTTTGTTTAAGTCAAGTTTAGAAATAATATTAATTCAGCACGCAGGTTTCCAGGCATGCAGGGAATGTTCCACGAAAAAATGGGCGGGATCGGTTAACGTCCACGCCCACTTTTATATGAAAGATTTTGAAGAAGATCGCAGATATATTTAATAGGCATTAACTTTGGGTAAAATAGCTTTACATCATTTATATTTCACTTTTAAAGTTTCCGTAAACAAAGAAATCCAAAAACTTAAGATTTTCTAAAATGGGCGTGGCCCCGCTCCTTTTATAGTGAACTATTCCACAAAACTTTTTATGTAATAACTCCGCCAAAAATTGATTTGTCGGAACGAAATTTGGTGATAATGTTCTATATATAAAGGTAAATCTTTGCTGTACAAATGGGCGAAATCGGTTAATGTCCATACCCAGTTTTTGAACATAGCTCTGAAAAATTTTTATGTAAAATTTAAAAAGCGATATTTCTACAACTAAGGAAGTTATATCAATCAGATTTTGCACACATAATAAGCTATTTAAGAAAATCTCGGCCGCAAAAAAAACTTTGTCAATTTTGAAGAAGTAGTCGTGGCGCCGCCCACTTTTTAGCATAAAATTTCTGCTATTTTCAAAGGCAATCGCTTATAATTCAATATTGATATTTTAAATAAAACTGGTCAGCTGCTTCTCAGTGGTATGGGTTATGCTCCTGCCAAAAATTAGCCAAATCGGAAAAAACACAAGCAAAATATTCGGGCACGTATTAATAGCCCAGTGCAATAGCGAAGTTATATATCTTTTTTGATTTTCATACTTTCATAAACATTAAATGTATCTAAGTATGAGAAGAAGAAGAGAAAAGTTCACTTAAATGATCAGCACGATGAGCGGAGTCGATTTAGCCAGTACCGTCTCTCCGTTAGTCAGTCTGTGGGTCCGTCTGTCTATTTGAACGCAAACTAGAATCTTAGTTTTACAAAAGAATGCTGAAAATCGGTGTTTGCTTTCTCCATTTAATAATATACTAGCAAACCCGGTATACGTTGTTTTGATACATAAAACACATCTATATATAAAATGTCATTAACTTGAACCAAATAAACTCCTAGCTATACCGAACTGCAGCTTTTTATAACCTGGGGTATTTTCCAAAAGCTATATACAGACTGTGTCGTGCCCAGCGAACTTCTGAACCTATCGTGAAAGTTCAAGAGCAAAACAAAACACAAAATATGTGGGCGTGGCACCGCCCACTTTTGAAAAGATATGTAGATATTGACTAAGTGACACATATATCCAAATTTCATTTATTTAGACCAAAAAAGTTCGGAGTTATGACGAATTGAAACTTTACATAGCCTGGGGGCGTGGCTCCGCCTACTTTTCGAAAACGATATATTTTATATGCTGTACCCAGTGAACCCAAGTATATATTGTGAAAATTTCATAAAGATCGGTTGAGTTCTTTGGCGCCTATGAAAGACACCCTTTTTTATATCTATTTTTGTTACGCACACGAATACGACGAATCGAGATATATATTTATTAATGTATTGTTGCCGCTGGGTATACCTCCTCGCACGCTGCTGGCTATACTTGTTTACTCCTTTTTAAGCTCTCAACAATATGTAGGTATATCATAAACATACATACGTACATATGTACGCGTAACCGAACCATATTGGACATAAGTAAAACAATAGCCTTTTATATAAATACATGAATTGTAACTCTTCTAAATGAAATGTATATGAAAATTATTAGTTATATAGTTACGGTTAAATTTATGATCACGCCATAAGGGATCACTATAAATAGCGCCGCCGAAGAAATATTCAGGGCCTTTTTTGTAATTGAGATTAAAGCGTATTAATCATACAAATATTTTTAAAGCCATAGCGCATAAAATAGCACGTGAATTAGTGCAAATAAAAAGTGCAAAGCTAAAGAAGTTGTATTGGTTTTTCTTAATAGGCGCAAGGCCAACAAATCTTTAAAAATATTTTTCTAAAAACTGATAAACATGACTATCGAGTACAATTGTGCCAATTGCAGTGAAAAAGACACCGATTTTATGGTGCAGTGCGACACATGTGACAGGTGGTATCATTTTGATTGTGTCGGGGTAAATAGTAACGTAGCCAATATGAGTTGGAATTGTAAGTCTTGCGGCGCCACGCAGACAGGTTACGTCGAAAGAAGCACCCCAGCTCCTCCGACATCGAATGGTGAAATGTCTACGGCCACGACCGGACAGCCACAAGCGGCATCGTCGCCCACTATTGGCGTACAGCAAAAAAATGCTGAAACCTCAAAGAACGGTCAAAAATCAGCACCAATGGATACAATTACCACAGTAAGTAACAGCATCACGACGATGGCACCGGCAATGACTTCTGTCGGCATTACTCCTAGTGCGTATAGTGCGATTCCAGCAACAATGTTTTCCGGAACAAGGTTTCCGCCCTCCAATCAATTCGCTGGGAATGCTACTGCATTCACGGGCATAGGACAACAAGCTATGCAACAGTACCCGCCCCCATTGATAACTACCAATGTTATTACCTCGCAAAATCACGATAGCGTAGCTCAACATGTTCTGCAGCTGGAACTCTTGGAAGAAGAGCGAAGAATAGAGCAGAAATACTTGCAAAAGAAATACGAAATACTGAGTCAAGGAGGCTCGCCTCTTGGAATTAACCGCTCAACAACTGCTCCAACTTCATCACAGCTGGCAGCAAGACAAGTGATTCCGAAGGATCTCCCTAATTTCAGCGGGAATCCAGACGACTGGCCGCTGTTTATGAGTAATTACGAAAACAGTACAGCGGTCGCAGGTTACACTGACGCGGAAAACCTAATGCGGTTGCAGAAGTGCCTTAAAGGAAAGGCCTATGAAACAGTGCGCTGCAAACTGCTGCTACCCTCTATGGTTCCTGAAATAATTCAGACGCTTAAAATGTGTTTCGGACGTCCAGAACATATATTAGAGTCGTTAGTGGAGAAAGCCAGGGCAATTCCACCACTTAAAGAAAAACTTGAGAGCCTCATCGACTTCGCATTGTGCGTTCAAAACATCTGCTCCACTATGGAGGCCTGCCAAATGGAGGCGCATCTGAATAATCCAATGTTGGTGAAGGAGTTCGTTGATAAGCTTCCAAACCAACACAAGTTAAATTGGGCAATGCTACAGCGAGATGATCGCGTGCCAATTATTAAGGCGTTTAGTGAGTGGATTTTCCAAATAGCCGAAGCTGCAAGCAAAGTGGTCCCTCCACGAGTATCAAAAAAAAGTGGTTAATTAACACACATTCGCAATCGATTCATAGCGAAAATCACAACAAGGTTGGGTGCGTTGTATGCGGGCGCAGTAATCATAAAATACAAATGTGCGAAGAATTTAGCAAGCTCAACTTGGAACGCAAATGGGGTGTCGTAAAAGCTAACAAATTATGCCGACAATGTCTTAACATGCATCGCCGAAGGTGTTACGTAAGTAAAGAATGTGGGGTTGATGGTTGCCAGTCGAAGCATCACAAGCTTCTTCACAAAAACATATCCGAAGCAAGCAGCGCATCTCAGTCTGCCGGACAAAATCAAAGTTCGGTATCATCCATGGTAAAGAATCAACTAGTAAATACGCATGTAGGCGCAGATGAAGATATGCCGTGTTTCCGTATAATACCTGTGCGCTTACACTCAAATGGTAAATCAATGAAGACATTCGCATTTCTAGACGAGGGATCATCCGTCACCTTGATGGAAAAGCACATCTATGACACCTTGGGCTTAAACGGAGAGCATGAATCATTGTGTCTTCGCTGGACTGGCGAAAATACGCGCATGGAAAGTGACTCAATGCGGACTTCGATACAGATTTCGAACGCATATGACGGTGTAAAGTATGAAATACGCGAAGTGCATACCGTTTCGCGGCTGGGCCTACCTAATCAGTCACTTAACATGGGGAGAATTACCCAGAAATATCCATACTTACGCGGACTTCCCATCGAGTCATATGAAAACGCCGAGCCAACTATTCTCATAGGAGCCAACTGTTGGAAGCTAGCCGTGCCGATTAAAATCCGTGAAGGACAGTGGCTAGGGCCAATCGCCACAAAGTGCCGTCTTGGTTGGGCCTTGCAAGGAGGTACTGCTAACCACTTCGATTCGCATCAGCTGAATTTTCATGTCTGTGATTGCGAAAATAGATATGCAAGTCTTCATGAAGAAATCAAGGAGTATTTCAACCTTGAAGCGCCACAGAAAAGAGAGTTGATATCCCCGCAAGACCATAAAGCGATACAGATTCTAAATTCTACGTGCCGTCGAAGCAACGGACGTTACGAAGTGGGCTTGTTGTGGAAGCAGGACGACACAAAGTTACCTTCCAGTTACGACAGTGCTCTTAAACGCTTTAGCTGTATGCAGAAAAAGTTAGCTAAGGATGCCAATTTGCATCGTAATATGCAACAGCAAATAAACAACTTGATAAACAAAGGGTACGCAAGAAGGCTGAGTGCGGATGAATTAGAAAGCTCTCGTGATCTCGAGTGGTACCTACCGATATTTATTGCGCTCAACCCCAACAAACCTGGCAAGGTACGGCTAGTGTGGGATGCTGCGGCTAAGTCTAACGGAGCTGCTCTTAACGATTTTCTCCTCAGCGGCCCAGACCTACTTAATTCACTAGTTACTGTGTTAATGGCATTTAGAACCGGCAAAGTCGCTATTTGTGGAGACATCGCGGAGATGTTCCACCAGATCCGCGTGAGGGAAGCGGACATGCACGCACAGAGGTTCTTATGGCACGAGGACTGCAAGGAGTTACATAACCCGAACGTATACGTTATGCGAGCGCTTACATTTGGCATTAGCTGCGCGCCATGCATCGCACATTTCGTTCGCGATACAAACGCCGAGCAATACAAGCAACAGTTTCCGCGAGCAGTAGAAGCGATACAAAAGTACCACTATGTCGACGACTTGATCGATAGCGTCAATACCGAAGAAGAAGCGCTCGATCTCGCAGTACAAGTGAAGACCATTCACGCACAAGCTGGGTTCTACATTCGTAACTGGGCGTCCAACTCGTCAGCTGTTCTCAGCCAACTTCAGGGGGACCTCGTAGAAGATCAAGCTCCAAAGGACTTGGCAAACACGGAGAAAATATTAGGTTTGTATTGGGATCCTACTAACGATGTTTTCAAGTTTATTTGCAGGTTCTCCAAAATGAGGCGAGACATCTTGCAATGTAGCTTGATACCAACAAAGAGAGAAGTTCTCCAGGTGTTGATGTCCATTTTTGACCCTCTTGGGTTCTTGGCGCACTTTACCGTTGGTCTGAAAATATTGTTACAAGAGGTATGGCGTTCATCCATCAACTGGGATGACCCACTCCCGTGTCAGCTTTACAACAAGTGGTGCCAGTGGAAGACGTTACTGCCAGAAATAACTTCAACTACAATTCCCAGATGTTATTCACCACGACTAAGAAACTCCGAATGCATACAACTGCATACGTTTGTAGACGCCGGCGAGTATGCCTACGCCGCAATTTGCTATTTACGAGTGATGTTCAACAACAAAGTCGATACTATCATCGCGGCCGCTAAATCGAAAGTAGCACCACTGAAGCCCGTATCTATCCCGAGGCTCGAACTACAAGCTGCCGTAATTGGAGTAAGATTAGCAAACAGTGTGGTGAAAGCGCTACGAGTGCCCATTCGTGCCCGATTCTGGTGGTCAGACTCGAAAACCGTGTTGAAGTGGCTCCGTATGGACCCAAGAAATTTTAAGCAGTACGTGATGCATCGCGTAGGGGAAGTACTGGAAGAGACAAATTCCACTGATTGGCATTGGGTTCCCTCAAAGCTAAACCCTGCTGACTTGGCAACGAAATTCAGCTCGCAGCAAGATTCCGACTTCTGGCTGTATGGACCAAAGTTCTTATCCTCCGATCAAACTGAGTGGCCGAAATGCGAAGACCTCGGATCAGTAGAATCCACTGAACTAAGGCATTTTAACATGCACGTAACCAAAGACGAAAGAGTACCTTTAATCGATGCAAGTAGATTCTCAAGTTGGCGTCGACTATACCTGACAATGGCGATGGTAATATTATTCGTAGAAAAACTAAAATCGAAATGGAGAAAGGAAAAAGCACCTACCGGATTATCTGATGGAATGATTCATAAAGCCAAGAGCATTCTTATTAAAGAAGCACAGCAGAATGAATATCGGCAAGAAATTATCAACCTCAGATCCGGGCGTAGCATCGAAAGTGATAGCAAACTAATTTCTTTAAACGTCTATTTAACCAATGATGATGTACTAAAAGCGCGCGGAAGAGCTGAAAGTCTAAGAACTGGCGATTCAGTAATTTTACCAACGCACCATCCAATCACATTCTTAATAGTTCGCCAATACCACGAACGAAATCATCATCAATTTCATGAAGCAGCCTTGAACTCAATACGCGAACAATATTACATTTCGCGCCTACGCGTTCTTTATCGGAAAGTGCGACGATCATGCCAACGGTGCAAGAACGAAGGCGCTAAACCAAATACGCAGCAAATGGCACCGTTACCACCAGCACGTTTGGCAAGCTTTGAGCGCCCATTTACTTACATTGGTATAGATCTATTCGGACCAATATATGTCTCAATTGGAAGGCGCAGAGAAAAAAGGTGGGGCGTATTATTTACCTGCTTAACCGTCCGTGCCGTGCATCTCGAGGTAGCACATAGTTTAGATGTGAGTTCATGCATTATGTGTATTCAAAACTTTGTGGCAAGACGAGGCAAACCACGCGAAATCTATACGGACAACGGAACAAACTTTAAAGCCGCAGCAAAGGCTTTACGCACTAATTCTATTGGAATCGAAACATTAAATATTAATTGTGAAGACATCGTTTGGCGGTTCAACCCACCAGGGGCACCACATATGGGCGGAGCCTGGGAAAGATTGGTTCGTTCGGTTAAATCGGTGCTGAATTCAGTTTGCCCCTCATTCAAATTTACAGATGAAACGCTCAAAAGTTCCTTATGTGAGGTTGAACTTATAATTAATTCACGACCACTCACATTCGTATCTCTCGACAGCGCAGATGACGATGCACTCACACCGAACCACCTGCTCCTTGGATCCACCGATGGCCACAAGCCAGTTTTCAATGAAGCTTTAAATCTACGACAGCAGTGGCACAAAGCACAAGAGTTCGCCAACAAATTCTGGCGACGTTGGCTGCAGGAATATACTCCAATCATTCAACGTAGAGCAAAGTGGTTCAGCAAACTGGCATCGGTCGCAGTTGGCGACGTCGTTGTTGTCGTTGATGAAACACTTCCCCGAAATTATTGGCCGAAGGGTATTATCATCGAGGTTGTTAAAGCAAAGGACGACCAAGTACGGCGGGTGACTATAAAAACTAAAAAGGGTATATTGCAAAGGCCCGCAACTAAGGTAGCAGTCTTGGATGTCACCGGCACTACTTAAGCAAGCCTCATCAAGGGCGATTCATTTGCTAGGGGGGGAATGTTGCCGCTGGGTATACCTCCTCGCACGCTGCTGGCTATACTTGTTTACTCCTTTTTAAGCTCTCAACAATATGTAGGTATATCATAAACATACATACGTACATATGTACGCGTAACCGAACCATATTGGACATAAGTAAAACAATAGCCTTTTATATAAATACATGAATTGTAACTCTTCTAAATGAAATGTATATGAAAATTATTAGTTATATAGTTACGGTTAAATTTATGATCACGCCATAAGGGATCACTATAAATAGCGCCGCCGAAGAAATATTCAGGGCCTTTTTTGTAATTGAGATTAAAGCGTATTAATCATACAAATATTTTTAAAGCCATAGCGCATAAAATAGCACGTGAATTAGTGCAAATAAAAAGTGCAAAGCTAAAGAAGTTGTATTGGTTTTTCTTAATAGGCGCAAGGCCAACATGTATATCAAAACGTTCAGGATGAGAAGTAACATATCCGGGCAAGTAATTAATACCCCACTGCAAAAGCGAAGTTGTATATCTTTTTTGATTTTCATACCTTTCATGAACATGAAATGTTTGTACGTATACTGAAATGATCAGGAGGATGAGCTGAGTCGATGTAGCCATGTGCGTCTCTCGATACGTCTGTCTGTCCGTTTGTCTATTTCAACTCAAAAAGAACTGAAAGTATTAAAATAGACCTCCGTAAATTGGGATGACACAATAGATCACTAGGTATATAATGTTCGGTTCCACCCGTATTTAGACTTCCTTACTTGTTTATTTTTATTGTTGGTTTTATGGTCCGTAGATATATGTTTGTTGTTTTAAATTTTT
Source organism: Merzomyia westermanni (assembly GCA_949987695.1). Classification (NCBI taxonomy): domain Eukaryota; kingdom Metazoa; phylum Arthropoda; class Insecta; order Diptera; family Tephritidae; genus Merzomyia; species Merzomyia westermanni. Next base: position 129,690,843 of record OX465288.1, on the reverse strand, counting down.
CCTCTAATCAAAAATAATAATAATTAACTAAGAATTATTATCAACTGGTCTTGAGCTCGTTAAACTTACAAAAATGTGTAAAAATGAACAGACCATAAAACCAACAACAAAAATTTTTAATTTACCATAAAATGTTTGAAGAAAATTTGAAGAGTTATGCTTGTGAAATCAATTATAAAATTCATTGAAAAAAGGAATATCTTAAAAAGGCAAAATTGCTATAAATAGCGACTATGCTTTTATTGAAATTTGTTTCAATTGTTCAATATAGTGAAGTAATATTTATTTTGATAGACACATATTTTATTTATGATGACTGAATTTTCATTAAAGTGGTTTGTAATGTAATTTTGCAATTTTCGTGTATTTTTCAACCCAAAATGAACTAACCTACTATGAAGTGGTACAGTAAGAGGTATGATACTGATGCATAGGCTAACTAGTATGACGGCATGATGCCGGTGTATGTACTGACCAGTATGTAAACTGGTATGATCCTGATGTATATAATGACTAGTATGTCAACTTTTATATTGCTGATGCAGAGACTGAGTAGTATGCCAATTGGTATGGTGTTGATGCAGAAACGGACAATTGTCATCTCGTACGACAACGCCGTGTTAAATATACCAGTTGCTGATATGGAAAAATTACAGAACTTGAACTAGTTGCGGCGGTTTGGCAGACTATTATTTGACTAGTATAAAACTAATAGAATTGACTGCAGCGTTTCTATAGTTCCAGCGTACCTAATATGTTTTTTTTTTTTTTAATTTTATCTAGGGGGAGAGAACTGATTCAAAGCAATTGTCCTTAAAACGGATACACAAAAACTACAAATTTTCTTTTAGGAAAAATATATTAAAATATACTCCATTACTTTTCATGTGTCGTAGTGTCCGTGAAATTTAGTTAAACCGTCCAATAGCAATAAATTAAAAAAAATGTATGTAAAACTTTTTTCGAGAAGAACTGTTGCAAAAATGTCAACATTACAAAAATATTTCCGGAACTTATTTTTGCTATAGGGAGCTATCAAAGGGCATACAAATCATACAGATATGAGTAAAGAATGAAAAATGCTGACCCATCTATCTCTATTATTTTATACCGCTACAAGCCGCCGTCTACTAGTACAGCTGGGTATAAAAGTGTGGTAAGATTTTATTTGGATATTGGACAAAATAATTTCATGCGGAAGTGATTTAAATATCTATAAATTTTAGGTGCATGCTTTCAGGCCGCCAAAGAAATTTAACAGGTCCGAAAAAAGGGACATTATTTCATTTTGAAAACCGGTGGGCTTATTGCCTGTTTTTAGTGGGCGCTATATGCTGGGAAATAAGGACCATGGAGGTTATTGACTGTAGACATTTTCACTGGCCTTGAAACCTTGTACCATCTTCGAAAATCATTCCTATATTCATATATAAACGCTTACATCAAAATTTTCTCAAATCTCCGCTAAAATAGGACGTGACATTTCAATGTTTAACGCCACTCAAAAATTATACTTCACGCCACGTAAATAAGTGATTTATTTTGATATCGACCAACGAGGCACCCACAACGTAAAGTAGAGAAAAGCGTTTACTGTACATACGCTTATATATACCTGCATGCATAAGCAGAACTCAAAGTGCCAATCACTTTCACTTAGCTTTGACACGGATACAAATGCATCATAAATAATTTTTAATGCTTTTATCAAACTGTTGGCAGTTACATTATGGCATACATACTAACATACAAACATATATATTATTACATAATCATGGCAACAAGAGCAAATCTCTGGATCCAGCGAAATTTATTGCGACCGCAGTCACTTTTGCACTTTAAAGGTTAAACTTTTAACCTTAGATAAATCCGAAACTGAAAAAGCACTCAAACACGCCGTTGCGGGTGGTAAGGTGTCTGTATGTCTAAGTACGTGGAAAGCGTTTCACTTAAATATAAATACCTTTAAAAGTCGCATTACTTAAGTCAAATTGAGTTCCCAATCTCTGCTTAGCACACCTAATACCACAACTCAGAAAGAAGTAAATCTTAAGAATCTAACTCTTTTGGCGATTTCGTCCCATCAGGTGACTGGAAACCATTGCAGAGAGCTAAATTTGAGCTAATTGAAGCAAACGCAGGAGTATCTTCTCGTATTGGCTGCTTTAGTTCTGCTATTACAACAACCCGTGTAGATGTCAATGTTTTTTTAATCCAAAATTTTTTCAAAGGTTTGCATACTTACCTCAAATAAGCCAAATTAGTCCCTATATATTTATTATCTCAACAACTCAACAGACGAAACTTCTATTTGTCAGAGGACCGTGTCAATTCTAAAGGAGCTGTTGGTAAAAGATAAGTTTTTATAAGCTTGTTTGCACTGGGCTTCCGTCTTTCGCACAATAATCTAGCTACAATTTTATAGGCGATTTTAAGCAGACGAGTTCTTGCGATTTGAAGGATGTTTATTTTTTGCGGATTTCGCAGAGCACATTAAAATTAAAATCTGGAGCCATGTGCTATTTCGACTTAAGTTTGCATAAGAGTTGATACATGCTTTTCCGCTATTTCCCTTTTTATACCCAGCTCGTACTAGTATACAGGGTATTATAGTTTTGGTCATATAACAGTGGTTTGTAACGGTACCAAATAGTAGAGATAGATATGGAGTTCCATATATCAAAGTTCTTAGAATGAACAGAGGAACTCATTAAGACATGTCCGTCCGTCCATCTGTCCGCTCGTGGGCACGATAGCTTGAGTAAAAATTTAGATATTTGAATGAAATTTTTCACACAGGTTACTTTCCGGTCAAGGTAGGTTGCTATTTGAAATGGGCGAAATCTAACCATAACCACGCCCTTTTTTCGATATCGAAAATTTCGAAAAACGTATAAAATAAGTGAATTCAATAATAAAAGCAGCTATGTACAATGATGAAATTTTTTAGATTTATTAATTTGGTCGTCCCATTGCCGATTTGATCAAATTTATGGAAAAGGGCCATGGCAACGCCCACACATGAATGAAGAAATTTAAAAACTTTGACTGTTAATAACTTCAAAACCGTTTACGCTAGTATAGTGAGATTTCGTAGGAGGAATACTATTGTGATAAATGCACCAATAGAAAATAAGCGAAATTTCTTTTAGACCACGCCTACTTTTTCATAAAAATTATATGGAAAATAGGTAGAAATATTGAACTGCCCATATCTAATTAACTGATATAGGTATAATAATATAATTTGATACTTACATTAAGTTTCTTATTCTTTATATGGTTTTTGCAAAATTTCGAATAGTGGGCACCGCCCACTTATGAGTCAAGCCAATTTCAAAATCGACTGTTAATAACTTCAGAACGGTGTAAGATAGAATTACGAAACTTGACACGAGGTATAGTATAGACATGTAAAGCATGCTCACGGCACGCCCCAAATCGGTGGAAGACCAAACCCACTTTTGGACCAAAGTTTTCTAAAAGAGAAGTAGGAAACCGGAACATGCCACATCTTCTTCACTGATGCCAATATAATGCCAGAATTTCGTAGTTACAATGACCTGACGATCCTATTAATGGTATTTTTAAAATTTTTGAAAATATGCGTGGCACCGCCAACATATAAATGAACAAAGTGTCAAATTTCAACTATTATTAACTTCAGAACCGTGTTAAATAAAATTACGAAACATGAGGTATACTATCAACTTTTTCAAAATTATATACAGCCTATGCTGTAACCAGTGAATCCAAGAATCTACTGTGTAAATTTCATAAAGATCGGTTGAATACCTTGGACGCCTATAAAGATTAAAATTGTGTATAGCAGGGGGGCGTGGCACCTCCAACTTTTTCAAAATTATATATAGCCTATACTGTAACTAGTGAACCCAGGAATCTACTTTGAAAATTTCATAAAGATTGGTTTAGTACCTTGGACGCCAGACACACAGACACAGAACAATTTAGCAATTCACCACGACCACTTTTACACAACTGGGTATTTAATGTTCGGTTCCACCCGAACTTAGACTTCCTAACTTGTTATTTTTGAGCAGGGATATTGCAATTCTCACTCGTCAATCGAAAATATCTTTCCTTCTTCTTTATTACTTTTCAACTGCTTCTAGATGTTGTTTAGAGTGGTAAGTTGTTCCTTGAAAGTCAGCGCGACATCCATCGTATCGTTATGACGGGGTTTTCGGTGACCAGGGGAATTTTTTTTATGAGCTCGGCCGAAGCTCCCCACGGATTCGGTTCAGAAAAACTGTGGATCACGGCCGATGTTGGATCGCGATAGTAATAATGATTAATAGTGTCTTGTCTTGTTATTATGTCTTATTTTTACTTGGGACTAAGAGTCATAATCCCAATTTTTAACTTGATGCCACTTGGTATTATAACATGTCACCGCCTAAAGATGTTTCTTTTTTTTTCAAAAAGAAATTTAGTATGAAACAAGTAAGAAGAGATTTTATACCTTTCTTAAATACGAATCACTATTTTCACTTTCCGAGCCTTATTCAAAACAAATGAGTGTGAAGTTCTGACCTATGTAATCAAAGATACATGAACCATACGCCGTTTATATGCAAAATAGGTTCATGGATCAAAATTTAACGTTCTTAGTTGTTTAATTGAAACATTTAAAGACCGAACCCCGTTTATCGGAAAAATTCATTGTATTTAGGTTTTGTGATATATGCTTTAGTCAAATCTTGATAATTTTCCCGTGGAAAATATCATGCGACTGATCTCTAAAGAGAGTGATCACCGATAAATATTTTTCGTCTACAGCGGGCTACAATTGATCCCAACTATTCCGTTATATGCATAGTTGGGATAGGTCGATTTTCATTTACGTAGCCTATTTATAGGTGTTCAAAGTAAACTTGCCCTACCGTACCCATTGGAGAACAAAGGGGATCTTCCCGACACTACCCTTTTAGGCATAAATGAGACCAATTAATATCTTCATAGGACATGCTCAAACAAAGGGATATACAAAGTGATCAAAACTGGCAAAAGCGGAAAAATTTGACGTTCTAAGCTTTTAAAGAGTTATATCACAAACCGCAGCCGCATACTACACTTTAGCCATCTGTCTCTAAAGCTGAGGGAATAGTCTGCGTTCAAACAGACAGACGGTCATAGCAAAACCGACTCAGCTCATCTGTTTGATCATTTCAATTTCTTCTCCTTAAAAACAAAGTTATAAGATTTTATGTTCATAAACCCTTCATGAAAGATTCAATGTTTAGGAATGAAATTAAATACTGATTAATAACAAATATAACCTTTAAACTATATTAACTAATTTGTCTTGTACCTCTTTAATTTTAATATCGCTCCATAAAATATTAACAACTTCGCCATTATGTTCCTACTTGGGAAATATTTTTAAGTTCATGTGTACCTGTAGAATTTCAATTTCCTTCCATCGACATTTTGCGATTTTCTGCCCTTAATGCGCTTCTAATGCGTTGAGGCGTTTGCATCGGCGCTTTCATACACGCATGAACTTCTGCTTACGTGAATTTGGGCAATTCCTTTGTTAGGGATGTATCGACGACTGAACGGAGGATCACACTATTTAATAATATTTTTCAACATATGCCAGAATTCCTTTGAATATTGCCTTACGTTAATGAAAATTTAATGCATTTTCAGAAAGAGATTAGTCGGTTTTGAGTGAAAATCTAAAAATTGCGATTTTGAAAAACAAGTTATAGGTTACAGGTCATCCGTCTATATACAGCAAAAACCCAAAAAATATTCTATTCTGTTTCGTCGTCTTGGAATAGTAGTAGAACAGAAATGATGACACGTACAGTTGCAATAATAGAAAAACATATTTCATATATCTCTTTTCGGTTTCACAGTGTTTCGACAAAAGTTCTACTGAAATAAGTATATATAACATCATTATGCAAGTTTTCTCTCAAGACGTTTGATATATGAGATGTGAATTCAAACAAATTTGTAGCTGTTGATTTTCCCTTACGGAACCCATGTTGATCGGAACTGTAATCTTATTCGTAACGATAGCTTTATGGCCGATTTAGCCTAGACTTAGATTTAACTTGACTTGAAAACCCTACATCTAACAAAGCAGCACGTGTACGTAGTTACCCAGAAAATAACTTAACTTAGAAATTTGGAAAACTACAGACTTCTGATTTCCAAGTTAAGTTCATATATTGTATAACAACTAAATTTTTGGATGAATGAAATTCATATGGCAATTTACAAAGCAATACGTCAAATAAAAAAATTTCAAAAAGATGTCAAGTTGAATAATTGACTCTTAGTTCTTTTGTAAACTAAGTCAAGTTAAGTTAATTCCAAGTCTAGGCTAATTCGACCATTAAACAATTTACGGTTGGCAGAAAACTTTGCAATGCCTACTACTGCTTTTTTAAAGAGGCAGGAGAAAAGATTCTTTCCATGCTGTTGGAAAAAACCGCCTACTTTGGTTTCATAAATATATATATGGCTCGCACACTTCATCGGAAAACTGGTAAGCGGTCCTATTTATTTGGTTCGGGCCGAGGTCGGAAATTCCATCCAAAAAGCTATTGTAACCCACTTTGAATGAAATTGGAAGAATTAATATCCAATCTTCGGGCTAGGGTCTTAGAATATGCCCGAGGTAGGCATACCGGTCGTAAGAAGCGACTAATATACACCATTACCCATCTCTCCTTCCTTACGGTAGGAGGCGTGACATGACCTAGAAGGCTCGGCTGGTCATACGAAATCGCTACCACGACAGTCGGGCAGTACCGCAAGGGAGTACCGGAGCGTACCGGATTCATATCCGGCAAAGGACTGCCAGTTCGACAGCACTCCCCAAACCTTCGGGGAGTGTTTTTGTCGTTACAATAACAACAACAACAATATACACCAAGATAATGACGTGCAACCTGCGGGTATGATGCCTCCGATCTCTCATTACCCATCTTATCTTTCCTTATGGAAGAAGGGGTGACATGACCTAGAAGGTTTCACTGGTCATAAATCGCTACCACGACAGTCGGGCAGTACCGCAAGGGAGTACCGGAGCGTACCGGATTCATATCCGCCCAAGGACTGTCAGTTTGACAGCACTCCCCAAAACTTGCGGGGACTCTTTTTGTCGTTACAACAACCACAATAACAACAATTAATCTAAACGTTTTATGAGGTGGGTTAAAGTCACCTAAGACAGTCGTCGAACCAGAAGATTTAGGATTTAGATATATTGCATATAGACTAAGATATCAGATGCTTGTGACCCGGCGGGTTTGGGGTTAGAATACGCCCGAGATAGGTATGCCTATCATAAGCAAGCAGATGAGGAATGCATTTGGACTCAATGGAATAGAAGATAGGTAAATTTGCTTCTTATGGAGGTATAGAGGAGTGAACGCAAGTAAAAGATCTTCCACACGGTAGTCTCTGGATTAAATCTAGATACAAAAATCTATTTTGTGAGAGGGATAAAATCAACACTTTCATTTATACCAAATTCTTTGGGATTAGTTGATGATTTCCAGGAAATGCCCAAGTGTATGTCAATCGGTAATGTAAGCATACTATTCATCGAAAAACATATTTTGCAGCCCATTTGAGTGGATACGAAAATGAGTATCGGTGGAGATTTTGGCAACTGCCACAGCAATGGCAAATGTTCAACGCAGCTTAGAAGTTTTGCATTTGAAATTATAGTTTAACACGTATAATTTTATTGGCATGTGTATGTATATGCTGACTAGCCAGCGGCTCAGAAAGATGCAGGATAGGAAACTTTTAGGAGCTGGAGTTAAAATAATTAGTACTATTAGTAGTGCTACGCACACAAGGTATATTAACTTTAGTCGCCTAACGGCAGTACGTAACGGCATAAACGGATCGAGATATATATTGACTTATATATATCAAAATGTTCAGGACGAAAAGATAAATTGATTAAGCCATGTCCGTCCGTCCGCCCGTCCGTCTATGGGCACGATAACTTGAGTGAATTTTAAGATATCTTAATGAAATTTGGTATGCGGGTTCCTTGGTACTCATCTCCGAGCGCTATTTAAAATGGGCGAAATCGGATGATAACCAGGCCCACTTTTTATATATTGAATATTTTCGAAAACACATAAAAAGTGATTACTCAGTACATAATACACCTATATGGACAAAATTTGGTGTACACATTGAGACTGAGGCATAAAATAAATTTCTCAAGAAATTTGTGAAAATGGGAGTGGCACCGCCCACTTTTTATTAAGTCAAATTTAGAAATGTTATTAATCATAAATCAAACACAGTTCAATATATCGAAACGAAATTCAGCACGCAGGTTTCCAGATGGGCAAGGAATGTTCAAGGAAAAAATGGGCGAAATCGGTTAGGGTCCACGCCCACTTTTATATAAAAGATTTTGAAGAGAATCGTAGATAAATTAAATAGGCAGTAACTTTGGGTAAAATAGCTTTACATCATTAATATTTCCAAAAAAATAAAAATCTTCGAAAATGAGCGTGACCCCGCCCCTTTTACAGTGGATTATTCCACAAAACTTTTAATGCCATAACTCCGCCAAAAATTGATTTGTCGAAACGAAATTTGTTGAAAATGTTTAATAAATAAAGGTAACTGTTTGTTGTAAAAATAGGCAAAATCGGTAATGTCCACTTCCAGCTTTTTATCATAGTTCTGAAAAATTTTTTTGTAAAATTTAAAAAGCGATATTTCTACAACTAAGTAAGTTATATCAATCAGATTTTGCACACATAATAAGCTTTTTAAGAAAAACTCGACGGCGAAAAAATGTTGTCAATTTTGAAGAAGTAGGTGTGACGCCGCCCACTTTTCAGCATAAAATTTCTGCTATTTTCAAAGGCAATCGCTTATAATACAATCTCAGTCAGCTGCTTCTCAGTAGTAGGTATTATACTCCTGCCAAAAATTAGCCAAATCGGAAAACACACAAGCAAAATATCCGGGCAAGAAATGAATACCCCACTGCAACAGGGAAGTTATATACCGTTTTTTGATTTTAATACGTTTAATGAACATGAAATGTTTGTAAGTATGAGAAGAAAAAGAGATAGTCCCATCAAAAAGTATACTGAAATGATCAGTAGGATGAGCTGAGTCGATGTAGCCATGTCCGTCTCTCGATACGTCTATCTGTCTGTCTGTCTATTTGAACGAAAATACGAACTGAAAGTATTAAAATAGACTTGTGTAAATTGGGATGCCATAATAGATCACTGTTAGGTGTATAATGCTCGGTTCAACCCAAAAATAGACCTCCTTACGTGTTTTTTCTCTTAAATTTTTTGTAAACATTTTCAGATAAAATTTTATTTGAGAACAACAAGAAGAACAGTCTCAACCATTCAATACAGGGTGGCTGATGAATTTTGCTACATTAAGAAACTCAAATAATTTTTTTTGAGTGTATGGAATTCATTTTTCTTTTATTCATGTTAAAGCTCATTAAATTTTATTAAATTAAGCTTAATTAGTTTTAAAAATAATGGAATTAAAATGCCCCCCCTGCTCGTCGATGCATGTGCGGCCTCTTACCAAAAAGTTGTTCATTACTGCTTGGAGAGTTGAGACAGGAATAGCCGCAATTGTTTCTCATATGGATTGCCTTAGTTCATTCCAATTTGTTGGTTTTGCTTTGAAGACTTCCTCTTTGCAATAACCCCACAAGAAAAAGTCAGGTGCAGTAAGGTCAGGCGACCTGCGTGGCCAACGGAATGTGGAGTTTCTGGATATCAGCTTATTGGGAAATTTTCGTCGCAATTCTGTCATAACAGGTTGGGCTATATGAGGAGCTGCACCATCTTGCTGAAACCACACAGAGGTGAAAGAAATTCTCATTCGGCGTAATTGTGGATAGAAAAACTCTCTCAACATGCTCAAGTAACGGTCTCCAGTAACCGTAACGGTGTGACCGTTTTCTTCGAAGAAGTAGGGCCCGACAATGCAGCGTGATGAAACTGCACACCACACTGTGACACGAAGTGGATGCAATTCCGTCTCATGGAGTATCTGTGGGTTGGAAGCACTCCATATTCGACAATTTTGTTTGTTTATGTTGCCGTTTAAATCGAAATGGGCCTCGTCAGACATGAAAAGACAGTTCAACATGTTTCCATCCTCTTCCACCATTTGAAGCATCTTCTGGCAAAATTCCAAGCGAATCGGCAAGTCTGCAGCGTTCAGTTTGTTGGCCATTTGAATTTTATATGGGAATGAGTCCAAATCTTTGTGCATAATTGACTGTAATGACTGTCTGCTTACACCCATTTGAGCAGATAAGCTTCTTGTCGAAACACGTGGATTGTTTTGTATGGCAGCAGCTACAGCAGCGATTGTTTCCTCCGTTCGAACTGAAGGGTTTCGATGGTAAGGTCTTCTGTTGACTGTCCCATGCTCGGCAAAATTGTTTACAAGTCTTATTATGGTCCATCTGCTCGGAGGATTGCCGCCAAACGTGCGCCTATACTCTCTTTGAACCGAAACTACGGACTCCAGTGCGTGATAGCGGCGGACAATCCAAATTCTTGTTTCAGTGTCCCAGTTATCCATTTTTGTTAAATGTAAAAGTCAATCTGCAAAATAAAAAAAAAATTAACCAGATTCATTAAATAGAAAAAAAGTTATTTAATTTTTTTTTGGTAGCGGCTTTCATTAGCCACCCTTTATAATGGTCAGTTAGCCTCAATTTGGTTTTTGAAAGTATTGTATTTCTGTCGTTGCGATACGGGAATAAACTTATAACCGCCATTTGCTCTTGTGTCATAACAGAAAAAATTTTAAAGCTTTCAATTTAATTTGTCTTGTGGATTCTTCTTCTTCTTTAAATGGTCATCTAACCGCCTGGGCGATTTTGACCGTCCAACATAGCTCGCCAGTCGTTTCTTCGTTGCGCCAACTGGCGCCAATTGGAAACACCGCGGGATCGCAAATCGGTCTCCACTTGGTCCTTACATCGGAGTGGTGGTCTCCCTCTTCCTCTGCTTCCACCGGCGGGTGCCGATAAGAATACCTTCTGGGCTGGAGCATCTTCGCTCATTCGCACTACGTGGCCTAGCCAGCGAAGCCGCTGTGTTTTAATTCGCTGAACTATGTCGGCGTCTGCGTAAAGTTCATACAGCTCATCATTAAATCTTCTTCGGTACTCGCCGTCGCCAACGCGTAGAGGTCCACAAATCTTTCGAAGAACCTTTCTCTCGAATACTCCCAGAGCCGCCTCATCAGATGTTGTTAGTGTCCACGCTTCTGCACCATATAGCAGGACGGGTGCGATGAGTGACTTGTAGCGTGTTATTTTCGTTCGTCGAGAGAGGACTTTACTTTTCAATTGCCTACTCAGTCCGAAGTAGCATTTGGTTGCAAGAGTGATTCTTCGTCGGATTTCTAGGCTAACATTATTGTTGGTATTAATGCTGGTTCCCAGGTAAACGAAGTTATTTACTATTTCGAAATTATTGCTGCCAACAGTGGCTTGGTTGCCAAGGCACGAATGCGCTGACTCTTTGCATGATGACAGAAGGTACTTCGTTTTGCCCTCGTTCACCACCAATCCCCTTTTCTCCGCTTCTTTTTCTAATTTGGAGTAAGCAGAAGTTACGGCGCGGTTGTTAAGGCCAATGATATCAATATCGTCAGCATATGCCAACAGTTGCACGCTTTTATAAAATATTGTTCCAGCGCGGTTGTGGATTGAATTTCAGAATTTCGACGGCGTAGGACAAGATCACACTATCTCAAAATAAATTCGAAAAACGGCCTAGTTAAAATTTTTTTTCGAAAACACCCTATTTAAGAATTTTGTTGGAAAGCGCTCTATCCCAGTTGAATATGTATAGAATTTTTGTACAGGCGTTCTTCAAACAAATTTTAAAATAGATATCAAATAAGAACCCCAGATGTGTTCTTATCAAAAAATACTAACCTGAGACACCCTGGGCTTGCCACTGTTAACAATAGCATCAACAACAGCATGATGTATGCTTGGGGTATCCAACATGCTTAAGCCATCTCTGAACGGCATAGTCTAATAAATGTTCCCTTTGTCTGAAATACAAACGGAGCGTTGGCCGATTGACATTACAAGAGACTTAGGGCCGGTTTCACCAGCTCGACTTAACTTAGTTAAGTCGAGTTTTTCACTTTTTCAGTTTCACCATCTAACTTAACTAAGTCACAACTTAGTCAGCCTGCCAGCTGACTTATTTTCGACTGATTCAGTGTTGCTGTTGTTCAAAACCTAAATGTCAGTAATGCTCCTAATTTGTTTTGTACAATGTCCCAGCCGGAAAATTCGTCAAGCATGACTTTAACGGCGTATGCGTAGATGCATGTGAACGCTTGTTTTCTAGCATGCAACCATTACGAAACTATCGTTTTCAATTAAGCTCGAATTTTAGTACCTTCCAACTAAAGAGAAATGGATGTAAGATCAATACATTCCTTCGTATATGGCCATACATGCCCATTTCGCACTGGGGTATAGGGATGCGCATAGTTGGCTGGTATGAAAAAATACTACCATGCATAAAACAGCTGATCGGGTTGTTGTGTTAAAAATTATTTAAGTCGCTCAGTTGGTGAAACCCAAAATTAAGTTAGTCTCGAATCTGTGCTAACTTAAGTCACGACTTAGTTTTAGTCTTAGTCGCGTTGGTGAAACCGGCCCTTAGAGAACTTGTTGCTTCATCGTCGAGTGAGCGATTTATTTCTCATATGCCCACTTCCCAGCGGCGAAGTGAGTTTGCAACCCTTCCACATAATGCATTACGAAACCATTACAAGTAATTTATTACCATCTATTACATTATATGCTGACATGTAATGAAAGAATTTCTGTGATTCCTGCTTCGTAAAGTGTTTAAACTTCGTGAAGGTTCGTCCTTGCTCTTTTGCCGTACATTCACACAATTATTCCATTACTAGTAAAGAGGTATGTAATCGGCTTTGTCTACAAAACGTCCATGCTTATGGTAAAGTAATATTGGTTGTAACGGATTCATGAAGAGAAACTGTCTGCAAAGTGTTGGAGAAGTATTGCCTTTTGTAATGTGAATTTTCGCCGCTGGGTTAGTTCAAGGTAGGAGTTGAGAGAGAGTGATTCTGCTTTGGTTCTCTATGCTGCAAACGCTGGCTTTCAAATAAGAGAGATCTTTCACATTCGTAAATTTGTATATATCAAGAGTGTATTGGGTGCAAAATGTAAATGCGTCATTACTAACTAGTTGATCTGTGGAAACCAAGTTCCATCTTCATCTTTTTGGGTATAGGGTTCTGCATTTGCTTTGCTTTCGGACAATGAGGAGAAGCTTTGCCAACATAATCTAAGTAGGAAAATCGTTTTCCACAGATTTCAAATTCTTGTTACGCCCCTGAATATCTTGAACTCTTTGCATAAGCTATTGCTTATAAATAGTTACAATTAAAGTCACGTGAAGGCACATATATTCTGATAAATAGAAATGTTGTGCAAAAGAGTGGGTGCGTTATTGCACACATGGGCTTTGGTATGCATGTTTACAAATCCAGTGACAATGCAATGCTTCTGTACATTAGACTGTGCGAAAATACTTTATTTCGAAAATTATATTGAAATTATATTTCAGAATGGGTAAAAAAAAATCTGTAAAAGCTTTAGACCATAACTAAATTAGAAAATAAAATTAACGTTTAAAGCTTGATCACATTGTAAAGGCCCAACTGACACAAATTTTCATAATTTTTTTTGCCAGTCTAATGTAAATATCAATATAAACAGAATACACACAAACATAACTCAATTCTAATGAAATCCGCGGCATCAACGATCGAAAAGTTTAGTTCGAAATCATGTTAAATGACATTTGACCTCCTAACAAATTGCAATAGCTTGTTCAGAGGTATAAAACACTCGATCCAACCAGCCTTTTGGTTAGCAAAGTTAATGATTATTTTACTCCATTGATATTTCAGTTGGCGAACTAATTTACTTATTGGAGATTTAATTTTGAGTTAGTTTTCCTTTTTAATTGTTGGGTTAGTATTTGTATAACTCGTTGACAATTATTTTTCAACTTCTTAAGGAAATTATCAAATTTTTTTGGTTACATGTGATAAGTACGGTACTATGAATACTTCATCATCAATTCTAATTTAAGCGTAAATCTGTAATCAATTGCAACTACCGTTCCTTTAATCGTAATGTATGAAAAGACGAATAGATGGACAAATTAATAAGCATATCGAAATGATCAGTCGATTTAGCCATGTTCGTCGGTCCGCTTGTCCGTCTGTCTGTTTGAACGCAATTTAGTCCCTCCATTTTAGAAATATCAGGCTAAACATTGGTAGGGGGAGCCATTTTTTCACATATTAATTATGTGTCGAAACAAACAAGATATACCTAATTTAGCCCCATACAAGAAATTGTTCCGATAAACGGGGCTTGGGCTATAACTCCTCTAACTAAAAAGCTCGAAATTCAATTTTTTCGAGATTTCACACTTATTATATATGTAATGTGTCTGCTGTCTGCTGAAAATCAGTAAGACTGGACCAATATAACATACAGGGTTTTCCAATAAATGGGTTTTCTTGCTATATATCTTCCAATTAACAAAGTAAGAACGTCAAATTCCGCACCGTTTGTATTTAGTGTAAATAGGGATGGGACAGAAGAGAGAACACGTTTTAAAAGCCGAATGCATCATTGTATGGATTTGGTTTAAATTTCTATTGGTCACCCATTAATTTACCCTTACCGTAGCTTATAATCCCGTCCCAATATTAAAAAAAAAGCTAAAATCTTATTTTTTTAATTAAATTTTTATTTATGATTTTGAGATATTGATTTTTGTCCATAAACCCCTTTTTTTTTAGCAAAATCCATGCAAATATGTGTGCTAATAGGTTTATGTACGGAGAACACAATGCTTTTAATAACTTACTTTCGTGTTATCTTGAACCACTGACTTCTTCTTTCTTCTTTAAATGGTCATCGAACCGCCTGGGCGATTTTGACCGTCCAACATAGCTCGCCAGTCGTTTCTTCGTTGCGCCAACTGGCGCCAATTGGAAACACCGCGCGATCACAAATCGGTCTCCACTTGGCCCTTCCATCGGAGTGGTGGTCTCCCTCTTCCTCTGCTTCCACCGGCGGGTGCCGATAAGAATACCTTCTGGGCTGGAGCATCTCCGCTCATTCGCACTACGTGGCCTAGCCAGCGAAGCCGCTGTGTTTTAATTCGCTGAACTATGTCGGCGTCTGCGTAAAGTTCATACAGCTCATCATTAAATCTTCTTCGGTACTCGCCGTCACCAACGCGTAGCGGTCCACAAATCTTTCGACGAACTTTTCTCTCGAATACTCCCAGAGCCGCTTCATCAGATGCTGTTAGTATCCACGCTTCTGCACCATATAGCAGGACGGGTTCGTTGAGTGACTTGTAGAGTGTTATTTTCGTTCGTCGAGAGAGAACTTTACTTTTCAATTGCCTACTCAGTCCGAAGTAGCATTTGTTTTCAAGAGTAATTCTTCGTCGGATTTCTAGGCTAACATTATTGTTGGTGTTAATGCTGGTTCCCAGGTAAACGAAGTCCTTAACTATTTCGAAATTATTGCTGCCAACAGTGGCTTGGCTTCGCTTTGCCCTCGTTCACCACCAATCCCATTTTCTCCGCTTCTTTTTCTAATTTGGAGTAAGCAGAAGTTACGGCGCCGTTGTTAAGGCCAATGATATCAATATCGTCAGCATATGCCAACAGTTGCACGCTTTTATAAAATACTGTTCCAGCGCGGTTAAGTTCTGCAGCTTGTATTATTTTTTCCAGCATTAAATTAAAGAAATCGCACGATAGGGGGTCACCCTGTCTGAAACCTCGTTTAGTTTCGAACGGCTCGGAGAGGTACTTCCCAATTCTGACCGAGCTGGCGGTGTTGCTCAAGGTCATTTTGCATAGCCGTATAAGTTTTGCGGGGAAACCAAATTCAGACATAGCGGCATATAGGCAGCTCCTTTTCGTGCTATCGAAAGCGGCTTTAAAATCAACAAAGAGATGATGTGTGTCGATTCCTTTTTCACGGGTTTTTTTCCAAGATTTGGCGTATTGTAAAAATCTGGTCGATAGTAGATTTACCAGGTCTGAAGCCACACTGATAAGGTCCAATCAGTCTGTTCACATCAGGCTTCAGTCTTTCGCACAATACGCTTGATAGGACCTTATATGCGATATTCAAAAGGCTGATTCCGCGATAGTTGGCGCAGTTTGCAGGATCGCCCTTCTTGTGGATTGGGCAGAGAACACTTAGATTCCAATCTTCAGGCATGCATTCATCCGACCATATTCTGCATAGAAGCTGATGCATGCGCCTTACCAGCTCCTCGCCTCCGTGTTTGAATAGCTCAGCAGGCAAACGATCAGCGCCAGCTGCTTTATTGTTTTTCAATCGGGATATTGCTATCCGCACCTCATTATAGTCGGGTTGAGGAACGTCAATTCCATCATCTTCGATTGTGGGCTCGGTATCGGCATCTTCTCTGGTTTCTTGCTCAGTTTCTCCATTTAAAAGGGCAGAGAAGTGATCCCTCCATATTCTGAGTGCTCTCTGAACATCGGCCACCAGGTCGCCGTTCTCATTCTTACAGGAGTTTGCCCCGGGCTTAAAACCTTCTGTATTCGCCGAATTTTTTGATAGAAATTTCGGGCATTATTCCCATTGGCCAGCATCTCAAGCTCCTTTATTTCACGCTTTTCTGGCTCTGGCCCGGAAAAGCCGCCTCGCTTCCCTCTTCAACTCGCGGTAGTATTCACACACACTCCTCGTTGCATTCGATCTCAGCGTTGCCTTGTAGGCTTCGTCCTTTCTTTTCGTTGCAGCGCGGCACTCTTCATCATCATACCAGTTGTTTCTTCGTGTTCGCCGGAATTCAATTACTTCTTCCGCTGCGGTACGGAGTGCTACTGAGATATGATCCCACTGCTCATGCATTCCACTAGGTTGAATTGTGCTGTCGGAGAGCAGGTGTGAGAGGCGATATGCGAAATAATTGGCGGTCTATTGCGATTGCAGCTTTTCGACGTCCAGCTTTCCCTGCGTTTTTTGTTGCACCTGTTTTGTCGTACAGAGGCGGGTACGAATCTTGGCTGCTACTAGGTAGTGATCAGAGTCGATGTTAGTCCCTCGTATTGTGCGAACATCTAAAACGCTAGAAGCATGCCGTCGGTCTATCACAACGTGGTCGATCTGGTTGCGTGTTTTTCGATCTGGGGACAGCCATGTGGCCTGATGGATCTTCTTGTGCATAAACCTAGTGCTGGATATGACCATGTTTCGGGCACCGGCGAAGTCGATCAGCCTGAATCCATTTGGCGAAGTCTGACCGTGGAGACTGAACTTCCCGACAGTGGGGCCAAATACGCCCTCCTTACCCACCCTGGCGTTAAAGTCGCCAAGCATGACTTTGATATCATGACGGGGGCAGCGCTCGTATGCTTCTTCCAGGCGCTCGTAGAATGCATCCTTTTCCACGTCGTCCTTCTCTTCCGTCGGTGCATGAGCGCAGATAAACGATATGGTGAAAAATCGTACTTTTATGCGGATTGCAGCGAGACGCTCGTTCACGGGTGTAAACGACAGTACTCGGTGACGGAGTCTCTCTCCCACCACAAATCCCACGCCGAATCTGCGCTTGTCTTCATGCCCACTCCAGTAGATGTTGCAAGGTGTTCTTATCGTGTTTCCTCGCCCCGTTCATCGCATCTCTTGTATGGCGGTGATGTCAGCTTTTGCTTTCCTCAGGACCTCAACCAGCCGGGCAGCGGTTAAGGGCATTAAGGGACCGGACATTCCACTGACTTGCTGAAATCCTAATCGTGGTTGGAATGATGCATATTACTGTGATCCTAATTTAAAATCAGTTAAAACTCTGCAAAACTGATCACAAAGATACATAGCCCAAAACCCATTTATCGAAACTATCGATTGTATGGGAGCTATATGTTATGTCGGTTCGATCTGTATGATTTTCACTACACACATTACATATATAATAAGTACCAAACCTGCAAAATTTTACGCACAGCTGGGTATTTAATGTTCGGTTCCACCGGCACTTAGACTTAATTACTTGCTATTTATAAGATTTCCCACATGGTAGTAGAAAAAGTTTTAAATCTCTATAGGTCATAACTCCACAACAATTTACCACGACCACTTTTACACAGCTTTGTATTTAATGTTCGGTTCCACCCGAACTCTGATTTCCTTACTTGTTTTTTTTTTACATCCACTATTATCTCGAAAGGGGCTTAGGGGAAGGGTTAATAACTAATCCTACTATATTTATTTATTTTCTTTCATTTGCATATCCACTATGCTCTCAAAACTATAAGTACTGTAGTACAACAAAGAGTATAGTAAAAACACAATTAAGTAACAAGAAATAAAAATTAAAAAAGAGAAAAAAACAATAAGTAAATACTAAGAGGATTGTATCAAGTTAACTAGTTAGTTAACTCTTGATGGTCGGTCTGAATTATGTGATAAAGTAGAGAAATATGAGAATATGATATTCTTGAAATTGCTTTTGTTTAGCTTGCTTCTAAGGGCTGCTGGTATCGAATTCCAGGTTCTGGTAGCTGCTACAAAATTATAGATAGGGGCAATTAGATCACTGGTATAAGATAAGTTTATCGTACAAGTAAGAGGACGACTTCCAACACATAAGACGAAAGAAAACAAGGGATGTCTTCGACTGTGGGATGTCTTCGACTGTGCCGAAGACTTTATACCTTTCATGAATACGCATCACGGTTTTAAGTGTGCGATCCTTACTCACATTTAATAAAAACTCTGCAAAACTGATCATTTAAAGATACATAGTCCAAACCCCATTAATCGATTGTATGTTATGTATGTCCGATCTGGCTGATTTTCACTACACACATTACATATATAATAAGTACCGAACATGCAACATTTTACGTTCCTAGCTTTTTAATTGCAAAATGTATAGCCCGAAACCCATTTATCGAAACTATCGATTAGGAGCTATGCGCTGTATTGCTCCGATCTTGCTGATTCCGACAAATGATTAATGTCATGCAAAATGGCGGTTCCATACCAAATTTCATCATATCTCAAAAACTGAGGGACTAGTTTGCGTACAAACAGACAGACGGTCAGACGGACATGGCTAAATCGACTCAGCTCATCGCCCTTATCATTTCGGTATGTTTAATGGTGGGTCTATCTCTTCTTCTTCTCATACTTACAACCATTGGACCAAAGTTATAATACCATTTCATGTTCATGAAAGGTATAAAAATACAGCTAATGACTTTAACGTACTCATCTATGTTACATCCTAAAAGTTGGCATCTCCAAGTGAAGATGTGTTCACACTTCTTCTTTTCTTAGGAAGAACACGCCAAATTGAATGCATAGAAACCATGTTTCACATATCCCATTAAACTATAATTTCAATCATTTCGTCAGATTATAATTTTCCCACATTTATAAAAGGTATGAGGTCTACGACACATGTCGTTATTTTGCGTTTTTTATTTAAAACACAAATTAAGATTATTTATTCATTGGTATTCGCCTCAAAGCATGCTCTAAATTCATTGAGCAAACAATCATTATTCACAAATTCTGTTTACTTGCTTGCTCTGAAGTATTGCTAATTTTTGCTCATTATGTACAGCAATTTCATTTTTACATCGCTAGTTACATCTTTACTCGTACATATTTTTATATGTAAATATTTTACACATTTTGCTTATATGCCCCATATACACACATCCATACTCACGTTTTTCATTTATTGTGTAACTGTATCGATTTCAAAATCTTCTAAAGATTTTTATTCATTTTTCCCGATTTCCGCATTTCTCCAGAGCTCATGCTCATTCGTGCATAAGCCATTACAAGCTTTATTATGCCCTCACCTTCCGAAAGATTTCCTGCATGTCGCTAGGCTTACGCGTTTGCCCTACTTGTCGGCTAAGCATTGCTCCTCCTCCTCCATGCATTCTAACAACTGTTAATGGCAGCGGTGTATGTTTGTATGTGAGTTATTTAAATATATCAAATTTCAATCTAATTTCATTTTTCTGCATGAACGCACGGTTTACTCAGTGTACATACATTCGAGGGAATTTCCCCATGGATTTTATTTTCTTTTTTTTTGTATTTTTTTTACCTTTCTGATAAGATTACAGGTGAATGTTCACTCTTGCTGTATCCTACTTGGAAATAACGTATATATACGCAGCTACTCCATCCACAGACCTTTAGTTTCCTCACTTAAATTACCATAATGTCTAAGAATTTTTAGAAATATTTTGGCATTCCGAAATATTGGTTAGCAGCCATTTCATAAAGCCATTTTCTTTGTCTCTTTTCACTGAATTGCCAACACCGCTGCTAACAGAGCAAATAATTGGGCTGAGTAATATACTTCTATAATTTTTGTTAGCTGCTATTGTATAGAGGACCTAATAGAGCTAAAGCTCTTATTTTATAAATGAATTTTTTTTAAGGAAATTAGATTCGAAAACATACAATGAACTTTCGATAAGATGGTTCATAGCTTTCGTTCTAAATCTAGAGTCATTGTGGAATGCCGGAAATATGAAATATTTGGGATTGAAGCAGTTTTAAACGCAAAACATAGATTTTTGGATTTTTTATAATTTCACCTTAGCACTGCAAGGTGAGTCTTATTTCCAGTATGCACGCCTTTGTTCAGAGCGTTTATACTCATCCACATAACACTAAAAGACTACATAGCTGTCTTCATTACCCGGTGTCAACGTAAAAATCGTATCTGCAAAGCAACGCACACGCCCCCACGCACTTAGGACAGAATCGCAAGTAAATTACTACACCGAAACTATCACAGAAAATTTTATTCTACCCTGAGTAGAATAACTAAAAAATTAAAATTATGTACAAAGATATATTGACCCATATACTTATCCCTGATCTCTCTAAAATATTTTTATGCGATATTATGTTCCAATCATTGTAAAAACTCTAGTGTTTTTCTGTTCGACATGTTATGATGTTTAGGACCCTAATAAAGACGATATGGGACCTAAACAGTAGAGCCAAAGAAGTTGTTGAGAGAGAAGAACGTTTAATATAGAGAAGCTTAAAGGCGGGGAATGTTAGAGTGAGTATTAGGATTATATTTATATAAGCGGAGAAAAGAATTAGTAGAAAAGGAATTTGGGGACGAAAAAGAAGGTAAGCTGAGCTTCCCAGTTTCACTTTTGGCGATGCCTGATCTTAACTTAATTTATGACTTAGCAAGCAGGCCCACTCTCAGGCCCCACCACTTTCTTTCCAGCAATAACATTTCAAAAATGTTCTAGTAAAGAGGATATTATTAAACATATAACGGGGGCTTGTCACAATATAAAATAATCGGAATAGGTATTGAGTTTCTTATTTTTTTCAAAGTTCTTAGAATGAATAGAGAAATCGATTGAGTCACGCATGAGTCAAGGCATTTTTAAATTCTACTGTTAATAACTTCAGAATCCTCTCCTATAGAATGACTAAACTCGATTCGAGGTATACTATAGGCGTGTAGAGTACGCGCCTGAAAATAAGCAGAATCGGTTGCCGACCACGCCCACTATTGCACTTGTTATAATTCAGTTACTTCGGTGGCGATGGATTTTTTTTTATTTTCGCGAATTTAGTTTTTCATAACAACCTCTTTGTTTCGCTGTCACCGGAAGAAGGCCGATCAACATGGCCGTCGCCTTGGTACCGAGTAACCTTTAAACTAAAATGACAGAAACAGGGCAGTGTTTACGACTTAAATATTAACGAAAAGAGTTTGCCAACATTACATTAGGTTTTCTTAAATGGGGGAAGAAAGACAGCGCAGGCCATATCTCCTTAACTGATGTAGTTAGTATTGCCGTCATTATTATTCGTGATTTTTGAAACATTTTGTAAAATGGGCATGGCATTTTACACATTCTAATTAACAAACAACAATTCATAACCGCTTACAATCTTTGTTGAAATTATGAAAATGAGGTAGAGAGACAAGACATACAAAACATACATGCACGACTATCGCGGGAGCGATTTAGTATGACCTGTCGTAAGGAAGGACAAGATGGGTAATGAGAGGTGAGAGGCATTATATCCGTAGATCAACCATCGAGCTGCACGGTACCTCTAACGAAAGGTATGCCTACCTCGGGATTATTCCACAGGTGATAACAAAGAACGTAGAACAATAAGAAGGTTCAACAGGGAATGTAAATGGTCGCACTTATATCACTGGTAAGTAATTCACCGAAAAGCCTCCAGCCTATATGAAGTTGCAATTCGGCAAAGCTACGAATTTATTTAGTTTCTGTTACTTGTCCCATATATCAAAAAACAAAAAAAAAAAAATATGGAAAAAGTCCAAAAAAGTGTTCATTCGAAGCTATATGTATGTATATCAGCAGAAAGAGAGAAAAAGGGAAGTAGCATGAGTAAAAGGGAGAGGAAAATGAAGAGAGCAGAGAAGATAAAGGTGACAGGCAAGGGGAGAGGGGCGCGGGGTGAAAAATAAAAGAAGTAACAAGTAAGGAAGTCTAAGTCGGGTGGAACCGATCCCAATTTACGCAGGCCTATTTTAATACTTTTCAGTTCGTATTATACAGCCAGCTGATTTTCTTTAATAAAAACACTTCTGTTATAAGTTTTGAGTGGTAAATTAATTAACCTGTATACAAACAGCTTCCTACCAACCACATTTTTTCCAAATACCAATACATGTTCATTTTATGTTTAAAAAATTTAAGTTCAAATAGACAGACGAACAGATGGACTTAGAGACGGGCATGGCTAAATCGACTCAGCTCATCATCCTGATTATTTCAGTATACTTAGTGATGGGCCCATCTCTTCTTCTTCTCATACTTACAAATATTTCATGTTCATGAAAGGTATGAAAATAAAGAAGAAGAAAAAAAAATATAACTTCGCTATTGCAGTGGGGTGCTATCCGATTTGCTTAATTTTTGAAGCTGACCAATTTTGATTGAAACATCTAGTTCAAACTACAAGCAATCGCCTTTGAAAATAGCAGAATTTTTATGCTGAAAAGTGGGCGGCGCCACGCCTACTTCACAAAAATCCAGAAAACTTGTTTGCGGTTGACTTTTGCTTAAAAAGCTTATTATGTGTGCAAGATCTTACTGATATAGCTTGCATGGTTATAAAAATATCGCGTTTTACATTTTACAAAGAAATTTTTCAGAACTATTTTAAAAAACTGGGCGTAGTCTTAAACCGATTTCTCCCATTTTTACAACAAACATTTACTTTTATATATGAAATAGCAAAACTATACGAATTAGTCTGACGTGAAATCGTGGCTGTTTTCGAAATAGTACTATAACTATAGCCTGTATATGTTTGTTGCTTTCAATTTTTCCTCTAATCAAAAACAATAATAATTAACTAAGAATTATTATCAACTGGTCTTAAGCTCGTTATACTTACAAAAATATATATCATTTTCGCCAAATATCGTTTCGATAAATCAATTTTTGTCGGAGTTATGGCAAAAAGTTTTGTGGAATAATCCACTATAAAAAAGGCAGCCTACGCCCATTTACAAAAATTTTTTTTTCGACTTTCTTCGTGCACGCACACTTTGAAAGTATAAATGATATAAAACTTTGTACGCAAAGTTATTGCCTATTAAATATATCTATGATCTTTTTCAAAATCTTTCGTGTAAAAGTGGGAGTGGTTCTTAACCGATCCCACCAATTTTTTTTCGGAACATTCCTTGTATTCATCGAGATTGAAAATTTTATTTTCTGCCTTAATGTTAATGTACACACCAAATTTTATCCTTGTAAGTGTTTTATGTACTGAATAATCACTTTCTTTTTTTGTATTTTCGAAAATATTCTATACATAAAAAAAGAGGACATAAAAAGTCGCCCTTTTTAAATAGCGATCGGAGATGAGTGCCAAGGAACCTGCATACCAAATCTCATTAAGACATATCAAAATTTACTGAAGCTATCGTGTTCACTGACGGAAGGACATGGCTTAATCAATTTCTCTTTTCCTCCTGAACATTTTGATATACGAGTATATAAGCCCATATCTATCTCGATCCGTTTATGCCGTTGCATACTACCGTAAGGCGAATGAAGTTAATATAGTGAAGAGGAGTGGCCAAATGGGTATGGAAAAGAGTAAGATTTATCAAACGTAGGCAAGTTAATTTTTGGGCAGAATAACTTCTACGGGCCTGCTTGTAGTATATAAAAATAAAAGTGCTACTAGCATTAAAATTCGCAAAATAAAAACCAATTTTTTCAGTGGTGAATTACTATTCGTCGCTTTGAATTTATACTTTCTTACCTATTCATATTGCAGTGTCGACAAAAAAAAAAATACTAAAATTTAATTGCAATCAAGAGAGTGAGCTCGTAGGTTGCCGTCTACCAAATCTCCTGGTGTACGAGTATGTATAGAGCAAAAAGTACCTATACACAACTTTAATATTCTACATATGTATATCCACATGCTCCAGCAAGCCGTGCTATGTTTACATACTTTTTCAATTATGAATATACCATAGGGTGTGCTTTGATTTCCAACTTTGTACCCGAGTAGAAATAAGAGCCTGAAAAGCAAAACATACTACAATTAATAAAATTATTCATAAAATGGTTACTAAATTTTTGTATACTGATTCCGAATAACTGGGTTATTATATTTCTCCAACCATGCTTCAGGAAAAGAAAAAACAGAGCAGATGGAACATTTTACTTAAGCTAAGCTGGATTCGAACAGAAAAAATTTGGGAAAGCTTTAGTACCTACAGCATTTCACTACAAGTAGTTGGATCCTTTCAGTTAGCTTTAGGCCCGGTTTCACCAACTCGACTTAACTTAGTTAAGTCGCGATTTTCACTTTTTCAGTTTCACCACCTAACTTAGCTAAGTCACAACTTAGTCAACTTGCCAGCTGACTTATTCTCCACTAAGCAGTGCTGCTGTGGTTCGAAACCTTAATGTCAGTAATCCTGCTAATTTGTTTTGTGCAACGTCCCAGTCGGAAACTTGATCATGCTTGACTTTAACGGGGTAAGCGTAGATGCATGTAAACGCTAGTTTTCAAGCATGCAACCATTACGAAACTATCTTTTTCAATTAAGCGCTAATTTTAGTACCTTCCAGCTAAAGAGAAATGGGTGTAATATCAATACATTCCTTCGTGTATAGTCATACATGCCCATTTCGCACTGCGCAGAGTTGTCTGGTATGAAAAAATACTACTATGCATAAAACAGCTGATCGGGTTGTTGTGCTCAAAATTATTTAAGTCGCTCAGTTGGTGAAACCCAAAATTAAGTTAGTCTCGAATCTGTGCTAACTTAAGTCACGACTAAGTTTTAGTCTTAGTCACGTTGGTGAAACCGGCCCTTACACTTGCTCTTAACAGTCTTCTCTTCCAATTTGTGGTGTGCTGTTTCTAATCTTTTTCCGAAAAATTTACGGAGCCTGTATATTTTATGCCGACTTCCAACAGCATCTGCTCAGAGCGCCGGTACACTTAACATACAGCTTTTTCTAAAGCATTTCGACTTCTCCTGAGTTGGGATTTAAACTGGAAAGAAAGCAATTAATCACCATACCACGACGGGTGCTTAAGCTTGAGCAATTCGCCTCAAATCTTATGCCATAGCTTCAAATTGATGTAAAGATCACACTTTGTTTCAAATATGAGAGCACGACATTTTTATTTTGTCCACGTTATAACATCTTTTACTAAGCCCGTTTTTATGGCCGAAATGGGGGCATCCCAATGTACACATATACATATATATGTCCTTTTGAATAATTTAGCTCTGTCAACACTTAACTTAGGAGAGCCTAATTTTGCTTGACATTTTGAAAAATCGAGTATGTGTTGACATTTGCTGTTCGCAGCCAAGCGCATAACGAACATATCAAATTGATAAAATGTGTAAAAGTCCGTATGAGGTAGAGGCGATGAAGCAGCAACCCAGTCAGCATATTTTAAAAAATAACTTAAAGTAAACTTTCTAGATAAAGGTTTTCAGTATTTTATTTTTTTCAAAGTTTAAAAAAAGCTTTTTAATAAAACTCATGAGCGATTTTTAATAAATCATTTAACTTTAAAAGTAAAATGCAAATGCTATGTAGAGCTACAAGAAAATTTTATGAAAAGAACTTGAAACCTTTTAAGTTGACGAATAAAATTCAATATAGTTTTGTTCTGAACTTTAACACAAACTTCACTTAGGACCGTTTGCAGAATGGAAGGTTATCTTTTTAACTCAGAGTTAACGTCGAATGAGAGGTTAAACTTATTCGTTTTTGAGGAATTTTCGAATTAACTCTGAGTTAAAAAGATAACCTGTCGTCGTGCAAATGGGTCTTAACAACTTTAACAAAAAGTTCAGATAAAAATTATTCGAAATTTAGTTTTTCAACTTAAAATATTTCAAGTTCTTGTTATGAAAGCTTGTCATAGCAAATTTTCTTCTTATAGAGCTTTTTGAAAATCTACTTCACATTTACGATGGTCGCTGGGAATAACTACCATGTTAGGGTGAAATAGAATAAGAATGGCAAAGGTGACAACTGAAATAAAGTCAACTGTAAAGGCGGGCACATTTTTGTTGTAACTTTTTACACTTAATTTTCGCAAACAACATGATAAACGAAATATTCAATGAAACGGAAAATGTATTTCCTCATCGCGGATATTGGAAACTTGTAAGCAGCTGCAGTGCTTCCTTAGGAATGAATTAAACAAACAAGCAGGAAAATGAGCAATTGGAATAGATGTTGAATCTTAGAGTGTTTTTAGTTTTACATAGCACAGACTTGACTTGACTTAAGAACTGTCACTTAGAACAACATACGTTAAATGAATTTTGCACGTAGCCGATTGCTCAACACATAGCCAAACTCAACTTGACGGCCTTATCCTCTCGATTTAATTTTCTCGAATTAGAGAAAAGTTTCTATTAAAAGGCAAACCAAATAAATTTGTGGTGGGCTACCGAAATTACAAGAATGCCGACAATGTGTAAACGGGGCATAGTTATGCCAACAAATACACCTAACGGTACACCTATATCGCATAAATAAAATGTAAAAAATAAGACTTCAAAGTTAAAATAATACCAGAATTATTAAGTTGGACAATTATATCAACCCAGTTTACATTTATTTTTAGTACAACTCATTTTTTTGTACACTTATATTCACTGAAACCAGGAACCGCAAATAACAGTTAATAATGAAAACTTTAATTAAAAACTTTACTATGAAAGAAATGTTTTACAACTAATATAATATACCAATAAATTAATTTTTATTTCTGATTTTTATTTTTAAAAATTATTTGTAACAGTTATTTTTGATTTTTATTTTTAAAAATCCTTTGTAACAGTTATTTTTGATTTTTATTCTTAAAGGTCCTATGTAACAGTTAGTTTTTATTTTTATTTTTAAAAGTCCAATGTAACAGTTTTTTTTTATTTATAATTATAAAAGTCATGAATAATAACTAACCAGTGACTTTTTTCTTGAGGAAATGTTTTTTAGAGAAGAATACAGGCAAAAATAAAACTTACAAAAAGCAGTCACATTTTGCGGGCCGTTGAATTTCCTACAAAAATATGTAAAAACAGCTGTTTTCGGTGACAAAACTTGCAAAGAAGTGTCAGTAAAGTGAGAATGACGTAAAATTCTATTGAAACGAAGAAGTGAAAAGTTTTCGCCGAACAGGAGTCAGTAAAAACTTGCAAGATAAACAGCTGTTGCTTTTTTGATTGGTTAATAGTTCAAATTTTTTAATTTTTGTTGTTGCTTTCCTATGTCACGATCAGCTGTTTTTCACTTACAAGTTTTACTGAGTGAAATTCCCCCAGCAGAAACTTGCAACTCTCTCTCTCTCAATGAAATATCAAAATGCGCTCTCTCGCTTTGTGTCACCTAACACTTTCCAATAAAAATTTCATAAAATTATTACAATTTGTATCCTCCCCGAACACACCTAATGTTTTTCACTAGAATATAAGATGCAAAAAATACAAAAATTGGACACAATTTTGAATGGGAAATGTCTTATAATTTAGGCACGAGTTTAGCTGAAAGTTAAGGGTTAATTTTGGTCTTAACCTACAAATTGGAGCGGCGTTTGAAAAAAAGCCTACTTGGGAAATAACGGACACCCTACAGGTATATGGCCTAACATAAGATTACATAATAATCGTATGATCTACATACTGTTATGATGATGCACCTGCTATTGTACTTGGAATAGATACAGTACAATTGATACATTATGTATAGGGATTCCGCAGCGCTGCTTATAAGAAACACAAAAAGGTCTGAACGAACATAAACTTGACTCAAAAAGCTATTAAAATGAAGCTAAAGTTGGTTCAAAAGGGTTCGAAACATAGATGGTCGCAACCGTGACTAGTGCAGGAGGGTATAAAAATAGACTTCTGGTCTCAGAAAAATCGAAAGATATTAGCAAGGACTATTTCTTGATATACCAAAAAAAAGCTGCTTATTTCAATAGGTAGCGTTTAGATAGAGACAGAATGAAATTTGGTATACTAATACTGTGAAACAAATTCAGGTTAGCAAAAGTTAGGTCGATTCTGAGCGTGAGGGGTGAAAATAGAGGCTAAATTAGAAGACCTGTATCGCGGCGTTTGTTTATGTTAGTTCGATTTTTTTTTTTTAACCGACCTTCGAACTTTGCAGTCAAATGCCGATTGTCAGCATACTGTTTGCATGGTTTTTTGGCTATAACTCGTCGACTAATTGATATTTTTTCAATCTGTTAAAGCCAAATTATTTCTAGAGACCTGTGCAACAATTAAAATTTAAAAAAAAATTGATTTATAAAATTTTTGTAGTGTTTATGAAGCGAGTATTGCATCTGGGGATGCGAAATTGTGTGGAATCGAGAAGTAACCACGCCTAACTTTTATATGCGTATGAAATATTTTATCAAAATCTCTGATAACTCTGAGTTTAACTTGCAAATGGTCCTTTTAACAGCTTTAACTGAAACCTTTAGCGGTAAAAATTTGTTTGAAATTTAGTTGGTTACCGATAATACCTTCACGAGAATCCCCGCACACCCACTGTTGTTATAATTGTCGAAATTGTGCTGCTCCGTAATTAAAAAACAAGGAAATTCTTAGTGGAATCCTCAACTGATCCTGCTTGGAACCGGACTTGTTATTTTTTAAAAAAAATTTTTTTTGCGATATCTCCAAAACATTTTCGAGTTCTTTCTTTGTGCTTACTCAATTTCAAAAAGAAAATCTCAGTGTACACATATTTTTGTACATGTATTGTGATTTACCCTTCCATATGAAATTAATTGGAGCACAACTGCATATGGAAGTGCCTGAGCTTCATACCGAATTGTTTTTGTTTTGCACTTTCATAAGAAACTCAGGCACTTTTATATGAATTGTATTTATATGTGAGGGCATATGGAAGTGCTTTGAAAACTTTTTTGTATTCAAGGTGTAAATTTGTATCTGTGCCTATATCTGAGGGCAAAAGAAAACCAAAAGTGCTTCAAGTGCATAGAGATTGCGCAGCCGTGAATATAACTATCAAAAAACGCGAAATATTAGAATGACTTTTATAAGCATGACTTTAAAGAAAACAACGTCAGTGGTTAACTGTTATTCATGACTTTTATAAATATACATCAAAAATAATTGTTATTTTAGATTCATAAGAATAAAAATCAAAAAGAACTGTTACATTGGACTTTCAAAAATAAAAATCAAAAATAACTGTTACAAAGGATATATAAAAATAAAAATTAAAAATAACTGTTCAGGGGCGATTTTTAAAATAAAAATCGTAGCAGTTACGGTCCCTGACTGAAACAACCGAATACTCGCAAGGAATTTGCTATTAAGACAATCTCGTTTACACTAATAAAAAAAACTGGGCCGCTTTTGGGTACCATATTATCACAAAGAGAACATACAGCTGTTGCCTTAACCTCAATAAATTAGACGGTCCAGTTTTTAGAAAACTTTTATTGGGACGTATGGGTCTCAACAGGTTCTCAAAGGTTAATTCATGAAACTGGTAGTATACAGTTTTTGTATGCTCATACAATAACTTCTTAAGTCGTCTTTAGAGCATTTTGACAGTTTTAATCAATAGTAAGTGTTAAGTACCTATTCGTCGAATCTGGAATTGTAGCAACTGCTCAAGAACCATTTTAAATATTTATTTAAGTTCCAAAAGACTCCCATATCTTGATAAACGGCTTTTGCAAAAGCTTAAGACGACTCGAGCGATAATTGCTACTTGCAGTGTAAACCGAATCGATATAAGCTATATTTATATATACCTAAAATAAACACTTAAGTCGATATAGGATCTTCTAAGTAATTACGGGCTAAATTGTTTGAAAGAAATTTCTTTAATCAACTTAAAAAAAGAAAAACTTTCTGACTTCAAAAGATTTTCAGTTTTACCCACATCACAGTTCTGCTGTCTTTTAGATTTGTTTAGATGGGACAGATGGTCTTTCTCCGCCTTTTTATCCCTATAATGATGACGATTCTGTACATTAAACACATTCATTTCTTTCACCGTCAAGTACAGAAATCTTCGATATTTTAAGGAGTATGAAAAATTGGTTTAAAGTGAAAAGTGGACTTATGGCGTCAATATAAAACTTTGTTATAGGCAAATTTGTGCTTTAATTAATGCTTTTAAGGCCCGGTTTTTCAGTACAAGTTCCACTCAATTTGTCAGTTAAACTAAGCTTAAACTTGTTACGCAGTTTTTCAGTCAACTTTAAACGAAGTTTAGACTTAGTTTAAGCGGCCAATTTGGCAGGGGTAAACTCTAGTTAACCTGTCAGCTGTTTGCATATTTGAAGGTTTTGGTTGTGAAACAATAAACAGAACGCAATTAAAAAAGGACGATATTTTTATATTTAATTTAATACTGCATATATCATCTGACGAAAGTGATAATAGTGATTCAGAAATTAGGGAAACCCTAACTATTACAATACTGAGGAGAAGCAATGGCGTTGAATATGTAAACAAATGTCATCTGTTGCCGTATCTAGATAAAAAAACCAATGTTGCCGTATAAAAGCAAATCTTAAAAGCGGCCTCAAACTCTCACTGAAACTCCGCTCTGCAGTTTAACCAAAGTTTAAATTTATGCCGGGTTTAAGCAAACTTAGTTTAAACTGAGCTTAACCAAGGACTGAAAACCCGGGCCTTAGCTACACATTACTGCCTACAACTATAAATCTGAAAAAGATATCGCTACTAATCTCTAAGGACATCACGTGCAGCATGTTATAATTGCTTCCAAGAAGCCTCTTAAGGGAATAGCTGTGGTATAAATGGGGTTGGCTTAAATATGTGAAATAATCTGATAAATATTATAAACAAAAATGAATGTGTGTCTGTGTGTCCTTTATAGGCGGCCAAAGTATTCAACCGATTTTTATGTAATTTTCACAGTATATTCTTGGGGTCACAGGTTAAAGCATAAGCTATACATAGTTTTGGAAAAGTATGCGGTGCCACGCCCCCAGGCTATATAAAATTTCAATTCGTCATAACTCTTAACTTATTTGGTCTAAATCAATCATATTTGGATATATGTGTCCTTTAGTCAATATTTAAATAATTTTGGAAAAGTGAGCGGTGCCACGCCCACATTTTTTGTGTTTTGTTTCTGCTTTATTAATGCCCACTGTTTATAGTCGATCTCTATGAAACTTTCACGGTAAGTTCAGAAGTTTGCTAGGTACGACATAGGCTACATATAGTTTTTGGAAAAGCCTCCAGGGTATTTAAAGTAGCAATTCGGCATGGCTAGGATTGTGTTTGGTTCAAGTTAATGATATTTTATTTATAGATATGTGTTCTATACGTCAAAAAAACCCTGGTAACAGAAAGCGGTACCAGGAGCAAATAAATGTTAATTCCATATACCCTTCGAAGCTATGGACATTTCAGTACCCGCAGAGGAAATAGGAGAAAAGAGAAGTAGGAATAGAAATTTGAAATATAGATGGTGTTAGATAAAAATTAAGAGGATAAAGAAGAGTAACGGTATATGGGATTGGGGAAAAATTATTTATAGTATATATTATTATTATTAAATGTAGGCAAGTCAAATTTTAGGCAGAACAACGGCTGCCGGATCCGCTAGTATAATATTTAATTTTTTTAAGTTACTGCACAGTTGACCGGGTCGAAAAACAAAGTTTGCAATTACCCCCCCCCCCCCTTAGGATGAAAGATGACCCTGCTGTGAATTTGGTATGATAAAAATTTTCATCCTGCGAGAGTCCTAAAAACAAAACTTTTTTATTTATAATCCGATTGCAAAGTTTGATGTATCGTTGAATAGGTATTTTGTTAGTACTACATATCTCCTGAATGTCCTTTTACTCAAAACAGACGCCAAACCGAGTTAGACAGCGTGACTCGATTTTTTTTTTTTTGTATGTAGGTGGGTAGAAGGACATTCAGGAGATATGTAGTACTAAAAAATACCTATTCAACGATAAATCACACTTTGCAATCGGATTATAAATAAAAAAGTTGTGAATAAAAATCGATTTTGGCTGTTTTTAGGACTCTCGCAGGACGAAAATTTTTATCATCAATAATTCGCCGCGGGGTCATCTTTCATCCTAGGTGGAGTAATTGCAAACTTTTTTTTTTGTATGGGCACCGACCCGGTCTATCTTCATTCATATCTATGTATAATACACTAAGGGACTTTTTGTCCAGAGCATCATATTTGCTCCGTTAGGCCGATTAACACACAAAAATTTTCAATTCCATGAAATTCAGTCATGAAACATTTTTCAAATACACATACGTAAGCAAAAGACAAATTTCCTAAAAACTGTTAACTATTTGTATTTTGGCGCCATGCGGGCCTACTAGTTATCGTTATTCCTTATTAATCAAATCACTTAATTATTATTTACTCAAAAAAAGTTAATTGACAGTAAATAAAAAAGGAATGGCGAGTCCGTTAAATGCGAAAATTACTAAACATTGAAATATTAAAATAATCAGGTAGTGGGTATTCAATTTTGAAATTGTTTAAACAGAAAATGTATCGTTTTGATGGGTCGATAGAGATAATTCTCTGAATGACTAATTAATTATTTCTAAAGTTGTAACGTGTTTCCAAATATGAAGTTACCTCGTTCTCTTAGAAAATGCTTTGGGCGGTGTAGCGTTGGTTTCGAAATCTGGGAATTTTGGGATATCGTTAAGTGTGAAGTGTTAAACTGTATTGTATGTTTGTAAGTACATTTGTAAGAACTTTAATATTCTGTTGGCTTTTTCTCAAATGTACATTTCCGTTTTCGGCACGATTTTCTCCATTCACATGTTCTCACACATCATTATGTAAACCGCAAATATTTAATTTACATATGCTTTATACTGAAAAAAGTATGAATTTCGGTCCAATTGATAGTGTATGTATATATATAAATGTAACGCATATACATTAGGATGTCCATTATCGTCCTATACTGTCAATTTTAGCTGAAGAAACATAAATTCCTTTAAAATAAGCATCGAATACAAGCAAGAAACACTAGTACGCAGTGTACAGCCGGTAGTACTGAAGCCTTCATAAATCTGAGCTACTTTTTGTTTTAATATGAATTAAGTCGATATTTCAATTGCCTAGAGAAGACATGAGCGGCTATTAATAAATAAATAGCATCGTGACGCTACATCATAGCTTAGTTTTG
Organism: Merzomyia westermanni; assembly: GCA_949987695.1. Lineage (NCBI taxonomy): Eukaryota > Metazoa > Arthropoda > Insecta > Diptera > Tephritidae > Merzomyia > Merzomyia westermanni. The sequence continues at coordinate 129,656,993 of OX465288.1, read as the reverse complement.
AAAGGACTCTAACAGCGGCTTTGGTGCAGACACTTGGGTTGGTATCCGGTACCATCGCTGTGCATATCGTTGTAATTTTTCCTCTAATATCAATTGACAAAAAAATGTTAATGTTTTTGTTTGGATGTGATATTTGCAATATATCACATTTACTGTTTTTTTTTTTTTTGATTCAGTACGATTGTTGCACATTTTTAAATTTGAGTAAAAAAAGGTAGAAGAGAAAAAAAATCTACAAATTTTGTTAAATTTTGCAGGGTTGCTGGTATTCGAAAAAAATCAATTTTTTGGTCGTGCAATTTACTTTTCCATTTAATTTTTACCACAGTACACGGTAGACCAGATAAGCAAACCAAACAAAATTTAAATATGCTTATTTGTTTTTTTGTTTTCTGTCCAAAAGATGTAATTTGCCTTAACTCAAAATAACTAAATTTTTATGAACTTTTCGTGAATGTTATAAACTTTTAATTGCTTTGCGATAAAATAGTATAGAAAAAGACAAATGCTAAATAATTCGTAGTTCTTGAATAAGAATGCTAAATGTTCTGAGTCTTTTTTTGGTGTACCGCAAGACGAATATATGCAAAAGCAGTGGGATTTCGCATGTGTGCATCATTAGAGGAAACCACCTATGTTCTTCCTGATGCAGTACAAAGATCACCCATTCAAAAAGCAACGATCAAAAGCAAACAGAGTTAGATTTATAAGGCAGGGTTGCACATCCGAATACGACTGTCCGATTAATATAATAATATGGTTTATTTTTCTAACCACCGGATAGTATCGAAACCAATTGGCAGTATCTACTTATTTATTTGGAATATATTGGTATCTGGATCCTTGGTATTTTTTTGATATCAAAGATGAGAAGCATCAGCCAATAACTATCTAGAAACAGTCGATTAATACTGCCTTTTGCTTTGAAATTCATATAAACAATTATCTGTGTATTTTGTGCCGGCCGGTTTAAATGGGTTAATGCTTAAAGCAAAAATACATAGACATTTTTCATGTTTTAATTTTCAAATAAGCATATACGTCAAAATCTGGTCTACTGTGCTCTTTATTTTCTGCTTCTTACTTCTAAGCGCATACTAAACAAAAACGAAAATCATCGAGTTTGAACTCACTGCCGGCGCTAAAGAAGTTTTCACTTCAAGAACTCATAGCTTACATGCAAATTTTTTATTTGAAACAAGTCTTAGCGTTTTTATAAATTGCATGATCTTCTACAATGTTAAAGAACTAATGATCATAGATATATTAGAAGTAGTTCGCAAAGCAACATAAGAGGGGAAGAAAAACTTGAGAAATACATCTAAATATTTATGACGCCTAAAGCCGTGGTTTTCTAGAAAAGCGGTGCCGCAATACATATAAAGTTCGCTATATAGCGGCCTCAATGCTTACCTTCATTCGCTTTTCTGTAAATTTCGATGAGCGTTGCGGTCAATTTGTCCGATTTTCTTTTAATTATTTGCTGCACGAATTGTTGTTTTGGGTAAAAATATTTGAAATATTTGATTAAGTTCTCACCGTTTTGAATATGACGGTGGGAAAAAATGTTGTCGAAAGAATGGCCACCGTCATGGTGACCGTAATATTTTATACTTGCCGCTATATTACGTTACAGCGAACTTCAGCGTCTTTCTTAGTTTACACGTAATTCCTTTTACATTGAAATGTTTTTGACAACCTACTCTACCGCTATGTGACGGCCGCTATATAGCGGCACCGCATTCGAGGAAACCACGCCTTAAATAAAAAAATATTGAAATTTAACTATATATAAATGATTCGTATTATATAACTGATTGAAATATGTAAAGGGTGTTTTTTTTAGGCGTATAGAACTTCGAATTGAAATAAAACACAAGAAAATCGTTTTAAGGTCCATCAATTTGGCTTTATGGGAAGGATAATTTTATGCCATTAATGTTTAAATATGATTTCGGGTATGTGGCCGCCGCGGCTGGCTCGAATAAAGCCAATTCTACAGGTCCAATTTTCAACCACTTTTTCGAGCATATGGGGCCGTATGTCGGCAATAACGCCACGAATGTTGGCTTCCAATTCCCCTAACGTTTCTGGTTTGTTGGTGTAGACGAGCGACTTCACATATCCCCAAAGAAAATAATCCAATGGTGTCAAATCACACGACCTTGGTGGCCAATTGACAGGTCCATTCCGCGAAATTATGCGCTTATCGAATGTTTCCTTCAATAAATCGATTGTGACGTGCGCTGTGTGGCATGTAGCGCCGTCTTGTTGGAACCACAACTCATCCACATTCATGCCATCCAATTCGGGAACAAAATAGTCGGTTATCATGGCTCTATACCGGTCTCCATTAACGGTAGCTGCCTCTCCAGCATTATTGCGGAAGAAGTATGGCCCAATGACTCCACCAGCCCATAGAGCACACCAAACAGTCAGTTTTTGTGGATGTAATGGCGTTTCAAGGGTCTCATGTGGATTCTCTGCACTCCAAATGCGGCAATTTTGCTTGTTGACGTAGCCATTCAACCAAAAATGAGCCTCATCACTGAACAAAATTTTGCGATGAAAATCAGCATCGAAATCAATCTCATTTTCGGCCCATACACCAAAATCACGACGCATTGCATGGTCTCGCGGCTTTAATTCTTGCACAAGCTGGATCTTGTAAGGTCGCAAGCCAAGATCTTTGCGCAAAATCTTCCATAAAGTTGATGGACAAAGCTCCAATTGCTGTGCACGGTGGCGAATCGATTCATTCGGGTCCTCTTCAACACTTTGCTCTACAGCGGCAATTGTTTCTTCGGTGCGCACTGTTCGACGTCTCTGCGGATGCGTATTATCACATAGAGTAAACGTAGTGCGAAAACGATCCATGGTTAACCGAATTAATTGCTCTGATGGACGATTATGTCGACCATAAAATGGACGGAGCTTACGGTAAACTTCGCGAACTGAACCATTATTTTCGAAATAAATTTGCACAATTTGCAAGCGTTGTTCTTTTGTCAACCTGTTCATGATGAAATGGCAAACCAAACTGAACATAAATGACATTAGAGTTGCCAGATTTGACCACAAAATGCCAGTTTTATCTCTATTCGAAAAACAAACCTGTAAAAAAAACACCCTGTATATTCTGATAGTGTTATATTTCTGGAACGCGCTATATCATGCAAGCTTGTTTTAGTTATCCATGCTAAACAGAATATGATCACCTTATTTTTCACGATTTTAGTTTTCACAAAAATCTCCATGAAGAAAAGTTTGATAAAAGTGATACTATAGTGCGATTTCGCACATTTTAGCAAGCGGCCACCCTACTGTTTGGTGTACCCATTTTAGAATTGTTTGTTGCCCGGACTCTCATCCATTTTTTTGTTAAATTTCCTACATTCACATTTATCTCTTACTTGCCTTTCTGTCCGTCTTTTGGCAATCAATTGAGGAGTGCCTCTGCATTTTTTGTTTTTGCTTAATTTGCTTAAGGCTATGTGAATATTTATTTAAATCCACAAAATGGCTTTCCATATGTGGCGTACTTTTACAAACATATGTTTGTATATGAGTATGTGGTCCGTTTTCGATTATACTTTTTGTTTTGCTTCCTTTTCCCTATCAGTGAGTGTTTGTTTTATTTATTTTATTATGGTGTAAGATTTGCATAAATGCTTTTATTGAAGTATAAATGACTAAATTTGCCACAAATAAATGTATGTATATATGCATAGTAGAGTTGCCGATGGAATTCATAATTCTCTTGTGAGTCATAATAATTCGCAATAAGTTCAAAGTATGCCACTTCAGTGGAAGCAGTGAGATTATTTGCATGAGATATAAATTGAGCATATGGGATAAGAAATTTATCTTATAATTTTCTTCCTTTCCACTTACTTAGTCATTTACATAAATAAGTATGCAGGATATTACATCGTCAAGCAAAATAGGTCGCCGTCTCTAGTGTATTCTCAGCTTAATAATCCACGTATGATGAAGGTTTTTTTTTATGGAAAAATGTATACATCGTTACCGTCGTATGTAGCAACACACGATTTTTCAGGAGACTCTTTTTAATATACTTGAGATCGCCTAGAGGTTGAAATTCAACCACAAAACTTTATTTTATTTTAACTATTTTTAATTTATTTTATTGTTTTCTATTTTTTTTGTTACCTTTTCTTGCTTATCCATTCCTTTCCTTTACTCTCCTTTCCATTCCTTTATTTTCAAACCAACTCCGGTGTTGAATACTATATATGAATAATCAATTATTTTGTTTTTGTAAACACTATCAACAATGAAGTTTACATATTTGCTCATATTTTACATTGCTTCCCAGCGCCGAAATGCGTTTGAGCTCCTTCTACATACGAAGATGTAAAATAGAAATTTTTATGGATTATTCGTCTTATAACTTCGTGAAAGTTCGTACTTTGTTTGATTTGTTTTGTCTTTCCAAACATGCTCTTTTTTGATAGTTTCGTCTCATGCATCATTCGCTTTGTAGCGTTATAGATGTACGCTTCGGAAAATTTTTATTCATGGCATGAATTAATTATTACATTTTTTAAATAAACAAATTTTGCCTAGATATTTTGAAAATGTGAATAATTGCACTACTCATACTGCCTATTAAAATTTAATAAAAGTATGCTTTGTCAAAATGAGCCCTAGACTGGTATTCTATGCTATATAGTTTACTTCTTCTATTAAAAGTACATAAAGTCGTAGAATGACTGTATTACAAGATTCATTACCCTTTCAAAATCGTTTATCGTTAAGTGGACGGTCTGCCTACAATGTCGATTACGATGTCAGAAAGGTGTATCTAATTGTAATAAGCATCCGAACGTTGTTCGGGGACTGTTCACTTATTCCATTACTAGTAAAGGGGTTAGGTTAGGTTAGGTTAGGTTAGGTGGTAGCAGCCCACTAGGTGGGCCGCTCACTTGGACACTTTGAAGGTCCGTTGTGATACCACATTCTGAACGGTGACACTAACTTAGGATCACTTGGCAAATCGCTGCGTAGCGACAATAAAACTCCTGATTTGGGACACATCGATTTTCGACACGTCTTCCGGAGACCTAAGAACATCCGAACCGAGATACCTGCGCCTAGTCCTAGCAAACGCTGGACAACTGAGCATGAAATGACTTGATGATTCCACCTCGTCGTCCTCCATGCAGCTTACGCAGCTCGGGTCTTCAAGAATATTTAACCGCACCGCATGGACCCCCATCGGACAGTGCCCTGTCAACACCCCTATCACCATGGAAAGATGTAACTTGGGGAACCTGAGTAATTCCACTGACCGCCCGGAGTCAACTACTGGCCAGAAGGACTTCGACACCTGACATGAGGTGGTGTCCGCCCAGCGTTTGCTTAACTGTTCCGAGGCCCACCTGCCCAGAAGCAAACTACAGGTGGTAAGGGGAATACCCAGTGTACTGGAGTCAGCCACATCTGTGTCACGCGTGCCAGCTCTGGCCAAGAGATCCGCATGGCAATTGCCGGGAATGTCACAGTGGCCAGGCACCCAAATGATTTTTATTTTGAAGTAGTTGGACGCAACCGCAAGCGATTCCAGACAGTCGCTCACTGTCCTCGATCGAACGTTGCCTGCACTCAGCGCCCTAATTGCCGCTTGACTGTCGGAGTAGATGTTGAACTCCTTGACAGTGAATGCGCTCGACAGCATCCCATCTACCGCATCCTTAATGGCGGCAACCTCCGCTTGGAAAACGCTACAATGATCAGGTAGCCTAAATTTCGTGCTAATCCCGAGTTCCTGACAGTATACCCCCCCCCCCAACACATCCATCCAGCTTTGACCCGTCCGTAAACAGGTTCGCCAAGGCCTCCCCCCAGATAGGTTCTCCGCCTGTCCACTCATCCCTTGCGGGAATGTAAGTCGAAAACCCCTTCGCCGGAGAAAAGGTCGGCGCACAGTAATCTGTTCTATTGGGAATAAAATCAAAGCCCGATAGTATATTGGAATGGCCATACTGAACAAGCCTATAACCAGCGTCTCGGAGCCTAATTGCAGCCCGAGCTGCGCCTATTTTTCCTACAAGGTCAACTGGGTGCAGATTGAGCATAACGTTCAATGCCAGGGTAGGAGTGGTGCGCATGGCCCCACTGATCCCAACCATGGCCGTTCGCTGCACCGTGACCATCTTCTTCGTGGTGGAAGCCGTGTCTAGTGCGCCCCACCAGACCAATACCCCATAAAATAGGATAGGTTTCACTACCATCTCATATAACCAATAAACCACCCTAGGAGAGAGACCCCATCGTTTGCCGATGGCCCCTCTGCAGCAATACAGAGCGACCGAAGCTTTCCTAGCTCTATCCTCTACATTCAGCTTCCAGGACAGCTTCCTGTCCAGAATAACACCTAGGTACTTAACCTTTTCAGAAAGCACCAGCGGTACACCCCCAATAGAGGGTAGTACAAAATCATCAATCTTATATCTTCTCGTGAAGAGGACTAGTTCCGTTTTACCTGGGTTAACAGCCAGTCCACAAGATTCGGACCACTCTGTTACAATACCCAGATACCCTTGCAGAACATCCCTTACGGTACTAAGAAACTTTCCCCTGACGAGGATTGCCAGGTCGTCCGCATAGGCTATCACTTGACAGCCCCTACGCTCGAGGTCCTGGAGCAAGCCGTTGACTACAATGACCCAGAGAAGTGGAGAAAGAACACCTCCTTGCGGCGTGCCCCTTCTCACCCCTCTCTGAGCCCCAGCACCTCCCCACTCCGCCCTGACAATCCTGCCACAGAGTAATCTGCTGATAAATTCTATCAAGCTTGGTTCAACTCCTAGGCTTGCTAAGCCCCGTACGATGGCAGAAGGCAAAACATTATTGAACGCTCCTTCGATATCCAGAAAGGCCCCCAGCACGAATTCTTTGTGCTGGAAAGACCCCTCTATTAGTTTTACAACGGAGTGAAGCGCCGTTTCAGTTGATCTGCCTTTGCAGTAAGCATGTTGCGAAGCCGAAAAACGCTCCCTAGGGACCCTGCTGCGTATATACAGGTCAATCAGCCGCTCCAACGTTTTTAAAAGGAACGAGGAGAGACTGATTGGCCTGAAGTCCTTGGGAGATACGTGAGAGCACCTCCCCGCCTTTGGAATAAAGGTAACCTTGACCATATTCCAAGAGGCGGGGATATAGGCCAACCTCAAGCAGTTGGCATAGATGGGAGCCAGCCAGCTACAAGAAATCCCCAGCGATCTCTGTAGTTGCACAGGAGTTATGCCATCAGGCCCGGGTGACTTGTACGGCTTAAAAGAATTAATAGCCCATACAAGCTGGCTTTCATCCAGGCAGATGGCTGGCCGAGCCCCCTCGCTCACACTAGTGGGCGATGGGGCATCGCGGTCCTGTGAAACCGGGACGTCAGGGAAGTGAGCATCCATGAGAAGTTTGAGGGATTCCTCGCTACTCATAGCCCAGCTGCCATCTACATTCCTCAAGTAACCCAAGGCAGCAGGATTCCCGGAAAGAATCTTCCGGAATCTCGCAGACTCATTACAGCCTTCCACGCTTTCGCAGAAAGTCTTCCAGGAGTCTCGTTTGGCTCTCCTGATCGCAGATTTGTAAATACCCAACCCAACTTTGTAGAGCTCCCAGTCAGAAGGTAGTTTACTCTTCCTGGCCCTGTTGAACAGGCGCCTACTGGAAGCCCTAAGGTCGTCTACTTCCTTAGTCCACCAAGGTGGTTTACGCTTTCCACTTACGGTTTTCAGTGGGCATGCGATTTTATACGCTTTATTACAAGCAAGGGTGAATCTCTCCACCAGAGCATCAATAGCGGTCTCAGATAGTTCTGAGTCCGATATGGGTGCTCTTGGGAGAAACTCATCCAGCTTGCTACAGTACCGGACCCAGTTAGTACGCCTAGGATTTCTAAACATGGTTTTACTGGGTCTAGATTTAACAAGAGAGAACTGAATATACCTATGATCCGAGAAGGAGTGTTCCGGAAGAACACGCCAGTCGGATATAAGGGGAAACAGGTCTTCTGAAACAAGAGTGAGGTCCAGGACCTCCTCTCTAACTGAGGTTACAAAAGTGGGGTCATTACCCCTGTTACAAATACATAGCCCTTCATTTAGAATAAAAGCAAATAGTGACTCACCTCTTGCATTCGTATCCGAACTTCCCCACAGTGAATGATGCGAGTTCGCATCTGCTCCGACAATGAGCCCTACGCCTCTTCGCTTTGCCTCAGCGGTAATCTTGCATAGTATTTCAGGAGGCGGCCCATAAGTATCATCATGGGCCATATAGGCCGAGACCAGCCACGATCCCTTAATACCTTCCTCCAAACACACAGCCGTTACGTCATCGTCACTGAAATTGGAAAGAAGAAAGGCTTTAATATCCTTCTTGACCAGTACACATGATCTTGGCCTACCTGCCGTTCCGTGCACAAATAAGTTGAAATTGCCAGTCCTCAATCCACATATTTTGCCGCTACTGCTTAGCCACGGCTCTTGGATAAGGACAACGTCCACCCCGCCTTGCTCCAGGCAGAGTAGGAGGCTGGCGGAGGCCGTCTTAGAGTGTTGGAGATTAATTTGTCTGATGATCATGATCAGACAAATCCATCTCCTCCACCTCAGCGGCCTCCCCCTCCGAAGCTAAAAGCCTCTCCTCCTCCACCCTGTCGAACAGCAGTCCAACACTACAGACAGATCCCGCCACAGACGGGATGCCCGCAGAGCCAGTGCTGTCCGACCTTGCAGGCATGGGCACCGTGTTTGCGGCCGTCGAGGCCTCCTCAGGCTCTCCTCCCCCCCGCACCACAACCGGAGGCGAAGCGTCATCCCCCCTGGCATCGGCGCTGTAGATCCTAAGAGTCACCCGCTCGATACCATAGGAGATAACACCCCTCGACTCAGAGATAGGACCCACGGACTCTGCATTAAGCAGCAACAGCACTTGCCGTCGGGGCCCCTCGGGTTCCTCAGCCCTAAGAACCCTCCAGTTGTGGGTCGGAAGGTTCTGGTTGCAGTACCGCAACTGCTCCAGAATTCTCTCTGGCTGGGACGGTTCGGCAGGTAGCCACACCCGAGCCCTTGGTCGAAGAGGGAGATCCCTCCTATCCACGGCCTCGAGTCTAGCCCCCCGCCACAACTCCCCAACCAGCGAGACAAGGCACCTAAAGAAGCTCGCTGACCGCTCGTCAGCGCACTCCACCAGCCTGAAGCCATGGTACCATCCCATATGTTCTATGGATGGCTGTGGCCCCGGATACCTACTAGCGGCAGTCAAGTAGACCGCAGAAAAGGCGTTGACCACCCAGCTCCACTCTTCCCTGGAGATGGCCCCGTCTTCCCTGCTTCTGTCGACTACCCCCAGGGTGATGGAGCCGGCACGTCTAGCGACTTCACTAAACGTACGCTGCACAGCTTCACCACCCCGGGCCCTGTGCTCTCCATTACTCGGCCTCTTCGGCTGAGCGTCGTCACCAAGCGGGACCGACTCACTTCCCTTCTTAGGTGCCGGAGTCTGGTCAGCGCTGCTCATGACATTCCTGGCCCACTCCAGCGTACGGGAATGCTTCTCAGAAAGCTGAGAACCTTCCTGACCGCTGTAGCGTTCCAGGATTTTGACAGCCAAGCGCTGATCGCAGATGGCTTTCCTTCGTGGAGTCGCTCGCTTGCTTCTTCCAGACCGCCTCCGCTTCGCTGTGTTTACAGGAATGCTGGGGGACATAGTAAAGGGGTATGTAACCAGCTTTGTCCACAAAGTGGCCATGCTTATGGGAAAGTAAACCCCGGCCGTGGCTCAGACAGTTAGAACGCTAATGAGAAATTTTGTAAAATGTGCTCGCAAAATGCAATTTCTTCTGAAATTCTGACTACGCGATGACCTGCTTTGTTCCTTTTTAATTTCAATTCTTATATAATTAATATAATATTTCCTAGGTATTCTCATTACCAATGTATTATCCCTTTTTCATGCTGTATTCCTTACATTGGTTGTTTGTATTTTTGATGGTATGTTGTATGCAGTCAATTCTAAAGCAGGGCAATAATAGCGAGGTAACACGAAGCGAACAATTGTAGTCACGGATTTTTGAAATTTCTGGACAAAAAATTATTCCAATGTGGAAGAGGTATAAAAAATGAAAGTATAGGTCACATAGTCCTTATCATCGACTTGCAAATTTACAAAGAGTCCATCTTTGGAGAATATTTTCCACAGGAAGAGGAGCTTTTTAGGAATTCAGCTATTGGTAACTCCGAATATTTCCGGTTATTGATATAATAAGCTTTTAACTTAAAATTCGACCGCAAAGAAATCTAAGAAAATTACACGTAATCATATAAAATGTTGAAATTAAATGTAAAAAAGTTTATATGGCTCATTAGGAAAAGCAAAAGTCTTAACGCTTAATTATGGCATATAATTGTGCGTTGCCATTTCCGTTACTCGTAAGATTACACAAGTAATTCGAGTTCGCTTGATTTCCTACAGTTTCATGTTGTTTTCCAGACCATTGATTTACTCGTTTTCCTTGAACAATTTAAAAAGAAAAGAAAATTTTACACTTTACACTTACTTACACTCGCCCCCTACCACACATACTTATGGGAGTAACATGTTTTCACTTGTTCGCCATTTTTCGTACATTTCAGCTCCGCTGATGAATGCTCATTGTCTGTTGCAGAAGCTATGAGTCACCATCGTTAAGATCAGCCAAACGCCAAATAGTGAGAAGAGCATGGAAACAAGATGTAATAACAAAGAAAAATCATTTAATTTTTACAGTAACACCGCAACTTCCGTTGCCTTTGCTTTATGTTCCATAAACCTTTTTGTGAAGTGAGGTGCAAAGCTCTCACTCGAGCGTATCAAAAACAACAAAACAGAAAAAACAATAATGTACGGAAGTGTGCCCGAGACTTCGACGAAAACAAGCAAGCAATGGCAACAATAACAACACAGAAGACAGTGAAAAGTCAAAGCAATTGTAATAAATGACAGCAGGCAGCTGGTAAAACGTCGAACTAATCCCGAAGCATATGCAGACATATGGTTGCGGCACAACCTAAAAGAAAATGAACTAAAATCAAACTAGTCCCGCGAGCATCAGACGTAGCGCAACTAGCGATCTATTTATAAAATACCGGATTCAGTGGAGTCTAATCCAAACTTAAAGAACAAAATCCCTCCCAAGAATATAAGCAATCTCTCTAGTAGTCTTCTTCATACGGTGAATTGATATGGAATTTAGAAGTTGTAACCCAGCAGTGGAACTATACTTCTCATTCAGTTACCAGTGACTTTATAAAGAAAACCGATACCTTAGTGACGGGGACCGCAAATAACGATTATTTTTATTTTTCACTCATTTTTGAGTATAATTTTTTTTTTCGTAATAAAACTAAAACCATCATATGTCTTGAGTTATGCAGAATTTAGGCTTAAAAGTAACCAATTTCTTACTCTATGCCAGGCTACTGTTCGGGCTGAAGGGAAAGCGGACATAATTTACTATGGAAAAATATTATTGGACCGCTGGGATTTATTGGGGGCCACTTCAATCGATTTCAGTCCCAGATAGGTAAGAGTAGTTTTCCCCTCTCCTACAAGGAAGTACAGTCTTCAGCCATTATCAAGATGCATGGCAGCGGCATATTCAGATTTGTTGTGCTACTCACCGTGGAACAAGCAATGAGTATGAAGTACTCTTAGTTACAAATATACTATTTTCACAACTTCCTTCTAAATTTGTAGACTCAGGGAATTTTATATTTTCCTATGTTGTTGTTGTTGTTAGCAGTGCTTCGCCCTGCCCCAGATTGGACAGGGTTACACTGAAATAACAGCCCTTGGCCGGGTGAAAAAACCCGGGTCATACCGGTGCGATAGAACCGGCTGTTGTGGGAATGTATTTTCCTATAAAAAGTATTGGCTGTTTTATGCTATGACCAGAATTGGGACCTGGGTATTAGATTTAAAAGGGAGCCCAGCTCAAGTAAAAGCTCATCTTCAGGCACAGTACATTGACCGTTTTACTACAGGGTGGCTAATGAAAGCCGCTACCAAAAAAAAATTAAATAACTTTTTTTCTATTTAATCAATCTGGTTAATTTTTTTTTTATTTTGCAGATTGACTTTTACATTTAACAAAAATGGATAACTGGGACACTGAAACGAGAATTTGGATTGTCCGCCGCTATCACGCACTGGAGTCCGTAGTTTCGGTTCAAAGAGAGTATAGGCGCACGTTTGGCGGCAATCCTCCGAGCAGATGGGCCATAATAAGACTTGTAAACAATTTTGCCGAGCATGGGACAGTCAACAGAAGACCTTACCATCGAACCCCTTCAGTTCGAACGGAGGAAACAATCGCTGCTGTAGCTGCTGCCATACAAAACAATCCACGTGTTTCGACAAGAAGCTTATCTGCTCAAATGGGTGTAAGCAGACAGTCATTACAGTCAATTATGCACAAAGATTTGGACTTATTCCCATATAAAATTCAAATGGCCAACAAACTGAACGCTGCAGACTTGCCGATTCGCTGGGAATTTTGCCAGAAGATGCTTCAAATAGTGGAAGAGGATGGAAACATGTTGAACTGTCTTTTCATGTCTGACGAGGCCCATTTCGATTTAAACGGCAACATAAACAAACAATATTGTCGAATATGGAGTGCTTCCAACCCACAGATACTCCATGAGACGGAATTGCATCCACTTCGTGTCACAGTGTGCTGTGCAGTTTCATCACGCTGCATTGTCGGGCCCTACTTCTTCGAAGAAAACGGTCACACCGTTACGGTTACTGGAGACCGTTACTTGAGCATGTTGAGAGAGTTTTTCTATCCAGAATTACGCCGAATGAGAATTTCTTTCAACTCTGTGTGGTTTCAGCAAGATGGTGCAGCTCCTCGTATAGCCCAACCTGTTATGACAGAATTGCGACGAAAATTTCCCAATAAGCTGATATCCAGAAACTCCACATTCCGTTGGCCACCCAGGTCGCATGACCTTACTGCACCTGACTTTTTCTTGTGGGGTTATTGCAAACAGGAAGTCTTTAAAGCAAAACCAACAAATTTGAATGAACTAAGGCAATCCCTTCGAGAAACAATTGCGGCTATTCCTGTCTCAACTCTCCAAGCAGTAATGAACAACTTTTTGGTAAGATGCCGCACATGCATCGACGAGCAGGGGGGGCATTTAAATACCATTATTTTTAAAACTAATTAACCTATATTTAATAAAATTTAATGAGCTTTAACATGAATAAAAGAAAAATGAATTCCATACACTGAAAAAAAAATTATTTGAGTTTCTTAATGTAGCAAAATTCATGAGCCACCCTGTACTACATCGAGCTCTTTATCCCTTCAAAATTCGTTAAAAACTAATGAATAGCAGCACTAGGCACCTGCGAAGAAAATGAGGGCACCGCCTTAGGATCGCTTTGACTTCAACTACGCTAGTTTTGGAATTTGGCAGTTCTGATACATAATTTACGGTTAACTGCTGTTTAGGCATTAGATTCATACTACTTTTGGTTGGTACTGGTTCGACTATATGGTAGATTTATTTATGAGCTCCGAGCTCATGACCCACAAGAAAGAACTGCTTTCTCACAAAGATTTGGGGTGAGCCATAATTTTTTTTTTTTGTCTAACATCAACCCGCGTTCTGCTATCAGCATTTGTCGGCGCGCGTAGGCAAGCAAGCGTGTAGTAAGCGGTAAGACGCAAGATTCTAACATTTCAGCATCATTAGCATTGATTTATGATTAAATGCAACCTCAATTTTCAGTTAAATCGTTTTTTTACGGCTCCTTAGTATTTGCTGTTTCTTTCGCGTTTTTTGTTTGGTGGGGTTTTTTATGTTGTAAACGGCGTTTTCTTGCGCACGAACGAAGCATGAAATACTTTGGAGGTTGTGGGTAATAGTTAACTGACACAGTGACACTAATAATAGACAAATTTTAAACCACGAAAGACTGAATGCTTCGGTAAAATGAAAACTCCTCAAGCTTAATAAAAACGCACTGGAAACAACAAATTTTTCTCGGGCTTAACGCTATCGACTGACCAGCATATTGAACGTGATCACAACAGAAAATCTGAATATTGATTCGGACAACTATCTTCTTAGGATTACATAAGTATCTCAGCGAAATATTCAAATAATGCTTTACAAGTAAGTGAGTAGGAAATTCTTCAAGTGCCTTTCACATCTGACTACCACATCAAACCCTCCACAGATCGTTTTCACTAAACTTCGAAACAAAATAATATCGTGTGCAGGATTTCTTGAGCAAGAACAATAAAAAAAGTTATAGGCATATCACATCGAAAGCCAACAGAGATATCTCAAAAATGGTCCCGCAATAACATCAAAATGTGAAGCCGATCTTCCTAGCTTCTTATTATTATAAAGTAAACAGCTGAATTCTGAAAGCAGCTTTGCTATTTAGTAAGCTGCTTCACATTTCTAATCTCAAAGGAATCACTAATTTCTGAGCTGGTTCTGGGGTGGTATCACAAAAAAAAAATGGAAACAGAACTAATTCTTTGGCAATAAGGAAAAACTACCAAAGTAATTTTTTGGAATTTTTCAATAGAACGCTTTGAAAGCTAAAATAGTGTAAATGTACGGAATTCAGACATAGTTTTTTGTTCATAAAATCCATAATTTTTGAGCAAAAACCGTATCTAATAAAAATCTTAAATCCTTATCAATTTGACTTCGCTGCAAAGCTTATATAACTATACCAAGAGACTTTGAGCAAATGTTCCAGCAGGATAGGGAAGATCGCTCCAAACCATTCTAGAGAAAAGTTCTCCAGGAGATTGATGATCCTTTCCACGATGCTGGCGAGGATTATGTATCCGGCCGGTTGTGTTCGGATATATTTTTCATTTAAAGGTGTAATCAGTCAAAGGTTGGGTTCATTGAAATACATTTATCGTAATAAATGATATACAAATATATCAAAATGTGCCACTGTGAGTGTATCGAAGAAAATGGCGAATTTGTGTTGCAGTTTTTCTTTAGAAAAGATTTTGCCAATCAAAAATGTTGACGCTCACAATCATCTCTCACCACATTCTTAAATGGATAATAAATAATACCGTGATACTGGCTTAAATCGTCTCTATTGCCTAAAGCATCCAAATCTGAAAAGTATATAAAATATTTAAATAGAAATTGTTTCGCAGGAAAATATGCAAAATATTTGCGATAGTGTCTGTTTTTGATTTGATTTAGCAATAGCTAACAAAATGATAAATTATCTCACTCACTTTTATGTGGCATATGGTATGTATTATGTGGATAGACTAGGTTCCTATGAATAGGGATTGCCTAAATATTCGCTTATTTTAAGTATTTCGCGCTTGAACTTATTGAATACTTCCTGGAAAGTAGTGATAGCTGGAGAAGACTATCAGCAGGGTGGGATCAATTACGTTGAAATAGAATGAGATATCATAACCACTTAATTTTGGTTTTTGCTTATCGAAGCACTGCAGTTTTTTTTTTAATGTCGGGGTCTTGAAATAGGAGACAGCCATGTGCCTTGGTCCTAGCAGCTTTACGAATTAGCTTCGAATCTTGATAAATTTAAAACAAGATCCCAATGATCTAGGGGCATGAAGGAAATGAACAGGCCGACCACGTTAGCAAACAGGGTGTAATAGCAGCATAAGAAAAAACAGTAAGTAACTGGAAAATAAACAGTTGGAGCAGGACCTCAAGGTCGGAAAACAATAACAATAGCAAGTGTGGTAGCGTCAATTAAAGTGTAGCCTTTCATTATATACTGAGCTGTGAACTTTGTCAACAAATGTTTAACAATCCTTTAACTTTCAAAGCGCTCAAGCGCAAGGCACATGACTGCAAAATTCAAAAAAAATTACATTGGTACGTTACCCTCCTGCGGCGCTTTTTTCAATCAATTTCCATCAAAGAGGAAAAAATTTACTTTTCGTTTTGAAATATCTCAGACTAAATCAAAATCAGTAATCAGAAGATATTTGGCGTTTTTTGGGGCAAAAATCGCTTCACAGTACCTCCACCAATAATTGCTAAAAAAAACTACCTTCCTGCGAGATTTTGTAAAATTTGGGCGCTATCTGAAGCGTTCAACACAAAGTTCTCAAATTTTAAAATTTGACTGTTTCTGATATACTCGTAGTGTGCGGTGTGATAATATGGCTTTATTCTCAAATTTCTATGACTTTATTTCACATTTCACATAGTGAAAATAATGCCATATTGATTGTGAAATAGGGTCGTATGGCTTTATTTTCTATGGTTTCATTGCACCACGCCTGCTTTTACATATACAGGTATGAGTTTTGTTGCTTATTTGTATTGTATTATAAACCTTTTCGTAAATTTCTAGTATTAAGTAAAATTCAGTCAATAATTTACCGGAGCAGAAGCAAAATGCCACTCACTTCATAATAAATAATTTATAAACATCCAGCTGAATGGCCTAGCATAGAAATCAGTTGGCCCGACTTGCACGCCAAAAGTGCTAGGTTCAATATACGTGCCACCAACCTTCCACAGTTTACGCCCAATACAAATTTTGAGGAAACCATACTGATGTAAAAGACCACAAACTTACTAACAAGTTTGGCCTTAAAACTCATCAGATGTGAAAATCGTGCCAACTTTTTTTTGTTATTTACCCAAATACAAATTTTTACATGGTTTAACTTTGCCATGAGTAAATCCGCAATATCCGCATCGAACATTGTGAAATCATTGAGCAACAAATCAAATACACAATAAAACTTGATAATACCTCCGGTGGCTGTATCGGTACTAGTAAAACGTCATGCACATTTACGTACTCCGAACATTCCAGTGGCTGTATGGATCGCTAAGCATTTTGTGACAACACCGTAAATATTTTCATATAGCAGTATATACTTATATGTGTATGGGAATTTGTACATATTTCGGTTGATTCGTCTCTTGCTTAGTACATAATATGAGTATTTGGAAATATGTTTTCAAAAATTTTTACTTTTCATTCAAGTAGTTGTGCGGTGCCATACGCTAGAAGGCCTGACCTCAAATTGGGAGGCACGTGCTGTGGACTGATATGCATATCTAGAGTTATATTTTGTATCCGGCTGGTAAAACGAATTCCCATTTGCACTTTGTTTTTAGTATCTTAATCTGTACCGGGTTCCGTTTTGACTTCGTTTTGGATCTAAGATCGGTTTTTCTTACTTTCGTTACAGTTTTGAATTTGGTTCTTGTTTAGTGTCGAACTATTTTTTTGGAATTTAATGGAAACCCAGCAAATTACCTATATGCAAAAACTGATTTAAATGATTCAACACGTTTTAGGCTGATGTATATTGGAACGATTTTCGTCATCCCTTCTCAAATTTGGTTTTGAGACAAACCGGTTTTGGCGTTGTGCCATCATCAGTGTCGATTTTCATTCTCTGATGACACTGATGATGGCACAACGCCGAAACCGGCTTGTCTTAAAACCAAATTTGACAAGGGATGACGAAAATCGTTCCATATACATCAATTATTCACCCTGTCGGAAAAACAACAAAACAAAGAAAAACGTTTTAGGCTCTCTTAATTATACAAATAAAAGAAATATATAAATATGCAGTAATAACACCTTTAAAATTATATGTTATATCAACATCACATTTTATAAATAATTCTAAAGGCGTTTCAGACCTGGTAAGTCTTCACTCGATATCTTTTTTTTACTTCATTCTCCCCATAAAACTATTATTCCTAATAATGACTACTGACTTTTTTCTTTACCTTACCTTACCTCACCTTTCCTTTCCTTCCCTTTTCTTTTCTTTTCTTTTCTTTTCTTTTCTTTTTTTTTTCTTTTCTTTTCTTTGCATGACTTTCTTTCCCGATTTTTCTTTCTCTCCTTTCCTTTTCTTTCCTCCTCTTTTTTTGGAAGTTTTTGATATCGGAAATTGGGGCCTGGTTATTATATGTACCTGTATACTGGCTTGCATTCAAATATCTTAACTTCTGCTCAAATAGATCAATCGAAGTCTGTTTTATTGCCAGGCAGTTGCATTTTTTATGTTATTACAAATCGTTACAAATTGTCAAATACTTCAAGGTGGCAGGTTGGCAGTTTTATTTCCCTTCGGTTCTCATTTTCTTTGTAACAAATTTCTTTTTATACCCTAATAACAGTTTTCGGTGACTAGAGGTCCTAAAATTCCTTTTTATGATAAAAAAAAAAGAGTTAAGATTTTTCAAAAAAAGATTCCTCGCAAAATTGTATTACTTATACCAACTTAAAAACCACTAGTGATGCCAGAGGTTTTAAAAATTAACTTAAAACTACATTTAAAGTATTTTTTCGAAATAGTAACCAAAGACATTTATCCATGAATACACCAATAAAATATATCTAAGCTTGAATTGACTATACAAAATGTATTATTCTAATAATAGTAGATTGATTTATGTTTCGTTATTTCTTTAAATTTCACTTAGTTAACGGCAAAAGTATTCAAACAAATTCAAAGCCATTAATCGCTTAATTGAGAGACGGTAATTCAAGAGATTTAGTTTTTAATTAAGTGTAACTAAAGCAAAATTTAAGAACAAAGAACGGTCATAGTCCAAATCATTTAAAATTGCATCAATTCCATTTTGCAAACTGCACACTCTGTCTCTATCATTGCACTCTTTGCATTTGCACTTCTTTTCACAATCGCTTGCATTATTTTCATTCACAATGCCCTTTATCACAATCAGATTGAGAGAAGCTGACAAATGTTGAAAGCAATTACAAAAACATGGGCAACGGTATTGAAAAGAGGAGACTTAGCGAACGAAGGAAAAACCAATTAAAATTATTCAATATGGCGGAACGCCGAAACCAGTTTGTTACAAAACCAAATTTGACAAGGGATGACTGAAAATCATTCCAATCTATAATATTATTTCTAGACCAGGCGCTTAGCTAGCCTTAACTACAATACGTAGATAAATGAATTATATATCAAATGAAAGCTTTCGATGAGTAAGTTTGCACAAAAATATAAAAATTTAAATTAGTTCATTTATGAGATATTAGCATTTATTATTTCCATTTTCACCGCAGCATTTTCTAGCGTGGTGACTCATAAGCATACACATATACATACATATGTATGTATGTTTGAATTTTCTATATGTAAAGGGTGTTTTTTTTAGGGGTATAGAACTTCGAATTGAAATAAAACACAAGAAAATCGTTTAAAGGTCCATCAATTTGGCTTTATTGGAAGGATAATTCTATGCCATTAATGTTTAAATATAATTTTGGGCATGTGGCCGCCGCGGCTGGCTCGAATAAAGCCAATTCTACAGGTCTAATTTTCAACCACTTTTTCGAGCATATGGGGCCGTATGTCGGCAATAACGCCACGAATGTTGGCTTCCAATTCCCCTAACGTTTCTGGTTTGTTGGTGTAGACGAGCGACTTCACATATCCCCAAAGAAAATAATCCAATGGTGTCAAATCACACGACCTTGGTGGCCAATTGACAGGTCCATTCCGCGAAATTATGCGCTCATCGAATGTTTCCTTCAATAAATCGATTGTGACGTGCGCTGTGTGGCATGTAGCGCCGTCTTGTTGGAACCACAACTCATCCACATTCATGCCATCCAATTCGGGAACAAAATAGTCGGTTATCATGGCTCTATACCGGTCTCCATTAACGGTAGCTGCCTCTCCAGCATTATTGCGGAAGAAGTATGGCCCAATGACTCCACCAGCCCATAGAGCACACCAAACAGTCAGTTTTTGTGGATGTAATGGCGTTTCAAGGGTCTCATGTGGATTCTCTTCACTCCAAATGCGGCAATTTTGCTTGTTGACGTAGCCATTCAACCAAAAATGAGCCTCATCACTGAACAAAATTTTGCGATGAAAATCAGCATCGAAATCAATCTCATTTTCGGCCCATACACCAAAATCACGACGCATTGCATGGTCTCGCGGCTTTAATTCTTGCACAAGCTGGATCTTGTAAGGTCGCAAGCCAAGATCTTTGCGCAAAATCTTCCATAAAGTTGATGGACAAAGCTCCAATTGCTGTGCACGGTGGCGAATCGATTCATTCGGGTCCTCTTCAACACTTTGCTCTACAGCGGCAATTGTTTCTTCGGTGCGCACTGTTCGACGTCTCTGCGGATGCGTATTATCACATAGAGTAAACGTAGTGCGAAAACGATCCATGGTTAACCGAATTAATTGCTCTGATGGACGATTATGTCGACCATAAAATGGACGGAGCTCACGGTAAACTTCGCGACCTGAACCATTATTTTCGAAATAAATTTGCACGATTTGCAAGCGTTGTTCTTTTGTCAACCTGTTCATGATGAAATGGCAAACCAAACTGAACATAAATGACATTAGAGTTGCCAGATCTGACTACAAAATGCCAGTTTTATCTCTATTCGAAAAACAAACCTGTAAAAAAAACACCCTGTACTTGCTTTGTTTATCTCTCTATTCTAATGAGCACAGCAATGCACATTGGTCCCAAATCCAAAATTTGTGGCATAAACCCAATTTTTAAACTTTTAAGTGTTCAAAAAAGGCATGCATTTTCCAATAGTACATATAAAGGGTGTTTTTTTTAGGGGTGTAGAACTTCGAATTAAAATAAAACACAAGAAAATCGTTTTACGGTCCATGAGTTTGGCTTTATTGGAAGGATAATTTTATGCCATTAATGTTTAAATATGATTTCGGGCATGTGGCCGCCGCGGCTGGCTCGAATAAAGCCAATTCTACAGGTCCAATTTTCAACCACTTTTTCGAGCATATGGGGCCGTATGTCGGCAATAACGCCACGAATGTTGGCTTCCAATTCCCCTAACGTTTCTGGTTTGTTGGTGTAGACGAGCGACTTCACATATCCCCAAAGAAAATAATCCAATGGTGTCAAATCACACGACCTTGGTGGCCAATTGACAGGTCCATTCCGCGAAATTATGCGCTCATCGAATGTTTCCTTCAATAAATCGATTGTGACGTGCGCTGTGTGGCATGTAGCGCCGTCTTGTTGGAACCACAACTCATCCACATTCATGCCATCCAATTCGGGAACAAAATAGTCGGTTATCATGGCTCTATACCGGTCTCCATTAAGGGTAGCTGCCTCTCCAGCATTATTGCGGAAGAAGTATGGCCCAATGACTCCACCAGCCCATAGAGCACACCAAACAGTCAGTTTTTGTGGATGTAATGGCGTTTCAAGGGTCTCATGTGGATTCTCTTCACTCCAAATGCGGCAATTTTGCTTGTTGACGTAGCCATTCAACCAAAAATGAGCCTCATCACTGAACAAAATTTTGCGATGAAAATCAGCATCGAAATCAATCTCATTTTCGGCCCATACACCAAAATCACGACGCATTGCATGGTCTCGCGGCTTTAATTCTTGCACAAGCTGGATCTTGTAAGGTCGCAAGCCAAGATCTTTGCGCAAAATCTTCCATAAAGTTGATGGACAAAGCTCCAATTGCTGTGCACGGTGGCGAATCGATTCATTCGGGTCCTCTTCAACACTTTGCTCTACAGCGGCAATTGTTTCTTCGGTGCGCACTGTTCGACGTCTCTGCGGATGCGTATTATCACATAGAGTAAACGTAGTGCGAAAACGATCCATGGTTAACCGAATTAATTGCTCTGATGGACGATTATGTCGACCATAAAATGGACGGAGCTCACGGTAAACTTCGCGAACTGAACCATTATTTTCGAAATAAATTTGCACGATTTGCAAGCGTTGTTCTTTTGTCAACCTGTTCATGATGAAATGGCAAACCAAACTGAACATAAATGACATTAGAGTTGCCAGATTTGACCACAAAATGCCAGTTTTATCTCTATTCGAAAAACAAACCTGTAAAAAAAACACCCTGTACTATTGCACCTTAAAACCAGTTTAATTCAATACATCTGGCAACCATTAGTTTCTGACAAGCCATCAAAGTCACCTTTTTCGCCACAATAATATTAAAGTTTTGCGTATTTTTTTTGCTGTGAACTTTTTAATATTGTAAAATTATGCTTGATTGAATACAAGTGCACATTTTTATGGATAACGAAGGAAAAAGTAATTAGAATTTACTCTTAACAAGTTTTTCCATCTTTCTAAGTGTATTAGGGTAGCATTGAAGTGCTTTGCGAAAAGTATATTATGTTAAAAAAAAATTTTTAATTTTTGTGTTTCGTAGACGAAATGTTATATAACTACACAATTCTTCACAAAAGTAAAGACTCTATATTATTAAGTAAAGTGTATTTAATAAAGCCATGCAAAAATATTATAGCCGTTTATTGCCGTTTTTAAAAAATTCGATATTTTTCCAGTGAACTTCTATCTCAGCAATTCCGAATTGTTCGACATTACTTAAGGTAAGTTTTTTGTAGTGATCACCGGTGACTCACTGGCACAGAATGTGTTAAATTTCTGTGGTATTATTTTGTACACAACTGAACGCATATGGGTATTTCCTGGCGTTACGGACGTTACGTTTGAACGAATTTATTGAATTTTCAGTTAGAAGTATGGTAAAAACTAGGCGTATTTAGGAACCTGCTGTCGGTAAAAGTATGTTGCAGGTGCTAATATAGTATGATGTCGCTGTCTTAACCACACACTATTTCGTAATCTGCTATGAAACACGCAAGCTTTAAGGGTCTTGCGTTAAGAAAACCCTCAAAAAACTATTTCGACACACCCTATTAGTGCCTAATTTGGTTTTTAGAAATTTAAATTCGCTTATTTATTTAAAATTTACATTAACATACATAAATAAATAGAACTCTGTATTCAATTACGCTAATTTTGACACCTTTTGCGATATCGTATCTCAAAAGGAAATTTTTCTCATACCTGAAAGGGACACCCTACTGGCAGTCACGGTGGGCGTGGTCTGATTGATCAGATATTTGCTATTTTTCTTCCATATGCCATTGCTATATGATTTATCAACTTTCAACTGCGTAGCTGCATTAGTTGAATTTATGCCAAAAAAAAATGGAATTGGGACCATTGTGCAATGGGCGGATTCCAAAGCGCAACTGTTAGCTGAGCTAACTAAAAAAACACACCCGATTTTCGGGGGTTACATACTAGTATACATTATTCTATAACATTTAACTCGTCACATGAATACTAATACGTTATATTCTGTTTGCATTATACTATAAAACATTTTAAAAAGAGCTAACTTTAGTGGTCAAAACAAAATGACTGTAGTGCTTAGTCGGATACCGGGTAGGTCGCCGCAATTAAAATCTGGAAAAAAGCTCACATTCTAGGTGATAGATTTTATAAAACTTTTGTAACACTTTCTTTCGGTGAAATTTTATTTTTTTGGCTTGAAAAAGCAATACTGTAACGAGCTCTGGTTACCTGCATTTTTGCCAACCGTAATATAATCTTTTTGCAACGTCTTTCTTGTGGTTCTCCCTCTAAAAAACACCAGCCTCCCTTTCGCCTTCTTCTATATCTTTTTTAGGTTCTAACTAAGAACTAACGTGTGGATTGCATAAAACTTTTTTTGCTGCCTACCTGCCAGAGAAGACACTTGCCTTAGCAGATATTTTTTAGTGCTCGAGTGAATTGGAAGCTTGCCAAGTCTCTACGTTTTCTTGAAACACGTAGCAAGAGAGCAGATCTAGTTTAAAGGGAGACATATCCATAGACTCTGATCTCCACAAATAGGTCCATCTTGGATCTTTCGGTGTAGATTTGCAAGCCTCTTCAAACGTTGATTGTGAATTTCCTCCAGTCAGTCCTACTTATATAATTAGTGAAACAGTCCTCGAACTTAAGTTTGTGGGATGAAAATTTATTTCGGTACTTTTTGTACTCAACCGAAGTGCGTTAACGAAACTGCTTTGTCCTTCCAACACCCAGATTCCATGTTCCTCAGTGCGGTTAGTGCTGATTTACCGAGTATGTGTAAGTCGATCGAAATAAAGTGTCACCAACGAAGAAAACGCTCTTTTAAAAAGCTGTCCACCATACTGTGGAGCCTTATGGTGGCACCGGTCCCACAACTGCTTCCTACATAAAGAGCACCGATTTGCCAGCATGCAACGCGCGTCGATACATAATTTCCTTGCTACCAAGCGATATTGCTAGTTGCTGGCCATTTTCCGTAGTCCCAAAACACCTACACCCCGAATTCTGTACCCTTTTACTATGTTATGTCAACGTACTCTCCATTATTTTGGTCATTACTATAGGGAAATGGCTCAATCGATAATAGAAAAACTTTTTTATAGCAAGCTTCATTTGCTAATTATACCTTTCATGAACATGAAATGGTATTATAACTTGGGTCCGATGTTTGTAAGTATGAGAAGAAGAAGATATAGACCCACGAATAAGTATACCGAAATGATCAGGGCAATGAGCTGAGTCGATTAAGCCATGTCCGTCTGTCTGTTTGTACGCAAACTAGTCCCTCAGTTTTTGAGATATCTTGATGAAATTTGGCATGCGGCCACCATTTTGCAGGTTTGGTACTTATTATATATGTAATGTGTGTAGTGAAAATCACCCACATCGGACCAACATAACGTATAGCCCCCATACAATCGATAGTTTCGATAAATGGGGTTTGGGCTATAAATTTTGCAATTAAAAAGCTAGGAACGTAAAATTTTGCAGGTTTGGTACTTATTATATATTTAATGTGTAGTGAAAATCACCCACATCGGACCAACATAACATATAGCTCCCATACAATCAATAGTTTCGATAAATGGGGTTTGGGCTATAAATTTTGCAATTAAAAAGCTAGGAACGTAAAATTTTGCAGGTTTGGTACTTATTATATATTGATTGTGCATAGTGAAAATCTCCCAGATCGGACCAGCATAACATATAGCTCCCATACAATTGATAGTTTTGATAAGAGGGGTTTGGGCTATGTATCTTTAAACTATCAGTTTTGCAGAGTTTGTACTAATTGTGAGTAAGGATCGGACACTTAAAACCGTGATGCGTATTCATGAAAGGTATAAAGTCTTCGGCACAGTCGAAGACAGCCCTTTCCTTACTTGTTTTATACAGGTTTACTATCGCTTCGATTATATAGCGCCTATCGAACCGTTCAATGGTTTTTTAAACTGAAAATAAGTGTTTTGTCAGGTTAATGCTCATTTCAGAAAATTTTAAATTATTTTAATTTTTTTTGTTGTTGTTTGTAACGACAAAAACACTCCCCGAAAGTTGTTGTTGTTAACAGTGCTTCGCCCTGCCCAATGGGTTCGAGCACTCCAAATTGTCATCAGGCTCTTCTCACGGAAGTCCGAGGAAACGCGCAATTTCTACAGGGTTGAACCAGAGTGATGTAGGTGTTAGAAGAGTGGGTTCGACTGAACAGGAGAAGAGATGTTTGGTATCATGAGGGGACATACCACATGCAGGGCATGTGTTTGGTATGTTGGGGTTCAATCTGGATAAGTAAGAGCTTAACCTATTACAATATCCAGAGCGAAGTTGTGCTAGCATGACTCTAGTCTCCCTCGGAAGTACACGCTTCTCTTCAGCCAATTCAGGTGGTTGAGTATTAATAACGGGATTCACAGGCCGAGATCTGAGGGATCTGTCCACCGACTCGGTGTGGAGGTCATTTAGAGCCCGTCTATGGTTCCACAGATCAAACGGCACAGAGATAAGGTGCCGGATCCCATCGTAGTGCTTACGAAGATGTCTCCTTATGTCTCCGTGGGTCGGTGCTACATCCAAAAGATGTCGATTTGGGTGACTGGGCTTATGACAGTTCAACTGTCTTTTCAAGAGTTCCGCGTGCTCTTGAACATTGAGCAATTTTGCCTCTAGATGGAGGCGAGAGTCAGATGACATAAGCAGACATCCCGTAGCAGTTCTGATGGCGGTGTTTCGGCAGGCTTGCAATTTCCTCCAATTGGTGTCACCAAGATTGGGCGACCATATGGGCGCAGCATAGTCAATAACCGGTCGGCCAATAGCCTTATATGTAGCAAGCAATGTTTCTTTGTCTTTCCCCCAAGTACTGCCGGCCAGTGACTTGAGGATCTTATTGCGGCTCTGTACCTGTGAGGCTATTACGGCGGCATGACCAGCGAAGGTGAGGCCGTTGTCAAATGTCACACCCAAGATTTGCGGGTGGTTGACAGTAGGTAGAGGTACTCCGTCTACGTGCACATTTAACTCTTGCCCCATCTGCGCATTCCATGTCGTAAACATGTCGCCGTCGATTTAGTCGGAGATAGGGTCAGATTTCGCTCGGTGAAGAAGCTGGAAAGGTCACGGAGGTAACTGTTGATTCTACTACAGAGTTCGTCAATGGAGGGACCTTTGCCCGAGGCCATTATCGTGCAGTCGTCAGCGTAGGAAACAATGGAGACTCCCTCTGTTGAGGGGGGAAGTCTCGAAACATAGAAATTAAACTAAAGGGGAGAGAGAACACCACCTTGCGGCACCCCTTGTTTTATTCTTCGTGGCCTAGATTTCTTTTTGCTGAATTTGACTGATGCCTGTCGACCATTGAGGTAATTAACGGTCCACCTTTTAAGGCCGGCAGGGAGCGGTGTCTCTTCCATATCCCGATGGCGTGTGGCGTAATTGACCGTTTGACCATTTGATAGGTCAAGTGCCACGAGAACCGTCCTATGGTTTGGTGGGTGTTGATTCAAACCATAATTTATCTCCGTTGTAATGGAATTGAAAGCGGATGTCGTGCTATGAGAACTGCGACCGGCGAAAGGAGGGAAATCGGGCCATAAGACTCTCCTTGGTTCACCGGTATCCTTGGTCTTAGTAGTGGAACGACAATCGCCCATTTCCATATCTCAGGTATAACGAAAGTAGTTAGAGAGAGATTAAAAAGAGCCGCTAAATAACTCTGTCCATCGTGGCCTAGGTGTTCGATCATCTTCATGCCGATTCCGTCCGGTCCAATGGATTTTGAGGGTTTGGCCTTCATTATGGCTTCCTTGACTTCTGCGACTGAGACGGCAATAGGCACAGTGGAATGTTTGTATTTGTGCGCACATCGAAAGACTCTTCTCTTAGTCCCATCCGTAGGTGGATGCATTATAAACAGCCGGAAAAAGGAGCTCGCGCATATCCTGGCGTCCGATTTGACGCTGTCGCCGAATGCATTGGCGACCTGGTAGTTGTATTTGGTCGGATTGGATAGGGCCTTGACAGTCGACCATAATTTGCCGACTCCGCCGGAGAGGTTGCATGCCTCAAGGTGTTGTTTCCACTTGGTCAGCTTGTGTTCCTTGACTATCCTACGAATTTCCGCATTGATATCTTTGATTCTGGGATCTGCGGGATGAGTCTCACTTAGCCGCGTTCTCTTGAATTTCTGGTATTCTACCAGCAGGAATAAAGCGGCCTGAGGCTGCATCAATGATCTTGCGAAACTCCCTTTCGCCTTTGCATACGTCTGTAGAAGTGGGTAAGGCAGCGAAGGAGCGCTCTGTATAGTCATTAAAGCGGTCCCAGTCCGCTTTGGTGAAGTTGATGTATGTTAGTTTATC
This sequence comes from Merzomyia westermanni, assembly GCA_949987695.1. Taxonomy (NCBI): domain Eukaryota; kingdom Metazoa; phylum Arthropoda; class Insecta; order Diptera; family Tephritidae; genus Merzomyia; species Merzomyia westermanni. The sequence continues at coordinate 129,629,410 of OX465288.1, read as the reverse complement.
AGACGTTATGAAGTCGATCGGTCGTTCAACAGAGAGTAAGACGGGTAGGTGGTCTGAAGCTAATGTAAGCATCGGTCGCCAAATGACAAAGTTAATTAGGCCCGCGCTCGTTATGGAGATGTCTGGCGAACTGTGGCAGTTACCTGGAACCTGGTGGGGGCATCTCCATTGACTGTACAGAATGCTGAGTTGTCTATTTGGTCTGCAATAGCGGGTCCTCTGCTGTCTGCTGGCAAGTTGGAGTGCCAGAGATCGTGATGCGCGTTGAAGTCGCCTAGGATTAGACGGCTATCGCCTCTTAGCAACGCACTAATGTCGGGATGATAATCTCTAGGACAACACGTGGGAGGGGGAATATAGATGTTTATGATTTGCAGGTCGGCGTCTCCTGACCGGACTGCTATGCCTTGGCATTCTAAGGAAGATTCCCTGGGGTCGACGTCAGGGGAAAATAGGTTATATTGTACATAATGATGTGGACCGCTGGGACGGTCTTTTCGAAGTACATTATACCCATCACAAGTTCGTAAGTCCGATCTTGTGTTCAATTTTGTCTCTTGTATCGCGGCGATTTTGATGTTATGCGACTTCATAAAGTCAGTTATCTCCGCGATCTTTCCAGCTAATCCGTTACAGTTCAGCTGTAAAATTTTGAAGCGTGTAGGAGGGGAGAGGGTGACATGCTAGGCGTGAGGGACGGATGCGCTTGCCTAGGTGGAGGTAAGCTAAGGCCTAAACTATGTCGCAGTCTACAGTTGACAGCGCCATGGCTGTTGTTGTCTGGCGAGAAAGGCGGGGGCAGGGGGCTATGAACGTATCCGTCCAAAGGTTGTCGTTTGCGAGCGCAGAGCCCATAAGTGTGTGACACAGGCCAAGGCAATTTTTGCACTTTACCGAAGTCGCAGGCATATATAATATTTGCCGACAAACGGTGCACGTAGTGAAAGGTACGAGGAGGTGGTGGTCCTGGCCCACGTGCAGGCTGGAAGAAGGGGGGAGGCATTGCGGACAGAGAAAGAGGGGACTGACGCTCGGCGATGCTCATATGTGGCCTATTCCGGAGGGGATAAGAGTGTTGAGTGGCCGTGCGAGATGTAGACGCTTGACAGCGTGAGCGACAGTCAGGAGTGGGTGAGGCTGGAATGGCAGCAGGTTTGCCAGTCGTGTAGACTGACCCACCATTGTGGCTACTTGAAGTTGGTAGGTGCGGTAGGGGAGCGCCAGAGCGACGAGTACCGCGGGACGCCCTTAGGCGTGTACAGCCAGGTGCCTCGAAAGTATTAAAGAAAGTACGGGGTCTATGGATGGCGGGGTTAAGCCCTGAGCATCCAGATTTATGTAGACATCTCTTACACTTGGCGCATTGAACCTAATGCGACCGTTTAGTATTAATTTTCTTCCAGCAAACGCAGCAGATCCAATCTCTTGGTCCAGGACAATGGAGCAACCCAGTTGCCGGGGTTTGCTCCGAGGATGACAATTTAAGGGTGGCACGGGACAGATTGGACAGGGTTACACTGAAATAACAGCCCCGGCCGGGTAAAAAAACCCGGGTCATTCCGGTACGATAGAACCGGCTGTTGTGGGAATGGGAGAGTGTCGTCGAGAGGGACAGTGATTTGCCGGATATGAACCCGGTACGCTCCGGTGGTCCCTTGCGGTATTTCCCGACTGTCGTGAAAGCGATTTAGTATAACCCGTGTAACCTTCTAGGTTATGTCACCCCTCTTTCCGTAAGAAAGGATATGATGGGTAGTGAGAGGCATCATCTTCTTCTTATATATAAATAGACATGATGAAAAAATGTGGAACCGTTTTCTACTAAACTATAATTCTAAGGTATACAAATTATATATGTGTAGATAGGAAATTTCGAGGTGTACTTTTATCGGTAAATAAAAAAAAATTTAAAAAATCATTTTAATATAAAAAATTTTACATAAAAGTCACACCACTACACATGCACTACACTATAGAGCCGCTGTTGTGTGAGTAAATATGTCATGCACGATTTTGTATTACCCGTGTGATCGGCTATTACTGTGAGTGCGAAGAGTTGGTACTGGACCAATGAAGCATTCGCACCACAGCGCAGCTGTTGTGTGAGTAAACGTGTCTCGCATTTTTGCTTTAGTTGTTTTTATTGCATTGATCACTGGCTACGTTGCCCAGTGTAGGCGGCTCCCCTGAGAGCACGAAAAGTTGCTTTGTTGGAGACATAAACAAGTAATTTCAAATATGAGCAAATATGTAAACTTCATTGCTGCTACCTACAAACAGGGTTTACAAAAACAAAATAAATGATTACTCATAAAGAGTATTAAACACCGAAGCTTGCTTTGTATTTGTGGTTGGGTTTGTGTAAATTGAAATAAAGTAAAATAAAATAAAACAAATTATATAAGATTAAAAAAAATTAAAACAAAGTTTATTAAAATCAAGTGAAGGGAAAGACAGTAAAAGTAAGGAAAGGAAAGGAAAGAAAGGGAATAGAAAGGAAAGTAAAGAAAAGGAAAAGAGGGGAATGGAAAGGAAGGGAAGGAAAAGGAAAGGAAGGGTACGGAAAGGGAAGAATAAAATAAATTCAAAAGAGAGACTGCAGAGAGTAAAAGAAGAAATCAAGGAAAACGAAAATATGTTAGAGGAAAGGAACGACAGAGAAAGGAAGGGAAAAAGGCAGATGAAAAGTACAGCAAATAATGAAAATAAAACAAAGTTTAGTGGTTGAATTTCAATCACTGGGCGTTCTCTAGTATCTGTAAATCAACCATCGAGTTGCACGTCACTACCTTGGTGCATATTGGTCGCCTCTTACGACTTTAACTTTTCCTGTTTTTTTTTTTTGTTGCAATAACTGAATGTGATGTCTAACTATACGAGCTCTCTCTCTCTCTTTTTCACTCTTAATATTCTTTTAGCAATAACTCAAACCATTTCAGGCTTGAATTCTAATCAACTTCATTTAAGCTTGCCATGCAAGAGCATACCTTAAATCTTTGTATTTGTAAGTACGTTAAAATCGGTATGACTGCTAAAATTCAAATAAGAGTCAATGACAAAGTTAATATTCATGCATATTTGCATACAAACATACATACATCTGAATTTACATGCATATTGAATTTACTATATTGTCATTGGTAGCTGCTGGAATATCAGACTGTTAGCAATTTTATTGTCATTTCGATGAGAAATTTAAAATTCTTCAGAGTCAGGGTAGAGTGTTTGCTGAGAATGCAGTTGCATTTTTCAAATTTTGCTTCATCTATGAACTCTTATGAAATACTAAGGCAAGATTGGCATATAATACATGGATATACATATATATTTATGTATATAAAAAAATATATGTTTGTTTGTTAAGTCATAAAGTCATAACCAGTGTGACCAGTTCATAGAAAAAAAGGCTAAGTCGGCAAAAAAAAATGTTAGAAAAGCCTAAAATTAAGAATAAAAGAAGCTAAAAAAATCAGAAATTCATTTCAAATTTTTTATTTTAGTTTAAACTATTTGTATATAAAGCTGTAGACATAACTTAAAGGAACTATTCTTGTTTCAACACATATCAGGCACATTTTCCTTGACTAAGAATTTTTCAAAGAAATACATTCTATAGAAAAACTACTAAAAAACGAATTACTAAATAATATTTTCTTCGTCTGATGAATCAGAAGAGCTTGAGTCTGCGTACAAAGTTTGTGTATTTAGCATAGAGATGAAATCATCGGTAATTTCAAAATCAGTGCAACATTGGGATAAGCGGTTTAACGAACATCTAATATTATACGAATTCGACAAGTTCTAAAAAAGGGGGTTCGTTTAATGAACTTTTATGTTCTCGGACTTCCGGCCCAAATTCTATGGTAGAGGTCACACTTGTCCACTGTACGGTTATTAGCCTTCGCCACTGTAGACTGACTTGGAGAATGCCTAGACTTTTCTTCTTGAAAGTGAGAAAATACATCCGGCCTTGTAACTTTCAAAGAATTATCAACTGAAAAAAATGTATCTTTTGTAAAGAGTTCATATTATCGGTAGGCGATGTCGCAATTAGGTTATCAACTCCATTAAAAATCGTTGACAATTCTTCCGAGTAATTTTCTGTATTTCGTTATCAATACTACCTTCATTCAAATTTAATTTTATATATTCAGCGAGGTTGTGTTGGGACCAGAAAAGGTTTGGAGTAAAAAAGGCTAGAAAAAAGCCAAGAAGCTAAAGCCAAAATTATGAGGCTAATGGACAAAAAAAAAGGCTAAGCCTCGAAAATGCTAACCTGGCCACACTGGTCCTAACAGCCTTTGTGATAATATTCACATAGGTGTAATGGCCAAGGTTCCTAGGAACCACACAAAGCCAGGTTATATTCCAAATGGGTTGTTGTTTCCTCCAAGTATATTAAAATTATTGTATTTTATGTATTTCAATAAATGTCTTGATGCAATTCCGCAGAATCAACATGCAAAATTTAATGGCATAGATTATACATCTATATTAGCCAGGTTATATTCGTTTTATAGCACTTTTTGCTTGTCAAAAATCATTTAACAATATACGTCCATATAATTATTATCCAAATAACATCAGGTCTTTAAATTGGCTTTTACACACAATCAAAGTTACAAATTTAATGGCATAGATTCTCCATCTATATTAGCCAGGTTATATTCGTTTTGTAGCACTTTTCGCTTGTCAAAAATCATTTCACAATATACGTCTATATAATAATAATCCAAAACACTTCTATATATGCAAAGTTATGTTTAAACAAATTTAAATTGTATTCCACACACAATCAAAATGAAACATTTAATGGCATAGATTTTACATCTGTATTAGCCAGGTTATACTCGTTTTATCATTATTCGTCTTTATTTGTGTTATTTATATTTTGTGCTCTTTTTTAAGAGTTAGATTCAATGGCAGACGTATCAGATACGTATCACAAGCCAGGTTATTGTCCAATTGTATTATTTTTTAATGCAAAAATTAGGTTATGTTAATAATTGTATTAAGATTTTTCATCTTCGTTTGGTAGCACTTTTTGAGATGTATTTTTCAAAGTATTTTAAATAATTCTTTATTTGTGTTGAAACATTATTTGATTTTAAAACGACACCAAAAAAAAAATTTGGTTATATATGTTCCACGCGGTTATGGAAGCGATCACCCCATATAATTTGTTCCGTTTGAAGATTCCCGTTTTTGGTGAGATCCGTTATCTCAGATATGCAGTTTTATCATAATTTTTTTTTTTTAAGTCGAAGTTTTATTAAAAAATATAGGATTGAAATTGAATTCTTATGTTGAGTTATTTAACTTGAGTAGTATAACGAAAATACTTTTGGGAGAAAGCAAAAAATATCCCTCAAGTCCAAAAATTACATCTCAACCAAAAGTACAGTCTGTTTTTTATTTGGTTGAGATGCAGGGATATTTTTGCCGACTCTACGCGACGACGTATAAAAGCGAAGTGGAAGTATGTACTTATTTTTTTAGCTTTCGCTAATGAAAAAAAAGGGACCAAATAATTTGGTGCCGAATCGAAATCCTTTGCATGTAATAATTACATTCTGTTCATGTGTAGATCCTATATTAGTTTTAATGATTGTCAAATTTCTAACGAAATCGACACATTGATGATCGACTCAAAAAAATACAACAAAAGTTACGTTCTTCTTTTCAAACCAAGGATGTACAAACGAAAAGGTTAAGTTCAATTCCTAGAACCGTTTCCGGGCCTATCTAGCGTATTTGATGCGGACTATACCATTTTAGACGAGCTTATTGGATATTATTTGTGTGGCTTCACGATACCCTTAATCCTGGAGGATACCCACGCCATCTGATTATCGATTTCAAAGCAGCTTTTGACAGCGCAAAAATTAGTTAAGATAATGACAGATGAGAAATTTAAAGGAGACTCGCTCTTGCCAACAAGTAATACTTTGGACTAAGGTTATCCAAAAATGTTAGGAGACCGCGGCGATCGCACCACTCCCTGCAAAAACCGAAAACCGCCGTTCAATCATGTAAAGAATAATCCTTAGGCAGTATCAAAGTACAGGTTTTGGGGACGTTGTCAAAAGTGTTAAATCCCTTGCAGGGTATGTACCCGAGCATATTCTAAATCCCTTACCCAGCAGGGGTGAGTATCAGGGTACTCCACAACTTATCCTCGTTCATAAAAAAATTTATTTTAACCTAAAATGCACGAAGAGAGTAACGTATACATAAGAAATATACCCCAAAACTAAATGATTTGACTTGTCGGGTAATTTTTCCTCTGCTTTAACCATCCTAGCAATTTCGTTTTCTAAAAGTTTGCACCTATAAGATGCATACCCGTATATGCTTTTGAGAACAAACGAAAATCGTCCTTCTTGAAACTCGGATCTCACAATTTTCCCAATATTGAATCATGAAGGCGCAAGAATTAATCATTAAATTGAGTTTTAAGTTTACTTTCACGAAATTAGAGGAGTTACCACTGAAATCGTAACGAAAGAGCTTTATGATAGTAATGCAGTTGCTTTGTCAATAGGTGAACGGATTTTATTTATGTCGCTCAATATGTCAATATCATTGGTAGGTAGGGCTATTGGTATACTCAGAAGTACTAAAATTCTCTCTATCATCCTGTATGCGCTATTTCAACTACTAGAGATCGCCCAGTGGTAGAAATTCAACCACAAAACTGTATTTTATTTTAATTATTTGCTATTCTTTCGTTTAACTTTTTTCCTTTCTTTTCTCTGCCGTTATTTTCCTCTAATCCATTTTCGTTTTTTTTTTACTTCTTCTTCTCTCTACACTCTCCATTTTTAATTTATTTTATTCTTTCCTTTCCTTTCCTTTAGTTTCCTTTACTTTACTTTACCTTATTTGACTTTGTTTTACTCTCCTTTCCTTTCCTCTTTTCCTTTCCTTTTCTCACCAATCCCTTCTCTTTCCTTTGCTTTCCTTTCCTTTCCTTTCCTTTGCTTTCCTTACCTTTCCGGTCCTTCCCATCACTTTCTTTCAATAAACTTTATTTTATTTAATTTATTGTATTCAATTTTATTTTATTTCATTTTATTTTATTTTATTTTATTTTATTTTATTTTATGTTTGTTGTTTTCAATTTTTCCTCTAATCAAAATAATAATAAACTAAGAATTATTATCAACTGGTCTTGAGCTCGTTAAACTTATAAAACTATGCAAAAATTAACAGACCATAAAACCAACAAAATAAATTTTATTTTATGTTATTTTATTTTATTTTATTTTAATTTATTTTATTTTATTTAATTTCGATTCACACAAACCTACCCGCATATACAAAACAAACTCCGTTGAATTAAACTGTGGAACAAATCAGGTTGGCAAAAGTTAGGTCGATTCTGAGCGTGAGGGGTGAAAATAGAAGCTACATTAGAAGACCCGTGTTGCGGCGTTTTTTTTATGTTAGTTCGAATTTTTTTTTAATTGACCTTCGAACTTTGCAGTCAAATGCCGATTTTCAGCATATTGTTTGTACGGTTTTTTGGCTATAACTCGTCGACTAATTGATATTTTTTCAATCTGTTAAAGCCAAATTATTGCTAGAGACCTGTGGAACAATTAGTGCTTATGAAGAAAAATGTTGAAAATTTTTTTTTTCATGCTTTTTGAACATATTTTCCACAAAACTAATTATTTTTTCTTTCTGTTTGATCATTATATGCTTCTCAATTTTTTCAGTGTTAGTTTTGAAGAAACATTGAAAAAGAAATTATAAAAATACGGAAAAAATATAATTTTGAAATGTTAGTTATGAAAAGTGTTCAGTAGAAAAATTAAATAAATTAAATTAATGATTTGGCCAGTTGCCGTTTAGCAGGCGGCTGTGGATCAACATCACTGCTCTCTCTAATATCTTGGTCATCGTCATCATTATCAGAAAGGTCCATAAATTCGTCCAACTGATATTCTGGAATTTCATCTTTGTCTTCCCCTTCTTCCTCTTTTTCCTTGTCTTCCTCTTCTTCAAAGGTGTTTTTATACAACCAACAAATTTCAGCAAGTTATGCATCTGGATATTTCTTTCCTCTGTACCTGAAACGAAAATAGTTTTCAATCGTTTACATGTTTAAATTCTAGTTACCTTATTTCAAAGGGAAGCGCAGTTTGGTGATAACGTTCGCCTTGCTCATCAGATTTAGTTGGCAACTGTTGAGCGAGTTGATGAAGATGCTGATGCAAGAGATGAATTTTGTACGACATATTAAACCCAATTTTATCGAAAGCTGCCAACATGTTTGCAACAGATTCCCTGTAGTTGTCTTTGCGCTCTTTACCCAAAAGTCCTTTAATGACTGCTTTCAATGCGAGCCATGCATTTAATTCTCGGTCTGTCAGAATTTGGTCAAAATCTTGACGACTCATTAGTTTCCGTATGTCGGGACCATTAACAACCCCTTCCTGAATTTTGGCGTTACTTAGTCTTGGGAAAATGTCTTTTAAGCGGTTGAATACTGCTGGTCTTTTTGCGATACATTTCAAAAAGTGTTGAGCGATGCCAAGTTTAATGTGGGGCAGCGGCAACAAAATTTTCATTTCAGTAACAAGACTTTCGTGTAGCCTATTGTCTTTATGCCATTTCCGTCCAATGCGACTATTCCAGTTATGCTGTTTGTACTGGTTTCTTCCTCTAATACCTTCTCCGTATCGTGAATCTCAATCGCACAAAAACACGGATATTTTGGATATTTGCACTACAAAAATTTTGTAAATCAATCTTTTTTTAATTTTAATTGTTCCACAGGTCTCTAGCAATAATTTGGCTTTAACATATTGAAAAAATATCAATTAGTCGACGAGTTAAAGCCAAAAAACCATACAAACAATATGCTGAAAATCGGCATTTAACTGCAAAGTTCGAAGGTCGATTAAAAAAAAATTCGAACTAACATAAACAAACGCCGCTATACGGGTCTTCTAATTTAGCCTCTATTTTCACCCCTCACTCTTAGAATCGACCTAACTTTTGCTAACCTGAATTTGTTCCACAGTGTTATCTGACACTTGGCATCGTATCCAGTGATCAATACAATAACAACAATTAAAGCAAAAATGCATAACTTGTCTACTCACACAACTACGGCTCTATAGTGTGAATACATGTTTGGCATTTGTGTTGGTGTAATTTTTAAAGAAATTTTTCTATATTATAATTAGGTTTTTTTTAAGTTTTTTTGATTAACGGTTGTGCAGGTTGGCCATACCTATCCACACATATACAATATTTAATACTTTAAATGTATAGTTTGGCCATAAAGTGATCCGATTTCCTTCAACTTGGGCATTTATATTATAGATTTGTCCATCGCAGCACCGTCAACAACAAATTTTATTTTCTTGTCGAAATACATTTCCAATTTTGGAATAGAATTTCAGAATAGTATTTATAAATTTTTCTATCTCACAATAACTATCGATAGTGGGTAAGATCCATTCGATAGTGAGAGCCGTTTAGACTTCAATAAAACATTCGATAGTTTTGATAGTGCTAACTAAAGTATTCGATAGTTTTGCAGCTCTATTCAGTAGAACTCATTCCGTTCCAATCAGTAGTATAGTTCAGATCTTTGTCGACATATGTTAGGCATAAGCGATTTCGAAGTCAGTTTTTCTTAAGTAATCTCTCATCTTTCTTTTCGTATCCGATCACGATTAAACGTATAAAAATAGGATTGTAACTGTGCGACTATGGTGATATTCCTCATTTAGTAACTATATTTCTATGACGGTTACTTGAGTAGCGGCAAATTACTTCACACAGACATCATAAGTTGAAGCTTCGTTCCAGTGACTATTTGTTTTTATTGGGTGGTATACACAAGTCAATTCAATGATGTGAAGACAAATCTTTTGGTATTCATATACAGTGATTTTATCCTAATCCTATCAGCAAAGGAAATCATTTAAGCAAATTACTCAAACAAAAAGGTATGCTTAACTTTAAAAGTCGCCAAACCGGCTTCTAATGATCAATAGGATTTAAACTCCTATCTGTCACCGACTTATAAATTCAACATTAAATAAATGAAGTATTAATGCCCCAATTTAAGAACATAGTCGTCTTTAGATCCTCGCTAAATTTTATTGAAATATGCCAATCACGACTCGGCTATAATTTACAGCGTCAAACGATGATAAAATCATTTGGGTCGCAACGTCACAGCCTTATGACGTCCGTTTAGCTTGACGTTGTGTATGTAAGTATGTATGTTTGTATGTCGCAGGTAGAGTGCCAGTGCTAAAAAAGGTGACTAAGTCACGTCTTGGAGGGTAATAGGAAAATCGTGAAAGATGTAGTACGTCAAAAGGCTTTCAGAGAAGAAGGAGTGAGGAAAGTGAAAGCTTCGATTTCTTTGCTGACAATTTTTACTTTTGTTTTCCTATTTGCCATTATTCGTTTATAGCGAAGAACGTAAATCAAACGAAGCACCTAATTGATGTTACATTAATAGCCACTTTAGAGAGCTTCAGACAGCTAATAGGATTGATTTTTGGAATTTCGTGCATTGTTAGTGAAGTCAGAGTTGCCATGTTGAATGAATAGAATAGAAGGATAGTTACATAAGTCGATACAAATACATAATACAAATGCAAAGAGCTGAGTTGAGTAGATAGCAAAAGCATTCTTTGATAAAGACGATACCTGACGAAAACCACCGTGCCACAAGAATAATCCATATGTGTTTCCAATGCCATCTTTCCGAGCTGCCAGTAATCACTATCCATATTTTCCAGCAGTTTAGCTGGGCCAAAAATGGTCAGAGTCCACATATAGTAAGTACTGAGCTAGGGTGCCTATAGTATAGCCGCTGCAAGGTATGCCTAGAAATTTTGGGCATGTGTTAATGTGTCTACCAAACAATAACCAACACACGACTTTAACGAAACAACAGGTATTACGAGGGCAAAAGGAATAATACAGGACAAGCCTTTGGCGGCAATGCCTGTAAGTCAGAGGATAATAACGGTCACACCTAAAGTTATCAACGCACCTTGGCTTGAGATCGTGATTCATGTGGAATCTTGTAGTATCATTTAAGAACAAGGCAGTTTAAAATTTGCCCTTCATGGTAGAAATAAAATATTCTTCAAAGATTCCGACAAAAACAAATTTTATGGGAGCGGAGTATATATAAAACGAATGCTTTTTGTAACTTTAGACCATGTTGAAGTTGTATTTCTACCTTCTGGTTTTGTTCTTTGTAGCTCTCAGGTAAGATTGTTTCAGGTGGAATCTTGGCTATATAGGAAACCTTAAATTATAAGGTCTTTACACAGAGAAATACGATTTTCAGACATTCAACTTTCAACAATAAGTGATACGCTCACATGCTATATAAAATTAAGAACAGTGATTTCAGCTCTCAATGCACTATTGTCCAGCACTTTGCTGATGTAGACTAAAGTTCCTCGAAACTGACAGACGGTACCCGATGACAAGACAAGCGGCCAGTAGGAAGTTGCAGGCTTGCGAGAACACAGCACTGGACTATCATGGGGTGCGTGTTTGTGGCACCAGAAAATCATTTACACAGCAAAGGAACCAGGTAGCTCCTACTAAGTTTGTACAAACCACAACGTCCTAGTATCCCGATTTCACAGGCACAATAGCCGGCCTTCAGCAAAATTCACAAAAAATCGATACACAACTTTGTCAGCTTCAGCATGGTAAATTTTTGTCAAAGAGGCACAATCACCTCCAGTGACTCTGCAACAAATTCGGACTCTTAAACTCTTGCCTATAAATAATCCACCCATATGTGTCGAATGTGTGACCGGTATACGGTTTGTTTTCTTATGATGAGAACCATCTTTTAAGCTGTTTAAAAGAAAAACTCTACTAACACCAATCACACTTTGGCGCAATACGTTAAAACTGATGGTTTCTTAGGAATACTTTTAGAAGAGATTTATTACGACTCTCGTTAATTGGAATGCCTATTATTTAGGGCGAAGTGCTGCTACAAGAAAAGAAACAATGGCGATTATATACAAAGTTAGCCCAATTTATTTTGAGTTCAGGGCAGAAGGCAAATATGTTGTTTAGTAAGGCTTACTATCTTCGCTACTTGAGATACAGGTCCACATTTCATTAATCTTTTTAAGAAATTGTGCCCCACATTCTTCATCAATAGTTTCGTATGATGCTGACATCGACCACGAATACAAGCGCCGCTAGCCAAATTCAAATTTAACATTCTTTGAAACTTGGCAACTATACGCGATGTCAACCGTCGGAACTAATCCCTCAAGTGTCGTCATTTTATTCTTCGTCTCTTCCGCTTACACCACATACCGGCTCGTATACAAGCCAAACACGTGCCAACACGAACCTACCACAACAAGCTGCCACAATAATGTAACTCATTACCAAACTCATTTGCAGCATTTAACGTATTCATCACGGACACACGACAACGTGCCAGCAACAACTACAACGAAAAAACGAATAAAACTAACTTAAACCAAGTACAAGAATAAAACCCCACAAGTCGACAAGCGTGTGAAGTCTAAACGCTAAAAGGGTACCTCGAGGGTAAAAAATAAATGTAGAGAACAAAGTTAGCTACGGACCTGGTGTTGACTTGGCATTCAAAGAGCGGACGACTTGCCAAATCACTTTCACCTTAATAACGAACCGTCAAGAAGGACGAATTCATAAATGAACAGGGGTTCAACACAAATTTGCAATATAACAGTGAAATGTGAAAAGGTTGGGTCAGAGTGGGTAACGATGAAAGCGGAATTCATAAAATTGTAGGTTAAAGGAAGTATGCGGAAGCAAATAATTGAGAATGGGAGACGGCAAGCAGCAAAGTACAATGGAAAGGACGAAGGCACGCAACGAAGCACAGATAGTTAACCATATTGGCTGGTGGGTGTTGCAGGAAGTAATGAAAAGGACACCGATGGCATCCACAGCACACAAACACATACAACATCAGACATCCAGTCAGCCTGCCATCCAGACAGATAGAATAAGACTAGTATTCATATGCCATTGTTTGGGGCATAAGCGTGTATGAGTAAGCTATTCAGCTTGCACACGATTGTAGGACACATCGAATTGGTGTGTGTGAGAGTGTGTCGCATGCCAGGAGGAAGACAGGAACCACAGACAGTGACAATAAACAGCTGGCTGGGCAAGCGACTGGAGAGTGCCGCAATTTATGAATACTCGACCGTTTAGTCAGAAATGCTAGTCATATCGCATTGTTAACATATGTTTATATGTATCGTATACCCAGGAAAAATTATGTAAGCGGTAGTTGGGAATAATGCGGCGAAAGCGCTGCTTGCTATGTCTAAAAATATCTTAGCAAATCCAATTAGCTGATGTTTGTTACCAGTAAACTCTTCATCAAATCAACCGAATATGAAAAAAGTAGAAATTAAGGTTTAATTTGATTCAAATAGTGATATGAATTAGAACTTGTACGTATAAGTGCCAGCTATCTAATATTTGGCATAGATATCTAATATATAGAGAGGTAGAAGTGGAAAGTGGAGGGTGGCGGTATCAAGAAGAAAAAAGGAAGATAGAGGAAGAAATGAAAGTAGAAGAAGAAGTCGTATAGGAACAAGGAAAAGAAGTCGAGCAAAAAGTAGAGAGAAAGGCCAAATAAGTAAGTAAGCAAAATTAAGAGGGTGAAGAAAAGTAAGGGTGAAGGATATATGGAAATCTGAAACGATTCGAATGACCACCCGTTCTAATCTTTTTTAACCCTCTAACAGGCCAATTTTTGTTGCAAATGAAAAAAAGCTTACTTAGTATTTCTAGTGCCATAAATTCGAGTTTTAAGTCATACATCAAAAAGGGTTTATAATTTTGCTTCAGGGGCTAAAACCCCTCAGGGGCCTACCCCGAATCTAACCGAATTTGACTGTAAGCTGCCCACTCCGTCTTTAGGCAGGGTGTTATTTTTGGCCAATAATTTTATAAATTTATTTATCAATCCACATATTCTTCATAATTTCTAATCCTTAACAATTATTTCAGTTACCAACAATTTTGTTGTTTACTACAGAAATCCTTTTTATCACTTTTTTGTAGTTACCAAAAACACTTCTGTCAAAACTAATTTTTTTTTTACAAATTGCAATTTTTCAACGAGAATGATTATAACGGAACTCTGCCATCACTTAAAACTATGAGCTCAAGGTTACGACATAGATAAAATATTTGGCGAATATTATATCCCAAAATTTATACAAGAAATGTAGAGGTATGCGGGCTATATCTCTTTAACTTAACCCTGTTTAAAGGTGGCCCTGCCGGTTAGAGCGTTAATTTTATCATACTATGTAAGATTATGCTTTTCAGTTTGGAATGAAAAAAGCCTAAAATACTTAACCAAATTTCAAAACTATGTGCCCAGCTAGGTACACTTTCACATTGTAGTGAGCGTAGTTCCAATGAAATTCCTGATATGTTGACACACTTTTGAGTTGACCAGCATTAGCCCTATAACATTGCCGATTGTTTTATGACTCGAGCGATTGTGCTTTGCCAAGGTTGTTAGTGATTCATATCTTAACCTCTATGATCAAAATTGATGTCAACTGATTCGCCGTTTAGTTTCCCATTGCTGTTTACTGTTACGGAGAGTGTTTCGAAACCAACTTCTGTTTTTTCTGTTACCAGCTGGAGCCCAGGTAAGTCGAGCCACTCATAACCTTGTCCAGCTTGCTAGATGCATCTTGTGTTTTCAGCCGGTATTAACTGCGGCCTCCAGGGGTTAAGCACCTTATCCCAGCGAACGTTCCATACTTTAACTAATTTCATTGGAAACTTAGGAAAGCCAAAGAAAGCACCAGGAAGCTCAACAAAATATACAATACCTAACTTACATAAGGATAAGATCTGAAATTCGTTTTTGAAAATTTTCCCTAACGTCGTCTGCGCAAATCTTGATCACATTAAATAAGCTGTACATAAGCTCTAAATTTTTTTAGGTGAGTTTGCCTGGTGTCTGCATGGTTGCTCACATGCACACATAAGGCATGTCCGTTCTTTTATCCATCAAAATTTAATCGTGTTTCTCAAACATCAAATCGAAACAGAAAAAACGTAGCTTTAAGATTTCTAGTAATTAATTTGGCTTAGTTCTATACTTTACTTTCTTATCAGAGTACAAGAGCGTAAGTCTCATTATTAGGAACAAATTCATTTGTATGTATGAGATCCTGCAGATTCTGAAAACTATCACGGCATCTGACTTTTCAATATCGCATATAGGGCTCCATTCGTAAATGAACTAGGTATCATGGAGGGCTAGCCCTATTTGATATAATCAAACTGCAGAGCTCAGCACCTCGGGAACAATATTTTATCCGCAACTATCCAAAGTAGGAAAAGAAGGAAAAACGGGTTGGTGAAGAGAATAAAAAAAATAAAACTAGTCATCTAGCAAAGACTCAGAGCATTATGGCCGGTCCAAAAGTATAAAAAAAGTCGATAATAAATTTGTAATCTAAAGAGCGGTATGCGTGGACCGTTTCCATTTACTACTTGTGTGATGGCTGCATGACCCGGCTGTCAAAACTGTAGTCTTGTTTTTGAAAATATAGAAAAGCTAAAACCAGCTCTAGCTGAAGCAGGTAACAACTAAACGTCACTAACCCGGAATCACAGCCAGTTTAATAAAAACTATTTTATTTACTGACATTCACGCTAAGGATAAAGTTCCAAAGCTTGAATTTATGCAATTTTTAAGAAAACGGCTAATATTACTGACTGAACCAACACCTGCTTAAGCTATTTTAGCTATACTAGGTACTCTAAATTAAAGAAAAAAGGAAATGTTATTCTACCCAGCGTAAAACAAATTAATTCTTCTTTAAATCGTCATCTGGTCATCATTTCTTCGTCGCGCGGGATCGCAAATCGGTCTCTACTTGGTCCTTGCATCGGAATGGTGGTCCCCCTCTTCCTCTGCTTCCAACGGCGGGTGCCGCTAAGAATACCTTCTGGGCTGGAGCATCTTCGGAACGTGGCCTAGCCAGCGAACTGTGCTCATACAGCTTATCATTAATTCTTCTTCGGCACTCGCCGTCGCCAACGCGTAGAGATCCACAAATCTTTCGAAGAACCTTTCTCTCGAATACTCCCAGAGCCGCCTCATCAGATGCTGTTAGTGTCCACGCTTCTGCACCATATAGCAGGACGAGTGCGATGAGTGACTTATAGAGTGTTATTTTCTTTCGTCGAAAGAGGAGTAAGCAGAAGTTACGGCGCGGTTGTTAAGGCCAATGATACTTGTATCAATATCGTCAGCATACGCCCACAGTTGCACGCTTTTATAAAATATTCTTCCAGCGCGGTAAATTTCTGCAGCTTGTATTATTTTCCCCAGCATCAAATTAAAGAAATCTCACAATAGGGGGTCACCCTGTCTGAAACCTAGTTTAGTTTCGAACGGCTCGGAGAGGTGCTTCCCAATTCTTACCGAGCTGGCGGTGTTGCTCAAGGTCATTTTGCATAGCAGTATAGTGTTTCGCAGGGAAACCTAATTCAGACATAGCGGCATATAGGCAGCTCCTTTTCGCGCTATTGAAAGCGGCTTTAAAGTCAACAAAGAGATGATGCGGGTCGATTCTTTTCTCACGGGTTTTTCCAAGATTTGGCGTGTTGTAAAAATCTGGTCGATGGTAGATTTACCAGGTCTGAAGCTACACTGATAAAGTCCAATCAGTCTGCTCACATTATAAGCGATATTCAAAAGGCTGATTCAGCGATAGTTGGAGCAGTTTGCAGGATCGGCAGAGAACACTTAGATTCCAATCTGCAGGCATGCATTTATCCGACCATATTCTGCATACAAGCTGATGCATGCGCCTTACCAGCTCCTCCGCGCCGTGTTTGAATAGCTCAGCAGGCAAACCATCAGTGCCAGCTGCTTTGTTGTTTTTCAATCGGGATATTGCCATTCGCACCTAATTATAGTCGGTTTGTGGAACGTCAATTCCATCATCTTCGATTGTGGGCGGGTTACGCCGCCTCGCTTCTCGCACTCCTCGTTGCCTTCGATCTCAGCGTTGCCTTGTAGGCTTCGTCCTTTCTTTTAGTTGCAGCGCAGCACTCTTCATATCATCATACCAGTGGTTTCTTTGCGTTCGCCGGCTTCCAATTACTTCTTCGGCTGCGGTACGGAGTGCTCCTGAGATATGATCCCACTGCTCATGCATTCAACTAGGTTGAATTGTGCTTTCGGAGAGCAGGGGTGAGAGGCGATCTGCGAAATAATTGGATGTCTATTGAGATTGCAGGTTTTCGATTAACTAAAAATTTGTATTTTATTTTTAACTTAAAAGAAATCCCGTTTTAGCTCGTATATTTTGTTTAGTACAAAAAATTTTAAATAAAGGTTTTATTACCAGCCTGGTGTATATGCTATATTCGACTATGTTGTAGACCTTCATTCATGTAAAAGAGGGGGCTATTATGATCCGAAGTTTACTGCCAAATATCTTGTTTTGTTTGAGTTGGTGCTAATTAAAGCAAGATAAAAAGATATGTTCGCAAAAGCATTTCCATGCATTTTTCCAAACACTACAGCTTTGTTGGTTTTCTTATTCCTCTTCCTAGCTATTCTGCTTCTATCAATTCTTCTCCGTCTTTCTCTTACTCTTCTTCTCCTGTTTTTCAAAAACACCTCATTTCATAATTTGGTTGAAAGACTCCGTGTACAAAATTTTTTCAACAATGCGTTATATCGTCATTTGATTCAAAAACGTTTTACCTCACCTGAAAATCTGTTGAATTTTCGTTAAGATAGGGCCTATGGAAACTCATTCTGAGGCATGGCCGTCTATATACTTTATATGCAGTTCTATGTTGTGTTAGAAAAATTTGGTAAGGTTCAGGTCTTCAAGTCATATTCAGCCTTCTTCTGGTCAGCTTGTATGAGAAGCTATACCCCAACAACAAAAGAATCGGACACTATAATATTGGAAAATACTATTATATCGAAAAACACTACGTCACATCACTGCAATCTCGGACTTGAACAAAAATTATCTCAAATAGAGTGTCAAAAAGAAAAAAGCTAGGTCTACTAGTATTAACTCACCAAACTAACTCAGCGCTTTTTAGATCTAACTAATTGCCACAAAAGAAGACAATGGGTCACTACTATCACAAAATGCCCCTGCGGGTTAGGGGTTTAGAATATGCCCGAGGTAGGCATGCCGGTCGTAAGAGGCGACTAATATGCACAAAGGTAATGACGTGCAACTCGATGGTTGATCTACGGATATGATGCCTCTCACCTCTCATTGCCCATCTTATCCTTCCTTACGGAAGGAGGGGTGACATGACCTAGAAGGTTTCACTGGTCATATATCGCTACCACGGCAATCGGGCAATACCGCAAGGGAGTACCGGAGCGTAGCAGGTTGAAATCCGGCCAAGGACTGTTAGTTTGACAACACTCCCCAAAACTTTCGGGGAGTATTTCCGTCGTTACCACAACAACAACAACTAAATGGAATAGACATCACAGTGCTTTAATTTTAAGACCCTTCGGGAAAGACAAAAGCTTTCACCAGTGGTATTACAGCGCGTCTATTGCCCTAAGTATGCCTCTCTGCTTGTATACTGCAGCCAGCAGGTGTTGACAAGAATACATCTGGGACGGAGCATCTTGGGTTAATCGCAAACTATGACCGCGTCTATGTAGTCACCGTATCCACGTCGCATCAATTGATATTGGCATCTTCTATGCTGTCTCCGGCTTGTCTGATATTGCTACAAAACAAGAACGACATCCCTAATGTGTGCATATCATCATCCTTTATAATTTGGTCACTTACGTAGCACATCTTTCTGTTGTTATGAATGTATTAAAGTTCCATTTTGTTTACTTGCCTTTTGACCATACATACATAAGTATCTGGGACAATCTGTTTATTTGTTTGTATTTCTAAGCCATAATAGCCTATTGTTGTACTCACTCGAACGTGCGTGCGTGCGTGAGCGTTGACAACACAAAGGACCCTTTTCATTTGATGTTTATTTCGTATTTAGCTTTATTCTATGTAAATTACATTATTATGCGTTGATTTAAGTTGTATTACAATTGGCTTATGGCATATTATCATCATAATATTAAGCGCCTGTTTTGTTGTATTTCAATGCCTGAATGTTGTTGCCTGCATACTTTGATTGGGTTAGCGGTGCGTATACGTAACATTTAATTTAGCTTTAATAAAGTGTCATACTTAAGCGCCTTATTTTTATGGAGTCACGATAGCTACGTCGCGTTAACGGCTGATAACAAAGGGCAGTGACTGGCATACGAATAATTTGTAGGTATACAAAGTGAAATGTTTATTTTTACGACTTTATTATTTCAATATCTAGAAGTTAAATCAACGAGTTAAAAGAAGATTTGGTTTTGAATTTTGGGATATCTTACTCGATAGAGGATGAACTGATATCGCAACTTAAGATTCAGCATTATATGCGAACTAATTGCTAGGGCTTTTAAAAATGAAAGGAAATGAAAGGAAAGGAAAGGAAATGATAGAAAAGGAAAGGAAAGGAAAGGAAGGGAAGGGAAAGGAAAGGAAAGGAAAGGAAAGGAAAGGAAAGGAAAGGAAATGAAAGAAAAAGAAAAGACAGGAAAGGAAGGCAAAGTAAAGAAAAGGAAACGAAAGGAAAGGAAAGGAAAGGAAAAGAAAATAAAGGAAAGAAAAGAAAGGAAAGGAAAGGAAAGGAGAGGTAAGGAAAGGAAAGGAAAGGAAAGGAAAAGAAAGACAGGACAGGAAATGAAAGGAAAGGAAAGCAAAAAGAAAAGGAATCGCACTGAACAGTAATGGTGACTTGACAAATAGCGTAGAGAACATATTTATGTCAGTCTACGGTCAACCAGATCTTTAATATACGACAAATTTTTGAGGCGATCCACGATACGAGTACGGGCTCGCTAAAACTATGTATCGTTTTCGACAGCGCGAATAAGAGCTCCCTGAATACTTCTATAAATTTGAGCTCCCTGTAAAGTTTATGAGGCTTTGGCAGGTATCACAGCACGAATAGCTCAATCAAGACTCAGGAGTACCGATATCCAAGTTTTTTTAAACCAAGTTTTACCAAACTTGTTTTACATTACGTTTTTCGATGGATTCTTACTTAAAATTTGGTAGTGTGTAACGACAGCCTTGCACCACACTGGCAGCATACCACAATGTTAGCTAAGTATCTAACATAGATGTAGTGCAGCAGGGCTTCATCAACATTGCTTGTGTTCCAGCTGTAGATAGCATTGATGATTGCTGTTAACAACATACACTGTAACAGAGGCGATGTTGCTGAACGCCTAGCAACATTATATCTATGTTAGAAAGAAAGGACGATAGTATCTTGTTGTGCGAGTGTATGAGTATATCAGTGTGAATGCAGTAAAAAAAAAAAAAGAAAAAAAAAACGAATATATTGATTGTGTGCCTGTGTAAAATGTTGCCCAAATAGGTAGCTTTCCCTTCCACGGCGGAAGGTATAAAAGGGAGTCGAAGTAGGCAACGGGCCAAAGTTGCGTTAAAACTGTGCCCACAAGTAAGCCAAAATTAAGAAAAGTGTTTTTTTTTTGAATATCTAAAAGTCTCTTAGTGAAGTGCGCGAAGTTTTAAGCCGTGTGTGAAGCACTAGACCGCCGAAAAGTTGTAACGATTCGCGGTAAGAAGTCCAAATTAGGAGGAACACACGAAGGAACGCACCACACAAAAATTGTAATCCGGCCAAACACCTTTAAAATCCCGGTAAGTTGATCCCTTATCCACCAAACGTCCCCTGGCATGCGGTAAGGCGAGATTGGTTTTTTTTTGATGACCAATCTCACTGGCAAGCCAAACAGTGAAATTGCACCCACGTAGGCGCATATGCACACAGACATGTGTGTTTATGTGCACCTATGGTTGTGCAAACAAAGAGAAATATACATGTAACTATGCTTCCCCCTTTCCCTGCCTAATAAACCCCCCACCTACAACTTGAAGTGCTTACAGAGATGTTTTTATGTTTATCTGAATACAGGTCGTATTGCCACCGGGAAAACCCCTGGGCACAGGATTTTGGCGGCGCAACGCCCAGATACCTAACCTAAAGAGGTTAGAAACAATCACCAGCCAACTGTACGACAACAGCAAGGTAACACCGAAAACTTGCACTACATTTAACAACTCAACAACACGTCACACGGTACAGCAACAACAATAGAGACACTGAACACTTTCACTGCGGTTAACGCCACAACAACCATTCCCACGCCATAAAAACAACATCGACACCAGCAACAACAACAACTACATAGAAGCTGGTCAAAGGCAGCTATGACCTTATCCTACTACCAGTTTAACAGCAACAACAACATCATCAACTTAACACAACAACCACATCATCAATATAACACCACCAGATCTATCAGAGGAACTACATGTACACGGAGATCGGGACCCAATGAGCCATCACAATTTGAATTTTGCATTATTCCATATTGTTAATTTTATCATTCTGCTTTGAACACAATTTTGTTTTACATTCGTGTGTATAAGTAAGGGTTGTAAGAAACTGGTTAAATGAGGGGATTTGAGCATTAGAGGCACATTGGATTGCGTGCATTTCAAGTTTGAAGTTCAACTAATTCTGGTGGAAGGGTTAGTTTGCGATTTTTTTTATTCTATTAATTTCTTCTTGTCAACTTATAACATTATTTACCGATTTTTTTTGGTTGTTTTCCATGGTTATTCTAACGAAGTTTTTTTGCATCTTTCATTTCCATCTACTTAAAGAACTTTTTCATTTCATTTTCCACTTAACATTTCTTTATTAGGTTTTGCATTCTTGCTTTACCTTTACCATTTTATTTACGAGTTCGATGTTTTGTTGTTGCACAATTTAGTGCATCGCGGCCAACTTTTTCACCACTTCACCCACGTTTTTTTTTTTTGATAGCCTAAACTTTTCTTTGGCTTCTTTTTGCAACCTAGGGAGCTTTTAAATTATTATCGGGTTGTACCTGCACCTGTCGCCTCCACCGTGTCCTGAGTAGAAATCCACTTCCTGGAGATGCGAACTTTTCGAAGTTCTGCTGCATGTTCTCTAGCTTAAAGGTAGTTTACACAAAATCCTGCTAAATATTTCAACCACACAGGGAGTCCGAAAACAAGTATGCATTTGTACAGGAAAAGATATTCTCATTACAGTTGATATCCTCTATCCACAACTTATTTGTATCGATATCGATCGAAATATGGGCAAAATACATCTCTATCTTGAATACATTGTTGAAGACATGAGCGCAAACCTCATCGAATTCGAGGACTAATAGAATAGCTATACAATATAATACACATAAACATATACATATGAAATACTTACCCTTTTGATATAAATACTTACCATTTAAATGTTCACCTTAGTTGAAAATACTTACCTTGTATGAACTCCTAAAATGCACCCTGTAACAATTTATTAACTTACTGTTTCTTTAAACATTAATATTCATAAATATATGCATACTTACCTGTATACTCACCACTCTCCCTAAAGAATAAATACTTACCGTTCTAATATTTGTCAGCTTGGTAGGCTGTAACAAGCTGTAGTTAAGTCAGTTTTACTTTTGATTTTCAACCGACTCGCACATCCACTTATACGAAAGTCCAAAATTATTTCGTGTGAAACTTAAATTAAAATCGTAAATATACCTACTGATGAATTGAATGTGAGCATAAAGCAAAAGGTTCGTTTTCATTTAGCCAATTTAAAGTTTAGACCAGGAAGTGAATACATATCCTTCTCAATTGTTTTCCCGATTGTACTCGTAGAACGCTCTTCAGTAAGTTTATCGAACTTAAGTAAATCTTATTAAATTTGCTCCGGTGTATCTTTGTAATGTCCAGAATGACCTTCCTGTCTGTACTTTATGATATTAGGAATTGCAATACCCAGTCCAATTGCCTTATCATAATCACATTTCAGATGCCAATTGCGAGATGTCCATTGCGAAAGAAAATAAAATGTAATCCACTATAATTTTCCTATTTAACTTTTCACATTAAAATCATAAAATCTGCACAAGCAGAAAACTTATTTTCTTGTGGAATAACAATCAAACTGAACAGAAAAAATTAGCAAATTTCGTAGTGGCCTAATACTACAGGCACACTGAAGCAAAGTTTCTACGCCACCGACGTGCTCCAGCCGTTTATATACCTTTGGTGATCAAGTAATGGTATACAAACTTTCCTCCGATGCTTGTAGGTATGCTAAGGAAAGGTGGACCAGTCAATAAGTAAAAGGGAAATTACTAGTCCCACAGTTTTGGAGATAACTTACTAAAATTTGGTATTTGGTCGAATTTTATAATACATTTATCCTTTGCTTTATTGTTATAACTAGTAGTGCTACGCACACAAGGTATATTAACTTTAGTCGCCTAACGGCTTAAACGGATCGAGATAGATATTGACTTATATATATCAAAATTTTCAGGAGGAAAAGGATCAAAGATTTATTTAATAGGCAATAACTTTGCGTACCATAGCTTTATATCATTTCTATTTCACTTTTAAAGTGCCCGTGAACGAAGAAAGTGGAATAATATAAGGTTTTATAGCACAACTTCTGCAAAAATTGATTTATCGAAACGATATTTGGCAAGAATGTTGTACATATAAAGGTTACAAACCGGTTTCGGCGTATCGCCATCCTCAGTGTTTAGTTTAGTGATTTTATCTATAAGTTGACTGGTATATATAACTTGTGGATGCTGTAACAGGTAATGTCAATATAACTTCATGTATTATGATGTGTCTAAATGTATGCCTGTAATGAGGGTTGTTTTTACACTCTCGTTAGCTAATTGATAGAACTGTTACTTGTTTTGTTATTATACCTAGTTTTACCTGCGGTATTGCTTCGTTTTTCGCAAATCAGCTTTAAAGATTCAAATATCTGGCTAGAGTTTTTGTTTGTTTTTTCGTTTATTATTCTCCCCTTCAAATGTTTTCTGTTTATATATTTCACGTAGTTAGATTCTGGTATGGTGGTGGGTTTCCGTGTTTTTTTGTTATAGTCCCTGATGTGCTCTGGCAATCGTGTAATAATTTTCCGTCCTGTTTGTCATATCTAGCTGTATTGGCATTCGCAGGTAAGTTTGTATACTCCGTGTTTGCTAAACTAGCCCTCCTAGTTAGTGTAAGTCCTTAGTTTTTGTTCTACGATGTTCGATATTTTGAACGCATGTATTGTATTCAGTTCCATCCTGTATGTCTCCTGGGTGAGAGGCGTTCTTTGGGATCTGTCCACTAGTTGCCTTAATTCTGCCTTTTGGTGCTGTTGCCGATGGTTTAACGTTTAATGGATTATTGTGTCCCCGGAAGTTAGTTTATTTTAAATTTCATAGTTGAACTTATCTATAACTTTGTCAATCATTATCGTTTGGTCCAGATAGTTCATTACTCCATCCTTTTCAATCTCCATTGTTAATTTAATCTTTCCATGTTCCTTGTTGAGGAACTCTAAAATTCTTTCTTCGTTGTTGGTAGTCAAGACACAGATGAGGTCAAAAAACATACCTAGCGTGAAATGCCATTCTGCAAATATTTCCTTTACAAGTTCTGCATGAATGCTTCCACGAGAATTTCTGCTGCTGGGTCTCCCATTCCAAGTGCGTTTGTTTTTCTATAGATTTCGTTGTTGAACTGGAAGTAGGTTTGCTTCAGAGTTGTCCTTAATGTGTTGGTAATGTGTGCAGTTCTGACCTTGTCTTTTGTTTTGTACAGCAGTGTTCTGTCGAATATATCCATTGTCTCTGGTAGCGGTATCGAGGGTTGATACCAGAAATCTTATTTTTGAGTTGCCATGAAATCATTATTGAGAGAGCAAATCGTTCCGGTCAGATAGAATATGAGGAGGAAGCTCAAGTTTATCTTGCTCAAAAAGACTCAAACTCGTTTAAACAGACTTCCACATATAACCGCAGACATTTTCGAACTCGCCTACAGACTTTCCAGTGCACAAATCAAGTTTAAACGAATAAAAATGTACAATTAGAGTGCCTGGTCAAGTGAGGCGAAGAACCTTTTGGGCAACTCATCAAAAATTATGAGGCATTAAATACGTTTTTTCTTCTTAGCAAGTCTATCTTTCAAGCCTCCAACAAAGCAAATGCTCCCTGCCTCATCGAACAAAATAAAAACACATTAAAATTAAGATTTCAGAACTTGTTATGGTATATACAATATTGTTGTTGTACTTGATTAACCCAGAGCACGAGAGTGGGTTGCGAGGGATATTTCTTTTTGTTGTCAGTTTTATTTATTTTTTCTGCTTGTTTGCCTTTTTTTTGTATTTGGATGAGTATATTAAGTAGGGTAGGCAGCATAAAAGGCCACAACAAATACACACTTACCAATCGAGTGGAATGTGTAGGGGCATAGTTTAAGTAAATTGTTTAATGAAGTAATTAATGAAGATTGTATTACCCAGAAACTTGGGTTAAATGAGCGAGCCTCTGGCAAACAATTACTTGAGTTCAACGGCTAACCCATTAGAAGCTGGCGATAAACAAAGGTGAGTAAACAAAGGCAATTATTTTGTTTGGCTTTTACTTTAAGCGTCGATTCATCATTTAATTTTTAATGGTACCCTTTTTGTTAAGAATTTCTTAGTTAATGAGACTTGTTAAAGCATCAATTTATGAGGATAAAATATGACCTTTGATAAGTTGTCGGCTTAAGGTAATTTTATACGAATTTTCCCAAAAAAAATTTCGAAATAATGACGTTAAGAACAAATGAAAACTCCTGTCTCGTAATCATATCAAGCGACATCGCCCTTTTCACCAGCCACGAAGATACATGGGACTAACCTGCACTCTTACTATGTCCTAGTTATACTTTAGAAATGATTTCGCAGAATCGTATATTTTATTAGCCATCACAATCTGCTAAACACAATTAACTATCAGATAAATCAGGGAAATAAGAAAGCGGCAATACCAAAAGGACGGTTAACATAGACTCGATCTGTGGAGGGCTATTGATACAGACCACAATATCACTGGACGAACTTAGCTTACCTCGACACTAAATTGTGAACCACAAATTATTTTAATGGCATCTTTTGTATCTAGAAAATAATTAGCCCAGTCAAATTAAAGATTTAGCAAAGGTTGGTGTCCTTTTTCCCACTACTATTAACTTTACCAGATGCTTCGTGAGGGCAATAAGCACTTACATTGGTGAGCTTTGCTCCATATCACGGAACCGAGTCTGCAGCCGTTATATTTATCATTGGAGGTGGGGTGTACTGCACATATCAAAGGCCCCACAAGCTAAATATTGGAAGTTGCATTTGATAATAGTCGCACCCTTAAAACCACGCCTGTCACTTTGTAACAGGACTTTTCAACTTATAACCCAGTCAGACTAAGCACCTCCAATATGGTTGACCACCTGAAGATAGCACGAATTGTCTACCTGTGGTGTGTGAACCCCGTCTCCATTGCTCAATGTTAACTGTGCTGCTATGATCCTCAAAGAGTCGTATGTAAATCCGGTAAATCCACCCACAATTTTAATCACCTCGTCATATGCTCTACATCACGAGGCTTTGTGGCAACCCACTACCCTGCACTATCACTTTATTCCGACCCAATTGAAATTTAATGTCTTATTTGACTGGCGTTACGTGATGTTGATAAAACTTCTTGCTAATAGCAATAATACCGCTAAACGCGGTAGTCGTCGCTCTGGCACTCCCTTACCGCCTCTACCCACTTCAAATTGCCACAATAGTGGCTCAGTCTACACGACTGGCAGAACTGCTGCCATTCCCACCTCACCCACTCCCAACTGTCGCTCACGCACACCAGCGTCTCCATATCGTACGGCCGCTCAACACTCCTATCCCCTCTGGGATAGGCCAGAAATGAGCATCGCCGAGCGTCAGTCCCCTCTCCTAGGATAGTCAACAAACACAAGCTGACCAAGTGGAAACAACACCTTGAGGCATGCAACCTCTACGGCGGAGTCGGCAAATTATGGTCGACTGTCAAGGCCCTATCCAACCCGACCAAATACAATGACAAGGTCGCCATTGTATTAGGCGACAGTGTCAAATCGGACGCCAGGAAACGAGCGAGCTTCTTTTTCCGGCTGTTAATAATGCATCCACCTGCGGATAGGACTAAAAGAAGAGTCATCCGACGTGCGCAGAAACACAAACACTCCACTGCGCCTATTGCCGTCTCAGTCGCAGAGGTCAAGAAAGCCATAATGAAGGCCAAGCCCTCAAAATCCATCGGACCCAACGGAATCGCCATGAATGATCAAACACCTAGGCCACGAGGGACAGAGTTATTTAGGGGCTCTTTTCAAAATATCTCTAACTACTTTCGACATACCTGAGATATGGAAACAGGCGATTGTAGTTTCCCTACTAAAAACAGGGAAGCCGGCGAACCATCCCTCCTTTTGCCGGTTGCGAAACTACTAGAGACCATTCTCCTCCCTTACTTCATTGCAAATCTCAAATTGGCCGATCACCAGTATGGTTTTCGCAGTTCTCATAGCACGACATCCGTTTTGAATGCCATTACAACGCAGATAAATTATGGTTTGAATCCACACCCACCAAACCATAGGACGGTTCTTGTGGCACTTGACCTATCAAATGCATTCGACACGGTCAACCACGCCACACTCCTTCGTGATCTGGAAGAGACACAGCTCCCTGCCTGCCTTAAAAGGTGGACCGCTAATTACCTCAATGGTCCACAGGCATCAGCCAAATTCAGGAACAAAAAATCGAAGAATAAAACACGAAGAATAAAACAAGGGGTGCCGCAAGGTTGTGTTCTCTCTCCCCTTTTGTTTAATTTCTATATTTAGAGACTTTCTTCCCTACCAGAGGGAGTCTCCATTGTTTCCTACCCTAATGACTGCACGATAATGGCCTCGGGCAAGGGTCCCTCCATTGATGAACTCTGTATTAGAATCAACAGTTACCTCCATGACCTTTCCAGCTTCTTCACCGAGCGTAATCTAACCCTGTCTCCGAATAAATTTACGGCGACCCTATTTACTACATGGAATGCGCAGATGGGGCAAGAGTTAAATGTCCACGTAGACGGAGTACCTCTACCTACTGACAACCACCCAAAAATCTTGGGTGTGACATTTGAAAACGGCCTCACTCTCGCTGGTCATGCCACCGCAATAGCCTCAAAGGTACAGAGCCGCACTAAGATCCTCAAGTCACTGGCCGGAAGTACTTGGGGAAAAGACAAAGAAACATTGCTTGCTACATATAAGGCTATTGGCCGACCGGTTTTTGACTACGCTGCGCCCATATGGTCGCCCAACCTTGACACCAATTGGAGGAAACTGCAAGTCTGTCAAAACACCGCCATCAGAACTGCTACGGGATGTCTGCTTATGTCATCTGAGTCTCACCTCCATCAAGAGGCAAAATTGTTCAATGTTAAAGAGCACGCAGAACTCTTGAGTAGACAGTTCCTTCTAAACTGTCATAAACCCAGTCATCCAATTCGACATCTATTGGATGTAACTCCGCCCCCCAGAGACATAAGCAGACATCTTCGTAAGCACTACGAGATCCGGCACCACATATCTTTTCCGCTTGATCTGCGGAACCATAGGCGGGCTCTAAGTGACCTCCACACCGAGTCGGTAGGCAGATCCCTCAGATCTCGGCCTGTGAATCCCGTTATTAGTACTCAGCCACCTGAATTGGCTGAAGAGGAGCGTGTACATCCGAGGGAGACTCTTACTTATCCAGACTGAACCCCAACATACCAAACACATGCCCTGCATGTGGGAGGTCCCCTCATGATACCAAACATCTCTTCTCCTGTTCAGTCGAACCTACTGTTCTAAAACCTACATCACTCTGGTCCAACTCTGTGGAAACTGCGCGTTTTCTCGGACTTCCGTTAGAAGCGCCTGATGACAATTTAGAGTGATCGAGCCCATTGGGCAGTGCGAACAACAACAACAGTAACAAACCTAATTATCTAGATTTGAAATCTTTTAGTAAGCAAGAAAGCAACACAGCATACCTCTTGTAGTCTTCCGAAACTAATTTTCAATGTTAGTGTTATCGCAGTGCGATATCGCATTAATATGCTTCTGTAGAAGTTCTTTATTAAAAATATTCAACTTTTTAAGCAACTTTTCACTTACAAGTCAAATAAAATTTCTTCTATTAAAGAATGAATACTATTTAGCTCATTAACCTTGAATGCTAAGCGCACTAACTAAATAAGAACGATATTTGTGTTCGCGTTTTAAGTCCAAAAAAATTAGATAAAAAAAACCAAAAACAAAAAAAAAGGGTTAAAAATCGATCCATAGTCTTTCACACAGGAGTACAGACGGACACTACGACCTTTATAAAGGGTGTTTTTTTTAGGGGTATAGAGCTTCGAATTGAAATAAAACACAAGAAAATCGTTTTAAGGTCTATCAATTTGGCTTTATTGGAAGGATAATTTTATGCCATTAATGTTTAAATATGATTTCGGGCATGCGGCCGCCGCGGCTGGCTCCAATAAAGCCAATTCTACAGGTCCAATTTTCAACCACTTTTTCGAGCATATGGGGCCGTATGTCGGCAATAACGCCACGAATGTTGGCTTCCAATTCCCCTAACGTTTCTGGTTTGTTGGTGTAGACGAGCGACTTCACATATCCCCAAAGAAAATAATCCAATGGTGTCAAATCACACGACCTTGGTGGCCAATTGACAGGTCCATTCCGCGAAATTATGCGCTCATCGAATGTTTCCTTCAATAAATCGATTGTGACGTGCACTGTGTGGCATGTAGCGCCGTCTTGTTGGAACCACAACTCATCCACATTCATGCCATCCAATTCGGGAACAAAATAGTCGGTTATCATGGCTCTATACCGGTCTCCATTAACGGTAGCTGCCTCTCCAGCATTATTGCGGAAGAAGTATGGCCCAATGACTCCACCAGCCCATAGAGCACACCAAACAGTCAGTTTTTGTGGATGTAATGGCGTTTCAAGGGTCTCATGTGGATTCTCTTCACTCCAAATGCGGCAATTTTGCTTGTTGATGTAGCCATTCAACCAAAAATGAGCCTCATCACTGAACAAAATTTTGCGATGAAAATCAGCATCGAAATCAATCTCATTTTCGGCCCATACACCAAAATCACGACGCATTGCATGGTCTCGCGGCTTTAATTCTTGCACAAGCTGGATCTTGTAAGGTCGCAAGCCAAGATCTTTGCGCAAAATCTTCCATAAAGTTGATGGACAAAGCTCCAATTGCTGTGCACGGTGGCGAATCGATTCATTCGGGTCCTCTTCAACACTTTGCTCTACAGCGGCAATTGTTTCTTCGGTGCGCACTGTTCGACGTCTCTGCGGATGCGTATTATCACATAGAGTAAACGTAGTGCGAAAACGATCCATGGTTAACCGAATTAATTGCTCTGATGGACGATTATGTCGACCATAAAATGGACGGAGCTCACGGTAAACTTCGCGAACTGAACCATTATTTTCGAAATAAATTTGCACGATTTGCAAGCGTTGTTCTTTTGTCAACCTGTTCATGATGAAATGGCAAACCAAACTGAACATAAACGACATTAGAGTTGCCAGATTTGACCACAAAATGCCAGTTTTATCTCTATTCGAAAAACAAACCTGTAAAAAAAACACCCTGTACTTTATACATAAAAAAAAAATGCTGACGTGTACATGAAAATCGCCGATACACGTGTATTTTTATTTTTTCTCCCCTTTCCGAAAAAGTATATTTGGTTCATAGGACAGAATGTGTGTAACGCGGTGTAATATTCGTTTCAAAAAATTCGAGTAGTATTTATTCGAATAATTTACCAGGTTATTCGAATAATATTATTCGAATAATATTATTCGAATAATACAATTCGAATAGTGGTATTCGAATAATTGTATTGAAATGCTACAGATATCGGAAGCGAAATTCACTGTCTTCATCGCTTGTGTGCATAAGCTGAAGTGATATTTGTTTAACAATTCGAATAGTATTATTCGAATACTAGTATTATACGAAACTTCAAAAACATTAACTTGAAACTTATCTGTAATTTTCTAGCAAAGACATTTGAGGATGAAGTGAAATGTGCAATACATACCTGTGATATTAGAACTAAAGGGTGTTTTTTTTAGGGGTATAGAACTTCGAATTGAAATAAAACACAAGAAAATCGTTTTAAGGTCCATCAATTTGGCTTTATTGGAAGGATAATTTTATGTCATTAATGTTTAAATATGATTTCGGGCATGTGGCCGCCGCGGCTGGCTCGAATAAAGCCAATTCTACAGGTCCAATTTTCAACCACTTTTTCGAGCATATGGGGCCGTATGTCGGCAATAACGCCACGAATGTTGGCTTCCAATTCCCCTAACGTTTCTGGTTTGTTGGTGTAGACGAGCGACTTCACATATCCCCAAAGAAAATAATCCAATGGTGTCAAATCACACGACCTTGGTGGCCAATTGACAGGTCCATTCCGCGAAATTAAGCGCTCATCGAATGTTTCCTTCAATAAATCGATTGTGACGTGCGCTGTGTGGCATGTAGCGCCGTCTTGTTGGAACCACAACTCATCCACATTCATGCCATCCAATGCGGGAACAAAATAGTCGGTTATCATGGCTCTATACCGGTCTCCATTAACGGTAGCTGCCTCTCCAGCATTATTGCGGAAGAAGTATGGCCCAATGACTCCACCAGCCCATAGAGCACACCAAACAGTCAGTTTTTGTGGATGTAATGGCGTTTCAAGGGTCTCATGTGGATTCTCTTCACTCCAAATGCGGCAATTTTGCTTGTTGATGTAGCCATTCAACCAAAAATGAGCCTCATCACTGAACAAAATTTTGCGATGAAAATCAGCATCGAAATCAATCTCATTTTCGGCCCATACACCAAAATCACGACGCATTGCATGGTCTCGCGGCTTTAATTCTTGCACAAGCTGGATCTTGTAAGGTCGCAAGCCAAGATCTTTGCGCAAAATCTTCCATAAAGTTGATGGACAAAGCTCCAATTGCTGTGCACGGTGGCGAATCGATTCATTCGGGTCCTCTTCAACACTTTGCTCTACAGCGGCAATTGTTTCTTCGGTGCGCACTGTTCGACGTCTCTGCGGATGCGTATTATCACATAGAGTAAACGTAGTGCGAAAACGATCCATGGTTAACCGAATTAATTGCTCTGATGGACGATTATGTCGACCATAAAATGGACGGAGCTCACGGTAAACTTCGCGAACTGAACCATTATTTTCGAAATAAATTTGCACGATTTGCAAGCGTTGTTCTTTTGTCAACCTGTTCATGATGAAATGGCAAACCAAACTGAACATAAACGACATTAGAGTTGCCAGATTTGACCACAAAATGCCAGTTTTATCTCTATTCGAAAAACAAACCTGTAAAAAAAACACCCTGTATAAGTGCTATTGACTGTAAGACACCAAATTCAATTTATATAGACGATATAAGCGAAGATGAAATTTACAACATTATACTAAGACTTGACGATCATAAAAGCCCTGGAATTGACGGTATTAGACCTATAGACCTAAAACAAAATGTATCCGTGATAACACCAGTGATAACTAAACTTGTTAACCTTAGTTTAAGGCAGTGCTCTGTACCTGAAGCCTTAAAGATCTCAGTTATCAGACCAATATACAAGTCAGGGCCTAAATCAGATCCGAAAAACTATCGCCCCATTGCAATCCAGCCTGTTATAGAAAAAATATTGGAAGAGGTTGTAGCAACGAGATTAACTGACTTTATAGAAAAATATAAAATAATCGACCATAATCAGTATGGCTTCCAAAAAGAAAAAAATATTAACCAGCTTCTAGGAATTTTTGCGAACAAAGTAAACGAGAATCTTGGAAAAAACATACACAGCCTTGCGCTGTTTATAGATTTTTCCAAAGCATTCGACACCTTGTCACATTCAAAGCTGATAGAAGCCCTGGAAGATGCTGGTATACGAGGAAGTTGCCTAGCGTGGTTCCGAAGCTATCTGGAACATAGAGTATACACGGTCAAAGTCTGCAACGAATTAAGCGACGAAGTCTCGGTTTCGTATGGTGTTCCCCAAAGTTCAAAACTGGGACCGATTCTGTACCTGGTTTATGCAAATAGCTTGATAAGACATTTGAAAAATTGCGATGTTTTTGCATACGCTGACGACACCACTATCGTAGTGTCGCACAAAAACCTAAAAGAAGCTGCAAATACTATGCAACGTAAACTCGACATCGTTGTCAAATGGTCGCATGACAATGGATTGCTAATTAATTCTTTGAAAACAAAATTAATGAATTTTAGACCCCCGTATTTGCAAACGTCAAACATAAATCTAAAATTTCACAGTACCGAATGTCTGCATAAACCTCAAACAACTTGTTCCTGTGATATAACCATTGAAACAGTGCGAACGTATAAATACTTGGGAATCATCCTCGATGACCATTTTAAATGGAATGAGCATCTTTTATACCTGCGAAATAAATTACGTAAATCGACGTACTTTATAACGCATCTTAGCTATTGCAGCAATTACGCAGTCCTCTTGCAAGCTTACAGAGCATTATCGGAATGCGCTGAACAGGGAACTAATGATTCTTGACATCAAGTCTATTTTTAAAATAACGATAATCAATGAGTTCTATGACGAAAAAAAATTTCGAACAAAGATTAACCATAATCTCGGGACACGAGCTCAAGTGCAAAACAGACCCAGAGTACCAAGGTTTTTGAATAATTACTCAAAAAATACACTATCCGTTCTAGTACCCACCTTTCTAAATGAACTACCTTCAAACTTGCTCAACCTGCCAAAAGTACCTAATAGAAAAAAACTTATTTATAAATACATAAAAAGCTTATTGTAGAAATTTCCTGCCCTAGTTTTAAGATAAATTTATCGTTTAAAATTGTTATTCCTTAAAAATTTTTAATTAATATTTAATTCTTTAATTACAAATATTTCGTCCAAATCTAATGCAACTCGCTAGCCGCTAAGTGCGACGAAAATATTTTAGTTTTTATCTAATAGCGCTAATAATAAACTTTGTTAATAACAAATTTTATTGTTTTAGGCCACTAGAGTATAATTTTTTATTAAATAATTAGCTATAATCTTAAACTTTGTTATAGCATTAAGCTAATAATTATGTTAAATGTTTTGCAAATCGTGTCGTAGGAATGTTTTTTACCCGCAGACAAGCTCAAAAGTTTCGCGGGTTAATTGTTAATTGCTAAACCTAATGTATGACTATGACTAATAATAATAAATACAATACAATACAATACAATACAATTATTTATAGCCTTCGAATAAATGGATTTTTCATTTGAATAATGTTTATTCGAAAGTCCCATGCCTAGATTTGTACCCGCCTCTGTACGACAAAATAGGTGCAGCAAAAAACGCAGGGAAAACTGGACGTCGAAATGCTGTAATCGCAACAGACCGCCAATTATTTCGCCAATCGCCCCTTACATCTGCTCTCCTAGAGCACAATTCAACCTAGTGGAATACATGAGCAGTGGGATCATATCTCAGGAGCACTCCGTACAGCAGCCGAAGAAGTAATTGGATTCCGGCGAACGCAAGGAAACAACTGGTATGATGATGAAGAGTGCCGCGCTGCAACGAAAAGAAAGGGCGAAGCCTGCAAGGCAACGCTGAGATCGAATGCAACGAGGTGTGTGTATGAACATTAACGCGAGTTGAAGAGGGAAGCGAGGCGCTTTTCCGGTCGAAAAAAAGAGAGGCAGAGCAGCGTGAAATCAATCTATCAAAAAATTCGGCGAATAACAGAAGGTTTTAAACCCGGGACAAACTCTTGTAAGCATAAGAACGGCGACCAGGTGGCCTGGAGGCAGCGGCGTAGCCAGAATTTGGGGAAGTG
Source organism: Merzomyia westermanni (assembly GCA_949987695.1). Taxonomy (NCBI): domain Eukaryota; kingdom Metazoa; phylum Arthropoda; class Insecta; order Diptera; family Tephritidae; genus Merzomyia; species Merzomyia westermanni. Next base: position 129,594,375 of record OX465288.1, on the reverse strand, counting down.
GGAGGATGGCATTTTTATGTTCAATGTATGCAAAATTCTCGAAAATTTAAAGCAATCGTTTCAAAATTTTGGAATTTTGTGGAGTATGTTTGTGCTTCATTAAATTTTAATACAGTAATGTTCCAACCTGAAGGTCGTGACAAATTTTGCTGGTTTTTGGCAATTTTTTTTTTTTCCGAAGAGCAGAAAGAAGAAGTGTTTTCTTTCATGTAAAAGAAACTGCTTTCATATCCTTGTATTTAGGAAAATACAGAAATCCCACAAGAGAATATTTCTTTAGAGTTTGTAACCTGGAAACCAGAAATACCACCAACTATAATGTTAGCCTAGAATTCCAACGAAGAATCACTCATGGAAACAAGTGCTACTTCTGCCTGAGTAGGCAAATGAGATGTAAACTCCTCTCTCGAAGAACGAAAATAACACTCTACAAGTCACTCATCTCACCCGTTCTGTTATATGATTCAGAAGCGTGGACACTAACCACATCTGATGAGGCGGCTCTGAGAGTATTCGAGAGAAAGGTTCTTCGAAAGATTTGTGGACCTCTACGCGTTGGCGACGGTATGAGCTTTACGCAGACGCCGATATAGTTCAGCGAATTAAAACACAGCAGTTTCGCTGGCCAGGACACCTTCCGGCCAAAAACGTATTCTTATCGGTACCCGCCGGTGGAAGCAGAGGTTTGTGGAAAAAATCGAAGCAAAGCCTCTGAAGATCGTTTTATATTGCGTGACTCGAGTATCTATTTCCATTACCATATGATCAATAAATGAATAGAATACAGAAATCTTGATCTTGATCTTGTATCGGTTCTTTTTGATTTCAATATCCATGTCGTTTGCATATTTCACAAGCTCTGAACAAATTTTTCAAAATAATGTTCGGCGAAACGAATACGTCGTTACTCCGCCACTAGGTTAGGTTAGGTTAAGTTGCAAGGGCTGAGCTGAAACATTAAGGTAACAGCTCGACACTTAGTCCACCAATGGGCCCGTGGTGATACCCTATACGGTCTCAAAAGACCCCTTCCATGCCTAAAGCGGAGGGTCGAACCACTTCATGGAATTAATAAATTTCGCTAAAGACTTAACTTTACATCTTGAGACCTTTAGCAAGGTCATATAGAAACGGTTCACCTAGAATGGCCAACCGCCGTCTGCTAAATGCTGGACACTGACAAAGGAGGTGCTGGTCGCTCTCCTCTTCTTCGGTACATCTGCAGCTGCGACAATAATGGAAGGTCGCTACCCCCATCCTGGCTCCGTGAGTGCCTATTAAACAATGTCTTGTTAGAACCCTTATTAAGGATGATAAAACCTATTTGTGTAGAGTCAGAAGGGCCTGTGTACGCCAAGGTTAGCCTGGATGTCTCACATGTTGAGATGGCTGATCATCTTCCATTTGCGTTTCTTATAGTGATTGTGTTCACACGGAGCCTGAAGGTGGCCATGGGTATACCTACCGAATCATTTCCCGAAAAAATATGGTCGGTGGTACCTCTCCTGGCCAGTTCGTCTGCTCTGCAGTTGCTCTCAATATCCCTGTGTCCAGGTACCTATATAAGGCTGATACTGAAGTGATGTGCCATCTCTAAGAGATCTGCGGCATTCAGTGACCGACTTTGCGTTGTCGACGAATGAGTCCAACGCCTTTAGTGCTGCCTGGCTATCTGAGAAAATAAAAACCGGTTGCCATCCTTAGGTATAGACACCAGATGGTTCACCGCTCTTTGTATCGCCAGCATTTCCGTTTGGTAGACACTACAGTGATCAGGAAGGTGGAAAGAGACCTGTATACCCAAATCCGGTGAAAAGATGCCCGCTCCCACCTTCCCATTAAGCATAGAGCCATCGGTGAATATATGAAGGGCACCCGGGACCGTATGCTGCCTAAAACACCAGTCTTGTCATAATGCTATGTCCGCTACATAGTTCTCAATGAACGCGTCCAGCCGAAAATCTGGCAACACCATCCTCGCCCATTCAAGGTCGCGCTGCGCTTTAACCCAGTCCTTCACCCAAATCATTTAGTTTTGGGGAATATTTTTTATGCATACGTTATTTTCTTCGTGTATTTTATGTTAAAGTTTATTTTCTCGCAATGAAAGAGAATTGTTATATTCCTTTTTTGTTATACCTTGTTTTGTTGAAAAAGTATTTTCCGATTGGTTCGAACTACCTCAACTATGGTATCGTGCAAACTATCGATAGTTTTTCAGATTTACTTATCGGCACTATGTTGTTGTTGTTGTTGTCTGTAACGACAAAACACTCCTCGAAGGTTTTGGCTAGTGTTGTCCAAAGTGCCACTCCTTCGCCGATACTATCGATGGTTTTGGATCAAACTATCGAAATTATCGAATGGCATGGTTGCAAACTATCGAAATCATCGAATGGGTCAACCATCGATATTTTTTCAGCTCTAGGAAGATCTAGTAACAACTGCTACAAATTATCATGTTGTGGTGTTAGCGTAATCAGAAAAATTGTAGAACCTAAGAAAGGGAAAATACCAACTGAACTTCGTGAATATATTTAAATGCTAAAGAACATACCAAAAACAAGCTAAAAATTGACATAACTTTTTTTTGCAACTCTTTTATTTATTTACTTTTCTCCGTTCTATTAAAGTTTTTTTTTTCTGGGGTTTTTCTTAAAAAAGTCGAATGCTCTTATTTTAAATATCGCAGTAAAATATACAAACAAATAGAAAAGGCTTACTTACAGTGGTGATTATTAGTATACACCCAGCTGCAATGAAAGCCTTAACTCTACTTCTCTGTGACAATTCCGCTTAACAAAATATTTCAGAAACAGGGTTTAACATTTTATTGCAAGAATGCTTTCTGAAGAATTTTGTCAAAGTTTTTGATTTTTTAAATTTTATATGAATTTATAAAAGTATTGGGTAATTCGACTTTTTCCAAAACAGTTTTATTATTTTTGTTTAAATGGCCCAAAACAGCTGTGCTTAATCGTCTTCGAAAACAAAAAAATATTGGTTCACTGAAAAGATTACGGTGACTCGCCTACTCCTAGTTACAGATATTTCTCGTTTAAAACTTTATTAACGGGCGTATAATATAAATGCAACGCGACGCAAAGAGTCACTTCTGCTTGTTTAAAGGAAATTTTATATTATATAATGACGTTGACTCCCCTTAGTGACTGTAAGTAAATGGCAGTTGCCATGCGAATTTGTTTTGTATTACGTACGGGCTAAGTGGCAGCGATGCAAAGTGTCACAGTGACTTTTATAATCAGCCGCTAACGCATATTTTCAGAATCAATTAAAAATGTCATGCAACCCACTTTCAGATTTTGATTTAGCTTCTAACGAACAGAGTTAAATTTCGATTGCTCTCGTACAAATAGTATATTCATGACATTTTTTACAGCAAATTCACGCTGTGAGTTTACAATATAGTTGAGCTGTAAAAAAACCGGGACAGTGACCTTAACATTGATATTCATTTATTTTCGAATTAGCTTTATGGCAACACTAGATAACCCGACCGTGCTTCGCTACGTCTCAGAACTTATAATAGACTGAGTCGTTCGATTTTAATCATTATATTTCAAACCAGTTGAGATTTGGAACCTAATCAAATCGCTTATGGCAGCAGTCATTGGTTCAATAGTGATCCCTACAGAGAATTTTTCTTGAATATCTGCAATGTACAAACATCTTCCTGTTACAACTTTATTAAATGTAGAGCTAGTAAGCACAGTACCCAAGTTAGAGCAACTGGGTATACTGCTAGATTTGTTGCCTATTTGTAACGAAGGTACAGATTTTTTTCTTCGTTCATAAAACTCAACTTTTACCCTTTTTTGGCTAATTTGCTAGACGAGGCAAAAACTTCTCTGTAAACTTTTAAAGGTTAATTACTCTGCTACTTTAATTATCTTGCCTCATAAGTTTTTTATTGCTTTTTAATGCGATTTTTCACCGCCTACACCTTATCAAAAGTTTGAATAGAGGTTACATTTACATCGAACAAAAAATATGAAAGTGCTACAGCAGAAGTATGGTAGAACTTTTTTAGAAGTAAATATAGACCTCATATTTTGCCTATTGAAAAGCTTGAAATGTCTCATAGAGAAAAATCAATAAAACACACAATCTCAAATATGTTAGTATCTAAAGGAGTTAATGCAAACTGCAGAACTGGAGCAATTTGGCCTATAGGGCCAAGCTTAGAGCGAATGTGTGTAAGCGTTACCGACAGGCGCGGATGAACTGCCTGCTGATCAAGTGAAGTACGGTAGCGAGGAGCTGGTAAGGCACATGCATTTGCTTATTTTAGCCCGCGTTGGTGACGGCGAATAGCGAAGAAGGTTTAATGGTGAGCTGTATGAGCTTTACGAATACTCTGACAGAGTTCAACGAATAAAACTACAGCGTTTTCATTGGCTAAGCCAATTGAGGTAATGAATGAATATACTCCAGCTAAGAAGGTATTCCCATTGGCACTTGCCGATGGTAGCAGAAGAAGAGTAAGACCATCACTTCGATGGAAGGCGCACGTAAAGACTGATTAGCGATCCCGTGGTGTTGCCAATTGGCGCAAGGTTGCCAAGGTATTATGGACGGGGAAATTCGTTTAGACGGTTAAGCGCTTTTAAAGGAATTGAAAATATATACAAAAATTCGATGACCTGGGAGTTTTAAAAAATCTAAATGTGTACTTGATTCCATTTAAAATCCTTATACAGCCTTATAACTATCGCATACTCAGAAATAGCATGATTTAGTCATTTATGTACTATCATTTAAATTTCAATATGTTTCTTATCTAAAAGTCATATAATCATGTATTCTTAATTTTGGGACATCGAAGCGAATTACGAGAGACATAACTATTTAAGAAATATTCATAAAAGCCCCAAAATAATTATTTCATTTCAATAGAAATTTTATTTGAGTCTTGGAAAATTATTACTTTGCAACAGAAAAAATTTAAATTGCTCATAATAATTATTGAAAGGCTTTTAAAATGTTTAAAGTGAAATAATAGTTACCTGATTTTTTTTTAAAGTCTTCAATTTATATTATAAAAGTCTCACAGCAATAATTATTTGTAAGATTTTTTTAAGTCTTCAAAGTCGGAAATTGGAAAGGGTTTTTATATAATTAGTATTTCAACAAGATAATTTCTCCTTATAAAGGACTTTCCTTAGGCATATTGTAATAACCCTGAATGATTTGACCCCGCGTTGGATATCAACCAACGTTTGATCGCAAACATCCAACTGGGAAGGTCATTCCTTACTAAGCTGGAGTTGGCAGTAGTGGACGAAGTTTTCTAGCAACGCGAGAAGCCTGTCGGGACCCGTTGGCAGGGACTAGGCTTCAGTGGCTGGGGCGGTTCTTGGCTACTCGCGAAGCTATCATCACCAAGACATTTTATTATTATAGAGTCCCTCTACAACAAAAATTAACTACCAAAATAACCAAAAGAAATTCAAGTCAATACGACTATTACTATAAACAAGTTGGGCCGATACTCTACACTAAAACAATTATGAAGGGGCTCAATATGTGATGCTCTCAACCTCACCATAACTCTCAAAACCATCGATGGTATTTGGTTTTGTGGCTCGCAACCCGCCCTACCATGGTTTTCAATGGCCAATTCATGGATTCAGGAAAACCCCAAAAGCATACTACACCTTACACTACAGCCTACTAACTCACCTTGGCTGAGGAAACGCGGTGAGTATTCTTACTCACACATATTTATCATTGCCGCCGGAAATAAAGGAAAGATTTGCTTGTGTTTATAAGCCAGTTCAATTCACATATTAACAACACTTTATTTGTATTTGATGCTTACTGTAATGTATGATGACAGCAACGAACTGTCAAAGTGGATATGAAATAAATGGACACTTGTACACTTTCCGCTAAAATGAACGGTCGTGTTTCCTCTGGTACATTTTATGGCGACGAGTAAAAGAATAATCGTGCAAAAGAAAAAAAATTATTAATATTTATTAAAAAAAAATTGGAAATGAATGTCAATCCAACTGATACAGCGAAATTATCAGTTGAGAAAAGTAATACAATTGAGGTGAAAGCAGAAGAATCAAGTCAGCTGTCGCTCAACGCGAATAAAAATACACGTGCTACAGATACAACCAGCAATAAAAGTGATAATAGCAAAATGTCCAACAGTTTTATTGGACTTATAGAGCCATTCGTTCCCGGTGGTGATTTTCCTGAATATAAGGACAGAATGGATCAATTTTTTATCTGCAACAAAGTTTCCGAAGAACTGAAGGCGCCGCTGTTCATCACCATGTGTGGAGCTGAAGTTTACGAGCTATGCAAAAAGCTAACAACACCTCAATTGCCAAGTCAGAAAACCTACGCGGAATTGATGAAAATATTGAATGAATATTATCAACCTAAAAGGAACAAACGTTCGGAGAGGTATAAATTTTTTAATGCCATGCAAGAAGAAGGTGAGACGATTTCTGATTATATTGTGAGGTGAAAATTTTTGTCTCAAGAATGTGAGTTTGGTGATTTTATCACAACTGAACATGCTAATGATGTTGCTTATTTACGACAAAAGCACCTAAATGAGGAATTATTAGATCAGCTAATAAGATGTCTCAAAAGTGAACGAATCCAACAAAAATTAATGAATGACCTAACCTCAAATTTTGACAAAGCATGTGAGATTGCTCTACAGTTGGAGTTAACCAAACAAGGTCAAATCGAAAAGCGTTCGAATACAGTCAATATGCTGAAAACTGAGACTAATGCTAACAGAGACAAACATTCATCAGCAAAGAAGCATGATTGGAAACATAAAAATCAGAAAGCGGCACAAAAATCGAAAAAACCATCTGACGAAGTTCAAGAACAAAAGTTTAAAAAGTGTAAGCGGTGCGGAAGGAAACACGATGAAAAGAAATGTCCTGCAATCAACTGGGAATGTTTTAAGTGCAAACGTAAAGGGCACACTTCTTCGGTTTGCACATCATCAGAATCGATCAAAGTCATAAACAACATCCATGGTGCAAGTGAAGCTTGCTGCGTTAGTGTTAATGTCAACAACACTGTCATTGAAATGGAAGTGGACAGTGGAGCTTCCACTTCTATCATTTCTAAATATGAGTTTGATGAGAAATTTGAAAATGTTGAATTAGTTAAGTCAAACAATAATTTAATAACTTTTTCAGGTCAAAAAATATTGGAATGTGGATCATTCCTTGCTGAAGTGTCTCATCGGGATGTTGTAGTGAGTTTAAAAATGTCTGTCGTTGATATTGGTAGGAAGTTCAAGCCATTGATGGGAAGACCATGGATGGACCAGCTGTTTATTGGTTGGCGGAACAGATTTGAACGCAATATAATAAAGTCGATCAAACATGATGACATATTTGAAAACATTAGAAGTAGATACCCCAACATAGTTGATGAAAAAATGAGTGAAGTTATAAGAAACTTTGAGGTGGATTTAGTTTTAAAAGAAAACAAGATACCTGTTTTTCATGCCGCGTATACTATTCCATTCAGCGTGAAAAGGTTAGTACGCTAGATACGTGGATGACATCATCTGCATCCTAAATGACGATAACGAACAGCAAATACTAGAGTTCCTCAACAGGCAACATAGCAACATAGAGTTCACAATGGAAGTAGAAAAAGATGGAATAATGAACTACCTGGACCTAACTATAGGGATTGACAAAATAACAAATAGGTTCAACTACGGCATTTATAGAAAACCGACTGCCACGGACAACATTATACCCTCTACATCAAACCATCCACAACAGCACAAAAATGCAGCATTGAGGCACTTAGTGGATAGGCTTCAGAGAACGCCGCTCACACAGGAAGCATACTGGAGAGAGCTTAATACAATATATAACATAGCGGCAAATAATGGATACAAAAAAGCACTTGTGGATAAACTCAGAAGTAGCCATGGAACACAAAAAAGAGTAAACGTAGAGGAAAATCCAATGGTTTGGACGGCAATGACATACACTGGAAAAGCGACGTACAAATTAGCAAAGTTCTTTAAAAGATATAACATCAACACAGCATTCAGAACATCTAACAACGTCGGACAAAAACTAAGAACCGACACTAATTCTGATGACCCATTCAACAGACACGGAGTGTATAGGCTTACTTGCGAATGTCAATACAGCTACATAGGACAAACAGGAAGAAAAATAAGCACAAGATTCCGAGAGCATATCAGGGACTACAACAAAAAAACACGAAAACCCACCATAATACCAGAATCTAATTTCGCGAACCACATGTTTGAGAACAACTGCACCCCAGCTAACATAAAAACAACGGCTCGAATACTTCACGTACAAGGAAAAGGCCGGCGGCTTAATGTACTTGAGAACATGGAGATATACAAGTTAAAAACATTTGACGGCAGGATCATAAACGAACAAACCAACACTATCTCTGACGAAATATTTGAACCCTTAAAACTAGTTTACAAAAAACAGCACAAGCCAGCAGGTACAGCAACCAAACACGTAACAATGAACAAGCAAAAACGAAATATGAACCAAACTGCAAAAATCACCGATTTCTACCTACCTCAACCTACCGCTTAGCTAACCAGTGGTATGTCTACATACCTACAAAAACAACCCTTGGGACAGATAACAATTCGGACGTATCAATACCGCGCACACACACACGCATATTAACGTTACCTACCACGACCACATAGATTGACATTACCTCCCACAGCACCCACGGACTATAAGAACAACGCAGCGGATAGACACAGACCAGAACGAAACTAGGCATTGAAAATGGCAGAACGCCGAAACCGGTTTGTCACAAAACCAAACTTGACAAGGGATGACGGAAAATCGTTCCAACAAAAATCAGTTAGTAAAGAACTTGATCGTTTGTGTAAAGAAGAAATATTGGAGCCTACTCAATATAGCCAATGGGCAAGTCCCATTGTAATTGTTGCAAAGTCGAATGGCGATATAAAGATTTGTCTCGATGGAAAAGCATCGCTGAACAAGTGTCTCGAATTTGCACATTATCCTTTGCCCTTAGTTGACGATATATTTGCAGACTTTGCGAACTGCAAGTATTTTTCTGTTGTCGACTTGAAAGGTGCATACCAACAATTGAAATTATCCAATGATTCTAAAAAAAATTTAGTAATCAATACACAAAATGGTTTATATGCATATAAACGGTTAACTTTTGGCGTGAACTGCGCTGCGTCTATATTTCAGTCTGTTATGGATCAAATATTAAATGGTATGCAATTTGTTAGAGCCTTTCAGGACGATATAATTATTGGTGGGTTGAATCAGCAACAATCCCTTGATAATGTGTATAAAGTTTGCGATCGTCTGTCAAAATTCAATGTTAAAATTAATATTGAAAAAAGTAAGTTCTTAAAAACATCTGTTGAATATTTGGGTCATTGTCTAACAGATAGCGGGGTCAAACCAAATCCCAACAGAGTTAAAGCTATTGTTCGTGCGCCAGCACCAACTAATTTGCAACAATTACAATCCTACTGGGGTATCTTAAATTATTACAGGAAATTTGTTCCAAATATGTCCGCTGAACTTAACGTTCTGTACCGATTGCTACAAAAAGAAGTTCCCTTCAACTGGAGTCATGAATGCCAATCGGTATTCGAAAAAAGTAAGCAATTTATTGTTGAAAATAACATACTTGAACTTTATGACCCTAAGAAACCTATAATTGTATCAACTGACGCAAGCCCTTATGGGGTAGGAGCAGTTCTCTCCCATATTGTAAATGGTAATGAGAAGCCTTTCTTGTTTGCTTCATCCACATTATCGCCTGCTGAGCAAAATTATTCACAAGTTCACCGCGAAGGACTAGCAGTTATTTTTGCGGTAAGAAAATTTCATAAGTATTTGTTTGGGCAACCTTTCACCATTCTTACAGATAATTCAGTCATTAAAGAAATTTTCAATCCTAAAAAGTCGAATAACGCGGTGGCAGCAGCACGTTTGCAACGATGGTCGGTTGAACTGTCTATGTATCAGTACGAAATTAAACATAAGAGTGCTAACCAAATGCGTCATGTGGATGCATTGTCCCGTTTGCCGTTGACTAATGAAAAAACCGAAATAAAAAATATATCAATTAACTTTCTAAATGTTTCCAATGAATTACCTCTAGATTTAAAAGAAATCGCTAGGGAGACAATGGTTGATCCAATTTTATCGCGTATCTATGATTTCGATAAAGACAAATGGCCAAATAAAGTTGAGGACAAATTTAAAAAATATTTTGCTAATAGAGTTAGATTGTCAATTGAGGACAATTGCTTGTTCTACTTCTCAAGAGTAATTATTCCCAAAAAGTTACGAAATCGCACTTTGAAAATGCTTCATGAGAGCCATATGGGAATTATTCGCATGAAAATGGTAGCAAGATCTTATGTTTGGTGGAATAATTGCGATAAAGATATAGAAAGCTATGTTAATGATTGCAAAGTATGCCAACAAACAAGAACGCCGAATAAACACAAAACCCAGACACTGTGGAAGAAAGCTGAATTTCCATTTGAGAGAATCCATATTGATTTCTTTGATTTCGCAGGCAAGAAATTTCTGTTGGTGGTAGACTCATTTACGAAATTCTGTGAAATAAAAATTATGAGTTCTACCATAGCATCACGCGTAATAGATCAGTTAGTCAGTGTATTCGAATATTTTGGTTATCCAAAGAATATAATTAGTGATAATGGTCCACCATTTCAAAGTAGAGAATTCATTCAATTTTGTAAAAATAATGGTATTAATGTGTGTAAGAGTCCACCATACCATCCGGAATCAAACGGACTAGCAGAACGCTGTGTTCGAACTATCAAAACAGTTTTCAAAAAATATTGTCTGAGTAAAGAAAGTTGCTTATCCATGGAACAAAAAGTAAAAAAGTTCTTACTTTACTATCGTAACACACCAACAACAGCAACCGGTCAGTCACCTTCAGCAATGTCGTTCGCATACAAGCCTAGAACTGTATGAGATTTATTAAGAAGTGAAAAAAGGGTCGAACTCAAACGAGAATTATACTACTCGTGCAAATGTTGATAAGAAGAAAAAGTAAAGTATGATTATAAAGTGGGGGAGAGAGTATATTATTTAAATCATTTCAAAGAATTTGTTAAATGGATACCAGCTGTTATTGAAAAAAAGATATCTAACTTAAGGTACCTAATAAGAGTAAATAATCATATTCGGTATATTCATGTAAATCAAATACGAAAGAAGAAAAATATAAAGAGATTTGTTAATTTGAAAGAAAAAGTGAAACCACCGCAAGATTCGAAAAGTTATGCACAAAATGACAATTGTAACCACAAAGAGATAACTAAAACTGAAAAGATAATTGTAAGTGGTGACAATCAGTCGGTGGACAATGATCCCTTACGCAGGAGTGAACGCCGTCCAAAACCAATTGATTGTTACCAATCATTAGATTTTAGAAATAAAAGGGGAAAGATGTAATATATGATGGCAGCAACGAACTGTCAAAGTGGATATGAAATAAATGGACACTTGTATACTTTCCGCTAAAATGAACGGTCGTGTTTCCTCTGGTACATTTTACTTACAACTAAATGCGTGGGGTTCGAAAACTTAAATCCAAACAAAATGTCCTCATGCTCCTACCAACAACTATTAAACACTTCCTAATTCTTTTAACTATCGTGTATAGACATACGTACTTATGCAAAGGAACACTATTAACTTTGTTACGCTTTCGTTGTTCAAGACGCGTTTACAAAAATTAGGTATTGTAAGTTATTTAATTGTTTCCTATTATACCAGTGCACCTGGGTATATGCCTATGTATGTACATATCTAGGAAAGGTTAATTATTGGCGTTTGGTTCGGGATAGGTTATCCATAATAAAAAAACAAAATAAAATAAGCCGAACAGCAACATACTAATCAATATCGAAAACCAAAATTATAACACTCGAAAAAAATCAAATTTGCATGGGTATGTGTGTGTGCGTAAGTCTACTGTGCGATAACATCTCTGTGTTAACCCTACGAGTGGCGTAGATGACCCACTACTCAAAGTCAGCGCAAAGCCTAGCTTTGGTCACTGCAATGTTATCCCACTGTAGCCTATGCAAATTAAATATGAAAACCACATAATGTCACTTACCAACTAGCAGCAAAACGTAGAAAGGCCTTTCGGGTTGTTGTTGCAGTAGGTTGGTAGCTGAAAAGGTATTAGCGGAGAATTGTATGTTCATGCATATTTGTTTTCGGTGTTATCATTACACTTTTTCTCTAAACAGGTTTTTACTGTATCACTTTATTCTTATTAGAAATACTATGTTTTATGAACATCGAATAGTTCTACTTCTCACTGTTTTATGGTTACTGTGCAAAAGGTAATAAGTAGTGGTTTCGAAGTTTACCGAAACTAAATAAAAAACCAAACTATTAATTATTTAAATTTTGGTTGTTTCTTCGTGTTTGTACTAAATTAGTACATACTTATTTTTACTTTATCTCGCTACTATTTCACTAGCGATATTTCAACAAATTTTTCTTATATAATAATTCTTTAGGTCTCACATTTCTTGATTAACTTTTCTTTCATTTAAAATTATTTAATAATTTTTATTTTTTTTTTTTTTTTTTTGGTTTACTTTCATCAACAACTTATATTTTAGTTAACATTTCTTTAGGGGGAAAACCGAGTAAGTACCCTTAGTACGATTAATATTTTGGGTACAACTGTACAACGATTTTATTTCCTAAAAAAATCCTATTTTCACAATAATATGTAATATTAATATTTTGCTGTATTTTCGCAAAATTAATGTTTTTCTTTTAACCAAAACCGCTTTAGATACATCTTTAATTTTTTTGTAGACGCGTTATTTTTTTCCAAGGCACCTATTCAGGGATTTTTCGTACGGGTTTTTAAATGTATTATTATCTTAGGTTTGTCTATATATTTCAAGGAATATTTTAAAAAGATTTTTAATTATAATTTTTAAGGTTTTTTTTTCTACTTATCTTAGAGCTTTTAGGAAATTTTTTTTTTTTTTTTAATGCAGATTTTAACCCACATTTCTGTATCTATATTTTACACACGTTTTTAGCTTTCGACGCTTTTATAAATTTAGCACGTTCTTAAGTGCTTTTGGATGCTTAAATGTTTTTTTTTTATTGTTTTTAAGTAGTTATATGTATTTTTAAAACTTTTTGCACTTTTAATTTTACACCTGTTGTTTTATGTATTGTTCTACACCACTCTTCACCGTATACTGGATTCATCTCCGTCCATCGCGCTACTGACTGGTGTTGGTTTTGAGAGCTGGGAGCAAGAATTTTCCGCCACTTTTATTCCCTGTCCTATGTTCTGTCGAATGCTATAGCATAAAGGAAACTCATGAAAACTATAATAGAGACAAAGCTTTAATCGGTTCTCTATTACCTGTTGTTGTAATCGTTCCCGGGAAAAAATTAGTTTCTACAATAGGATGTATGGTAGGGCATAATAAATACGGTGATTCCTCTGCTTCGATGAAAGATTAATAGGAAGACAAAGGAGGGGAAGAAAAGGAAGTAAATTACAATACTTTTCTAAAGTATTATAACAATGAAAAAAAATTGTATTTTAACCACAAGGTAAAACTCACCAGTCCTACATGCGCCTCTATAAATATTTGGGAAGTCTTCTTCACAAGCCAACTTGCCTGGTTGATGGTCCAAACGGAAAAGAAAGATTCTAGTTTCCGCAAAGCAAGCTCACACCCCCATATCCTACTTGTCAAATAATTTAATAGTTGGTAGGACTGTTTGCAGACATAAGTAATACCAAGTTTCCTTCTATCAAAAAAAATCGCATGCGAGAAATTTCTTCTTAGGCCGAATTTCTCCCAGGGGAGAATTAATATTAGGACTTTAAATTTGAAATATAAAAAATAAATCGCTAGGCTATCAACCAGTTTAGGCATTACCAAAAAATGTGACGGTTTACAAGAACAGTTCGGCAAGCCTAAGTCCTCAAAGTGATTGTTACAATATCAGGGTCCAAGGTATTCAAGAGACGAGAGAGGAAACACAAATCAAATGGTGGATATATGTGACTACTTCAAATGGCCCGTCAGTGCACCGGTCAAAGGCTGAGACAGCCGCATTTCCTGGCGTATCTCATCGCGATGCTAATAAAATTGCTTACTCACGAACCATAAGAAGACATCCCGTAGCTGTCCTAAGTGCGCTGTTCTGGCAGGCTTGCAACTTCTTCTAACGTGTATCTGCTAGGATCGGCAACTATATTAGAAAAAGAGCTCAAGGTGGGCTGATTGCTTTGTATGTTGCCAGCAAAGTTTCTTTATCTTTTCCCAGGTACTAATAGACGGTGACTTGAGAATTTTGCTTTAGCTTTCACCTTCACGAAGGCGAACCTGGTCTATGTTCTGTTTTAAGCTTCAGCTTAATTGGGCTTTATTGACAATGGGATTGTAAATACCTTTGTATAACTTAGTTATAGTAATACAAAAAAATTAAAACAATTTTTTTCAAAGACTTGAAAAAATGAAAATTGTGCATAATTATTATTGAACGACTTTTATTTTAAAAGTCGCATGGAAAAGTTTTTGGAGACTCAAAAAAATAAATATTGCTTATAATTATTATTTTGAAATTCTTAAAGTAAAATATTAAAATAATAATTACGGATGGCTCAAAAAAATATTTCTCAATTATAATTATTACGAAAAGATTTTTTATATTTGTTGAAATTTTTGTGATTTTTACAGGAATTCCTTTTATATTTTTAATGAAAAAGGCTTCCAGTATCGGAGGACAGTTTAAATTATATGGACGTGCATGTCTCGTCATGCTCAATGAAAATCTGCATTAATTGATATAAATTACATGTAATCAATCTTTTTTGAGTTTTATTTTTTTGATCACAAACAAACATCATTTTTTGAGTTTTATTTTTTCTGATCGAAAATAAAACTTATGTTTGATGTTTTAATTTTTTTTTCACAGTTCGAAAAACTCAAAAAGCCTTTTTGCATGCAAAAATATGTTTTAATTATTGAGTACATATGTTGACGAGATTATACCAACCAATATTTATGATCAATTAATTGCCAAAAATGTGCAGCGGCTTTTTGAGTTTTTCGATCCGTGAAAAAAAATCAAAACTCAAAATTTAACTTTTATTCTTGAAGGATAAAATATCGCTCAAGGAATAAGAATTATTTTTTCAAAAAAATAAAACTCATGTTTGAGAATATCCTTTGTCAAAAAAAAAAAACTTGAAGGTACCTATTATTGTTGATTTTTATCAAAAAAAATCTGACAATAAAGATCAAATGGCGAGTTTCATAATGAAACTCATAACATTAACAGTCCCTGCATTTTTATGAAACTCAAACTACAAATTATTATTATTTTGAATGTCTGATGAATCGTACTATAGTTTACAACTAGTTGGCTTGACTGCATCGCTTTTTCTTAACCGAAATTTAGACAAAATTACTTTTCATTCCATTCAATTGACCGAAATTTTCATTTTCAAATATGCGAATGGTAAAGTAAGTTAGGGTATTGTGATATAGGCATACCTTTTTCGGCTGCTACTAAACATTATATTAAGTAGACAGGTAGAAAATCATACAATTCGATAGATTTTAGTATTGCGAAGCACATTCTAAGACCAGATCGATTTATCTTTAGTATTCCGGAAGATATTTATTCAAACCCATAAAAAGTCAAAAAAGTATAGTAATTTGCATCCATTCAGATATGCGACAAGCTGATTCGGAACCAGGAGGAGCATGTTCCATCAAAAGGAGAAGGTTTTCCTTTTTCTGCTGATCTTATGCACCTAATTTGCTTTTCTGTTGTAGCTAACATTTTCGGATGCTTAATTGGCGTGATAGGCACTCCTGTGCCATCAACGTTTTAAGTTCTAGTTGGAGGAAATTTATACTTTTCATACTCCTGTTAAAAATTGAACTACTTCTACCATATCAAATTACCCAAACTAGAGCTTTAAAAGAACGAACCATTTTTTCACCAAAATTAATTTAAAATATTAAGTAATCACTTGAAATATTGGTGCCTAAATTTACCAAAAACGAAAATAAAATATAAGAAATTGACAGCCTACGACCATTTCGGAATTATTCCTGTTCAAAAAGTGCTCTAAATTATTGACGACCGCACGGTGGAAAATGTTTTTTACACTGATAGCAACCTAGTTGACCAATGCCAGGCGTTGCTTTGCAGTAGCGATTTTTGGCAATAACCATTATTGTATAGAAGATATTCTTGCTCAGACATGAATAATTTAAGAAATACGCAGGTATATCACTTTACCAACCCATATCACAATACCCTAACTTACTCCATCTATTGTAGTCATGTTGAGGTTATTTCAATGCAATCAATGTTAATAAATTCGACATTAAAATTTTGTGTCAACAAATACGTAACATGTCATTGTTGAAATCTGATCCTTGTCATTTAATAAAATAATAAAAAATTTCGTGAGCTCGACGAGTATAGCGCATAATTTGGACGCAAAAGTTTGCATAATACACCAACGGTTGTTTAGCAGATATCGGTTGAAAAAAAACATCTTACCAATACATTCACAGTTTTATTTCGGTCGATGCCTGCTTTTATTGTGGTAACCATTTAGTTATTAAAATGGCAGCAGCAGGCATCGAGCTCGATTATTAAGTTGTAACCAAATCCGTAGCATTTATAAAGCAATAAAAATCAAATATAAATATCTTATAGCAGATTATTTAGATGAGCCAAGCTAACAAATGTCGCCTCTTGAAATAACAACTAAATACTATGACATGCATGCATACAAGAAATAAATTTACTGCATAAATAAATGTTGAAATTGATGCATACATAGGTATTACATATGTATGAGCGCATGGGTGTAGCACATAACCAAATTATGTGGACGAACTACAGAACATACAAACTATAGCCAGGCCCTGCGGTTTAACGTCTATAGTTTTCGGCTTTTTTTCTACTTGTAAGTCAGCCTAGTGCCTCGGTGCATTAGCTTCCAAGCCGAAGGATGCAATATGAATAGTTCGAAGAAGAATAGCGCTCCTCCTCGCATCCGACATAGCTTTGCAGTCTCAGACTATAAGCTCCTTGTTTATGTGTTTGGTCGAAGTATACATACATTTCATGGTGGACTATAACGTGCCAGCACCAGAGAGGAAGTTAAAGAACAGAAATAGCTCTTTATTTTTCCGCTTGTTTACGCTGACCGACGGGTCACTAACTTAGAAATATCGTATGTTGAAACTTTGAAGTGCGCACAAGCAATCACTGCAACATCTCCTTTTCGCATTCAAGTGCTTGATACTGCCCAGGTAGCATGGGTTAGCGCAGCATAAAGGTGCAGTCTAAAGGTTTTTTTCGATGAAGCACGCCTAGATAATCTTTTCCAGATTACATTACAACTAGAAAGAGGCGCAAGTGCCCCACCCCGCCTGTGCTATGGCTACTCTTTTGTGATTTCTTTACGGAAACATCTTGTTCATTTCGGTCTTTATTGCGTATTGTTGGAATATGTTTCTACATATGTATGTGTGGATGTATGTATATCTTTCCATTTTCATGCTGTGCAATGTTTGCTTTATGCAAATCAAATTTCTCAAATTTATTTGTATTTCACCGTGATTTTTCTTTTGTTTCAATACTCACTCAAAAACATAACTGGTGACTCCACACTAACCACAAGATTCGGTTGGTCTATACATATTTACATGAGCTAAACCATCAACAATGACATAAAATTAAGTACTTTACTCTTACTACTTCTAAAATAACACCAACAAAAAGGCTAGTTTTTATCTTTATGCAAAATTCGTCTTCATTCAGGAGGAGTACTCTCTAAAAGTCAAGGAGTACTCCAAAAGTAATGGTGATGAAACATTTCTAAGTTCTACTACTCTACTACTACCGTCCAAATAAATACAAACCTTTCTTATGACTCACGTAAAGTGTAGCTGCCGTAGTACAAATTGTTTTTTGTGCGTTCACAATCATTTTGTTTTAACCATTGATTTTCATAAAAATACGATTAACGGATATACTATGTCCAATTATATATGGCTGTGCATATAGATCTAATCTCTACCTTTAAAACGATATCTTATTTATCAGTGCTGGTTTCGAAAACACCTGACACACAGTGCTCCTTGTCAAAATACAGTGCATTGAATCCCGCTAGCGCCACACAGTAGGCTGACATTAACTCTTAGAGGACTTAAGTACATATATTTGGTTAAAAACCTTATTACATGAGAGTTTTTAATAAAAATAATTTTTTATAAAGCCTTTAACGAAAAAGTTATAGAAAATTTTAAAATATCAGAGTTTTTCCGGTAACTAAGTTATCTCACATTTCCCCAAAACTAAATCTTGTATATTTTTATAGGTGATGAAATATGCTATGTATTTAGCGGTCTTAACCTCTTAAGACCCAAGCATAAATTAAATGCGATTTTAAACTTTTTTATGGTTCTTTGTACTTGAAGAAGCACAAAAACACATGTTTACAAAAAAAAATAAATTTGCACAAGATTCGACTATTAGTTCAAACTTTCAATAAAATCAAGATGCACATATGTGTACCCGGGGTCTTAAGAGATTAATCGTTCGAAAAGGTTCGTATTTTTCGCAATTTAAATTAGAATGCCATTACTGACTGGATACTATGCTAGTGTTGCGAATAATTTGCTACAGTATAAAATGCTAGGTAAAATGTAACTACCAAAAATATTTCATATTATTATACATATAAATTATTACTGTCGTAATATAACCTAATTCATAATAAGTATTCAGAGAAGGTTCAGATAAACTATCGCAAATCGTTAAGAATGTAGTGACAAATTTCAGAATTATAGTTGATAAACTGAAATATTTAGTGTTCTGTATCACTGTCGAGGCTTTTGGAGGAGGGTCGTAAGGATCTAATTTTTTCTGATGTTTCTCCATGCTTCCTAGGTAATTTGGATCTCTTCGATAAAATAAGCTAGTCACAAGTAATTAAAAAGTCATTTACAATGTTCTCATTTGAGGCCTGGTGTGTAATTTTTGTAGTATACATTTTTATTTCTATATTCTTGTTGAGACAACTTTCCAATGGTAATCGAACCCTATGCTATATTATTAAGATCCATGAACTAAAATCTTATGAACACTTGCAGGTATACTCGTATAATACCATTCATATAGTCTAACGTAAACTCTAACGTTTATTTAAGCGTACATTTTCTACAGCCAGATGAAATCGCCTCCAAAATTATAGACAACCTTCCAATGAGATTTTTGCTGACACTAATAATAGAGGCAAAAAACAATCAAAAATTTATAAATATTGCTCATAACTTTCACAAATAATTTCGAAAAATCTTGATGAACTTCACAAATTTCTACTCTTAACAGAAAAAAATTATACGTGGGTGATGTGTATGTGCATCTTTGTATCTGTTATTAAAATTCTTATAACTTTTTAAAACTAGGAAGGAAAACAGAAGATCATAAAATGTAAAAAAATATAAATTTCAAACCGTGTTATACTATACCAGATAATGAAAGTCTATAGATTATGAATTTGTATGAAGAACAATAAAAACTCAACAGTTTTACAGCCCTACGCTTGAACTATAACAAAATTCAACTCAATGACAATTGTTATAATTGTGACAATAGACATGTTTAGGTATGCTGGGAAAAATTCAAAAGCTCTTTTCATATCAATTTTTATAATTTTTGCTATGACCTATTGAGTACGTGACAATGCTAAAAAAATTATTTTTAATAAAAAGCACCAGTGATGTGAAGGTATTGAAGACGCTATTGCTCTGTCGGCTCTATAGTAAGAAATTGCAATCGCAAAGCCTTTACAAGAACCGTGGAACTGCGCGGTGATCTTCAAAACTAGGATGAAAATCTAAAATTTCTACTCGCTGCCTCTTGAGTGTCAACTTTATGAAAAGTGTCTTTTTAAAACCTAATATAGAGCATAGAACCCCGAAAAATAATATTAGGTCAACAGTGGTCACTGGGCCCAGAAATCATAGCATTGGTGTACAAATCAGTTATTCGACTGATTCTAGACAACAGGGCAATGGTGTGGTGGAAGGCTGTCGCAGTAAGTGCGGGAACAAAATGCCAAAAAAAGGGAGCTCCTGGGATATGCAACATGCAAGCAATCTCTCTATCAAAGAAACGGCCAGGGTGTACTTAGGGCTGTCGATGTGGGACTCTGGAAACAACACATATAGGCACAGATCACTTTAATATTAAAACGGAGACGGACTGCATCTACCACAGAACAGCCTCCGATACAAACTTTAAGATGATAACTTTCGAGAAATGACTAGAAAAATGGGGAAATTCGACATTTGAGTAGTAATGGACGGATACAAAATGGTTTTGCAGCTGTGCCCTTATCGTCAAATAATGTCTGACAACCAGGCAACCCTTCGTGCTCTCTGCTCAGTAGCGATAATTTCGCGCCTACAGACAGTGGACCATGAACCAGGCAAGTCGACACATCGTTTCTTTAATATGGGTTCCGGCACATCGTAACGTACAGGGAAATGAGACCGACGATAAGCTGGATGAAGTAAGTTCTTACCCATTCTCAAAGGGGAAGACAGATATTCGATTACAGGGAATCCAAATAAGAAATGACCTTCCTTGTCATGCATGCGCTCTTGATGCTTCAGCAGCGAAGGAGGTCCTTGAACCTTTGAGACTATCAGGGCCATGTCTCTCAGCACTGGCTTAGCAAGCCTAATAATAGATGGAGTGCCAAGGCGTGCGTAAAATCCTATAACGAAGCACGATATTTGACCATTCTCAAAATAAAAGAACATATTCTGATTAGTTACGGTACTCACCGGTCCCTGAACTAATGGAGCACATGCTACATGGATGGGTTTGGAATATGATACATCGTGTCGTAGGTGTAGCATTGTGACGGCGGAAGAAACGATGGAGCAGGTTTTGTGATATTGTCCAGAGCACTGTAGTAGCAGAATGCAATTTCTTGGGAATCGCGTCTTTGGAAACATGTAGAAATTTAGGTTTATTTAGACTCTCATACCAAAAATATTTCCGTATTCATTTTGTTAAAAGCTTTTCACCTTTGTATGGTAAGCTAAAAAAGCCTTCCGCTTGTCATTGTTCGCTGTGCATACCCATAACAATTTGGAGTCACAAAATTGTGTCTATTAAAGTATAACAATTGTTAGGTATAACAAAATGGGAATAGGGATTTTATTTTACAGATCAAAAACCTCCATAGTTAAACAGAATAAAGAGGGATCGTTCAAAATTCAGAAATATATTTACATACATATCTACAAACATTACAACATAGTGATGCCTCATGAAAACCTTATACGAATCTTTCAACATTAAATATTCTTCAATATATCTTATTCGTGTGAATAATTTTCGGAAGTATCATAATTCATCCGGAGAACTCTTCATTCAACTAGGTACTTCAAAGCTAATTGCATCGAGACAAAACACAGTAGAGATTAGATATGGTACTTATAAAGCGTCATCGTCTGGAATATTTATTTCAACTCTTTATTTTATGAACGCAAATTAGTGAAAACGTTTATCAATGCATTTGATGTATTGAAGCTTGTGACTTTAAAATTATCGAGCTCTACCCGCAATTTTAGTGCAAACAACAAATATCTGAAAATCTGTATTTCGACAGATATCGATATGTCTGTTTATTTTAAACCATCTCACAAAATATCAGAAGTCTAATATGTACCACTACAAAAATAAAGCAAAGGCAATTATGATAAAAGTAACATTTTGCTTTAGAATTTTTTATATTTGTAAACTAAAAAACCTTCTCCTGTAAAATTTTATTTTTACTGATTATACTAAAATGGCGGTTAGGGCTCGATATTGTTGAAAAGCGTGGTTTGAACCAATTGGATAGTACCTATGAAATATCGGCTGTCCATTTATATAGCTTTTATTCTGTGGTCGTCAAATATTTCTCATATGGTAATTATCCTTCTATGCTTATTTTCAAGATGTCGGGTTATCTTCACTTATGATCCTTAAGGCAGTTTATGTTGAAATTTTTACACCACCACTATTCTTGGCGTCAACCTAAATACAATAGTTAACTCTCTTTAAACGCGTAGCAGGATTCTGGTTTAAAGGAATAAATTGGTCCACTTCTACATTACAGAGGAGCACTTTTTAAGTACTCCAATGGGGTACACATATAATATATAGCGATATAATATTTATCGATAGTCAAAAAAAAATCGATAATTACCAATATTATCTTTATATAAAATTAATAGTAATGCTATTATGCTTCTCATACTGAGCTTTTTTACTGCATCTTTGAAGTAAGATAAAATTTAAAATCACTTTCACTTTTTTCTTATCGGATAGCCTATTTACAATCACCGAAAGAAAATCTTAATATATAAAAATCTTCTGTGCGTAAGTCCGTTGTCACTAAACTCCTTCTCAACCCCTGAACCGATATTAATAAAAAAATTTTGTATACTCAAGTCGGTTCGAGGATGGTTTACATTCACAATCTGGGCCACTGGATGATGTGGGGGTGGCAGCTCCCATACAAACCACATTTTACGAATCGCATATCTCTAGAAGTATTAATTGTAGAATATTGATATTTTGATAAGGAGCTTAATGAGATCAATCTGTGCACCTGAAAAAAAATTGGAGGAAGAGGGGAGTAGGCATGGTGTCTCCCATACAAATGAGATTTTCCGTACTACATATCTCTAAAAGTAATTATGGTGGCATATTGAAAATGGTAAGGAGCTAAATGAGCCTGTTCTCTAACGGTTCAAGAAAAAAAGGGTTTAAGGGAGAAGTGGGCGTGGCACCTTCCATACAAAATAAAATTTTCCTACTGCATATCTCTGGCAGCATTTATGATAGGACATTGAAAACTGGTGAGTAGTTAAACGAGACCAATCTCTACGTTTACGTTGAAAGAAAAGAGGAAGAGAGGAGTGGGCGTGGCACCTAACATAAAAATGAAATTTTTCGTACTGCATATCTCTGGAATTATTCGTGGCAGAGGGATAGGGATAGGCAATATTTTTAGATCCATTCAGGTGAATTTGTGGGCAAGACAAAGTCTGCCGGGCCCTCTAGTCTATACATATAATATAACAACTTCAGAACTATATTATTACAGATTTCTCATTATTTAACTTTTGCTTTAACTAGTGTTAGAGGAAAGAAAGATGTCGCAATGGTGGAATGGCGGCGATTGATCGATGGTATCATCGATAGTTTGGGATCCCTAGCATGCTGCAACTAGCTTATTTCTATTTTCTGCATATGACTGTGTGTGTTTGCTTTAGAAATACTACCATAGTACACAGCGATGTTTTCATTTTGTATGAATGTTAAGGCAGAAAATGTTATGTTTGTTCACTATTTGTAACATCAACAAAGCTGGAAAGCGGGTGAGTGCGTTCTCATATGTAAAATGTAAATACTAACAACTATAGCAAAAACCAAATGCAAAGAGTTTCAAGTGAGGACCATTTACAAGATATATAACCAGTAGAAAGTTACATGCAAATATGTCATTGCGAAGATAAAGTGAATACAAAGATCGTCGATCTTCAAGCTTAGCAAGTTGAGATCCTCAAACTCAATCGTTCGATGGGTTCGTATAATGCAAAGGACTGCCACACCTGCAAAACTCACCAACACTTTTTCAATACAAATACCGTGCCTCAGCGGGTAAAAATCCGTATTAAATGTAATTCGAGCGACCCACAAAAGTGAAATAGCAATAATATTACCACTGTTCATAGCATACTCGAGGAAGGCCAAAGCTGGGCACATAGCTCCAAATACTTCAGTCGAATACAATGAAATCTATATTCAGTCTATAGTAGGACTCTCATAAAAATCAACACGCAGGATTACCCACATCTGCTAAAGCATGAAGAGTTGATAAAGTGCATGCACCTTGGCTCAGATATTTAGATCTCTATGCTGATGCCTGTACATCTTAGACTCGATGCAACGAAGGTTTCCAAATTTATTCTATTGACCCTTTCCTTTCATCAATACTGGAGACAGCCAGCCATACAACAGTACAACACGGTCAAGCCACTCGAAACGAAAATGGTAGACCGAAAATCTTTCTTTAAAAACGAAACATCTGATTCAGTTAATATTAATGAAGTGGCGTCATTAATGTGTTCTGTTTGTACTAATTTTTATGATCCCTAATATAGATTGCTACCTTTCCAATCCTTTATTATTTATGTACTCCTGATGGACACAGCCGCTTATCTGACTGTTTATGGCATTTAGCGCGGTGGTGGTGTACACTTCACGTTCGGAGCATTCACCGACAGGCATAAAATACTTTCGCAATCTAATTTCTTACGTCAACTACTTCCATCTCTTTACACACATAGAGAACTCTTCTGAAAGAAAGCTTATAAGGAACTTCTTGACTAAGCACAAGCAAATACTGTTACAACAACAGAAGCAACATACAAGTGAATGCATAGATACCGCATACACCAGTGGCTGCAGGGTAAAGGGGGTCCACACGGTGCTAGTAAGAAGATGTACGCGAATAGCATTTTTACTACCTTTATATTAAGTCGCTTTCTTGTTTGTCCGCAAAGTCTTTTTAGGTAACTTCCCGTTGAGCTAGACACTTGAAACTTTTAATATAGCTCAAAACTCCGTGTCAGTGCAACGTGAACCAAAAAAAAAATCGCTAGGTGTCGCACGCATCGGGATATACGGAAAATTTATTTAAAATTTGGAATCCAGCGATTGATTTTTAAGTAACTTCCCGGCAAGCTAAAGCATTGAAACTTGATATATAGATCAACAATGAAATACCATGTAATACCCTGTGCACAAAATTCCGCTAGATGGCGCGCTTGAAAACTTAGATATCGTTGAAAACGGGGGGGAATCTTGCCATCGATTTTTGAGTAACTTTGAGGTGAGCTAGAGCTTCTAAAATATATAGTTGACAAAACATTTAAAGCCCATTAATTTCACTCCACTTCTATATTTTAAAATTTCAAAAATGTATTACACTTAGTATGGTTAAAATTTAAAAACTAAAACTCACAGATACCAAATCTTTGTATAAGGACAGAACTAACTACTGGGTATAAAGAAAGGAAGAATTGCACACATTACTTTTAAAAAAGTTGTCCCTTTGAACCCCTTTTTCCAATTCCAATTCCAGTCGCACTAGCTGTCCCCATCGTGTTTAAGGTAGAATTTGTGTTTCCATGTCCGTGAGCAATTTACTTCAGTAATTTGTGTGTGTGTGTATGAGTGTATATCATTTTACACATTTCACACCACCCGTTCAGTTCTCCCCCGCACCATCCACAATTCCTCATTGTTTTCTTGTACTCGTTTTGACTTTTTTCTCTTCAGTTAACTTTGTTTTGTATGCGTACTCATCGTCGACAGCTGCTGGTCCGCAGTTTCCTAAAGGACGAACATGATTGCCTACATATATAGTACATATGGGCATACGCACACGCACGCTTTCTCTACCGTTGTTGACTATTTTTGAGCTTGTCCGACCGCAAGGCGTGTTTCCATCTTCCACGTTTTAGTTGTCGTTGTCGTCATCATCACCGGTCCGCCACATAAAAAATATGTCACAACTGTACGGTTATGTGGTGATGGGTTGTGTTTAGGGGTTTCAATCCTTTTTATACTTTTCTATTTATGTTTAGCTCCTTTTTAATACAACTTACATGACGAATGTAATGCGTTATCCTGATCGAAATTGAAAGTGGCACTGATTTGTCGTCAATTTATTCAAAATGGTTAAGAGATTTGAAAAAGCAATCTAAATGAAATGTAAGCCCACTAGAGCAGAGTGGGTGGAGTGGTAAAACAATCCGCCTTCAAGAAAAACAAAAAGTTGTGAGGGAACACAGAGATTTAGAAAATAATTAACTTGTTTAGGCAGATGTCAGTCAACTGCAGGGCAAAGTAGGACCTATCTCTCATGTGTAGTAAAGACATCAAAACTAGTTGGCTGAAGTCAATTCAAACTAAGTACTTTATTTTGAAGAGTGAAAGTCAAATAAACCATTTTTACCTCAAAGCTTATATGGCTTTCTGCAATGAAGTTTTAAATTATGTAAGGAAGGTCTCACACAAAATAATGCTACGAAAGTAATTCACCAAGAGGTGTGTGTGACGGTTTAAGAGATCCGCTGAGGAAAGATGGATTCATTGTTAAAACATTGTAAGAGTCTCGCGAATTTCTGCCTCATATTTGATTTTATAAGATAAAAAAGTAGTAAACATTTAGTTGTTGTAGTTCTCGGAGCACAGAACCCCGATCAACAAAATAACCATTTACATAATGTGATCGATATCACGCAGGCTGAGAAGGTTCGTGGAACATAGAGTTTAGATATTTAACACAGGGTCCAAATTTTCGAGTAAGAATTTAATCTACTATAGTATTTAGAGAGAAGTTATTTTATAGTAAGATAATTTCAAGATGAAAGCAAATAGGTCCACAGAAAAGAGTAGGTCGACAAATCAACAAACGAGGAATCATCAGCCCGCAACACCTTATTGTAAAAAATTCAAAAAAATCACTGACTCACAAGTCCAAAAAAAAAGAATATAACTTTAAAGCCAACTCGACCTATAAACACTGCTCACCCTGTCTGAGAAAGTGGGGAGACCCCGAAAGTCTAGAAAAGTTTTTGATGAATGTGTTTTGTAAACGCCATGGCAGTTGAAGTATGGGTATACATGGTATATAGGCGAAATTTCACTCGATAATGCTGGAGGATTATAAATAACAACCTTTGCTATGCTTAAAATAAACTCCGTTTTTATTCTGGCCTACACTTCGAAATTGTATAGTATGATGGATGGCGAAATTTCCTGTCAGGAGGAGGTCAAACTCAGGTACCTCTGAAAGCTATGCCTCAGAGGGCAAGAATACCAACCAGACATTGGATGGCTAACGGTTAGCATCGTGCAACTGGGTGCTTAGTTTACAGTTATGACGCAGTGCCTCCTACTTTCCATCAAGTTATTAGTTTTGCCAACTCCAAACATCCAAGGGCGAACAGATCAGCAAGTTGAGTCGGCCCGAAGGTTGAATGGGTCAAAAAAAGTGTGCCTACTCGCTTGTTGCGGAAGGTTCCGCCGAGGGCTTGTTCATAATGCAAACGTCGTTATAGCTGTGCAGTTGTGTTAACAACTTATTTGCGAAATTAAAATGAATCTAACTTTCTCTTTGAGTATAATTTGTGATAAAAATAAGTGCGAGGACTTAATGTTAAATTGTGATAAACTAGTTTCTTCCATTAATTCATTCCTTATGACTTTAACCTTTTTAAATTAAAATTTGCTTTCCATATTTGTATTTGCCGAGTCATTTTGCATTGTTTATTTGTTGCAGTTTAATTGGCTTCAATTCTGTTTTTTTTTTTGTGGCTTTGAGTACTACCGCGTGGAGTACTGATTAGGCGAGGATGTTCTCTTGTCCCTCAAAGTGCCGGTTATATCATACACTAGTTTTTTGTGTTGTAGAATAATTAGCTTTTTTGTGGTATTTGTTTTGAAACCTCAGTCATGTAGATTTTTGCAAATGTTTTTATGTATATTAATTTTAGGTTATAAATTTTTGTCCAACTTTTTTCACAATATAAAGGGTGTTTTTTTTAGGGGTATAGAACTTCGAATTGAAATAAAACACAAGAAAATCATTTTTAGGTCCATCAATTTGGCTTTATTGGAAGGATAATTTTATGCTATTAATGTTTAAATATGATTTCGGGCATGTGGCCGCCGCGGCTGGCTCGAATAAAGCCAATTCTACAGGTCCAATTTTCAACCACTTTTTCGAGCATATGGGGCCGTATGTCGGCAATAACGCCACGAATGTTGGCTTCCAATTCCCCTAACGTTTCTGGTTTGTTGGTGTAGACGAGCGACTTCACATATCCCCAAAGAAAATAATCCAATGGTGTCAAATCACACGACCTTGATGGCCAATTGACAGGTCCATTCCGCGAAATTATGCGCTCATCGAATGTTTCCTTCAATAAATCGATTGTGACGTGCGCTGTGTGGCATGTAGCGCCGTCTTGTTGGAACCACAACTCATCCACATTCATGCCATCCAATTCGGGAACAAAATAGTCGGTTATCATGGCTCTATACCGGTCTCCATTAACGGTAGCTGCCTCTCCAGCATTATTGCGGAAGAAGTATGGCCCAATGACTCCACCAGGCCATAGAGCACACCAAACAGTCAGTTTTTGTGGATGTAATGGCGTTTCAAGGGTCTCATGTGGATTCTCTTCACTCCAAATGCGGCAATTTTGCTTGTTGACGTAGCCATTCAACCAAAAATGAGCCTCATCACTGAACAAAATTTTGCGATGAAAATCAGCATCGAAATCAATCTCATTTTCGGCCCATACACCAAAATCACGACGCATTGCATGGTCTCGCGGCTTTAATTCTTGCACAAGCTGGATCTTGTAAGGTCGCAAGCCAAGATCTTTGCGCAAAATCTTCCATAAAGTTGATGGACAAAGCTCCAATTGCTGTGCACGGTGGCGAATCGATTCATTCGGGTCCTCTTCAACACTTTGCTCTACAGCGGCAATTGTTTCTTCGGTGCGCACTGTTCGACGTCTCTGCGGATGCGTATTATCACATAGAGTAAACGTAGTGCGAAAACGATCCATGGTTAACCGAATTAATTGCTCTGATGGACGATTATGTCGACCATAAAATGGACGGAGCTCACGGTAAACTTCGCGAACTGAACCATTATTTTCGAAATAAATTTGCACGATTTGCAAGCGTTGTTCTTTTGTCAACCTGTTCATGATGAAATGGCAAACCAAACTGAACATAAATGATACTAGAGTTGCCAGATTTGACCACAAAATGCCAGTTTTATCTCTATTCGAAAAACAAACCTGTAAAAAAAACACCCTGTAGATCAATTTATAGTGTTGTTCTGTTAAATTTCTTTGTTGTTTTAGGTTTTGGATCCGTGCTTGTGATTCCACCATGTGCTTGTTTTTAGTGTTATATTTCAGTTGATTTTTGTTTCTGTTATTTCTTTATAAATGTATGTGTGTGTGTGACCACAGTTTTTAATGCGGGGATTTTATTGTTCTTATATGTCAGGTTCTTCTGCAATTTTTTTAGGTTCGGTTTTGTTAGAAATCCGTTTTCATTCCATTTATTAGAATTGATATTGATATGCGTGTTATATCCAGTAATATGTTTGGTAATTCTTATGTTTTTATATGCAGTTTATTTTGCAATTTTTTGTTAGAAAGCCAATTTTTTTCCATTTTTTGGATTTTGTAATTGATAAGTGTGTTATGTCCGCTTTGATTTGTACATAAATTTGATTTTTTTGTCTCTGTCGGTGTAAATTGTCCTGGTTCTGCCGGCTATAAATGACACATGCCGTGTAACGTAATCTTTGACTTTGATTTAGTTTAACTTTTATGTATGTGAGTGTTTGCTTGTGTTTACATATGTTTAATTGTTATGTATTTTTCATGTAAAACGAATCCAATTTAATTGGAATTTGATTTCTTATTTAGAGTTTTTACACAATGGTACATTTTTGTTTTTATTAGTGCACTTCGTTTTTTCCCTGTTATTTTAACAGTTAACGATGCCCCGTTTCATTTTTTCGAGATGTACTTTTTTCATATACGAATTTTTATGTAGTCTTAATTTGACGACACTCAAACGTGAAGTGGCTTAAATTCTTCCAATGTTTTTTATGTGCACTTTTCGTAACTTTGCTCTTTATTTTTACCCCGGCTTTTTGCGTTGTTTGTTAAGTGTCAGAACCAGTGACTATCAAACTGCTAGCCCCTTGTACGTGCTATCGAAACTTTAAGAGTTGCATTTCATTTACCTAGTTTCCAAACTTTTAGAGTTAGCTTTTATTTTAACTAGCTGCTTTTATTAACTAACTATCGTTACTGTTTTTTAATTTTAGACTTAATTTTTTTTTACATAGATGCTTTTTCAAAAAAACAAAGAGAATGTCCTGTATTTACGTAAATTGCCAAATATAAAGCGAACCCGAAAGCTACTTGTCTTGCTGGCTCTGTGGGCTCGCTCATATGAAATGTACTGGTTTGACGGGTAGAGTTTCGGCCTATATAAATGATAGTAAGAGTGTACATTGGTCTTGCTTAAAATGCAGATCTACTGAAGTTAACTTTTCTACGCTTTTCAGAGAAATTCGAAACGCGTTTTCTTAAATTAGCAAAGAAATGTCTATAATAACAGATAAGTTAAAACACTATGAAAACTTGTTCAAGTCTTTTTAGTGTTTGGACGACTTATCTGCAAGTAATGATTCTTACAAAAGTAATCGTTGTGATGGTTCGCCTAGTGCTTTAACGCTAAGCCCCACTCAGAATTGTCGTGCACCTCAAGCATTGGAGTTGATAAACTTGGCTTCACCGAATCAGTCTGGAACATGTAAATGTTTTTGTCGACTTGGATGTAACGATGAACTGCAAACTTAGTTTCTGTCCTCATATTGAGGCTGCAGTAAATAAGTTTAGCGGTGTATTAGCTGTTGTGAAAATGAATATAGCTTGATTGTCTGGAATCCGCTTTATCAAGTTAATGTGGATAAGCTAGATTCAATTCAAAACAATTCCTTCTTTTTGCCCTGAGAAATCTACAATAGGATTCATTGTATAGTCTTCCACCTTATCCTAGTCAGTTAAAACTTATAGATCTCCCAAAGTTAACATTAATAATCCCACCAGAGCTTTAAGATATTCTATTCTTCAAATTTTCAATTACACGAACCCTTTCAGTGTTTGTGTGAAAACTATAACTCTCATTCAGGTAAATTTGAAATTTCCGAAGTTTTCAGTAGAGTGCTTTGAAAATTGAAATTGTAGTGTAAATGTATGGAATTGAGATAAAGTTCTTTGTCCATAAAATACAAAATTTTCGAGCAAAAGTTGTGAAATTTTGTTTGATTATAGATCCTCACACGGAAAACACAATGGTGGTACTATCTCTTTTTCGACCAAACTTGAGTTTAGTAGTTTTTGCTTATTGCCACAGATATATGCATCTTACTCAGCTGATGAAATTTTTTCTGCAGCTGAGCAGTTTGAGATCTCGACGTTTAACAACTTCCGCCTTTCAAACACTCGGTAAAATATGAGTCGCGCGTTATTCATATGATAAAATGACTACAACAAGATCTGTCAGACTTTATTCATGGCTTAGGTTTACCTCAACGAAACTGTCAGGGAGTACATCTTGTAGTGGGTTGCTTATAAAAGACTCCAATAGTTGCACTTCTATGATTTAAGATACTTCGATAAATCTACTACTATTCACCTTTCCCTTATCCATCCACTCTACTTCCAAAAAAAAAAAAAACAATGATGGCTTCCGGGGAGACGTTCTGAGCTCTTGCCTGACAAAAAGAAAAAAAATTATATTTTACCAAGTGGTCGCAAGTAGTTTTATTTCATCGAGTATATTGAGAGTACGAGTGTCTGGGGGACGGAAACGTCAATAAACGCAGCGCCGAAAATCGGCCCAATACTTAATCGATAGCCAGAGCAAAGGGAACTTGAAAGGAAGAGGACAAGCAAACCCTATTTGGGACTCTTTTTCAGGCAGTGAAATATGTATATGGTATATGGCATTGGGCCCTTAGTATAAAAGTGGCCGCTTTTGCAAAAAGACTTAGAGCTTCATTTTAGATGAGGTTTGTTGTATTTAATACATTTTGACAAAAGAAAATATAATTAACAATGCATATCTACAGCCTTAAGTAAACGCCGTAAGCAAGTAATTTTCACGGGGATGAAAGGTCAGCATAGTTAAGTACAGTTACCAGTTATGAATGAAAAAAAAAAAAACAAGAAACAAGTTTTGAGAATAAGCACTTATCTAGAGCACAACTGAAGCACATTCCAAATAGCTAGGACGCAGTCACGCGAGTTAAATTTTAGAGTACTTTATTAACAGTAACGATTCACTTTCGTTTTAGTAATAATATATATTCTAATTAAGTACAAAAAAAAATCATCATTATTGTTGAAATACATTATTAAATGAGACACGTGAAGTGAAATAAGGCTAAAATTTAAGTAGAAAAAAAGAACTAGTTAAAGATTTCGATTTTCCTGCAAAAAAAAAAAAAATTTTTTAAATTAAAAACATTAAAAAAAAATACAATAATAATAATCAGAAAGGAAAATACCATAAAATTACGAATATTAGAGTTTATACATATATATATGCATATTTACATACTAGTTGTACATATGTGCATAAAGTAAATACCAGGGTGTACCGCCAAATCGCCACGTCGCAGGAGACACAAGGTTGGTAGAATATTTCTTTTTATTATTTTCTTTGCTTTTTATATTAAGCTTGAAATAAGTATATAAAAGTGTACATATACTTACATATATATACATATACTTACATATATATATATACAGATATACTCGTATGAACATTTTCCTGCAAACAAAAAAAAAAAATTTTAAATATTGGTTACATTTTGCTAAAAAGAAAAAAAAGATTTCTCTTCTTTATCCATTAGTATACATATATGTATATGTAAATACATTTTGTTTAGTGAAACGTAAATCTATACCATATTTGGCCGAAGACAAACTCTATATTAACAAGAGATCTCTCCTGCAAGCTCGTTTTCAGCTAGCGGCGATTTTTCTTGGATCTATGAAGAGAGAGAGGGAGAAGAAAAAAAAAACAAGAGAAACCCTGTAATGAACGGTTTGGTTTATTTGGATTTTCTGTTAAGTTTTTTTTCAACTCTTCTTTGTTTTTCGCATACGAGTATACGTTCGATAGTTTTATTTTATTTCACTTCATTCCTTCACTAATTTTTTTTTATTATTGTAATAAACAAAAGCCCTAATGGATAAGAATTATAGTGTGTTGAAATAAATCAGAATGATAAAGTGCTGATTCTTTTTCATATGTCCGAAACCAACGGCTGAATTGTTGTAGGTTAAAGAGGGGCTCCCTATCAAATTCGTTACCACATTGGAAAGCTAAGGATAGGGTGGGCATGGGACAATTAACATATCATAACAATAATTGCCAATAATAAAGCGCTAGTGAGATCTTCCATTATTTTGTTATTGTCTGTATTAGAGTGTGCACATACTTTCTTTTCTGTTATGTGGGCAGTGATGTAATGAGTTCTTGTTGTTACTTTCTAACTTAAGATCCCACGGCATAGACTGAGTATCCGGGCTGGATAGCAAGCAAGGTGCACACGGGGTAATATAAGAACACATTAAAAATGGAGCTTTACCCTTCTATTTTTTTGTCTTTGTCAATCATCTACCATCACCTCTCCCTCAAGCACATTACAATCTCTGCATTGGGTAAAGATAGAGGCTCTAACCTAGCATTACCTGATTCCCAGTAGAAGTTTTGAAATTCTATAACTAGGAAAATAGAAACCTTCCTCTGAGTATGTATATAGAATCCCTACAGGCTAATTGGAAATGTGTAAACTTTATGTAAACAGATATGAGAACTCAGCATTCTGTAAACCTCGAATCAACAATACCTTTCCGCTCATTCTTTGTTGCAACCGAATCGCAGACCAAGAGTAGAGCAAAAAAAAAGAGTAATCTTCCTGAACTTTTAAAGAGAAGGAAATTGCTTTTGTTGTTATTGTTGCTTTTAGTCACAAAAAGAATTCACAAAGGTTTTGAGGGGTGTGTCGAGAGCGAAAGTCTTTTTCCAGATATGAACCCGGTACGCTCCAGTATTCCTTTGCGGTACATTCCCGACTGTCGCCGGAGCGATTTGGTATGACCAGTAGAACCTTCTAGGTCATCTCACCCAGTTCTTTCGTAAGGAAGAAAAAGATTGGTAGTGAGAGGTAAAAACCATCAAGTTGCACATCATTACCCTTTGTGGATTTTAGCCGCCTCTTTCAACAGGGATACCAACCTCGGACATATTAACTAAACTGAAGAATGTAAGTCAATGTTTTTCTAATACCTTAAGAATGTATGCACTGATTTCTCACTCATTTATGTACCTCAAAAATATTTAAAAGAAAATTTATATACGGCTAAAAATTTTAGCCTAAATTTAAAACTTTTCTGGGCTACATATATGTCCAGACCAAATTTGGTTTAGAATTTAAATTGTGCCAGTTTTCGAAAAAATAAGCGTGAAGAAAAGAGTTTAGGTTTTAAACCAGAAATGTCTTAACAATTAAAAAACATAAAAAACATTGGTACCAGTTGGCACGATTCGAACCGACGCTCCTGCATCAGAGTCGTCTGCTCTACCCACTGAGCTACGGCGGACACAAATCTGTATTGAGAAAAATGCAAGTCATTGAAAAAGCTTTCAGAAATAAATGAAAAGAAATAAAAAAAATTTTAGACGTTTTTTTCAGTTCAGTTTTATTTCTATTATTAAATTCAAGTAGGTAATTGAACGGTTTGGAATTTATTACAAAAACGTTTAAAAAATTGCTTAAACCGATGAATGGTTTAAAATTTAGACTCAAATTTTTTGCCGTGTAGGAAAAATTAACTGTACCTGAAGCTTTAAAACATGCTGCAACGTTTGTCAATGTTTCGTTTGTCACTACAAAGTTCGTCTAGCGAGGGGAGCCGGTGCATCATCCGCAAAGCACCGCTGCCAATTAGCAATACAAACAGTGCCTAATTAAGCACATCACTTCATGAATGGCCAATATTTATACGGATATTCTGCGTGAAGAGAAATTTACGCCAATATACCACAGCAATATTATCACCTTCTGGCATTTTGCCCTATCGACCTTGTGTCATACAAACTATGTGAGCTTAGTTTGTAATATGCTCGTTTAGCGCGAATATAGGTCAATCACTATGCCGCGACCGTTGAGGCATAGATACAAATTCTATAAATTCAGTGATATATTTGTGGATAGAAATGTAAATACATATATGTATATACCCTGCTGGGAAATCAGGAGCTAGTGACAAAAATATCAGACTTGGATAAGTGTAAAGGCGAATCAATTTTGTGTTTAAATCGTACGCACGTTAAGTACACACTACTGAAGAACCATTTCAAAATTAATGACTAAATTTTTATTGGATCGCTACCTTCTTCTCTCCCACTTTTATTTCAAATTTGCGTCATCGTGATAAAATAGATATTTAAAACTTGGAACATGTGTGAGAACTAGAATCCTCTGGGGTACAAGCACTAAGCAAACAAATCCAGAAGAAAATTCCGCGCGAGGTGGTTCAAAGATGAAAATGATCATGTGCCCTTTACTTTAATAAGTGAACTGAGCATTGGCTTTTGGGATATCCAAGTAAAGGAGGAAAGAGCCAAATTGGTTCTACATTGGGAGGTACTTTGGTGTTTTCTGTATCAAAAACAGATGTATTCAAAGCTTGCAGAGCTTTTAAACGTAATCGAGACGCATCAGTTCGAAACTATAGATTTTTCCTACAGGGTGTATACCTATAAATAAATCTCATTTCTGGCTAACACTTTCAAGCTGCTTTCGCTTCAGTGATATCAATACCTTTAATGATCAATAAAATTATCGTAAAACTTCTAATAATTTGCGTTAAAGAATTATCTATTTGAACTCAAATTTGCAGACCTTGGGATCAACCATTTCGAGGTGAATTTAATTTCATTGTTTAGCCTGTGGGTTTAGGACAAAATTACTCCCCAAGCAGGTTAAAAAATTTGTTAACCAATTTCGACTTTATTCAATGACCTCGTTTCGTCATGGAAACCAATTAGGGGAGCCCTTCAATTCAATCAGAGTACAGACACAACACTTAGTTCTTAAGCACAATGGCAGTTTTATCTACTTAAACATGATTCTATAATAAACATCATTTCATGTCTGTCATAGTCAACTTAAAATAAATTTTATGTCTAAGACGGAGTTTTAAGTTTGACGAAAATGTCATTTCAACATTTTAAAATAACGGTTTGTGTCTACGGTTGTGCTTGTGCCATCGCTTACGAGTTTGGCTTTGTTCGCTTGTTGCTACAGATATGCTATGGTTTGTGAATTAAAAAGCTGGCACAGGGTGACCTTGTAAAACATAAACAATTTCTTCATACCTACTTAATTTCATAAGGGGACCCTGTTACTTTTCATTTTAGCTAAAATCTTTGGTTAATACCAATATAATTGACCAATATTTTAAATGTCTTTTTAAGTTAAGTAAAGATTTTAATCAAAACGCGTGTTAAGCAACGAATATGATTACGGGCCGATATTTTTACTGCGGAAATCCATAGCACGGGGTCACCACACGATATTGGTGTCGCAAATAAAAAGCTTAAAAGGAGAGGGGACGTTAACCCCTAAGTAGCTATAAATGCCCAACCTTTTAAGAGTCGTGTATACGTCCTGAAATAGCTTAAAGAAGCAAACGGGTTAGGTTAGCTCCATTCCGATTCACGACTGCTAAACAACTCAACACACTTTCACTCACATTCAGCGATTGTCAGCACACAACCGAATAAAATTAAAAAATTTTCACCGAAGGACTTCAGCCATCTCTCTTGCAGAAATGTACTAAGTTTTAACCCCAGCCACAAACAAAGCCAAAAAGATTATGAAAAGTGCCCAATTGCGAACTTAAATAACTCGGCATTGTGGAATTCCAGCGAAAGGAAAAGGAAGGACAAATATACTATCTCACGGGCCACTATCTTGATTATTTTAAATGCTAATCAGTTGACTTCCATAGGATAAGCAGGACATTTCTCCGAAGCAAATGCAATAAAAAGACTATTAACGCGTTGATGCCTGGTTGCATTTGCAAATAGCTAAAGCTTACTTTAGTCAACTTTTGTCAGTTTTGTAGCCTGGGAAAATTTTTTCACACCGGAAGTCCGTTTGGCAAGTTAGTATAAACTTGCAACAAACATTGCTGCAGGCTAATCTTAACACAGCTGTAGTGTGATAAAGATTATGGAGGGATTTGTATATAATTATATAAATATTGTTCAGGTAGACCGAAAACTGTATTAGATCTCTCTGAGCGTAGAGAGCACGAATCTATTTCACTCAAAAAAAAATTTTCAGAAGCCAAAAATAATGGATTGCTGCAAAAGCATATGAAAGATGCATAAAACCACAAATGGATAAAGTCGACGGGTTGCAGAGTTACAAACACCTGTCTTTACTGGTTTGTCTTGTGACTTCAAAAGCGACATCCCAGTTATATGAAGCTTTATGTGCCGGACTTTGTAGCCTGTTACAAATGTGTAGAGCGATCATATGTCCCATTCGGTTGTTGTTATTGCTAATTGAATGCGGGCTAAATTGTGTGGAATAGCAACCTATAACCATGAAGTTCTTCCTATGGGTGTATCCTTCTGATGTGGTTAATCTTCTTCCAATTCCTTAAATCAAGATACCTTCTTCTTAGTTTCTTGAACGGCATTCTTCAGAATCAGGATACATCTCATGATAAGGAACCGTCCCTTCTGCGGCTCTATGGAAGGACCTCTTTCTAATTCAAATTTAGTTAGTTTTACTGTTGTGTTCACAAGGGCAATTTAACGCAGTCGTATAAGCTTAGTAGGGAAAGTATTGCCAGACATAGTCAAGGAGCAAGTAAGGTATAAATTACCTATTCATTTGGAACAGTCGTTTTACTTCCGTCTTCTTCTCACGATAAATTCTTGGATCGCCTTGTCTCATTTATTTGTCGAATCGTAGACGCAGGGGAAGGCAGCTCACCTCAATTCTAAGCTGTAGTTGGTTGGCTGAGATAGGTTATCTACAACCCGGCAAAACTTCGCAACTATATTACAATATATAGAACCTTACCCCGCCCACAGCATTTTATTTGGACGTCTTCCTAAACAAAAATTTTCTCTGGTATTACTATTTAGCATAACGCCTTAAAGATTGTCCTCTAAGAGTGTATTTGGTGTTTCGAGGGCTTTTCTGCGAAGTAGCACACCGGATCTAAACACCTATTGTTAAGACTTGTTGTAACAGTCCAGTTCGGAGCTCTTTGAATGCTGCACTTACAACCGCTTGACTTATCACAGCAATGCGAATTGTAGAAATCGAACTTTTTATTAAGTTGACACTCTTGAGCACGAACGCTCCAGTTTCAGTATCATTACGTACTGACTACCAAAAGAGGATACTGATGGCTTCGATCTAGATAGGGAGGTAGTGGGTGCTCTCTTTTCAGCGAGCTTGGGAATACATATAGCTTTTTATCTTTCCAACCATTGTAGCATACACCAAGCTATAATTCGGCAGGTATACCTATGGCCTCCATAATTAGTTCAAATATAATCTGGTCATGTGTTGTGATAAAGGACTCTTTTCTTTTTGTAGGGGTTCACACCGGCCACTTTTTGTCAAGCACGTAAGCAAAATAGGGTTAACCTCTCGTGATTGCTGTCCCAGATGTATCGAAGAGGTGGAAAATCGGTCGATAAAGCTCTAAATCAAACTGGAAGCTAAATATATTGACCTCAAGAAGTGTTTCGATTCCACGTCTCTGGCATATTAGTAGGTAAAGATCAGTTAGGATCAATTTCAACCTTGAGTTAGTACGCTTATAAATAATCTGCACAGTTATAATTTTTCTAGCTAAAATATAAAAGAGAGCAGAAATGTGTTCAGATATAATAAAATCCCTCAAGACTCAAAGCATAAAACTTTCGGGCAGTAGTCCCACCAGAAGACTACAGCAATTTTTTTTATACAAATTGAGCTTGAACTTTAAACTATTCATGACACGAGCTCAAGCCCAAGAATAATAATGTTTCACATTTCAATTTTTATGAAAATTATTATTGTTTTTATTTTTTTTTTACTAATCATTTTTTTAATTAATTATTAAATGTTGTTTAATTGAACAGGGTAGAAAAAATTTTTAGAGACAATCGCCATAGCTTTTCTTATAGATCCATTTCGGAAGCTGCTAAGCTTCTTCATCAGAGAAATTTTGGCACGCATTGCTAACCATTAAGCTAACAAAACGCTGGTTTTGATGTCATCTAAACTCCTAGTTCTATTCTTCTTTACCATATGCATGAACCACTTCCGCCATTTGACAGTTAGTAGTGTGATCCTGATGGATTTTTGGCGGGTCTGTTTTATCATCAGCAGAACTATTCTATTCAATTAGACAACTTTTAATAATTAATAAAAAAATGATTATTAAAAAAAATAAAAACAATAATAATTTTTTTTATTCTTGGCCTTGAGTTCGTTTCATGAATACTTGAAAATGTACAGGCCGTAAAATCAACAAAAATTGTTGGTACAAAAAAGCAATTAAACTTTAAACTTTTTTGGGCTCCATATATGTCCAAACCAAATTTGGTTTGGAATTAAAACTATGCCGGTTTTCGAACAAATGCGCGTGATGAAAAGATTTTAAATTTTAAACCAGAAATGTTTAAATAGAAAAAACAAACAGAAGAAATTGTTTTAATTGGAAGGACTCGAACCGATGCGTACCGTATCAGTGTGCAGTGCTCTACCCACTGAGCTAAGGCGTGCACATGTATGCTGTGAGAAAAGTACACATTTGTACTGTATTTACGGGTTTGGGTGTGTACACGTTTTACTCCAGTTAAGTTTTAAATCTAAACCGAAATAAATTGGAAGTTCGACTGCTGAGTCGAAAATCACCCTGGGGTCTATCAGCTATTCCGATGGAACTGCCGACGATAGAAATGTAGTAGATCATGCGAGAAATGAATCGCTTTAATCGGGATTTGCCTGTGAATTTCGATGAAGTCGTTAGAGATCACAAAACTGCATTATAATTATTCCCGCCGGCAGTTCCGCCGGAATAGCTGATAGACACCCCTATTTCAAAATATTTTTCAAAAACGCCCAAAATAAAATTGTTTGTCAATAACACTCTATTTCAGAATTTGATTCAAAAATTAATATATGGCCGCCGTGGTGTTGCAGTAGTGTTACCAGCCTACCACACTGAAACGCCCAAGGTTCGAGTCCTGGGACAAGTAACATCAAAAGTGGTTTGAAAAGGGTTTTTCAAAACGGGGCCGGGGGTATTTCTGCCATGGAAGGCTTCTTAGCAAAAATTCATCTGCTTTGCTTTGCAGATGCCCTTCGGAGTCAGCAAAAAACAATAGCTCTCTCCAATTTGTATAAAAAATTGGAAGCAGAGCGACACAAATTGGTAAAAAAAAACTCACGCCGAATATTTTTTTTTTTTTGTAATTTTATTTTATTATACTTGAATTGTAAACAAAGGTAATAAATCGAACTGAAATAACTTTAATACATATTTTAAAAAATTATAATAATTTGCAAAAGTTGAGAAAATTGTCGGGATTCGAACCACCAACCTTCGGAGCAAAGGTTTAGTACATATTAATTAGGCTACTGGCCCGTTTGCACCGTCGTTGCCTAAATTGGAATTTAATCAATCAGTTTTCAACAAACCCTTGCCGCTATATAGCGGTCGTCACATAGCGGTAGAGTAGGTTGTCAAAAACTATGCAATATAAAAGTAATTAAGTGTAAACTAACAAAGACGCTGAAGTTCGCCGTAACGTAATATAGCGGCAAGCATAAAATATGACGGCCGTCATGACGGTGGCAATTCGTTCTTCAACGTTTTTTCTCACCGTCCTTGACATAATTGAGAATTAAATCAAAAACTTAAAATATTTTCACAAAAAAAGAAAACAACACAGACATTTTGGTTTTATTTTTTTCACAATAAATTTTATAAAAACATCAAAAAATTAAAACGCAGTCAAAATCGTGGAAATAGCTTAAGCCAAGTAGACCTCATATAAGTGGCTAAGTTTACAACAAAGCGGTGCCGCTTTTCGAGCAAACCAAAGTTTTACCGGCATTAGCGGCACCGCTTTTCTGTAAATTTCGATGAACGCAACTCCCAATTTGGCCGATGTTCTTTTAATGATTTGCTGCACGTTTTTTCTGTTTTTATACCTTTCATGAACATGAAATGGTATATTAACTTTGGTCCGATGTTTGTAACGTTTAGAAATATAAGAGATAGACCCACCGTTAAGTATACCAAATTGATCAGGACGATGAACTGAGTTGATACAGCCAATTCCGTCTGTCCGTCCGTCCGTCTGTTTGAACGCAAACTAGTCCCTCAATTTTTGAGTTATCTCGATGAAATTTGGCACACGGATATATTTTTGTATTATATTAGACATTTGTCGGATCCGGTATAATCGGGTCACTATAGAATATATCTTCAAGGTTGGTCGCCGTGCCGTGGCGAAGGGGCTTAAACGGTGGCCTGTGATATCTCTCCAACGAGCGAACCACAGACTGCGGTGAACTAAGAGGAAAGCCCGTCACTTCCTTCATTCGGAGCGGGGGCACACTTACCCAACGGTCTGTTGTAACCACGCAACCGCGGACGTGGGAAATGGCGGGATAGCCGCACCCACACCTCCCTAATCCAAGGTGTTAGGACAACCGTGCCGAGGGATGTATGGTCAGCGGGCGGCTTTATAAGTTGTTGATCTCGAACGGTCCCCTCCGACGCCCGGGCAAGATCGGTTGTATAAGTGCCTTCTCAACGCATGCCGGCTCTGCGGACGAGTGACGAAACCCTTTCCGGGTACCACCCATAGTACACCGTTAGCACAAATAGTCACAACAGATGTAACTGTATCTTAGGGTACCAACCATAGTACCCGGGGCCAACTCTTCCTTCCACCACAGTGAAAGTCGGTAGTGCCAACCGAACGCACCTGGGGTAAAGAAAAAGAAGAAGAAGACCCTGTTTCAGATACGGAAACAAAGTACCAGAGGGCCCTGTACATGCTCGAAAAAATCAAGAGTGGAGACGGTCCAAGGGGTTCCAAGGATGTCTCGCAGTACAGGACGGTAATCGCGGAGTTCGAAGCCCTTAATAGGGAGTTTCGAGCCACCCGAGAGCCCTTGCCCTCAAACAGCAAGAAAGGAGACGGTACTCAAAAGAGAAACCGCTCCAAAAACGACAATGCTAGCGATGCGGAACCGAAGAAGCCCAAACGGGCGGAAGCGGTAGCCGCAAACCATAGGCATTTCAGTGATATCGCCAGGGACCACTTGCAAGTGGCCATAGTGGATGCCAACAGCAGATCACCGACGTCGATGCAACAGAGCTGGGTGCAGGTTGAGGTCGAGCTGTCGAAGCTCGCGATGCGTCGCCTGCGAGAGAACCCGGCCGGACCTCACCCGGTTTTTGACTCCTCCGAGACCCTGCGGGGGTACAGGGTGATCAAATGCGCCAACCAGGCTTCTTTGGAATTCCTGACTGAGTGTGTGGCTAAAATTAGTGACGGGTTCAACAACCTGGCACTTAAGCTCATACCAGCGGCGGAGATTCCAAAGAGACCTCGCGTGCTCGGGGGAGGTACTTCTGAGGTGCATAAAGCTGTACAACGGCAACATCCCGGCCATAGGTGACTGGCAGCTCATTAAAGATGAAGCGCCCACGAGAACCTGCAAGCCGATACTGGTCGCGATATGCGAGGAGTCACTCGAGGCTCTGGCAAAGGCTGACCACAAGGTCGCCTTCGCCTTCCGCATGGCCAAGGTGAAGGTTTTTCAGGTCGAAAAAACCCCAGATGAAGACGAGCCTGAAGAGGTAGATGGCGCCAGCCAACTACTGCAGGGGGTCACCATCAATGATGGGGGTGACAGCAAGACCTCGTAAGGGAGCTCAGATTAATCTGCAGCACTCAAAAAGTGCTACAGACAATCTGAACGTCCTCCTGTTCGAGGAGGACATCGACATCAGCTTCATCCAAGAACCCTGGGTCAAAAATGGGTTGATTAAGGGGTTAAACAGCAGCACACACAATCTGTTCTACAAGACGGATGAAGGTAACCCACGAGCATGCATTGTAATCAAAAAAAGTTTTAATGCATTCTTATGTTCCAATTACAGCACACCAGATTTAACAGTCGTAAAGCTTGAGGAAGATGGCAATCGGGGAGTGTTCTTGGTGTCGGTCTACATGGCACATGACAGGGACGCCCCCCCCCCGAGCTCGCACGATTCGTCAACATCACGAGAGGATCGCATATGATAATATGCTGTGATGCCAACTCCAGACATACTATTTGGGGGAGCAGCACCACGAACGAGAGAGGTGAGTCCCTTTTTAACTACATATTACACTCGAATCTACGTATATGCAATAGGGGGTCCACACCCACTTTTATTTTTCCAAGCTCGGTAAGATACCAAGGCTGGGAGGAGGTTCTGGATCTCACTTCGGTTTCGGACGATGGCCCGGCGATGGTAGACAACTGGAGGGTGTCAGAACAACCTTCATTCTCGGATCATCACTGGATTCTCTTCGACATAAGGTGCGAATCAGGCCTCCCTCTCCGCTACAGAAACCCCAAGAGAGCAAAATGGGAAAAATTTGTACGCTTAACATCTAGATCTATATCAGCTGCTAACTCTAGACTCTGTATCGACAACCCGCAAGAGTTGGACGAAACGGTTGAAAAACTGGAGTGCGCACAGTCTTCAACAAATCCACCCCGGTA
This sequence comes from Merzomyia westermanni, assembly GCA_949987695.1. Lineage (NCBI taxonomy): Eukaryota > Metazoa > Arthropoda > Insecta > Diptera > Tephritidae > Merzomyia > Merzomyia westermanni. Next base: position 129,550,704 of record OX465288.1, on the reverse strand, counting down.
AGCATCCAAAAGAAGAAATCCCCTCCATGGTGGAATGGAGAGCTCAGGAGACTTAGATCGGAAGTCAGAAAATTATTCAATGAGTGCTTCAAAACCAAGTTGTGGCTACCTTATAAAGTGGCACTGAAACACTCCAAAAACGCTATTAGAAAAGCCAAGACGGAGTCGTGGAAAAATTTCTGCTCATCAATAGAAAATAGCCGAGAATCCGCAAGGCTTAGTAAGATTCTGTCAAAAGAACACCACAATGATCTCTTTGTCAGAAGGGAAGGCGGTGTTTGGACGGAATCTGCGGAAGAATCACTAGATGCTCTGCTAAGCACACACTTTCCTGGAGACGATAGCCTACCAGCACCAATGGCAAGGACTATCCAACCGCTTCTCGGCGACGTAGTGCCGGAGTCTCTCATCAACAGGGAAAAGATAAGATTCGCTATCAACAGCTTTGCCCCCTTCAAGTCACCAGGCCCTGACGGTGTTACTCCGGTAATGCTTCAGAAGCTTGGTGAGCCAATTATCCTCTGGTTGGAATCAGTCTTTAGAGCCAGCATCGCTCTATCACACATTCCAAAAAGCTGGAGGAGGGTGAAAGTCATCTTCCTACCAAAGGTAGGTAGAAAAACACATGAGAATGCCAAAGACTACAGACCAATAAGCCTAACTTTCTTCATGCTGAAGGTCCAAGAGAGGCTTGTGGACATCCACATAAGGACGGTTCTAACAGGATCCAAGCTTTCTGTGGCACAGCATGCGTACATGAAGGGCCGGTCAACTGAAACCGCCCTGCACGAACTCATCGGTACCATAGAAAGATCCTTACAATTCAAGGAATACACCCTCGCAGCATTTCTAGACATAGAGGGAGCCTTCAACAATATAAAAGTTAACGCGATCACTGGTGCCCTCCAAAGGGCGGGAATTATCTTCCCTATCTGCAGCTGGATCCAGTCGATGCTTGAAAATAGGGTAATACTATCCAATATGGGTTCGGTATCCGCAACCCGCCAAGTGGGCAGGGGCACACCCCAGGGCGGTGTTCTCTCCCCACTTCTATGGGTCGTTGCACTGAACGAGTTACTACTGGAGCTCAACAAGGATGGAGTAAAAGTAGTCGCATATGCAGACGACATTGTCATTACAGTATCCCCATAACCCTGGTGGACTTGCTAGAGGGAGCGCTCCGCAAGCTACATGCATGGGCAGTTGCGAACGGTCTCAGCGTTAACCCTAGCAAGACGGACCTGATGCTGTTCACCAACAAAACCAAGATACCGCATTTCAGAATGCCCATACTAAAAGATACTACACTATCCCTGTCCACGAGAGTTAAATATCTGGGCGTGGAAATAGATAGTAAGTTAAGTTGGAAAAACAATATAGAAAGAAGGATTGAAAAGGCCTACATAGCATACTACGCGTGTAAAAGAATAGTCAGCAGACATTGGGGTTTGAAGCCCAACCTCATGATGTGGCTCTACACGGCCGTGGTTAGACCCATACTAACCTACGGGGCGGTAGTATGGTGGCCTGCCTTAGACAAGCAATAAAATACCAAAAAACTAAATAAACTACAGCGGGCGGCCCTCGCCCGGGTGACGGGAGCGCTACGGTCGTGCCCAACAGACGCACTGAACGTTATCCTCAACCAGTTACCACTGGATCTTCACATACGTGAAACTGCAGCATGTGCGGCGGTAAGAGTCCGCGAGTCTGGCTGCTGGAACTCGAGGCAGTATGGTCATGGTGGTATCCTCCGAAAGCTGCCCGGTATAGTTGCATCAGCGACAGACTATCACGCACCTTTGCTGAACTTCGGCAGGAAATTCAAGGTGATGTTTCCCTCAGGAAGGGACTGGCAGAGGAACAGAGTATGCGGTGACGAGACACTTTCACTCTACACCGACGGGTCAAAAATGGGCTGCGGGGTTGGAGCGGGTGTGTTTTCGGAGCAACTGAATGTCTCGCTTTCAGTCCGTCTTCCGGATTCAGCCAGTATCTTCCAAGCAGAAGTGCTGGGGATCGAGAAGGCTTGTACCTTCCTGTCGGAGGACACAGTAGGAGGACGTAACATACATATCTACACTGACAGCCAAGCAGCGATTAGGGCGCTTGAATCCCACATCACATCCTCTGAGACGGTCAGCAGCTGTAGGAGGATGCTAGAGTCGGTTGCAGACGTCTCAAGCATCACACTCGTTTGGGTTTCCGGCCACAGGAATATCACGGGTAATGAGAAGGCAGACGAACTGGCTAAATTGGGGGCTGAAGCAGAGGTCTCCGATGCGGTGATGTTACATCCACCAATCACATCCATTAAAAGGCACATTCATTGCAAGTACAGAGAATTGGCAGCCCGTAATTGGCTCTCCACCGATGCCTGCAAAATCTCTAAGCAAACGTGGCCCACCTACAACAAACAGAGAACAGAGGACCTGCTCAAGAGGTCAAGAAAGGAAATATTCAGAATCACATCCACACTAACGGGGCACTGGCCTCTGGGCCAACACGCCGAAAGAAGGGGCATCCCGTTCAACAACAGATGCAGGAGCTGCAACGAAGAAGGGTGCAAAGAAACAATTGAGCACTTCGTATGTGAGTGTCCAGCTCTAATGCACATCCGGTTTGCAACTCTGGGCAGCTATCTAATACCAGATCTTAACGGCATCGCGAATTGCTCTATAAGGGATATTAGCGACTATATAGGAAGAACTCAATGGTTTGCTCGTGACAACAACTAACGCTTAGCCCAACTTACCTACAGCAGCATCCAAATATGTGCATGGTTCCAGGAGGAAGTGCATCAAAATGGCGCCCAAAGCGCTACTTGAGCTCGGGAGTACAAGGTGGCGCAAAAGTAAGCTTCCGATGTTTTTTGGCTGTAATTAAAAAAAAAATGAAAAACTTTGATTCTTCTTGTGGATTATTTTTATTTGGTATTTTAGTTTTTTTTACATCAAGTCGAGAATATGATGTCATGCAAATGGCCGCCTCCACAGTTGATTGTCATTTGAGCCCTTTTTATGGCATTTTCCATCACTTTGGCCAAAACTTCCGGCGATAGGTCCTCACATTCTTAACGGATATTGTCTTTAAGAGCTGCAAGAGTCTGAGGCTTGTTGACATAAACCCGCGACTTCAAAAAGCCTCACAGAAAGAAGTCTGGAGCGGTCAAATCAGGCGATCTTGCTGGCCAGTGCAAATCTCCAAAACGGGAGATTAGGCGCCCGGGAAATGTATCCTTCAGCATATCGGTTGTGGCACGTGCAGTGTGTGCTGTTGCACCGTCTTGGTGGAACCACATGTTTTCCAATCCCAATTCATCAAGTTGCTGCAAAAAGAACTCGTTGATCATTGCTCTGTAGCGCTCACCATTCACAGTAACCGTTTGGCCCGCGACGTCTTCGAAGAAAAAAGGTCCGATGACTCATCCAGCGAAAACAGCACACCATACAGTGACTTTGAGCGGGTGTAATGGCTCTTCGTGGGTTACACGCGGATTTTCAGTGCCCCAGAAGCGAAAATTTTGCTTATTTACGTACCCGCTAAGATGGAAATGGGCCTCATCACTCATGCTTATTTTTGATGAAAAATCATCTTCCTCTTGGTGGTGAGTAAGGATGGCTTGAGGGTATGTTAGACGCGATTGGCGGTCAGCAGCTAACAGCTGATGCACCGTCTGGACTTTGTACGGAAACATCTTCAAATCTTGTATCAAAATTCGCTGTAAAGACCGTCGACTGATACCCATTTGCGTGGCACGTCGTCTGGTCGATGTCGACGGCGCTTCCATGACATCCTCGGCTACAGCAGCAATATTCTCTGCAGAACGGCTACTCCGGGGTCTGCCGCGCCTGGCAGCATCTCGTGTTGTGCCAGTCTCTTCGAGGCGAGCGGCTAAACGTCGCAGTGTTTCACCAGTAGGCGTTGGACGGCCAGGAAATCTGCGACGAAATTCACGTTGTGCCAAAGTCACCGACCGATTATTGGTCAAATAAATAGTCAGCAATATTCCGCGTTCTGGAGCAGTGTAGCTTAACATTGTTTATTAACGTTTTTTTCGCATGTGTTTACTAAACAAATGTCAAAACAGAACTGACTTTAGGGGCCAATCGCAAAATTTATAGCATTTTCTGATAGGAGGATTACTTTTGCGCCACCTTCCTCTCCCGAGCAGCACAGCAACCATCCGGGAGTGCCACAAAATCCCCAAAAAAAAAATCCCCAAACACAAAATCCCCAAGGAAAAAAAATCCCCAAATAAGTAATCCCCAAAATCAAAATCCCCAAAGTAAAAATCCCCAAAATCAAAATCCCCAAAGAAAAAATCCCCAAAATCAAAATCCCCAAAGAAAAAATCCCCAAAATCAAATCCGCAAACAAAATGTCCATGTTTTGAATAACTAATATTACCGTATAAAAAATGGCAAAAACATTGTTCGATCTGAGCTAAAACTCGTATTTATGTATGTATAACCATATTTTAATTTTATGACTATACTCGTACATATTTTTACCTATGCATATAGCGACTTTAAAAAATATGCCATTGGTTACAAAAAAATTATATTAGTGGAAACAAAGGGTTGGGTGCCCCAAAATATAACCCTATATTTTGGAGTGTTTCAGACACCTTTAAAGAAAATTTCTCACGAACTCAAAACTTGATCTAGGCTTGGCACCGTAGGCTTAAAATTATAACAGGAACAAAAAAATGTGGTGTATATGAAATGATAAAACATTTAGGTAAGGAAATGATTGAGGTTAAAACAGAAATAGAGAGGATACGATCAGGTTCAGATATAAGAAAAAATAAAAAAATTTGGAGCGTGCCAAGAAAATAAAAAAAGTGGTTAAAAGTCGTTTGGATTTACACAAACTGACTTATTTGAGATCAATATTGCACTGTGTAATTAGTATTAAGATCTTTGAAGTTTTTTATATGAATGTATGTAAAGGCAATTGTTTGTGGTGTAGTATATTTTGTTCGGTTTAAACTGATATTGTCATAGTATGTACTATGTTTATAAGTATTTAAATGTTTGTGAAATCATAAATTTTTTTACACTTATTTCTTCCATTTACGATTACCTATTAAATACTTGTTAATTCGTTATATGTACATACATACAATTTCTTCTGAGTTTTAATTCAAAATATATCTATAATAAATATAATACCCATTTTATGTGTGATGGGGGATTTCGTGTTGGGGATTCTGATTTTGGGGATTTTGATTTTGGGTATTTTGATTTTGGGTATTTTGATTTTAGGGATTTTTCCTTTGGGGATTTTGATTTTGGGGATTTTGATTTGGGGATTTTGATTTGGGGATTTTGATTTTGGGGATAATGTGGTAGACCCCAACCAACCAACCAACCATAGCATACGTATATCTCCCATACAACCGATCGTTCAGATAAGAGGATTATGGTCATTTCTCCCTCATTTTAAAAGATTAAAACTTGAAACTTGGTGAGATATTTTCTTATGGATAGTAAAAGATTTCGTAAAAAAGTCAGCAATTATTGGGAAGATTGGGAATTTAATTCAAAAAAGTTTCAAAAATTTCGTAAACGAATGATTTAAAATTTAGGCTTAAATTATTAGCCCACTAGCTTTGATCATAGCTATTCTGATCTTCGAAGGTATAGGCAGTTTATAATCGTTTTAGCTCCGAAATTTACAAAGCGTTGAATAAGAAAATGGAACCATCTTCCCAGTGTAGGTCCCACACATATCGGCGCTCTTACTGAATTTTATGCAATAAGAAGAACTGTACTTGGACCACACACCGTTTGTTAAAATAAAGGCTTGGTTGAATGAACATTGGAACGATATGGAGATATAAGAGATATAAGGAAGAAAATAGTTAATCTCACAAGAGTTTAAATCACAGCTTGGTCCTTGTGCTGACGGTATTTTCGGTATGATAGCTTGCGGCCCTTGAAAAGTAAAATTTTTTTTAGTCAAATTTAAAACATTAGGGATCCCTTCAAATGCTGTTACTTGAAATATGACGAGGAGGAATCATCAAGATATTTCGTATTCAGACATCCACCTTTTTTTAAAAGACTTATACGGCTGCAGCACATCGATTCCTTAAGTAAAGACTTTACCGCTACTTTATGTTGCATCACAGCTTCATATTCTCAAAGAGAGCTTCGCTTGAATGTGATAACTGCCACTCATGCTAATGTGGCCGACTAACTTGAGTAACTTGACTGCCAATATTGAATATAATCAATATTTGAGATATTAAGGAACTCGAGTAGGGCCCCTTATAGGGTTTGGCTGCCTACCCAAATGATCTTAACACGAGTATTTTAGGTATACTCGTATTACCACATTCGTATTATATCCTCATTTCAAAGGGCTGGAAACCCTTCAATATAATAGCTCTTATCTACACCCTTTTATCTTTTCACAGCGTAAAGTTGGCAACTGGAAGCATATTAAATTAATAATTTCACATCTTTCCGTTGTCCTTGATGGCTTTGCGCTAGGCTTTTTCGGTTAATTTCTGCATCCGGTGTTGGAGCAACAACAATAATAAGCAAAAAATAATTTTCCAAAAAACCATCCCACCGCTAGGTCAACGCGTTGGGACCTTCAAACCAGCTGCCACGTTACATCCGCTAAGCAGATTTTACCACAGATTATAGCAATGTGGTTTCCACAGCCACGAACAGTTGTTGGGATTACGTTTTCCTTTTATTTTTATTTATCTGTTTGTTAAATTCTTGTTTTATTATTTAATTCATTTATATTTGCGTTACAATTTTTTACAGCAATGAAATGTTTCTACTTTCCTTTACGCAGATAAACGATTAAATACTTTTGCAATTTGTGGTATCCGACTGCGGCTGCCTCACTCTCAGTGCAACTCTTACAATGTTCACACGAGGAGACTGCTAGTGCGATAGCGAATGGACCTTACTTATATACTTTTCCTTCGCTTTCTATTCAACCACTCTATCTGAGAACAACAAACGGTAGTTAGGTGGGCAAGTCGACGATCTAATAGTGAGCAACGCGTTGCCTGGCAACTCTTTGTCCTATGTAGTCTTCGTATAAGCAACATTATTTAACGGTTATTTTCTTGGTGGCCACTTGGACAGAAGTTAATTCCTTCTGCTCAAATAATCCCCTTTAAAGTTTTCCTTAAGATTTGCAATTACATGCGAAGGAAGTAAGTTTTGCGCTGAACGGAAAGAAAATTATCAGAAATAAAAAGGAGGCAACATCGCTCGTTAAAACTTCGTATTGCAGTCATTTAAATAGGTCCAGCTAATTACTCATGTTTGTGGTAAGTTTGTGTGCTTTGTTTGTAATGGGGTGTGTCCCAAAACGACTGCAGGAAGTCATTTCGTACACCTAAGCAGTGAACTGACAACCTGATTTCCTTGCTCTAATAATTCATTTTGTTGGGCAAAAGTTCAAACGTACATTTTATTGATGGCTGGAAATATAATTAGGAACCAGAAGGATGGGATCGCACCAGGGACTGAAAATAATTATGTTTTTTTTTTTTGTTGAGCAAAAAGGTAACGCAAAAATGTAATTTATACTATTTTGGAAGTTTTTTACCATTATCATAAGAAATATTTCTTTTGGTCGCCAATACCAATATAAATGAGAAATAATTTTTTTTTGGTTAAAAATAACCATTATCAAGATTTTTTATTTTTTTGGTCATTTGTGACTAGATGGACAGGATTTTTTTGATTAGTTATGTACTCTTTATAAGTAGGTCTATAGAGCACTTTGCATACTTACATACATAGTTATATTAAATTATAACTTTGTCTTGAAAACCAATGTTTGCATACAAAATTCGGATGTATATATAAAATGACCAAACAAATAAAAAATCTTGATAATGGTTATTCTTAAGCAAAAAAAAAACATTTCTCATTTATATTGGTTATGATCTGCTCTGGGAGACACCGTTGAAGGGCTTACCAAAGGTTTTGCCATAAATAGATAAGAAAGTTGAATCAAAACTAATGTTCGCGGGATCCAAGAGATTATTCTCCCTACAGTAGGGCTGGTGTTAGTATCCGAACTAATCGAATTCATCTGTGATACTCCACTTAATCCTTAGGAAGTGTTTCTGTGGTTACAAGCAACAACAAAAAGGGCAATCTTCAATTCAATATCAGCGAGCAATTAGCCAGTAGATCCCGGGATACGCATTTAAGGAAGCTGTAAACATTGTTATAGGTTAAACTATCACCTACAGAGACTAAGCCCCGGCATACTAAATGTATGCCCTCCATGACGCAAATCATCCTTTTAACTGGTCAACACAGTAGAAGCTTCTAAAAGCAAGCTCACTATGGTCCAATTTAAGGTACAAGTAGTCTTACCTTTAACGCCATGCTTGATTCCGCATCTTACAAGCTGCGGTGGTCCATCCTACTTGCATAAACGGAGCATAGCAAAAGTAGACAAAACAACATTTCCCAAAGCTAAAAGTTTATTGGCTTCTCCCCTGGTTAAATATATTTATCTTTTGAATCAGTTTGTACCATTAAAAGATTCGATGTTGCCTGGTCAAAAACGCAAATGACTTGATCGACGCACACATGGCTCCAGCTTGCTAGATATTCTCTCTCTAAGAGACACCAATATCAACCCAGACCATCATCTTGCGACAGCAAGGTACGCACTTGTCTCAGCGAAAAAGGGGGCAAAGTATTGGACGCTGTCGAGAGACTGCTCCCGAAACAGACCTTAGTCTACTCGGCTCTCATATAAGCTCTTGATTTTTATCTCTCAGGGCAATCTTAGACCAATCAATTAAGCTGAGCAGTGTGACTTTGTTCGCATTCACTTCATAGCACCGCTGCACACACTATTGTATTTCGGCGAGCTGGAAGACGATGGAGAATGCAAAGAGTGGTCAAAGCAAACGTGAAGTGAGGCGAAAACTAATGAGAGATGCCCAGCTTAAGAGGAGGTTAAGAAGCTGGAAATAGAAACAAACAAAAGAAGAATTACCAAAGCTTATGTCGCTGTAGGTCCGCAGATTTTCGAGGCTTCCACTTCCTTCGTGTTACAAATTTTAGTTAATTACCGCAAAAATCACTTACGCCTTTTATTTGGAGACATCCGTTATGAAATATTATAGTACGAAATATAAGAAAATTTTTATTTTCCTTCTCTTTTTTATGGAATGGTCAAAGTTTGTTTTGGAACCAATTCGTACCAGCTGTTACTTATCAAGCATATCCAAAACTCGATACAAATCCCAAATAGTTCATTATTAGATATTGATACTTTCGAAGACAACGAAATTGACACTCTTCAGTATAAAATCAGCACAAAACCAATTACCCTATGGACACTCAATGCAACATTCATGTGCGTATGTATGTATGTTTACACTCACGCACGCACTATATGAATGGAATGATGTCAAAATATTGAAATTGTCAATTTGTCTTTGTAACAACCAACCAAACGCAGAGATGATGAAATCAAATTAAATCCTGGAACATGAACTGTTGTCCGATATGCAAGGTTAAGCAGCCAAGCAAGAAAAGTGTCCAGCAAAGGTTTTTAGTTTAGAACTGTTTAAGAAGTCGTGTTTCAAATAAGTTTTGCCTTGAACTGTGCAGGCTATTTCTTCATGAACAAACTGATATCTTATCCCATCTGCCGCTATATATGGGCAGGAGGTGTGAACAGTAGAAGCTTCAAATGAAGTAACCCTAAGAAGGTTCAAGATTTGTCGAATAAGAAATTACTGGTGTCCCTTGTGTCTATCGGCCCAGGTCGTTAATGGAAAGCTGATAAATTGAAAGCTTTTTAGAAGCTATTCAAATTGTTTGCAGCATTTTCCCACGAGGGTATTTGTATTAACTAAAACGTATTGAAATGACATGTCATATGATATGAATGTATCTAACACCCAAAAAAAAGTGAGGTAAACAACTACTAAGCTGAACAGAGATAGATCAATCAACTATTATAGTAATTTCCAAAAAATTAAGAGATTTGTCTTTCTTTTTTCAGTACTCAGTAGGTTAAGCTCTCAAATCTCACGCCGAAGAGCATGAACCATTTAAATGTTTTTTCTTTTTATTTTTTGGTGGGAATAAAAATCGAATGCTTCTTAGTTGATGCCTTCACATTAACCTTGTGTCAGTGAGCACTATCCCATTCACACCTTTCTGCTGGCAATAATAAGTTCACCAAAAATGGGCACAAAAAGTGTGAATGAGGTGTTGTCTGGGACCATCCAAAATGTCGAGCTACGTTTGCAGTCAAAGCACGGCAGCTCGTTTTCGCGTAATATCTCACTTGACCAAAAAATCTTTTCGAAAATAGCTTTTGCATGTTTGTTGGTGCAAACGGTTTCTATTACTCACATAAATTGACAAAAGGCACAGTTTTTAAAAAAATTTCCAAAACTACTATTCATATCTGGGGCATTAGTTACAGGACCCTGTATTTTTAAGGCAACACAAGAAATTTATATAATTTGTTAAAGATTTTGCTATGCTGAACACGAGTTCGTGGTCAACAATTTCTTATCGTTTCTCCTTCCTGAGAAAAAATGTTTTGGGACCATAAAATTGGTTCAATTTAAACAAGCCCACCGTGCTCTGGATGCACATCCATGATTTGATTATCAGATAATTTATTTATTTATCTGATATAAGAAAAAATTGTGTCATGCCACAATTATTTTATGCAATTTTTAAAAGTTGGTTGAAGTCGGAAAATTCGTTTTTTTTGCACATTTTTGAAAAATTATATAAATTAACGATGATGTTTTTAAATGGCTAGAAGACCTATTTGTTACCATCTACCATAAAAATAATATCTTCATTTATTGCCACCTCACTTCATTAAAATATTTACAAATTTTTCATTTATTTCCATACAAATCAATTACGCATACTAAAAATATTACATAAAAAGTTTAATGAAGTGCGGTGGTAATAAATGAAGATATTATTTTTATCCTAGATGGTAACAAATAGGTCTTCTAACCATTTAAAAACATCATATATAGTTGTTCAAAATTGTGCAAAAAAACGAATTTTCCGATTTCAACCAACTTTTAAAAATTGTATAAAATAATTGTGGCATGACACAATTTTTTCTTATATCAGATAATGTTTTCTGAACATTGTTCTATAAATAAGCTGATAATCAAATCATGGATGTGCATCCAGAGCACGGTGGGCTTGTTTAAATTGAACCAATTTTATGGTCCCACATTTTTTCTCAGGAAGGAGAAACGATAAGAAATTGTTGACCACGGTTTCGTGTTCAGCATAGAAAAATCTTTAACAAATTATTTTTATTTTTTGCGTTGCATTAAAAATACAGGGTCCTGTAACTAGTGCCCCAAATACGAATAATTAATTTTATTTAATAGTAGTTGTGGAATTTTTTTCTACTAGAACAAATATACAAAAGCTATTTTTGAAAAGATTTTTTGTTCAAATATGTCGTTTTAGAGCTCTTAAAAGGTTAAATTGAGATATTTCGCGAAAACGAGCAGCCGCGATTTTACTACAAACGTAGTTTGACATTTGGGATAGTCCCAGACAACACCTCATTCACACTTTTTGGGCCCATTTTTGTTGAACTTATTATTGCCAGCAGAGCGGTGTGCATTGCTTAAGAATGGCCTTCGATACTTCACGTTTTTCAAATTCTTCTATGCCTGCGTTCATGTCCCTTTTTTTGATCGGGTGTATTTTCTACAAAGAAGCAGACATGCTTCCACGTTTCGGGGTCTCCCAGCATCTTTCGAATGACATCATCGACTGTAATGTGGCTTCCTCTTAGCTCGAGCACTTTTAGCTCCTGACATTGTACATAAATATTTTTGAAGTCCCTTTGTTTAGAGCGTATTTGGTTAAATGGAATGTTTGATTTTCTTTTTTCTCAGTGTACAAGCACTAAACTATACCAATGCCATAAAATTGTAAGCACTTACAAGCTCTTCGGTTATTTCAGTTCAATTTGGTTCATAGTCGCTTTCCGAACTGTAAATGACACCACGAAATAACGGAATTACATTCCACTAAAAGTCGCTGTGACAGCTGTTACTACATTTACACGACAAATGGCATGAGCAGCCAGACTCACAGTCACAAACGCAAACCCCAATAATAATGATGAAAATAAAAAAGAGAAACAAACGCTATCAATAGCAGCAGCCATGACAACAAAAGGACAACAATAACAGTACAAGTTCAAAACTCCATAAATGCGACAATTGTTGGCCGGACAGAGGCGATGAACGCCGGACACTAAGTGCTTGACTCTAAAGCTATTGCTTCAACGAGAAACATACATACAAACATATCTAATGCGATTATATAGTCAGAGTTTATGAACTAAGTAAAAGTGTAATGATATAGTTTAATACAACAACAATAGCCATTGATATCGTCAGATGTGCGGCGAGTTGGCGATGTTGGTGTTGCGACGTCACACACACACATAACTTTATGTAATTATTCGGTGCAGGCTATAAAAGTGTCGAAGCGGCAAGGCCAAATTCGATGCAACTGACAACAGCACCAAGTGGCGACAGCTAGTGATTTGGACAGAAATATCACCAGTACTCGTACATTATACTGGATCAAAAAAATGTTGTTTCTTTTGTAAAGTATACTGACATTGGCCGTTTTTTATTCGCCTAAAAAAACTTTGAATTGAAAGCAGCAAAAAATTAAGCAAGCAGAAAAATGTATAAGCGCTCATAGTTTGAGTTCAGACCTGTTAAATTTGATTAGTAATTGGTACTTGATTGGTAATTGATTGGTACTGATTATTTTAATTGTTTTTCAAGAAAAGGCAATTATTAATTGATTACGAATAAAGAAACTCAAAAAAAAAAAAAAACAAATCAAACATAATCAAAAAAAATCAAAAAATTATAAAATAATCAATTATAATTATTTCTTATTTTGTTTTTGGTGTTTTTAAATTTTTTTTTTTTATTTTAAATTTTTTTTTTTTCAGTATTGTTAATGTGTATATGTACAACAATACTGAAACAAAACCAAAACGATCAAAAATAATCAAAAAAAACTAAAAGTAATCTAAAGTAATCAAAACAATTATTTTTGATTATTTGTGTTTTATTTTATAATCGTAAAAAGTCAGGATTTTTTTTTGATAATTTTTTTAATTATTTGGAAACTAATCATTAAAAATTTTAAGTAATCGTAATCAATCAAATAAATGGGTTCTCAAGAAAATAATTAATCAAACCGGTAATCATTATGATTAGTAATCATTATTCCCCAGGTCTGTTTGAGTTGCTATGTAGCAAGGGCCAAGTTCATGTTTGATTTTCGGGGGAATTTTCAATTTTGATGTTTTAGTCATAAGTCGCTTAGTACTCACAAAAAAACTAGGCTATTATTTCTCAGAACCTATTATCAAAATACTTATACATTGGCAGGGTTCTAGAAAGTGAATACAGAAATAGTCCAGAACTGTAGAAATGCCTCTGGCGCTGGCTGACTACGAAAGGCAGTACCCACTCAAGGGAGAGCGATACTTTTATTTTAAAGTTTTGCACAGTGAAGTAACTGTGGAGTTATTTAACTAGTACAACAGTACTAAGTGTGATAATTGGAAACAAAACCAACTATTAGTTAGCAGTATTGGCTTGTTACTAGCTTTATTACTACCTTTATATTAACACACTTTCTTGATTGTCCGCTCATTTCCATACGAATTGTCGGAATCTTGTAAGGTCTTTTTAGGGAACTTCCCGTTGAGCTAGACCTTGAAACTTTTAACAGAGTTCCGAACTCTGTGACAATACAGTGTGGGCGAAAAATATCCGACAGGTGGTGCACGGATCGAGATATAAGGAAAATTTATTTAAAATTTGGTATTTTGCGATTGATTTTCAAGTAACTTCCTTGTAAGCTAGAGCATTGAAACTTGACACATAGATTAACAATGAAATGTCATGCAATACCTTTTCCACAAATTTCCGCCAGATGGCGCACTTATCAAGGAAACTGAAAATCGCTGAAAAATGAGGGGGATCTTGCTATCGATTTTTGAGTAACTTCCCGGTGAGGTAGAAACTTGAAACTTGTTAGTGGAAATTGGGAATCTTGCGCTCAATTTTTACCTGATTTCTTGTTTACCTAGCGACGTGAAACTTAGCAGATAATATAGGATCCTATCACAATACAATTTGTAGAAAGGTTGAGCGTTGATCTAGGTAACTGAAAATGGTTAAAAAAGGGGGGAATCTGGCTATCGGGTTTTAACTAATTTCTCGCCGACCTAAGGACTTGAAGCTTAGCACATAGGTCAGAACCGGATGATAGTATGGTTTGCTGAAAATAAAATTCAGCTAGGTGGCGCACTGATCGCGATAGGTGGTTCAACTTGACATATGTCAATCCATATTACAGAACATATCCAAAAATAACTGTTGTCAGAGTAGCATTGGGCCAACTATGCTGCTGTGTTATACGCCAAGCAGATACAATCCGGCAATACGTTGAAAAAATTGACAGCTAAGTAGGATGCGAGTGTTGGCGTGCGTAACAACAGTTTCGCCGGATACGGCAGAGTAGATTTTGCTCTAAATTTTTACGTATTCCGGATACGTCGACGGTGAAGTACTGTATCTGCTTAAAGCATTACTCGTCCGTACTATTTTGCGAGAATTTGAATCTTTTAAAGGCGAAGTAGGCTGTAAAATATGTACATTTGCACCTAAAACTAAAATAATCACAATTGCAATTTCCTTAAACAAAGACATGGTATCTGTGAGTTCTAGTTTTAAAATTTTAATCTTACCAATTGCAAACAATTTCTGAGATTTTAAACTGTAAAAGTGGAGTGCACGTTTCCAAACTAAGGCAATCAATTTTTAGAATCCCAAATAGAAGTTCGGCAATTGAAAAACATTTCAATTCTATTAATTGCACTCCAGCTCTACATTTTCAAATCTCAGAAATTGATTGCAATTGGTATGATTAAAATTTTAAAACTAGAACTCACAGAGACCATGTCTATGTTTCAGGACATATAAATACATAAATTCATGCTTGAAATGCTACATCACATACATAATACTCAAAAGTTAATCCTTAGTTACCCTGCAAAAAATGCGTTTCTAGGATGCATCCGGGATGAGTCGCAAAGGAGCATGCGACCAATGCCAGTTTTGATCCCTTTGTATGGGTTGAACTGATCCCTTTTGTTCGAGCATGTCCTATGAAGAGACCAATTGTACCCTTTGTGGCCAAACGGTTAGTGTGGGACATCTCCTTTGTTCCTTTACGGGTACAGTTGGACAAGTTTGCTTTCAACTCTTATAAGTATGCTACACAAATTAAAACTGACTTATCCCAACTATGCCCATATGGGACGGGTTGAGATCAATTATAGCCCACTGTAGACGAAAGGGATGAATCGCGGACAACTCTCTTTAGAGATTAGCGCACGATTTTTTGCAGGGTAGCGATTCATTAACATAGACAATGAAATATTTTTCCATGAAAAAGTTCTTATACATAGAAAGCGAACGTTCTACATCCACAGAGGAAATAGGAGCATGCATGACCACGGCGAGTTCGTTTGCCTTATATTCATGTTTTACAACACTTTTCTCGTTACTCAAATCAAAAATAGCAACAATTTGCTTAAGTTTTAAATTTTTTTTAATTAGCTGTTCTATATGACCTTCTACAGCATTAATCTTTTTCTGTGCGTCGCTTATCAAACTTATTTGCATTTCAAGTGTTCTTTTTTCCAACTTTGTAATAGTTTCGTTTAACACCCCGTAATTTGTATGAATAAAAATCACATTTTTATGTTTCTGGCTCCTTAAATTTTGATCTACCAGAAATATCGTTGCATGTTTTGCAGAAAAGAACAGGTCCATGTGTTTTGAAGACATCCTGATGCTCTTTCAAAAATATCTTAAATTTTTCTGCTTGCATTCTCCTTGATTTCGGCATTACGAACTAAAATAATTTACATAGTTTAAAAATTATTTAAATAAGTAAAAATCTTTGAGTGGATTTTACTTTTGTTCAAGCGTTGACTTTCAAATGTTTTCACTGTAGTAAAATTGGAGCATTTTTGTGGATGATTGGAAATTAACTTTTATCACTCCTATTTTTAAAAGTGGTAATAAAAATGACATCATTAACTACAGGCCTATCGCTAAGCTTTCCGTAACATCATAACTTTTTGAAACCATTATTCAAAGAATCCTTTTATCCGCAGTCAAAAACTTAATTTGTTCCGAACAGCATGGTTTCATTCCGTGTCCCTCAACTGTGTCTAACCTAGCAGCTTTTTCAAGCGACTGTCTAGTGGCCTTTCAGTCTGGAGCACAGGTCGATACTGTCTATACTGACTTCTCCAAGGCCTTCGATAGGGTCTCACACAGTATACTATTGAATAAATTATCATCTATTGGGTTTCATTCTTTGTTTTTGAGATGGATTACATCGTACCTTATAAATCGCCGCTGCTCGGTCGTAGTTGATGGTGTCAGGCCTTTGCCTTTTATTGCAAGCTCGGGGGTACCACAAGGTAGTATCCTGGGCCCACTCTTGTTCGTCCTGTTTATCAACGATATCAGTGCCTGTTTTTCTTCTGCTAAATTTCTGCTTTATGCGGATGATCTTAAGATTTACTCCACTCTTAGAAGCTGCCACGATTCTATGTTGATGCAACTTGATATTGATAATGTAAGCAAATGGTGTGTAGAAAGCAATCTTTCGTTGAACATAAACAAATGTTTTCATGTTACCTTTGCTAAATCTAGCAATATCTTTCAGACTTCCTACAATATCGGCCTCTCGCCCCTTCGAAATGTGTGTGAAATCAAAGACCTGGGAGTAATCTTCGACTCAAAGTTTTCATTTACTAGCCACATGAACTTCATAATTTCAAAATCATACTCAATGCTTGCTTTTGTGCGACGCCACAGCTCGGAGTTTGCTGGCCCATATACGCTGAAATTATTGTATATGGCGTTTGTTCGTTCTCGGCTCGATTACGCGTCTTTTATTTGGTCTCCTTACTTTGAGAGCCATATCACAAGGATTGAGCGTATTCAAAAGGTATGTTTACGTTTTGCGCTTCTAAGCCTACATTTTACAGACCCTGTGCCTGCTTATGAATCCAGATTTCTTTTGATTAACCTAAAATCGCTACAGAATGGGAGAACAATTATGTCGCTGTCCTTCGTTTTTGATGTAGTCACAGGGATTGTTGACTGTCCTGTTCTCCTTGGAAGAATTCCCTTCAACATTCCTACCAGGCATCCTCGACACACTGAAATCTTCTTCGTTGGCGTTTTTAGAACTCTATATTCTAAAAATTCGCCACTTAATAGGGCCTTAACTGAGTTCAACAGGATCTCCAGATATGTTGAGATCGATTTTTCTTTTTCAAAAAATCGGTTCATGGAAGTGTTAAATCTATTTTATAAGTAATGATCGTTTTTATGTTTACTTAGTTTTAGTCTCTTTTCTACTTAGCCTGTAAGATTTCTACATTGTATTTCGTTGGCTAAATAAATATATGAGTAAAGAAATAAATAAATAAAATAGGTCATATAATTTGAAATATGTACTAAAAAAATTCAAGCAAAGCAAAATATGTAAAAATATGCATATGTGACTGAAATATGAAAAATATACAAAAACATTTGAATGCAATTTTTAACATAATTTCACTATTCGCAAAGATTGTTTATTTATTTTGCTTTACCTAAGTCTAAGAAAAACATGTATTTGCATGTTTAAAACTTCAATATTCGCAAAATGCTGACAAACATTTTATTTCAGAACTTTTTTATAGGGAATTTAAGCCAAAAGAATTATAATCTGAAACTTTTACAATATTCTAAGAAATAATATCAATAAAATATTTTTTTTTTACCTAGCCTAAGTACATTATTTTTTAGCAAGATATTTCTGCCTTTTAATGGAAAAAACGATTTATCTACCTTTTACTGAACAAAGGTTTTTTACACCTTTTTATAAAACATTTTATAAATCTCACTTTTACTTACATGAAAAATAAGTTTACTTTTTATTACCAGCCTTTCATAAATACCAACGACTAGTAATGGTCGCTGCCAGTTGGACCACTAACGTCAAATTCACTAAAAGATTGTAATGGGATTGACAGTGTGCTACAGGTTTTTTGTCGGCACAATATTTCCCACTCAGGATTAAAGACAGTAAAAACAAATGACACGAATCACGATTTATACTTTTCGATTATTATTTACAATAAGTACAAAATGTTCGGTGCCACTGTAAAACCGCGTAACGGATAAACACAAAACCGCATAAGTGTTGCTACTTATATTTTACAAAAGAAGCACGAACCTGTTTTACTTCAGCACGAACCGTTATCTAGTGAGATAAATTTCTACAAAGGTAGATTTTTAAAACATTTTTCTAACCAAACTATAAATTTTGGTGAAAGAATCATAATCAGGATTATATTCCGATTCATTTCAGCATGCGCGGTTTTGCAATTTTTATTTTAGCTCATTGCGTACAAGTGCGGTTTTGCAACCATACGTTTTTTTCATTGAAGCATTATGAAAAGAAATACATAGGTAAACTTTGAACCAGAAGAATGCGTGTTATGGTGGGTAGAGTGCTGGTCTGCCATACCCATAGTATATGTCTACTAGTAGCGCAACTTACTCCGAATCTGCACACACACACAAGCCACATAGGGTGCGTTGTATGCAGTAATAAAACAATCAAATTTAAATACTGCAATATTGAGCATGAAGACTTGAAACTCCCAAATTATTGAATATAAAGCAGTTATAACACGTTATCAGTTACTATAGAATGTATATTTCAGTTTAAATTGAAGTTTTTAGTTGCAGTTTTTACTTTAAAACAACTCTGAAAGCGATTTCCTTCATTACACTCTCTCGGAGTACATTCATCCACTGCCTTCCACTCCGATTCGAAAAAGAAGATGCCAAACTAGTACGGGTAAACAATGGCCATACCAAAGGTGCCACGCGTAAATCAGAATTCTTCTGAAAATTTTTTCAACCGATTTTTTGAAAAAGAAAAATCGATCTCAACATATCTGGAGATCCTGTTGAACTCAGTTAAGGCCCTATTAAGTTGGGAAATTTTTAGAATATAGAGTTCTAAAAACGCCAACGAAGAAGATTTCAGTGTGTCGAGGATGCCTGGTAGGAATGTTGAAGGGAATTCTTCCAAGGAGAACAGGACAGTCAGTTTGCTTTTAGCCAGAGTTTGACAGGCGCTCTGGGTGTAATTCTAGAAAATGCAGTTCATAATAACACACATAAGAAGAAAATTTTATGTTTTTTTATTAAGTCTACAGATTGGACAAATCTTACAGACTAACTATATTCATAAAAAATAAAAATGCCTTCATAATTCAAAATTTTTGTGGAAATGTCTCCAAACCAAATTTGACAAGGGATGACGGAAAATTGTTCCAATATACATCATTATTTGTAAATTTAGCTTGTCGAGTGAGTACCTATGAATTCATGGTTTAAAAGGACAGGTTCCAAAGCCAACCTCTCATTAGGTCAATTTATTAATTTAACTACGGTGTTGAAATCTTTTAACTAAGAAAATCTCGGCAGATGCATCTGAAAGGGACAAAAACCAAGCAAAAACCAAACAAGGTTAAGGTTTCAGAGTATATTTAGACTGTTGAAGTAGGGAGAAAGATTCCGTAAGTCTATCAATGTTTTTCAGCCGATTTCATTTTGTCAGAATGAATCTGAAAACGCAGGTTCCACCCTTATGTAGTGTATTACAAAATCGGACTTACCATTGAGGAAAACAGAGTTTGGTAGTACAAGGGTTATTGAATTCCTCAGACCGACGTTAAATAATAGTCAAAACTTTTATTTACATTTAAAAAAGAAAGCAACTCTGAAAAACTAAGCATAAGTAATAGCGACCGATTTTAACTTCTGTTAATATAATTGCTCGTATTTCCATTTTACTGTCTAATTTGATATTTACAGGTACTACTCCCATTTTTCGATCTATTTTCCGAAAATATATATTTTTATAACAACTTCTTGGGAACAGAACCTGGGGCATCCAGTAAGGCAGGAAATGTACTGATTACACGAGGACTGCTACGGTTACTAGTCCGTCAATTAAGTAATGCTTTAAACGTATATTGGAAGCTGAATCGATATAGTTTTTGGTGCCTTATTATGTATTAGTCTGGTTCAAAGTTGTATATCGATAAGAGCGGGTTTTAAATTCATCCCAATTGAACAAAAAAAAAGTCCTGCAGTAATATTTTAAATTGAATCAATTTTGAAGAACAAATCTCGTTTTTGACACAAATGTCACTTACGCGGTTTTGCAGTGTCGCCGACGATAGCTATTAAAGTCGTGGAGTTTTAGCTAAAAACCAGTTAATCGAAGCAAATCGATTGTAATCGAGAAATGATAAATGTATGCATGATAACATGGTGGTCTCATACCAAATGTTTTCCATATATCTCTAAAACTGAGGAACAGACAGACGGACGGACATTGCTAAATTGACCCAGCAAAGTTGTAATATTTTTTCATGTTCGTTCAAGGCATACAAATAAACTTGCAGCCTTGAAGTACGCAACAGTTTCTGTTGCTTTCGTTGATTTGTGTTTTCTTGGTCATTGCTGGTGGGTTGGTGTGTCACAAAGAATTTGCCAGAGAACACTCCGAAGAAACTTTCATTGAGATATTTTTGTAGAATATCAAAACTCCACTTTATTTGAACTATCTACAAAAAGGGACCAATTTAACAAGACAAACGTAAAGTGTTAAAATGTTTCAAATTTTTGTCTTATTAATTTTAACAAGTTTCACCCTGCAAGGATATCTGGACACAATCACCAGATATGCAGGGTCTTGTGAACTGCTGGTCAAACCCAACAGAATGGAAATCGTTTTTTTCACTGAAAGATGCAAAAGCCCCACCTTTAGATTGTCTTCGATTGCGGATCACTGCTCGTATTGTCTGATATGGTTGACTCTCTAGGAATTATAGTCTATATTAAGTCATCTTGGAAACCTAATATGGAAGATAGGGCTAGCAAAACCACTGTCTCAGTCAGAGGACTCGAATTTTGTATCTGTACCGGTAGTCAAGTGTTTAAGCGGGTTCCAGGAAATAGTTGTCTGCCACTGGCACTCCACGGCAGCCTTAAAAATAGCTGAACAAACCTGGCCAAACAAAACGTGAACAGACGACCTGTTTAACGTGTCAACAAAAGATATGACAGCGACGAACTTTCTGAATATCTCAATCCGTGCGCCACCTGGTGAACCTCTCCCCTGCATTAAACACTGTCCTTAAGCCTTGAACTTTATTCCAAAATTACAGCCTCCAGCTCACCTCGAAGCTACTTAAAAGAATATCTCATGGCTAAACATTTTGCACGAATTTTCACAATATATACTTTGAAATCGATCCTTACTTTCTTATTTAATTCTTGCAATCAAGGGTTCCAACATAAATTTCATCAAGAAAAAGCAACCGGTTATGCTTAGTATTTATATTATTTTTATCACTCACTTTATTTTTAAATTCTGAAGTTTCTTTACCTTTAATTTAGTTCTGCCTACGCCCATGCATGTAATCATACCCGCCAAATTGCCTTCGCGACGCATGCATAATTCATATGAATATGTTGCCACCAAAGTTAGTTAGTCGATTCGTTTTTTTTCGCCATTCTTGTGGTTGCCTTGTTTAAGCATTGTAAACTTTTTGCATATGCATAGGCGCACATAGCCGGTGTTGCATACAGAAGTCGTTTCGTTATGTTTTATTTCTCTTGACTGCATTTGCACTAAGGAGCCGCTTTTTCGTGTACTAAAGCACCCACACACCTATGCACATTGGCATAACTGCAAAACTTTATCCTCTCAATGACATGCATCAGCACTCAAAAGTATGCAAAGTTTTCGTTTTGTGTTGACAATTTTTTTTTTTTTGTAGGCTTTGTGCGGCAAACACCTTTTATAGCGTTTGTTAACCTTCAAGCTGACAAGCAGCAATTTTTTACAGACACTCTGCCAAGTATGTGTATGCATGTCTTATGGACATGCAGAGGGCTCAGTAACTAGTAAGACAAATTTCTGGCTCGGAACTAGATAAAAAGTACTAAATGATAGTAACTAACTTTCTCTAGTTGGAAGCCGGCAACTGGAACCTTTCCAGCAGTGTCCTTTGAGTGTGCATTTTTGGTTTAACATTTTTAAATAAATAATCTAGGAAAATCTATACTTAACCTAGGACTTCTCTAGATTTTCCCTACACAAGAGAACTCTGTAAGGGGCCTGCCTAGTTTTTCCACGATTGGTCACTATTTCTGCATTTAATTCAAGTTGTGAAATGGCCGGAAAGATTTCATTTATTTTAGTAGCTCAATGCATAGAGAAGACAACTGTGATATGGAGGTACCCAGGCTCGACGCTGCATCAGGGGCAGCATTGGCATTGTTGAAAAACTAGTCAGGGCCTAGATAGGCATAACTACTCAGGCCCTGTCTAAAAAGCATTAGCAACCTGGCTGGGGCCTGCATATACTTCCCCGACAGGTCCATGATTTTAAAAGGGAACATCTAGCCAGGCCCCAGGCAAAATTTATCACGTTTTCTACTCGCGATTGTTTAGATTTTATGTTGGAGCAAATAAAAGGATACATTTTATGCTCTATAAAATACATTAAATTTGTCTGCAAATGTTATGTTCTGTTTTGTTTTGCTTGAATTATGTGCCGTTTCACAACCATCGAAAAATATAGTTGGGAAGCTTTAGTTCTAAAGTCTGTATTATGTAAGGGTTTAGAACTGTATCAATACTGTGTGAAATCGTGCTTGAAGCAATATGTTAAATTTTGATCTGGTGCCAATAAAGAAACTAGATCTAACTTCAGAAAAGTTAACTAGTTCGGAACTAGAACAATTTGCACGCCTAGGTAAAGCAAAAAGAGAATAGCGACGCACTAGTAGAGGCGCTCTGAGTGCATTAGAAGCACACCAGCTCAATGCTTAAAAATTTCCTTTCAGGGTAGTGCAGGTATAGCTTTGCTATACCACTTTTTGACTTTAAAGACCAAATTACATAGCACTTTAACCTCAGAATTTTGCTTTGACGAATAAGTTCAATGTATGCTATACGTAGGGTATGCTGTACGTAGGGTATTGCCATGGTATGTTTGTGGAACTTAAAGCGAAGTAACATGATGAGCAATTCTAACTTATGGCGCGCTCATCTGTCAAAGTTAAAGTCAGAGGTTCAAAGTTCTTTATATTTCAACCATAAAGCTTTCACATGTCGTTTGATGTTGCCAGCGAATTGAATATCATCCATAGTTGGAGGTTTTCGCAACATATAAGGACGTTTTTTCTTATTGGATTTGTTTTTTAAGGCGCAGACGTAAAAATTTTAACTACAAAAGTGGTGGTCTTTTGTTTTGCAGCTGGCAACAGGTTACCGACAGTTGTCTGCAATGGTGTTGTTGTTGTTGTTGTAACGACAAAAACACTCCCCGAAGGTTTTGGGGAGTGCTGTCGAACTGACAGTCCTTTGCCGGATGTGAATCCGGTACTCCCTTGCGGTACTGCCCGACTGTCGTGGTAGCGATTTGGTATGACCTTCGTGCATATTAGTCGCCTCTTACGACCGGTATGCCTACCTCGGGCATATTCATATACATATATGCAGGGGTTCTGCAATTGTGTGATGCGCCTCACCACTAAGTTTTGACAAATATGTAGACGCGAATATATTGCAATATTAGCTAACAGCCCGACCTAATATAAACTCACCCGGGAATTTTCTGTCAAAATTGTGGCCCCTGTTATGGGTAAAATTCGAGCTTCGACTGTGAACGAACGAATTTCATTTGGTATTACCTCAGGGATTCGATGAAGACTGGCGTCATTGTGAATTTCCAGAGATTCAACTGTTCACAATAGCACACTGTTGTCAGCTGTGATTTAAATAATAAACAAATAAAGTGAGATATATTTTTATGTATTTTCCAGAATACAAACAATATAAGTTCTTAAACATAAAGATGAAAATACAAATTATAACTACCATGGAATTGTGGTCAACAATTCATCAGATAAGAAGGAAAGCTCACTGAAACTAGCCAGAAGTAGAAAAAGGTTGAGGTATGTATCCGTATAGCTTTTAAATTAGTTAATCAGTGTGTAACAATTGTAAATTATGTTTTTAGATTTATAAAAAACTTTGGACTGTCCAAAGAAGCGTTTATGGGCCTGTCAGAGTCGCTACATGTTTTAAAGCCCGTTATTTTCCCAAAATAGATGAAATTCCATTCCGAGGAAGTGATTTCTTCCCACTTTTGTGCAAACAATTCTATCTATATTCGGATTTTGCTCGTTGTTTTGTACTCACGACCTTAGATCAACATAAAATTAATACAAATAGAAAACATAAGTATATCAAGTCAAAAAAATATGAAAATAAATACAAATAACTTAAATTTTTAGCAATTTTGTAATAATTCGAAAAGCATCGACAGCAAAATATTATTCGATCAAAAAGTAGGTACCCAACGAAAATTTCGACAGCGATGCGCTACTCATAATACGAATTTGAAATTTGATTTTCGATGTTCGATAGCCAGCGAAGATCGAACATCGAATGCCGCTTATAATAAGGGCCCATACAACTTGTATGAGAGTAAGCTAAATTAAACGCACAGGGTAAAACCCTAACTCAATTTCCAATTTTTGTTTTGCGTGACATTCGATTTGACGTTTACGATCAGCTGGGGCGACGTTTGTATGTAAAGGGTGTTTTTTAGGGGTATAGAACTTCGAATTGAAATAAAACACAAGAAAATCGTTTTAAGGTCCATCAATTTGGCTTTATTGGAAGGATAATTTTATGCCATTAATGTTTAAATATGATTTCGGGCATGTGGCCGCCGCGGCTGGCTCGAATAAAGCCAATTCTACAGGTCCAATTTTCAACCACTTTTTCGAGCATATGGGGCCGTATGTCGGCAATAACGCCACGAATGTTGGCTTCCAATTCCCCTAACGTTTCTGGTTTGTTGGTGTAGACGAGCGACTTCACATATCCCCAAAGAAAATAATCCAATGGTGTCAAATCACACGACCTTGGTGGCCAATTGACAGGTCCATTCCGCGAAATTATGCGCTCATCGAATGTTTCCTTCAATAAATCGATTGTGACGTGCGCTGTGTGGCATGTAGCGCCGTCTTGTTGGAACCACAACTCATCCACATTCATGCCATCCAATTCGGGAACAAAATAGTCGGTTATCATGGCTCTATACCGGTCTCCATTAACGGTAGCTGCCTCTCCAGCATTATTGCGGAAGAAGTATGGCCCAATGACTCCATCAGCCCATAGAGCACACCAAACAGTCAGTTTTTGTGGATGTAATGGCGTTTCAAGGGTCTCATGTGGATTCTCTTCACTCCAAATGCGGCAATTTTGCTTGTTGACGTAGCCATTCAACCAAAAATGAGCCTCATCACTGAACAAAATTTTGCAATGAAAATCAGCATCGAAATCAATCTCATTTTCGGCCCATACACCAAAATCACGACGCATTGCATGGTCTCGCGGCTTTAATTCTTGCACAAGCTGGATCTTGTAAGGTCGCAAGCCAAGATCTTTGCGCAAAATCTTCCATAAAGTTGATGGACAAAGCTCCAATTGCTGTGCACGGTGGCGAATCGATTCATTCGGGTCCTCTTCAACACTTTGCTCTACAGCGGCAATTGTTTCTTCGGTGCGCACTGTTCGACGTCTCTGCGGATGCGTATTATCACATAGAGTAAACGTAGTGCGAAAACGATCCATGGTTAACCGAATTAATTGCTCTGATGGACGATTATGTCGACCATAAAATGGACGGAGCTCACGGTAAACTTCGCGAACTGAACCATTATTTTCGAAATAAATTTGCACGATTTGCAAGCGTTGTTCTTTTGTCAACCTGGTCATGATGAAATGGCAAACCAAACTGAACATAAATGACATTAGAGTTGCCAGATTTGACCACAAAATGCCAGTTTTATCTCTATTCGAAAAACAACCCTCTAAAAAAACACCCTGTATAAGAGAGCGACTTACGCACGCAAATTTGATCCGGTTAGAACCAAAAATGTCGTTTACGTGCGTGCAGTAAAAAGCGCAGTGCGGTTATATTAGGTTGAGCTGTTAGTACGGAAACAATTTTGCGGCTACTGAACATTCTTCGTATGTGTCAATTGCTACACGCCAATTTATTGTAACTAATCAATATCTTCGCTGTGATGCAAATGGTGTGATAGGAAAATAAAAATTAACTTTAATTTAATTCAAACATTATTGTAATGGAGTAGCTGAATAGTAAAACTAATGCCCTACATTTGATATTTTAATGAATTTACGTCGTAATGTAATTGTCGCAAAGTTCAAAATTGATTGCAATGTAATAGTGGTGTATTTGTTTATAGTTTGTAATTGCATTAAACTTCCATGTAATTGAACTAAAATTATTATATAACAAGCTAACTGTATTTTCATTGTAGTGCAAGTAATATTTACTTACTAAGTATTATATAATTGTAATGTGTGAATATTCTTGAAATGCAATTCTTTTGAAATTAAAATGCAATTGTAATGTACGGTTACTGTTATGCTAATTAATTTGATAATAATGCAGTTGTAATGCCATACTTGTGTGACGTCAAAGTTATTGTAATAGCACAAAATTTTTTATTTTTTTTGTAATTATTATTCCGATGTTTTGTAATTTGTAATTTAATTTATGTAAAAGATATTTTACTTGCTTTATTGGAAAGGAGTGGTAGCAGGACATGTAAATTGTCAATTTGTGTCTAAACAAAGTTAGAAGACATACCTCTAATGACTACAAGCACTTATAACAGGTGGCGCAAAAGTAAGCTTCCGATGTTCAGCATATCGGTTGTGGCACGTGCAGTGTGTGCTGTTGCACCGTCTTGTTGGAACCACATGTTTTCCAATCCCAATTCATCAAGTTGCGGCAAAAAGAACTCGTTGATCATTGCTCTGTAGCGCTCACCATTCACAGTAACCGTTTGGCCCCGACCGATTATTGGTCAAATAAGTAGTCAGCAATATTCCGCGTTCTGGAGCAGTGTAGCGTAACATTGTTTATTAACGTGTATTTCGCATGTGTTTACTACACAAATGTCAAAACAGAACTGACTTTAGGGGCCAATCGCAAAATTTACAGCATTTTCTGATAGGAGGATTACTTTTGCGCCACCTTGTACAATACGAAACACTTCAAATAATGATTGTAGGTTTTTACACGCCAACCTTTTTTGTTTTTTTTTTTTTAAATAGCTACTGTCAAAGTTACTTGGCGTGCCTCAGATATTCATCTCTTATCGTTTTAGCGTTAATGTCGTTTAGCTTGCACCCCCACAAAGCTCCGCCCCGCACGTTTCTTCTATTATTAAGTGCATCGGCAACAGCTCAGTTACGCCATCAATTCAAAACGGATGACGATGTTGCCGTCATCATGGCATAATGCAACCACTTTGAATGCGCGCCGCATGCAGTGGCCATGGTAACTATGTTCGCTAACCACGAGCTGTTGGTTGAATGGTGAGGTGCACATACAGCTTAAGGTAGAGTGCATGCTGTTCCTCGTCAAAAAGTTACGTATGGCGAAATGATAGCATGCGACAAAAATCACTTCGAGAGTATGTATACTTTTTTCTTTTGATTTCCTGCTCTCTTCGTCTACCTGTGCGCCACAATAAGCTCTATTACACCTATCGTTATTATTGTTGTTATTCTTTTTTTTTCCTTAGTTAGAATTAAATCAAATTGTTCGGAAGCTATAAAAAGCAATCGCTTGAAAGCGTTTGAGTGGTGGCTTCGAAGTTCGAACAACCGAAAATGTGGCTGCAACGTGCTGAAGGCTGCCAATGAAAGGGGAGTAGGCAAGCAAGACCTGACGTTAAGGAGACCTGAAACGCACAGGTGTTCCTTTTATCTCATATGTGTGTAGTTATTAGATTTGCGTAGCTACTTACGTACTGTCTTAAGTCCCGAAATTAATGGGTTTTTCGATATGCAATAGTTCCTTACATATGATATTACTTGGTGACAGATAACCATTAAATATTAAATATTTTCAATTGAATCAACAAGCCTGCATTAATTAATTATAAAGGTTCAAACCTTTGCAGTACTTTTTTCGAAACATTTGAAAAAAAATATTTTTTCTCAGTCTAATAACTTTAGTTAGAATTTATATTTTAAATGAATGCAAAAAAATGATCGAAACCGAATGACGTCGATATCGCAAAATTTCGTATAACCCATAAACTAAGATGATTCAACACATAATATAGCCAAGACATTTGAATTGGGCTAGTAAGCATACTTACTTGATCATTTTGTTAACGACTCAAAAATTTTTGAAAACTGGATGTGGCACAACCGTTCGTGTACTCTTCGAAACTCCAAAATATATCAAAAAAATTGTTAATTTGTCACATGGCATGGTAGAAAGTATGATACTACTATCGGGCAATATACCTCCAAGGAGAAAGACTGAGAGTCTCTTACGAATTGTGATGTGCTACTTCTATTTTTATACCGCACATAAATGGTATAATAGTTTTGGTCTGATGTTTGCAAGTATGTATGAGCAGAAGAAGAGATAGGTCCATCAATAACTATCTAAGCAAAAATGATCAGAACGATGAGCTGAATCGATTTTTGCATGTCCGTCGATCTCTCTGTCTATCTGTTTAAAAGCAAACTAGTCCAGTCACATTTAGATATACTAGAGATCGCCCAGTAGTTGAAATTCAACCACAAAACTTTATTTTATTTTAACTATTTTTAATTTATTTGGTTGTTTTCTATTTTATTCTTATCTTTTCTTGCTTATCCATTCCTTCCCTTTCTTTTCCTTTTGTTTCCTTTCCTTTCCTTTCCTTTCTTTTCTTTCCTTACCTGCCTTTCCCTTCACTTTCTTTAAATAAATTTTCTTTTATTTTTCTTATTTATTTTATTTTATTTCAATTCACACAATCCCAACCACAAATGCAAAAACAAAACTATCTCCGGTGTTGAATACTCTTTATGAATAATGAATTTTTTGCTTTGTAAACACTGTTTCTAGGTAGCATCAATGAAGTTTACATATTTCATCATATTTTGCATTGCTTGTTTAATGTCTCCACCAAAGCAACTCGTCGTGCTCTCAGGAGAGCCGCTGACACTGTCAGTGATCATACAATACCAACAACCATGGTATAAAAAAGAAGCTAGTTCCATTGTCAGAAATTGGTTGTTAATCTTATTTTCTTTTTGATTAAAAAAGAGATGTGTAACAATTTAGCATAGCGTTGCCAAATCGGATATACGGTAAAGGGATATTTTTAACCATACATTGGGGATTTTGCCCAATTGTTCTTTGTGGAAGCTTATATAATACAAACTTTCATTTAACGATACAAATAATTTAAAATTTTTATTTCAACCTCTAAAAGAGGGTGTGAAAGATCAAGGCTAATAGAACTGTATTTCTGTATTTTGAAATTTGGTTTTATTAATTTAAAAACATTTATGGGTGTTAGCTTTGGAATTTTTACTGGATATGTTGTGGCCGCTTATTGGCTCTCTTGCTGTAACAATAGTCCGCACATCTGGGAAGTTTTAAACAAGGTTATAAACAAAGCCCCTTGGTGGGATAAAACCAAGTAAAGAGAAATAACACTAAATATTTATTTAGGGACGGGGTTATTGTGACATAAACGGCGATGGTCAGTTGTAATGTAACTTCTTCAGGTGGTGTCTGAGGAAGTGGTGGGAGAAAGTTAAAGGTTTCTGTCGCTGAAGTAATGGGCTTTATCGCAACGCGCTACCGAAACCAAGATGCACCAGGATCTAGTGGTGCGGCATTTCAAATGAATAGGTGATGGTTAAGATGAATAAAAATTAAGAATATTTAAACGGTCTTTCTTGTTTTTGTTGTTGTAACGACAAAAACACTCCCCGTAGATCAACCATCGTGGTGCACGTCATTACCTTTGTGCATATTAGTCGCCTCTTACGACCGGTGTGCCTACCTCGGGCATATTCTAAACCCCTAACCCGCAGGGGGTAGTCTTTCTTGTCTTGATTATATGTTGGGGAGCCCTTTGGCTATGCCACTGCTGGCTGCAAACAAATATCGGAGCGTTCAATAAGCTGATTACGAGCTGGGTCGCAATATTACAGAGGGAAATGTTGGTCTACACGATTTACCTTCTTTAGCAGGTCTTCCCTGGTTTGAATTGTGAAGCAGCTCTATTCGATTTTCATGTATTATTAGAATCATGGGTAATATATGGAAAATTTATTCCTTGAGGACCAGGTCAATATCAGAATGTCCTTCCCGGTGACTATTTTTGTATTGCATGGATATTTAGCTTGGGCTTAAAGCAAAAAGGCATGAAACGTTTACTCACCAAACAGCGGCTCTACAGTGCGAATACTTGTTTTTCATTGGTCCCCTACCAACTCTTCGCATCACAGTGAGAGCCGATCACGCGAGTAATACAAAACATGTATGAGATGTCTCCTCACACGACTCTGGCTCCATAGTGTGAATACATGTTTAGCATTTGTGTTGGTGTATTTTGAAACTAATTTTTGCAATATTATAATAAATATATTTTTAAGTTTTTTTGATTGACTGCACTGCAGTTTGGCAATACCTATCCACACATATCTAATTGTTAATACGGTAGATGTATAGTTTGGCCATAAAGTGGGACAATTTCCCTCAACTTGCGCATTTATATTATAGATTTGGCTAAACTTTTTCTCCATTTGAAATCCCGAAAATCGCATAGTCTCCACAGAAGACCAACTTTGCAGGACTAGTAAATGTGTAAGTAATTTTGCGTATGCCACTTAGGTTGACAAGGTCCAAACTAACAAGTAAGTTTCATTCACAACCGACCGTTATATACTCAACTGCGAGCTTTTGCGAAAAAGTTAGAGCTATTTTTTCCTTAGCATAAGCCATTCCTAATCATCAATTTTGACGCCTAAAAGCATGCAGCAAGATATATTTGCTACAACGGGTTACAAAGGAGGATGGGGCCGTGTACAGAAGTCCACGCAAGTGGGGAAAGTTTCTGATCGCCATTCACCTGGGAATGGCCAGAGCGATTCTTTTGCATGCGGTTCAAGCAGCTCACTACTTCCGGTCTTTGCGCCCAAGTATCCTCTGGGTAACCACCGAACACTCGTTTGGTGGTGAGCTAAAAGTGAGAAGGCGACAACCTGGTAAGGCCACTCCGACATAATCGGTTTAAGGGCTTGCTGGGGGATTCAAACAGCAGCGTCTGTCTTGGATCAAGCGGCTCGCTATACAAACGTGTAATTGAATTCAACCGTTTCACGGGTTGTGTGTTGGGTTTGGGACTCACCACATAAAACAACGTTCCAATGAAATTCAACAACAAAGCCTCAGATATGAGAACCCCTTTTTTAGATGACAACACCCGCAAACGAAATAAGGACTACGAGATAAGGGCATGTACCTGGTCCGGTCCCTTAATGGGGAAGGTGCCACTGCCCGGTCCTGAGGAAAGCAAATGCTGACATCACCGCCATACAAGAGATGCGATGGACGGGGCGAGGAAACACGATCAAAACACCTTGCAACATCTACTGGAGTGGGCATGAAGACAAGCGCAGATTCGGCGTGGGATTTGTGGAGGGAGAGAGACTCCGTCACCAAGTATTGTCGTTCACACCCGTGAAAGAGCGTCTCGGCGCAATCCGCATAAAATTACGATTTTTCACCATATCGTTTATCTGCGCTCATACACCGACGAAAGAGAAGGACGACTTGGAAAATGATGCATTCTGAGTGCGCCTGAAAGTAGCATACGAGCGCTGCCCCCGTCATGATATCAAAGTCGTGCTTGGCGACTTTAACGCCAGGGTGGGTAAGGAGGGTGTATTTGGCCCCACTGTCGGGAAGTTCAGTCTCCACGATCAGACTTCGCTAAATGGATTCAGGCTGATCGACTTCGCCGGTGCCCGAAACATGGTCATATCCAGCACTAGGTTTATGCACAAGAAGATCCATCAGGCTGCATGGCTGTCCCCCGATCGACATGCTTCCAGCGTTTTAGATGTTCGCACAATACGAGGACCTAACATCGACTCTGATCACCACCTAGTAGCAGCCAAGACTCGTACCCGCCTCTGTACCACAAAATAGGCGCAACAAAAAACGCAGGGAAAGCTGGACGTCGAAAAGCTGCAATCGCAATAGACCGCCAATTATTTCGCAGATCGCCTCTCACACCTGCTCTCCGAGAGCACAATTCAACCTAGTGGAATGCATGAGCAGTGGGATCATATCTCAGGAGCACTCCATACCGCAGCCGAAGAAGTAATTGGATTCCGGCGAAAGCGAAGAAACAACTGGTATGATGACGAAGAGAGCCGCGCTGGAACGAAAAGAGAGGACGAAGCCTACAAGCAACGCTGAGATCGAATGCAACGAGGAGTGTGTGTGAACACTACCGCGAGTTGAAGCGGGAAGCGACGCGGCTGTTCCGGGCGAAATAAAGAGAGGCAGAAAAGCGTGAAATAAAGAAGCTTGAGATGCTGGCCAACGGGAATAATGCCCAAAAATTCTATCAAAAAATTCGGCGAATGACAGAAGGTTTTAAACCCGGGGCAAACTCCTGTAAGAATGAGAACGGCGACCTGGTGGCCGATGTTCAGAGAGCACTCAGAATATGGAGCGATCACTTCTCCGCCCTTTTAAATGAAGAAACTGAGCAAGAAACCAGAGAAGATGCCGAACCCGAGCCCACAATCGAAGATGATGGAATTGACGTTCCACAACCCGATTATAATGAGCTGCGAATAGCAATATCCCGATTGAAAAACAATAAAGCAGCTGGCGCTGATGGTTTGCCTGCTGAGCTATTCAAACACGGGGGCAAGGAGCTGGTAAGGCGCATGCATCAGCTTCTATGCAGAATATGGTCGGATGAATGCATGCCTGAAGATTGGAATTCAAGTGTTCTCTGCACAATCCACAGTAAGCGCGATCCTGCGAACTGCGCCAACTATCGCGGAATCAGCCTTTTGAATATCGCATATAAGGTCCTATCAAGCATATTGTGCGAAAGACTGAAGCCTGATGTGAACAGACTGATTGGACCTTATCAGTGTGGATTCAGACCTGGTAAATCTACCATCGACCAGATTTTTACAATACGCCAAATCTTGTAAAAAACCCGTGAGAAAAGAATCGACACACATCATCTCTTTGTTGACTTTAAAGCCGCTTTCAATAGCGCGAAAAGGAGCTGCCTATATGCCGCTATGTCTGAATTAGGTTTCCCTGCGAAACACTATACTGCTATGCAAAATGACCTTGAGCAACACCGCCAGCTCGGTAAGAATTGGGAAGCACCTCTCCGAGCCGTTCGAAACTAAACTAGGTTTCAGGCAGGGTGATCCCCTATTGTGAGATTTCTTTAATTTGATGCTGGGGAAAATAATACAAGCTGCAGAACTTAACCGCGCTGGAACAATATTTTATAAAAGCGTGCAACTGTTGGCATATGCTGACGATATTGATATCATTGGCCTTAACAACCGCGCCGTAACTTCTGCTTACTCCAAATTAGAAAAAGAAGCGAAGAAAATGGGATTGGTGGTGAACGAGGGCAACGCGAAGTACCTTCTGTCATCATGCAAAGATTCAGCGCATTCGCGCCTTGGCAACCCGGCCACTGTTGGCAGCAATAATTTCGAAATAGTAAAGGACTTCGTTTACCTGAGAACCAGCATTAACACCAACAATAATGTTAGCCTAGAAATCCGACGAAGAATTACTCTTGCAAACAAATGCTACTTCGGACTAAGTAGGCAATTGAAAAGTAAAGTTCTCTCTCGACGAACGAAAATAACACTCTACAAGTCACTCATCGCACCCGTCCTGCTATATGGTGCAGAAGCGTGGACACTAACAGCATCTGATGAGGCGGCTCTGGGAGTATTCGAGAGAAAGGTTCTTCGAAAGATTTGTGGACCTCTACGCGTTGGCGACGGCGAGTACCGAAGAAGATTTAATGATGAGCTGTATGAACTTTACGCAGACGCCGACATAGTTCAGCTAATTAAAACACAGCGACTTCGCTGGCTAGGCCACGTAGTGCGAATGAGCGAAGATGCTCCAGCCCATAAGGTGTTCTTATCGGCACCCGCCGGTGGAAGCAGAGGAAGAGGGAGACCACCACTCCGATGGAAAGACCAAGTGGAGACCGATTTGCGATCCCGCGGTGTTTCCAATTGGCGCCAGTTGGCGCAACGAAGAAACGACTGGCGAGCTATGTTGGACGGTCAAAATCGCCCGGGCGGTTAGATGACCATTCAAAGAAGAAAGAAGAAGAAGGATACAAAGATGAAGCTGATCAGAGCACTTATAATACGCCAAATATCTTATAGTGAACTAATTAACGGTAACCTGGGTTCAATTTTTCTCAAAAAATTGCAACTTGCTTTTAACAGTGTTGCCCGGTTCGTGTTTTCTAAAAGGAAATTTAATCATATAACTTCATATTCCACGCAAATTCTCGGATGTGATATTTATAATTTTCTGAAATTGAGAAATCTCTGTTTCTTGCACAAGTTGATACATTATCAAAATCCGCCCTACTAATTTGAAAATCTAAATTTCTGCCCGTCCACCTGGACTTTGAATCTATTAGTTCCGAATTTTAGATACACAGTCTCCTCCAGAATGTTCTTTGTCAGTACAATCCGTCTGTGGAACTCTTCCCTCCAAGACAAAAGCCATTCATAAAGAAGGGTGTTTTAAGCTGGCAGCATCATCTTTTCTCAATCCATAACTATCATTTTAATTAAAGCCCTATCTTTACTTTACCGACCTACGTTCTGAAGATATTTTAATTGTATAATTTTTAAGCTATTTTCTTTGTTAATTTTTATAATAGTTCAAGCTACATTTCCTTTGTAAGAATATAATTATTTAATCAGATTGATGTACTTCCAAAAGACTCAGTCTTACTTGTACAAATAACATAAATAAATAAATAAATAAATTATTAAGAACATCAAAAACAGCTGCATGATATTGGTCCTGCTAAGTTATGGTAATGATTGGTAACAGGTAAAAATCTGGATAAACTGCGAGTCGCTCGTTCCAAAAACCTCTATAAAAAAGTGGGCAATTTTCTTCAAAGATGATCACTTTTAACTGTTGTGTGTTCACAGAAAAAAACTTACACTAGTGTACACCCGTGGTACCCGGGTACCTCGGTACATATCGACTTGAATTAAACAATATATATCAAAAGTTTAGTAGGCTATCAATAAAATCTAAATGTAGAAATTTTTTTCAAATAAAAAGATAGTAGGCCATGGAAAATAGCTAAAGAAGTTTAAATAGACCAATAGGAGGATGCCACGATAAAATATAAAATCAAAAACAAAGAAGGCCATGAATTTTGTTATTCTATTTTATAAATAATTGCGAAATTTTTGATTAGTACTGCGCCTGTAGTTAACACGTAAAGACTGATCCTAGTTTTTGTAAAAACATTTGCGAAGTGTAGAAAAGGTGCGTACCTAACGAGTCTTATAGAATACATAAATAGCAATTTTTACGTGTAGTTAAATTTACAGTGAATTAAATGAATTAACCTATCTCAGTGACTATGGCCTCAGAAAAGAAAAAATTCAATTCAAAATGCTACGAAGAGCAGCAACAATCCCTTGAAGCTTTGCTCACCGAGATTTTGTCAAGCGATGGGGATGGGTCAGAAGACGGCGATGCGATCGAATGAAATAGCTTCGGATGTTGAAAGTTTGAATTGTGATAACGTTAGCGTTGAATGGCATGATTCAGAAGACTCTTCCACAGATGAGGAGAGTGCAGAGGGAGTTGAATTTGAAGATGTAGCAGCTGCTACAAGTGTAATGTATGGGAAAAACAATACCGGCTGGAATATAAACCCTTCTCCTCAACTGAAAATAGGAATGCATAACATTCTTCGCCATAAAGCTGGTCCGAGTCGATGGAATAAAAATCTTTCAATAAAGGACCCTTTTAAAACCTTTTTGGACGAAAGCATGTGCAGTATAATTACCCGAGAAACCAACCGAAAGGCTCGAGCCGTTTTATGTGCGGATGAAAAAAAAGAATGGAGAGACCTAACTGCCACTGAGTTTGATGCCTACCTTGGAATATTAATTACTGCCGGAGTTCATGGCTCAAACAAAGAACATATTCAATAGCTATGGAAGTCCGATGCTTATCCGCTTTATCGTGCTACAATGGGCATTAATCGATTTAAGGAAATCACAAGATTTCTTAGTTTTGATAACGCTACCCCTAGATTAGAGCGATCTCAAAGCGACAAAGCTGCACCCATATCGGAAATATTTATGTTACTCAACCCAAACCTGAGTGCTAACAACAACCCTTCCGATTGCATTACCGTTGACGAGCAACTGCTCGGATACAGGGGTCGAACGCGTTTCACCCAATATATCCCCTCGAAGCCCGCCAAATACGTAATAAAGGTTTGGTGGGCTTGCGATGGGCGCACCTCGTTTCCTCTTCAAGGCCAAATTTACAAAGGAAAAGAAGGACCGAATCGCGATTTCAACCAAGGAGAGAGAGTAGTCCTAGATTTAGTTGGAAAGTATAAATACACTGGGCGAAATATCACATGTGACAATTTTTTCACAAGTCTGTCGTTGGCACGATTCCTTAAGTCTTCACGACTTTATCTAGTCGGAACTCTAAAGAAAAACAAATCGTACATTCCACTGGAGATGAAGGCAAATAAATCAAGAGAAATATTTTCATCCCAGTTTGGCTACTCAAATGATAATATTATGATGTGCTCATATGTGCCCAAGAAAAATAAGTCTGTCATAATGTTATCAACGCTTCACACCAAAAACGAGGTATCCCATAACTCAAGCAAGAAACCGGCTGTGATTGAGTACTACAACAGCACGAAAGGGGGCGTGGACACCATGGACAAGATGCTGGGTACTTACACATGCAAACGAAGAACGCAAAGATGGCCAGTGGCTTTTTTTTACAACATTATTGACCTTGCAGCACTCGCGGCGTTTATTCAAGGAAAACAATCCGGCTTTGATGAAAGCCACGAATTCTCGCCGAGGTTTCCTCAAACAGCTTGGAAGAGAATTAGCAATCTCCGAAGTGGAAAAGAGATCACGAATTCCAAATGTATATAAAAACTTTGCAACAAGAATTGGGATAGAAGCTCTGTTAGATCACCCAATAAATAACGAAATAGCTGCTCCTGTGAAGCGGAAAAGAGATGAAACCGGCCGTTTGCCAGTTATTGGAAACTGTGCAATGTGCCTTATTTCTTCAAATAAAAAACGCCGTAAGACTAGAAAGCAATGTTCTGAATGCAACCGCCCGATTTGCAATGCCCATGCTGTAACCGTTTCAAATTGTAACAATTGTGCTAATTAACAACCAAAATGTATTTAAAACTTAATAAATAAATAAACACATAATATTTACTAAATATTCTTACTTAAAATAAGCATTATTTAATTACTTTTCACAAAACCAACCCACATTTTACTTTAAGTTTTCATAATACAGGGTGGCTGATGAATTTTGCTACATTAAGAAACTCAAATAATTTTTTTTTCAGTGTATGGAATTCATTTTTCTTTTATTCATGTTAAAGCTCATTAAATTTTATTAAATATAGCTTAATTAGTTTTAAAAATAATGGAATTTAAATGCCCCACCTGCTCGTCGATGCATGTGCGGCATCTTACCAAAAAGTTGTTCATTACTGCTTGAAGAATTGAGACAGGAATAGCCGCAATTGTTTCTCGAATGGATTGCCTTAGTTCATTCAAATTTGTTGGTTTTGCTTTGAAGAATTCCTGTTTGCAATAACCCCACAAGAAAAAGTCAGGTGCAGTAAGGTCAGGCGACCTGGGTGGCCAACGGAATGTGGAGTTTCTGGATATCAGCTTATTGGGAAATTTTCGTCGCAATTCTGTCATAACAGGTTGGGCTATATGAGGAGTGCACCATCTTGCTGAAACCACACAGAGTTGAAAGAAATTCTCATTCGGCGTAATTCTGGATAGAAAAACTCTCTC
Organism: Merzomyia westermanni; assembly: GCA_949987695.1. Classification (NCBI taxonomy): domain Eukaryota; kingdom Metazoa; phylum Arthropoda; class Insecta; order Diptera; family Tephritidae; genus Merzomyia; species Merzomyia westermanni. The sequence goes on along the minus strand of OX465288.1, from coordinate 129,512,479 downwards.
AACATGCTCAAGTAACGGTCTCCAGTAACCGTAACGGTGTGACCGTTTTCTTCGAAGAAGTAGGGCCCGACAATGCAGCGTGATGAAACTGCACACCACACTGTGACACGAAGTGGATGCAATTCCGTCTCATGGAGTATCTGTGGGTTGGAAGCACTCCATATTCGACAATTTTGTTTGTTTATGTTGCCGTTTAAATCGAAATGGGCCTCGTCAGACATGAAAAGACAGTTCAACATGTTTCCATCCTCTTCCACCATTTGAAGCATCTTCTGGCAAAATTCCAAGCGAATCGGCAAGTCTGCAGCGTTCAGTTTGTTGGCCATTTGAATTTTATATGGGAATAAGTCCAAATCTTTGTGCATAATTGACTGTAATGACTGTCTGCTTACACCCATTTGAGCAGATAAGCTTCTTGTCGAAACACGTCGATTGTTTTGTATGGCAGCAGCTACAGCAGCGATTCTTTCCTCCGTTCGAACTGTTGACTGTCCCATGCTCGGCAAAATTGTTTACAAGTCTTATTATGGTCCATCTGCTCGGAGGATTGCCGCCAAACGTGCGCCTATACTCTCTTTGAACCGAAACTACGGACTCCAGTGCGTGATAGCGGCGGACAATCCAAATTCTTGTTTCAGTGTCCCAGTTATCCATTTTTTTTAAACGTAAAAGTCAATCTGCAAAATAAAAAAAAAATTTACCAGATTCATTAAATAGAAAAAAAGTTATTTAATTTTTTTTTGGTAGCGGCTTTCATCAGCCACCCTGTATATATAGAGGTACCCGGGTACCACGGGAGTACACTTAGTGGTGAAAAATCAAAAGTGTAGAAAAAAGCTAAGAAGGAAAAAAAATAATTATTTTTTTCTTCTTGTTTTCTGTCCAAAAACCCCAACTTAAGGCATATTATGAATATAAGGTTTGTCTTCCAGTGTTTTATGTCAGAAAAACATAAAATAAACCCATTTGGTTACCCGGGTACCACGGGTGTACACATAAAGGTTAACCATGTGGATAATGTTTCTCCGTGTAGAAATGAGGTCTTAAAGTCTGCCTACTTTTAGGCACTTGTTGTCCATACAAATTCCATTAGTAGAAACTTGTGATTTTCTGGAATCAGAAATTCACCGGATTACCCCTTGAGCCTAAAAGTATGCAGAAATTCAGACCTCACACGTATACGGAAAAACATTTTCAAAATTGTGAAAAAGTGAACCTCTCCGAACAAAATTTTCCACTTTTTTATCCACTCTGTTTATCCAGATACTTATCCTGTGGTTGAAAAAAATAAATATGTTGGATAACGTTATGGGATGCTCAGCTGAGTATAAAAAATCTCAACAATGCAGTCAGCTGCCAATTTTCAAGGATTTATATGACTCAAAAACAACGATGAATGCTTAGAAAAAATCAAAAGCGCGAAATATGAGAAAAGTAAATAAGAGCTGTGATATAAAAGAACAAACGAAAAAATTTGCGAATTTTTAGTGTAAATACAACTCGTATGTGAAAACTTTCTCACTTCAGGAAATCGCAGCCGAAGAAACTTTTGTGGTTGGTTATTTATTTTATTCCCGCAAAGTTTATACTTTTAAAATGTTGAATAAGTAGTTGCAGGCAACCACCAAATATTGCAGCATACCTAGTTTTCTTAAAAGTTAACTAAAGCAGTCAACAATCGCACAGTGAGACAAAATTACAGATGAAGCAATTCGTAATTGACTAGACCCTATCCGAAAGTTAAAGGTCAGCTAAAAGGTATGTCCTCAGGTATTTCGTCCGATAGTGTGAGAAGTTAGATATCATAGTGTGCGATGTCTTATCAGGTAAATCGCAAACATTCGTCAAAAGTTCGCCCCCCTTTAAGGTTTTCCCAAAGCACTCATACACCGCTTTACACCGTATTTGTAAGTTATTGGTGGAACCAATTGATTCGAAAGAGTTTATGCTCCTAGCAACTTTAGCCCTTAGAAATACTGGGAAAATTTTGCATAAGTGCCCCACGACTAGAAAAAAATGTATTTTTCGTGGGGGTAGAGGGGGCCCTCACAAAACTGGTCCATATTTGTCTAGGAAGTCAATAGTTAATTAATAAGTTGTTGTTAAAGTTGCAAAAATTTACGGAAAAAAAATGTTTAAGCTATGTGGTATAAAAGAAATATGAGCACACAAAGCATGTTAATATCATGACTATTTAGTATTTTAAACATATATTAGTGATTATGCAATTGAAAATGTATGTTTTTTTTTATAAAATAGAATTTATTTGGATAATAATTAAAAAATGTTCTATTTACTAAAAAAAAGGGGCATTATTTTTCACATGAGAGTGGGGGATTTTATATAGCGAAACACTTTGTAATTTCACATATCATTGGTGTTATGAAAGTGTTTAGATCACGCAAACGATGTGAATTTGGAAGAAATTCGAACTTAATTCCTGCAAAAATGAATAAAAACTGCCGTTTTAAGGCTTATAAACCTGTTTTATTGCATCTAACAGTTTAACAAATGCGACGCCATAGGAATTCCATTATCATGTCGGTGAATTTTTCTGGATGATTGTAACTATTTCGATAGAAAAAACTTTTGACCACTCTCCACTGGGACTCGATACGCTGGGTATGCATTCCATCAGTCGCAACGAAGGGGTTGTCTTCGTTCCCACAACAGCCGGTTCTACGTACCGGAATGACTCGGATTTTTACATCCGACCAAGGGCTGTTATTTCGACACTACCCTGTCTAACCTGTCACCTTTTCTACTAATATTGTCATCCTCCGAGCAGCTCCTTGCAGCAGGGCTGCTCAAAACTCTCCTGCTCCGGGCTGGGTCCCTTACACCATGTGCTCTGTTTGTCCGCTGAGACTATATACACCTGCGACATCAGTCAAATGCAATTCTTGCCTTGGCCTGTGTCACCTGCTTATATGTTCTCAACTTGGAAACCGGAACCTATGGACTGATACGTACGTTGCACCATGTTGTCGAGCTACGCAACCTACAACGTCGACCGATTCGCCACCTTCCGGTGCTTCGGATCCCTCGTCTTCTAGAGTGCGACGCAGTGTGCGACCCAGCCTGCTTCCACCAAGGCATACGCACCAGTCCCTGACTCCCAGCGTGAATATTTCTCCCCCTTCGCACTTTCGCGTCCTACAGCTAAACTGCAACGGCCTAACCGGGAAAGTGAGTGAAATCGTGAGCTTCATGAAGCGGCAGAATATTAAGATCGCTGCCATTCAGGAGACGAAGTTAAACGCCCGATCAAATCTTCGGACTTGTGACGGCTACAACATCCACCGACGTGACCGAGAGAGAGGACTTGGGGGCGGACTCGCCTTCATTACTCACCAATCTGTGCAATATCGTCCATTTGAGCCTGACGTCGACCCGAGGGACAACCTCCTGGAACGTCAAGGAATGGTTGTCCGGACAGGCGACGTCGACCTTGAAATCACTAACATTTATATACCTCCTGCCACCTGCTGTCCGAGAGATTACCACCCAGACATCAGTGCGTTACTCAGAGGCGATAATCGTGTAATCCTCGGAGACTTCAACGCACACCACGATCTGTGGCACTCAAGCCTACAGGTCGATGGTAGGGGACAGGAATTGGCTGAACAAATAGACGATTCGACGTTTTGCACTGTGAACGGGGCCGCCCCCACGAGAGTTGCGGTAAATTGTTCCAGTTCGCCAGACCACACAACTGTCAGCGCAGGTCTCATAAACCAATTCATCCCATTCCGTCTGATGTACGAGAAGGGGAAAAATCGTTTCGCATAGTCATAGCTCCAGCCTCTAATCAATATATTCTGTCAGGTAGAATTAAGGAGATAAGTCCGTACTTCCTCGCAGAGGCAGCGGCCCTGGCTAATGAACATGACCACGTGCGACGCTTGAACCCTACGGATCCCCAAATTCAAGATCTCAATGCGGAAATCAGACGGCTAGTTGATCAACACAAACGCGCCAAATGGGAGGAGCACCTGAGGTCCTGTAACCTCTCTGCTGGTGTTGGCAAATTATGGTCCACTGTTAAATCCTTGTCTAATCCGACCAAACCGAACGACAAAATATCCATCACCTTCGTTGATAAGGTGCAGTGGAAACCAAAGACCAATTTGTACTGCATCCTCCGGTTGACAAGGAAATCAGGCGCGCCGTCAGGGAAGCGCACAAACGCAAAAACAACCAAGCGCCCATTGCCATCACCACCACAGAGGTTTGGGAGGTCATACGGGGGTCCAAAAACTACAAATCTATTGGCCCAGACGGTATATCCATGCTGGTGCTAAAACATCTCGGTGATGAGGGAGTAAGGTACCTAACAACCGTCTTCAATCTGTCCATGACCACCTTTGTCATTCCAGAAAGATGGAAACAGACAAAGGTGGTGCCACTACTAAAGCCCGGCAAGCCGGCCAACGTGGGGGAGTCATATCGACCGATATCACTCCTTTCGCCAGTAGTGAAGACCCTGGAGACGGTCTTGCTCCCTTATTACACCGCTAACCTGCGATTAGCCGAACATCAGCATGGATTCCGCAAAATGCATAGCACTACCACCGCGCTAAACGCCATCACCCCACAGATAGGTGTCGGTCTCAACCAATCTCGCCCAAATGACAGGACCGTGCTAGTTGCGCTTGATCTGTCGAAAGCTTTTAACACTGTTAATCATGCACAACTCATTAACGACCTGAAGGATTCAAACCTTCCCCCCTGTCTTAAGCGTTGGACCGCCAACTATCTGAGTGGCCGGCAGACATCGGTTGAATTTAGAGGCGAAAGATCTAAACCACGTATAATCAAGCAGGGGGTGCCACAGGGTGGTGTCCTATCCCCGCTTCTGTTTAATTACTACATATCGAGGCTCCCTTCCCCACCAGAAGGCGTCTCGATCGTCTCCTACGCCGATGACTGCACGATCCTGGCGACTGGACCCTCCGTTGATGAGCTCTGCTCGAGAATTATTTCCTACCTTCCAACCCTTTCCAGTTTCTTCGCTGCACGGAACTTGACATTGTCACCGACCAAATCCTCGGCCACCTTATTTACAACGTGGACAGCGCAGGCGAACATGGAATTAGACGTCTACGTCGACGGCATTAAGCTTCCGACTGTCACACACCCGAAAATCTTAGGGGTCACGTTTGATAACATGTTCAAATACGGTGCTCATGTAGCCGCGATTGCCACCAAAGTACACAGCCGTAACAAATTACTCAAGTCACTGGCTGGCAGTACTTGGGGGAAGACAAAGAAACGTTACTGGCAACGTACAAGGCAATCGGCCAGCCGGTTCTGCGCTGCGCGACGCCAATATGGTCGCCGGGGTTAGCAGACACATATTGGAGGAGGTTGCAGGCCCGCCAAAACACCGCAATCAGAACTGCCACGGGGTGCCTCCTTATGTCTCCTGAGCACCATCTTCATAATGAGGCAAAAATGCTCGATGTCAAAGAGCACTGTGAGATGTTGACCAGACAATTCCTATTCAACTGCCATAAACCGCAGCACCCGAACAGGAACCTGCTCAACGAAAATCCGCCTCCCAGGAGAATAAGGAGTCACCTCCGTAAGCACTATGACGAGATCCGGCACCACATTTTCTCGCCGTTTGATCCAAAGGTGCACCGGCCGGCCCTCAACCTCATCCACACGGAGTCGGTAAGCTCCTTTGTCAGGTCCCGTCCAGTGAATGCAGTCCTACAGGCACAAGCCCCACCTGTTGCCGACGTGGAACGCGAACTGCCCAGGCAGACAAGAGTCACGCTGGCTCAACTTCGTTCTGGATACTGTAACAGACTAAACTCTTACCTATCCAGACTGAACCCTGACATGCCAAATGTCTGCCCGGCATGCGGCGTGTCTCCCCACGATACTAACCATCTGTTCATCTGCTCAACTGAGCCCACTTTTCTAACACCAATTTCACTCGAAGCCGCGAGGTTTCTTGGGCTTCCGTTAGAAGAGCCTGATGACAGTGTTGGATGAGGGGTGACATCCTAGGCAGGTTAAGTAGTCGCTACAACAACAACAACAACAACAAGGGGTTGTCTTGTTCACTATCACTCACCTTGAGGTGACCATACCCATGATCCGACAAGCTATCGTATGCCCTCTAACAATCTGTAGTACCTTCTTTGACGGGCTTTCGGAGCACCTCAGCTGACCTCACATTATCAGGACACAACTCCCTCCTGACTCCCGCCTTTTAACATACCCAACACCCAGTGGCCTTCCAACCTCCTTCCTAAAATGACATTTAAGTTAAAAAACATAATATTTTTAACAAAGAATATATATTACCTTTGTTGTATTTTCTTTTTCCAAATTTTCTTTCATCAATCTGCAGCTACACGACTCCAAGGCGCTGTTCCCTTTGTCACTTAACGTCTTTGGCACTCTGCGAATTGCACACAAGCGCGCCGTCTTTTTCAATCTGCACGATTTTCACTGGACCACCGATCTTTTCCCTGAAATCCTGTCGGTATATTTGGTAAGCAACCACTACTTCTCGACAATAGTTGAACCAGTCGGTTATCGTGGTTGACGACAAAGTCTTGCCTTCAAAAAAATGTTCTATTCGCGTATTGGCGAACATTAAATAAAATGCTTTGGGCAAGAGCAGCTTGGAACTGTCAACCAAAGTTCCCTTTGACCTTGATATACCGTTTTTTTTTTGGTACGGCATGCATGCGCACCTGAGCGACCCCAAGGCGCTGTTCCCTTTGTCACTTAACGTCATTGGCACTCTGTGAATGGCACACAAGCTCGACGTCTTTTTCAATCTGCACGATTTTGACTGGACCACCGATCTTTTCCCTGAAATCCTGTCGGTATAATTGGTAAGCAACCACTACTTCTCGACAATAGTTGAACCAGTCGGTTATCGTGGTTGACGACAAAGTCTTGCCTTCAAACAAATTTTCTATTCGCGTATTGGCGAATATTAAATAAAATACTTTGGGCAAGAGCAGCTTGGAACTGTCAACCAAAGTTCCATTTGACCTTGATATACCGTTTTTTTTTTTGGTACGGCATGCATGCGCACCTGAGCGACCCCAAGGCGCTGTTCCCTTTGTCACTTAACGTCTTTGGCACTCTGTGAATGGCACACAAGCGCGACGTCTTTTTCAATCTGCACGATTTTCACTGGACCACCGATCTTTTCCCTGAAATCCTGTCGGTATATTTGGTAAGCAACCACTACTTCTCGACAATAGTTGAACCAGTCGGTTATCGTGGTTGACGACAAAGTCTTGCCTTCAAAAAAATGTTCTATTCGCGTATTGGCGAACATTAAATAAAATGCTTTGGGCAAGAGCAGCTTGGAACTGTCAACCAAAGTTCCCTTTGACCTTGATATACCGTTTTTTTTTTGGTACGGCATGCATGCGCACCTGAGCGACCCCAAGGCGCTGTTCCCTTTGTCACTTAACGTCATTGGCACTCTGTGAATGGCACACAAGCTCGACGTCTTTTTCAATCTGCACGATTTTGACTGGACCACCGATCTTTTCCCTGAAATCCTGTCGGTATAATTGGTAAGCAACCACTACTTCTCGACAATAGTTGAACCAGTCGGTTATCGTGGTTGACGACAAAGTCTTGCCTTCAAAAAAATTTTCTATTCGCGTATTGGCGAATATTAAATAAAATACTTTGGGCAAGAGCAGCTTGGAACTATCTACCGAAGTTCCCTTTGCGTTTGATATACCGGTTTTTTTTGGTACGACATGCATGTGCACCTGAGGGACCCCAAGGCGCTGTTCGCTTTGTCACTTAACGTCTTTGGCACTCTGTGAATTGCACACAAGGGCGACGTCAATATGAGGCTATTCTCCTCGGCGAACATGACGCACTTCTCCGCGGTGCCAAAAGTTTTTATTATTTTTGCCACATTCCCGATCGGTTGAAACTCTTCCGATATCAGCACTATTGTGTTGAAGTTAAGATCTGCAAAATAAAAAATATAATTTTTTTTAAATAGCCATTATTACATATGTACATATTAAACAACAACATAACCTCTTCTAACACCAACGTCGGCAACGCTGTTTGCGACACCTTGACTTGTAGATGGAAGTTCAGAATCTGCAATTAAAAATATTTTAAACACAATGTAAAATAAAAATAAATTTATAAAGTTCACCAACTCGATAGTATTTATCTTGATTTTTTAAACTAAGTAACATTGTTAAATTACTTTATTCACCGAAGCGAATAATAAAGAATTTATTAGTAAAGAATGTATAATAAAGAAATAAAAAAGTGCCGTTAATTTAAAACATACGTAAAATATAGGGCCTCCAATTGAGCCATACCAACCAAAATAAGTTAAAGTAAACACAGCAAAATTCAACCTTTTATATATAATTCTGTATATTTGTACCATAAAATTCAAAAGTATTATAATTTTGATGAAAAAGAATATTACAAATAACCTTTAAATTCAAAATAAAACACAAAATCGGATTTTTTGTAGCTTTTGTTATCTACTTATTATGTAAAATTCTGGCATCACGTTTTCACATATGTACGATATGGACAGCGTGTCTGTTAGAGCAACGATTTCTAGTCCTCTCTATCGGTGAGTTTTCAGAGGTTATCATAGGATTCCCGACTTGATATGCCAAACCTCAGAGTTCTGGTTTAGTATCAAAAGTTACTTGCGGCGTAACACAGTGATCAGCACTCAAACCCACGTAATAAAAAGAAAGCTGCTATAAATTTATTATGTCTTTAAAGGAAACATCAACTCTCTTTGGTTACTATAATTGTTTATTACAGATTCATAAAAGTTTATATACTGTACACTGCTATTTTTTTTTAGATATGTATTTTTGAATGTAGATATTATGTCCTGATTATGTTTGTCATCCAAGCACTGCACTGCTCTTACCTCAAATACCATATACTCGTATACGATGCGCGTGAGCTTCACCTCTCATGCATGAACAAATACCCAAAACGAAATTCAGTGTAGCTCCCTTTGACGACAAATAACGCTTGAAACAAGGAAAATGTTATATGTTGCATCGTCTTGAAAGTTCATTATAAGGCGAATGTAAATTTCGGCTTCCAGGGTATGGTGGTAGTATCAGATTCAAGTGACGGTCCTAGGCAGTTATCCCGAACCCTCCGAGTGTATTGAAAAAAGCTTCTCAGCGAAAATCGACACCTGTTAGTCGTTCGTGTAAAAAAATAGAAGCAGCACACTACATATATGGAAGATAAGCTTTTTATTACTCTTTTCGGAGTCATATCGGTCAGCCAGTGGTTGAAATTCAACTACAAAAGCTGACAGAATAATTTTACTTCTATCGCTCATATTTTCCTATATACATACACATACTATAATAACAAAAACTGTTATCCGTATGTATTTAAAATTTTTGGTAAAGTATTTCTTATTTTGTTTAATTTTTCATTTTATTTCGTTGCTGTTCCTTTCCTTCAAGTTCATTTTATTTCTCTTACCAATAATTTCCTTTCCTTAACATACCCCTTCTTCTTTTTCTTTTGATTCCATTCATTATCTTTAATGCCACGTCCTTTTTTCCCTTTCCCTTCTAAAAATCAGTTTAAAATTGTATTTTAATTAATTTTTCTCTCTTTGTATTTTATTTTATTTCTCTAATATTTTCTTTTTTCTTGCATTCCTTCAATCTTTGTTCTCTTTTTCTTTTTTTTGTTTTTCTTATTCTTATTTCCTTCCCTCTTCATGCCATTTAATACGTAATACGGTTTAAAAAATTAGTTTATTATTTTTAATAAAATATATTTCCAAGAAAACAACTCTTCATATACTTACACGTTCTATTTCTTCATCAGCGTTCCAGTTATGCAATAACATCAGCTCAAGCAAGCAAGTCTACACGCACAGCGTCTCCATAGTATGGACGCGTATATAAGGTGCATATTTTGTGGTGGGTATGTGCATATTCTCAACAAATGTTGGTTTTTTTCAGTAGCGAACTGCGTTTTACTGAAATTTTTGTTTTTGTCACAACTGTCACTGATGGTGTCTTCTGATACACACATTATAAGTCTAAGTTCTACATAAAACTTCTTCTATCAAGGGCATATGCTTTGGTAGTTGAAGGAATCTAAAGAGTCATTGCGGGCATTTCTGCATATAAAAATGTAAAGACGAACTTAATTGTGTTCATGCAAAAAGTATGTAATAAATGACTTCTCATATAGGTAAGTAACTTGTATATGATTTCTTATAACTTGTTTATGTCAAATACATTTTAAAGCTAAGGCACAATGCGACAAATTAATAAACTTACATGAACCCAAAGAGAACATATTCCATCCGTCGATCTTAACACAGTGGTTGTTCTTACAAAATTAAATGTTGTTGAGTGCTTCGCCTTACCTCGACACGCTCCTTAACTATTATTGTCGCCAGTCTCTTCAAAGGAAGTCCTAGGAACCTGACAGTTTTAAAAGAGTTGGACCAGAGTGAGGTTGATGTAAGAAGAATCTGCTCCTTATAGCAAATAAGCAGATGGTTCGAATAATGGGCGGTGTACCGGGCAAACATTATATATGTCTGGGTTCAGTCTGCATAAGTAAACTTTTAGCTTATTACAGTATCCAGATCGAAGTTGGGCCATACTGACTCCTTCTCAACCAAAACTGAATTCGGGGCTTATTACAAATTAAAGCAGCCAGAAAAGAGATTTTTAAGAAAACTCATGAGAAATTGTGTGATAAAATATTTAAGTGCGTACAAAACAATGCTTAGCACAAGTCCACTTTTGTGTTATTGCTTGTTTAGACCTGCATAAAAGATCCTAAGTTATAGCTTGTGAAAAGAGAAAAGGAAATTTAAAAATAAAATAGGAAGAAAAATTGTATCTGAAGAAGTCATCAAAGACTATAACGTACACCCCATATTTTTACTGTCAACTTGTTAGCGAAAGCCTTAATACAGGTACCTATTGAGAAACCACCATTAGAGCAGAAGAAATTAGGCCAATCAATACGCTACCATGTGATGAAAAGATACTTCAAACAGTGGTAAAGAACCAACTTCTATAGTTTTTAGATGATAATAAACTCATAATACCGCAGCAATATGGATTCCGAAAAAACCATTCCTGTGAAAGTGCTCTGAACTTAGGAATTGCTAACTGCAAGGAAGACTTGAACAGAAATGAGCATATAAAAGCCATATTTCTGGATTTGAAGCGAGCTTTTGAAACCATTGTCCAAAACCTGCTGTTGAAAAAATTAACAAGATAGGCATTTTTTGCACAGCACTTAAATTGTTTGAAAATTGTATTACAAATAGATATCAAAGAACTGTGATTAGTTATTATTGTTAAAAGTATCGAGTACTCTTACATTGAACTTTTTGCTGATGATACTGTGACGAATTCGATGATTCCTTGATTATCAATCCTGGGTTCGATCACTATAAAGTAAAATAAACACACGCACAGATATTATAACTTATAGCTAGCTTTATTTACTAGTAATAAACGCAATACAAATTTTAGAGTTTGGTAACTTCGCAGTAGTTCACTGAACAACACTTGGAAACAAACTGATCAACCTGCCTTGCTTGGTCACTGCCTTATATAGTCCGACAGGGTGCTTGCCTACGCACCGAGAACTTTCTTGGTTATTCGCTCTTCGTGTTCTCGAAGGATCGGTGTTATTTATTGACATCTCCTCTTTGCATCGTATTCGCAAACACTCGCGCGATCTCTCTTCCTCTTGCTTGGTACATGCTTGCATGCATAAGCGTAGCCATCGTTATCTCTGTTGTGTTTACCTAGGGGTGGGAGTGTTATTGAGTTAGGGATGGTACATGCTTGAGAATAATCGCCACACTGCCCTCCACCTAAGTCTGATCGTCCCGATCAGACACATTGCCTTAACCAGACGCAGCTAGCCTTTCCAAATGGACCACCTTCATCTTATTCCTTGGCATTCCCATAGTTTGTATGCGATATAAGACATCGTTTATCCGTTTTATGACTTTGTTTGGGCCTTCCCAGTTACATTGTAGTTTTGGGGACAAACCTTTCCTACGCTGTGGGTTGTATAGCAGCACTAAATCTCCTTCTATAACCTTCCGAGTTTATTGCTTTGTCGTACCTGGCCTTCATCTTATCGCTCATGATCTTAGTCCGTTGTCTCACAAGGTCGTGAATTTCTCTCATTTATTCTTCCAATACGCTAGTAGATTTCCGAGCATTTACCCCTGCATCAGCGTTTATCCCAAACTTCAAATCAGCTGGCAATCGAAGATCATTCCCTAAAATTACCTTTGCAGGACTCTGACCAGTTGTTTCATGTACTGCAGAGCGATATGCCATTAGGAATAAGGAGATGTTAGTATCCCAATCCTTCTGGAACCTATCCACTACTTTCCCCAGGTGCTCTTCCAAAGTTCTATTGAATCGTTCCACCATGCCATCTGACTGAGGATGTAGTGCAGTTGATCGAGTTTTCCGAATGCCCAATTTCTTGCACAGCTGATTCGAAATTTCTGCCTTGGTCAGAATGTATCTCCATCGGTGCACCAAACCTAGCTACCAAACCTACCTACCCAATTGTTAGTAAACACTTCTGCTATGGTTTCTGCCTCTTGATTTGGAATAGGGTACACTTCTGGCCACTTGCTGAAATAGTCCATAACTACCAGTACATATTTGTTTCCGAGTTTGCTAGTAGGAAATGGACCAGCTACATTCATGGCTATCCTCTCAAATGGCGCACCTGAGCTATACGGTTTCATTTGGCCATGGCTCCTTGATTTCGGTCCTTTAGTTTTGATGCATACTTCACAGTTGGCAATCCACTCCGCGACCGATTGACGGCAACCAACCCAATGCAACCTTTGCTTGACTTTTCCAAGGCCTTGGTGACTCCAATATGACCTCCGCTAGGACCGTTATGTAATTCATTGAGTACATCAGGGATTTTCTTCCTTGGGACGGCTATCAGCTTTTGAACGCATTGACCATCCTCACTCTCCCATATTCGATGCAAACAACCGGATTCTAATTGCAAACTATTCCACTGTGCCCAATATGACTTGGCAACAAGACTTTCTGCTGGCATCTCCTCTCTTGATGGTCGCTCGTTTCGTTCGATTCCTTGCATCACACGTGTAAGATCTGGATCTTCGTGCTGACACCTCCTTAATTGATCCATGTTCCATTTGTCCGTAGATGTTATAGTCATGAGCCGCACATCTATAATGTCTTCCTTGGTCTCAGCTTTCGAACAATGCTTGCATTCCAAGTTACATGGTCTTCGTGACATTGCATCAGCATTTCCGCGGGTGCTACCTTTGCGCTGCTCTATGGAAAACTCATAACTTTGCAGTCGCTCTATCCACCGTGGCAATTGACCTTCCGGATTACGGAACTGTAAGAGCCATTTCAACGCTGCATGGTCTGTCCTGACGTGGAATCGCTGCCCATAGAGATACTTGTGGAAATGCTTAACGCACTCTACCAATGCCAACAGTTCTCTCCGGGTTACACAATAGTTCCTTTCAGGCTTCCCAATTGTTCGGCTATGGTATGCAACTACTTTCTCCTGTCCATCAACAATCTGGGACAAAACACCTCCTATAGCATAACCACTAACATCGGGGCAGTGCATAGTCGTTCCTTCAATGTTTGAAAAGCCACCTCCTGTTCCTTCTTCCATTCAAAACTCATATTCTTCCTTGTAAGGTCGTGGAGACTACTAGCTACGCTGACAAAATTTGGTACAAATCGGCGATAATACGTGCACAGCCCCAGGAAGCTCCGTAACTCATGTAAATTTCTCGGTCTTGGCCAATCTTTTACGGCTTCGATCTTTTCCTTAGCAGTGCAGATTCCCTCCGTAGTTACCTTGTGACCCAAATAACTTACTTCCTTTTTAAACAAGGAACACTTCTTGGGACTTAGTTTCAGACCAGCACCAGCTATTCTTTGGAAAACTTCCTCCAAGTTCTTTAGGTGTTCCTCAAAGCTTTTTCCCAGCACGATGATGTCGTCGAGGTACACCAAACATGTTTGCCAGTGCAATCCTTTTAGTATCTGGTCCATGAGTCTCTCAAAAGTAGCTGGAGCATTGCATAGTCCGAAGGGCATTACCGTAAATTGCCAAAGCCCTTCTCCAACGCTGAAAACCGTCTTCTCTTTATCTTCATCCTTTACCTCCACTTGCCAGTAGCCGCTTTTCAAGTCCAGTGTGGAAAACCATTTCGTGCCAGATAACGAGTCCAGAGTATCGTCGATTCTTGGCAATGGATAACTGTCCTTCTTCGTTACGTCGTTCAATTTCCGGTAATCCACACAGAACCTCATTTGTCCATCTTCCTTTTCCACTAGTACTACCGGTGAGCTCCATGGACTAGCTGATGGTTCGATCACGCCGCTGTCACTCATTTCCTGTATAATTTCTCTTACTACTTGGCGTTTGGCCAATGGAATACTACGAGGAGCTTGGCGGATGGGCCTTGCATCACCAGTATCAATTTGATGCTTCACAACTTTTGTCCGACCGGTTTTGGAACCATCCTTGTCAAATATGCTCGAGTACTTTGATAGAAGGTTCTTTGCCTTTTTCTGATGATCTTTTTCGAGGCCTGCCGTCCACGATATCATCTGAAAGATTCATCTTGATGGTAGAATCATTTTCCTGAAGCTGTTCACAATTGATAACTACCTAGACCTCTTGGCATTGTCCCAATATTGCTCCTTTGGAAAGTTTAATCGGCGATTTGAACTCATTAAGTACTCTTACCGGTACACGTCCATCTTGTTTTGTCATGGCCAGGGTTTTTTCTACTAATGTCTTCGTCCTTGATTTGTTTGCTGCCTTGATTTGTTGTTGGCTCTCCTTCACAAGCACTCGCTTACTAACGTATTTGTTTTCTTAACCAAAATTTAATGGCACATCCATGTTCTGGTAATTCATAATCCTGTTTTGCATGTCGATCTTGATGCCTTGCTCGGTTAAGAAGTCCACACCGACTAAGATTTCGTCAACAATATCAGCTACTATAAAACTGTGTAGAACGGCCACGTTCCCAATTGCGATTTCACATGTTACTTCCCCTAGGACATGGGTGTCCTCACCAGTGGTCGTACGTAACTTTGCTCCATGCAATGGTCTCACCTTCTTGTTGACTAAATCAGATCGAATTATGGAATGCGATGCGCCTGTATCCACAGTTAGTAAGTGCTCTTTTCCATCCACATATGCAACAACAGTAACATTACTAGCTTTCCTGTCGATCTGTGAGACAGAGATTATGGGGCATTCAGTGGCGGGAGCCAGTCCACGCCCCTTTCGGCTGGCTCGATTTAGTTTAACGACTGATTTGGTTGGGAGGTTTGCTCATCTTCTTCAGCTTTGCGTTTTCGTCCACTAGAATTTCTGGGGTTACTGCAGCCAGTGCCGCAATGACGTGCTATGTGACCTGGTTTTCCGCACTTAAAGCATTTAATGGCACCATCACTTTTTTTCTGTACTCCGTTCAACGCTTCCAAAATTTTGTCTACCCAAGCCGGAGTTTCCACTTCTACGCGATAAGCCTTGTATGCAGGTTAACTCAAAAGCTAGGCTGTTTTCTGCGTCAGAGCATGCGATACCGTTTCAGCGAATGTCCTTTTGGGGTTTGCATATGTGGCCCGCTTCGTCTCCACTTCGCGTATTCCATTTATGAAACACTGGATTTTTACCCTCTCCGTATACTCTACAGGTGCGTCTGCATTTGTTAGATGGGCCAACCTCTCGATATCCGATGCAAATTCCTGCAAAGTCTCATTAGGCCATAAAAGTTTTCTGTTCTTCCAGCTGAGATGCCATTCGAGATGTAATACGCGTCTCTTGTCCTTCCATTTTAGTCGACATCTGAGTTAATACAGCCAATATCATGTTTGTGTCCACGGTTGCTACTGGATTCGGAGACTCCTTTTTTCCCTCCATTTTTGTCGATGCCTCCTCCACAAGATGAAAAACATGATCATCAACGTTGAATCCTTCTGCTTCCATAGCCTCTCGCAATCGTGACTGTAACTCTGATTTATTGCCTGTAGTGTTTAGTCCGCGTTGTTCCAACTCATTTTTGAGTTACTGAATCTTTAATTCATTCAGCTTCGCCATGTCCTTGTTATGCTTAAATTCACTGGTATTTATTCAACAATACCGCTTCTGACACCAATTGTGACGAATTCGATGATTCCTTGATTATCAATCCTGGGTTCGATCACTATGAAGTCAAATAAACACACGCACAGATACAGGGTGGCTGATGAGTTTTGCTACATTAAGAAACTCAAATAATTTTTTTTCAGTGTATGGAATTCATTTTTCTTTTATTCATGTTAAAGCTCATTAAATTTTATTAAATCTAGCTTAATTAGTTTTAAAAATAATGGAATTTAAATGCCCCCCCTGCTCGTCGATGCATGTGCGGCATCTTACCAAAAAGTTGTTCATTACTGCTTGGAGAGTTGAGACAGGAATAGCCGCAATTGTTTCTCGAATGGATTGCCTTAGTTCATTCAAATTTGTTGGTTTTGCTTTGAAGAATTCCTGTTTGCAATAACCCCACAAGAAAAAGTCAGGTGCAGTAAGGTCAGGCGACCTGGGTGGCCAACGGAATGTGGAGTTTCTGGATATAAGCTTCTTGGGAAATTTTCGTCGCAATTCTGTCATAACAGGTTGGGCTATATGAGGAGCTGCACCATCTTGCTGAAACCACACAGAGTTGAAAGAAATTCTCATTCGGCGTAATTCTGGATAGAAAAACTCTCTCAACATGCTCAAGTAACGGTCTCCAGTAACCGTAACGGGCGATTCGCCAGATTATTTGAAAAATAACAATAAATATGTAAGAAAGGTGCATTCCGTAAACAATAGAAACAAAAATGAATTCACTCTACCTGCGTACAGAACAGAAGAAGATAAATGTAATTTATATTACCAAGGTTTAAAATTCTATGATCCCCCAAACAATGTTAAATCTTGTAAACGCATATTGTATCACTTTTGTAGCACCCTTTCAATTTAAGGGCTATATTGTCTCACTTTCAGAACACCTTATGCAGTGCATACGAACTATATACAATGCGATAGAGCGCCACATGTCACGCACAAACAGTTGCCGAAACTCATATTGGTACGCATCACTCTCATAAACCAGTGCAATGCCCTCCAGATGTTGTCTTCACACACGTAGACGGCCTGTGTTTTGCAGCCAACTGGCACTATCATTATGTTGGTATGATCTGAACGCCTCAGATCAATGAGCCCTACTAATTGGCAATCTGTAAACATTTTTATGTACTAGAGATCGCCCAGTGGTTGAAATTCAACCTCAAAACTTTATTTCATTTTTATTATTTGTTATACCCTTTATTCGCGTTTTTTCCATTCCTTTCTCTGCCGTACCTTTCCGCTAATATATTTTCATTTTCTTTGATTCCTTCTTTTACTCTCTACAGTCCCTATTTGAAAATTATTTTATTCTTTCCTTTCCCTTCCTTTCCTTTTCTTACCTTTGCTTTTCTTTCCATTAACTTCCTTTCCTTTACTTCTTTTTCCTTGCCTTTCCTTTTCTATCCTTTCCTTTCCTTTCCGTTAATTTCCTTCCCTTTTCTTTACTTTCCTTTTATTTTATTATCTTTTCTTTTCTTTCCTTTTCCTTACTTTCCTTTCCCTTCCTGTCCTTTCTTTTTCTTTCCTCTTCTTACCTTCCCTTTCCTTTCCTTTCCTTTCCTTTCCTTTCCATTCCCTTCCTTTGCTTTTCCTTCCCTTTCCTTTTCTTTCCTTTTCCTTCGTTTCCTTTCTTTTTCTTTCCTCTTCTTACCTTCCCTTTCCTTTCCATTCCCTTCTTTTGCTTTTCCTTCCCTTTCCTTTTCTTTTCTTTCTTTTCCTTTACTTTTCTTACCTTGCCTTTCCTTTTCTTCCCTTTCCTTTCCTGTCCTTCCCTTCACTTTCTTTTAATAAACTTTGTTTTATTCTATTTTATTTTATTTTATTTTACTTTATTTCAATTCACACAAACCCAACCAGAAATTCAACAAGTAGGGAAAGAGCTGTCTTCGACCGTGCCGAAGACTTTATACCTTTCATGAATACGCATTACGGTTTCAAGTGTCCGATACTTACTAACAATTAGTACAAACTCTGCAAAACTGTTAATTTAAAGAGACATAGCCCAAACTACATTTATCGGAACAATCGATTGTATGGGAGCTACATGTTATGTTGGTCCGATCTGGGCGATTTTCACTACACACATTACATATATAAAAAGTAACAAGCCCGCAAAATTTTACGTTCCTAGCTTTTTAATTGCAACAGTTATAGGCCAAAATCCGTTTATCGGAACAACCGATTGTATGAGAGCTATGCGTTGTATTGGTCCGATCTTGCAGAACCGATCACACGAGTAATAGAAAAACATGCATGACATGTCTACTCACACAACAGCGGATCTATAGTGCGAATACTTGTTTTTCATTGGCCCACTACCAACTCTTCTTACTCGCAGTGAAAGCCGATCAAACGAGTAATACAAAAGCATGCACGACATATCTATTCACATAACTACGGGTCTATAATGTCAATGCATATTTGGCATTTGTGTTGGTGTTATTTTTTTTTAACTAATTTTTCTATATTATAATTAAATTTATTTTAAGCTTTTTTGATTGACGGTACTGCAGTTTGGCCATACATCCATACATATCCAATTGTTAATACCTTAAATGTATAGTTTGGCCATAAAGTGGGACAATTTCAACTCAACTTGCGCATTTATATTATAGATATTGTCGCGATTATTCTCAAGCATGTGCCATCCCTAACTCAATAACACCCCCACCACTAGTTAAACACAACAGAGATAACGATGGCTACGCTTATGCATGCAAGCATGTACCAAGCAAGAGGAAGAGAGATCGCACGAGTGTTTGCGAATACGATGCAAATAGGAAATGCCAATAAAAAACACCGATCCTTCGAGAACATGAAGAGCGAATAACCAAGAAGGTTCTCGGTGCGTAGGCAAGCACCCTGTTGGACTATATAAGGCAGTGAACAATTTGATTTTCGTGGTTGGGAAAGAATATCTTCTTTTCAGATCTTTAGTATATCTGCAACCTTGTTGCCATAGTCTAACCAGTAGTTAAACTGAGCACCAATCAGTTGATTTTATTCCCCCAGGACGGGATTTTGGTTGCAGATAACGCTTTTCGGGCATTTCACGGTATTGTTAATTATAGTTTGGCGCTTGTACATAAATTTAGTAATAAACTTTACAATATCGCGAAACAAACGAATTGTGGCAAATTTTGTTGAAACTAGGTATAAACACGGTTTACCTGTTTTTCCTAGGTATTTTATCGTATTGCGATTTGTCGAAACTTTTGAAACAAGATTTAATTGCAAATCCATGCGCTAGTAGTTCAAGTATTTATTAAAGGAATTAAAGGTATTCCTGAATCGCTTTAAGTCTTTCGCTTGTATACTTGTTTCTGTCTAATATGTACTCACGAACTTACAGCTCAACCATATATCGTCGGTGACACTGCAAAACCGCGTGAAGCACAAATGCAAAACCGAGTAAGTTGCATTTGTGTCAAAAACTGTTATAGGCCCTGCCATCAAGATCTATTCATTTATTCTCAAGAAAACTACATGTTAAAAGAATCTATGTGTACAAAATAAGCAAGTTTTGCATTTATGCGTTACGCGGTTTTGCAGTGTCACCGACGATATGCTGGCGCCTACACGCAAATATATGAAAACCTCAAATTAAAGTTTGTGAGTGGCAAAACAAAAATTTCGGACTTTAGGTTAGCTTTTAACGCATAGATTTCAATTTCGGTTGCTTTCATACCAGTCATATGAACATAACAAATTTTTTACAGAAAATCCAAGCCTTTTTTATATGGTTGAAAATGTGGCTTGATTTTGCAAATGGTTAAGGTACTTTTGCCTTATTATTACCTTGGGCCTTCTAAGTACCAATTTAATCTTACAATATTATTAAATAAATAATATAACGATATAAAACTGTATACTAATTCTCTTCTTCTTTTGTTTTGGAAAATGGATCGGGGTATTCGTTTAATTTCTTATACTAGAGTTCGCCCAGTGGTTGAAATTCAACCAATAAACTTTATTTTATTTTATTTTTTTTGCTGTAGGTTTGTTTTATCCGCCTTTTTTTCTTCCTTTCTATGTCGTTCCTTTCCCCTAACATATTTTCATTTTCCTTGATTTCTTTTTTTACTCTCTTATTTTATTTTTTACTTTCCTCAAACTTCTTTTCCTTTCCCTTCCTTTCCTTTTATTTTCTTTCTTTCCCCTTCGTTTTCTTACCTTTCCTTTAATTCCCTTCCCTTCTTTTCATTTCCTTACCATTCCTTTCTTTCCTTTAATTTTCCTTCCTTTCCTATCCTTTCCATTCCCTTCCCTTTCCTTCCTTTCCCTTCCCTTTCCTTTTTCTTTCCTTTCTTTCCTTTAATTTTCCTTCCTTTCAATTCTTTTCCTTTCCTCTATTTTCCTTTAATTTTCTTCGGTGTTTAATACTCTTTATGAGTAATCATTTATTTTATTTTTGTAAACCCTGTTTGTAGGTATCAGCAATGAATTTTACATATTTGCTCATATTTTACATTGCTTGTTTAATGTATCCAACAAAGCAACTTTTCGTGCTCTCAGGAGAGCAGCTGACACTGGGCATCGTAGCCAGTAATCAATACAATAACAACAACTAAAGCAAAAATGCATAACACAACAGAGTATCTATAGTGCGAATACTTATTTTTCATTGGTCCACTACCAACTCTTCGCACTCACAATGAGAGCCGACCACACGAATAACACAAAAACATGCATGGCAAGTCTACTCACACTACTACGGCTCTTAATTTTTTCCTACAAAGCAACTCCTCGGCCATGCTCACGATTCAGCATAGTACACAAAAAGCAAGTACACACACACACAGCGTGTATATAGTGTGAATAAGTAAATGTGTAGTCGTGTAACTTTTATGTTAAATTTTTTATATTAAAATGATTTTTTAAATTTTTTTTATTTACGGATAAAAGTACACCTCAAAATTTCCTATATATACATATATAATTTGTATACCTTAGAATTATAGTTTAGTAGAAAACGGTTCTACATTGCATTCATCTTGTCTATTTATATATAAGATGCCTCGTAAAGCTTGTATACAATGTAAACCTAGTTAATTTGTATGAAATGTGGCATATAAGCATAAAAACGAATACCATGAATAAGAATTAAAAAGTCACCTGACTGTCTTCACCTACCAGGAATGTTTCTATTGAAAACTGCTTTTCACTGTTGTAGCTCAGAGCATTTGTACGAAATGTTAATATTTTAGGTTTTATATATATTTTTGACACTTGTCATAGTACAGTAAATACATTATTTTATATTGACTCATAAAATATGAGTTCCATTTCTTTGTTAAATTACTCCTTAAGTTTTTTTTTGGTGCTTAAGCGCAACTATGTGTGCAAGAAATTTCATAGTAAAATGATTTTCAGCTCTGTAAATTTCACCTCCAGGACGGGACTTCACCACAGTTTTCCTACTATATCACTATGCTTGTTGCGATGAATTTCATTTCAGGTGAAGCGTACTATGTTTTATATGTATTTCTTACTCCTCTGACACCGCGAAATATACAAACATCTCACCCAATACTCGCTGACTCTGAAAGCGATATAGGAGCCAAATATTGGCTCATCCTTGAGTTAGGAGGATTCGAACCGACGCGTCCCACATCAGAGTCGTTTTTTTCTTTCAATTAAGTTTTAAATCTAAACCTTAAGAAATTAAAAGTTGGTGTAGGAAATCGAATAGTTTGGAATTTACTACAAAAAAGTTTAAAAAATTGCAGAAACCAATGAATGGTTTAACCTTCTGAAACTGACGGCGTAGTCTGACAAACACCACAAATCAAAATTTGAAGGTACCTTTGGAAATAATTAATATTTTTTTAAATAATACTTGTTGAAAAATAGCTTTAAAATTTTAACAACATGCTAGGTTAACAAATATTTATAGTTTCCGAACTATAACCAAGAAAACTGTAATCAGAATATTTAGTAAATAAAATCATGTTAAAAATGAAGTCTGATAGATCTGACGCCAGGCATATTGTTAAAACTTGATCACGTCAGCTGCAGAGGTTTAAAATGTAGGCTCAAATTATAAGCCGTGCACTTGAGAAGGTACGCTTTCTTTCCGTTCTGTAAGACTCTTATATCACCCGTCCCATACTTATGGTCAATTCTACAGGATTGTAACGTTACCAGGGCTCTTCAAATGCTCGTAACTCCAGAAAATTTGAGAACTTTAAAAATCAAGTACCTACTTTTTCTATATGTGAAATTTATTCACTAGTGGAGGTGAGACACCACTCCGAAGCACTCCTTGCTTACTCTGTCTTGACTGGGATGAGTCTGCTCCCTCACTTCACGCGCTTTCTAAGTTGATTTTGTGGTTGTTGCTGATTTCGACAAAACATTCCACTGAAGTTTAGAGAAGTGTTACCGACAAGACGTTGCTAGCTTCAATCGTCACGGCAACAATTTGTTTGTCTCCGTTGAATCTTCGGGTCGCCTCATCTTGATTAATTAAAAGAAAACAGATAATAACAGGTCCAATTCATCAAATCCGTAGATCAGCCCCAAAAATTCGCCAATGACTTCCAGCGCAGCACTTTATGGTCTGGTAAAGGGACCTGCGCTGAAGAAACCCCAATTTGATAGGCGCATTTATTCTTCAAAGCCTTAAATGTCTTTTCGATACCGAATAGACTAGTTCAAGATACTTCTACTTCTTCAAGTTGAACTATGTTCGCTCTAGGAACGCATACTGAGCGAAAAGGCTGTCACAGCGAAATTGAGAGTACTTCACAGGTATATAGAAAAGTGAAAAATATTTAGAAGTCATGTATGTTGTAGTATACTAAACGACGTACGGTGGCAGCTGTCCACCGAACTAATCTAACTTGCATGCTACGTTTCTCAACAAGTGATTGACGACTTTTCAGATAATAACCGGTCCGTCTTATAACTCTCAAGAAAACATGAGTACCTTCGAAATCTAGCAGAAGCCTGTAATGGTTAAGAATTTCTTTCCACGACTGATGAATTGCATGATGTCTAGTCTGACTTCTTAAATATACCCTATTTTCCCGCATATTTGAAAATCAAACAGTCAATGTAATATTTTCATGGTAGAGTAATTCGAATTGCAAAAATTATTTTCGTGTTAAAATCATATATATTCATATCGGACCACTTCCCTTCTCCATTCTCAAAGCCACTAATTATCTGTCATTTATAAAGCAATTTGCCCTAATTTATTTTCAATGAAATTGTTTAACCATCGATTTTAATTGTTTCTATTAAATTTAATTTTCTCACACATTCGTAATATTATATACTCGTAGGTTATAATTCACTTGAATAAATCGCCGGCACCCAAAAGCATACAAAATGACGAACGAATATGTGTCAGGGGCGCCTAATAATACGCTATAAAATCTGATCCATGACCATTTGGGCCATACTCGCATGCATACCAACATATTTTGGTACTAGGACACACTAAACTACATAAAATACTTTGATAAAACCCAGTAGAACCAGGGATCATCATTGTACTAATCCCGGAGTACTCCCTTGCGAGCATAAGAGTACTCCCTATTAGGGATTGTGTATTACCATATAATTTTGTATACTCCCTTTTAGCATTGCATCGCGAGTAACAGAAAACCACCCTTTCACCTCCCAAAAAAACAATAATGGAGTATCTGTTATTACTTTTTTATGAATTGCAATCTAGTAATGGCGGAGTCTCGGGGAATTTTAGAAAACCTCCCACGAGAATAATGAGGAAGATATTTCCCTTTTTTCCTAAAAGACCAATGAAAGATCTTTGGAGAATCATGCCTTAAGCCTTCTATAGGAGCAATTAAAGGAAAGGAAGCTGTTAGCGTGCAACAAGTCGGTACACCCTAGAGTACCTAAAGATACTTATTTCTTTTACTTAAAAATGCAACCTTGGGGCTGTATGTCCCGTAACTGCCCAATTGAGCCGATCTAATGTCAAGCAATTGCACTAGCGCTCTTTCTTTTCCTTTTCGTTCCAATATAATAATCTTACACTTTATAGTTGTACACATCTACCATTTGAAAATAAATGAATTTACCATAGTAATACAGCTGAAAATACGTGTTTAAATTTGCCACCCGCCAACAGAAGCAACGGAATTGAACTCAAACATAAATATATATACAAATATGTGAGGTATCAGCAAATAAGAGATTAATTATGGAAAAGCAATCTTTATTTAAATTGTGTTGATTTCTCATATTTGTACGATTGCAGCTTTTTTTTCTTTTTTCAAAATTTTTTTCCATTTGTTGAAATTTGTATTTCTTTTGTTGGCAGAGAAATTCGGCTTACTCAAAAAGGTGTTAGCTAGGAGTAGAAGTTGAAGAAATCTCTACTTTCGCTCCAAAAATATATAGCAGGGAGTAATCTTTTATTAATAACTTGAAGAGGTCTTCCCTATTGCTCCAAGATGAGTAAAATCGAAGCACAGAGTGCAGAAATCTTTGTTATTGATACTCGTTTTTTCATCGCTTGGGGATATCTCTCCTTGTCCTCCACAAAGAGTACCATAAGAGCAGTAAACGAAAAAAATATCTTCTATTGCTCCAAAAGGAAGTCAAAAAGAGTACTCTGTTATTAATCGCTTGGGGAGATCTCGATTCAAGTTCTACTGGGAACGAAAGCAACAAATTGTAGGCAGTCAACAGTAGCATTCAAGTACAAATATAGGCAATTAATTTCTACACCCACAATGACAACGGAACCTAATAATTCTTGTTGGCACAACATAACTTATTTCCTCCAAAGCACTCAATGCCATACAAAGCACTCAATTCATTGCTCTACATGAACATTTGTGTGGAAGTATTAGGGATAGCGATCCATGATACAAAGTGCTTTTTTAGCTAGCGAAAATCTCGAGATTTCTTCTTACAATCTCGGTTTTCTTCTTTTTACTAAAGACTGACCCCCATATTCATAATAAATAAAAAAGTTTTATAAAGCTCTTATAGTTCAAAATTTGTATGGAAATGGCATTTAAAAAAGCTTTATAAACCAATTAAATTTTGTATGAATATGGGGGTAAATATATGTGATTTATTTAATAATAGGGTCTCAATTTTTTGACTAATGTGCAATATACTCGTATTTCCATATTTTAATTTTCCACCATTTTCTTCGTTGATTTTAGGCAATCTGGGCTTACTTAGTAACCAACAAGTACTGTAAGGTTACCGCACTAAATATCGAAATTTTTACTTTTGTTATACAATATCCGATTTTTTCAAATGTAACATCTTCTACAAAGATGGCTCTTCTCAAGGTAATTGTAAATTTATAGCCTGATTAATACATATCTCTTTTAAAAAAATTTTAAACACATATTTCACGATGATCCATTTCAAAAATCAGCATAAAACATAGCTTAACAATTTTAAACTTTTGTTAAAAAAATCAAAATTTATAAAAAATCTAATTTGGGTATCTATTTAATTTTACTTTGCTATTATTGACAAATCTTTCGCTTTAAACAAAAAATCGTATTACAAATCCCATTATTTGTTAAATATTTTAAGGTTATATTATTTCCTTTTTTTATATACGAGTATATAGTTACATAGTTTTTGTAAAATTTTAAATTTGTTGTCCTTTTTTTCAATCGAAACTTATTTCGGGATCCCCGGATTGTAGTATCCTTTTCCGAAAATGTCACGCTTTCAAAAATCTAAAATGTACTTGTCAATGTGTGCACAATAAAAAAGTATCAAACAACTTCATTAGCAATAGCAACAGCCTAGTATTAGTAAATTAATATATTTGTCCGTTTGTGTGTGACTGTGGTCTATCTAGTCTAAGCATTGACCAGCCTCTACAGTTCGGAGGAGAGAAAATACTTAATGGTTGGGGACGCGTATGTAATGTTACTGATATTTCCAGCCCAAATCAATCGACACTCTATGGCTGAACGTACTGCGAAATATGAGGCTGTTTACAAACCCATACAATGAATTTAGATACGAGGGGGGTGCCTGGAATTTTTAGATTGGAAGACATTGACCTTAGGTTAAGTTGGATTAGTTGGCAGCTGCGCCAGCTGAAAAGGGCAACTCACTCGGTTAGTTTTTCAGTCCATTGTTATGCCACATTATCTACATCGACACTTTCCCTTCCACTTTGTTTTTGCAAATCGCTTCGTTGTTGCAATTAATCCTACTGCTTTCGCTGATCTCTTGACGTCGCCCATAGGACATAAGGATCTCGAAACTTTGCCAAATAGATTTTGCGGGCTCAACGTTGCTTGTCTTATATGAAGCAAACCTATCCGGTGGTAGACTAAAGGTAGCAATCTAGCCCAACTTTAGAATTTAGCTTCGATTCATGCATTAACAAATTCACCAAAACACGTGCTTCAGATGAGTACCCCACTTCTCCCTAGATGATATATGCGTGGAATTGGCAATATGCAGCAATATGTCCTTTTTGGGATGAAGTTGGAGCTAGTTGCAGTGTAGTGAAAGTAGTGTGTAGTGGACCCCATCAAAATAATACTCCAAGAGTCCCCAAATTGTTGCCAATGTTCGCACGACAGCTGTGCAATTCAGGGTTCCCAACTCTATTCTCTACACTAAAATTGGCTATACTAAATTCATAAGAAAGGAAATCTCGTAATCCATAAGAAAGGAAATCTCGTAATCCGCTTTTACTGCCTTCCTTTCCGAAGCCGAGTGGCATTCTTCATCGTACAAATAGTTTTTCGGGTTCGCAAGAACCCTATAGTGTCCTCCACGGTCGTATGTAGGGAGTGAAATAAATGAGCCCAGTCCTCGGTTCGCATCTCATTCTCTTCAGTTCTTGGGCAACATGAGAGCTTCTTCTAAACTAAATTTGATCGTGTATCTCTTTCTATCTTACGGAGTAGTAAAGCACTTCCGTACAGAACGCATTTTAGTATTTCTCTCCGGGTAAATTTTTGAGAACTTTGACGTCATACTGCTATGAATGAGAGTTACCGTCAAGTCGCCCCTCGCATAAGCATTCTTACCGCACTCATATATGTATGTGGTTTTGTCTGATTACAAGGAAAACATAATGAAATTGTATACCTATGCCCTGAAAATATGAATATAGAGATGCCGGGTAGTAGGCGTGATTTCTTTTTTGAAGTGTTTTCTAAATTTTATTGAAAAGGGTTTAATTAACAAACCGAAAGAAAATATATCACAGAAACACTAAAAACAAAAGTAACCCTAAAGCTGTAATTCAAATACGTTATCAAAGATTTTTAGAAAAACATGTTTAGGAAAATGTTTAAGGAGAGCTGACTTTCACACTCATTTAAAGTTTCCAGTGCAGTTGTTGAGCGACATCCGGCATCCACTTGACTTCACTACCTTTCCATAAAGTAAGTTATGTAACAATGGTTCTTTTTTATTGGAATCGCTAGGTTTCGGGGAGGGGCACAACGCCTTCAGCCTCACAAACTGCGGCCCTGGTGAAGTGCATCGTGGTGAAAATTGGCTGACTGGCTCCTAATTATTTGAAAAACAAAAAACTAAATTGTCAGTTTGACGTTGTTGTTTGCCTGGTAGCATTGAATATTCACAAGCACCAGCTATGCTGGTCCAGCATATTTGGAATTGGTAAGTCCACTCGATACTTGTACTCGTATGTTGTAAAATTGTAAGACAGAGGCAGAACAAAAACCGGCAAAGGCACATACAACAAAGTCATAACAATTTAATTGCCAATGAAATGCACAAATCCGATACTGAAGTGAAATAGCCAATACAACAGTCAATAAGTAGAATGCATACCCACCCTGTCTATATTAAATCAGATTTCGTATACCAGAGTAGTTTCAAACTACTAGTTTGTGTATGTATTTTTTGTAATATCTCCCATATCCCTCTATTACTCTTTGGCTACTTATATTCTCTATTTACGACTGGATTTGTTGCACGAGATTCTGTGGCAAAGCAAATTACTAGTGACAGAAACTTAATTAGGTTTTTTCTTGTTTTATTCTGTCCATGTTTATTAATGGCGTGGAGTATGAGCGCCTTTGCTTTCGGTTTATTGGACAGTATTTATTGCCGAAATGTCAGTTGCTGCTACAAAGCCAAACGGCTGCACGAGTTTCATTAGTTTGAAATTGGTATCGATGAAGAATTGGTACAAATTTGTTGAGGGATGTTATGAACCAGCTTAATGGTTTTAAAGAAACCTAAAAAATTGGAAATAACTCAGCATGTGCTTATTTATGATTTATTTCTCTCCGGAGGCTTGCTATAAGACATGGGGTATAGTGTTCCATAATCCAGTTTCCCGTAAATACTAAAATTTATCTGAAAACGTCGCTTCTATCTGTTCTAGGGTCTCCTGCATGGTGTCTATTTCAGATTTAAACCCGAATTTGATGTACACTGACGACTTAAAGATGTTTAGGTCTTCCACGTCGAACGAAGAAAGAGCTTTATGTCAATCAGATCTTGATAATGTAGGTACTTGGTGCGAATCAAATTGTTTTCCACTGGATATAAAAATAAAAATAAAAATGCATGTGTTTTTCACGCAGAACTTCACAACCAGCTTTCTACGCAATCAGCAAACATTAGTAAAACCGATGCTAGAGTATCGCACTAGAAAACTAAGCCATCGGTCGGACACTACCGGTCATAAGAACATATTTCCAATAATATCTAGAAAGAAAGAGAATCCTACATTTTGCATCGAAGACTGTAATGACACCTTACCGAGATTATATGTTATTTCTTAATCGCCTACTTATATAGTAGCACTTGATAGCAGTGATTTAATATTCTGGGCTCCAAGTTCATCACAGTGTTTTTAATTGATGACAGTATGTACTTCGTCTTCTACTCATTCACCGCAAGGCTTACTATCCTTTCTCTCGCCATTTATTATTGACGATCACGGTTCGCTCTATAACTTAAGCATGTTTTGTAAATCGTCGTCGAATGCGAAGCAGAAAGGCGTGAGCGCGAAGAGCTTGAGCTATTATCCAGCAAGAACAACGCCCGAAAACTCTACCAAAAAATCCGGAAAATGACCTAGGGAGCACTTCTCTACCCTGCTAAATTGAAAAACCGAGTAACTGACCCCACAATCGAGGATGATGGAATTAGTGTTCCCACACCCGACATGAGTAGCAATATCGCGATGAAAAACCACAAAGGCGCAGGCGTTTACGGATTGCCGGCTGAGGTATTCAAGTACGGCGGCGCGGAGCAGGTATAGTGCATGCACCAGCTTCTATGCAGAATATGGTCGGAAAAATGCATGACTGGCGAATAGAATCTGTGTCCTCAAGAAAGGAGATCCTACAACCAATTATAGCGGGACCAGCCTCCTTTATATCGCATATAAAGTCAATATCAAGCGTATTGTGCAAAAGACTGAATTCTGGTAAATCTACCATCGACCAGATTTTCACTATGCGCCAAATCGTGGAAAACCCCTGTGAGAAAAGACATAATATACCTCACCCGGCCTATACGCCGCTGAATTTGGTTTCCCAGCAAAACTTGTACGGCTGTGCAAAATGACGGTGAGCAACACCAAGAGGTCAGTCAGAATTGGGAAGGACCTCTCCAAGCCGTTCGAAACTAAACGAGGTTTCAGAGAAGGTGACCCCCTATCGCGCGAT
Organism: Merzomyia westermanni; assembly: GCA_949987695.1. Classification (NCBI taxonomy): domain Eukaryota; kingdom Metazoa; phylum Arthropoda; class Insecta; order Diptera; family Tephritidae; genus Merzomyia; species Merzomyia westermanni. The sequence continues at coordinate 129,482,648 of OX465288.1, read as the reverse complement.
TTCTTCAATTTAATGCTAGATAAAACAAGACTAGCCGCAGAACTTCACTGCTCAGGAACCATATATTACAAGAATGTGCAATTGCTGGCGAATGCCGATGACATTGACATCATTGCCTCAACTAACCTCGCCGTAACTTCTGCCTGCTCCAAGTTGGAGAAAGAAGCGAAAAGAATGGGTTTGGAGGTGAAGGAGGGAAAAACGAAATACTTTCTGTCATCATGCAAAGAATAAGCGCTTTCGCGCCTTGGCACACACGCCACTGCTGGCAGTCATAAGTTTGAAACAGTAAAAGACTTATTTTACCTGGGAACCATGATAAACACCAATAATAATGTCAGCTTAGAAATTCATCGAAGAATTACCTTTGCAAATAAATGTTACTTTCGGCTGAGTAGGCAATTGAAAAGCAAAGTTCTCTCTCGACAAAAAAAAACTACGCTCTACAAGTCGCTCATAATACCCGTCCTGCTATATGCAGCATGGGCGATGAGTCGGCCCTTGGAGTGTTCGAGAGAAAGGCTCTTCAAAGGATTTAATGATGAGTTGTATGTGCTTTACGTACATCGACATAGTCCAACGAATTAAAACCCAGAGTCTATGTTGGCTTAACCATGTAATGCGAATGGAAGAAGATGCTCCGGCATGGAAGGTATTCTTGTCGGAACCCACTCTTGAGCTGATCTCTAAAGAGAGTGATCCGGGATCTATACCTTTCGTCTACAGTAGGCTTCAATTGATCCGAACTATTCCGTTATAGGTATAGTTGGGGCAACTAGATTTTAATTTCTGTAGCCTACTTTTAGGTGCTGAAACTGACTTTGATATTCTTACTTATTTATTTGAAATAAATGTATATAGTCCATGTCCTGTTGATTGAAACAATCGATGTTGTGGCGTTTTGTGACCCCAAATTTACTGATTTTCTCTTTCAACATTACATATGTAATGTGTGCCAAATTTGCAAAAAAGTTTACGTTTCTACCTGTTCCATTACAGGAGTTAAACTACACACCAAACTTTAGCTAGTTATCTATAAAATTGACGGACTGGTTTTTATTCAAAGAAACTGATGGGGGGCGTGTCCATTGCCTCTTCTCATACCTGCAAACATCGGACCAAAGTTATACCATTTTATCAAAGTTTTATCTAACGCACAAAAATATTTTTTTATATATTCAAAATCATTCCACTTTCTAATATTTTTAGTTCGTTTTTGAATAATTTATATACCTGAATACATCATCCACTCATACGCTTGAGTAATAACGCAATTTATTGCCAGGCACTGATAACAACGAAGCTAACAACCCTGCAGCAAAAGGAATTTAACAATGCCGAGGCAGCGTAAAAATAAACCATTCATGCGCCTAGCCACCTGCCAGCAAACAAAGGTAATGATCTCCCAAGTGATTAGAGGAGTCAGTACTGATTACGGCAAAGTATTTCAGTGGTAGCTTGAGGCTATTCTGAGAAATCAAATCAAAAGCTTTAAGCAGCCAGAAATTGTTGCAAATACGTAAACAAAAGCAGCTAAGAGCAACAAAAACCAACACCGCTAAGTGTCTTGAGTCAGGCATGTGGGAATAGTTGGCGGCTAAAAGTAACTTCACTAAAAGTGAAATCAAATTGATATAAACTTTTTTATTTACTTCTCCTTTAGTTAGCTTTGTTGGTTCTTCAACTTGACATGCTATGTTGGGAATAAAATGAGAACAGGAAACCGTAAAGGAAATTAGTAGTAACTACGTTAATATTTGCTAGAAAAGATTTATATAATTTTTGCTTAGACAAATAGTAATCCATTTCCGCCCTCCAATAATAAAACTGATACTGTGTTCTTAACAAATCGCAATCTCTTGATAAATAATCAAGAATTATGCAACAAGAGTAATTATATTTTTAAAGCAGAGTTCAAAACACTTGATAACTTTTTGTTTTTTTTGATTATTTATCACGATCATAAATTTGTCAGGAACACAGAATTGGGGCTTAAATGTGAATTTCGTTTATTCAGCCGTAATAATAGTCATCGACGGATTCGACCCTATCGGCGAGCTTCCGCACATAATTAGTTTACTCTCAGCCATATAAACAAGGAAATCTATATAAAATAGGATCCATGTGTTGCTTTTCCTAGAAGTTATCGTGTAAACGAAGGGAATGATGATGCTCTTAATTTATTATCTGGAAGTCCATATCTTGCTCAATACATTCGGGCCATTACAACTCATCTCTATGCGACAATTGATTTGTTTCTTTAGATAAAATTCGATTTTGAAAGAAAATAGTCGATTGTTGTTCATATGTCGGTTTTTTGTATTAAAGTGAAAGCGGCCGCCGTGGTGCGGCGATAGTGTTCCTGGCCTACCACACCGGAGGTCCAAGGTCCGATCCCTGGTACAGGTAACGTCAAAAGTGGTTTGAAAAGGTTTTTTTAAAAACGGGGTCCCCTCGCGATTGGTTTGGCGAACTCTCCGAGTGCATTTCTGCCATGACAGGCTTCTCAGCAAAAATTAATCTGCCTTGCAGATGCCGTTCGGAATTGGCAAAACACTGTAGGTCCCGCCAATTTGTAGAAAAAAATTAGAAGCAGCACATCACAAATTGGTAGTGAAGTTCGGCCTTAATCTCCTCAGGAGGTATATATATCGCGCCAATTATTTGTTTATTTTTTATATGAAAGTGAAAATTATTCAAGATAATAAGAGTAAATAAGCAAAGGAATAATTTTCAGGATTTTTAAAGGCCATTTTCACTTAACTTCTATCAGACAATTAACTCTCGATTTTAAACTTCCATGTAGGTGTGTAAGTTTGTAGGCCGACGTTTGACGTTGAATCAACATCTCGTGCAACTGAAATTGATTCCAAAGTTGACTAATATAAACAGCTCTTTAACTACAGTTTAACCACCCAATATTGGTGAGTTAAACTCTAGTTAAAAACCATTAGGTTGTCTATAGTTTCAATTGGGCAGTAAATACTCGTAAATAGAAACATACACTTACATACAATGAATTTATATATATAATAATACCTGGAATTCGATGTACATATTTACGCTTATAAAATAAACATATATATATATATATACCTTATTTTTTGGTACCTATTTATATACTTACCTGAATTTTTGGTATTTGTCATAGAAGAACCTTATACATATACGAAAGCAAGCGAAAGTTTGCTTGCATTAACCCCTGCGGGTTAGGGGTTTAGAATATGCCCGAGGTAGGTCGTAAGAGGCGACTAATATGCACAAAGGTAATGACGTGCAATTCGATGGTTTATCTACGGATATGATGCCTCTCACCTCTCAATACCCATCTTATCCTTCCTTACGGAAGGAGGGGTGACATGACCTAGAAGGTTTCACTGGTCATAAATCGCTACCACGACAGTCGGGCAAAAGCGGTGGCAATCTTTAAGGGAGTTGAGTAGGGGCTGAACAGCCAACAGCATAGGTATACAGTAGGACGTGTTTAACGCCTACTACGTAGCAACTGGCAGTGACCACTTCGGTTGTTTAATCAGATAGAAAGTTGAGACGTGTAAACCGCTCAACTAAGTAAAGGGTAGTTAACACTCCCGATACTACAGGGAATTAGAGACCGAGCGAGGGCTAGTTAATTTAAGTTAAGAGATTGTTAGAAATAAAAATACAAAATCATATATGTGGGTCCAAATAAAACACATTAAGTTCTTTTGAACAATTCTCTCTCTATGGCGCGATATACAACAGGTATATCATCATAAACCTCCTAAGAGATTTTTTGCGCCAAGCTTCTCTTCCAATTTGTGGTGTGCCGATTTGAATTTTTCCCTACAAATTGGTGGGACCTACAGTTTTAACAATTAAAAATAGTTTATTTAAATGATTTAAATTAGGGGTATTTAAAAGATATGCGTAGTCGTTGAAAGTCAATCGGTCCTTTTGGTATTCGGTGAAGTCAGCGTCGTGTCCCTTTCGTCCAGTTTATGTATCTCACGTCAGTAGGGTTGTATTTTAAGGTAGTTGTAACTAAAAGGTGAGTCCACTTCTAGTTGTCCGTGTGCGTTCCTCCTTCATTCCTACATATATAATCAAACTAGCATTTTTACTTTGTAAAGGAGCCCATCGTCTGAGTTATACCCCTGGCTATAGACCGGAGGACCGGAGTTCGTTGCAAGATAGGCTGATCTGAAAGATCGAGTGGTGAAACAAATCGTTTCTGCAGCAGTCAGGTTATTGCTTCAGCCGTAGCGCACCAACAACATTCTGACTTTGGTTTTTATTGTTATCAACTTTGGCCTAATAGTACTGTCTTGTTGGACAGTTAAAGCCTTATTCAATTTATTGCTTGGAGTGCAAACGTAAAATGTGTTAGTTAAGATTACTTTATATGCTTACTTATTAATTATTTAAACGACAGACAAGTCAACATGCAGAGCGATTATACACGCAACCCACTTAGGCCCGGTTTTTCAGTCCATGGTTAAGCTCAGTTTAAACTAAGTTTGCTTAAACTCGGCATAAATTTAAACTCCAGTTAAACTGCAGAGCGGTTTTTCAGTGTGAGTTTAAGGCCGCTTTTAATATTTGCTTTTTATACGGCAACATTGGTTTTTTCTTTATCTAGATACGGCAACAGATAATATTTGTATACATATTCAACGCCATTGCTTCTCCTCAGTATTGTAATAGTTAGCATTTCGCCAATTTCTGCATCACTATAATCACTTTCGTCAGATGATATATCCAGTATTTAATTAAATATAAAAATATCGTCCTTTCTTAATTGCGTTCAGCTTATTGTTTCACAACCAAAACCATCAAATATGCAAAACAGCTGACAGATTAACTAGAGTTTAACCCTGCCAAATTGGCCGCTTAAACTACGTTTAAACTTCGTTTAAAGTTGACTGAAAAACTGCGCAACAAGTTTAAGCTTAGTTTAGCTGACAAATTGAGTTAAACTTGTACTGAAAAACCGGGCCTTAAACATATAAATAATTCACAGTAAATACTTTTGCAAGGAAATCGTTCGTCATCTTTATGACTTGTGTAAATTTTGTATGTGAGAAGATAAATGTAGTAATATGACAAATATTTGCATGCATGTACCTATGAAAGTATCAGTGATGGGCGTTATACCAAAATTTATTAATTTAATGCCGAAAAATAAGTATAACTTTAAAAATTCGAGTTGAAGCAACAATAGCAAATAACCCCTTTTAGACAGATATACGCTAGCGACTTTTCCACTCTAGGTGTTGGGTAACTTTTCTCCAAATATTTAATTGTTATGCTTTCTTTTGCATTTCAGCTTAATCAAGCATTTCCGATATACCCTCCAAATTTAGACTTAGTAGCCAAAAACGAACTAACTATAGATTTCAGCATATACTGCCCTCTCAATTTATTAATGTTGACTCAGCGACCAACTTGTTAAATTGTTGGAATTTTTTTATTTTAATTTTTTTATTTAATTTATTTGCAGAAATTTCGAAGAATCACTAGTTACAATAGATAAGGAACACAGAACAATTTAGATTTGGTATTCTTGACTAGCGCTTAAACTTGAAATATGTCTAGAATTTTACTCGTTAGACGAATAAATCAACAACAGTTTTCTTCAGGAGCAATTGGGGTTCAGTATATATAATTTCTATATTATTTATGAGTGATTTTGGGAACCACGTCTTGATTGGACTCTGTACCATTATAATGTTGGAGCAATTTCGGGATCATTTCAAAATGCCAACCACACCTACCGTCCAATGAATGGCTTTGCGTAGAAGTAATGATCTTCACACGACTTCTACACTAGCAAAAACAGCTTACTCTCGCAACAAGTTTGGTGGGTATGTGATCTGTTGTAGTAGGCTGTTGAAGTTGTTGGTGAGCTTGAGGTCAGAAAAATTAGAATATCGGATCACCGCAGCGTATTCCAAGCGGTGCTCGCTAAGCTCGAGGGTGTCAGGAAGCGCCTATCTTCGTTAGCGGTTGCTGCCACAAGTGAGTACTTGTGAACCAGACGTGACTGGGTATATGATTTTTGGCATTGCACTGACCACTTTTAGTCTACTTCTGAACAGGTGGGGCTCAACTTAGCTAAGCAAGCACTGGACCAACACTACCTCACGCCAAGGATTGAGATCTTTCTGGTTGATTGTGGATGCCTAGCGAAAGGCGAAAATACTAGGATTCACAAAGCCCATCGCTCCACGATGATTTGATCATTGAAACGGAGCTGCTCGATGAGAGTTATGCGTTAGAGGTGAGTATTGTAGATAATGCAAGCTGTGTGAGCTGCATCGGGGATGAAGCGGCCGAATCATCAAGCCACTTCATGATCAGCTGCGCAGCCATTTCAAGGATAGGGGAAAATGTCCGATTATCTGGAAGAAATATCCAGGCTGTAGCTTTATCCGACTCTGCAAAACTTCGCCAAAAACTTGCCCTCATCCTCCCTACTAGTTCTGCTTATAATTTGTGCTCCTCCTACTTTTTCTTCTACATATATTCTTCCTATTTTTTCCTCTTACAATTTCTCTTCCTACTCTTCGTGTTCTTTTCCCCATGTTATTACTATTCTTTTCCCCATGTTATTACTATTCCTCGTCAAGTCCTTTCCTCTTCATCTTCGTCTTGCAAATCTTTCTTCGACTTCGTCTCCAATTTCATCTAAGCTTAAGAACCCTACCTGATTTTTGGCACCTCTGAACAAATTGGTTAGCGGCGGGGATAGAAAAATTTAGGGGTTTGCTCAGTATTAAATTAAACAATTCTACTAATGACTTCGGACAAGCAAAAGTAGTAATCTAAAAAGTTCACGAATAAGTAATTCATTATGTTCAGATGGCAATGCTACCCAACCCATTTTGAGACTAAAGTTAAAACAACCTACCGAGGGAACATTTAAAGGTAGTGCCATGGGGTCGCTACTCAGATAGTAGAAAGTTTAGTGAGGTTAAAGACCAACACTGGCTTAAAGTTTTTAAGCTCCGGTCTCTTAAAAAAATTTAGTAAAATGTATTTCTATTTATATAATCGGAAAATATTTAATTGAAATTAGCCAAACTCTGATGTGAAATAGACATTTCGGTATGCCCATTTGCATATAAATTTAAGAATTTGTATTTAGCGTATACGCACTTACATATGTATGTATTTATATTTATTTTGATAATCATAAAGTAATACACACATAGATGCAGTTTCGATCATTAAAATAGCAGCATAGTCATGTCGGTTTTAAACTACCGATTAACTCAATTTTTGGCAGTTTAATGATTTCTGCAAAATTTCTATCGTGCATTTCTTTTGGTTTCTGGGATATCGCCTTTCCAAATATATTAGGCAAAGTCCACTCCTTTTCGAGATTTAGATGCATTTAAATAGACTGAGTCCAAAAACGGGCGGTCCTAAGCAAATTTTCAAAACATAATATTTTGTCGCACTTCTTCTTACAACGACACTTTGGAAGTAAAATAGAATTAACATGCAATTATTTTTCGCGTAGATATTGTCTATTATGCTCGCCTATGATCCTTTGAAAAATATTTTATCGTTTGCCGATTTGGAATTTTTTTCTTTCTAACAATATTTGTGAAGGTAGTGTTGCCGGCCTACCACACCGAAGGTCCATGGTTCGAGCCCTGGTACAGGTAACATCAAAAGTGATTTGAAAAAAAAAAAAAAAGTTTTTCAAAACGGGGTCGCCCCTCGGCAGTGGTTTGGCAAACTCTCCGAGTGTATTTCTGCCATGAGAGGCTTCTCAGCAAAAATTCGTCTCCTTTGTAGATGCCGTTCGGAGTCGGCAAAAAACTGTAGGTCCCACCAATTTGTAGGGAAAATTCAAATCGGCACACCACAAATTGGAAGAGAAGCTTGGCGCAAAAATCTCTTAGGAGGTTTATGATGATATACCTGTTGTATATCGCGCCATAGAGAGAGAACAATATTTGTAATAAGGGTAATCTGGATTGTATGTTTTGATATCTTCAACTGTTTGAGATTTAGAACCAATAATATTCTTATTTCCTCCTCAGCATATCGCGTCAAATTATTGCCGTTATTAGCTTGTATAGCTAAGCTTAAACAACTATTTAGTATTTAGTAATAACTAGCAGACCCGGCAGACGTTGTCCTGCCTAAAATTTTAGTTGCCCACATTTAACGAATTGTACTCTCTTCCCTCCCCACTTGGCGCTTTCTCGTAATTTATTCTATTATTTTATTATTTATTCTATATCTTAATTTTTCTTTCTACTTTTGCTTTGCAACCCCCTCCATACTATAGTATTTTACCCTTTTCATTTTCCTTTAACACCTCATCTAATTCTCAAATTTTCTATTTCTATTCCCCTTCTTCTCCCATTTTCTCTGAAGGTACTGATATGTACATAGTTTCGAAGATATAGCGGTTACAATTTTTTTTTGGTCTTGGTACCGTTTACTTTTTCCAAGGTTTTTTTTGATATATAGAACACATATCTATGTATACAATATTATCAACTTGAACCTAATTAATTCCTAGCTATAGCGGATTGCAGCTTTATAGTGTCGTGTGCAACGAACTCCTGAACCTAACGTGATAGTTTCAGAGACATCGACAATAAACATTAATGGACATTAATAAGCACAAAGAAAACGCAAAATATATAGGCGTGGCACCGCCCACTTTTCAAAAATTATGTAAATCTTGTCTAAAGGATACATACATATATCCAAATGTCATTAATTTAGATCAAATGCATTTAGAGTTATGACTTATTAAATTTTTATATAGTCTGGGGGCGTACACCGCCCACTTTTCCAAAACTATATATGGCCTGTGCTGTAACCAGTGAAGCCAAGAATATACGGTGAATTTCATGAAGATCGATTGAGTACTTTGGACGCCTATAAAGGGCACACAGACACACATTCATTTTTATTTATAAGATGCAACTATTTTTGATCTATGTTTCACGGGACGCTTACCGCACTTCGGTGAGATTAATTGTCTCATGAGTAGATACTCATATGAGTGGACAAATTCTAAAGTTGTGACTTTTAATAACTTCGAACTAAACTCCGGTATTCAATGCTCGGTTCCACCCGAAGTTAGCCAACCTTACTGATCTAGTATATATTTCTTCAACATGGACACAACTTTATCTGCTCCATAAAATAGTGGCGGATAAAATCAGTACTTCCAAGTTTTATGATGTAGTTTTCTCTACATTTTGCAAACTGCTTTACCAACATTCAGCAATCTGTTTTATCGTCCCTTAATAATAAGCGGAATGTCACAGAGGAAATCGATGTATACGCGTTGCTCTACTTCATGAACAAATATCTTTTTGTCTGGCATTTGAGGAGTAGTGCTAACAAACAGTTTTATGGATTATGCGCATTGGCCGATGACCGTTTTTTTAGTCGCAGACGCAGATGTATATGCGTGTAAAAAACACAGGGCTGATATATAGAGTAACCCTTAGGAAAAATCACCGGGAATGTGGTTAAAATGGTTGCCTGCTGTAGTATTGCTAGTATCTCATCTGTGTCTAAATGGTATTAGTGGGATCTTGCAGGAAAGTGAGTGGATGAACGAATAAACAGAACAGAATGACATGAAGATGAAAGTCCACAGTTTAGTCGAAATACCAATCCGTGTTGTTAAAAAGTACAACTCGAAGCTAAACAGCGAACTTAGAGTCCAGTAGGCATATAGTATGATCATGATTAAGAAGTGGTATCTGAGCCAAGAGCTCACAGAAGTAATGTACAAATTAGTTCTTATACCGATTCCTGCGTAACAATGATAACTGGGAAATCCGGAAATTCTGCCCGAAAATATTAAAATTCTGATGCAAATTTGTAAAAGTTCAATTAACTTTAATTAAGCTTTCAAATTTCTTTTTATGTGGTTTCTGTTATGGAACTCGCTATATTTTAAATGAAAATTATTAAAAACACAGCTTCTTTTTATTTCGTCGAACGATATCCAATTTAATTTCACTACTATTATATTTAACACAACTGTACATACATACATAAGTTTATCTTTGCGCATCAGTATCTGCTTCTGTATCGGTAGCGTTACAATTCGAGAAACCGCCTTTTGAACATCGACTTTTAACTTTTGTATACTTTTTCAACTTCTGATTTTCTCTCTGCCCCACATTTCTGCATACTCATACTTATTTATGTACAAACATATTTCGTTCTTCGACAACCACACCATGCCACGTGGCGGTCAGAAAGTGTGCAGCAAAAGAAAAAAGTGTTGATAATTATTAAATGACTTTCAGAATTTCAAACAGATTACTTCGGCTGTTATTTAAATATTTCGCGTATGCATATTTCATGTTGAAAGGCGTGAATGTTGGCACCGTTTCGCGATATGAACACTTTCAGCTATAATCCTACTAGTGATGCCAATTGTTTTACTTTCTAATAGCAAGGTATTTTCGGGATTTGATTTTACAATACTGGGATCACGGTATAAGTCACGTGATTTGGTTATTCGTTATGCTTTAAACAGTTAAGTTTGAAAAAAGTGAAGTACGTGTTTGTTACTATACGATACTTTATTCAATTTTAATTATGATATTTGTTTTAAGATGGAAGTTATTACATTAATAACTAAATAAAGTAATTCTTCGGAATTTGTCTAACCGACAGGACCGCCGTTAGGCGGGGTTAAGTTAAACAGATATCACCCGCATTCCTCTACTTTTCTTCTATAATTATTGACACATAATCTTCGCCAAATATTTTATCTATGTCGTAAACTTGACTTTAGAGTTTAAGTGGTGGCAAACTCAGGGCAATTTGTAGAAAAAATTAGTTTTGAGAGAAGTGTTTTTGGTAACTACAAAAAAGTGATAAAAAGGATTTCTGTAGTAAACAACAAAATTGTTGGAAAGTGAAATAATTATTAAGGATAAAAAATTATGAAGAAGATGTGGATTTATAATTAAATTAATAGAATTACTAGCCAAACATCATACAACGCCTAAAGGCGAAGTGGGCAGTTAACAGGCAAGTCCGGCTAGAGGCAGTGTGGGGGGTTTCCGTCCCGGAAGCAAAATTATGAACTATTTTGGATTAAAATTCTAGTCTATCGCATTAGAGTTACTAGGCATGCAACAAAATTTGGCCTATTAGAGGGTTAATTCATCATTCAGATATTTAGGGTTACATGTGAAAACGACTGTCAACATAGAACTTAAGTTAAATGTTTTTTTATTAATTAATTTATAGCGCAACACATCTCTGCAAATAACATAAACGCATAATTTTATCAAGTATATATCACTTTTCATACAAGTTTATGAGCTTTAAATGGTATATATAAATCCCCCTATGGTTTTTTGTATATACAAAGAGGTTTTCGGCTCTAGCTTTGGCCGTGTGAAAAGCAAGAGAATCCTGGATACGTTCCTGCCAATTTGAGTGTACGGGAGTTTAACTACGAAATCATTCGTCCTCCCGCCGCTTGCAGGGTCGCGACTATTTTGACATAGAAATCTGTCTAGATATTATAAGTGAACTAGATATTATTAGTGGGATATCTTCCCTACCATCCTCCTCGAAAAGAGATAATGATGGATTGTCTGCCTCCTCTCTGTTTAAAAAATTTAGTAGTTCTCTCTGTTTGCCGTTGTGCCTTATCTTCAATATGTCGCTTTCTACTGGCCATTTCATTGACCTTTGGAAGGTGGCGTCCATTACACCAATCTTCACGTCTGGAAATAAGAATGACGTGACTAATTATATACCGATTTCTAAATTGTCAACTTGTTCCAAACTTTTTGAGAAAATAGTTGAAGCCAAGTTAGAATTTGCTGTTAGTTGATCCGCGCCAGCATGGCTTTTTTGGTGGACGTTCAAGTGTTACAAATCTCGCTGTTTTTTCTCAGTTCTGTGTCTCCGCATTTAAGGACGGCTGTCAAGTTGACACCATATACACAGATTTTTTCAAAGCATTCGACACAGTTTCACACAAAATACTTCTGTGGAAGCTCGAAAACATAGGTTTTCATTTCTCCTTTCTTTTTTGGCTGACATATTATTTGTCAAATAGAATATCATTTGTCGAAATCGAGAGTGTAAAGTCTTATACGTTTTTAGCAACCTCGGGTGTGCCCCAAGGTAGCGTCCTCGGTCCCATTCTATTCATAATTTTTATAAATGATGTTGGTTTCCATTTAAAGCACTCTCAATATTTACTTTATGCAGACGATTTAAAACTCTTAGGATTGCAGGAAGATTTGAATGCACTTAATATTTGGGCTTTAAAAAACAAGCTGGTAATTAATATTAATAAATGTTGTCACATAACTTTTTCTAAATCCACGAATGTGCTATTGTCAGCATACTCGATTTCAAATATATCTCTTTCCTCGGTTAAAGAATTTCGTGACCTTGGCGTTGTTTTTGACTTTTCTTTTACTTTCGTTAGTCATGTTAACTATTTTATTTCAAAAGCTTATGGTAACCTAGCCTTCTTGCGACGTTACGCGAAGGAGTTTAAAGACCCGTACACTAGGAAGATATTGTATAGTTCTTTAGTGCGACCAAAACTTGAATATGCCTCAATAGTATGGAACCCAATCTACTCATCACGCTCTTCAAGAATTGAGAGGGTTCAGCGAAAACTCATACGATTTGCGCTGCAACCTATCCATTTCGGCAATCTTTTGCCACCGTACAATGTTAGGGGTTTGGTTATCAATATTTTGCCACTTACCACAGCATTTAATGTTTATTTATAATATAATCTCTGGGACCATCGATTGTTCAGCTCTCCTTTATCATTTAAGTTTCAACATTCCCAATAGAACCCTCCGCTCTCATAACTTTGTTCATATTGAATTTCTTAGATCTAACTATCTTAGTTTTGCTCCTCTTATAAGAGGGTTCGAAGAATTTAATCGGCTTAATCGAAGTCTTGATCTTGATTTTTCAATGCAGAGATTTCAGTTTAAGCTATGTATTGAATCTTTTTATCGATCAAGTTAATTAATTAATTAATAGATATCTGTTTTATTTTAATTTAGTATTAAGCAAACTTGTAATCTAGTAAGTAAGGTTTGGTACCATTGGACTTACTAAAAAAGCTAGGATATGTTTTATTTTGTTTTGTTGTTTTTCCGACAGGGTGAATGATTGATGTGTATTGGAACGATTTTTCGTCATCCCTTGTCAAATTTGGTTTTGAGACAAACCGGTTTCGGCGTTGTGCCATCATCAGTGTCGATTTTCGTTCAGAACGATGACGAAAAATCGTTCCAATATACATCAAAGCTAGGATATATTAACGGGATAAAAGTTATTAAGTAGTACAAAAAAAGCAATAAAAACTAAGGTCATAAACCGAAACTTCACGAGTCCTTAGCTGGTCATACAAACAATTAAAGGGATATAGCACCGCACTAACTTGTAATAAAGGAATCGATAACGAATAACCTAAGCCTTTAAAAATTTTTAGGAGCAAATTAAAAAGAAAATAAAAAATTATTCAAATGTAAAAATCTCATATTTTTCAGCATTCATAAAAATTTAATTCTGGAGAATCGTTAAGATAGCATGTGGAAACAATATAATTTTGTTAATTGATATTAAAAAAAAATAACAACAACATGTTTTGAAGTCCCCAACTTCTCACCAGACCCCTTCTCTGGGATACGAACCCAAGTGCCTGCACCAAATCCGCTATTTGAGTACTCTAACAACTAAGCTATTAATTTCATTAACATTCACAATTACTTTGTTCCAACATTTTATAGAATTTATACAAATTCTAGAGACAATGCAAATAACAATAAGACTATCAAAAGCGAAAGAACAATCTCTGTTTGCAAAAACTGTTTCCGCAGAACACTAAAAAAAGTATACCAGCATTCTATGAGTTGAGTTGTCGTCGCCACCGCGCTTTGCAATGCATATTCGTGCCCACCAAAAACTTTACGCTTTATGTAAGCAATATTCACTTAGAATGCTATGATAATTTTTTGTAGTTTTCTTCTTTGTTTGCTATTTCACTTAGAATGATGTGATCATTTTTTGTACTTGTCTTCTTTGTTTGCTATTTCACTCGGAAAAAAGCACACAAAATAAAGCCATATACTCGTATTTGTAAGGTATTCAATTGTATGTGACATTTCTTATGGTATACATTATTTTTCTGTAGTTATATCATTAGGCATAAGGTGTATCTGAAAATTAACCCTAACAAAAAGGCTTATATGTCATGTAAAGTGAAATATAGCATGATGGGCTTTGAAGTAAGGCTCACATAAGGCTTTATTATAAGAATTTCTCTGAGTAACAACCCTACGTATGATCTTGTGTTAAGTAATTCGTATGTAAGCCATTATCACAAAAAAAAATTTATATAGCTAACTAAGTGTAAGTGATCTACAGGGTGGCTGATAAATTTTGCTACATTAAGAAACTCAAATAATTTTTTTTTCAGAGTATGGAATTCATTTTTCTTTTATTCATGTTAAAGCTCATTAAATTTTATTAAATATAGCTTAATTAGTTTTAAAAATAATGGAATTTAAATGCCCCCCCTGCTCGTCGATGCATGTGCGGCATCTTACCAAAAAGTTGTTCATTACTGCTTGGAGAGTTGAGACAGGAATAGCCGCAATTGTTTCTCGAATGGATTGCCTTAGTTCATTCAAATTTGTGGTTTTGCTTTGAAGACTTCCTGTTTGCAATAACCCCACAAGAAAAAGTCAGGTGCAGTAAGGTCAGGCGACCTGGGTGGCCAACGGAATGTGGAGTTTCTGGATATCAGCTTATTGGGAAATTTTCGTCGCAATTCTGTCATAACAGGTTGGGCTATATAAGGAGCTGCACCATCTTGCTGAAACCACACAGAGTTGAAAGAAATTCTCATTCGGCGTAATTCTGGATAGAAAAACTCTATCAACATGCTCAAGTAACGGTCTCCAGTAACCGTAACGGTGTGACCGTTTTCTTCGAAGAAGTAGGGCCCGACAACGCAGAGTGATGAAACTGCACACCACACTGTGACACGAAGTCGATGCAATTCCGTCTCATGGAGTATCTGTGGGTTGGAAGCACTCCATATTCGACAATTTTGTTTGTTTATGTTGCCGTTTAAATCGAAAGGGGCCTCGTCAGACATGAAAAGACAGTTCAACATGTTTCCATCCTCTTCCACCATTTGAAGCATCTTCTGGCAAAATTCCAAGCGAATCGGCAAGTCTGCAGAGTTCAGTTTGTTTGCCATTTGAATTTTATATGGGAATAAGTCCAAATCTTTGTGCATAATTGACTGTAATGACTGTCTGCTTACACCCATTTGAGCAGATAAGCTTCTTGTCGAAACACGTGCATTGTTTTGTATGGCAGCAGCTACAGTAGCGATTGTTTCCTCCGTTAGAACTGAAGGGTTTCGATGGTAAGGTCTTCTGTTGACTGTCCCATGCTCGGCAAAATTGTTTACAAGTCTTATTATGGTCCATCTGCTCGGAGGATTGCCGCCAAACGTGCGCCTATACTCTCTTTGAACCGAAACTACGGGCTCCAGTGCGTGATAGCGGCGGACAATCCAAATTCTTGTTTCAGTGTCCCAGTTATCCATTTTTGTTAAATGTAAAAGTCAATCTGCAAAATAAAAAAAAAATTAACCAGATTCATTAAATAGAAAAAAAGTTATTTACTTTTTTTTTGGTAGCGGCTTTCATTAGCCACCCTGCGCTACAATCCCGCTATCCCGTGCTTTTTTAGTTATCAGAAATCCCGGGTTTCACATCCCTGATATTTACATACAAACTACAAGCTTCTAGTTGGCTTCCGTTTTTTTGAGAATGTTTGATTTTGCATTTTTGGCTGCTACAAACGAAATGGACGAGCTTTAAAGAGTCATTCACACTTTCTCATTTGCATTCAAGTTTTTCGGCTTATTTGTATGTACCGTTAAAAATAAGTATGTATGTTGAAAGCAACTAACGGGGATTCGATTTAAGAAATGCTGGAGACTTCTATACACATAAATAGGTACTGCCATATTTGGCTAATATTTCCCATTTAGCTTTTGGGAGTAGCAGGCAGGCAAGCCTAATTTCGGTTTTGTTCTGGCAACACAGGTCAAGGCGATGTCTTCCAAAAGGATCTTGTGACCAGCAGTTATTAAACACATATTCAAAATTAATGCAAGAGGCATATTGTATAGTTGAATAATGATATAATATTTCATTAGAGCTTACTGGTGCTCAAACCCAGCCATGAACTGTTAGTCCGACACCGTTCGCGACACGTTTCAGCTTCCTCTCGCGATTGGCCAATTTCTATCCACAAAACGTACAAACCAGAGTGAGGTCCAGTCCTGGTTGATTGGTGGCTGATTTTTGTGCAGCCTGGTAGCGCTCAATTATGGTACGAATTTGATAAACTAACTTTTTATTATTTAATATGCGGGGAATAAACCAGCTGATGTCTTTCATGGATACATCTAACCGGTTACGCAGAGTAACTCCCATATTCTTAATGGAAGGGAACCTCCAATTTGCTCTCATACTGGCACAAAGCAAATTATCCCGGTTTTGTGGCTGTGGTTAGGCAGATTTCTCTCCTCTGGTATTTTCACGTTTTCTCCTCCATTCACTTTTCGTTTTCCTGCCCCTTCTTTGACTTTATCAATTCCCCCACACCGTGAACGGGGAACATAAAAAATTGTTGCATGTTTTTCACGCCACCGATCGAACAATTATTAGTCTCCCTTTATGTCTGCACAAACTTATAAATAAATAGTTGGCAAACCAAACCTGTGAATTTCAACACTTACTATTTTTGGCAAAGGATTTTGCATGCATTAGCAGATATTTGGATTGACACAGATTTGCAATTTATTTATATTTTAATTTTTCATGCAAAATAAAATTAAGTTTTGTAGTTATAAGCTGGCAAGAGACCAACTTTTTCGCGACCTAAACGCAGCTAGGTGTGTATTGGTATAAATTTTTAGTTTGCTGTCTGATAGTTTTATACTTAACCATAACCAACTTTGTAATTTGCCTGAGGCGGCCGAATAGGCACTGCAGTCAATTGTTGGCATGGAATTTATTTATAAAGATCGTGGATGATACGTTTTACATTTAACACGTCTGCACGATTTTCTGTGTCAAGATTATTGGTTTACCTTTGGTAAAACAAATAACATGGCAGCCAAAAATTGTTTGCTACTTTATTAAGGGGAGCTATTGAAAACAACTTGGGCTTTTTTACTGTCACTTATGTAAGCAGAAGCAAAATTATTAAAAATCTCAACTGGAGTAAGGGTGGTTTACTAAAAACTAAAATCTGCGAAAAATAACACTCTACAACAGTGATTTGGATTGGATACGCCAAACATCCTGAACTTGAAAATCCCATGGAAAACAAAGTACAAACTCATCACTAGCGTGAAAAGTTCAGAGAATAAAATTATGCTCACCGCACGAGTGAGAACGTCATAGATAATGCTCACCGCACATGAGAACAAAATGTTGTTCTCCTCACGTGAGTGAAATTTTCATAGAACCAAATCGTGTTCATTGTATAGGGTGTTTTTTTTACAGGTTTGTTTTTCGAATAGAGATAAAACTATCATTTTGTGGTCAAATCTGGCAACTCTAATGTCATTTATGTTCAGTTTGGTTTGCCATTTCATAATGAACAGGTTGACAAAAGAACAACGCTTGCAAATTGTGCAAATTTATTTCGAAAATAATGGTTCAGTTCGCGAAGTTTACCGTGAGCTCCGTCCATTTTATGGTCGACATAATCGTCCATCAGAGCAATTAATTCGGTTAACCATGGATCGTTTTCGCACTACGTTTACTCTATGTGATAATACGCATCCGCAGAGACGTCGAACAGTGCGCACCGAAGAAACAATTGCCGCTGTAGAGCAAAGTGTTGAAGAGGACCCGAATGAATCGATTCGCCACCGTGCACAGCAATTGGAGCTTTGTCCATCAACTTTATGGAAGATTTTGCGCAAAGATCTTGGCTTGCGACCTTACAAGATCCAGCTTGTGCAAGAATTAAAGCCGCGAGACCATGCAATGCGTCGTGATTTTGGTGTATGGGCCGAAAATGAGATTGATTTCGATGCTGATTTTCATCGCAAAATTTTGTTCAGTGATGAGGCTCATTTTTGGTTGAATGGCTACGTCAACAAGCAAAATTGCCGCATTTGGAGTGAAGAGAATCCACATGAGACCCTTGAAACGCCATTACATCCACAAAAACTGACTGTTTGGTGTGCTCTATCCCTGCAAAAAACGGAAATACTCCATAGAATACTCCTATAGGAGTATCAGAGTACTCCAACACATATCCTCATTCATATAAAAAAGGTGGTCCAATTTACATGGCAATGTCCGGTGATTGGATCACCTAATCCATCTCGGAGTACTCCGTTTCTTTGCTTTTGAATACTCTATAGACCACCTACGTGAGAGTACTCTCAAAATACTCCCATGGGATTACTCTATAGAGTATTCAACAGCAAAGCGAGAGCGGGAGTAGGTGGTCCTCAGAAGAACACATACTCCCATTCTCGCTTTTGTCTAGAGTACTCTATAGAGTAATCTTTTGGCAGCATTTTCAAAGTACTCCAACGTAGGTGCTCTATAGACTATTCAGAAGCAAAGTAAATGGTACTCCGAATAGGATTAGGTGATCCAATCACCGGACATTGCCATGTAAATTGGACCACCTTTTTTATATGAATGAGGATAAGTGTTGGAGTACTCTGATGCTCCAACGTTTTTTACAGGGATGGGCTGGTGGAGTCATTGGGCCATACTTCTTCCGCAATAATGCTGGAGAGGCAGCTACCGTTAATGGAGACCGGTATAGAGCCATGATAACCGACTATTTTGTTCCCGAATTGGATGGCATGAATGTGGATGAGTTGTGGTTCCAACAAGACGGCGCTACATGCCACACAGCGCACGTCACAATCGATTTATTGAAGGAAACATTCGATGAGCGCATAATTTCGCGGAATGGACCTGTCAATTGGCCACCAAGGTCGTGTGATTTGACACCATTGGATTATTTTCTTTGGGGATATGTGAAGTCGCTCGTCTACACCAACAAACCAGAAACGTTAGGGGAATTGGAAGCCAACATTCGTGGCGTTATTGCCGACATACGGCCCCATATTCTCGAAAAAGTGGTTGAAAATTGGACCTGTAGAATTGGCTTTATTCGAGCCAGCCGCGGCGGCCACATGCCCGAAATCATATTTAAACATTAATGGCATAAAATTATCCTTCCAATAAAGCCAAATTGATGGACCTTAAAACGATTTTCTTGTGTTTTATTTCAATTCGAAGTTCTATACCCCTAAAAAAAACACCCTTTACATGAGTGAAAATTGCATAGAATAAATTGCTCTTCTCACATATGGGTAAAAACTATAGGATTGCGGTATCGGGTTCCCAAGAAGTCTTCTATTAAATAATTAATGTTCTTTCAGTAATCTACCCATTGTAGAAACCTTTCACCATCCGATGAGTTTTATTGGTTTTGTTCACATTACAATTTTTTCCCCGAAAGGGAGCTGCTACACATGATCAAATAATTTATATGGTCGCTTCAAATGACATAGCGTCTTCTTCTTCCTCATCCACACCTTATGTCAAAAGCTTAGAAAATAGGCGAATCGTTTTTGCGCGTTCTCTCTCACATGTGCATTTTGACATAAGAATTCACCGACGTCAAACGGTAATTTCGTGTTGTTGGCCGTTTGCGTCAACCATATAAATCATTAAATCATGCTGCTACAGTGATATAATTTTATCTTACATACTCGTACATAGCTCATCTAAGTATTTGGTGCACAAATGTGGATTTCATAAAACTTAAGATCCAATATTCAGCACTTTATTCATAACTAAAAGCAATTAAGTGATGACTCAAAAGCACAGCATATTCTCAGTTGATGAGTGGAATCAAGATTTCATTTAGTTGTCCTTTGCACAGCAATCAAGCTGCCAACACCGGCTACGCACATTACTACGTACGAGCCATTTGGCGGAGGAGCATGATTTATCACCGAACAAGTCAAAAGACGCCTATGAATTATATTGTATTACCGAAAGTAGAGAAAAGAATGAGTAGAGAGGACCTGTGTCAAAAATGAAGCTTGAAGTGAAATTGATTATTTTACAATATGAGTATAAACAAAATGAGGTGTGAGAGAACTACGCAGATTACTAAGCAGTTAAGTTAAGACACCTATCTTAAACATTACAGAATAGAAAAAACTTTGTTATAGCAAAGGGACATGGATCATCATTTATGCAAGTAGGTGATGTATAAAGCTTTTGATCAGGATTTTTTTCTACAACTAAAAGTAATTTCAACATTTTTCCGGCTCTTGTCATAATGCCTTTCTAGCGTATTCTCTGGAACTGCCACATTTTTTCTCGCTAGTTTTACATTAATTTTACTTTGCGCTTCACTTTTACTCATGGTACGCCTTCAGATTTGCGTGAAATATAAGAAAGTACTCGTTTTTATTTTAACTCCTTTTGCGACAGATTCCTGCCAAAGAGAGATTTGTCTTTTTAGCCTTGCTGAGTTTCACAATGGCCTACAGTAAACAGCGGCTTTCAGCACTTTTTTGTTTTTTTGCGAACTACCATAGCCAAGTGGAATGAAAAGAAAGTATTGAGGCACAGTATTAAAATTACAAAATGTGGGGAATATATTCGTACAGCTGCAATGTTGGATATTTGAAACGATCGTAAAATTATGATAGGTCTGGCTATACTCTCAGGTGCAAAATTAAGACAATAAGAAAAAAATACTATTTTAGGAAAAAACATAAGCTCTCTTATTTTTTTAACCGTTATTTTTTGGCTCTTCCTTAGAATATAGTTTAAGCTACTGGAATCCACCACACAAATTTCAAAATTTCGCAAAGTTATTTCATCAATTTTTGTAAATTAGCTCATTGACTCGATTTAATATTGATGTAAATTCAATAAAAAACAAGTTAGGAAAGGGCTGTCTTCGACTATGCCGAAGACTTTATACCTTTCATGAATACGCACCACGGTTTTAAGTGTCCGATCCTTACTCACAATTAGTACAAACTCTGAAAAACTGTTAATTTAAAGATACATAGCCCAAACTACATTTATCGGAACAATCGATTGTATGGGAGCTATATGTTATGTAGGTCCGGTCTGGCTGATTTTCACTACACACATTACATACTCGTATATAAAAAGTAACAAGCCCGCAAAATTTTACGTTCCTAGCTTTTTAATTGCAAGAGTTATATTCCAAAACCCGTTTATCACAACAATCAATTGTATGGGAGATATGCGTTGTATTCGTCCGATCTTGCTGGTTCCGAAAAATGACTAATGTTTTACAAAATTTCAGCGAGATAACTCCAAAACTGAGGACTAGTTTGCGTTCAAACAGACAGACAGATGGACAAATGGGCATGGCTAAATCGTATAAGCCCTGATCATTTCGTTATACTTATTGGTGGGTCTATCCCTTCTTCTTATTCATTTCATGTTCATAAAAGAAATAAAAATTTGTTCAATTAATAAGGCCTACAGCTAACTTAAACCTAGGGTTTTAAGTATTTGTTTCATTTTAAATTTTTATTTTTAGTAGGAAATAAAATGGTCTTATAGTACAATGAAATAACTGCCTGAAAATTAAATACCCTAGTATTCATATATTTCGCGTTTTTGTCAAAAGTATCCACTGTATGCACCATTGAAATATATGTATGTATGCATTTGTTTGAACGATGTTTTTTACATTTATCATTCCATCCGATTGTCGTTGGGTTATCTCATTTCTGCTTTCAACTCGGCACGAGGTAGTCGCATTAAAATCGATTCATCCGACTACCTGCCATCGAACTCAATTGCATTACGGAACAGCAATGGCATAGGCCACGGCCTTGGCTTTGGATTTGACTTTGACTATGGATATGGCTCGTTTTTCATTTCAAACGTTGACTGCTATGCCACCGCTAAGTCCAAAATAGATGGAATTCAAATGCTATCTTTGCCTGCAGTTTTTTTTGTTTTCTTTTTTTTTTTACTTTCTTTCGTATGGCAAACTTGCCTTTGACTAGAAGTTGCAATGTTTACAGTGTGGCTTTACAATCGACATTTCAAATTATTCTTCGTCTTGTTTGCATTTCTTTTTTTTTTCTTTGTTTGTTATCTAGTATATGAGTACATATGTATATTTGTAGTTTTGAATAAAATTTTGTATACATGAACAGTCAGTTTGTAATTCTTCAATTATACAAATGACATTTCTGTCGGATTTTTACGTTTTTCTGACAAGCCAAGTAGACTCAGAGGAGCTAACTGCGCAAAGCGTTCGAAGGCAAGAAAATTGCAAGAGAAGAATATGAAAACAAAAATGTAAAACATCAACCGTGCCTCAAAAACTCAGAATGTAGGGTAAACGCACCAGTTTCCGAACACTTAATGTTTTCCTCAACTTTAACTTCGACTCATTTTCTCACTATAAACGCTACCGCGAAAAGATATACTGTTTATAATAGCATAAATATTGCTCAATAATATGACGTCTGTATAATTTATAAATATAATGTTAATATTACTAAAGTAAAAACTCAAAAAAGTTCGATTTGCTCTAGTTTCCGGACACTTTGGTTTTAGTTTCGAGACACTTGAAATTTGTATGAAATTTGTACAAGGTGGCGCAAAAGTAAGCTTCCGATGTTCAGCATATCGGTTGTGGCACGTGCAGTGTGTGCTGTTGCACCGTCTTGTTGGGACCACATGTTTTCCAATCCCAATTCATCAAGTTGCGGCAAAAAGAACTCGTTGATCATTGCTCTGTAGCGCTCACCATTCACAGTAACCGTTTGGCCCCGACCGATTATTGGTCAAATAAATAGTCAGCAATATTCCGCGTTCTGGAGCAGTGTAGCGTAACATTGTTTATTAACGTGTATTTCGCGTGTGTTTACTACACAAATGTCAAAACAGAGCTGACTTTAGGGGCCAATCGCAAAATTTATAGCATTTTCTGATAGGAGGATTACTTTTGCGCCACCTTGTATATGCACTATATTTTTGTAAAGTATTTCTGAAACATAAAGAAGGACTTTGAATACAATAAATACGTCTTACTCATATTCACATCTCTATGGATTGACATCTCTCTGATTTGGACACTGGTCATAAACCAACTGTTCGATCGGTGGTTCGAGGGATCAGTCAAATTTACGGCGCGCACAGTTGATGGTTTATTTGTCATAATTGGTAGATTTTTTCCAACAATTGGCTATGTGAAAGTCAGGGAACTTCAGGAGGTCCATGTCTGGGCATACGACATTCGGTTAATCGCAAAATGCGGATCTACATGGTCATGGCGGGGTGCACGCGAGTCTTCTCACCCTCTTTTTAATTGGGTATTCACGGCGATTGTGGAGCTAATAGTCATTATGGAGTCCCCGTTTGGTTACCAGGCACACAAAAAAGGAACTTTTGTTAACAAACTGGAGAGAGTATGCATTAGGGTGGTCCATCTTTTTCGATTTCGGAAGTTTTAATCTCCCACCCGTGGAAATGATTTCAATTGATGAAAAAATAAGCGAGCTAAAATAAGGGGAAGGCGTGCCGCACAATATGCCCTTTTACCAATATAAGAATACTTTGAATTATTCCTAATATTTATACACCCTATTGCATTCATATTATCTAAGTAATGGCAACCGACAAATACGAATATTTAATACTTTAATATAATGTAAAATGTCTAAAAAATATGGCATCATAAACTTGCAGCGTAGGAAAAAATCAATGGATATAAATTCACATATTGGAAAAGTAATGTTTATTTTATTTTAAACTACAGCCTTTTAACAAAAAATATTTATTCTATTACTTAAAAACTTGTAACATGGTTTCCTTATTGACATTTGGAAAACGTGCTTTATAATCTTTAATAACATAGAGTAAAAATTGGGTTTGTTCTTCATTTTTTGTTAAAAGTTGATTATATTCATCAATAAGCTTTATGCCGCGCTCAGCTGCATCATTTACCACTTTAAGGGCCGCTTTCATAAAAGCCGGTTAACGCTAACCGGGGTTTAATTGACGTATTTTGTACGGTTAGCTGTCAAATTAATCGCCGATTAGGCCAAACCGGCCTTTATGAAAGCGGCCCTAAGTTTACGAACAATATCTAAACATTGTTTGTAAGATGAATTTGTGCTCCAAGTTGTTGGATCATTTTCCAAAAAGTCTGTAGGTAAGTTTAACTTTTCAAAAAATAATTTACTTTTATCGCATATAAAGTCCTTAATTTCCTTGTGCTTAATGCCATTAATATCACTTATCTTCAACCGTTTAATGCCTTTGGCTTTACTTTCTTTAAAGCATCGAACATAGCCCGCTTTGAAACAACCGAAATTTCGTTATCAAAAAAAGATAACGAAATGTTGACTGGATGTAAATACCACAAATGGTTTAATATTTTTTTGCTTGTTACTTCAGATATCTCTTTTTCAATATTTTTATATTCATCCAGTTCTTTACAAAGCTGCAAATCAAGTAGTGGTGCTTTGTTCGCATATGGAGCTTTGAACCAAACTTTTACATATACTTTAACAATAAAAAGGCATATATCTGCAATTCCTGTCTTTTCTTTTACTGTTAATTGAAATTGATCTTGAAAAAAAAATATTTTGAGACAGTAAATTGCCTTAGACATCCAAAGTGCATGATGAAATGCACCTGGACGATAAAAATTGAGGTTAGTGGGATGTTCTTCAATGAAAAGTTTACAAAGTAAAAAAAAAACCCGCGATGGTTGTTGAATTGTTAAACATAGATTTATAAAATTTGCCATTTCAAGTTTAACTGGCTCTAGAATGTGTTTAATTGTTTCTATCTGTAATCCAGTCCTTACCTTATTTTGATCTATTTTTGGCCAAAATTCTTGAAAACGTTTAAATAAGGGTACGCTTGGACCAGATGAAGAAGGTATCTTTATTTCAAAGACACTTTTCAAAATCAATTCAAATATGTGGTGTCTACATGGAAAGTACAAAATATCACGTTCTAACATGTGTTGCAGTATTGTGGCCGCCCCACTGTTATATCCCATGTTGGATTCTGTAGTATCACAACAGAAAGCTATCACTTTACTGTCCAAATTCCACTCCAAAAGTACGTCATAGACTGCAGCGGCTTGCTCTTTTGCTGTTGAATTTGGCAGAGCAGGAACTGCAAGCAGCTGCTCAATATCACCACTGGTAACCAAGACAGCAAGCCTATGGACCTTTTCTGCTTCAGTTAAGGAAGGTGTAAGCTTTGCATCCCAATGAATTACTGGTGCCAATAACTTATCATTTTCAAAAGCGGCCTTCAAATTAATAGACCGGTTTTCACGCATTTGTTGCCTGGACCGGCGTAATGTAGATCTGCTTATGGACAAAGCTGCAGCGTCATGCTCCAATGCTTCTGCTACGGCTACTAAAATGTGGACTCCATATCTGTCGCTAATTTTGCAGGCATCAAATGCCGCTGATATTTTTGGAGTGGTAATGTTACGTGCACCATAGAATCTTTTTTTTTTGGTTGTGAAGGACCCGGTTCTTCTTGAAGTACCTCTTCTGGAAATTTATGTTTCATCTTTGCTGCTACCGGACTCGTCTGAACTACAACCTGATGATAAAGGAAATGTAACTCGTTCCATTATTCTGGATTGTTCTTGAACGCTTCGGTGCATTCGCTCGAATAGTTTTTCAGATCTTTCCATAGCAGCTTTCTCTTTGAAAGCAAGTTGGTAATCGTACCCATGCATATAGCCAGGACGCCCTTTTTTCTTTGATTAAGTAAAAACTGTTTATCTTCGTCTATTTTCAGCAACTCCAAAGCATTTGTATGGGAGATATCAAATAAGTCATCAAGTCTTTCCACAAAAATATGTTCTTTTTCTTTGAACTAGCTCTTTTAGCTGACTTCTGTAGTGCCCTCCACTCTGCATACAGCATCTCAAGCTTCTCGATACAGTGATCATCTCTACGTGTCGGAATGCGAGAGTTATCCCAAAAAACAGAAACTTCTTTAAGAGTTAAAGAGGCACTTTCACATAGACTAAGCTTAACTTCACGCATGTTGTAAAATAGCACCAGTAATACTTGCTTATTGGAGGGCAATTTATTGCCTACAATTTGCGACGTATAGTGTCCAATTAAATAAACCTCACAATCTTTTCGTAAAGATCTTTTAGCAGACATCATAAAGAAACTTCTAAGAAAAACCTTTGTCACAGAAGAACGCACGAATAGACACAGTGTTACTACCGCAAAGCTATTATCTTATAATATAAAAGCGAGAAGAAAACCACCGCGTGAGACGTGTCAGCTGATTGCTCTCTCAAGCGACAGAGTTGCCTATTGACATTTTTATATGCAGTTATAACAGAAAATGTATAATATATTTTTCTAATTTTAATAAATTAACGAAAAATTTATATGAAAAGTTGTAAATTATAGATAAATGAACTAGCTAGATATATTTTATATTAGTTTTCACCTTTCACGATGTGAAAAACTGTAAACCCAAAATGGATGTTTGCATGCTAACCAATCAATGGCAACATTGTTCTAAATGTATACAAAGCAAAACAAAAGAAAACAGCTGATTTCTAAGTTGCCACAAAAATCACTCAAACTTGGACGCGTACGTACGTACGTCCGTACGTTTTTTGGGTAACAGACGCTTTGGCGATAAATTGACGTGGCGTCATACAAAATGTTTGACCTGCCTGCCGCACGGGTTAGAGTTATCCAATTTATCCCAAATTTTGACACAAATTACTTTTAGCGTAATGAAACATTTCTGTGGGGTGGGAGGCAAGAAATTAATAATTAGTATAAAGGGAGGCTTGAATGCCGCCCCGACAGAATTATTAAATACCATTCTGTACACCCGTAGACTTGGTCGGCCAAAACATATTGTTGAAAACTGAAACTAGGCCCAATGCCTCGTGGCAGTAGCCTGTACCAGCGCCATCAAAAACGGAGCCGACAGACTGTATGGTCCCGCCCGCACTTCGAAATGGGTGTTGAACCTACAATAGATGTGAAGGGTTGGCGTAAGGTTCTGTTGGTACCGTGCTTATCCGAAGTTAAACAAATCCTACAAGGAGGTAAATTCTCTCTCTATCTCTATGGCGCGATATACAACAGGTATATCATCGTAAACCTCAAAAGAGATTTTTGCGCCAAGCTCCTCTTCCAATTTGTGGTGTGCCGATTTGAATTTTCCCTACAAATTGGTGGGACCTACAGTTTTTTGCCGACTCCGAACGGCATCTACAAAGGAGAC
Source organism: Merzomyia westermanni (assembly GCA_949987695.1). Taxonomy (NCBI): domain Eukaryota; kingdom Metazoa; phylum Arthropoda; class Insecta; order Diptera; family Tephritidae; genus Merzomyia; species Merzomyia westermanni. The sequence goes on along the minus strand of OX465288.1, from coordinate 129,455,283 downwards.
GAATTTTTGCTGAGAAGCCTGTCATGGCAGAAATACACTCGGAGAGTTTGCCAAACCACTGCCGAGGGGCGACCCCGTTTTTGAAAAACTTTTTTCAAATCACTTTTGATGTTACCTGTACCAGGGCTCGAACCATGGACCTTCGGTGTGGTAGGCCGGCAACACTACCTTCACGCCACGGCGGCCGCCATAGGGAGGTAAGGCGGTAAATTACAACAACTAAAAATGTCTTGAAGTGCAACCGGCGATAGGAAAAATTTACAAGGAGGGAACGTACATCTATACTTGGTCATGGGTCATATGGGCATAGATGGAAGCGAAAGGGATGATATATTCACCTAGAAGGAAAAGTCTCTCGAAAAGTATACCATAGAACTCCCCATCAGATTGAGAGTATTGAAAAGCAGTTAAGAGCTGTAAACGATCTACCAAGCAAAAACGGCTTAGAAGTAACATGGGATGGCAAAGCCTCCGAGGCCGTGTGCAAGTCGGTAAAACTGGAAAATTGCAATATTATGTTTTTATAGGTTGTACAGGGTGTTTTTTTTACAGGTTTGTTTTTCGAATAGAGATAAAACTGGCATTTTGTGGTCAAATCTGGCAACTCTAATGTCATTTATGTTCAGTTTGGTTTGCCATTTCATCATGAACAGGTTGACAAAAGAACAACGCTTGCAAATCGTGCAAATTTATTTCGAAAATAATGGTTCAGTTCGCGAAGTTTACCGTGAGCTCCGTCCATTTTATGGTCGACATAATCGTCCATCAGAGCAATTAATTCGGTTAACCATGGATCGTTTTCGCACTACGTTTACTCTATGTGATAATACGCATCCGCAGAGACGTCGAACAGTGCGCACCGAAGAAACAATTGCCGCTGTAGAGCAAAGTGTTGAAGAGGACCGGAATGAATCGATTCGCCACCGTGCACAGCAATTGGAGCTTTGTCCATCAACTTTATGGAAGATTTTGCGCAAAGATCTTGGCTTGCGACCTTACAAGATCCAGCTTGTGCAAGAATTAAAGCCGCGAGACCATGCAATGCGTCGTGATTTTGGTGTATGGGCCGAAAATGAGATTGATTTCGATGCTGATTTTCATCGCAAAATTTTGTTCAGTGATGAGGCTCATTTTTGGTTGAATGGCTACGTCAACAAGCAAAATTGCCGCATTTGGAGTGAAGAGAATCCACATGAGACCCTTGAAACGCCATTACATCCACAAAAACTGACTGTTTGGTGTGCTCTATGGGCTGGTGGAGTCATTGGGCCATACTTCTTCCGCAATAATGCTGGAGAGGCAGCTACCGTTAATGGAGACCGGTATAGAGCCATGATAACCGACTATTTTGTTCCCGAATTGGATGGCATGAATGTGGATGAGTTGTGGTTCCAACAAGACGGCGCTACATGCCACACAGCGCACGTCACAATCGATTTATTGTAGGAAACATTCGATGAGCGCATAATTTCGCGGAATGGACCTGTCAATTGGCCACCAAGGTCGTGTGATTTGACACCATTGGATTATTTTCTTTGGGGATATGTGAAGTCGCTCGTCTACACCAACAAACCAGAAACGTTAGGGGAATTGGAAGCCAACATTCGTGGCGTTATTGCCGACATACGGCCCCATATGCTCGAAAAAGTGGTTGAAAATTGGACCTGTAGAATTGGCTTTATTCGAGCCAGCCGCGGCGGCCACATGCCCGAAATCATATTTAAACATTAATGGCATAAAATTATCCTTCCAACAAAGCCAAATTGATGGACCTTAAAACGATTTTCTTGTGTTTTATTTCAATTCGAAGTTCTATACCCCTAAACACCCTTTACAAGTAATGCTTGAACATATTTTGTGATCCTGTCGCTCGCCAGATCAAGTTTGTACAAAATTCTAACTTTCCGGACATTGAAGCTTATTTTCTCACTATCCGAAGACTGAAAACATAGGAGAAATATATGCTTTTCTTTTTCTAATGCATATACGAGGTGTGTTCAAAACGTATCGCGAATTTTGAATTTTCGCTGGTTACGTATATTCGAATTTCGAATTTTTTGTGGCGTTATGTTGGTACTCATGTCTCTCACTTATGCCGACAAGCTCGGCCATTTTGAATGTTCAGTTAATTGTTGACAGCTGCTTTGCTTGCACGTGTTTTGGATCGTCTTCGATTTTTACCTATTCAAAAAATTGGATCAAAGAACCTGTATCAAATTTTGAGTGAAAAACGAAATTAAGTGCGCGGATGCATTCCGAATGTTGACTGTGGCATACGGAGAAGCTACCTTGGACCGAAGCAACGTTTATCGGTGGTACAAAATGTTCTCAGAAGGCCGAGAAGATGTGCAAAGAAGATCAAAAATTGGCTTTTGCACCACGATAACGCCCCTGCTCACGCATCGTTGCTTGTGCGCGACTTTTTGGCCAAAAACAACACACTAATGATGCCGCAGCCACCGTATTCCCCAGATCTGGCCGCCTGTGACTTTTTCTTGTTCCCTAAACTGAAGAGGCCCATGAAAGGACGACGTTACGCTTCTCTTGACGAGATAAAGACGGCATCGAAGGAGGAGCTGAACAAGATACAAAAAAATGATTGTTTGAAGTGCTTCGAAGATTGGAAAAACCGTTGGCACAAGTGTATAATATCTCATGGGGATTACTTTGAAGGGGACAAAATAGATATTCATGAATAAATAAATAATTTTTGAAAAAACACAAAATTCGCGATACTTTTTGAACACACCTCGTATAATATAATAAACAATCATTTAGGAGCATTAAAATGGTAAATTGTAATTTTCAACTTATTTTCAGTATCCGAACGGCCTGTCCGGAAACTGAAAATCATCTAAAATTTTGGTTCTGGTATCCAGACAGTAATAATTTAAGTAAATTTTTTTTTATTTATAAAATGAAAGTTGATTATATTTTAAACAAATACTATTCACTTTTCTTGTAATATGTTAATAAATGCTTGTTTACCCCTTACTTTTCTAAAATGCTTCCACTATTTTTTTTTTACAAAACTAATGAATAAATGATGGTTTTCACTGAAATCAGAAATGTATGCAACTAAAATTGATCTTTGTCTTAACTTTGCAAAAGGATCTGATTTTCTTAAATAAATCCCTTATTTAAGAATTTGATACTTGTGACGCCTCAATCTACTTCTACTAAAATTGACACATCACAAACTCCTACTAGGACGGCCTTTTGATTGCACAAATTTCAAAAATATCAACCACCAAAATAATATACCTACGAGCTAAGATCAAAACAAAGGGACAACAACACACATGAATGATGGACAGCAAATCACCCCACAATGCCGCTACGATAAAACAATCAAAACATCTAATAATAATAAGACAATGAGAGATCACGCCACATTACTGCCAAACAAGACCAAATAAAAACGCAAATTGAATACGAGAAGGGGATTACTATCAAAGCACGGACAACAGAAATCACAGTTCTTGTATACAAACACTGGGTCCGGCTGAAACTTAGTTTGTTACATACTTCTTACGGAAACCCCGTTTTTTTTTCTTGCTCAGAGCTTTCCTCTTTAGAGATAAGAACGTAAGGCGGTAGACATGAGTGACAAGCAAATCGTACCGAAAGATGCGCGAATTTTTCAAGATGAGCTTAAGCTCCTCAAGGGACAATATTGGCCACCTTATGTAATTAATTTTGAACTTTTCTGGGCTACATATATGTCCAAACCAAAATTGGTTTAGAATTTAAATTGTGCCAGTTTTCGAGAAAATGAGCGTGAAGAAAAGAGGTTGAATTTTAAACCAGCAATGTTTAACAATTAAAAAACATAAAAAAAATTTTTATCAGTTGGCAGGATTCAAACCGACGCTCCCCGCACAAAATCCTCTGCTCTACCTACTGAGCTACACCCCAAGCAAAACTGCTGAGAGAAAAATTCAATAATTTGAAAAAGCTTTCAGAAAGAAATATTTTTACGTTTTTTTTCAGTTCAGTTTTAAATATAAGCTGCAAGAAATTGGAAATTCGTGAAGGTAATTGAAATGGTTTCAAATTTAAGCTTAAATTTTTAACCATGTGTGAGTTCTGCGATGTAGACTTTCTGAAAATATTTTGTATGAACGAAAAGTGCAAATTTTTTGTAACACATTTACAGAACCTAACCGGATGGTATCAACGTACAGAGCTTACTTAAGTGATGGAGTGGCCAATTTTCTTCAATAGTAAATTTCAACTGCTCCTAGATTTTGTTAAGAGTGCTTAGTTGATCCAGGAAGGTCCACAAAATATTCATCGTACAGTTATGACGGGGTTTTCCTTGACGAAGGGTATTTTTTATATGCTCGGTCGAGGTCCCCCACAGAGTCTGTTCAGAAAAACTGGATCACCTTCGGTGTTTGATCGCGATAGTAATAATGATTAATAGTCTCTTGTCTTGTCTCATTTTTACTTGGGACTATGAGGAAATCTGTGTCATAATCATTAGATAAAAATTAGGATTATGACACTGCGGGGGTAGTGTCATAATCCCAAATATTAATCTTATGCCACTTGATATTATGACATGTCACCGCCTCAAGATACTCCAACCCTGGATGATGGAAAAAAGTAACCCACCAGATTATGATGAACTAAGGATGGAGAGAATGAAGCGTATAGTCGACAAGCTGACTGGACCTTATTAGAGCGGAGACCTGGTAACTTTGTTATTCTTTTAAACAGAACAACATTCTAACACTTAAACGATAACAAGTGAGTATATCTAAAGCAAGAAGCAATAAAAACCTCAGTCATGATGGATCTATTATCACATAAATTTGTTTCTGTAGCGAAAATACTCCCCGAAATTTTACGGAAGATGTAGAGTTCTTTAATGGATATGGTGAGGTACTAGCACGATCAGGTATTCAATCCTCCAGTATTTTGTAAGCCAAAAACTAAGCATCCAATGGCGACTGAATTTGTAATAAAAATCCGACTCATTAATGGCTACGAAAAATTACTTAAGTCATAAAAAATATTAAGCGTGTTTTTTTTTCATTTTATTTTATTTTATGTTATACATATGATTATTAAAAAATTAAAAACAATAATAATTTTCATAAAAATTAAAAAGTGAAAAATTATTATTCTTGAGCTCGTTTCGTGAATACTTGAAAATGTACAGGCCGTAAATCAAGAAAAATTGTTGGTTTAAAAAAGCAATAACAAAACCGAGAGCAAGCGGAAAGGCAGTTCTGCTGATAAAACAGATCTGTCAAAAAATCCATCATGATCACACTACTAACTGTCAAATGCCGGAAGTGGTTCATGAATATGGTAAAGAAGAATAGAACTATGAGTTTAGATGACATCAAAACCAGCGCATTGTTAGCTTAATGGTTAGCAATGCGTGCCAAAATTTCTCCGATGAAGAAGCTTAGCAGCTTCCGAAATGGATCTATAAGAAAAGCTATGGCGGTTGTATCTAAACATTTTTCCTACTCTATTTAATTAAAAACTTTTAATAATTAATTAAAAAATAACGAGAAATCGTGGCTGTTTTCGAAATAGTACTATAACTATAGCCTGTATATGTGTGTTACTTTCAATTTTTCCTCTAATCAAAAATAATAATAATTAACCAAGAATTATTATCAACTGGTATTGAGCTCGTTAAACTTACAAAAATGTGTATTTTATTTTTCTTTATTTTGTTTTATTTTATTTTATTTTGTAAAATTTTGTATTTTATTTTTTTATTTTATTTTATTATCTTTGGCTTAGTAATATGGCATCCTATGTATTTTCCTCGAATATCTGCATTGCATGTAAAATAAAATTTTTAAAAGCAATATCGAACTATCGACTGTATTCAATATTTCCTAACAAATAAATAGTTCTGTAAAATTCAAAGTCATTTTCAAATTCTAAATTTACATTTTGAAAACATACTCTTGAAGAGTTTTAAAAATGTACTTTGAAATACCGGTTGCCACAGATCTTAAGGTCGTGCTCAAAGCAGAACTCTGGTTACCTCACTTGTCTTGATTTCGTTAAGGAGAAATTACACTGGAAAAGGAAACACTTTGATATTCAAAATGTTCGTAAATCATAAGTGAAATATAATTATACAACTTTACAAAGCAAATACTATAACGTAATGCATACATACATAATTTATGAATGCGCAATCAAATCGGATCTCCAAACAGCCTCGAACTGTAAATTTTCAACTCAAGCGAAAAAAAGAGAGAAAAAAAATAACAGAAAGAAACTAGTAAAAAACATGAGCCGAGACAGTAATTTGTAATTCATGCTTGTCGCACCTTGGCTTCAACAAACACTCCGTTGGGGACGTGCCAGTGCAAATATTATATTTGTATGCATACAATAGCAAATGCTGTTGTCATTATTGCTGTGCAAGGATACATCTTAATTCAGGACATACTTGTACATACAAACATATTTGTTTATGTGCATGAAGCCGCTTGTTGTTGTTATTGTTGGCGTTGTTGTTAGCAGCAAATTTACCGCATATTAAACAAACATTTTGCTAAGTAATTTTTGTATACTTTCCTCCATTTAGTTAGAAACCAACTACAAAAATAAAAATATTTAAATGAAACTAAATACGAAACAATTACCCAAAGGCACTTTGTGCACCGCTTTAACCACACACATGAGTCAGCACACAGCTACAGAAACACATGTGCACACACACACGCATATGAATGCACACAGGCACTTAAGCGCATAGCACCAACGGTACCACCATCCGGCACTTAAGTTCATATGCCTTGCATGTAGCCAAGTGCTTTGTTTTATTTTTTGATACATAAATGCGCTGCATTTAATTGTTCCCAAGGTATTGTGTGACACAAAACGCTGCTCCGCCCAATTAAATACTCAGTCAGATGCTTACACACATACTTGTGCATGCTCATGTACGCATTTGCCTGTATAGACACGTTCTCGCAAGTGCTGCTTTGACACAAAATTCACCTGTTGTTGCACGCGCCGTTTACCGTTTACCACGAATTATTGTGATGCATGTCATTTCTATACCCAAATGTGCCAAAACACAAGTGCGATGTTCATGATCAAAGTATTTTGACTTCTCTGTGTTTCGTTGGTGCTCTTAAAGGCATTTATCGATTTTATCGATTTCGGGGATGTTTTCAAAGAAATCAAGTATAGAAGAAATAAGTAGCCCATTGCCAATACAAATTTATATATTGGTGCTGGCACCAAGTATTATAAAATTTCAATCCATTATAAAATCGAGTGTATTTGGTAGCCACATCCCTACGAGGAAAAAGCTGTATATTAGATATTAGATACATAGTATACGTATGTGTAGCACTAGAAGTAAGATAGGGAGAAGCAGATGGAGATGTAACGAGATGGAGATGCATAACGAGATGGAACTAGAGAAGGTAAAGCGTGGGTTTTGAAGAGAGAAAGTGAAAGGTTATGAGGGAAAGGAAAAAAAAAAGATGTGGAAGTAGGGGAATACTCATAGAAGGTGAAAAAGGAATAATAGTGTTTTGTATCTTAAACGAGATATTCGTAAATTATTATCATTATTTGTGTATCCACACTTAGGTTTTGCCGCTAAGAATGTTTTTCCTCATCCAGGCCAAACAAAGCAGATATCACCACCTTCAGGGACAAGCGTTAAGAAATTCCAAAAAAAGTGGATTGTGAAGTGGATGTACATGAACATGCACTTATTTATTAATTTGAAAAATCCGCATGGTCTTACAGATTTCAGTATGCTAAATTAGTTAATTAAATTTTACATTAGGCTGAGACGAAATAAAATTAACAATAAGCATCTCCCATACATATACACATATTGGTCTGATTTCATATAAACACTTATAACATTTTTTCCTAATACATAAATATATGAAAAATTAAAAATATTAAAAAAAAAATTAAAAATAATCAAAAAACAAATTAACAATAATCAAAAACCTCAAGTATAATCAAAAGTTATCAACAAGTTTTTTTTTATTTAAATTATTTTTTTTTTAATAATAAGTATTCATGAAACGAGCTCAAGGCCAAGAATAATAATTTTTCACTTGAATTTTTATGAAAATTATTATTGTTTTTATTTTTTTAATAATCATATTCTATTAATTATTAAAAGTTTTTTAATTGAATAGAGTAGGAAAAATGTTTAGAGACAACCGCCATAGCTTTTCTTATAGATCTATTTCGGAAGCTGCTAGGCGTCTTCATCAGAGAAAATTTGGCACGCCTTGCTAACCATTAAGCTTACAATACGCTGGTTTAGATGTCATCTAAACTCCTAGTTCTATTCTTCTTTACCATATGCATGAACCACTTCCGCCATTTGACAGTTAGTAGTGTGATCAGGATGGATTTTTTTGACAGATCTATTGCATCAGCAGAACTGCCTCACCGCGTGCTCTCGGTTTTGTTATTGCTTTTTTTATACCAACAATTTGTTGATTTAATAATCGTAAAAAATTATGATTTTATTTTTACTTTTTTTAATCGTAATCAATTAATAATTGCCTTTTCTTGAAAAAAAATATAATCATTAACAATTAAAAAAGCCATCTAATCAATTGATTACTAAATACTAATCAAATTTAACAGGTCTGGTTTTTCCAAGGCTGCGACCTGTTTCACTTTTTAAACTTTATAAAACAAAAGTTATTTTACGTCGAGTCTCCACAAAAATATTTCTATGTGAGATTACCCCTCAGGGTTGCCATCTAATACTTTATATATTTATTCTTTTATATTCCGACTATTACCTACAAAACAATTTAAACCATTTAGATGAACTTTTGAATATACCCGATAACTCAATTTAAAGCTTTCCTATTTAAGTGTTTTTACGAGATACAGGCATATAATGAGGAAGATAATAGATAAAGAATTAGAAATGAAAATTTATAAGTAGAGGAAAGTAGGGTATGCACTGTTTATAGTGAATTTTATTAGTTTCTTATATTTTATAAACCGTTTTGGAATTGCTACATTTGATCATGAGATAAACATGATTAAGTGGAGCAATTTTTTTTGAATAACGGTAAGTCGTAAATATCTAAAAATAACGTTACCATAGAACAAAAAGAAACTCGATTTTCGGAACCACGGGTTGTTTTTGCATACGAATTTCATAACGGTGTTATGTGTTATTATTGTTATTGAAACCTCAAAACAGTTCCCGAGTTCAGAGGGCATTTTGTGGTATTTAGTAGCTTCTTAGGACAAGCTGTTCTGGAACCTTACTAGTATGCTTACTATGGGCTGGCAATTGCGTCTAGCTATCCCGGAGCTTCAGCCACTTATGTGGATTCATTGAACAAACTACCGACCAAACCACCAATTATGACAAACCCAAGGTCTAACAAGTTACGCACACGTAAGGGTTAAGGAATTTTCTTACCACATCACCTATTATGACCAAGGATTAAAATTTGTAGAAAAGCGACACAACATTTTGCCCTTTGCCTCGCGGTTCTCTTACCAATTACTTACTGCTCTTAAACCACCCATCCACGACTCCTCAGATCTTAGCGAGAAGTTACAATAAAAAATAACAACAACAACGGAATTTCAGACCATTATTACAAAATTTAATAATTCATTTTACTGATACTACATTTATCAAAGACAAACAAAAAAAGCATTTATTTTCCTAATAAACGGGCACAGGGGAACAAAGCGGAATCGGAATAATTTGCTATTGTTAACCTAGGCAGGGCCGCGGAGAGGGGGGGGGGGGGAAAGCCAGGGCAATTTCCCTGGGGCCCGGAAGGTTTTTGAGGGCCCGGCAGGCAAAGCAGTATTGACAGTACTCTAATCAGGATTTCAAAGAGAAAGAAACGCGAACTGTCCTCGGGGCCCGGGTCGGCTCTCTGTGGCCCTGAACCTAGGTATTAACTATGCTGCGATATTAGAAAAGCGAATGTGATTGGCGAATAAACCGAGATACATGGCAATCAAATATAAAATTATATTATTTTAAATTCAATTACAAACTTTGTATTAAACAAACAAAATTATTTTGGTATTTAATTAACCAAGTGGTTAAACATGTGCCAATGCCATTTCGTTTCCACAAAAATATTTCGTTTCTCGCTCTAGTAGTAGGTTTCAATTAGTTATATGAGAGCGTTAATGAGGATTTGTGTATAATAACACGACAACATACAAAATACAGGGTGGCTAATGAAAGCCGCTACCAAAAAAAAATTAAATAACTTTTTTTCTATTTAATGAATCTGGTTAATTTTTTTTTTACTTTGCAGATTGACTTTTACATTTAACAAAAATGGATAACTGGGACACTGAAACAAGAATTTGGATTGTCCGCCGCTATCACGCACTGGAGTCCGTAGTTTCGGTTCAAAGAGAGTATAGGCGCACGTTTGGCGGCAATCCTCCGAGCAGATGGACCATAATAAGACTTGTAAACAATTTTGCCGAGCATGGGACAGTCAACAGAAGACCTTACCATCGAAACCCTTCAGTTCGAACGGAGGAAACAATCGCTGCTGTAGCTGCTGCCATACAAAACAATCGACGTGTTTCGACAAGAAGCTTATCTGCTCAAATGGGTGTAAGCAGACAGTCATTACAGTCAATTATGCACAAAGATTTGGACTTATTCCCATATAAAATTCAAATGGCCAACAAACTGAACGCTGCAGACTTGCCGATTCGCTTGGAATTTTGCCAGAAGATGCTTCAAATGGTGGAAGAGGATGGAAACATGTTGAACTGTCTTTTCATGTCTGACGAGGCCCATTTCGATTTAAACGGCAACATAAACAAACAAAATTGTCGAATATGGAGTGCTTCCAACCCACAGATACTCCATGAGACGGAATTGCATCCACTTCGTGTCACAGTGTGGTGTGCAGTTTCATCACGCTGCATTGTCGGGCCCTACTTCTTCGAAGAAAACGGTCACACCGTTACGGTTACTGGAGACCGTTACTTGAGCATGTTGAGAGAGTTTTTCTATCCAGAATTACGCCGAATGAGAATTTCTTTCAACTCTGTGTGGTTTCAGCAAGATGGTGCAGCTCCTCATATAGCCCAACCTGTTATGACAGAATTGCGACGAAAATTTTCCAATAAGCTGATATCCAGAAACTCCACATTCCGTTGGCCACCCAGGTCGCCTGACCTTACTGCACCTGACTTTTTCTTGTGGGGTTATTGCAAACAGGAAGTCTTCAAAGCAAAACCAACAAATTTGAATGAACTAAGGCAATCCATTCGAGAAACAATTGCGGCTATTCCTGTCTCAACTCTCCAAGCAGTAATGAACAACTTTTTGGTAAGATGCCGCACATGCATCGACGAGCAGGGGGGGCATTTAAATTCCATTATTTTTAAAACTAATTATGCTATATTTAATAAAATTTAATGAGCTTTAACATGAATAAAAGAAAAATGAATTCCATACACTGAAAAAAAAAATTATTTGAGTTTCTTAATGTAGCAAAATTCATCAGCCACCCTGTATGTAAAAGAATGGTAAGGTCAAGAAAAATTTAGCAAAACTTACGTGATTTGTTGCAGAAACTCCATGAACGCCTTCGACGAATCTGCAGCTTTGCTGAAAGGTAAAGATAAGATTCACGTCCCGGTTTTCTAAGCCTTACTCATTTGGTTCAAAAACAATTCTTTTAGGGCATTGGAGTACTAATATTATATTAATCTAATCTCCACTATTCACCTTTCCCCTATCGCTTACAGCTGTCTCTTTCTATCAAGTCCTTTGGATATTTCTATTTTTGTACATAATTTTATGATTTTAACATTATGACTATTTGTTAATAATATTCTTCTCGAACCTAGTTTTGTTTCACTTATTAATTTGCAATTCAAATACTGTTATTTTGTTTTTCTCTCTTTTTTTTATTTTATTAAATTATTCAAGATTATTATCTTTTGTTTTTTTTTTTTTTTTTGTTGAGATTTTCAGATTTACTTTTGTATGTATATGAGTGCGCACTTTTTTTTTGTTTTAAACGCTATAGTCCGCCTACTCTTTCTTTTCTTATGTATATAATTACACTTATTTTTTAAGTTTAACATTTTTTCCTATTCTTTTATCGATTTTTTTTATAAAGAACTTCTTCTTCTTTCTTTAAATGGTCATCTAACCGCCTGGGCGATTTTGACCGTCCAACATAGCTCGCCAGTCGTTTCTTCGTTGCGCCAACTGGCGCCAATTGGAAACACCGCGGGATCGCAAATCGGTCTCCACGTGGTCCTTCCATCGGAGTGGTGGTCTCCCTCTTCCTTTGCTTCCACCGGCGGGTGCCGATAAGAATACCTTCTGGGCTGGAGCATCTTCGCTCATTCGCACTACGTGGCCTAGCCAGCGAAGCCGCTGTGTTTTAATTCGCTGAACTATGTCGGCGTCTGCGTAAAGTTCATACAGCTCATCATTAAATCTTCTTCGGTACTCGCCGTCGCCAACGCCAAAGAACTATACTTTTAAATTATTTTGACTATGCGCGTACATAGTTATGAATATTATTAGGTATAGTAAAATATAAATGACTGAAGTTCTAAGACTTTAAGAAAATTCAATAGTCCCATTAAATGAAATTAAGTTATGATAATTACAAATTTTTTTGCCCAAACGAGTAACAAAAAAAACGTCGACACCACATTCATGTTGTTAATGACTTCGGGAAACCGCTCCTTTGCAGCAAATCCTCATCTCGGAAATATTAACTGGTATCGTAACACTTTTAGGAACCAGGAACACTGCAATCCACTAATATAAAATCTGGTTAAGCTCAGTTTAAACTAAGTTTGCTTAAACTCGGCATAAATTTAAACTCCAGTTAAACTGCAGAGCGGGTTTTCAGTAAGAGTTTAAGGCCGCTTTGAAGATTTGCTTTTTATACGGCAACATTGGTTTTTTTTTTATCTAGATACGGCAAAAGATGACATTTGTTTACATATTTAATGCCATTGCTTCTCCTCAGTATTGTAACAGTTAGGATTTCGCTAATTTCTGCATCACTATAGTCATTTTCGTCAGATGATATATTCAGTATTTAATTAAATATACAAATATCTTCCTTTTTAATTGCGTTCAGTTTATTGTTTCACAACCAAAACCATCAAATATGCAAACAGCTGACATGTTAACTAGAGTTTAACCCTGCCAAATTGGCCGCTTAAACTACGTTTAAACTTCGTTTAAAGTTGACTGAAAAACTGCGTAACAAGTTTAAGCTTAGTTTAACGGACGAATTGAGTTGAACTTGTACTGAAAAACCGGGCCTAAAAGTTGTTAACCTGCTGCGAAGGTGGTAGCGTTTGGCTGACTTTTCAAAGCCCTTTTTATGTTATTGGCCAGCTCAGTAGAAGTAGATGAGATGTGCCTTGGACAGGGAAAATATCTCCGGAAAATGCACCAATTTAGCTAGAGAAGGAAGAAGCTGCAGAACAACTGAGTGGAAAGAATAGTTTTTTTAATTCGACAACTGGGTATATAGTTAAGTTTACTTCCAACCCTTTCTCACTTGTATGTATATAAAGCTGTTTCGCAATTTTATTTCGCATCCTTGCATTTTTCTGTTTATTATTGTTTTGTGTGTTCCCGCAAAGGTTGTCTGTTTCCAGCTCACCGCCACCGCTGCCACCAAATTTAAAGTTATTATGCTAATGGATCACTTTTAAGTGACAGAAAGAGAGAGGAGCTTAAGGGTAAGGTGGCAGTGTTATTTTACCGCAACAACAAATGTTGTAGGTGCTGATTCCGTAACGGTAGCTAACTGTTTGCCGGTGGCTACAGACGTTGCTTAATTTGCAGTTCTCACATGGCTCATAAGTAGATTGACTGCTACACTTCACTGCAGCCATCGTGAGTCAAATAAAAATTAAAAATGGTGGCAAACAAAACAAGTCGCTGTTATTTATTTGGTGGGATCTTAAATGCATTCCTTAACAATGAACTACAATGCGGCTCGAGAGCAGAGTTTAATGTGCTGAACTTAATTAAATATATCGAAGATACGTATGTATGCAGAACATTCTATCGGCCACTTACAAAACCGCTCATGTGATGTCAATGAAATTGAGAGAATCAGCAGAAAAAGTTCTTTTAGACCTGGTTTTACCTATTAACTTTAATGTCTAGCAATGTCGACTCGACATTGATGTTTCTTGACTTTTACCATGAAATAAATGTTGCCTATACGACATGTAGACAGATCCCTTTGGGATTTCGAGAGCCATCACCTAATTTTACCAAAATTATTTCTTTTCGCGTAGTGATTTCTTTATTTTGCAAACTATGCAAGTTTTTCTCATAAATCCACTACATTTCGCTGCACCCTCCATAGTCACAGCTGTGCCATGGAATCATATTTTATATATATTACTATTCGCTATTGGTTTTAACTCGATTGGTGCAACAAATTGGTTTTCTGTATAATTTATAGCCTTTTGTTTACTGATAATTGAAACAAGAAAAATGTTTTAGCCAAAAGGTAATATGAAAAGAAGTATAGCAACACATGCAGTAGCAACCGAAAGTTGAGGCATTATGTAAATTTCAGGTTTGGGGGATATGAGCTGGTGTAAAATAGTAGCATTATAAGAACTTGTTACTGTTAAAATGGTTCTCTTAAAATAGAATAGACTTTCGGCTGCCTAGATCTAATCTTTACAAACCGAGTACCCACAGGAAATCAAGGATGCCATCATCTAAGGGTTTAATGTCTCCTTTTCGTAATGACGAAGCATTCGAGAATTATGTGCTCTGCAGTATCGTTCGCACTATTGCAAAAGCGTCTTTTTCAGTCTGCAATGTGCTGTAAGTATCCCTATGTGGATTCGAGAATTGCTCTAAGAGAGATTAAGCAAGGACGATATGTATTGCATCCCCAATGCAATGCCTTATATTGTGTCTAAGACTAATATTGATCTCTTAGATGCAGCTTTTCATGCCATGTCTATTTCTGCGCACAGATTTATGGCGTATATCTCAAAAATGCTGGAGAGCTGTCCCAGTGGTAGAGACAAATTTGGGTCTGAAACCGAAGACTGCCGCTCCCAGCCCTTCTGATGTCCTTGAGCTGTATATGGTTAACACAAGCGTGAAAACCCTCAACTCTGGAAATGTCCCTGGTAGCTTTGTCTCTCTTTTGAATCTCTTTTTAATGATTACCTTGGCAATTTTTTCTCTTGAAACTCGGATGAGTGACAGCTGCTCTCTAATCATCTGGTCTTCTTAGTGAACTAATTAACTAGCGTTGCAAATATCAGAACTATTAAGGCTAACTCCAAACGATAAGATATCACTTGTAGAGATGTCGCGTTATCTGCCTAAGAAAGGATAGTGGGTCAACCAGTTGCCCATAGCAATTCAAGACTGTATTGCAGTTTATGAAAACCAGGCTGATAATTGGCTTGAAGTAGGTGCGCTTTGGGAATTGGGAAATAGCAGTAGTATGACAAAGGATTAAAGATTAAACTGAATATGCTTTCCTGTATTTAGCTTGACGTGAATGTCCCGATGGGTCAAGGTTTCTGTACAAGCCCCATACGTATTCAGCAAGCATTACACTTTGGGATTTCCCTTTGAGTCTTTCTTCCAATACCTTTATATCCTGATGAAACCTTTCACCGTGTTTATATGAAACCGCTCCAAGGTTTTCTTTAAAAAAATTGAGATGAGAGTGCAGAAAATGCAGCATTAGTGACATCTTAACGCCAATATTGTTCAAACCGATTAGCATGCTTTCAATATTTTCTGCATAGTTTTGTGCTTTTGAGTTTCCAAGGAATTTTGATATAACCAGCTGCATAAAGTCAAATGCTGTCTTTTGCATATCCGACAGATGACCATAAAATTCTTCATCTTGTAATAATTTTCTTATATCGGGTCCAACGAGCATTCCTAGAAAAGGTAATTTACATTAAATGAAATAAATTATTTGAATGCGTTTGAAAGCATTTCCTTGTGTATTTAAGCTTTTAATAAAATTTTTCACCACGCCCAACTTAATATGCAGCGGTGGAAGTATGACCTTATCTTTTGGGACAAGGGATTCATGAATTACATTTAAGTCACCAATAATATTTTCTTCACGTTCTTCGAAATATTTAATATGATAACGGCTGCTGGTAGCACGTGAATCCCATTTACAAAGAAAGCACATATATTTTGTGTATCCTGTTTGCATTCCAGTCAATATTGCAATCATTTTGAGGTCTGCGCATACTTCCCATTTATATTTATAGTATTCAATTTTATTTAAGAGATTTGAAATATTTGCGTATGTTTCCTCCTTTTTTGTGGAATACGCAACCGGTATGGATGGATGCTGATTTCCATTGTGCAGTAAAACTGCTTTTAAGCTGTGTTTTGAACTATCTATAAATAGTCGCCAAGCGGAAGAGTCCAGTGGAAGCTTTAGATATTTTCGAACCTCTTCAATACTGCAACAGTATACAAGTTCTTCTGATTTTTTAAAATAGCTTTCCAAATCGGCGTGTCTTTTTCTTGGAGATGTAACTTTTACATCGGCTTTTATCAAATTCCTGTTTTTCAATCTGGAACACAATATTTCAGCTTTCTCTTGTGTTGGTCCTAAATCTCTCACAAGATCTTCAAAATAAGCTTGGTCTATCAAATTAGGACATATGTTTAAACCATCAAGAGGCAAGTTACTTATATCTGTTTTCAACCGCCGCTGTTATTTCTGTATTGGCGTATGTCATATTGGCCGCAAATGTATGTGTAGGCGGTTGAGGCACCGGAACACCTTCACAGCGCACTTCTGGTAAAATGACATTATTTGTCATTATCTGTTTTTACCTGTTTTGTATACGAGTATGTTGGTGTATAATTTTACTAATTAATCGTAAAGAGCTTTATTTACAACAATGGTGTCTTTTGTGACCCCCACTGAAATTTTCCGGCAAACATTTTCGTGGAATATTTTAATCCTTAAATGTCCTTTTTTAAAGGATATTTTTTGATTTTCTCAAAAAAAGGGTCAAAATTGACCCATAAAGAGACCAGTTAGAGGGTTAAGATCTTCCACAAAAATAATCCTCATACATTTCTACAATACAACTCTGACCATAACAATTCTCTCAGACATTAACTTACAGCATTTTTTTCATATAGTATAATGCTCCCTGCGACCAAAAAATGAAAACTTTGACCCACTGTAAAAAAAAACTCAGACGTGCTGGACCATAAGTTTGTTCTACAAAAATGATCTACTCAACATACACCTTCAGTATTATGGGGTCGCTATTCTGTTCCATTCAAAAAGTCTTATTTTGTTGGACTGTGTAATTAGAAACCGAATGATTGGAATAGTTCCCAATGATGAACAGAAGAGTAACGAACACTGCACACAAAAACGAGTCCTGAAACACTATCTTTGTAACAAAATCATGACAAAATGTTTCTGTACAGAAACGAAACTACCAATGTTTCTCTGTATAGACAATACTATAAACGTTCCTTGCAAATGTCGTCGGAGGTTTATGTTGATATACCTGTTAGTATCACGCGATCTATTTATTTTAATTATATAAGTGTTTTGGTTTTCTAGGGCTACAACGCCTGAACGGTAAACTATTCCTTAACACTCTTAAATGTCGCCCTTGGGGTCCATTTCGCCCGTGGTGTATAATTAATGCGGTATTGCCGCAATTTCCTTGTTCTCAATTTTTCAGCTTGGTTAGAAGATCCGATATGGCGCTGTCTCTAGTTCTTTTTCAACTGTGGTAAAAGCTTAGATGACAATGTAAAGAAAACCTATCTTTGATCCCTGTACAACTCACGTGAACTGTCTCGAACTAGAATAAAACCTCATATATGATGTCTTTGACTGTGGTAATATTGATTGAAGAGGAGAGCCTCCCAAAAATAATTTGACTTTTTACCTAACACCCCAAAATATATACATATATTAAGTGTTGACCTATAACCAAGCATATCCAACTGATGCATGAAATAAACTGAATTTTCTATTACTTTTCAAGTGTCATCGTCAATAAATCAAATACACATTCATAAATAGAGTACTTAACTTTGAGCGCCTTAAAGCTCACACTACGCTCATCACTGGCGCACTTATTCAGGAAACCACAGTTTTGTCTCTTCAGACAAGTGTCAAATATCAATACAAAAGAAAATCCCTTTCAAACCGCTTTAAAATTCATCTTTCTTTTTTTATTGCAGTCAAACAATTAAGTTCCAAAATTATCTCAAACTTCGTTTTTGTGCTTGCTCTGGCAACCGTGGCAATCTTTCTGTCACTTACAGTTTTCTTTTTTGGTTTCATTTTTCTACAAATTCTGTTCAATTTGCTAAGCAACATTGGCAGGTTTGCGTTCATCGTATCGTTATTGTCATTTCTTCTCAACAGTCGGAGAATGGATCTAAGTATACATATAATAAAATTGCATTAAATTTAACACAATTTTATAATTTGAAATGTTGAACTTAGAAGCGCTGAAATACCTAATCGTATAACATTGAATAAGCCAGTTCAAGCGATTTAAATGAAGATTGGTATATGAATAGTGTACACCGCTAAAAATTTGAGCTTTAATTTAATCAATTTATCCGTTTATCTTAATCTCAAAATCGCTTTTAAAATAAGCTAAAAAGCTTGACTTTTATTTGTTATTGAAACCATTGTTGTGTTTGTCGTTGAACAGTGGGTAAAGCACTACGGTTCGAAACCTGGCTAAGCCCAAATGTTTTTTTAATTGGACAATTCAAAAGTTTAAACCAATTTGGTTTGGTCATATATCACTGGATCACAAATTCCAACTTTTTTTCTGCACCAGAGACGCCATAGTGAAATTCCTATGTAAAATCACCTCCTAATTCCGAAAATCAAGGTTATTTTTACTTGAATGGTACCGTTTTTGAGATATTTACGATTTACCGTTATTTCAAAAAACAAAAAAGATGGCTCCACTTAATCGTGTATATCTCAAGAACAAACTGAGCTCTTCCAAGACGGTTTGAAAAATTTGAAAGCTTATAAAATTTACTATAATCAGTACATACAACACTTTTTGCTAGGTCCTGCAGATTCAAACATATTGAACAATCATTACGGATTTTTAAAATTTTTTTTGTAAAAATATAACAAAATTTGTACTTTGCGAGGAAGCATCTCGAAAACTTTTTGTTTTTTTGCAGATATTTTTTCCCCCCTCTAAGCTCTGTTTTATTACAAAAAAAATAAGCTATCAGTGAACAAAATCGATGAACTAATACAAAAGTTATAAGCATTCAAGTAAATATATCCATTTAATACTTAAGTACCCTACAAATAATAGCATATGTACATATGGTTCTGTCTTAACTCTATGATCTTATTTTATAATTGAAAAAGTTATGTGTCTTGTTTTGACGCTTATTTAGATTAGGATCGGTTTCTCTTATGAGAAACCAACAGTAGTCGCCCATCATAGCGACATCCCAGAATCCTTGATACCGACTTTCAATCACTTTCATTTGCTGGTGAAACCTTTCGCCATGCTCGTCACTTTCGTCGCCAAGATTTTGCGGGAAAAAATTTAAGTGGGAGTGTAAGAAATGAATTTTTAAAGACATATTTACTCCTGAAAGAAAATAAAAAAGTAAATTAGATAAATACATAAGTGACACATTAGTATATAATTTTCTTAGGCTGGATTTATCTTTCAATTCAGAACAAATTTTTTGTTTATATTTTTCCCGTTCTTGTTTGTTCGGAACTGGACGATGAATTCAGATTTATGGCTATATATTCTCATGTAAATTTATGTAATATATAATTTATTATAATATGTTTTTTTATTTACCCATTTCCGCATAGTTTTTGATTAAGTCGTTCACTATCATCTCGTAGTTAGGACTTTTGTGTTTGCCTAAAAAAGAAGTAACGACCTTTTCAAAAGAATCCCACGCTGCTGCCTCCACTGGTGACAATAGTTCTTTGAAATGGTTATTGGTCATCATTTTCCTTATTTGCGGTCCCACAAAAATCCCTTCCTTTATTTTTGCTTCTGAAATCTCTGGGAAGATTGTCTTCAAATGATGAAAAGCTTCGCCTTCTTTGTCCAAAGCCTTCACAAAGTTTTTGATAAGGCCGAGCTTGATGTGGAGCGGAGGTAGAATTATTTTTTCCTTCTTTATAAGTGGAGAGTATTTTATGTTATCTACCCCAACTTGAAACTCGATTCGTTCTGGCCAATCCTTTATGATGTAGTGGTCTTGACGAGCTCGGCTATCCCATTTGCATAGAAAGCAACAGTATTTTGTGTATCCACTTTGTAGACCACATAGCATTCCAACGACTTTAAGATCGGCACATATTTTCCAATCATGTTCTTCGTATTTGATTAACTTGAGCAATTTTTGCATTATCTCATATGTTTCCTTCGTATTTACTGCATGCGCGATCGGGATAGATGGCTTTTGGTTGCCAATATGCAATAATACGGCCTTTAAACTTAATTTATTGCCGTCTATGAACAATCGCCACTCTTTTGAATCATATGGTTCACCAAATTGTTTGAATAGACCAGCAATGTCTTTGCAGTAACAAACACTGTCCTCCTTCGTATAGTACTTGGAAAATTCTTCGTGACGAGTTCTATAATATGTTACCTTAACATCGGATGAAACAAATTTAAATTGTTGCATTCGAGAGGCGTGTAGTTCGGCCTTTTCCTTTGACAATTCCAAATCCCTTATCCAATCATTGAGTTGTGCTTGTGACAAAGAATTTCTTTCGTTTTCCGTTTGAAATTCAGTACAACATGATGCCGCGTAATCAGATACTACTGTTGACAATGAAACTGGAGCCGGAACTAAAGTTAAATTTGATTCTGGCAATGTCGCTTCTGTTGAAATTAGTTCTGGTAATGACACTGTAGATACGCTCGCATAGGTTACTTTTCTGGACTTTCCAACCCCAAGTACTTTTGTAGTACAAATATAGCAGTCCGTTGAATGGCAAGTTGGTTCCCTCCACTTCATTGGTGTAATAAATTTCACACGTCGCCTAAATAGATAGTTTCA
The DNA here is from genome assembly GCA_949987695.1 of Merzomyia westermanni. Taxonomy (NCBI): domain Eukaryota; kingdom Metazoa; phylum Arthropoda; class Insecta; order Diptera; family Tephritidae; genus Merzomyia; species Merzomyia westermanni. The sequence goes on along the minus strand of OX465288.1, from coordinate 129,434,222 downwards.
GGAATTAGTCAGCTATGCATTAAAAGGGAACAAATTCCTAATTTTTACAACGTACCTTTTTGTTCCGGTTTCCGAAGAAATCAATTCGACTCGGCATGTGGTGCACACAGTGTTCGGTGTCCATGGTTTTTAGGCTCAATTCCAAAACACTTATAGTATGTAACTTTCAAAGGATTTGAAAACACACGTCTCATACTTTTAACAATAAATTGACCGCAGATGAAACAGAACATATCTGGATCATTTGTACACTCAAACTCTCGCGCCCTTTTATTCATTTTTTATTTTAAGTAAATGACGGGTTATAAACTGCAATTATAAACTGAACAGTATCCGGCGAGCCTTGCAGATATTATGAAGGAACAAGGCGCATGTACTCTTATTTATACTTAGATCCAGTAAAAATTCAAGCCTACCTAAACAAAAAGGTTCCCTAGTTCTACAAAGAAAACACTACCTGCCTCAAAAGCATGCTCTTGTTTAAAATGTACCTAGGTTTGAGAAAACGACACTAACAGCTTTTTGTATCTAATAACTTTTCGAAAATCTACCTGCTAACTAACTGATATACGAATACTAACACATGTGTACCAGTAGGGTACTTAAGCATTAAATGGATATATTTACTTGAATGCTTATAACTTTTGTATTAGTTCATCGATTTTGTTCACTGATAGCTTATTTTTTTTGTAATAAAACAGAGCTTAGAGGAGGGAAAAAATATCTGCAAAAAAACAAAAAGTTTTCGAGATGCTTCCTCGCAAAGTACAAATTTTTTTATATTTTTACAAAAAAAATTTAAAAAATCCGTAATGATTGTTCAATATGTTTGAATCTGCAGGACCTAGCAAAAAGTGTTGTATGTACTGATTATAGTAAATTTTATAAGCTTTCAAATTTTTCAAACCGTTTTGGAAGAGCTCAGTTTGTTCTTGAGATATACACGATTAAGTGGAGCCATCTTTTTTGTTTTTTGAAATAACGGTAAATCGTAAATATCTCAAAAACGGTACCATTCAAGTAAAAATAACCTTGGTTTTCGGAATTAGGAGGTGATTTTACATAGGAATTTCACTATGGCGTCTCTGGTGCATTTTGGCTGTAAACCAGTGTATTTAGCCCAAAAAATATAGTACATCCCAAGACTTTATACCTTGACCCCTGCGGCTTAATGGGGTGAGAATATGCATCGACCCCGTTTCTGCACCCAACGAAATCGATACCTGGAGACACGAACTTCGATACGATACGATACCATATCGATACTTTTGCCCTTCGATACCGATATTTTGTACTCGATACTTTTATAGCGATACTTTGTGGCATAAAGTATTTAGACCCCGGTATCGTATCGATTGTTTAGAAAAATGTGGCCATATACAATAGAAAAGACTAAGAGATCAAAAACACTGTTCTGGTGGTTGTCCCTCTCTAACATGTACCGCGAATCGAAGGAAAATAAAACGGGAACATTTTTCTATACTCCAAAAAATCTCAAAAATTCCTAGTAAACCCCTGAAAATTTTAATGGAAATTCATTTAAAACCATAATTTACATGTTTCATATTTAATTTCGACCTATATATTTGGAGAAACCTATTACTTTAAATTATTTCACTGAAGCCAAAATTGGTGAACATGGCAAAAACAACTACCTGGTGTCAGACTTATTCTATCTACTGTATTTAGATTTAAGCCAGTGTAAACAGAAAATTAAGGTACATATCTGTATGTATAATCTTATTCATTATAAATAAACATGACATGTTATGTATATATAGTATCTAGAATTCCAGCGTAAGCCACAGCTTCCAATAGGAACATAACATACCTACTTTAAGGTACAAATTTTGCATTTCGTTGAACTGCTTGTTATGAGTATATTTAAAATCGATACTTTGAGTATCGAGCCGTTTTGTTTCGATACTATCGGATGCCCGATACTTGTACAGCGATATTTTAAATGAGTACAGTATCGATACTTTACATTCGATATCGTGTCCCTATCGATACCGCGGCAGTCGGGCTGGTACCGCAAGGTGCTTGTCAATATCAGTATAACCCTTTGGGTCCGTTAAGTCCAATTCTATTACTGGATGCACCGACAATGCAGGGGGAAGTACTCCTACAATATAATAATAATAATAATAACTTATACAAATTTCCCACCTATTTATTATTAGCTAGTGTGCACTCCACGTAGGATTGTAACCTAATCTCTACTTATAATGAAATTGTAAAAGGCAGATGTCTGTACATTGCAGATATTTAAGAAAAATCGATAGCAGGGACCATTATTAAGTCAATAGAAGCCAAATCAACTATTTTTAGAATTGTTGTCTGTCTGTCTGTATGTTTGGGCGCGCATCACTCAAAAACTGCGCAATTGAATTGAATGCAACTTTAACTGTTACATTACTAGACGTTTAACTTAAAATGAAGATATCATTTGTTCCAATAGCTTGACCAGCTTCGGAGATATCGACCGATACGTAGACCAAGGTCCCAAAAAGGGTTAGTACAATATGGGTATCAAACGAAAGCTGATAATGAGTGCTGCAATAAGCGATGGAAATAAGTTCCATATCTTACATGGTATGGGATATAATGATAAAAGTCGGACTCAGTCATGGCATACCTATACAGGTAATATCATCTCTGATTAAATTTTTTTCATTTTAATTTTCTCTAAACTGTCAAACTTGCTTGCAATCGGTTTGTTCACATTTTAACATGTGCTCTGCTGTTCTGTGGTTTTAGAGAAGCAATTTCCAATATGGGCGCCGTGCTATTAGCTGTTTTACTATGCCATGGACTCAGCCTGTTATTAGTTATGAGACGATAGACTAGTCCTAATATATATATTTTTTCCACATCTTCTGTTGATCAAATGCCAAACATTGAGGTAAATGGTTTCCAATCGAGCTTTTCAATAACCTCCAAAGTAAGCTGTAAATATAAAATTTTACAGGAAAAACTGTTCTTTGATTTAAGACAGACCTCAATTACAAATGTCTACATATATTAAATTTTAATTGGCCGATGTCTGTACATTGCATCTATTTAAGAAAAATTTATAGGGGTATCATTATTGAGCCAATAGAATCCAAAGCAACAGTTTTTAGACGTTCTTTTTTTATCTGTCTGGCCGGCTACGAAATTATTGAACCATATTTAGACCAGAGTGACCCAAAATGTATAGTACTAGTTAAAGCGTATCAAACGATAGGTGCTATTGAGTTTTCGAGACATAATGACTAATATCGGACTCAGTCTATTATAAGTTCTGAGACTCAGCAAAGCGCGCCATAGTCTTCAAGTATATAGTATACGAGTATATATATGTATCGCCTATGGGCTCTGAGCGAGTTGACGCGCAGGTCATCCCTTTTTCGCGACAACTGAAGCCAATAGGGTTTTCCTTAATGCAATTGACCAACCTTTTCACTATACATAGGGAAAAACTCCTAAGCTGGAGGGCGTTTATCCTTTTGTACAACATGACCTAGCCAGCGGAGGACTATGCTTTTATCTACTTACGCTCGTTCAGTTCCTCAATAAATTGTCTTCTCGAATTCTCCAACGGTCATCCCATATGTGCTTGATGGCGTCCATGATTTGATTTTTTAAATTTATATCTGTGAACAGTTACGTTGCTGCCAAGTCGCAGATGAGCGGTTTCGTCTTTTGATAAAGGCGCCTATTTAATTGTGGTTCTATAAGTGATAAAATCTGCTGCTCGGATTATCAAAGAATCATCATTTAAGAAGTCGAGAAGTAGTAGGTTGTTTTTGTGAAACCCTTTTTTTGAGCCTTGTACTACTCTGATAGGCCCTTGTCACACCTGGCATGGCTATAGATAATACTGAGCATCATTACGCATAACCGCATACAGTTTGTTTAGAAATCGAGAAATAACTCTTGAATGTTGATCCTTTTGCAAGTTAGCTCTTTTGGCTCACATGAAATTCTGTTAATTCTAAAATTTCCTTATCTGCACTGATTCATGGTAGTAGGATTGTGAAAGATAGGTTCAGTCTTCAGGGATTGTGATATCGGTTTCACTATCGCCATCATCGCTTAGCAATGAAAAGAAATGGCATCCCCGAGTTTTCTTGTAGAATTTTTGGCATTTTTATCCTTAAAAAGAATCAAAAGTTCCTCCAACTCAGGTGGAACTACCGGTCCTGTCAGTACCGAATGGTGCAACTCGATGAGCCATATACGGATATGACGCCTTTTTCCCCCTACTATCAATCCTCTTCTTTCTTTCAAGTTAGATTTCCATAATTAGCTCCAAACACCTTTTGGAGAACATGTAGGCAAGTTGGGGCGGTCAGGAGGCTCGACAGGTCAAACAAAGTGTTCACGCGTCAGGTGTAGAAAACATACCGGGTTCATTCCTGGAACCTGGTATTGCATTTCCATATTTTCGAGCCACACGGGAGCAAATCAAATTGGCTATTTTCTCATCAAACACGATAGTTTCATAAAATCGCATAACTGCAAAACTCCCCCCAAAGGTTTTGGTAGTGTTACGGTACTAGCACCTACTGGTACTACTCAACTGTGCATATATTCTTAGCTTTAATCATCTGGAAATTTCCGTGGATCTCGTCGACATGCATTTTCCATGAAAAGAATTCTCTGGTAAAATTTTTGTAATTATTCTTACTAGCCTTAATTTCAAGTACGTCCATTGCACACCTGTGGGCCGCTCTTGTCCTTTGTTTTTGGCTGCTCCTAGAAACTTGTTTCTTTGAATTTTAGTCAATGCCAGGTGTAACTATTATTAGGATCCTATAACTTATTCATTTATTATTCATGTATTTCAATTTATTTTTTTAGCCAAAAAGTTAAACTTACTGTTCAACCTGCCCTTAATATTTCAACTGCCTTTCAGCTTACTCTTACCTTAACTCTAAACTGTCTCTTAGGTTATTTAATGACTTCGTACGGTAAAAGTTTCAAATCGGAGGCAACCCCAAAATAGTAAATACTCAAATAATTCAATATTAGCTACACCTCAACGACAAATAAATAAATCCCTAAGCGCTTGTTAGGAATGAGCCGCAGCAGCTTAAATTAGAAACTTTCGAAGCTCAGAAGACGTAAATATTTACGATTTAATAAAGTTGTAAGTTTGTAGTATATATAAGGCAACTTTTTGGCATAGCGAGGGGGGTTAGAATGTGTTTGCTTTTTCTTTAAAGTTCGTATTGCATTTGACTATTCCTCTTTACATTCTGGTAGCCATTAATTATGTAGTGCACTAATTCCACTTGAAGTTTATAAGTTTACATTTCAATTTTCAGAAAGCTTGTTTGTATAAATACGAAAATTACTTGATGCTCGAGGTGGTGTGAGAAGATATTAAATTCCATATAGGCGTTATTTAGTGATGCGCGAACAAACATGCATGGGCACTGACCACAAAAATTCAAAAAATGATTTCTTTGGCTTTTTCTGCCCTAATTAATACATAATTATATCTATTATGCACAGACATCACCAATTTCTGATTTCACTATTTGTATCAAATAATATTGAGAAATCGATTAGTGTCACCATTTTATAAAGCGGGAATAAAATATTTCCGTGCGGAAATATGATAGCAGTACATCGGCGAAAGTTACATTCAATTCTATTCAGCGTGTGATGAGCGAACAAACAAGCAGACAGACAGATAAAAATTCTAAATACTAATTAGCCGCATACATTTTTCTCTCTATCTATCTATCTATGGCGCGATATACAACAGTATATCATCATAAACCTCCTAAGAGATTTTTGCGCCAAGCTTCTCTTCCAATTTGTGGTGTGCCGATTTGAATTTTCCCTACAAATTGGTGGGACCTACAGTTTTTTGCCGACTCCGAACGGCATCTACAAAGGAGACGAATTTTTTGCTGAGAAGCCTGTCATGGCAGAAATACACTCGGAGAGTTTGCCAAACCACTGCCGAGGGGCGACCCCGTTTTGAAAAACTTTTTTCAAATCACTTTTGATGTTACCTGTACCAGGGCTCGAACCATGGACTTTCGGTGTGGTAGGCCGGCAACACTACCTTCACACCACGGCGGCCGCCTACATACATTTTTCTCTAGTGTCTTTAATATGCAGACATCGACCTGTTACAGTTTCATCGTATGTAAGGACACAATTTTCTGTGACCAAAAAGCGATAATCGCCGAACGCCCTTGTAAAAGTTAAGGGCTAAGATATAGGCTGAACTTGATCTTCTTTAGTGCCTGCAAATGGCATCCCCTAGAAGTTTGTTTCTTTTGACCACTTTTTCATAGCCGCCCATTGATTCTGAATCGTTTAGCTTGTAATGTTTCTTAGTTCGTTACCAGTAAACTGAAATACTGGCTGACCATAGTTTGTAGAATTCAGACCGATCGTCTCTTACACTCGATTATGATAGCTTCTTCTTTCATTTTATAAGCCCCTATTTCGCGGAGGCCTTAAGCTTTGCTTCAGCATAAACAGTTGTCTCCCAAGTTCCTTCAGTTATTCGTCTCTTTATTTGACACTATCAAAGACTTTGAACGCAGAAGACTACCTTCTAAGCAAATAAGCGACATGAGCTGTAATTATTTCTTTCTTTTATTTCATTTGCATAGCATGCTATTGTAATTCGCAACCAGCTTATGAAATATTCATAAACATAAACTTTATGTTTGCAATCTGAAATCGGAGGTTTTCACAGGAAGATGAGGAGGCAAATCCCGCGCTTATTCCTCGGAGCCACAAGTGCCTGCCGGCAATTAATACATACAAGGTGTAACAGGTGCCCGCACTCCCTGTTCTATATAGAACAAATAATTTATAAACCTTTTGCGTAAAACGGTCGTATAGAGCGTGAGTCAAGCCGAATAAAATAATACAACAATTTGTGAAACAAGCTACTTGCATTCCATTAAGCTTAGATTCCGAAACCAGTATGATGAGGAAGCATGATAGTTATTTGTCGGACTTTAATCTTGTACGCTCAAGTATTACTTCCAATCTTCTGGGTTACCAGAGCGTCTACTGCTAAACATATGGGCATATACAGAGGTGGCAGATATAAGGGGACAAGAAACTACTTTGAGGAGTTTACTGCAATTTATTATGTTCTTACTTAGTCCACTACACACTAGAGTTGGGCGATTTGGTTCAATTGATTGGTCGAACGAATAGTTCTTTTTTCAAAAGTAAACTTGAAAGTGAAAAAATGTCTTATTTAAAAAAAAAATGGTCCTAAATATCCTAATCCGAAAGTTTTTTCAATCCTCTTTCATATGATACCAAATTTATTTAATTTGAATAAGCTATTTGAAAGAACTTTTATTTTGTCCTTAAAAAATATAAGGCCAACAATAAATTTTATTGCTGGCGAGAAAAAATAAAAATCCGGGTTGTCCGATTATTTTTGTCCAGATAAAAATAAAGGTCCAAAAATAACTTTTTTGGACTCTTATTTTTAAAGGAACAAAAGTCCCGGTGCCTGATTTAAATCATTATTTTCATAGATTGAGTGAATAGAATCCTCTGCTGAATTGTTGGAATTAAATAGAGATCATAACACTCCATGCGATTCTAAGTTCCAGTACTCGACCATTAATACTTCTAAAGATCATCAGTATAAAAATTCAATTTGCTTTGGAGGTGCTACACCGCTTTTCCGAAAACCCTTCACTTTCCACAGTATGATATTGGTTTTTTGTTCTCTACCAAGAACAATTCCAGAGATGTTCGTCATTCAAAACTCAGTTTCCATTGGAGGAGCCCCTCTTATTCCGTAAAACGGGGGGAAACCGACTTGGCCTTAGTTAATCGCCATTAAATATTAATGCATGAATTCTTATTGCTTTAAAAATTTAAGGCAATATGCCCAACTACGAAGAGGCAATAGTCATCATATTGAAGGAAGCTAAGTGGTGCTTATTTCTGTATATAGTTTATTCAAAAACAGCTGGCTGTACATCGTTTTATAGGAATTTGTGTCCCTCACTGAACTGTTCGATCAGAATTTGGGCATTCCCGGTTCTATCGTACCGGAATTACCCGGGTTTTTTTTACCCGGCCAAGGGCTGTTATTTCAGTGTAACCCTGTCTAATCTTTCATGGCCCACCCTCAAATTGTCATCCTCGGAGCAACGAGGTTGCTTCATTGTCTCTTGTTACGGGCTGGGGTCGAACCCAACCCCGGATCAAGAGATGGGATCTGCTGCGTCTGCTGGAAGAAAATTTATGTTAAACGGTCGCATTCTGTTCAGTGCGTAAAGTGTAAGAGATGGCTTTACAGATCTGAATGCTCAGGGCTTAACCCTGCCATGCACAGACCTCTTCTTTCTTTAGTACCTTCGAGGCACCATGTTGTACATGCCTTAGGGCGTTCCGCGGTACACGTCGCTCCAGCGCACTGCCAACTCCCCCACTATCCTCTAGCGACCACAATGGTCCAGTCTTCACGACTAGCAGCACTGCTGCAATGCCCGCCTCACCAACTCCCGACTGCCGCTCATGCTCAACGGCGCCTCCACCTCGCACAGCCGCTCATCACTCCTATCCCTTGCGGAATGGGTCAACGAGAACTGCAGAGCTGCAGCCCCTCTGCATCTGCCCCAATGCCCCCCCCCCCCCCTAATTTCAGCACGCACAGTGATCAGGACCATCGACTCCTCGTACTATTCACAATGTGCACTGTTTGTCGGCAAAGACTATATACGCCTGGCCTATGCCACGTTCTTATATGTTCTGGGCTCGCGAACAGAAACCTCTGGACGAATACTTTTATAGCGCCTTGCTGCAACATCCATCAGCCTTCCCCGCCAGATAATCTGGCCTCACCATCAAATTTTCAAGGGTCATTACCTTCTAGGCTGCGACACAGCCTAGGTTATAGCCTACCACCATCCGTCCCTCACGCCTAGTATGGCCCCAACCTAGCCTCCAGCGCCCTTGAAAATTGTACAGCTAAATTGTTACGGATTAGCTGGAAAGATCAAAATCGCTGTGATTCAAGAGACCAAACTGACCACAAGATCAGACTTACGAACTTGTGATGGGTATAACGTACATCGAAAAGACCGTCCCAGTGGCAATGGGGGTGGTCTCGCGTTTATAACACACCACACTGTACAATATAATCTATTTGTTCCCGACATCGACCCGAGGAACTCTAGCTTAGAATGCCAAGGTATAGTGGTCCGGTCAGGCGATGTCGATCTGTAAATTATCAACATCTACATTCCCCCTGTAACATGTTGCTAGAGGGACTATCACCCTGACATAAGAGCGTTGCTAAGAGGTAATAACCGTTTAATCCTCGGTGACTTCAAAGCACATCACGATCTCTGGCACTTCAATCTGCCAATAGGCAGCAGATGGCATGCACTTGCGGAATAAATAGATGCATCGGCATTCCGTACAATAAACGGAGACACCCCCACCAGAGTGGAAGGCAACTGCCACAGCTCGCCAGACATATCGATCGTAAGCGCAGGACTTATAAACTGCGTCAACTGGCGACCGATGTTGACATTGGCATCCGACCACCTGCCAATTATACTCTCAATCGAGCGACAGATGGACTTCATTACCTCTGAACCAAGAACCTTTATCAACTTCGGCAAAGCGGACTGGGACCGTTTTACGGACTATACAGAGCGCTCCTTTGCTGCCCTACCCACACCGACAGACGTACGCCAAGGTGAACGGAAGTTTCGCAAGGTTATTGATTTGGTCGAATTTCCCTGCGGAGGCAGCTGCCCTGGCAAGAGAACGTGACCAAGTGAGACTTCTCAGTCCCGCAAACCACAGAATTAAAGATCTTAACGCGGAAGTCCGACGAACAGTCAATGACTACAAGTTGACCAAGTGGAAGCAACACCTAGAGGCATGCAACCTCTCCGGCGGAGTCGGCAAATTAAATCCAAGTAAATAAAATGACAACATCGCCATTACATTTGGTGACAGCGTCAAATCGGACCTCCGGCGATGCGCGAACTCTTGGCTGATAGGGCCAAGAGACGAGCCTTCCGTCGGGCGCACAAACACAACACATCGTCCATTTCCGGAAGCCATAATGAAAGCCAAGCCCTCAAGATCAATTTGACTCGACGGTATAGCCATGAAGATGCTGAAACACCTAGGCCACGACAGACCGAATTATTTGGCGGCTCTCTTTAACCTCTCGCTAACCACTTTCGTCATTCCAGAGATTTGGAAACAAGCTTTTGTGGTCCCCCTACTAAAACCAGGAAAGCCGGCGAACCAAGGCGATTCATATCGTCCGATATCTTTCCTGTCGCCGGTAGCATTATTATTGGACACCATTCTGCTCCCATATTACACTGCAAACCTGCAGTTGGCCGAACACAAACATGGTTTCCGGAAGTCGCATAGTACAACAACTGCTCTGAACATCAAAACGACGCGGATAAGCTATGGCTTGAATCAACAGCCACCAAACAATAGGACGGTGCTCGTCTCACTTACCCTTTCCAAAGCCTTCGACACGGTCAACCACGCCACACTCCTATGAGACCTTGAAGAGACACCGCTTCCTGCCGGTCTAAAAAGGTGGACCGCTAACTACCTCAACGGTCGGCAGTCGTCAGTCAAATTTAGGAACAAGAAATCTAGGCCACGAAGAATAAAACAAGGGTGTCCTATCCCCCCTTTTATTTAATTTCTATATTTCGAGGCTTCCTCCCCCACCAGACGGAGTCTCCATTGTATCCTACGCTGACGACTGCACGATTATGGCTTCAGGTAAGGGCCCCTCAATTGATGAACTATGTACGAGGATTCAATTGTTACCTTCGAGACCTTTCCAGCTTCTTAACCGAGCGAGACCTGACCATGTCTCCGACTAAATCGACGGCGACACTTTTTACGACGTAGAATGCGCAGATGGGACAAGAGTTAAATATTCACGTGGATGCAGTACCCCTCTTCTTACTGTCAACCACCCTAAAATCCTGGGTGTGCCGTTTGACAATAGCCTCACCTTCGCTAGTCATGCCACCGCAATAGCATCTGAGGTGCGCAACAAGATCCTCAAGTCGCTAGCCGGCAGTACTTGGGGAGAAGATAAAGAAACGTTGCTAGCCACATATAAAGCTATTGGCCGACCTGTTATTGATTACGCTGCGACCACATGGTCGCCCAACCTTGCTGACACCAACTGGAGGAAGTTGAAAGTCTGCCAAAATACCGCCATCAGAACTGCCACGGGATGTCTGCTTATGTCATCGGAGTCTCACTTTTATCAGGATGCCAAATGCTCAATACACGCGGGTATGCGGAACTGTTCAGCAGACAGTTTTTACAGAACTGCCAAAAGCCTAGTCCTCTAAACCGTCATCTATTGAATGAAACTCCGCTCCCGAGAGACATAAGGAAACATCTCCGTAAGCACTATGGTGAAATCCGGTACCACATTACCTTGCCGTTTGATCTGCGCAACCATAGGTGGGCTCTAAACGACCTCCATACCGAGTCGGTTGACAAATCCCTAATATATCAGCCTATGAACCCCGTAATCGACATCGAACCACCTGAAATAGCTTATGAGGAGCGTATTCTTCCGAGGGAGACTAAAGTCATCCTAGCACAACTTCGTTCTGGATATTGTAATAGGTAAAACTCTTACTTATCCAGTCTGAACCCCACCATACCATATACGTGCCCTGCATGTGGTATGCCCCCTCACGGTATCAAACATCTCTTTTCCTGTTCAATTGAACCTACTCTTCTAACACCAACATCACTCTGGTCCAACCCTGTTGAAACTGCGCGTTTCCCTTTCCTCCCGTTAAAAGAGCTTGATGACGATTCTTAGAGTGATCGCGCCCATTAGGCAGGGCGAATCACTCTTAATAACAACAACAAAAACATCAGAATTTGGGTAAAACCTCTCCGAGGCCTATGCGTTTAAACGAGGATGCCGAAAACTGGATTCCCCCTCGTTAGATTTTTTTAAGAAAATGTTGAAAGCGATAGCTCAAATAGACTAAGCCGTTCGAAAAAGTCGGCCTTTCGGGAGTCCTTAAAAATTTGTAATTTCAAGTGTTATAATCGCGTGTTCGGCTGAACCTTAAAGATGGATTGTGCTGTGTGGAGGCTCTCCGTATGCGATACGTTGGAGTACAGTCTGGTAGGTAAGAGTTTTATCTACTGTTTTATCGATACTAAAACTTAATCGGAATGACTTAAGTCTGCTTGTGTAGTTCGCGTTGCTCATCAGCCGCAGGTGGAGATTAAGGATTGACCGACTCTTTATGGATGTTTCGAAAGTTGTTCAGCGTGAAGCCATTGTCCCTAAACGCGTAACTCAAGTAAGAATCATCTGTCGTCACAAGAAGGAGTCCCGTGGCAGTTGAGATGCAGAATTTAGAGAAATTTAACGAAAGGGGTTTGATTGTTTTCCTTTGTTCTGACTTGAAAGTGGTTTTTAAGGATTTTTGAAGAAACGTTAGGGCACTCGATTATGGGACTCATTAAGTTTATTTCAATGCCCTTCCAAAAAAAATTTTATGGATAATATTTAACAACAATGAAATTCTCTGCATATTGTAGAGATTAAGCAAAAACAATTTAGAATTTTTCTCTGTATGCATGAATGTTTGCTCGCACATCACTCAAACCTTGCTTTATACAATTTAATGCAATTTTCACCGATGTTTCACTAGATGTTCGACCTAAAGTTTAGCACATATTTTACAATACGAAAATGGTTTATTCCCGGTGTATATAGTGATGGCAAAAAAATTAGCTTAATATTTCTTTATACATACAATGAAATTGGAACAGTCCTTTGCTCGTACATAATAAATTTATAAATAAAAATGCAAATAGATGATCTTAATTAAAGAATCAAACCTTTCACTTTCTCCTGTCTGTCTGTATTTACGTTTGTACGCGCATCACTAAATAACAGCTACATGGAATTAATTGATTTCTTTACCGGTATATTGTTTAAAGAAGGTGCGACAGCGGCCATCTATTTCAATATAAAACTGATCTATTTGTTTAAGCAGAAGGTCATATCGAGGATGCCATATTCAAGTCCCAAGAAAGGTAACACTAAAAATACTATAGAAAACCGCGAAACCTCATCATGAGTTACAACATCGATCGAGTAAACAAATCGAAGGGCTTTTCTTTTCTCGAAAATGGCACGCCAGACATTGCAGGAGTAGAACAAAGTTCAATTTGCATTCGCTACTTGGATAAATGCGGCGAAAAGTTCATCATTCATGAAGATTTTTTGTGTTTTGTTCCTATCACCGATTTCACTCGAAAGGGAATAGGAACTGCTTACCTTAATTTCCTAAAATCTTCCGGACTGGATTGCAGGTATTTCTTCGGGCAAGGATATGAAGGTGCGAGAGCGGTTAGCGGAGAGTTCCAAGGGGCTCAAGCTGTTGTCAGAAAAACTTATCCAATCGCGCTCTACTCCCATTGTGCTGCTCATAGCTTCAATTTGGCGGTAAGCTCTGCGTGCAATATAACGGGAATCAAAAATTGTCTGGGAGTTCTAGAGAATATCCATTCCTTCTTCATTTATCCGAAACGCCAAAATGCCTTTCAGGATGCGATAAGTGAAAATGAACATCTATCGAAAGCTCGAGTGAAGAAATAGAAAAAATTTTGTAAAACCAGATGGGTAGAATAGCATGAGTCCGTCGCAACATATCTCCATTTGCAAACCAGCAGTAATTCGCGCTCTTGAAGTGATTTCCACCAACTGGAAAGACCCAACAACTTCGTCTGGAGCTTTCCAACTGCTTAAAGCTATAAAAACCGCAAATTTCCAGATATCCATGCATATTTTGAGCTCGGTTCATTCTCCCACATTGTCTCTGAGTCGAGTACTTCAAGAAGAAAATCAAGATCTGGGCGAGGCTATCAAATTGGCTGATGCTACGAAACAAATTTTGATGGAAAGAAGAGAACACGCTAAGGGAGAGTTCAGACAAATTTTCAAAACCGTGCGCGAAATTAGCGAGCAATACGAAATTGAATTGCGAAAGCCAAGGATTGCGTCGAACCAGACCCAACGTTCCAACGTACAAACTGATTCAGTTGAAGATTATTTCCGTATACCAATCTACATACCATACACAATTGCTAGATTGATTCTTAAACCACCGCAATATTGTATCAAATTTCGCTTGCCTTTTTCCCAACTAAATGAAAATTTTCGAATTAGGGTCCTGCGCTCAACTTGTAATGCCGCTTTAAGTAGCACTACAATATTTCACATCTACACTCTACATTACTACCACGCTCATGCGAGATCAAATGCTTATGCGCAGCTGTAATTCGCAATTAGTTCATCCCACCTTATGTATAAGAAGATTATTCGCGCTTCAGTAATTATCGAAAGTGTGGTTTCCACCGTCATCGGTTACTTGGCATCGATCCACCGGCATCCACCAACCCGTCGTTGGTGACTTCCACCGATCCACCGTTATCGGTAACCTGCCACCTATCCACCAACCCGTCGTTGGTGACTTGCACCGATCCACCGGCAACCACCAACCCGTCGTAGGTGACTTGCACCGATCCACCGTTATCGGTAACCTGGCACCGATCCACCGTCATCGGTAACCTGCCACCGATCCACCGGCACCCACCAACCCGTCGTTGGTGACTTGCACCCATCCACCGGCATCTACCACCCGTCATCGGTAATTAATACCGATCCACCAACCCGTCATCCGTGATTAGCACCGACCCACCATCATCCACCCTACCAGCCACGTTACACGTCGCTACTGACACATCCTATTCATCGTACCCGACTAGATACCCTGTGTGGGTGTGTGCCCGACTGAAATAACACCATCAAATCACCGTGTTCTTATTAGTAAAGGCAGTGGGACCTCTACTCGGTTCTGGATAGGCTGAGCATTACCCCAGCCTTCGATGAAACCCACCTCACAAATGGCGCCCAAGCAGGGCCCCCTCCTACTTCGGGCAGCGTGTAAACGCATTGGTATTCTGCAGTTTTGGTCCTCCAACCTGCACTACCTAGGGTTAAGCCCTGGTATTATTTACCTCCGAAACTAGTGTTCGAAGGTTCGGACGGTGTGTGTGTGTGGTGACCTGTATTATTTATTTAAAAATTTTTTTTTGTTTTTTTTTCAAATTACATTTCATTTAACATTTTGTATATATTTCATTCATTTTACATTTCATTTATATTTCATTACATTTCATGTATATTTCATTTAGAGATTGAACATTGTACAAAAATGGAAAATTTGTAAACAAAAATGGCTACATTTCATAGTAGCGTAATAGTAAAGTAAATACATTCAAAAAATGCGTAACAATAAATCAATAATAAAAAAAAATGTTATATGTTCAGTCTCGTTCAGTTAACTGAACATATTCTACTTGACCCTCATCGCATACGTCCGCGCCCTGCTCTCTGACGTTTCGGATCAGATAACTCTTCCGCTTATACTGGTGAAACCACCGCCTGGGCGTTTCAAAATGAAACCTTGTGGGAGCCACTCGCTTGTCTCTGGTTGATTGCGTTCGTGGGTGTCGTCGCCTGGTGGCGTTGCTGGTGTCAGGTGGTCTTCACTTTCAGCTCTGCTGCTGGCTGGTGACGTTTGCTGTGTCAGTGCCAGTAGCTTGTATATTGTAATTGGCAACTGTATCGGCTCCCCTTGGGTTATTTTAATCCCTTTGATTACTGCCTTATTGTTTGGCCACGGCACGGCTTCGAAAGGCGGTATCCATGGTTTTACCGCCTCTGGCTTGTCTCTCTCTACCAATTGCATTTTAATTTGTTTTCCCTCCATCTAGTGCTTGTCTGTAATGAGGAGGCGTGTGAAATTTATTTATGTTAATTTGGGGGACGGGAGGGTTGGGATATGGTTGGGATCGGGATAGTGCTTCAGGTCTTGTAGGTGGACCTGTAGTGGTTTGGCCCTTGGGCGGTTAGCATCGACAATGTTCACGGTGTTGATTGACATGTATTCTTTTATCGTGTATAGACCCGAAAACTTTGGTGCCAGTTTTTGGGCAAGCATTTTGACCACCGAAGAGAGCGAGTGGTCACGTTTCATTACTCTATCTCCTACTTTCGGTTTCCAGACGCGGTCGTAATATTTCTTTGGTTGTTTCGATGCCGCGACGAGGTGTTCTTTGACTTCTTGCCATAATTCGGTGATTACTGGTGGTGTGGTTGGCGTTTCGTCAGATACTGCCCCCTCGTTTCTGTTCTGGCACGGCGCTAGGAGGTTGCACCCCAAGTTTATTGCCCGGCGGTGGCGAAGTCGTGTATTTCCTTCAGGATGTCGTCTCCGGCGGTGTGGGGTATACATAACTTCCATTGTGGCGAGCGGGAGAGTTTGTTCTTTCGCCGGATGTTTCGAAAAAGTCTATTGTCGATTATCTGGTAGTCGGGATAACGGTGCGGGTGGCTGGTAACCTGCTTTACCTTGTTTGCGTACCAATCCATCCGGCGAGCCTTAATCGCGTGTAGTACGTCGTTGCCAACTTCCGTTGTCGGCAGCGGGCATCGGGAGAGCACATCGGCAACAGCATTGAGTGTTCCTTTCCGGTACTCAATTTCGAAAATATATTGTTGCAATTCCAAAGCCCACCTTGCCAGTCTACCGGACGGAATGGTGATCGGTGAGGACGGTGAATCGCTATCCTTCCAGGTACGACCTAATTTTCCGAATGCCCCATAGCACCGCTAGACACTCCTGTTCCGTGGCGGAGTAGCGTTTCTCCAGGCTAGTGAGGCTACGGCTAGCGTACGCTATGACTCGCTCTTGTTCACCCTTCCGCTGGAACAGTACTACACCAAGGCCCTCCGAGCAATATTGTACCGGTGCGCTGGTCAGCCTGTCTTTAAGGGTTGTGAAAGCGTCTTGCTGTGCGTCCTCCCATATCCAATGCTGGTTTTTTTTAAGAAGCTGGTGTAGTGGCGCTGCGATTGTCGCGAAATCGGCGATGAATCCACGGTACCATGAGGCGAGGCCGAGGAATCTTTGTAGCGTTTTTATGTTGGTTGGGGCGGATATTTGTTGTACGGCTGATATCTTAGCCGGGTCGGTGTGAATGCCTTCCGCACTAACGACGTGTCCAGATAGTTGAGCCGGTTTCGCATGAAGCTGCATTTGTCAAAGTTGAGTTGCATGTGGCTCTCCTGGAGCCGTCGAAATACTTCCTGTAGGTTGGCCAAGTGTGCTTCAAGCGTGTTGCCTAGTATGATGATGTCGTCAAGATAGGCGAGTACTTTGGGCTGAAGCTCCGGGCCCAGTATGGAGTCGAGCGCTCGTTGGAGCGTGCCTGGTGCGGAGTGGAGACCGAATGGCATCACTTTCCACTGAAACAAACCTCTTCCGGGGACGGTAAATGCTGTGTATTGCCTTGATTCCTTGGCCAACGATATCTGCCAGTATCCGTTTTTCAGGTCAAGCGTTGAAATAAATTTAGCTTCCTTCAGCTGGTCTAGAATCGCGCCGATCTGAGGGAGCGGGTAGGCGTTCGGCATGCTTGCGGTGTTAAGTTGGCGGAAGTCGATGCACATCCTCCAGTTGCCCTGTTTCTTGCGGACGAGCGCTATAGGTGAGCTGTACTCCTCGATGGCTCTATACGATCCGCCTGGAGTAGCTCGTATACCTCGCTCTTGATTATTTGCTGCATCGCAGGATTGCGCGGGTAATATCGCTGCTTCAGTGGTTTGTCGTCTTTCAGCGTGATGACGTGTTCCGTGATCGTGCATCGCCCATCCGTACGGGCGAAAATTTCCTTGTGGTGTGAGAGGACTGCCTGTAGATATAGAAACGGCCATCATATTTCTCTCTTGGGCTAGCGTTGGTTGTGGCACTCGTGGTCGTGTTTATCCCTAGCGTGGGTTGACAGGGGCAATCCCTAGACAGGATTCCATCACCGCCACATCTAGAACAGAACAGGCGGGCTAGTCGGCGGCAGTGCTCGCGCATGTGGCCCCGTCCTTTACATCTCCAGCACGTTCTGCGACTGTCGTAATTTAGCATGGCCAGACTGTGGGTAACTTTCTGTGCCTGTTTAGTCTCATCTGCCCTTAGCAGCTCGTACTAATCGGTTAAGTCCATGAGCTCTTCAATCGTTCGGAATTCTCTCCTTTTTATGAAAAGTCGGTACTCTACTCGTAGGCCGTCATAAATTCGGTCTAAATGCTCTTCTTTGGCCATCGTCGGGTGTTGGCGGATGAGAGTTTGCAATGCCAGGATGTAGTCCTTGGCAGTCTCACGATCGTGCTGCTTTCGTTTACGGATGGCTTCTTCCAGCTGGCTCAGGTGTCGTCGGGGCAAGGAAAATCGTTCCGCTTCTTTACGGAACTCTGTCCACCTTTGGATATGTAGTTTGCGTACTCGGAACCACTGCAGCGCCTTATCACGAAGGAGTTCTGGTAGCGTTATGAGCAGCTTGTCCAGTGGGATTCGGTAGCACTCTGACAGTTCTTCTATCCTCTCCAAGAAGTCATGGAGCGTTTCACCCTCCTCGTAATGGATGTCCCACCGGCGGACGGTGGTCATTATTTAGGCTTCGCTTATCTCATATTTTTGGTGTCGCACTTGATTAGGGTCCGTTGCGTGGCGTTCCACAAAAATTGCTGGGATGGTATCTTCCTGCGTCTTAACGGGTATTTTCTCCTCGACGACTTCCATTTCTAATTCTTTCAATAAGTTTTCGGTTGACGCTCTTTTCCTTTTTGCTCGAACGTACGTGCCCAATGCATTGCGTAAGTCGGCGACGGTGTATCCTTCCACAAAAATGTGGTGTCGCTTGCATTCCTCGACTAGCTGTTCCTTCCT
The DNA here is from genome assembly GCA_949987695.1 of Merzomyia westermanni. Taxonomy (NCBI): domain Eukaryota; kingdom Metazoa; phylum Arthropoda; class Insecta; order Diptera; family Tephritidae; genus Merzomyia; species Merzomyia westermanni. Next base: position 129,415,395 of record OX465288.1, on the reverse strand, counting down.
CAGTAAATAGATCCAACTGAAGGAATTGACCTGTAGTGAGTTTTGTGTGTTGTCCGTTTTTCTGATGTGTTCGGTGGACTCGCTCCTGCAGTGTTGGTGCTTTCCGTTGTTTTAGCACAGTCGCCTGTAGAACCGAGTCCCTGCTCGGGCGCCATTTGTGAGGTGGGCTTCATCGAAGGTGTGGTTTCGGTAAGTGAGACGGCAAGTACCACAACATATCGTGAGAAGCTTCCACCCTTACCCTGCACAACCCTCCGCTATCGATCAACTTTTTGGTTGCGTCTACGGGACGTAGAGAAGCACCCTAACGGTTGCACCTTCGTTCCCAAGACCAGTGGTGAGTCCTTCGGGACCACTAAATACATTTACCGGTGTGTACTCACGGGCCATCGCCCTACACCAACCGGCCACCGTTATCGGTAACCTGGCACCGATCCACCGGCATCCACCAACCCATCGTTGGTGACTTGCACCGATCCACCGTCATCGGTAACCTGTCACCGATCCACCGGCATCCACCAACCCGTCATCTGTCATTCATACCGATCCACCGACTCATCATCGGTAATTAGCACCGATCCACCATCATCCACCCTACCAGCCACGTTATATGTCGCTACTGACACATCCTATTCATCGTACCCGACTAGATACCCCTGTGTGTGTGTGTGCCCGACTGAAATAACACCATCAAATTACCGTGTTCTTATTAGTAAAGGAAGTGGGACCTCTACTCGACTCTGGATAGGCTGAGCATTACCCCAGCCTTCGATGAAACCCACCTCACAAACTATTCCAATGATACCGCTCATTTTTGCACGACGATTCCCGTGACATCTGGGTGAACGAAGTACAACTTTGGCGAAGCTCATTGCCGGAAAGGAAAGAAAAAACTCAATTGAAGCACTCGATATTTGTAATGAAGATGCGTTTCTAAATGTTAACCAAATGCTTTGCGTTATGGCAGTTTTGCCTGTGACAACAGCGACGAATGTACGATCCTTCTCAACTATGCGATGACTACAAACGTATTTGAGATCAACAATGTCTGAAGACCGTCTGAACGACTTAGCCTCACTGTCAAAATCGAACCGCAAATAATTTTGAAAGAGTTTTTTCAGTACTTCAAAGAGTCGATTTATTAAATAATTGTAACTAACTAAATCTGACTTTTGACAATAAAATTTCCGTACTCCGAAAATAAATTTCTTATATTTTTCATTGATTACGAAACGCTGCGCCACAGAACTTTTAATAGACTGAGTCCAATTTTAATCATTACATCTCTACACATACCATACATTTTGGGTCACCTTGGTCCACATATTGGTCGATATCTCCGAAACTGGTCGAGATATCGGAACTTGTGATATCTTAAATTTTAAGTTAAACGTCAAGTAGCATAACGGAAAAGCTCAATTTAATTCCATTCAGCAGTTTTTGGGTGATGCGCGACCAAACATACAGACAGACAGACAGACAAAAATTTTACAAATGGTTGATTTAGCTCTTACTGGCTCGATAATGATCCCTCCTATCGATTTTTCTTAAATATTTGCAATGTACAGATATCGACCTGTTACAATTTTATTATATATAAAGATGAGATGAAGCAATATGGGTATCAAAGGAAAAGTATTTTTATTTCAACAAAACTAGTACCAGCTAAAGTAACCACATAGGGTTTCCACGTAAGCCTATTACTTGATTATATCACACGGGATTTCAATTCAATAAGCTAACCTGGTAGAATAAGTGTACAAGCAAAAATGAAATCAATGAGGGAATGTTTAAAATTGAATTATGGACTAATTTCGCTGCTACGGTACGAATCTGCAATTTTACCTTGCAATTATCTACAATTATTTTTCAATTTAAGCCCTTATAATAATTTATTTGCTGAGCAAATTTGCAACCATTTAAATGGACTATACCTTAATCGTATTTTCTTTCCTGCTTTGCTTGGTTTGAGTGCATACCCGTATGTGCATATGTATGTAGGTATGTACCAGCCAGGGCATGATATAAAAGTAGCAACGTCCTTTACGACAACTGACAAGCGCATAAAATTCACAGCTATTATAACAAGCGACAAGCAGCGCCAAAAAGCTGAAAAAACCGGAAAAAGAAGAAGTGGGAGAAGAAAGCAGCCACATCAATATGTTACTAACGCATACGCACGTCACCACTTTGTTACAACTCTTAAGTAAGTTAACTGCGTAATCCAAGTAAACGACTACTGAGAATAATAGCTGCGACTTTAATGCCGAATTTACGTCGTAATCTGCACCAACTTGCAGACCAATGCAATACAGCACCCATCAGTGTCAATCCTTCTCCACTTTCCGCTCTCTCTCTTGCAGTCCAACAATATTTTTCGCAGCTGTGCTGATTGTTCATAGCGGTGATAGTGGCAGTGCAGCAGGTATTGGAATCAAAAGCAGCGCCCTACAGCTCGAGTATCTTCAGGCAGTGCAGTTAGCATTTCGTAATTTATCCCAACAGGGGCACGTAATTGGTCTGCAGTGGATTGATGTCAGTCAGTTGAATGGTGGGAAAAGCAGTGAAGGCTGCAGTATCTGTACTGAATCTATAGCGAATGAGAGCACCAGCCAAAGCGAAGACAGTTTGGTATATGATGATGAGTTGGAGCTGCATGTGCTGCGCGCTGTCGAGATTGTCACTGAGGTAAGGAAGCCCAGTTAAGTGCATGCCTTCCAGCACAAATAACTATTACCGTTATTGTTGTTGTTTCTTCTTCGATTCTTACCTTTATTTACCAATTACGCATTTAAGCTGGCATACAGACATACCTACCCGGATACACACAACACGTACACTTCACTTACATCAATTTCACTTTCATCTTTTATTCGTTCGTGCATTACACGAGTTTTTGCCTGACTTGAATGCAAATGAAATATTTTTCAAATTATTTGCTTTTCACATTTTTTCTTTTTATTTCTTTTATTTTCTTACTTCTCCTTTGGCATTCCTGTGCAATTCCTTAAATCCTTGCACATGCCTCTTATTACTTATTTTTTATTTTTCAGGGCTTTATCACCATCCTTTCGGACACTGTGCGTTTTCTGCACGCTCGCTACTATGCAACACGCAACTCTGAGCTACGCCTTAAGGATAAATTTTATCTATTTTTGTGTGAGCACGAGAATCCTGAGGATTTGCTATCCAATGAATTATTGCAATGTAAGTGAAATTTTTCTGCTATCTATAAATATCTATAGGTACGTATATTGTGTGTAAATATGTATGGTAACGGGCAAAACCATAGCACCTTTTGATTGTAAGTTCTTAGCCATGTTGTGCGAATGAATGAATATATTTCGGCATCTTATTCCTATCGGCACCCGCTCTCCTCTCCGATGGAAGGACCAAGTGTATACCGTTTTACGATTCCGTGGTGTTTCCAATTGGCGCCAGAAAAAGAGGGCGTGTTTGACGGCCAAGGGCGTTTAATCGCCAATGAAATAAACAAGTAATCCTAGATACTAAGCTATTCTAAAAGTCTCACTTTGAATGAAAAACTTCTAAAATTCTCTTTTTTATACCTAGTAGTGCTACGCACATAAAATATACCTTATGTGCGTATTATTCGTCTTACGGTAGTATGTAACGGCATAAACGAATCGAGATAAATATTGACTTATGTATATCAAAATGTTGAGGAGGAAAAGAGAAATTGATTGAACCATGTCTGTTCGTCCGTCTGTCGGTCTGTGAACACGATAACTTGAGTAAATTTGAGATGTCTTAATTAAATTTGGAATGCAGTTTCCTTCGCACTCATCTCCGAGCGCTATTTAAAATGGGCGAAATCGGCTTATAGCCAAGCCTACTTTTTATAAGTAGAATATTTTCAAAATTACAAAACATTATTCAATACATAATACACTTATAAGAATGAAATTTAGTGTGTACTTTAACATTAAGGCAGAAAATACGTTTTTCACGAAATTTTTGAAAATGGGTGTGGCACCGCCCACTTTTTATTAAGTCAAATTTAAGAATATTGTTAATCTTAAATCAGAAACCATTCAAGATATCGAAACAAAATTTAGCACACATGTTTATATTAATACAAGGAATGTTCCGGCAAAAATGGGCGATATCGGTTAAGGTCTAAGCCCACTTTTAAAAGAAAGATTTTAAAAAGAATCATAGATATATTTAATAGGCAATAACTTTGCGTAATAGCTTTATATCATTTCTATTTCACTTTAAAAGTGCCCGTGAACGAAGAAAGTCGAAAAATATAAATTTTCGCAAATAGGCATGGCCCCGCCCCTATTATAGTGGATCATTCCACAAAACTATTTATGCCATAACTCAGGTAAAAATAGATTTATCGAAACAATATTTAGCGAAAATTTTTAATATAGAAAGGTAACTGTTTTTTGTAAAAATGGGCAAAATCGGTCAACGGCCACCCCCAGTTTTTTAATATAGTTCTGGAAACTTTGTTTGTAAAATGTAAAACGCGATATTTGTATAACCATGCAAGCTATATCAATAAGATCTTGCACACATAATAAGGTTTTTAAGCAAAACTTAACCGCAAAAAAAAACTTTGGGAAGTAGGCGTGGCGCCGCCCATGCTATTTTCAAAGGCAATTGCTTGTAGTTTGAACTAGATATTTCAATCAAAATTAGTCAGCTCCTTCTCAATAGTATGTAGTATACTTCTGTCAAAAATTAAGCAAATCGGATAACACACAAGTAAAATATCCGGGCAAGTTGTTAATACCCCACTGCAATACGAAAGTTATATACCTTTTTTGATTTTAATACCTTTTATGACCATGAAATGTTAGTAAGTATGAGAAAAAGAAGAGATGGGCCCATCAATAAGTACATATACTGAAATAATCAGGACGATGAGCTGAGTCGATTTAACCCTCCCCGTCTCTCCGTCCGTCTGTCTGTCTGTCATGTGCATGTATTGGAATTTTTAAAAAATGTGGTTAGCACTGGTTGGTAGGGAAGCTATTTATATACAAATAAATTAATTTACCCCTCAAAACTCATAACGGAAGTGTTTTATTGAAAACAATCAGCTGGATTTATAATACGAACTGAAAAGTATTAAAATAGACCTGCGTAAATTGGGATGCCTTAATAGATCACTACTAGGTATATAAGGTTCGGCTCCACCCGAACTTAGACTTCCTTACTTGTTCGATGCTGTGTTTGGTAAAACGCGGGGTCTGTCCACTAGAGGGTTTCTATTGGTCCACACCTCTATGATCAGATATATTATCAGCTATGCATGTTCGATATGGTGAGTGTAACTCTCAAAGATCGATTACTATGCGTTGTACTAGAGCTTTCTCTAGAAGTCCTCGTGATGCTCGTGATGGATCCGGATTTTGCTTTCGGCTGTCAACCAGGACACCATGCTACCAATACTGAAGAGTATTGAGTTTTCTTAGGCTCAACATTATCCCAATACTGGGCCCGGACTCACACACCGAAGGCTGACCGCAATACAGGCTTTACGGCTTGCTTATGTTTTGAGTCTCACGCTAGTTTCTGGAAATACGACGACTGAACATCTGACCAAAATGTTCTAAGTGGGCATAACTAATGATGTCATAAATTTGAGAAGTTGTTCAAAGATGTCTGCTTATTTGTAAATCCTGTAGGTTAAAAATAGTTTAAGAAGAATACGAATGCCGTGCAATGAGTGTTCTCTTCTGCACGAATTATTGTGTAGTCCCGACAAAAAACAATCTTAAACAAATATCAAATTGAGTCTGTTTTAAAACTTTAGAAAATAAAAACAAGTTTTGTTGAAACTATTTTACAATTAGTATCTAAGCAAAAATTTTGCTCATTTCCATTACAGTTTACCCCCATCATCTTATGGTTATCCCAGAAACACCTTCGGTACCGCAAACACAACAACCAAAAAGTAAATAAAACACAAAAATTAGTCACATTAAATTACACTAACAAATTTGACAAACAAACTTTAGCAAGTGGGGTGCGTCACAAACGCTATATCACAAAACAAGCAAGTAAGTCAGCATCACTTTCACCCGCACTACTATTCAACATTGCTGCATCATCCTACTCGGCCCAGCACGACAACAATATCCAACTGTGGACACAAAAATATGTTGGCACCCAAGGAAATTTTGATGCTCTCCTACTGGATGCATTCATGCCAAACGAAAGTTTCTCTCGTAATGTTGAACTTTTCCCAAACAAAGTTAACAATCTGAAAGGGCGAACCCTTCGTGTCGGTTCTGTTACCTACACTCCATATGTGGTGACTAATTATGTGGTAAGAGCAATATCCAACACTTAAGTTTATATTTTATTGGCATGGCTTGTACGACCAGCCCGAATGGGCGATAGACGGGTGATGAGAGCGCTTAAGTATGTAAACCGTTAAGCTCGAGCGGCTTACTCATAAGTGGACAGGGATAAGGTGAGAATGAAAATGTAAACACATGTAAGGGATGGACTTGAACGCTGTTGGTGGTAAAAGTGTTGTCAAGTTGTTTGTTGAGATTGTTTGTACGGTGATTTTGTATGAGATAAAATCAGCGTAACAGGAACAACAACAAAAGTATTTACATTAAACTACAGAGCAAAGCGAAATGGCAAGACAAAAGAAAAACTTTAGTTCGCACTCAATTGTTGACTTAACAAGAATATCCAAATGCATTAAGTTTCTATATTTGTATGTTTGTGTGGGTGTATTTATCTGTGTGTTTAACTTCAAACATATATATATATATATAAATTATTTGTGTTTGCTTGTTTATTATTGGTTTCCGTATGTACTTTGTTTAAGCACTCTGGTCTAACTTAGCCTCAAAGCGTAAACAGACAATAAAATTTAATTCGATCCAAATGGGGCCTTGACAGATGGCAGGATTGAAGGCAAATCCATACTAATGGTCTTTATTAGGGTATTTTTTGTCCATCTATACGTATGTTTGTTCATGCACCACTCAATAACCGTTGTATAGAATTGAATGCCATTTTAACATATAAATGGTTAGAGCTTCACCCTAAAATTAATAAGCAATTTTACCCGGTGTATACAATGGATCAAAATGATTTTTTTCTTTTAGTGAAATTGCCACAGAACGATGTCTGCACTTAAAGAAAAATGGCTGCGGGAGTGTTTGTTTTTTAATTGGAAGACAAAACAAAATTTTTTAAAGTTTTTGCCTGTATGTTTATTCGAGCATCACTCAAAAAGCGGTGTATAGAATTGAATGCAGTTTTCACCCATGTATAACTGTACACCTAAGTCTGTTTTTACACGGTCTTTTTTTACACGGTTTTGATATAACACGGTTTGAAAATTTAATATTTTTAATTTTTTTACACGATTTTATTCCATTTAGCACGATTTGAAATTTTATGTACTTAAATTTTTTTTGTCAAATTTAATTTTTGCGAAGTATGTTCATATCACAAAAAAGTATTTATGAAAGAAAAAAGTCTGAAACCATCGATAGTATCGATAGTGCTATTTTATTTTATTTTATTTTATTTTTTACCTTAAAAATTGAATAACCTATTCTTTTCGTTCACAACATAGTTTTTTAGTTCCTGAACTTGCCATACATTTAATTTATATTACTTTTAAGATTAGAGTGCATATCTTTTTTATCATTAATTACTATGCTTGTGAAAATAAGCATTATATATTTGATTTAATAAAATAAACATGAATTCTTGTTCTTAAAAATTCTTGTTTTTCACTAATTTTAATAGGTTTTAGAGATTAGGAACAAATCACCCATTTTTGTATACGATCAATGTCTTTTTTTACACGGTTTTTTTTACACGGCTTCTTCTGGAACCAATCTACCGTGTAAAAACAGACTTAGGTGAATTTCCAGCTTAAAAACGACATACATATATGCAGTTTCAGTTGTGCTCTCGAAAGCTTTCTTGACATCGGCAAAAATGTGGTGGGTGTCGATTACTTTCCATGGGCCTTCCCCGAGATTAAACGACTGGTGAAAGCATAGTAGACTACCAGGTTCCAGACTATACTGATAGTGCCAGTCAGTTTGTTAACCTTTTATATGACATGTTATTCATAATCCAGAGACTGAAAATAATTGTATTTTTTTTTTTGCTTGAGGAAAAAGGTTACGCAAAAATTGCCTTTATACTGGGAAGGAAGAATTCTTTTTCAGCACAAACTTATCATTTAATATATGTATGGAAGTATATAAAGTGCTCTTTAGACCTACTAATAAAGAGTTCATACCTAGCCAAAAAAAATCGTAACCATCTAGTCACAAATGACCAAAGAAAAAAATTCTTGATAATGGTAATTCTTAATCAAAAAAAAGATATTTCCCATTTATATTGGTTATAGCGACCAAAAATTAAGTAAATTATAACCCATGACTCAATAACCAGAGGTTTTGTAAGTAGCATTTTTCTTAAATGTGACACTCTGCACACATGGTTGTTTTTAAAAGGAGAAAAAGGGGAAAAGTGTGCTCCCATTTTCTACAAAAGGTATTAAAATAAGACGAAAGGGTATACCTAATATCGTGTAGAATAACACATGTAATTTGATGGAAATATTCAAATTAAAACATTATAAAGGGTGTTTTTTTCAGGGGTATAGAACTTCGAATTGAAATAAAACACAAGAAAATCGTTTTAAGGTCCATCAATTTGGCTTTATTGGAAGGATAATTTTATGCCATTAATGTTTAAATATGATTTCGGGCATGTGGCCGCCGCGGCTGGCTCGAATAAAGCCAATTCTACAGGTCCAATTTTCAACCACTTTTTCGAGCATATGGGGCCGTATGTCGGCAATAACGCCACGAATGTTGGCTTCCAATTCCCCTAACGTTTCTGGTTTGTTGGTGTAGACGAGCGACTTCACATATCCCCAAAGAAAATAATCCAATGGTGTCAAATCACACGACCTTGGTGGCCAATTGACAGGTCCATTCCGCGAAATTATGCGCTCATCGAATGTTTCCTTCAATAAATCGATTGTGACGTGCGCTGTGTGGCATGTAGCGCCGTCTTGTTGGAACCACAACTCATCCACATTCATGCCATCCAATTCGGGAACAAAATAGTCGGTTATCATGGCTCTATACCGGTCTCCATTAACGGTAGCTGCCTCTCCAGCATTATTGCGGAAGAAGTATGGCCCAATGACTCCACCAGCCCATAGAGCACACCAAACAGTCAGTTTTTGTGGATGTAATGGCGTTTCAAGGGTCTCATGTGGATTCTCTTCACTCCAAATGCGGCAATTTTGCTTGTTGACGTAGCCATTCAACCAAAAATGAGCCTCATCACTGAACAAAATTTTGCGATGAAAATCAGCATCGAAATCAATCTCATTTTCGGCCCATACACCAAAATCACGACGCATTGCATGGTCTCGCGGCTTTAATTCTTGCACAAGCTGGATCTTGTAAGGTCGCAAGCCAAGATCTTTGCGCAAAATCTTCCATAAAGTTGATGGACAAAGCTCCAATTGCTGTGCACGGTGGCGAATCGATTCATTCGGGTCCTCTTCAACACTTTGCTCTACAGCGGCAATTGTTTCTTCGGTGCGCACTGTTCGACGTCTCTGCGGATGCGTATTATCACATAGAGTAAACGTAGTGCGAAAACGATCCATGGTTAACCGAATTAATTGCTCTGATGGACGATTATGTCGACCATAAAATGGACGGAGCTCACGGTAAACTTCGCGAACTGAACCATTATTTTCGAAATAAATTTGCACGATTTGCAAGCGTTGTTCTTTTGTCAACCTGTTCATGATGAAATGGCAAACCAAACTGAACATAAATGACATTAGAGTTGCCAGATTTGACCACAAAATGCCAGTTTTATCTCTATTCGAAAAACAAACCTGTAAAAAAAACACCCTTTATTTGCATCCAGATATAACTTTGCGTTTTCTATTTAAAATTTTTTCTGAAATAATTTAGACAAGATATGTAGTTCATAAATTAATAAAATGTTTATGTGATAGTAACGATAACTTAAAAAAAATATATATCACACCTACTTTTCGGACGTAGTAACACGGGAAATTTCGTATGAGTTTTGAAATGTACTCTTTAACCTTGACATGTCCGTCCGTCCTTCTGTGAACACGATAACTGGACCAAATTTTAAGATATCTTATTGAAATTTGGTACGCGGGTTACTTATAGTCCATCGCTTTTCAAAATGGGTTAAATAAGATGATATCCACGCTCAATTTTTACATATGGAATATTTTGGAAAATATGATGAAAATTTTTCTTTCATAGCTCTGCTTATTGTGAAAATGGGCGAAATCAGTCCAGGCACGCGCCCATTTTCTTAACATAGTTTTGAAAAATTTGTTTGTAAAATTTAAAAAGAAATATTTCTGTAACTGTGCAAGTTAATATAGTAAGATTTGGCAAACGTAATGAAGTAAGCGTGGCGCCGCCCACTTTTCAGTAGAAAGACTCTACTCTTTTTGTATTACTCGCACTTTTATCAAGATATTTCAATGAAAATTGGTGGCTGAATTGCACCAAAATAATTAAATTTTCAACGAATGTGAACAAAATGAGCTATCAAAATAGATAAGTGTGCCCAACTTACATGATTTTCTACAAACTAAAGCTTTCAGTGCTATTTTTAAAATTTTCTTCAATACTCAGAAAGGAATGTGGAAAGAAACAACACTTTTTGGTTTTAGGAGCAACTTGGGAGTTTGAATGATGAAAAATACAGAGTGACATAAGGATACTTACGAAACCTTTCATTATTAAACCATGATTATAACCAATATTTGCATTCATCAATGTTAATGGTTAAATACGACTTTTACCTTATTTCGATAGTAACCTTTACATCCCTGGCATAACCACCTGTTTGCAAAAGAATTGAAGAATACTTTACAGATGATTCATCTCCTTTGCTATGTAGCAATTGTCAAAAGCGTATTATTGTATATGCAAGAATTTGCACCAGGTTTGCAACCTTCTCCTTCTGTTGGAAACATTTATACTGGCCATCGTGCCATATGCCCATCTTCGTTTTGGTGCACACTAGTAATGCCGCCGTGGTGTGAAGGTAGTGTTGCCGGCCTATCACACCGAAGGTCCATGGTTCGAGCCCTGGTACAGGTAACATCAAAAGTGATTTGAAAAAAGTTTTTCAAAAACGGGGTCGCCCCTCGGCAGTGGTTTGGCAAACTCTCCGAGTGTATTTCTGCCATGACAGGCTTCTCAGCAAAAATTCGTCTCCTTTGTAGATGCCGTTCGGAGTCGGCAAAAAACTGTAGGTCCCACCAATTTGTAGGGAAAATTCAAATCGGCACACCACAAATTGAAAGAGAAGCTTGGCGCAAAAATCTCTTAGGAGGTTTATGATGATATACCTGTTGTATATCGTGCCAATGCCCAGATCCGGATTTTCGGGATTAGAAACTGTGACTAAACACTAAATATGTGTGATTATTTTATATAAAATAATCTTCATTTTCTTTGTTTATTTTGTTACTTGAAGTAAAACAAGGCGAATTTACTTAAAGGTGATCTCATAGCAACATATGAGCAGTGGCTTCTTCTGTCAAAATAAAAAAATTCTGTGCAATCTGAAGGGAGAAGCCGCCTAAGGAAAACCAAAACACATGAAGTATGTGTGTGCATACAGCAACAAATTCACCGTGATATCACCTGGTATAAATTCGCCTTGAAGTAACATGAGCGTTCCTGAAAACTGACAAGAAACTACAATTTTCCATTTATTTTCCTATTCGTATGATAAAACCATTTACACAGATTTTGAAATCAATAAATATTCTGTTTTCTAATGTCAGTTTTAAATTAATTTACCGGCCTAATAAACACACATTTTCTCATAAAAATTGTGTTTATCAAGATTATACATTCTAAAAATTGCATGAAAGAGATTAAGGTACGTTCTTAAGGTACGCTCTTAAAAAATTATCTTCAAAAATCAAATTCAAATCTTTTGAAGAAAATTTGAGTAACCAATTATAAAAGCAGATCTCGAAAATCCCATAATTTTAAAGATCCAAAAAAATGTACATCTTTAATATTCGCTTGCTTGATGTGGTCATGTTAAGCTAACTTCTCAATTGTTCTGAATTGCTTGTTTTCTCTAATTTAATTGCTTATTTTATTGAATGGTTTTAACTTACAATTGCATTACTTCTAAAGCAATTATGGCTTACATAAATAAACTTGCTAAATTTTCAATGGTGCAATAATTCTAAGCATTCTATGATTGTTTATTCTTATATGTGGGAAGCATATCAGAACCGATTTATTTATGCATAGGAACTTTACATTTTTTTCTTATTAGCCACCTGGTACCGGCAATGTCGATGGATTGGAGTCAAATCTCACTGTATCGTTTTATGGTTCAGAAGCCGAGATTATGAAAACCTTTTGTATATTGCATAACTGTCACTTGCGGGTGAAATCATGTAAGTAATTTATTTTATTTAAAATTTATTTTATTTAAATTGTTGTCTAGTTTTGGACTGCATAGATTCAAATATCTCTTATAACACCATTTGGGCTGTAATATGCTTTAGCTGAATTTTCTTGCTAAACAAAATCAGTTACTTTATTTTGTGTACCAAAAATTTAATTGACTTGCAGCTCGTACGGCATTTAGATTTTTGAAGTATCCATGACTATAAACGAGCTCAAAGCCGAGAATACTAATTTTTATGAAAAGACACATAACAAAAAAGCCATCGAGATCAATTTGTAGTCACCAGATGGCGGGGGATGCTCTAGATATGGTAAAGTGAATAGAAATAGGAGTTTAGCTCAGAGAGACCAGTGTTCTGTTAGCTTAATGGTTGGCAGAGCGTGCTAAAATTTCTGTGATGAAGAAGTATAGCAGCTTGGGAAATGGATCTATAAGAAAAGCTATGGCTGTTGTCTCTAAAATTTCCTTATCTATTTATTAGAAAAAAAAACTTTTAGTAATTAAATAAATTATTAAAAAAATATTAGCCAACCATAATTATTATGAAAATTTTATAAAAATTATTATTCTTGAACTTGAGCTCATTGATAGTCATGAATACTTTCAAAATCAGTTACTTAAATATTTATTTTAATGAGTTTTTCTAAATGTTCGTCATTGAACCCTTTACTGGTCTTTATAGCTCCTTTTCAGTAAAGTTGCGTTTAAAAGTGGATGTGGTTTAGTTACGCTTTATCTCCTTTTCACTGAGTGTACCTTCCATGACAGTGACATGTTTAGTACCAAGTTTTGTCATTCTATCTTTTACGACTCTGAAGTTATTAGTAGTCGAATTTTGATAGTTTGTTCATTTATAAGTGGGCGTTGCCAAGCCCATTTTTCTAAACTTTACAAAAATAATTAATGGGATGTTCGTAAAAAGAGACATAATCCCAAGGAAAACAACCCTTAACATATCCATTATCGGTTTCTTGGGATATAAACATTTTTTGAAATTACCGATATCGAAACAGGGGCGTGGTTATCGTCCCATATCTATATCCATCTCAATTATTATATACCGTTACAAACCATCGTTATATGGACAAAGCTATAACATCCTTGTGTACTAGTTCAGATGAGTATAAAGATTATAATAAAAAAAAATTAGGAAGTGCTGAAAAACTTTGTAGTGTAAACTAGGGAATCACCGCTACTATTAGTTGGCTAACGGGAACAATTTGACAACATGTTGCCAAATCGGTTATACTATCTTTTTTGACATCCCTAGTTCCTAGCGCAATATGAGAATCAAACTCAAATTATGTTATCATTTGTTTTTTTAATTGGAAGATATAATATTTTAGATTTCTAATATTATCAAAATTTTTTTGGATTTTTATTAATTTTTTTACCTCTTAGATTTGTTTGATTTTGTATTTGTATTCTCATGTCCAATGTGTTAAGGTCCTTCTCGTTGGACATGTATTAGATACTTTAAAATAAATAATTCATTTTATATTTACTCAATAGGTCTCGCCGTAGTCAAATTTTTTATGAAAAACGTATTTATGTACCTATTTCTTTCATATTTTATAAATAAAAATTAATGTGTGTCTGTGTGTCCTTACCGATTTTTATGGAATTTTCACAGTATATTCTTTGAATCACTGCCCTGCAGTCAATTGCCAAACTGGTTAGTAAACATTCTAGTTCATTAACTAGAATTTCGTGGGCTTATTTATACCAGTTTGAGCGACTTCAACGTTTCCGCTATCATAAGCAGTGTGACCAGGTTAGCCTTTTCGAGGCTAGATTGAGCCTTTTTTTTGAACGTGAACATTTTAAAAACTAAGTTAAGGAACAGATTAAAAATTAGAATGCTTAACTCTCTGCTTAGTATTAGATGTTCGTTAAACGCTTATCCAAATGTTGCACTGATTCTAAAATTACCGATGATCTCCTCTCTATGATAAATACTCAAACTTTGTACGCAGACTCAAGCTCTTCTGATTCATCAGAGGAAGAAAATATTGTATAATAAATTAGTTTCTAGTGATTTTTGGCGGCCGCCGTGGTGTGAAGGTAGTGTTGCCGGCCTACCACACCGAAGGTCCATGGTTCGAGCCCTGGTACAGGTAACATCAAAAGTGATTTGAAAAAAGTTTTTCAAAACGGGGTCGCCCCTCGGCAGTGGTTTGGCAAACTCTCCGAGTGTATTTCTGTCATGACAGGCTTCTCAGCAAAAATTCGTCTCCTTTGTAGATGCCGTTCGGAGTCGGCAAAAAACTGTAGGTCCCACCAATTTGTAGGGAAAAATTCAAATCGGCACACCACAAATTGGAAGAGAAGCTTGGCGCAAAAAAATCTCTTAGGAGGTTTATGATGATATACCTGTTGTATATCGCGCCATAGAGAGAGAGAGAGTGATTTTTCTATAGTATGTATTTCTTTGAAAAAATGCCTAGTCGAGGAAAATGTGCCTGATATGTGTTGAAAAAATAGTTCCTTTAAGTTATGTCTACAGCTTTATATAGAACAAGTTTAAGCTTAAATAAAAAATTTGAAATGGATTTCGTAAAAAAAATTCTGACTTTTTTTAGCTTCTTTTTTTTTTTTAATTTTAGCCTTTTCTAACCTTTTTTTGACGATTTATCCTCTTTTTTCTATTACCTGGTCACGCTGACCACAAGCAGCAGCAACCCTCCAAAACTGTCGAAAGCTACATACTCGTACATACATGAGCGAAGAAGAAAAGAGTTCAGTATTCGGACAGCAATAGTTCAGTTAACAACGCCGTTCTACATTTAAATTTTATATTCAACTAATATTCTGAGTTTTTAAATATTCATTTATTTAAATTAAATATAAAACTTGTAAATACTACTTTTAATGGTGAAATCATAATCCTTTTGAGAATTTCGTGCTTCAAATATTACATTTGGGTTGCAGTACAGTATTACATTTGGGTTGTATCATGTACGTACGTGCATGTCAACAAAATTACCCTTATTTTTTGCGATGTCGCTACCGCAATAGCGGCGCATCAGCGAGGCAACAACAAATAAGAAATGTTGAAATTAAACCACGAAGAAAAGTGAAAACAAACCGATGTTGTTGTTGTTGTAGTAACGACAAAAACACTCCCCGAAAATTGTAGGGAGTGCTGTCGAAATAACAGTCCTTGGCCGGATATGAATCCGGTACGCTCCGGTACTCCTTGCGGTACTACCCGACTGTCGTGGTAGCGATTTGGTATGACCAGTGGAACCTTCTAGGTCATGTCATCCCTCCTTCCTTTTTCAGGGTTGACTTATTGTGATTGTGAAATGCAGTTTTCATAAATAAAATGAAAGTTAATCGCCAACGGAATGAAAGTTAATCTGCCGAGCAGATACACATACGGTAACAAGATGGTTAAAAATGACACTTTCTAATAAAAATAGTTACCAAGAACTTACACATTGTGTATTAGAATTCCATAAGCGAGTGGTTCTCTGCAAAGAACTCTGGAACTTATAATTTGCACCATAAAAACTAATCTTTCCTTGCAAGATATTTTTACAAGTTTTCTGAGATTAATATTTAAATTTGAAAACTTTCCACAACGTGTTTTAAGAAAATTTAAATATGTATGCCTGTTAAATCAATTTAAAATTCATTCAAAAAATTATTATTATAAAAAGACAACTACTTTTTATAAATGTTTGCGAATTGTAAAATTGCAATGAATAGCGACTATATTTTTATAGAAATTTGTTTCAAATGTTCAATATAGTGAAGTAGTATTTATTTCGATAGACACATATTTTATATCAATAAAGTCGTTTGCAATGCAATTTTGAAATTTTCTTGCATTTTTTAACCCAAACTAAACTAAACCACTATGAAGTTGTATGACGAATATGGAAAAATTACAGAACTCGAACTAGTTGAGCCGTTTTGACAAGCTAGTATTTGACTAGTATAAAACTAGTAGAATTGACTGCAGGTTGGTTATAGCATAGGCATAGGGTGCCACTCCCCCAGGTTATATAAAATTACAATTGCTCATAACTCTGAACTTTTTCGGTCTAAATTAATGATATTTGGATATATGCGTCCTTTAATCAAGATTTACATAATTTTGGAAAAGTGGGGGTTACACATTTTCATTCATGTACAAAGTTTATTGTTGATCTCAATGAAACTTTGACAGTGGGTTCAATAATTCTCTGGGGACGACATATGCCATGTATAGTTTTTGGAAGGGCCCCCAAGTTACATAAATGTATCCACACCCCTGATCCTACATGTACTTATAATACAAATACATAATTTACCTATTTACCTTCTTTGTATTCATTATCCTACAATTTCTAATTTCTTAATATACTACTCATTTATTACCTACTATATAACTGTTATCCTCTCATCAGACTTTGCTTATAAATTCCTTTTCTTCTTAGCTTTAACATTTATTACACTCTCAATTAGCTTACCAAAATATGAATCTCTATTTTTAACCCTTACCATAGTTTTTAAGAACTAGCACTAATCAATCAATGTTTAACTCTTAACTTGTGCGGATCATTTGGTAACAATTAAAAATTAAAGCAATTAAAATATCTATTAAAAAACGTTTGAAAAGTGAATTTTAATTAAATAATCAATATTTAACAGAAACTAAACAGATTTGTGTCTTTTAATTTATTTACGAATGTATGTGTACAAAGATCGTACACTTACATCAAACTCCCAGGCGTTTTAAAGTAGCAATTCGGAATAGCTAGGAATTTACTTGGTTCAAGTTAATTATATTTTATATATATCAAAAAAACCTTGGAAACAGAAAGTAGTACCAGGATTAAATAAAAGTTAATTCGCTATATCTTCGCAACTATTGACATATCAGTACCCACAGAGGAAATGGGAGAAGACGGGGAGTGGGAATAGAAACTTAAGATGTAGAGGAGGTGTTAGAGGAAGATAAAGAGAGTCACGGTATATGGGAGTGTGGGAAAAAGCAAAAGTAGAAAGAAAAAGGAAGATATAAGGGTAAATGAAGAAGAAGCGCCAAGAGGGGAGGGAAAAGAGTACAATTTGTTAAATGTGCCCAAGTAAAATTTTACGCAAGACAACTTTTACCGGATCTGCTAGTCTTAAATATACATTAACTACTTGATAGCCTAAATTTAATCGATAGGTGGAGGAAACAGTAGAGGGAATAGAAAATTGGTAATACGGGAAGTAGAAGTAGATTTTCTCAAACGATATCCTATATTTGTGGTTCGAGAAGCAGATGTAGATGTAGAAGTAGAAATAGAGTTAGAGCAAGATGTCATCGTGCTCCCATATATTTCAGTTGGCGCCGACAATTGGGGTTACATAAATGAGAACGGTAGTTCGAGCGGTATGTTGGGCGATGTTTATACACAAAACGTTGAATTGGCTATTGGTTGCATCTATAATTGGTACAACAGCATAACCGAAACATCCATTACCATTGCACGATCTTCCGTGACTATTTTAGGACCAGCTCCCGCGTAAGTACTGGTAGCAAAAGATTTTGTCAAAATGCAATTTACGCATGTCATATCTTCCAGCCTATTCCCCGCATGGCGTGCGAATATAATGCCGTTTAGCAACAAACTCTGGCTTTTTTTAATAATTACGGTCTTACTTTGTGGTTTTGTGATGTATATAATACGGCTCAGCGCATGTTCCCTAGATGATTGGCGATTGAATCAAAGGCGTCCCTTTCGGCATATGGCAGCTGTTTCGCAGGCCATTTTAGACATGTTTGCGGTATTCATACAACAGCCATCGGGGCCAAAGAGGTGAGCTCAAACCGTCGAATATCAGAGCCAGTCAATTCGTTTTCAATCAATGCAGCCTGCTTATCATTTCTCCTCTTCAAATAGTTTACAAACCTTTGCTGCGCGTTTTTTTCTTTCGACAATCCTCTGCGCCACAATTACATTGGAAAATACCTACAGTGGCCAATTGAAATCCCTACTAACTGTACCTCTATTCACCGAAGCCGTTAACACGATCGAAAAATGGTCAAAGACTGATTGGCTTTGGTATGCGCCTTCTATTATATGGGTGCAAGCTGTCAAAAGTTCAAGGACAGAAAAAGTGCATAAAATGTTTAAGAAATTCGGAGTACGCGACTATGATTATCTCTACAATGCTAGCTTTCGCTCGGATGAGGGATTGGGTATCGAACGTTTAATGAGTGGAACTTTCACATTTGGCGATTACATAACTAAGCCGGCATTTAATGCCAAGATTGTAAATTGTCTTTGGCTCATATGTATTCGTTTTATAATTTTTATTTTCAGGTACTCGAGGATGATTTATATTTCGATTGGACACGCGCAGTCTCCATAAGAGGTTGGCCACTTATGGTACTCTTCAATAAACATATAATTGCTTGCATTGAATCGGGGTTGTATCTTCATTGGGAAAGGGAGGTAAGGAGAGAAATTCCATGACCACGTTTGTATCATAAGACGCTAACATATCACAAACCTAGATCTAAGGTTGGCTTACTTGAAAATTTGACTTTACTAACACTTCCGGGTTCTTGACATTTCTAGAAGATATAGTAGGCATATTAGTTATCAGCCCTCTTAAAAGTCTGTGTAATGTAGGCAGGTGTATGAGATTCAAAAGGCTGTAGTAGGGAGGATGATCAACTATCAAAACTATTCTGAACCAACTCCAATTTATAACAAAAAAATTTAATTGTGCATGGCTGCGGCCCATAAGTGGCACACTCTTTCTAGTTGATGCTAAATTTGTGGGCACCTTAAAAAAGTTCAAACAAGTTTTGAAAACTTTAAAAAAAAATTTTAAATACTTTAAATCAGAAAACGGTTAAAATCATGGTCCAATAATACAGGTCGAGTTAATAGACCAGCTGAAACTTACTTTTGTCTCTAATTTTGACATTACCCTCATTTCTCAGTACGATTTTGACGTTAAACTCACAAATTACAAAAACAAAATACATGGACAATTTTTGTGTGTCTGTATGTTTGTCGAGCTGCTACGACCTGTTATAGTTGGATCATGGTTAAAATAATAGTCAATTTTTTAAAAACGAGTTGAATTTTTAATTTATTTTTCTGAAATATCTTCCTTTTTTCACGTAACAATAAATGTTGATCGTACGCTCTCATGATCTAATTATTTGTAATGTATTTGTAATTTTTTTTTGAGAAATAAGTTTTTAAGAAATGACGTCAGGATTTTGAAGTTTTCAGTTAGTTTAACTGACTTTTCTCTTCACACTTTCATTGACGTTTTTCGGAGATTTAAATTTAAATTTCGTAAACATTAATTCGTTTTGTCACGATTTACAAGTTTTATTTGAACAAATTTAAAAAAAGTGAAGTGTTTTCTGAGTAGCTGTAAAAATAGTTACGAAAAGGACAAATTCGTCGATTTGTTTGGTCTTCTGAGAGATGCTAACATACGGGAAAAGTGGGTTCTGTTTTGTAGCCAGAACGTTTACCAAAACGCCAAAATTTGTTTTTTTGGTTTCTCTATATTCCCTTACTTATTACATTTCGGACATTTAAAACCAAGCAGACATGTTTTCAAAAGCGTGACATAACAGCCAGATATTTACATTTTATTTGGATCATGATACGCTCTCTTAGCGGAATCAAATTGTCAGTTGTTTTACACTAATTTCTTTTTTGTTATGTCATTCGGCTATCTAAAAATTGAGGGCCAATGTTGTATCCAAAAAAGTGTTGTTTTTTGCGTAAAATATATAACTTTTAGTAAGAAGGTTTACTTCTATTTTTATATAAATAAACGAGGTCAACGGCCCTATATATTTTTTTGTTTGTTTTAAGAAGCAAAGTTCAGCGAAATTATTTCGTGGAAGATATTTTCACAAAAAGAAAGCATTTCTCACTTTTGAAGACTGTCTTCGATAAAATCGTAAGACTATATAAGTTTTTGCAAAGTCGTGGATAGTCCATACTTTCATTGTTGATATCCCTATGAAATACGTTCAATTTGGTTTGCAAAAAACTTTATTTAGACCAATAAAAAAACAAGCAGTGCAACAATTATGATTCATACACAACCAAGGACTGACACTAATGGCGTTTTCTTTTCTATAAAAAATATTACCCTCGTCTTACCGTCTCAAATTTAATCGCTTGACCTAGGTAACCTGGCGCTCTGCAAAATGGCTGATTTTGAAGATAGTGGCGTCCTGTTCAATCAATAAGGGAGCAAAAAAACCTAACAGAGAGAGAGCTGAGAACTACCAACAGGGTAACACTTTTTTTAGAAAAGAAAACGCCATAAGGGAGCACTACTCTGAATCTTTGAGGACGTCATAATCACAAAGCCAAAATCAAATGAAGTGAAAAAATCTTAAATGAGCTGGCTATTAGCTGCACATTTTTATAAAAAGGAATAATAGTTGTATAATGCAAGTGTTCCGACTTTTAGTTGGAGCTTCTTCCCCAATATGTGGTGGTGTGGTCCCCATTGATTGGAGCTAACTACAGTTTAATGTTGACTCAAAACAAGGACTGGCAACTTCGCTGGCCTTTCTTGAAATTGTTTGAGGGAGCACACATTTGGATCGATCCCTGGCGAGAAGCCTTTGTAAAGCTTCATACTTAACATGTTCGCTGCCATGTGACCCACCGGTGGGTCACACAAGTTTTTCATCAGAGGCCGTGTGCACCACCGGTGGGCATACGTAATATGTTTTTGTATTGATCATTTTAAAGCTGTTTATGAGTAGAACTATCATTTTTTCTTCTTGGCACACAGATAATACTCATATTTTTATTATACAAAAATTCTACAGATGTTATTCTAATATTTTTCGTTTTATTGGTCTTTTAATTCAAGAAGTTTTATTGTACTTAAATAATGAAATAATTTAAATAAACAGGTAGAATTCAGTTCAAAGCTGTATAACTATAAAAGTAAAGAGTTATTGGAATAAAATATATATATTTAATGCTTTATGTTGAAACATTCTAAGCAAAAGGCTGGATTTCCATCGCATGAGCTGCAGTATGTCGATACCTTTTTGGCTTTTTTGACTGCTATGTTTCTTCCTTCCTGTTTTGAGATTTATTGGTAGCAATTTGCGCACCGTTTCCTGGCTTTGCGATTAGTGGCGTCTCTAGCTTCAAATTCTTTTAGAATATGACTTTTCGAAGATTTCGATGATTTTTCAA
This sequence comes from Merzomyia westermanni, assembly GCA_949987695.1. Lineage (NCBI taxonomy): Eukaryota > Metazoa > Arthropoda > Insecta > Diptera > Tephritidae > Merzomyia > Merzomyia westermanni. Next base: position 129,393,718 of record OX465288.1, on the reverse strand, counting down.
TTCTTTCTCCGCAGAGACTTTCACAAACGGACTGTCTGAAGTTAAGAATTGGTATGTTCTTGTGCTTCTTATATATAATCAAAGCGTTTACCATCGAAGTGGAAAGCAAGTATTCAAATGCTATTTTGTGATACCATCGGATTGTCTTACGTAGTGGTGTAAAATAACAAGCCATTTGATCAGACATGTCAATACCCTGTTTAGTTTGATTATATTCGAGGATCATTTTTGGTTTTTTTATATCCTCACCGTTGCGATTCTTTTTTCCTGTCGCAATCTCGTCCAAAACGTGTTTTGTGCTTAGCATCAACACGTCGCGTTTGTCTTTCCATTTCGCCACTACAACTCCTAAAGCTTGGCGCCCAATAAACTCCTTCTTTTTGAGCTTAGCTTCGTTCACGTCTTTTGGATTGCCTTGTCTGTTTTTTCGAAGAGTTCCAATTAGATGAGTTCGACGACCGAGTAGCGTCCTTCCTAAGGAAACCGATGTATAAAAATTGTCAGTTGCGATGGTCCTGCCTTTGTCTAAATATTTTTCCGCCTAATCGAGGACAATTTGAGTGCTGTGCGATGTTGTTGGAGTTGCTACTCCTCTTTGGTTATTGCAGTAATTTCTTCCCGCATAAATACTGCTGGTATATGTGTAGCCGTAAGGATCACACAACTTGTATACCTTTACGCCATATTTATGAGATTTCCCCGGATTGTACTGCCGAAATTGAAGCCGCCCACGCCAGGGAATCATTGATTCGTCTACTGCTAGAAACTCTCCAGGAGTACGAGCGCTTACAAAATTTTGTTCAAGGATTTCCAATAAGCGGCTAATTTTTCCTAAACGATTTCCTTCATTTTGGGAACTGTCCGAAAAATGTATAAATTTCAAAAGTAATTGAAATCTGTTTCTCGTCATAATTTTAGGGACATATGAGTTCTTATAAAAACTGTTGGTGCTCCAGTATAAGGAAATTGACGGGTATTTCACCATACCCATGTACAGGATCAGACCAAGAAATTTCTTTATCTCTGGAATGTCGGTATCGACCCATGTCTTCATTCGCGACTTCCGAAGGGTTTGATTTTTTTGGGACGCAACTGTTGGCATTCAAATTCGTCTGAATAACAATAAGCTCATACACCTCATCCGTTACCATCAAATTGAACACATCGATCGGTTCCACTATACCGACATGAACTTCACATGTAGGTGCTGATTCAAAACTTAAAGACTGCAAAGATGCTCCACTGACATTACTTGAAATATTTGGATCTGGGGTTGCGGGAATACCATCTTCAGACCGGGCATCTGTAGATGATGAATAATCCACTTCCGAAAGTTCGTTCGAATCACTGGAATCAATGTCTGATGGGACATAGTCATCCGATCCGGACGGTTCAAAATCAGTGCCGTCACTTCCCTCTTCCTCGTCTCTATGACTGCCATAAAAAACGATGGGTTTTACCGAATAATCCTTATTGGCCATTTTTACACTTATTCAATATTTCCAGAAATAAAAATAAAAAATAAAAAAATTCAAAATTTGAAATTACTGTTGTGACCACCGGTGGGTCACACGGCACTACATATATACATGTATATGTGAGGTACCACGTGACCCACCGGAGGTCACCCTCTTAAAACACACAAATTTTAATAGAAAATGGAAATAAAACCCACTAGATATATAACTACTAGGTAAAGATGACTTTAAAATAATAAAACTATATTGGCACCAGGGTGATGTTTTTTTTTTTGTATGGCGGCAGCGAACGTGTTAAATTTGAAATTTTCGATAATATAGTAAAAGGTCGAAATCCATTTAAGAGTCGTTAAAGGTAGTCAATGAGGGATTCATGTAGGAGACCACCCCCCACTATTAATCCCTTGCTTATTCATCATGTTAGATGGCAATTTTAAAATAATTAAATTTTACTCTTTTATTTGCAAAATTTCTTTGAGATTAAGCCCCGTTGCGTCCCTTGAAAATACTTCCGTACCGTTTTAAATAGCGTACATGTTCTGTGTAGTTTTATTTACTCACCTTATGATTCCACTTTGGTACGCTGTAGGGAAAAAAAATACAAAGATACATGGTGATTTTCAAAAAATTAAGGCAGCTTTTTGAGTTTTGTGGAACTTTTTTCAAATGGGAGTGGCACTTTTGATAAATTTAATTTTACAAACATCACATGTATTACCAATTTCAACAATTTCTCTGCTAAAAATTACTTTATATCAATAACATTTCATTTCCAAACCGCAATTTTTACAAATTTTGAAAATCCCTAATTTTGACAGTCTGCTTAATTCAGACCTGTTAAATAATGATTACTAATCGTAATGATTACCGGTTTGATAGTTTATTTTCCATTCCATTGATTGACAATTACTTTCAATTTTCAATGATTATTTCCGAATTAATTAAAAAATAACTAAAAAAAATCATGATTTTTCATAATTATTAAAAAAACCTGTTAAATAATGATTACTAATCGTAATGATTACCGGTTTGATAGTTTATTTTCCATTCCATTGATTAACAATTACTTTCAATTTTCAATGATTATTTCCGAATTAATTAAAAAATAACTAAAAAAAATCATGATTTTTCATAATTATTAAAAAAAAAAAAAATCAAAAAAAATTGTTGGGAATTGTTAAATTTATTGTGATTATTTTTTAATAATTGTTTTGGTTTTTTTTTCGATTACTTTTGATATTTTCAGTATTTTTGTAGAAGCACAATACATATCAACAATACTGGAAAAATGAAAAATAATCCAAAAAAATCAATAAAAAATCAAAAGTAATCAAAACAACTTTTTTTGATTATTTTTGAATTTGAATTTTTTTATTATTTTCAATTTTTTCTAATCGTAATCAAATAATAATTGCCTTTTCGAGAAAAACAATTAAAATAATCTTTACCAATTAAAAAAGTCGTCTAATTAATTGATTACTAATTGCTAATCAAATTTAACAGGTCTGGTTTATTTTAAACTATCTCCGAAATAGCACAACTGTAATAAGTAAGTAATGTTGTAAGTAGCCTTTTGCTTTAAAATATTTAATATTTGTGAACTAAAAAACCTTCTACTGTAAAATTTTAGTTTTGTTGGTTACACTAAAATGGCTGTTAGGGCTCGATTTGGTGAATATACATACACATATATTTTTTTAAGTCATATGCAACCTAAGCTTATGTTTTATTATGTTAGACTATGTGATGTTATTTTATATTAGTCTGCCTTAAACTTATCTTTAAATTTAAATTTACAGGGTGTCTCAATGTACTTGGATCATCAAATTCAGGCAATTATTTTGAATTTGGCATATGGACATGTAAATAAATTACCGCCTCAAAAATTGACGATGGAAAATATTTCTGGTGCTGTTTTTGCCTTGCTTTTTGGTTGCCTTATTGCCACTACAGCATTTGTGTTGGAGCTGTTCGTTCACAAGGTAATCAATCGGAAGTGTTTAAATATTCACAAAAAAATATAAAAAGAAATCTTAAGCCCGGACCTTTAATCTTACTAATTACTAGATCACTACTAGAAAATGTTTCTGATTGAAAAAAGAGTACTTAGATCTGCACGGAATCGTCAGTTTTTCAATAAAAAGGACCAGCATCATCTTTTCTTTGATAGGTGGTAGCCATTATATATATTGGAGAAGACATGCTAAAACTCTTTTTTTCTAGAGATATCGATCTTAAATATTTTAAACTTAAAATATATTTATTTTTTATTCAATCACAATCAAAGCTTATCTCAGTATTTCTTCCGGTGCGGAGAGCGAACTCAAAGTCCCTTTAAACGAGAGTGTATCTTAAAATCTGCAAAAATATTAATAGGTGGTTGGAAAATTTTTCCGTAAAGTCACTATTAATCTTAAAATTAATAAACTTATAGTTGAAAAATAGCCAAACTAAGATATCACTTACGCGGTTTTGCAGTGTCACCGCCGATATGTCTATATTAATCAAGAGTACAGTGAACGATTCTAGATGAGTGCAGGTACTTCTAAAAAGGCACAGAAACTTCAGATTTGCAAGAGAGATTAAGATACAACTTTTTGAAAAATATTACACTTCGGGCATACTATTTTAGAGATGACATTGTTGTTGCGCTCCCACGAGATCCGGTCCTGTTAAGTTTTATCTTACAAAAAAGTTTCATCCTCGTGGCAGCTCTCTGCAACTAGGCTGTTTTTACCATTGTGAATTCCTAAAAGTGAAAAATCTTCGCCAATTCCTTCATTCTCTTACCCCGCCTGTCAAAAATTGTGACTGGGAAACTATCAGTCAGACGAGCAGAATTGTACTAAAAAGGCGGCATTTCGCCCCGCGGGTGGCATAAGAATGGAGGAATTTTACTACGCGAACAATTGGAGAATGAAGGAAATTCGGGACTGCAAATGAAAATTTTATGCGCGGGGTATCGTGTTTACATATCATCTCATACATTTTTAAATCTTTAATGAGTTAATGTAATTAAAATTTTTTTTAATTTAAAATATTAAGAAGAAAATGATTTTAAAATGTATGCTTAATGACAAAAATATGTCTTGAAATACATTCCAAAAGGTGGTTTTCAATAGATTAAATACAATACCTCCGAACCTTCAAATCTCGTACAAATTGTAATGGACCTGAGCAAACAGAACTTGCAGCGATATGGCGCGATATACAACAGGTATATCATCATAAAGCTCCTAAGAGATTTTTGCGCCAAGCTTCTCTTCCAATTTGTGGTGTGCCGATTTGAATTTTCCCTACAAATTGGTGGGACCTACAGTTTTTTGCCTACTCCGAACGGCATCTACAAAGGAGACGAATTTTTGCTGAGAAGCCTGTCATGGCAGAAATACACTCGGAGAGTTTGCCAAACCACTGCCGAGGGGCGACCCCGTTTTGAAAAACTTTTTTCAAATCACTTTTGATGTTACCTGTACCAGGGCTCGAACCATGGACCTTCGGTGTGGTAGGCCGGCAACACTACCTTCACACCACGGCTGCCGCCGCAGCATAAACTATTATAATTAAATGTCGTTAGAAGGACATAACCTCAAGCATTCCACTAAGTTCAGTTCAGTTATGAAGTTATCTTGAATTAAACGAAACCGTTTTTATGTAAGTTTTCTATTCTCATTGCAATGTATAAAAATATTGTAAAAAATTAATGGCGCGATATCCAACAGGTATATCATCATAAGCCTCCTAAGAGGTTTTTGCGCCAAGCTTCTCTTCCAATTTTTCTTACAAATTAGCGGGACCTACAGTTTTTTTGCCGATTCCGAACGGCATCTCTAAAGGAGATGAAATGTTTCTTCCGTTTCCGTTTTAAAAAAAACTTTTTTTTTTACTCTCATTGCAAGAGCTGTGTATTATTAACCTCAAAAAATTAGTTTCATCACACAGTGCGGTACTCGTATAAATTAATTAATTTTATAATATTAAATCACCAGGTCCTTATACAAGGTGGCGCAAAAGTAAGCTTCCGATGTTCAGCATATCGGTTGTGGCACGTGCAGTGTATGCTGTTGCACCGTCTTGTTGGAACCACATGTTTTCCAATCCCAATTCATAAAGTTACGGCAAAAAGAACTCGTTGATCATTGCTCTGTAGCGCTCACCATTCACAGTAACCGTTTGGCCCCGACCGATTATTGGTCAAATAAATAGTCAGCAATATTCCGCGTTCTGGAGCAGTGTAGCGTAACATTGTTTATTAACGTGTATTTCGCATGTGTTTACTACACAAATGTCAAAACAGAACTGACTTTATGGGCCAATCGCAAAATTTATAGCATTTTCTGATAGGAGGATTACTGTATATATTAATAATAAGTCACAGGAGTAAATGTGTCTTTATGTGGTATTTGATATCTAAATGAGTTCACATTCAACTTCCACACTTTATTTATTACTCTTAGATCATTGCAGTTTCCTACAAAGGAATATCTTTGACAATTCCTGTGTGCCCTCACTCAACTGTCGAAAATTTAAACTTTGCCACTTAATGCATCTCATACGACATTTTTATTTTTTTTTTCAAATTAAAAATATTGGAAAATCAACAGCTTGGCTAAAAGCCGGTTTTTCTTACTAATATGTATGGTGATAATATGCCTCAAGGGCCGGTTTTTTCTAAGTTAACCATATTTCCATTTGTCCCCGTGAATTAAACATCTTTTATTAATGTTGACGTACGAATTAAATAGATTTTGCGTACTACAAAATGCAACTCTGTGCAAAAAGCAACTCTTCGAATCAGTGCCCTTACTCTGTAGTTCTATTGGAAAGGCTGTTCTACTCAAAAGCAAAAAGCGATTCTAATACACATAGGCACTCTGTAGTTCGTTAGAATTCACTTTAAAAAATAATCCATAATAGTAGGCATCACTGTTTCACAAATTTCAAGCGCAAAGCAAAATACAAAAACACTTTGCATAAGTCTCAAGTGCGGCATTAGGCAGCGCAGTTTTACATGTCGCGGTAGCGTAGGTGATAAGAATCTCTTATTTTATTTTTATTAAATAAAATTTAATTTTTTTACATATGTAAATACCTCTAATCTGTAAAAATTTTGTTTTCTTGGATTTTTCCAATTTTTTACATAGAATTCTTCAATTATTTTCTGTCAACAGCGATTGCTTAACTCTTTCTGCTATAAAAATTACTTCTTATAATCATAAGAAAATACATTTTTGTGGATTTCCGTTTGCTAAATTGTTGTCGAATAGAATTTTCTAACTTTCGACCATTGTGGCATATGTTTTCGAAGTAGTGAGTACCAAATTTTCTGCAATAAAAAGGGGGATAAATCAAATCCGAAGGGAACAGAATGGAACTCGAACAACGAATGCGTTCTACTCGAAAATTTCTTACAGAGTACGAATCACTCGAAAGCGAACAAATTTTGTTTCGAATAGAACTACAGAGTGAGGGCCCAGGTGATCACAGCTGTTATCTATTGTGAATGCTTCTGTCACACATTCGCAACTTGTATATATTCACAATGGTTCTTACGTTCTGGTTTGGGGCAATGGATTGGACCTGTTGAATATGCAAAGTATGGTTACGCAAACGTCATTTTTGCTGTGTAGTTGTGAAAATTTCCGCTGTGTTTAGCTGTGAAAAATGTAAAGTTTTTCTAAATTTTTATTCATACTCTGTGATAAAATTAAGTGCAAAAATCAAGTGGTCTGCTTTGAAGTTTAAATTTAATTGTTTTCTGTGTTTTATAATATTTTATGATATTAGTAATTCAATTTAATTTGCTTTTATTTTACATTTGCCGAGTTATTTTCATTTTGCATATTGTTTTCGTTGCAGTTGATTGGCTTTTGTTATTTCTTGCTTTTGTTTTTGTTTCTTGTACGCGCTTTTTTTTTAATGCTTTAATCACAGCTGTTTGCCTTGTGTTTGTTGAGTGTCACAATACAGTGTATCTGAAACTGCCCGCTACTACTTGCTTTTCAGTGTTGACATTTACTCTAACTGAATTTCCCTGAAATCTTTTTATTTTCTTCGTTTCTATTTTCTTTATTTGATAATGATGTCTTGTATACATCAAAACTGTCAGATTAAAAGCGGGTCAGAACGCTATGTGGCGTGTTGACTTTGTGATGGGCTTGCCCACATTAAGTGTGCTGGGTTGACCGGTAGGATCGTGGACCTGGTACATGATAGCAAGGGCCTACGTTGGTATGGTTAAAAATGGCGTTCAACTGAAGTTGATCTATTTAAAATCTTTAGGGAAATCCGTAATGGGTTCTCCGAAATCAGTGAACACCTTTCTTTACTAGCCGGAAAGTTTCATAAGTACGAAACAGTTTATAAAACTTTCAAGTGTTTGGACGAAATCTCACCCGATTCAAACATAGATAGGCGTGAAAATAATAGTAAAAGTACTGATGATTCCTCGTATGCTGTAATCAAAGTCAATAAAACTCATTTATTTAACCTCACACAATCCATCAGACTAGTCATCGACTTCTAAGGCAGCTTCGTCGAAGTCAACTTCGAAAAAAACCCTGAGCCCGGACTTATTAGGCTGGTACCTGAAATCACTGCTGGGAACGTGGTTGTGGTCCCGCGAAATAAATCTATTTTTGTGTTTCGTTTCGAAACTGATGCTACGGAAGAGGACTTACAGTTTTACATTCAATCTAAAATCAAACCCAATCTAAAATCAAATTTAATTACGAAAGAAACGTCAGTTTTGAAGAGTTCATTTTGGCCGTCTGCCGCTTTCGTACGTGAATTTGAACATAAGCCAAAGAGAAGCATCCAGAATGTAGCTTTGAGGAGGTTAATGTTCCTGCCATCGACTCAAGTGAATTCAAGTGCGTCCGAATAGAGCTGGACAATGCTTATATATACTTAACGGTTTGTTATAGTTCTCCCTCATCTGATATCTCAATCTATATGCAGCATATCTCATTGTTGAAAACTGTAAATTTAATGACTAAGCATTCTGATTCGATGATAGTTCTGGAAGATTTTAACCTATCGCATATATCGTGGAATATCTTGTACAAAGTCCATCCTAAGCTTTTTGGATGAAATGGCTGACAAGTTCGAAAAGATTCTGGACTTAGCTTACGTCGATGATACATCTAAATTCTGTTTGAGTCGATGTGATCCTCTGGTTTTACCGGAAGACGTTTGCCACCCTTCTTTTTAGATCGTTTACGAAATCATAACTAATATAGTAGGCATTGATACTATTGAATTTGTCTTCGCTAAAACCAACTTTAAAAGATTAAATGAAGAGTTGCCTGAATTAACGTGGCCTGAATATTATGGCGATAGTGAGCTTAACGTTTCACATTTTAATAATACAATTTATTGGCTCTTTGAAAAGTATGTACCTTAATGTAAATCTTTCTCTGACGAACCAACGCAAGCATGATTTACTGAAGAACTGAAAGCCTTAAAAATAATAATAAGAACAGTTCATTCTTGCTATACAAGAAATCCGGTTTAAACAAAGATTACTTGAAGTACTCCAACCTACGACAGAAATATTTTGATTTGAATAAAAAATGTTACGCAGCTTATATCTGTAAAATTAAAGAGAAACTTATCTGTAACCCAAAGTCAGTTTATGGTTTCGTAAACTCTAAACGTAATGTAAAAGGCTTTCCTTTTGCCATGAAATACCAAGACTATATATCCAGCAATAATCAAGGTGCTGCCCAATTTTTTAAATCTAATTATTCTACTGCAGTCTTTCCTCGATTAATCAAATAGTTGAATACAAAGAACTTTATTAATTGTCCAATAATCTATCCTAAAAATGTTTTACTTTATCTGAAAACTTTAAAAGAATCATTTAAATTTGGTCCTGATATCATCCGGTTTTCTCAAAAACTGTACTAACTACATTTACCAGCATCTAACTGACCTGTATAATCTGTCTTTAGAAAGTGGCGGTTTCCCAACTGCTGGGAAAGAACCTTTCCTTACGCCACTTTATAAGAGTGGAAGTAGGTATTCTATAGATAACTATCGTGGCATAGCAATGCTTTCCGCTAATCCAAAATCCCTTGAAGCCATCGTTACAAATCAGCTTACAGCTTATATCTCCGTAGATTTGCCGTCCTACATGAATTCACAACACATATTTCAAACGGGCTTGGAGAAAATATGCACACAGATTTTATATGCACAGATTTCAGTAAAGCGTTTGACAAAGTATGTCTTCTTTACAGGACGCGAAGAGCAGTTTTTAGGAATGCGCTTTCTAACGTCATTGATGTATCTTCTGGAGTTCCTCAAGATAGCCATCTTAGCCCGATTCTATTTATATCCAGTACTATCGAGTTTTCAAAAAGTTTGATGTACGCTGACAAAGTTAAGATTTGTATGGCTTACACGTTGAGCGAAATAGAGCTTTACTTCAATCAGATATTTATAGACTGGGTGTTTGGTGCGATCTAAACTATATGCCACTTAATCTTAAAAAATGTAAATAAAGGGTGTTTTTTTTTAGGGGTATAGAACTTCGAATTGAAATAAAACACAAGAAAATCGTAATCGTAATGTTTAAATATGATTTCGGGCATGTGGCCGCCGCGGCTGGCTCGAATAAAGCCAATTCTACAGGTCCAATTTTCAACCACTTTTTCGAGCATATGGGGCCGTATGTCGGCAATAACGCCACGAATGTTGGCTTCCAATTCCCCTAACGTTTCTGGTTTGTTGGTGTAGACGAGCGACTTCACATATCCCCAAAGAAAATAATCCAATGGTGTCAAATCACACGACCTTGGTGGCCAATTGACAGGTCCACTCCGCGAAATTATGCGCTCATCGAATGTTTCCTTCAATAAATCGATTGTGACGTGCGCTGTGTGGCATGTAGCGCCGTCTTGTTGGAACCACAACTCATCCACATTCATGCCATCCAATTCGGGAACAAAATAGTCGGTTATCATGGCTCTATACCGGTCTCCATTAACGGTAGCTGCCTCTCCAGCATTATTGCGGAAGAAGTATGGCCCAATGACTCCACCAGCCCATAGAGCACACCAAACAGTCAGTTTTTGTGGATGTAATGGCGTTTCAAGGGTCTCATGTGGATTCTCTTCACTCCAAATGCGGCAATTTTGCTTGTTGACGTAGCCATTCAACCAAAAATGAGCCTCATCACTGAACAAAATTTTGCGATGAAAATCAGCATCGAAATCAATCTCATTTTCGGCCCATACACCAAAATCACGACGCATTGCATGGTCTCGCGGCTTTAATTCTTGCACAAGCTGGATCTTGTAAGGTCGCAAGCCAAGATCTTTGCGCAAAATCTTCCATAAAGTTGATGGACAAAGCTCCAATTGCTGTGCACGGTGGCGAATCGATTCATTCGGGTCCTCTTCAACACTTTGCTCTACAGCGGCAATTGTTTCTTCGGTGCGCACTGTTCGACGTCTCTGCGGATGCGTATTATCACATAGAGTAAACGTAGTGCGAAAACGATCCATGGTTAACCGAATTAATTGCTCTGATGGACGATTATGTCGACCATAAAATGGACGGAGCTCACGGTAAACTTCGCGAACTGAATCATTATTTTCGAAATAAATTTGCACGATTTGCAAGCGTTGTTCTTTTGTCAACCTGTTCATGATAAAATGGCAAACCAAACTGAACATAAATGACATTAGAGTTGCCAGATTTGACCACAAAATGCCAGTTTTAACTCTATTCGAAAAACAAACCTGTAAAAAAACACCCTGTACATGTATTTTTCGGGCAGCAATCATAGTCTTGAACAAGTGCATGATTTTGTGGACTTGGTAATTACGATGGATTGTAAACTTAGCTCCAATGTTCATATTAATGCCACTGCCAATAAATCTCGAGGGGTATTTTGTCATTCGTTAAGCGATGGTCTAGTCGTTGAGAAGTGCTCGGAACAATATTTATGATTAAATTATTAAACGGGTTGGTCTCTAGCCCATTCTTGTTAGTAGAAGTAAACTTTAACAATCCTTTTAGGCGATTATGACATTTCAAACCCCATTTTTTTGAGACGGTATCACATGCTCTAACGCAGGAAACAGCCTTGCTATTAAGTAAGCCGGCGTACAAAGCTCACCGTGTGGAGGTAGAACGGCCAGACTGGGTAGACACAATTCTGAAAGCATTGAGTGGAAAGCAACAGAAAAATGATGGTGGCATCACATGCTTTAAGTGTGAAAAACCAGGTCACATAGCACGTTATTGCCACACTGGCTCAAGTAACCCCAGCAATTCAAGTGGACGTAAACGAAGAGCTAGAGAAGATGAGCAAGATGAATGCCCCATAACCTTTGTGTCACAGCTCGGACGAAAAGCTAGTAATGCTACTGTTGAAGGGTATGTGGAAGGGGAAAACTGATTGTCGATACTGGTGCATCACATTCCACCATTCGGAGTGACTTGATCAGCGGGAAGGTGAGACGATTGCAGAAAGCTAAGTTGTGGACAGTAACTGGTGAAAGCAAGCAAGTCCTGGGAGAGGTGACATGTAAGGTTGTGATTGGGAATGTGGCTACGTATCACAACTTCTTAGTAGCGAATATTGTCGACGAAGTCATCTTGGCTGAGAGAGACATTTACATCAACGTAACAGGGTTATGACTTACAGCGGCCAAGAAGTGAGTGATCTTGAAGATGAAGCAACAGGAGCCTTGTAAAGCAGAGGTAGCTCCTCGATCAAAGGCTTTCACGGATAGGTACCTACTGAAAAAGATTCGGCAAGGCCAGGAGGAAGATCCAGATTTAGCACGTGTGTTGAAAGGACTAAAGTAGAACAAAGCGCCGAGAAGAGAAGAGATGATTAGAGAGAGTCGCATCGCAAAAGCATATTGGTCACAATGGAGTAGCTTAAAGCTAACAACTGGTTGTTTGCATCGGATATGGGAAAGTGAAGATTGCCAAATCATCGAGCACTTATTGTTGTTCCCCAGGCAAGAATTCCAGATGTCATCAAAGCGTCGCATATTTGGCCAGATGGAAGCCACATGGGCATAAAGAAAACGCTGCAAGAGCTAAAGCGCCGGTTCTATTGGATCGGTTGCAGCCAAACTGTAAGGAAATGGATTACTAAGTGTGCACTGTGTGCTGAGGATAAAAGGCGAACATCTGATGGTCATGTTCCGAGGAATCAACGCAACTTAGTGGATAAAGTGAATCAGTGCACTGGGCATGAGAGAATGGAAAGGAGTCCTGAAGAAGTGAGTTGCAGGAATATTTTCCGGGTACCACTGGAAACGAAAGTGAAGGCACAAATCCATGCGGGATTAAGGACAGACAAAATGGTTGGAATATGTGACAGTGTAATGCATTGTGGAAATCTCTGCAGGCGAGGATTGGTGTCGGAGTTTCAATCCCTGGAGGAAATAAGGTTTAATAAAGAGGTGCCAACCATTGAGTGTCTAGCATAGTTTGGTTCGGTCAATGTGTCTGATCGTGCGCTGATTTACTACGATTTTCGACGTGGATTATCGAGACAGAAGTGCATCAATTAACTTACTTCTACTTTTGGTGTTGAATCACCACACTTAGCCACTGTGAAACGATGGTACCCGAGTTCCTACGTGGCCGCAAATCTTTGCAGGACGAATTTGGTGAAGGTCGTCCAAAAACGGTTGTTGTGCCAGAAACAGTCGATGCTGTGCGTCAATTGATAATACAAGATCCTCATGGACATATCGCGAGATAGAGGCATCCTTGGGCATTAGTGGGACCAGCATACATTCAATATTGCAAGAACATTTGGTCGTAAAGAAGATTTGTTCTCGTTGGATACCGCATAATTTGACAATTGCCCAAAAAAGGACTCGTGTCGATTGGTGTAAAGAAATGTTGCAGAAATTTAGCCGCGGCGGAACAAAGTACGTCTATGACATCGTAACAGGTGACGAATCTTGGATCTATACGTATGAGCCAAAAACAAAGCAGCAATCGACTGTATGGGTGTTCCAAGACGAGCCTAGTCCAACAAAAGTTGTTCGCGCAAGAAGCACTTCAAAGCAAATGGTCGCCTGGTTTTTCGGAAAATCTGGTCATGTCGCAACTGTTCCACTAGATAAACTTAAAACGGTCAATTCTGAGTGGTATACAACCATTTGTTTGCCAAAAGTTTTGGGAGAATTAAGGAAAACCAACCGCCGAAGACAAATCATTCTTCACCAAGACAATGCGAGCTTTCATGTATCGATTCACACAAGAGAGTTTTTGAGGACTCAAAAAGTCGAATTGATGGGTCATCCGCCTTTCAGCCCTCATTTGGCACCTCATTTTTTCTTTTTACTCGCGAAAATCAAAAAACAAATGCGAGGTCAACGTTTTTCAATGCCTGAAGGAGCTGTAGAAGCCTTCAAACAGCTCGTTTTAGAGGTATCCTCTTCTGAGTGGCAAAAGTGCTTTGAATTGAATGCAGAAGTGTATTGACTTGGATGGAGAATATTTTGAAAAACAATAAAACTATTTTCCTTAATATTTGACTGTGTTTTCATTATTAGGCGCAAAATATAAAAGGCAACCTATTAAAAAAAAATGGCGTGCGTGGTGGGTTGTCCGTTGGGAACTACTATTATTGTTATTCCTCAACCTTTTTCAGCCTAAATTCCTCAATTGAAGAACCCTTGCAATTCCTGACTTGTCCTATGCCACTTTCCGACATGCTGAGGGCTTGGCAAGAGAAGATTATGGGCTGGTACGTATAACGCAAAATGTTCTCAATCTGCATAGCATACAAGGCCGGTAAATGCGGATATGCTTTTAAGCGAACCGGATTCGATTACCTGCTAACGTGACGACTACTCCTCATCACATTTCCGCTTCTACAGCTCAACTTCAACGGTCTTACCGTGAAGATCGCTGAAGTAACGGAATTAATGAAGCCGCACAACACATATGGACATAGGTTTCAACATACATCGAAAGGATTGATTGAACGGAAATGGTACCGACGTTCCTCCGGGGCATAGTGCACAGTATAGTATGACATATTGCAACAAAATATAGCCCCAATGCATTGTTAACCGTTCAGACAGTATCAACCTCAATTTATAATAATCATGTTGGCGGCAGTCCGTGAGGCTATCGCCCCGATATTAGTGCACCTCGGAGACCTTAATGCATAGCACGACCTACTTACGGCACAACTGCCTTATGGTCGATGTTAGGAGCAGCTATCTGAGCAGATAGATAAAACCACATTTAGCTCAATGAGCGGAGACTTCTTGAGCAGAAAAGGATCTTTAGAGGAATTGCTGAGCCGAGACTAGGAGACTAGGAGTCTAACATCTGAAATCTTTCTTGCCCAGACATTTTCTTTCATTTATTCGTAAATTGGCTAAATCTAAAATTTATTACAATCGAAACCACCAAACGCACTGCTTGTAACCTAGTTCTGCATGTTTTTCTGTTTAGTTAAGAAAACGAGAGGTATGAATAGTTTAAAATGTATTATTATTATCACTCGCTCTCTTCCTCTCGCTTCTCTTTCCTACCGCCCTACCTCTTAATTTCCTTCCTCTACCACTTCCTTCCTATTAATATTCCACTGCCTATTGATATAACACTTCCTCATCCTACAACTCGTCGGCTTCTTCTCACTCCCACCATTCCTCTTGGTTAAGACACCTCAAACATAATTAAAAGAGAAAAATGTATACAGCGCCATCTACGCAACTTAAGGAATATCTGAATATCTGTGTCAGCTGGTTTTAAAAGTCGAATTCAACTTAATTTAATATTGTATCCAAGTTTCTTTTAAATAACAGATGGTTAGTATCGTGGAGAGACACGCCGCATGCCGGGCAGACATTTGGCATGTCAGGGTTCAGTCTGGATAGGTAAGAGTTTAGTCTGTTACAGTATCCAGAGCGAAGTTGGGCAGCATGACCCTTGTTTCCCTATGCAGTTCGCGTTCCTCATCGGCAACAGGCTTGTGCCTGTAGGACTGCATTCACCGGGCGAGAGCTGACAAAGGAGTTAACCGACTCCGTGTGGATGAGATTGAGGGCCCGCCGATGCACCTTTGGATCAAACGGCGAGAAAATGTGGTGCCGGATCTCGTCATAGTGCTTACGGAGATGACTCCTTATTCTCCTGGGAGGCGGATTTTCGTTGAGCAGGTTCCTGTTCGGATGCTTGGGCTTATAGCAGCTGAACAGGAATTGCCTGGTCAACATCTTGCTATGCTCTTTTAAGCCGAGCATTTAGCCTCACTGTGAAGGTGATGCTCAGAAGACATAAGGAGGCACCCTGTGGCAGTTCTGAGTGCGGTGTTTTGGCAGGCCTGCAACCTCCTCCAGTGTGTGTATGCTAGCCCCGGCGACCATATAGGCGTCGCGTAGCTCAGAACCGGCTGGCCGATTGCCTTGTACGTTGCCAGTAACGTTTCTTTGTCTTTCCCCCAAGTACTGCCAGCTAGTGACTTGAGGATTTGGTTACGGCTTTGTACTTTGGTGGCAATCGCGGCTACATGAGCACCGTAGTTGAACATGTTATCAAACGTGACCCCTAAGATTTTGGGTGTGTGGCAGTCGGAAGCTTAATGCAGTCGACATATGCGTCTAATTCCATGTTCACCTGTGCTGTCCACGTCGTAAATAAGGTGGACGAGGACTTGGTCGGTGACAGCGTCAGATTTCGTCCAGCGAAAAACCCGGACAGGGATGGGAGGTTTGAGTGAATTCTTGAGCAGAGCTCGTCTACAGAGGGGTCCGTCGCCAGGATCGTGCAGTCATCGGCGTAGGAGACGATCGAGACACCCTCTGGTGGAGAAGGGAGCCTCGATGTGTAGTAGATAAACAAAAGCCGCCCTGTGGCACCCCTTGTTTAATTATACGTGGTGTTGATCTTTCGCCTCTAAATTCAACCGATGACTGCGGGCCACTTAATTGATTGGCGGTCCAACGCTTTAGACAGGGGGGAAGAGTTGAATCCTCCAGGGCGTTAATGAGTTGAGCATGATTGACCGTATCGAAGGCTTTCGACAGGTCAAGAGCAACTAGCATGGTCCTGTCATTTGGACGATGTTGGTTGAGACCGACACCTATCTGAGTGGTGATGCGCGGTGGTAGTGCTATGCACTATCCGTGCTGATGTTCGGCTAGTCGCAAGTTAGCCGTGTAGTAAGGGAGCAAGACCGTCTCCAAGGTCTTCACTACTGGCGAGAGGAGTGATATCGATCGATAAGACGCCCCCTCGTTGGCCGGCTTGCCGGGCTTTAGTAGTGGCACCACCTTTGCCTGTTTCCATTTTCTGGAATGACAAAGGTGGTCAGAGACAGATTGAAGACAGTTGTTAGATACCTTACTCCCTCTTCTCCGAGATGTTTTAGCATCAGCATGGACATACCGTCTGGGCCGCTCGATTTGGAGCTTTAGGACCCCCGTATGGCCTCCTGAACCTCCGTGGTAGTGATGGCAATGGGCGCTTGGCTATTTTTTCGTTTGTGCGCTTCTTTGATGGCTCGTCTAATTTCCTTGTCGACCGGAGGATGCAGTACAAACAGTAGCCTTTCGTAGATCACCATAGCGATTAATGTAAGCTTTCCCAACTTAAACGACCAACTAGAAGTCGAAAACGCCTGCTTTCAAATATCAATTTCGCCTTTTAATCCAACACGTTCACAACTTACGAGTAATTCGATGCTTTATGCATTGTGACACACATACAAAGATGAAATGGTAAATGTCTGAGGACATTGCAAACGAAATTGACACAAAACATGTGTTGGCTTTGGCGAGTGTTATGCTATGTCCACGTCAATGATTAAAAGGCTCAATACACCGAGTTCGGCAGAGGCTAAGAGTGAAGTGAAAGCAGCTAATCGAAACAATTCAACTGACTGTCGAATAAGAGGATAACCAGTTGGCCAGCTAGCTTGGCAATTAAATACCGATGTATGTATGTACATAAGTTAGGGTAAGCCTTATTTGTGTGGAGGACAATATTTGTTGAATTACAAATGAGACACTCACGCGATTGTTGAACTTATAAAAACTATAAGGTATTTTAGAGTTATGGAGAAAAGCTGATATCTACAAGAATTAAACGGAAAGTTCAAGTCTTATTTTGAGCCTACAAAAGTGAAATTTTTGCTGTTCAATAAATTCGGTTAACAAATCGCCCCGCTATAATGGTAATGTGTGACGAAAAAGTGCCTGACAGGTAACAACTAAAGCGGTTTGAAAAAGTTTTTTTTACAGCCATTCTAGTGAATTTCTGCCACAAAAAAGGTTGTCAGTAAAAAAACCATCCGTCTTTGCAGAAACGGTAAAGTATGCCTGTCCTAAAAAACGACTGCATCCCACAACACAAAGGTTCGACGAGATAAAAGTAACTGTTCGCGCGGCGGTCGTGCTGGTACCGCAGGAGCCTCCCACTTACATATCCGGCATGGGACTGTCCACATCGGCAAGACGACATAAACCTTCGCTAAAGGTTTACATACAACAATAACAACCATACTGTCTTGTAGAACGAAGATGCAGCAAAAGGCTCACCCCAATGTGCGTAGTGTAAGAGTAAGCCATTCAATCAACCAAGCACCACAGACTATTAGGCAAGCAAAGTGTATTGATAGTGGCGGGCATTGTCGTGGACAACAATGTAAACAAAGAAAAACGGCAATCCCTCAATAGCTTTCACATATACTTATATACAGGGTGGCTAATGAAAGCCGCTACCAAAAAAAAATTAAATAACTTTTTTTCTATTTAATGAATCTGGTTAATTTTTTTTTATTTTGCAGATTGACTTTTACATTTAACAAAAATGGATAACTGGGACACTGAAACAAGAATTTGGATTGTCCGCCGCTATCACGCACTGGAGTCCGTAGTTTCGGTTCAAAGAGAGTATAGGCGCACGTTTGGCGGCAATCCTCCGAGCAGATGGACCATAATAAGACTTGTAAACAATTTTGCCGAGCATGGGACAGTCAACAGAAGACCTTACCATCGAAACCCTTCAGTTCGAACGGAGGAAACAATCGCTGCTGTAGCTGCTGCCATACAAAACAATCCACGTGTTTCGACAAGAAGCTTATCTGCTCAAATGGGTGTAAGCAGACAGTCATTACAGTCAATTATGCACAAAGATTTGGACTTATTCCCATATAAAATTCAAATGGCCAATAAACTGAACGCTGCAGACTTGCCGATTCGCTTGGAATTTTGCCAGAAGATGCTTCAAATGGTGGAAGAGGATGGAAACATGTTGAACTGTCTTTTCATGTCTGACGAGGCCCATTTCGATTTAAACGGCAACATAAACAAACAAAATTGTCGAATATGGAGTGCTTCCAACCCACAGATACTCCATGAGACGGAATTGCATCCACTTCGTGTCACAGTGTGGTGTGCAGTTTCATCACGCTGCATTGTCGGGCCCTACTTCTTCGAAGAAAACGGTCACACCGTTACGGTTACTGGAGACCGTTACTTGAACATGTTGAGAGAGTTTTTCTATCCAGAATTACGCCGAATGAGAATTTCTTTCAACTCTGTGTGGTTTCAGCAAGATGGTGCAGCTCCTCATATAGCCCAACCTGTTATGACAGAATTGCGACGAAAATTTCCCAATAAGCTGATATCCAGAAACTCCACATTCCGTTGGCCACCCAGGTCGCCTGACCTTACTGCACCTGACTTTTTCTTGTGGGGTTATTGCAAACAGGAAGTCTTCAAAGCAAAACCAACAAATTTGAATGAACTAAGGCAATCCATTCGAGAAACAATTGCGGCTATTCCTGTCTCAACTCTCCAAGCAGTAATGAACAACTTTTTGGTAAGATGCCGCACATGCATCGACGAGCAGGGGGGGGCATTTAAATTCCATTATTTTTAAAACTAATTAAGCTATATTTAATAAAATTGAATGAGCTTTAACATGAATAAAAGAAAAATGAATAAATGAGCTGCTACAAGTTATGAGAACTTACGACAAAACCTTAGTAGGGGCACATTTGAAGATAGCCAAACACTCACATCCACGCAAACACATGCACTCACTCCCAGCCTCCCACATATCATTCGCAATTGAGTGAACCCTACGCAATGCAACGTACTCCCTTCTGGTGTTGAGTGACCCCATGAAAGCTCAGAAAGCCAATAAGAGTAAGACCATTCATCCGATTGGCGGTTGTGCTGCCTTGATTGTGGCCATTTCGTAAACCTGTAGGGCATGGTTACCTAGCATAGCATGACAAAGCATAGCACAATAAAAACAACAAAAATTAAATTAGCGGCGCTATCGGTATGGGCTGCATCATTGAAGTTCGTTGTAGTTATTGTGATTGGTTTGGTTGATGTTTGACTACAGCTCACTACAATTAAACGCTTGGATTATTTTTATCGCAAAATTTTTATGGCATGTTCCCCCTATGCATGTTAATGAATCATCACGACTGTATCGAAGATCTGACTTTTTTGTGGATTTGTTTAATGTCTTGGTATGTCTTGTCGACCAGTCATTACTCAAATGAAAATGTTGGGAAATCCAGTTTAAAAATTTATTGATTTTGAACTATTAGTATATTTCGGCTGCCCGCTATTCCAGTTTTTTTTTTTTGTCAAATATGTTGCATTAAATGTTTAATTCAGTGAGCCTTTTGACTAAATTGGCAGATTCCTGCTTCTACCAAGAGTGCTACGATATCTCTTTTTTGAAAACATAAAACTTAAATAGAAAGAATTTTAAGCCACATTAACCGTGGGATGTCCACGACGTTTATTTTGAATACGATTCAAGCAGCTAGCCTCATGAACGGTTCAGACCAAAAATCTTCTGGTGTTGATCTATAGTTAGAAAGCGGCAGGCTGGTAAGGCCACATAACTTGCGTAAAATATTTCATTATCACCATCTGACGGCTGCAAGTGAGCAGATGTCTTTTATCAAAAATTAATGTGACCAATTTCTCTTGTTTGGGTTAAAGGTCCGTCCAAGGGTATAACAAATAGGTAATGCAACACTGCCATACATTTTGTTGTTGCTTGAGAAAACTTTACTGTTGGTTTTCATACGTAAAATGTGACATAGGCACATGACAAAACCATATCGTGTAAAAGCCTTTTAATTGGCTTACAATATGCCATGAAAAATAAAATCTTTTCTTCTGCCACGAATTTTATCTCTCTCTCTATGGCGCGATATACAACAGGTATATCATCATAAACCTCCTAAGAGATTTTTGCGCCAAGCTTCTCTTCCAATTTGTGGTGTGCCGATTTGAATTTTTCCCTACAAATTGGTGGGACCTACAGTTTTTTGCCGACTCTGAACGGCATCTACAGGGTGGCTGATGAATTTTGCTACATTAAGAAACTCAAATAATTTTTTTTTCAGTGTATGGAATTCATTTTTCTTTTATTCATGTTAAAGCTCATTAAATTTTATTAAATATAGCTTAATTAGTTTTAAAAATAATGGAATTTAAATGCCCCCCCTGCTCGTCGATGCATGTGCGGCATCTTACCAAAAAGTTGTTCATTACTGCTTGGAGAGTTGAGACAGGAATAGCCGCAATTGTTTCTCGAATGGATTGCCTTAGTTCATTCAAATTTGTTGGTTTTGCTTTGAAGACTTCCTGTTTACAATAACCCCACAAGAAAAAGTCAGGTGCAGTAAGGTCAGGCGACCTGGGTGGCCAACGGAATGTGGAGTTTCTGGATATCAGCTTATTGGGAAATTTTCGTCGCAATTCTGTCATAACAGGTTGGGCTATATGAGGAGCTGCACCATCCTGCTGAAACCACACAGAGTTGAAAGAAATTCTCATTCGGCGTAATTCTGGATAGAAAAACTCTCTCAACATGCTCAAGTAACGGTCTCCAGTAACCGTAACGGTGTGACCGTTTTCTTCGAAGAAGTAGGGCCCGACAATGCAGCGTGATGAAACTGCACACCACACTATGACACGAAGTGGATGCAATTCCGTCTCATGGAGTATCTGTGGGTTGGAAGCACTCCATATTCGACAATTTTGTTTGTTTATGTTGCCGTTTAAATCGAAATGGGCCTCGTCAGACATGAAAAGACAGTTCAACATGTTTCCATCCTCTTCCACCATTTGAAGCATCTTCTGGCAAAATTCCAAGCGAATCGGCAAGTCTGCAGCGTTCAGTTTGTTGGCCATTTGAATTTTATATGGGAATAAGTCCAAATCTTTGTGCATAATTGACTGTAATGACTGTCTGCTTACACCCATTTGAGCAGATAAGCTTCTTGTCGAAACACGTGGATTGTTTTGTATGGCAGCAGCTACAGCAGCGATTGTTTCCTCCGTTCGAACTGAAGGGTTTCGATGGTAAGGTCTTCTGTTGACTGTCCCATGCTCGGCAAAATTGTTTACAAGTCTTATTATGGTCTATCTGCTCGGAGGATTGCCGCCAAACGTGCGCCTATACTCTCTTTGAACCGAAACTACGGACTCCAGTGCGTGATAGCGGCGGACAATCCAAATTCTTGTTTCAGTGTCCCAGTTATCCATTTTTGTTAAATGTAAAAGTCAATCTGCAAAAAAAAAAAAAAATTAACCAGATTCATTAAATAGAAAAAAAGTTATTTAATTTTTTTTTGGTAGCGGCTTTCATCAGCCACCCTGTACAAAGGAGACGAATTTTTGCTGAGAAGCCTATCATGGCAGAAATACACTCGGAGAGTTTGCCAAACCACTGCCGAGGGGCGACCCCGTTTTGAAAAACTTTTTTCAAATCACTTTTGATGTTACCTGTTCCAGGGCTCGAACCATGGACCTTCGGTGTGGTAGGCCGGCAACACTACCTTCACACCACGGCGGCCACGAATTTTATCGAGATTATTAAAAAACAAGAAAGGGCTATCTTCGACTGTGCCGAAGACTTTATACCTTTCATGAATACGCATTACGGTTCTACTAACAATTAGTACAAACTCTGCAAAACTGTTAATTTAAAGATACATATCCCAACCCCCATTTATCGGAACAATCGATGGTATGGGAGCTATGCGTTGTATTGCTCCGATCTTGCTGATTCCGACAAATGATTAATCTTATGCAAAATGGCGGCTCCATACCAAATTTCATCAAGCTATCTCATATCTGAGGGACTAGTTTGCGTACAAACAGACAGACGGACAGACGGACATGGCTAAATCGACTCAGCTCATCGCCCTGATCATTTCGGTATACTTATTGGTAGGTCTATATCTTCTTCTTCTCATACTTGCAAACATCGGACCAAAGTTATAATACCATTTAATGTTCATGAAAGGTACGAGGTGTGTTCAAAAAGTATCGCGAATTTTGAATTTTCGTTGGTTACGTATATTCGAATTTCGAATTTTTTGTGGCGTTATGTTGGTACTCATGTCTCTCACTTATGCCGACAAGCTCGGCCATTTTGAATGTTCAGTTAATTGTTGACAGCTGCTTTGCTTGCACGTGTTTTGGATCGTCTTCGATTTTTACGCGAAATTCTTACCAAAATTGCTCAATTGTGACCAAAAACAGCATCGCATGAACATTGCTAATGAGATGTTAAACTCTGTCCGCGACGACCCAAATTTGCTCCAGAGGGTCATAACTGGTGACGAATCGTGGGTTTATGGTTATGACGTGGAAACCAAAGCTCAATCATCTCAATGGAAGCTGCCGCACGAACCAAGACCGAAAAAAGAGCGCCAAGTTCGGTCGAATGTGAAAGTTTTGCTGACAGTTTTCTTCGATTGCAGGGGCGTGGTGCATCATGAGTTCTTGCCACAGGGAAGAAGTTATGCGCAATTTGCGCGAAGCAATCCGCCAGAAACGCGCGGATTTGTGGAAGAACAAAAATTGGCTTTTGCACCACGATAACGCCCCTGCTCACGCATCGTTGCTTGTGCGCAACTTTTTGGCCCAGATCTGGCCCCCTGTGACTTTTTCTTGTTCCCTAAACTGAAGAGGCCCATGAAAGGACGACGTTACGCTTCTCTTGGAGGAGCTGAACAAGATACAAAAAAATGATTTTTTGAAGTGCTTCGAAGATTGGAAAAACCGTTGGGACAAGTGTATAATATCTCATGGGGATTACTTTGAAGGGGACAAAATAGATATTCATGAATAAATAAATAATTTTTGAAAAAACACAAAATTCGCGATACTTTTTGAACACACCTCGTATAATAAGGGAGATGCTCAAGATGCAAAAGACGGAGGTAAGGAACAGGAGCTGTCACGACGAACTGGAAATGATGGGAAATCCGCAATATAGCGCATTATATGTACGTACTACAGTAGGAAATGTTGGCAAAGTTGATATGGGCATCCACCACATTCATATCCGATCAAGAAACACGCAAATTATGTGCCGACGTATCCGTTCACAAAAAATGTGTAAATGGGGAAGTGAATATATGAGTCATGGTTGGAACAGAGTTTAAGCTTGCGAAATCCTCAACACAAACCACGTAGTTTGCTGTAGACGTTATGCCACTAGCTTTGTTCCAATCAGTCCTCCTCCGTTACTCCTGAGGAACATTGAAAAAGGAACCACTGCCTTTAACTCTTTTTTTTTTCAATGCACACACTTTCCCATTTTTGATTAACGAAATAGCCACTAAATTAGAGAAAACGTGAACATTTAAATCGTTAAGTTCTACCGCACAAAACTGATTTAAATACTAGTGTGGGTCGATTTGTATGGACGAAAGTTAACCGATATCGCGCCATCGATTTTTCGATAGGTTTTGGGCTCAGGAAAAAAAGTTCAGCTACGCATAGCCAAAAAAATAATTTTCAAGCCTGCGAAATTTCATTTTCTTTACTTTTTTCTCCTTGGGTTTTTAAGGCTTTTTTCATGACCTACTAAAAAAATTTTCATTTGATTTTCTAAATAACAAACTTCCTTGTTTTATTATTTAACGATGTATTCTTTATTTTATAATATTTTCGTAGCTGTTACAATTTTTCAATTCAAATTATTTCTTTTATTTCATTACCATCAAATTGACTATATAAAGAAAAGCATATCATATTCCATATAAATAAAACATTAAGGTTGTTACATGTACAAGTGAATATTGTTGCTTACAACTCGGCCAACCTGACTAAGACCGTCCCCGGTCATATAACTTAAAAATGAAATTAAATTAAATTAATTTATACAAATATTTAAAGTAGTTTACACATTTTAAATTACTTTTTTATATGCAGTATTATCGCCCTACCACTCGGCCAATTCTGACCATTCATCGGCCTCGATCATACATGAAACTTAAAAATTAGGTTTGACTTCCAAATTACCATTATCTGACTTATTAATGCATTCGTCGGGTGGTTGCCGCCACCCTCTTATCCGATGAGCTTCAACAACACCATCATAGGGTAGTTGAGTAATCTGACACCCGTTAATATCACGAATGACGTACCTGTCGTTTCCCAAGCTTTTATATATAACATACGGTCCTTTGTAATGTGGTATAAACTTCTTATTACTTCCAATAACAGAGTCAATGTTCCTTATAACCACATAATCCCCTACTTGATACTTTCTAGGCCCAGAACTACTATAAGAGGCCCGCTGAACTTCATATTCCTGTCTACCTATAATAGCCTCTGATGCATTTCCCCTTATCTGAACTAGATCACGTTCCTTATCCGGACACACTCGCTCTTGAAAAAACTCGGTAAACTCATCCACTATCACACCTCGTTGTTCGACACCAAATAATAGTCGACTAGGGGTTTCTCGGCAAGTGCTGTGAACTGAGTTATTTATGGCATATTCTACTTCGAGTAATTTCTGAACCCAATCACCATGATTTATTTCATTAGTCAATTTTCCTAGCATTGTTTTTAATATTCTATTTACTCTCTCTACTTGCCCATTTGCTTGAGGTGATGCCACCGCAACTTTTACGTGAACTATATTCCGCTTTGACAAGAAATCACCAAATTCCAAAGAGGTAAAACAAGTTCCCCGATCACTTACAACTCGCCTCGGTCGGCTATAATAACTGTAGTACTTATCTAGAGAAGCAGTGACTTCACGGGTGCTCGTAGAATTGGTCGGATAAAGCTTCACGAATTTTGTAAATGCGTCAACAACCACTAAAATATACTTTCGCTTTGACCTTATTGACGGCAGTGGCCCAAAGCGATCTATGTGTATGGTGTCAAATGGCAGTGGGGTTTTTGGAATAGGATACAGCGTTCTTTCTCTAGCGTGCGTCAGTGAGTTACAGTCAGTTACTATCGTGAATGGTATTCCTTCTAAATAAGTTCTAAATCTTCTCAATGCATAAATAATAGCTAACGTTTCTAACTCAAAACTGTGATACTTCGACTCCGCACTCGAAGCAGTCTTAGAGAAATACGAAACAGGATGAAGTTTATTATCGTTCTGGCGTTGTAACAACACGGCCCCGAAACCTATGCTACTTGCATCACAATGCAGCTCTGTTTCTCTCTGTGGGCTATATATAGCTAAAACTGGACTCTTTATTAATCTAGTTTTCAATTCATTGAATGCATCATGACATTCTTCGTCAAATTCAAATTGTGTTCCTTTTTTGAGCAAATTCTGTAAAGGTTTGGCTATTTGGGAAAATGACCGCACAAAACGGCGGAAATATGAAAATAAACCTATGCATGATTGCAACTGCTTTGGGTTGGTGGGCATTGGGAAATTTTGTATACTTTTGATATGGGAATTGTTCGGTAGTATTCCGGCCCGAGTGATACTGTATCCCAAATAATCAACTTCGTCATATCCAAATTTACATTTCTCTAGGTTAAGTTCTAGCCCACGTAAAGCCAGCCGTTGTAATACTGCTCTCAATAAATCGCTGTGCTCCTCGAATCCTTCAGTTGCGATAATTATATCATCCATATAAATAATTATTTTTCTACTCTCAACCATATCGCGGAAGATACTATTGATAAATCGCTGGAATACAGCAGGAGCATTTTTCAGCCCGAAAGGCATTTTTAAATATTCATATTGTCCGTTAGGAGTCACAAACGAAGTCAAAGGAATCGATTCAGAAGCCATTTTCACTTGGCGAAATCCACTCTTTAGGTCCAAAACTGAGAAAATCTTTTTATTTTGCAAATATTCTATACAGTCATCAATCAACGGTAATGGGTAATTATCTCTAACAGTTAATTTATTTAAAGCCGTATAGTCCACGCACACACGAACTTTTCCATTCTTCTTCTTAACCAGCACCACAGCCGAAGCATATGGAGAATCACTAGGTCTAATTATACCCTCCCTGCTAAGTTCATCAATGATAGACTGCACTTGGCTACGCTCTGAGTAAGATAACCTACGAGGAGAACAGTGGAAAGGAACATCAGTTGTTAGATGTATTTTCATCTGATACTCAAATGGTTCAGGTTTTCTATTAGAAGTAAGGTAATCACTATTAATAAGTACTTTCAAATCATTTTTATATCCTTTTGCCAGACTAGGACATATATCAATTTTGTTCTCGTCAGAAGCAACGTCTATATTAAAAATATCAGGTACATCAATTATAGTACATCCACCTACTGTTTCAGTGGGATTGAATCCACCTACTGTTTCAGAATTGAAGCATTTACTGATCATAAGTTGTTTCAAGTCACCACAGTGATATTTCGGTAACTCGGAATCAATATCAACATTCTCCTTATTAACATAAAACTCTGCACAAGAAACATCAGGTAAATCAACAGCACTAAGTTTACAATATTTGTCACTAGCAACAGACTGATTAGTTTCAGAGTGGTTGGCTTTTACCATCGCAACGTATGCATTCGAATCAGTTACAAAATGCGGTTTTCTACGGAAATTTTCTTTAATACTATCTCTTATTTCTAATAATCTGCTTTTACTATATCTTTTTATAACATCCGACAACTTTATCTTGAATGCCCTAAGGAAGTCACGGCCCAGAATAATTGGCATAGTCATATTTTTATCAGAAATTACATTTAAGTCAATAGTTTTTATTTGTGATAAATATTTAATGCATATTTTTATAATGAATAATATTTCAATGTCTTTTCCACCGATACCCTTATACTTTTGAAAAGATCTAACCATACATCCCTGCAATACATCATTCGGAACCAGTGACCTCCTGATAAAACTAGCCGGACTTCCCGTATTAAAAAGAGAAAATATTTTTTCATGAACCGTACCTGTACTAGTTTTAAATATTATACTCACATAGTTAAAAGCCCCAACCACATCAGCATTAGCATCTTCTTCCATGTATATAGCAGCAACTTCCCGAGGTTTCAGTACTTTTGGCGGATTCGTGCAGGAGCGGTGGTCATGCCCAACTTTCCAACAACGAAAACATGCTTCCTTAGATCTTAATGGATATGGACAATTCGGCTTAATATGTCCATCTTTGGAGCAATTGTAACATTTTATTTTTTGTTTCTCCTCACCCGGCTTGGGCAAAACTTTCCGTATTATTGGCAAAACTGCACTGGTGCCAAAATATTTATTTTGGAACCGACTGATCAGTGCCTTCAACTCTGCAATAGTTCGTGCTGTCAACAAGAGATGTGCATTTTGTACCAAACTCCCAATTCCGTCAATGATAAAATCAATGACCTCCATTTCACTTACGTACGCACGTTTAGCTATGGCTTGCATTGTTAGCACATAACAATGCAACGATTCTTCATTTTTACGCCAACGACGCTGTGCCAACATCTTATAAATATCTTGACGTGTAATCGGGATGTCGAACTCGGCCTTCAAAGCACTCTTAAGGTCACGATAGCTCAGAGCTGCAGTCGTAGTCAGAAAAATTTTTGCCGTTCCAGTCAATGAGCGGCGAAGTGCGAGTAGCCTGAATCGATCATCAGCGCCTGTCGACTCCATAATTTCCTCAAAATCCTGAAGAAAATGACCAACAGTGAGTGACACATCATCGCCACTGAATTTGGGTATAGCATGCTCTATATCTCCAAATTCTAAACGTCGTTGACTCTCAGTTGTCCGACCCTCTAGCTGCTCAATTTGTTTCTTGAGCTTCAATATCTCCAGTCGTTTTTGTAAAGCTGCAACTTCATCATCAATGTTGATGGTTAATCGATTGACCTGTTCGAGATTCGTACCAGCAATGTTCACACTTTCGGAGGCGAAAACACCAGTTTCAGTAGCGACAGCAGTATTGGTAATAACGTTAGCATCGGCAGTAACGTTACCATCAGTTGTGACATCGATATCAGCATTCACGATAGGATCGGCAGCGACGGCAGCATCAGTAGTACCAGAAGCAACGACGTCATCAGCAATATTTTGATTACCAGCAGTGGATAAATCAAAAGTTGTATTAAAAACAGAATTAGCACCCATCGGGGTAATAGTGGAAGGGATTTGACCGGTCCCAACTACATTTTCTAATAATCGCCGCAATTGTGTTGTTGTAGCTGTGTGTGGGAATTCCACCCCTGCAACAGTCAGCACATTGCTCAATTCCTCGCGAATATTCATTATTTTTATTTATTTAATGATTTTTTTTTAGCACTATATGGCACGCAAATTGTACCCCACACCTGAGTTCTAAATAAAAAACTTCCTTGTTTTATTATTTAACGATGTATTCTTTATTTTATAATATTTTCGTAGCTGTTACAATTTTTCAATTCAAATTATTTCTTTTATTTCATTACCATCAAATTGACTATATAAAGAAAAGCATATCATATTCCATATAAATAAAATATTAAGGTTGTTACATGTACAAGTGAATATTGTTGCTTACAATTTTAAAATTTTCATGTATACCCAGTCCGACCCAAAAATGTCCGCTAAAAACGTTGGCGATAACAGTTTTTTGAAAAAAAAGTATATTTTGGGAGTGCTTTGGTCGAAAAATGTACCCTTTCGCCATTTTTTTAAGGGTTCTTTCAGCATACATGCAAAAATGTTTTCGATGAAAACGAGTTTGTCTCATATTTCTTGTCCCACTTAAAATTCTGCGATAAAAACGTTGGCGATAACGGTTTTTTTAAAAAAACAAATTATTTTCGGGTTTTGGGGCTTGTTTTGGTCGAAAAATCGACTTTTCCAAAATCCGAAAATAAAATTTTTTTTTTTCAAAAAACCGTTATCGCTAACGTTTTTAGCGCATAATTTCAAGTGGGACCGAAAACATTTTTGCATGTATGCTGAAAAACCCCTTAAAAAAAATGGGAAAGGTTCAATTTCGATATAGGTTAATAAATCGACCCAGTCTAAGAAATACAATTGTTTTTATAAAATGTAAGCATACCCAAGGTAAACAAAGTTTGACAATGGAGGTTTTAACCCAAAAAAAAAACAGGTATATGCTGTTCCATAGTGTTGGTTCCACTATGATGCTGTTCTGCTGCTGTTACTTATCTTACTATGCTATGGAACTGTCACATAAAACTATTATCTGTCAGTAGTCCGCCAGTAATATCTTGCATGCTTTCCGGATGGCAAAAACTTCTAATTTAACTACAACTGCGAAATCCTGAAGAAGCATACACAGACTAGAGACACCTTTACGCTCTATCGAAGATTTTAATGGAATGCCGCGTATGAAGTTTAGAGCTGCTTTTGGGCAAACAAGCTTCTTATAAGGCTGTCACTTGTATTTATTATGTATATCTATCATTAACTCCGATGAATATCTCTCGAGTTTTCTCCGTCTATATGTTATTGCGTTCAGAAATGTAAGTATTTTTATTTTTTTTATTTTATATTTTGTATATAACCAACTTTCTCTCAAAAGGTCATGACCATCCACAAACAAGGAATAGTAGGAAAAGCTGGTCGAGATAATGGACTGTCCTGATATTGCGTCGGAATGCCCACAAGTTCCACTTTCGTTCTCTCACCAAAACCCGAATTAATTACAATTTATTCTTGCCCCAGCAGTTATGTAAATAAAAATTTAAAACAAGTACTACACTTACAAGAACAAAAATCACGTGGATTAGATGGCATCTCGTAAACTTCTTTTGCAATCAAAATTAAAAAAGTTGTGATGAAAGAATTGTTTGAATAGCGGCCATGAGCTATTAAGGATACAATGTGAGCATATGGACTATCGGAGCATTAAGCTGGAAAAAATTATGGCATTCTCGCAGAAACAGTAGGTAGTAGGGATGCCGTTTAGGGCCTTAGGTCTCGAATATCCTAGGATTGTGGGAAAAAAATACTGAGACTTGCGAGATTTTTAATATTTTACTATATACTGAATAGACAAACAAAAAATATAAAATTTCCTTTCAGTGGTTATTCTTTAAATCATAGTCCTTACTTTGCCTGACCTGTCACTCAGACTCTGCGAATATCAACTTCTCATAAAGATAAGTTGTGTTCGGTAAGGATACAATTTTTAAAAAATTTTATAAAATTTTTACTGGAAAGTGTTCGGTGATATAAAACATTTGCAGCGAGAGAGCGCATTTTGACATTTCATTGAGAGAAAAAGTTGGAAATTTCTTCGGGGGGAATTTCAGTCAGTAAAACCTGTAAGTGAAAAACAGCTGATCGTGACATAGTAAAGCAACAACAAAAATTTAAACACTTGAGTTATTAACCAATCAGAAAAGCAACAGCTGTTTTGCTTGCAAGTTTTACTGACTCCTGTTCCGCGAAAACTTTTTTACTTTTGGCGTTTCGAGAGAGTTTTACGTCAATTTTACTTTACTGACACTTCTTTGCAAGTTTTGTCATCCGCATAAGCATACATTCCTGCGTAGTGGCACACACCAATTATGCATAGACTGAATAAAAGAGGCGGCCGCCGTGGTGTGAAGGTAGTGTTGCCGGCCTACCACACCGAAGGTCCATGGTTCGAGCCCTGGTACAGGTAACATCAAAAGTGATTTGAAAAAAGTTTTTCAAAACGGGGTCGCCCCTCGGCAGTGGTTTGGCAAACTCTCCGAGTGTATTTCTGCCATGACAGGCTTCTCAGCAAAAATTCGTCTCCTTTGTAGATGCCGTTCGGAGTCGGCAAAAAACTGTAGGTCCCACCAATTTGTAGGGAAAATTCAAATCGGCACACCACAAATTGGAAGAGAAGCTTGGCGCAAAAATCTCTTAGGAGGGTTATGATGATATACCTGTTGTATATCGCGCCATAGAGATAGAGAGAATAAAAGAGGACCTAGAATTGAGCCTTGTGGAACGTGTACGGTAAGCTTTCCAAGTTTCGAAACTTTTTCACCTAACCTGACGCATTGATATCTGTCTGTAAGATAGCTCTTCAAAAGCTTTAGAGAGTTTTCATCAAAGCCAAAGAAAATACAAGCTTCTGGCATAAAATTAGGTGGTTTACTATATCAAATGCTTTCGAAAAATCAAGTAAACAAAGCAATGTCAGCCGGTTTTTATCAAAAGGCACCCGAATGTCATAAAGAATTTTGAGCATGGCCGCTGTACAGCTAAGCTTTGCCCTAAACCCCGATTGCAATGGAGAAATAAGATTATTCCTATGAATATGCGCATTAATTTAATCTGCTAATAGTGACACGAAAACCTTGGAAAGCGATGACAGAACGCTAATGGGCCGAAAATCACCAGGAGTACTAGCAGACGATTTCTTGGCAACGGTCGTACACAAGTGATTAAGCATCGGCTAGCGGAATAAATTGAGGCTGAGGGGAAATAGACGTAGGACATGCCAAGAAATTACTATTTAAGACATCAACGTTAATATGTATTACAGTCAGCGACTGCACCTACGCTTTTACATTCTTATTGTAGAAGTATCCTTATTCCTGGCATCTCGACAAAGAAACTATAACGAATATAACAAAAAAGCAGAACGCCTCAACTACTCATTAATTTGAGTATCACAGACGCTCAGAAGTTCAGGCAAGTTGTAAATTCTGTTCCCAGCTAGCTCATTCCCTTTCTTGACAAATACTGCGCACTGGATGGTGAATACAGTTGTAAGCTTACTGGCACGCCTCCGTTTAATAGTATCTTTAAGAAGCTTTCTGTTGTTGACAGACAGGCTTTTACATATCGCTAAACGCCCCGCTAAGAAAAACTTGCTCTCTTGTATTTTTGCGGAAAGCTCTGGTGCGATTACCATCGATCGGTGAATGGAACTTCACTATCACCACCCCACCTTGGTGTTGACTAGAACGTGACTTTGATCCGAAGACATCTCATATTTGTAGCGCTAGAAAGTCAGTCAACTGAAACATTTTGGTAAAAATGCTATTGAGATTTTCGCACTCCACATATGCCAGTCCCAAAATAACGGCGTCTGCACTAAATCCAAGATTTCCCTTCTCTTGTTGAATTTCAATTTGTTTAGTCTTCAACTTCAGATTGCTTTCAAGAGAGCTCACACTTGCTTCGAGGTTAGAAATTCGAGCGCCAAGACTCTGTAGTTTTAGAGGTTAACTGCGCTATTTCTTGACCTATTCGTTTTATTAACAGAGTAAAGTCCAAGTTAAGCGAGTTTAGTGTAATGATAATAAGTAACAATTTGATATACAACACAAGTGAACCTTAACTAAAAAGTGGCGTGATACAGTGGTACATGTCTTATTGAGAGTATTGGAATACAACAGTTATGTACTTGAGTTATTATAAAGGGTCTTTAATAGGTTTGCTCTAACACGTTTTGTCAGTTTCATCTTTATGTCTGCTAGCTTGGATGAGAGACCATAAAATATTGACTGCAACTTTTTGGTTTAAGTTTGCACTTCATCTCTTCTAAGTCTTTTCGGGTTGAGAGGACAGTAAAAAGAAGGACGTTATCGTCCAGCTTAGCAGATTTGGTATCCATTTGAGGGGAGCCTATACTTTAACGACGATTTAGAAATGGTTTAAGCTAGGACAACCACTATTTATGACTGCTTAATCGGAGACACAAACCAACAAGGTTGTAAGCTTTTAATAAAATTTCCTGATCACAACGCTTTGAATAACTATCTTGGCGGCACTGTTTAGATTAATATCGTTGTCTATTACTGACATTTATCGTGTGGCAATATGGAAAACCTACGAAAGTGATTTTTTTGAATTTTTCAGTAGATCGCTTTGAAAGTTGAAATTGTAGTGTAAATATATGGAATTGTGATATCGTTTTTTGTCCATGATTAAAAATCCTAACACGGAGAACACAATGGTCGTACTACCTCTTTTTCGACTAAACATGAGTTTGGCTTTTTTCGCTTATTGCCACAGATATAAGTAATAATAATATTAAAACTCTGATTATCACTCCACAAACTTTAGACGTTATATTATTTGCACGATTATACAATAGGTTTTTTCAATGCAATCCATAAATTTCAGTTAATTCCATGTTCCTTGCACTACGGATGCTGGGGTTTTGCATATATAGTACATTTTACACTTTTCCATAATTTTCATTATTATTATTTAAATACTTTGCTTCATGCTATGTCCATTCCATACAAATTACTTTTGTCTATTTGTTCCTTTTCAAACATCACTAATGCCCAACAAATTGACAGCCATGTAGTGGCATTCTACACCTAAACAATAGTTGTAATTTAAATGCTACCACATAGTAATTTTTACTTGATGTAAACAAGATACCGTTCGTTATTTGTTGTGCGGAATGTCATCGCATGTCCTTCGAGCATTTAATTAGGTGTCAGCATGGCATTTAATCAAACAAAGATTATCAACAACCATGAATATTACACAAAATGATAGGTAGTGAAGAGCTGACACGCAATTTCTGCAATTTGCTTAAGGCTTACAGTAATTCAAATACTTAGACGCATGTACATATGTATGTGTGAATATTACATATGTGTGACAACCACTGCTTATTTTTACAAGGACCTTCCATACTTTAGTCCAAAGAAAAAGTCACATCACTAGTAAATGTACCACGTTACAAGCTTGAGTGACAAGGTTCGAAATATTGAACTAAAGTCTACCCAATACAGCTCGCGACAAGGCCATGGAGAATAAGCTATAGTAATAAAAACTTGTCATTTTCCCCGGCTTCGAAATTCGACCAACTTAAATTAGTTTCCCTTGTTAAATCCTCTGTTCGTCTTTGTCTCCAGAACAGCCTAGATTTTTATTATTCGAATGTATTATAGTTGAATTATTTAGGGCCGCTTTCATAAAAGCCGGCTAACACTAAACAGAGGTTAATTTGACAGCTAACCGAACAAAATCCGTTAATTAA
This sequence comes from Merzomyia westermanni, assembly GCA_949987695.1. Taxonomy (NCBI): domain Eukaryota; kingdom Metazoa; phylum Arthropoda; class Insecta; order Diptera; family Tephritidae; genus Merzomyia; species Merzomyia westermanni. Next base: position 129,359,071 of record OX465288.1, on the reverse strand, counting down.
ACACCGCTTATCGTTAAAATAGTGAAAACGACGAGAAATGATGATCAGATTCCGCTCAATATTTGAAAAGTTTGCTAGTAATAAAAACAATTGGATTTGATGGAGATATACCAATAACATAATCAGACTAATAATATATATTCAATGATGTTATATATAGCAAATTGGATAGTGACAACGACGCCGGTTGCCATTTTGGAAAATTGTTTTGTTTGGTATAGAGTTGCTAAAACTTCAAACATTGCTTTCATTTGTAATAAAATTTTTTTTTTGTTTTGAATTAGAGTTTTTAATTGTAAATAAATGGCGGCCATGAATACCTTTGAATCTTATAACTACCTTCATATTAAGTCCCTTTCTTGTTTGTCCGCTCATTTCCATACGAAATTTTGGAATTTTGCAAATTCTTTTTAGGGAACTTCCGCTTGAGCTAGCTCCTTCACAATGCAATGTGGATGAAAAAAACAGCCGATATGTGGCGCACGGATCGAGATATATGTTAAGTTTATTTAAAATGTGAAATATTGCTGTTCATGTTTAAGTAACTTCCCTGTAAGCTAGAGCATGGAAACTGGGAACGTAGGGCAACAATAAAAGACTTTGCAATACCCTGCACACAGAATTCCGGTAGATGGCGCGCTGATCAGCAATCAGTTAGAGACTCGAAACTTGTCACAAAGGTGGAGCACGGATCTAAATATTTAGAAAATTCGTTTGAAATTGGGAACCTTGCGATCGACTTTTAACTAATTTCTGGTGGTGACGTAATGACTTGAAACTTACCACATAGGTCAGGACACGATGACAGTATGGTTTGTTGCAAATAAAACTCCGCTAGGTGGCGTGCCCGTCGAGATAGCTGAAAAACGAAGGAATATTGCGATCGAGTTGTGAGTGACTTTCAGTTGAGCTTAAGGCTCTAAGCTTGGCGTATGGCCACCCATATTACAGAGCATATCCACAAATAACTGCTATCAGAGTAGCATTGTGCCAACTGTGCTGCTGTTAAAAGGTATCATTTGCTTTGGTGCAGGGCAATGTCGGAACCGCAAATTTATACTGCAATTCCAAAGCTAACAATCATGCGCCTTTCAATATCGCTGAACCAAGTATATGTCCTTCAAGTCTTCTATTATACCTATCTTGATGTATTGCTCAAAATTATTAACGGTGTCGATCCGTTGTATAGTTGTTGTTGTTGTTGTGGTAACGACAAAAATACTCCCCGAAGGTTTTGGAGAGTGTAGTCGAATTAACAGTCCTTGGCCGGATTTGAACCCAGTACGCTCCGGTACTCCCTTGCGGTACTGCCCGACTGTCGTGGTAGCGATTTATGACCAGTGAAACCTTCTAGGTCATGTCACCCCTCCTTACGTAAGGAAGGATAAGATGGGTATTGAGAGGCATCATATCCGTAGATCAACCATCGAGTTGCACGTCATTACCTTTGTGCAGTCGCCTTTTACGACCGGTATTTCTACCTCGAACATATTCTAAGCCCTTAAGCCGCAGGGGTCCTTACCAGTGGCATACCTCGACGTAAATTTAGTGCTGAGCTTTTCGAGCTTTAAGCAGATATAGGCCTTGTGCAACGACTTCCGCTTCGCTGGCCAAGCCGTTTTATGCGAAACGAGAAAAACACCACGACCATGAAGTTGTTCCTATCGAAACAAGATTATAGAAATAGGGGAAGGGTAAGGTTACGTTGAGTTCAGCAAAACAAGAGTATGAAGGATTGGGTTCCTTCGTATAGTTTATTCTGCATGTTCAAAATCTCCTGGTAGGGTAAGCACTAATGAAGTAATTAATGAATATTGAAATACAGAAAAGTAGTTAATTATAGCGATATGAGTAATAGTATTTGTCTGAAATACCTGGTAACATTTGACTTTTCAGCTAAGCTTTTTTATAAAATTTAACTTTTGTTAAATCAGTCATAGGACCTGCTCATAACTTTTTATCTTGAAGGTATATTTGTATATGTTATACAAAGTAAATAAAATCTCTTAACAAAATTTACGTACATATGTATTCGATATAATTTTTGTTAAAACAAGCGTAATTACAATATATTTACATTCAGACACATACCACCCAAGTTGTTGTAACCTTAAACCATTATACAGTAGATGAATTTTATTTTAATTCCCTCTTTGCGCCTACTAGTTGGCACTTGTAACTTACGCGCATCAAATAAATACTGAATACGTTTAAACGGCCTTGAATTATACACGAGCGCATATCACACACGCATACATACGCACATTCTCATGTGAGACACATTGGGAGTGTCACTAAGCGTTAAATATGCCACTTCGAAAATGTGGCAAACCGTGAGACGCAAGTAGAAAAGCAAAACGTAATGCAAGCAAATGGTTTGAATGAATATTCTCGCCTACGTGGTCATATTTTCCATCACTGCTCGTTAGTTTCGTAATTTACCACAATATGGCAAACATCCTTGAAAATGTGTAATGGCAAACTTTCTGTGCATAGCAGTAGTGATAAAAAAAGTCGATTTTCAACTGCAATAACAGAGTAATAATTTTTTAAACACAACAGTTAAAGCAAGCTAAAACTTTAATATTAATTTCAAACGACAATGAAACAACAAACAAACGAAGCAAAAAACGTTGTATGAAACAAACGGAACTTGTGGAGCACATTTAAGCATTCGAAGTGCATATTGTGCTCCATGGCGTATACGCAACATTTTGCTCTTTAACCATTTCAGTGCTCATTGTCACGCGTTAGTTTGTGTGCATGCATAGTAAAACTAAAATAATTTATCTCAAAACTAATGCAGAAATATATGTAGATATAGAGAAATATGTAAGTAGCTATACTTCAAATGGTTGTTGTTGACTACGCTATTTGCTGCGCAAATGTTGAGATACTGCAATACGTATCCAAATGTCTGAAATGTACAATTAGAAAGCATTAATACAGTATTCTCATTTTCGTTCTTAATTATATTTTTTAACTGACTGTCCTTGCCTTCCTCATAGTTCTTTAATAAACTCATCATCCAAAGTTAGTTTTTTTCCATTTCATCCAAATGAAAATTGTATTTGAAACCTGAACATCAGCGAAAGGTGCAACAGGTTAACTTCCCTATGTTCATTATTTTTTTGGCGTTAACTGACGCTAGTTGGAAACACCAAGAGATGCCAACGTGCTTTTTCCATTTCAGTCGAGTCCTTACCCTTTCGATTCTTACGAGTTCGGTTGTCGATGGGACAACTATCTTCATTGGGGTCTAACTTGCTCGAATACGATTTTATAGGTACTGCTCATGATCTCGAGGCGTACCTCAAAACAATTATGATGCGAGACTTATAGAGTGTGATTTTTGTTAGTCGAGAGAGAACTTTACTTTTCAGTTGCCTACTCAGAAAGCATTTTGTGGCGAGGAGTGATTCTCCGTTCAAATAAATCGTACGAGAAACCAAGACAGATACCTTAAACAAAAAGAACCGAAATCTGGCCCGGAGTCGAAAGCAGCAGAAAACTAGTACCGCAAATATAATTTAAGGAGAAGTAGAAACCAAAATCGAAACCAGTACAGCGGCCTTTAACAAACTTTGAACCGGTCACGAACCCGAGATCAAAACTAGTACTGAAACCAAAGGTATAGCCGAATATAAAGTCAAAACCGAAACCAGGACCGAAATTGAAGTCAGTACCGGAAGCATAATTTAAACGAAACTAGTGCTAAAACCATAATCAAATCTCTGTACCGGGAGCGTCACCGAAATCGGAGTAAAACCAAACTCAACTCCAGATAACTAACGCCAATTTTAAAGCCAAGTCTCCACTTGTTTTTTTTCTTCAGCTCAGTGGGAGCCTACTCCTTTCTTAGCGGCTAAAATCGGCTATTAGTAGAAGCACCTTATAAGCGAAGCTTTTTTATTGATTCGCATAACATAACGTAGCCTCTCACTACGTGAAGCGCGACTTCCAGGAAACGTTTATCTCAAATATTCCTTGATTCCGAGCCATATATAAGAACAGGTATGGTAGCAGACTTTTTCTCCACTGTATACTCAGGTTAAGGCTTGTAATAATTTTTAGCAAGACTGCCAAGACAAATCAACCACAAAAATCTCAGATCTTCGTATATACCTTGCAAAAGATTGAATAAAGCATTAACTTTACAATACTCTTACTAACTTCAAACTCAACTATATATGTGTGCCATGCGGTTAGGTCATTTATTTATAATATGTATGCATTTGACTTGAAAATTGTACACACATATATGTATTAGTATTGTATATTTGTGGTAAAATGCCGCAAAATCCAATTTTTTCCAAAAATATACCAAAATACTTTGCAGCTAACCGCCACGAAATCTGATTAACATTTATTTAATACCTTGATTGAAAATGAGCATTGATAATCCCTTGAGGGGATTTCATATTTGAAGCGAATATGTGCAAAAACACGAGGTTTGAATGTAGTTAAATACTGTATAGTATGCAGTGTATACCCAGTTGAGCGAACTAAAAAATGGGGCAGAGAGCATGCATCAGATTGGAACTTAAGTGTGATCTAACCAATCCACAAGAAAGGCGAACTAGCAAATCAAACCAATTAACGCTGAATCAGTTTCCTTGATATCTAATATTAGGTTCTATTTAGCGTGGGCTTCCCTATTATTTGGAATATTGCTGGTTCTTCTCAGCAAGAACTCATTTGCCTTCACCCATGAAGTTTGGAGTCAACATAACAAAAATGTACGCACCACCAATTGGTAGCAAAAATTAAAAGTTGCAAAGCACGAACTGGAATAGACGCACGGCCTCATCTCTGCGGGGCTATATCGCCACAAATTATTATGATTTCCTGCTTATTCGAATGGATGAACAAAACGTGACAATGCGTCAGTTGCAAACAACTAATTAATTTCTGTCTAAATAATGATTTAAATATGCATAAGGTGGCAGCAACTGCTCATATTCGTGTCATAACATATTAATCCATAGTTTTAATAGAGGCTAAGAAAAAAAAATTATATTATATCGAGCCCTATGCGCAAAAAGACGTAAGAGCCATGATTTCGATTTTAGCTTTTTGATGAAAATCGATCACTTATTATCACACACATAACCTCCCAAAGTTTCGTAGCAGTGAAACGTACCGTTATGAATTTATAGGAAAGCTATATAGTCGTAAGTACATGTGTTTTTTTTATTCAGATTTTTAGTGAGCGCAAAGTGGCTGTTACGTCTTTTTTCCCTTTTCAAATTAATTATAAAATATGATATTTCATTGTCAAGAGCAGTTAAAATGGAAAGATTCGGTATATATGCTAACTTTATGATTCTATTAAGGATTTTTTTTATAAATTTTGGGATTGTGGGTATGGCACCGGCCCACATATGAATAAACAAATTTTAAAATTTCGAGTGTTAATAACTTTAAAACCATTGACGATAGAATAATGATTGTTGAGAAAAGTAAATCGACTGAAAATAAGTTCAATGGCTTTTCGACCATGGCCACATAAAAGTTCATAAAAGTTAACTGGAAATTAGGTAGCAATACAGAGCATACAGTTTGGGAACTTCATTGGCCTTTTCGTCCTATTACTGCTTTTTGGAAAATGGGCGTTACGCAGCCTACCTATTAATCAATCACAATCAATTGAATGATGAAACTTGTTACTAAACATATCATTGTTACGGAGAGTATACCCAGTGAAAATTAACTAAATCGTATTTCGACCACGCAAATTTTACAAAAACGTTTACTGAAAAGGAGATAGACTGGAATACAGAATATGCAAAATCTTTGATGATATCAATTTTAGTTATGGTAATTGTTGTCGGAGAAGTGATAATTTTTAAGCTTTATTTGTTAATCGATATTAGAGAAATTTTACAACGATTTGCACAACGATAGTATGGGATGACATGTTTCGAGGTTAACAACTTCTCAACAGACCTCTTCCCGAAACACGGTATTCCAATACCATCGCTGAGCAAATCGTTGTAATTTTTCTCTAATATCGATTAACAGATATCTATTTTATTCTGTTTGTATATTATTTCCAAATTGATATTGTTAAAATAAGCAATAAATATTTTGATTTGTGAAATTCATGTAATAACAACGCAATATAAATGCATACACTATACTTTCTATACCACACGGCATATCTGTAGGAAAACTCAAGAAAGTCGAGTAATAAATATCCCCTCTTTAATATAATGTCTGTTTGTGAACCGATATCGGAAATTTCGTAAAGCACTAAAAAGGGGAATTACTTACCAACTTAAATGGTATGTAACCGTTTAAGCGGTTTTGACGGTCCAATATATCGCTCCAGTCATTATTTCGATTTGAAAACTGGCACCAATTGGAAACACCACGGGATCGTAAATCGCTCTCCACTTGGTGCTTAATTCGAAGTGGTGGTCTCCCTCCGATTCCCAACCGGTAGCCGATAAGAATACATTGAGGGCCGGAACATCTTCCACATTGTTTCAATTCGTTGAACTATGTCTATTTTTGCATACCGCTCATCATTAATCCTTTTTGGACTTTGTCAACGGGACCTCTGTCCATAAATCTTTCGAAGAACATTTCTTTCTAGCACTTCAACACATGTTGTCAGCGTCCAGCTTTCTGCACTATGCAGCAGGCAAAAGCACTTAGCACCATGCATTCATCCTACCATATTCTGTATAGAAGCTAATGCATGCGTTTTATCAGCTTATCGTTGCCGTGCTTAAATACCTCTTCAGGCAATCCATCAGTACCCCCTGATTTTCACATATGTGAGGACAAATAATTTGAAATAACGAAAGAAAAGTGCAGAAAATCAACGTTTGTTAAAGAAAATGTTTGACGCAACAGCCAAAATGAGGGCAAAAAAGCCGTATGTGCCAATAATTATACTTATATTACATATATAAAAATAAAATTGATTTCATTGTATAGGTTGGGCTAAAGAAAGCCTACCCTGCAAAAATCGAGTTACTGAAACTCCGATTGGTATTCATGTCGGTAAAATATCCCGTAATTTTACGTGTTATATACGAGTCAAATGACTAGTAGCTGTGACACCTGTGTGAGAAGTACAGCTATATGTTTATCTTAGCTCAAAAAATAAATAAAAAAGAGCGAGATGTAAAACCGCACACACAGGAACGCGAGAAAAGAAACAGTCAAAAAGTCTGCCGATGCTCTTAAAAACGTGATGAGAGAAATACGGAAACTTTCGGTATGGCTCCGGGTAAATTGACTAATCATTTTACCCGTATCGTTTTTGCAGGGTAAGTACCTAATTTCATGGCAATATGTACATAAACTGAATGCTAAATAATTTAAAAAAAACCTTCTCCTGTAAAATTTTTTTGTTTGGCTCTTACGTGGTTTTTGCGCACAGGGCTCGATATATTATTAATGATTGCTATTTTTATGTTCGGTTCTCATTTTCTGCTCACATTCGGAATAAATCTGGTTAAGTAAAGTATCGTCTTAAAGGCACAGACTAGTTCTACATGCGAAACGATGGATTATATGGCGTAGTGCTTTTAGTTAACCGTATTATATAAAAATGAATTATTAAAAATACACGCACAAAAAATCGATTTGTACTACAACCCCATTGTAAATATAACAGAGGCATAACTATTATATGAAATATTCATAAAAGTCTAAAAATTATTATTTCATTTCAATAGATATTTTTTTGAAGTTTAAAAATTAATACATAGGAGGTGTGTTCAAAAAGTATCGCGAATTTTGAATTTTCGCTGGTTACGTATATTCGAATTTCAAATTTTTTGTGGCGTTATGTTGGTACTCATGTCTCTCACTTATGCCGACAAGCTCGGCCATTTTGAATGTTCAGTTAATTGTTGACAGCTGCTTTGCTTGCACGTGTTTTGGATCGTCTTCGATTTTTACGCGAAATTCGTACCAAAATTGCTCAATTGTGACCAAAAACAGCATCGCATGAACATTGCTAATGAGACGTTAAACTCTGTCCGCGACGACCCAAATTTGCTCCAGAGGGTCATAACTGGTGACGAATCGTGGGTTTATGGTTATGACGTGGAAACCAAAGCTCAATCATCTCAATGGAAGCTGCCGCACGAACCAAGACCGAAAAAAGCGCGCCAAGTTCGGTCGAATGTGAAAGTTTTGCTGACAGTTTTCTTCGATTGCAGGGGCGTGGTGCATCATGAGTTCTTGCCACAGGGAAGAACGGTCAATAAGGAATATTACCTGCAAGTTATGCGCAATTTGCGCGAAGCAATCCGCCAGAAACGCCCGGATTTGTGGAAGAACAAAAATTGGCTTTTGCACCACGATAACGCCCTTGCTCACGCATCGTTGCTTGTGCGCGACTTTTTGGCCAAAAACAACACACTAATGATGCCGCAGCCACCGTATTCCCCAGATCTGGCCCCCTGTGACTTTTTCTTGTTCCCTAAACTGAAGAGGCCCATGAAAGGGCAACGTTACGCTTCTCTTGACGAGATAAAGACGGCATCGAAGGAGGAGCTGAACAAGATACAAAAAAATGATTTTTTGAAGTGCTTCGAAGATTGGAAAAACTGTTAGCACAAGTGTATAATATCTCATGGGGATTACTTTGAAGGGGACAAAATAGATATTTATGAATAAATAAATAATTTTTGAAAAAACACAAAATTCGCGATACTTTTTGAACACACCTCTACTTTGCAATAGAAAAAATAAAAATTGTTCCTACAAATTACTGAAAGACTTTTAAAATTTTGAAAGTGAAATAACTATTATCCGAATTTTTTTTATTTAAAAGTCTTCAAAGGCTTTTATTCTGCAATTTATATTATAAAAGTGTCACAGTAATGATTATTTGTAAGATATATTTTTTTAAGTCTTCAGAGTTGTTCAATGAGAGACCGAAATTGGAAAAGCTTTTTATATAAGTAGTATTTCAATGATATGCTCTAGTAAAACTGATTATATGAGAGAGAGGTAACAAATCAAATGGCCGATATTTGTGAATACTGTGGCACCGGTCAAAGGATGGCACATCCGTATTTCTCGGCGTATCTCATCGCGATGCTAATGAAATTGTATCTCGGCTCTGCAACTATATTAGAAAATAGTAGCACAGGGCCGGCTGGCTTTGTGTGTGCCAGCAAAAGTTGCTTTATCTTTTCAACGACCATAAATCTTCCGTAAAAGATTTTTTTGGGTTGCATGCTCCGCTAACCAATTTTTATCGAAATCTATTACATTAGGTATTGGGTCTCGTCCTTTCTGCAATATGTTACCATCTATCTATATATATGCCTAAACTATAATTTAATAGTAAATACATAAGTAACAAAATGCATCGAAGATTTAGAAATGATCCAAATTAACCCTTTCGACACCATCATTGTTCAGCTTGACATACCGGTAGGCATACCGGTCGTAAGAAGCGACTAATATTCCCAAAGGTAATGACGTGCAACTCCATTTTTGATCTACGGATATGAAAGGTGAGAGGCATACCTTTCAGGGGTGACATGACCTAGAAGGCTCCACTGGTCATACCAAATCGCTACCAAGACAGTCGGGCAGTACCGCAAGGGAGTACCGGAGTGTACCGGATTCATATCCGGCCAAGAACTGTCAGTTCGACAGCACTCGCTTTTTAAGTGTCAATTTCGTTGAATGCGGCCCCCACTTCATGCCGAAGATTCCTGCTTTCGTTTTCCTCTTCTGAATCTGAGTAAACTTCTAACTCATTCAACGTTCTCCGTAGCAGTGCCGTTGTGCTCGTACTTGGATTTCTTCAGTTAAAATGTGCTGGTCTGCAAATTGTGCTAATGGGGTAGTGATAGCAGATGTGTTGAGATTGTTTCGCTAAAACAATTTTAGTTATTACATATTATACAAAGTTAATTCGTTTGACTTTAACCTGATTGAGCTTGATTACCCGGGAAATTAGAGTTTTCAAATGGGGTTTTGCTCTTTCCTTTTGATTTAGATTTAACGTTCGCCGGAACGAGGATCAAGAAATATTGCCGAAAGTAGAACGTCGTTATCCAACAATATAGGCTCTCGTCTTTCAACACAACTATTCAGTGCTGAGGCCATACACGAATTTTCACCGGCGGAACTTAACACCACTGTCACCCAAGACTTATAAAAGTCGCCCAATAATAGTTGCTCTTGTTGCAGCTGAAGAGTGAGATCTAATGTATCCCACTCGTCCTGCAGTAGTGGGTTCCTTAACTCATTAGCATATTGTACTGGCGTACATGCATGAGTTAAAACGCATATTTTTTTTACTAATAGCTAATACTTGCTGTAGGGTATATAATTTTTTTACTTTTTATCCGATTGTTAAGCCGTTAAAAAAAAAAGTGCCCTAGCTAAGCTTCCGGGAAAATTTTTTCTTTCTTTTCTGGACGAGCTTTGAACGAGGAAGGTCAGCAGACATCCGCGAACGTGGTAAGCCAAAAATATTAAACTTTAAGCGTGCGAGTATATCAAATAAAGTTGTACCTGTTTAAACTTAAAGTTAAACTGAAAGTAAAACTAGTGCTGCTATTGAAACCTTTTTTTTATATAAATCGCGTGTGAAAATAATCTCTGCTGACCAAATAACTAAATTAACACCAAGCCTCATCAACATTCAACCAGAGTAAGAAATCTGCCACATGACCGCAGCAAATCAGGATAGATGGATTCTGAAAGCCGCAACATTGCAATACCCTCCTCACCGGTGAAGTTATCAATTTTTTTCATGTGATCACATTTTTGTCAGGATGACGATTTCCTTTACGAATTCGAATATATCATATTATATATATAAAGTAGGCTTCATTTAGTGTCCCAAACCAAAAGCGGCAAATAAAATCAGAGATTGTTATTTCTATAAAATTTAAATAGTGAAATATAGAAAACAATATAGGCTAAATAAAATTTAAATTTCCATTTTTATAAATTAAATGTTTTTCCAAAAGCACAAAAAAAAAAATATACAAGAATAGGAATAATTATCAAAAGAAAGATAAACTAATAAATTTAAATAGATACATACCTAAATCACAGGTATATACATAGGCCTGTATGTATATTCGTACATAAGTACCGAAACCCAAATACATACTTTTAAAATTTTAAGTTTATTTAAAAACAATTTAATTTGAATTTAAGACGAATCAGCCTTTTTGCAACATATATGTAAATGAATTCTTATTTAAACTTAATTGGGCTAGTAACAAAAAAAAAACAAGTAAGGAAGTCTAAGTTCGGGTGGAACCGAACATTATATACCTAGTAGAGATCTATTATCGCATCCCAATTTACGCAGGTCTATTTTAATACTTTCACTTCGTATTTGCGTTCAAATAGACAGACGGAGACGTATCGAGAGACGGACATGGCTACATCGACTCAGCTCATCCTCCTGATCACTTCAGTATGCGTACAAACATTTCATGTTCATGAAAGGTATGAATATCAAAAAAGATATACAACTTCGCTTTTGCAGTGGGGTATTAACTACTTGCCCGGATATTTTACTTTTCATCCTGAACGTTTTGATATACATCTCCACATATAATAAAATTGTAAAAGGTCGATGTCTGTACATTGCAGATATTTAAGAAAAATCGATAGCAATGATCATTATTAGGCCAATAAATAGAAGCCAAATCCACCGTTTTTAGAATTTTTGTCTGTCTGTCTGTATGTTTGGGTGCGCATCACTCAAAAACTACTTAATGAAATTGAATGGAGCTTCTTCCGTTGTATTACTTGACGCTTACCTTAAGATTTAAGATACCATTTGTTCCGATAGCTTGACCGGTTTCGGAGATATAGACCGATTTGTGGACCAAGGTGACCCAAAATTTGTTAGTACAATATGGGTATCAAACAAAAGGTGACAATGAGTGCTGCAATAAGCGATGTAATTAGGTTCCATATCTTATCTGGTATGGGATATAATGGTGAAAATCGGACTCAGTTTCTTATTAGTTCTGAGACGCGGGAAGTTCAGTCAGTAAAACTTGCAAGTCGAAAACAAATGGTCGTGACATAGGAAAGCAACAACAAACTCTTAAAAAATTAAGTTATTAACCAAAATTCAAAAGCAGTTTTGCTTGCAGCTGTTGGCGTACGCTCACGATATTGATATCATTGGCCTTAACAACCCCGCCGCAGCTTCTGCTTACTCCAAATTAGAAAAATAAGTGGAAAAAATGGGCTTGGTGGTGAACGAGTGGAAGACGAAGTACCTTCTGTCTACATGCAAAGAATAAGCGCATTCGCGCCTTGGCAACCACTCCACTGTTGGCAGCAATAATTTCGAAATAGCAAAGGACTTCGTTTACCTTAAATCTGATGAGGCGGCTTTGAAGAAGATTTAATGATGCTGTATGAGCTTTATGCAGACGCCGACATAGTTCAGCGAATCAAAATACATCGGCTTCGCTGGTTAGGCCACGTTGTGCGAATGGGCAAAGATGCTCCAGCCCAGAAGGTATTCTTATCGACCCCCGCTATTGGAAGCAGAGGAAGAGGGAGACCACCACTCCCATGAAAGGGCCAAGTGGAGACCGATTTGCGATCGCGCGGTGTTTCCAATTGGCGCCAGTATGTTGGATGGTCAAAATCGCCCAGGCGGTTAGATGACCATTTAAAAAAGCAAGAAGTTTTGCTTGCAAGTATTTACTGATTGCTGTTAAGCAGAAACTTTTTACTTTTTGCGTTTTGAGATAGTTTTTCGTCATTCTTATTTTACTGACACTTCTTTCAAAGCTTTAAAAAGCTAATATTTTGAAGTTGACCGGTTGATGTGTGTGTTTCGAGTTTCTATTAGTGTATTGTGCCTCGTAGATAATGTTATATCACGGTATGGATGATCGTCTCTAATCTATTTTCTGTATATATGGTTTATGGTAATCTGCGCTATGTTTTTTCCTTTGCGCAAGATGCTCAGGAGTCCATCTAGTTTTGATAATAATAAAGTCAGATTTGAAAAAAAAATCTTAAAAATACGGCCGAGGCAGAATCTAGCGAATTGTGATTTAAATACTAGTATACAAGTTTGAAAAAGCTACTAAGGTTGTGCTTGACAGTCATTTAAAGCCGAACCTGCGAGTTTAAGCAAAAGTTAAAAAAAATGAGTTTCATGTGCAAATAAAGCTCTTTTTTTGGTAAAATTAAGGAAAGGCTTTATAAATCCCATAGGGAATCTACTCTATCAGTTTCAGTGGTTAAAAGTAGTTTATTGAGTTTCGTTGTGATCGTACGAGCACAAGTAATACCGATCGTTCAGTTCGCCCAAAACTAGCAGTAGCGATATGGAGTGGCAGTTTCAATAAACTTCTAAAATATTCTTTAAAATAACTAGCTCCACAACTTAGTTTAAGCTCGTGCTGCAATATTCATATTTTATTTTATACTAGTAAACCCGGCCCGCTTCGCTGCATCTCAGAACTAATAATATACTAAGTCCGATTTTAATCATGATAAGATGTGGAACTTAGTTCCATCGCTTATTGCAGCACTCATTATCACTTTTCGTTTGATACCCGAAACTTTTCGAACAATTGTAACAAATGATATCTTAAATTTTAAGTCAATTGTCTAGTAATCCAACGGTGAAAGTTTCATTTATTTCCACTCAGCGGTTTTTGAGTGATGCGTGACCAAACATACAGACAGACAAAAATTCCAAAACCTTTTGATTTGGCTTCTATTGGCTTAATAATGATCCCTTCTAACGATTTTGCTTAAATAATTACAATGAACAGGCATCGATCTGTTATTAAATAATATTATTATATGTAGACATTTGTCATGTCTAATCTGTAAGATTTGTTCAATCTGTAGACTTATTAACAAATAATTTAAATAAAAAAGGGCTACAGAAATTTTAGCAAAAGTTTATTTGTGGTAGAGGTTTTGATAGTCGATGTTTGCAGGGACAATGAACAAAGAATATTTGAATATTCAAAAATATTACAAGCCAACAACAAAATTTTCGTAAATAAATCACAAATTTAATTTTATTGGAACACATTAAAACCCGCTAAAGAAACCCAATAATTTTCGGCACCCGGAATTGGCATCTTGATTTTCATCGACTGAACAACCATGTACTCCCATCGCAGAACGCATCAGTGAACCTAGGAAGAATTGATTGCGATTAGTAATAAGTGACCTTGTACGATTTTCTTAATGAGAGGTCAACGTTTTTACCTGGACAACTCACTTTCGAGTTTCAGTGCATATCTGCCATTAACCATTAGTCAAATGTAGATGCAAAAATAAAATCTTCATCGTGGACCAATCGAACTCGAATTATTTAACCTTTCCATATATTTTACCATCATACTCCTTTATGTTTTTTCCCAACACCTGTCATGATCCTCCATCATCGATAATGCATGAAAATGTCGAAACTTCCGTTTAAATTAAAATCCACAGCTAAATCGGCGCTTTAGTGATTTTCCACTTCAACTTTGGCAACGCCGAGTGGCAAATAAATACTGGAAATGAATTTAATTTCCGCAAATCCTTACGAAACTAGCAACTTTGCGACCACACCACACAGCCGATCCAACTTAATACAACCAACTAAATAACTAAATAAACTTCGCCTACGAGTATGAAGGTGTGAAATGGTCAGATTAACGATAAACCCAGGAAATCGGTTGGTAACATTTCATCGAAATTGCAACTTAAAGTGTCAGTGCAATGTGATGCCCAGCATAATAGGAAAAAGTTGTTGCTGTTATTTGCCCAATGGCGTATACGAGTATCGACAATGTAAGTTCGGTCGCTGATGAGGCCACAGAATAAGCGCCGTGACGGAAGCTATGATGATGTTGGTTGTAGGTTGCCAGTTGGAGGAGATGATCTCGATTTGAGAAGTGATTGTTGTTAGTAAATGAAATTTTGTTGTTGGTGTAAGTGCTTGTGGTTGTATTGGTATTAGGTAAAGACGTGTATTGGAATTGCATTTTGCACACACACATGCACTCACTCAAAAGTCCAGAAGAAATAAAGGAAAGAACAACATCATCATAACAGTTATTTCGTTACCGTTACCTGCTGCCAGGAAGAATGAAGCTGGTGGCACTGGTTTTTGTTGCTATTCGCCATGGTTAACATTGCAATTCCGTTCAAGTGTGCAATTGAATGAAAACTTTACACTTGCAGTGGGTGAAAAATGGCAAAGAAAATGCAACAACAATAGCAAAAATGGATCATGTATTTGTGTGTGTACGTGCGAATGTTTGTTTGTACATTGGTAATGTTGTAGAAAAGTATTTACCTGGAACAAGACGATTGCAGTCTTAGAAGGCAGAAAGTTCGAACGTTGAATACAACAACAATGTTGGCTATTGATGAGTTTACTCGATTTAAGTACAAAACAATTTTATAGCTCCACCAACACAAAATGGGATGTGTAACTAAATAAATATTAAATCAGTGGTATAAAATGGGAATATTGCACAACGCAAATCAAAAACAAGTAAGGAAGTCTATATTCGTGTGAAAACGAATAATATATACCAGGTTGTAAAAATATTTACAAAATTTGCTTGGGTTTCAACAACAATGATGAACCTCGTTTGTTCCCATTCCACAATCAAATGTTTTAAGTTTTTTTTTTTTAATTCAGGCTAAAAAGCAATATGGCTTCTAGGAGGCATAGATCTTACTGTATCTTAGGATTTGAGTGATTCTTCGTTATATATCGTAATCGATCGATGGTAGACACAGCTCCCGCGTACTTTTCGAGGTACAATATACGACTCGAACCATCTTATAAGAGGGAGAGCACCGCAGGAATTGCCCACAGTAACAGAAGGAAAGTTTGAGGACGAGAAGCTGTGGACGACACAGACTGGTAATAATTCCTAAACTCGACTCTCGCAGCTGTTCTCTGAGAGAAATCTTCCACCTAACTATGTAAACGAAAGTGGCGGCATATCTCCTACTCATTGCTTACAGAACCGATGGCTTGCATTGGGTTGCAGATAGCCCATAAGAATAACTGGTAAGATAGGGAATGTCGATCCGCCTTCGAAAGAAGGACGCTGCCTACAGGGCCAATTTTCATATTGGCAGAACCCGCGGTGTAAGTGAGTACTATGGTAAGGCAGAGATACCGTCGACGGAACCTTTGACCGTGCCGAAAATCTACAGAACAAGTGACTAAGCTAAGGTCAGATCTCCTTTCTTGCGGAATTTTTAACGTGCAACGAAAGAATCAAGTGAGGGGAAATAAAGGCTAACTGAGTGCAAACAGCTAGCAACACCTTCTGATATTGATGATTGAGAACACTTTTGCATGTCAAGGAATTGTTGTCCCCCTGCGGGTTAGGGGTTTAGAATATGCCCGAGGTAGGCATACCGGTCGGAAGAGGAGACTAATATGCACAAAGGTAATGACGTGCAACTCGATGGTTGATCTATGGATAGGATGCCTCTCACCTCTCATTACCCATCTTATCCTTCCCTACGGAAGGATGGGTGATATGACCTAGAAGGTTTCACTGGTCATACCGAGTACTGGAGCGTACCCCAAAACCTTCGGTGAGTGTTTTTGTCGTTATCACAACAACAAGGAATTTTTCTCCGGTCTCACCTGCTCATCGAGAGATGATCGCCACAGTAAAATTTGTATATTCATTTTATGCAAATCAGAATTAATAAGGGTAATAAAGTGGTCGGGCTCCCGATTAGTCTCTCATTAGTGACAGTCTCTAACAAATTTTTCAATAAGTTGGAGTACATACTTTCTCAATATGAGAACAATACCGATTTCTTTGTGATGGTCTTTAGCGACTTTTTTTTTTTGAGTTATCTAGCTGGTTCTTTTCAACGAGCACGCGCTGATGTGGATCGTTTTTGAGTAGAATTTTCATTCTAGAATATAATTCAAGCTTATCCAGGGGCGATGGTGGCTTCTCATTTAGCCTGTTCGTGGGCTTAACAGCCATGTTTCAGCGACCGTAATGAGAAACCAAGCTTTTAGATTGTATGCTTCCTATTTTCAACATCAAACTAGTTTGTATATTTATGTACTTTGACTGGAACTTGATTACATTAGAACCAAAAATTCGCACGGATCTTTCTTATGCAGTTGCTTGTTATGCACATCATGTCGGCTAGAGTTCTCACCGATCACGAATGCATTTGCTGGAATGCTACCTAATTGAGGGTGTTGAATGCGCCGGTTATATTTTGTATTCGAATACTCGTCTTTGTAGAATTGTTGTCGTTTTTTAAAAAATTCTTTAGATACAGTAAATGACTCCTCTGATGACACTAGTGGCAATTCCACAAAAGCACTGTTTTTGGTGTTGTCTTCATTTGCTAATTGATCCCAGTATTTTAAACTTAATAGTTTTGGATATCGGTTCACTTCTTTAAGATATGGTGTATTCGAACCTTCTATTTTTCTAGAAAAACTCAACGTACTTTTTTGTCTGCTAACATCTTTTTTAATTTGAACAGCAGAAAAACTAGCGCTTTTGCTGCTTGATACTGAAGCGACTGAGTGTTTCGAAGCTCGACATTTTTTTTCACCATCTGTTGGTATGAAAATTCTTATTCGCCTGTGTGGAGATCTTAGCGTTTTCTTCGAGCTCGTTGTACTGCCGACATATTTCATTGTCAATTTGTCATCCTCTATTGTAATATTGAAGGTGCTAGAACTCAAATTTGATTGTTTCTTAGGGAGCGCTAAGGCATTTTTCTTCCCGACAATATTCCGCTTACGTTTATTCTTTGAAGAAGGAAACATCTCGGCAATAAATTGTATTTAAAAAGTTAGGAATGGTTTGTCCCGTTTAGAGGAATTTTGAGAAGAATTTTGCAAAACAAAAATTTTTAAAACACAGAAATTCCTTCAAATAACTTTTAAATTTACTTATTGCTTGACTTTTTGGTTAAAACTGAACACTGTGATGTCAAATATTATATTATCCATCACAATAAAGTGTTAGTAAAACACAATTTCAATAAATCTACTTTAAGCGATTGCATATTAATTTGAGATATCGACTGGCTTTATGCACTGCGAAGCTTCCTCGCTGATGTGGTATGCATTTCAATATAGAACCTTAACATTCTATACCTTTGCTAATCGATCCCTAGGTTTTCTACTAGAAAGTATATTTTTAGCGATCGAGTGTAGGAAGCATAGTATTGTATCGACATCGATAACTGGCGCGGGGTAGCTGCAATCTAGACGAGGTGAGGTTCAAATATTAATCTTTGGCCGAGCTTTAAAAATATTGCAATCATTTGGTTAAGCAATCTAGTGATAAGTGATTCAACGTTCAACCACACAGGGTGCGTTGTATGCAATAATAAAAGAATCAAATTTAAATACTGCAATATTGAACGTAAAGACATAAAATTCACAAACTATTGAATATAAAGCAGTTATAACACCTTATCAGTTACTATAGAATTCATGTTTAAGTTTAAGTTTTTAGTTGTAATGTTTACTTTAAAACCACTTTGAACGCGATTTCCCTCATTCCACTCACTCGGAGTACCTTCATCCACTGCATTTCACTACGATTCGCAAAAGAAGATGACAAACTATTAGGAATAAACAATAAGGCCGTGTGAGCACATGCTAATTCAATTATTTTTATTTTTTGCCACACAGTGTAATTACTTAAAAATGGTCAGCTTTGTAGCCACATCTAACAGGTAAAATGTTGCGTAGTTAGGTATGCTGCTCACCATTGATTTGTCAATTAATTAGCAGTTTCCAATTCAATTCATCAATAGAAAATCCTTACTACAGTAATGCATTTAGCTCATAACAATGAGTTTCCAAAGATTCCAGAAGTAATTGCAATGGTCGTATTTCGGGAGTAGACGAATTTTAAATATTTCATTATTTTATTTATTTACTATGCCGGAAGCCTTATGGTCCGCTATTCATATTCACCTTCAGCGCTTTTATCTTTCTCTCTCAAATAAAATTTTGTTTTCGGTTGAGCCCATTTGAGCTTTTATTGACGAAGGTAGCTTAGGCTGTCGCCAAAAATTTGTATCCATCTAATAAATACTATTCGAATAGATGAATAAAAATATTAGTTTTAAAAAATTCGAAAAGTATTTATTCGAATAGTTGTATTGAAACGCAAGAGATGTCGGAAGCGAAATTCACTAGGCCCGATCACATTCAAGACGGCGACTGCAAAGCGCCATCTGTCATATTATTTGTACACACGTTCTTATGTAAAGAATTATTTTAAGCGCGTCATAGCTACATGGCTACAAACCACGAATGCCGCTGTCGCCAGATTAAATCTATTTCTATTTTTACAAGCGACAGATCGTGGCGTTGTTTTCTTTTGGTCAATAAAAACGAAAGGAAGAGTGAATAACTTGTAATATAAGTTTCATTTATTGAGGTATATGTATGTTTCACACAATTTGTACTTTTTCTATAATTCTTTGCTACTTTTTAAGATAATTCACACCTGCCGCTGCTGCTTTCATTCTAATCAAGTAGCCAATGCTTGACTACAGTTGTCGCATTAATTTGTTTTATTGTAGCTGTGCTTCGTAGCCACCGTATTCAATGTGTTCAGCCCTACTGTCTTCATCGCTTGTACCTATGAGCCTGCATTCACGTTTTGTATGTATGTATGTATGTTTGCGTGTACAAATGTGTGCATAAGCTGTAGTGATATTTGTTTAACTATTCGAATACCTATTATTCGAATAGTTGTCATTTATTCGAATAATACTATACGAATAAATATTATTCGAATTTTTTATAGCCTTCGAATAAATGTATTTTTTATTGGAATAGTTCCATGCCTAATACATATCAACACAACCCGAAATTCAATGAAGTCACCTAACGTTGTCAAGCGTTGTTTTGCCGCTCCTTAAACAACAAATAGTGTAATGCAATGCTGACAACTCTTTGCGTATTTAAATAGAAGGGATCAACAATATAGTGGAATCACAAGGTGAAGCAAATAAAAAGAGACAGAAAACGTACGATATCTGAAATGGTACGAGTGTATTCTGCAGGTACGCAGGAGGGTAAAATCTCAGAGTTTTTACCCGTTTTTGTAAAAAAAAAGGATTACAAAATTAAATTACTTTCTAACGTTAAGAAGAAACAGGTGATCAATAGTGAGACGTGAAAGGGGTCGCATCCATGGATAAGCCATTGATTGGCACTTTATATAAGGCGTTGTTTGAAAGTTTTGTCTTTGTGAGGCACTGTTAAGCGCATCGTCAAAGATGCAGGGCAGGGCTACCATATTCTTTGGTTGTATATAAATCGGAATCCTTGCACTGTTTCGGTCCTGTGATACACTTTCTTGTAAAAAAATTGAACATATTTTACACGGGCCTTACTATAGTGATCTGCCAATAACTGTACCAGGTGAAAACTCCTTAAAACCTTGCAGAAACATATATTTTTTGTGATTTCGTCAAGGGATATCTGTAAAGATAAATCACCTTTTTTCGTGAAAATATCTTTCACGATATGATTTTGCTGAACTTTGCTTCCAAGAACTACCAAAAAGCTATGACCCGAGGATAGGGCTATTGGCCTCGTATATTTATGTAAAAAAAGCGGTAAAATAGTAGTAAATTTATGTACTAAAACGTACTTATTTTACGCAAAAAACAACACTTTTGCAGATACAATATTTGCTCCACATTAACAGATAGACAGAATAAAAAAGATATTCGAGCAGGACAACTGACAGCTACTTCACCTTGTTGATTACACTATGGATCAACAATAGCAATCGATGATTAAACTTAAATAGATTTTAATTTTTTGTTCTAAAATTGGTGCTTAACCTTTTCCTCCTTCTCCCTTTTTTTTTACCCGCTACTCTACCCTACCTTTCTCTTTTCTTCTAGCTCTACTTTTCCCTTTTCTTTTATCTTTCCGTTTCCCTCTCCATTTTCCTATCTTATTACCTTCGTTTTTTTTCCATTTCCTTTATCTTTCCCTTTCCTTTTACTTTCAGTTTCTCTTTCTGTCTACCGTCTAGTGTGCATAAAGAAAATTTAAATATTCCAAAATGTTGCAACCAACAAAAGAATTAAGATAGCTTTCATAAAAAACCTTAAACACATTCAATATTTAGTAACATATTTGACAATGCAGGATTCCGGGATTGGCATAGCTAATACACACATATGACTAGGTTTTTACATGTAGCCCATTGTATTACAAATCCATTCCAAACGCAAAAACTGCACATGTTGAAAACAACTCCGGCTCCAGAACAAAGCATTAAATAGGACTTTTTCGTGTTTTTGATTCAATTGCAATTGGCTATCCTGTTAAACTTTTAATTAATAGAAGATTTGGCTCTAAAAATTACAGATTTTCCACGTTTTTATATTTACGTCCCAAAAATTGCCACTTGCCTTTCATTTTCGGCGCCGCTTACTTAACTTCATCTGATTACTGATACATAGATTCATACGGGTTCTGGACAGATTTAGAATGCAATTTACTAGGGGTATCCAAACGGCTATTAAAACGGTGAGCTGAACAGTGGTGAGGTCGAAGTTGGACTGGGATGGCTTTACCTCCATCTCATTTTCCTCGGACTCTTTTATAATAAGCATCTGTGAGTCTCGGGGCGTAGCAAGATCAGCCAGATCAATTCCCCCTATTGGGTACTTGTAGGGTGACACCAGTGACACCCTAAGCTAGATTAGAGTCGCCTGTAGACCAATTGGATTCGCAAATGTTCATTTATGACTTGTGAGGTTATTGCTGAAAATATTTACTTACTTACCTATCCTTAACTGTCTTAACGTTATTGGCCATCCAACATAGTGCCCGTCGTTTCTTCGCGCTGCCAAGTGGTGATAATTTTTCCTTAAAATGGAGTGGTTGTCTCCTTCTTCTTTTGCTTCCTCCGGAGGGTGATATAAGAATACCTGCTACGTTCATACGCTCAAAGTCTAGACTTTGGTTAATAAACCTGTCGATATCCATTAGAGTTCATTTAAATGTCTCTCTAATATAGGCAGCACAAATCCAACTAGAGTTATCCGCTTGCTACTGGCTAGAGCTGGGGACTCCGCAACTAATGTACTATTAATTGCAAGGAAGTGCCAATTTGTTCGTGATCTGGCCTAGAGGCCAGAGTATCTTTGACAGACAAACTCTTCCGACTCTGCACTCCCGCCTCCATGAGAGGGTAAACTTATATTTGTGAACTTATATTTGTGGAACGGTCTGACATTTCGTCCACTATGGTCGCACTGTTTCTGCAAATTGTAAACTGATTTCACGAACCCATGTCTGTTCCCCAACATTGAGGCTTATTCAGATATTTGACAATTGGGCTTGTTTCTGTGCCTTTGAAGCACCTTCTATGTCTCCGAAGGCTGCTAGGGTGCATTGTTTGTATTGAAGTGATCTTTCTATTGTGCTTACGAGTTTACGAAGGGTATTACTACTGTTCCTTTAACGATATTTTCAGGCCTTTTTAGAATCTTCTGAATGAATGATGTCAGACTAATGGGCCTATTGTCTTCAGCGTTTTCCAGCTTCTCCCTACTTTACTTTGGTACCACTCCAGCTTTGCGGAATGTAAGTACATTGATTTTCAGATGATAAACCTCTTCGAGAAAGCGGGCATTGGGGCACCTAACTTCTGGACCATCACCGGAGTGACACCATCAGGATCCAGAAAACTAGAAGATTAAATATGGTTGGACCTGGTTGAGTTTGGTGTTAGTAGAGTCTGCTCCTCCTTGCAAAAAAACATACGGATTTAGTCTGGATAAGACAGATTTTGCGCTATTATAGCATAGCACTTATGCCACAATTAGTCTTGAGGTGCTTGAGTACCCCCGATGGTTAAGGGTTAAGAATATGCCCGAGGTAGGCATACCGGTCGTAAGAGGAGACTAATATGCACGGATATGATGCCTCTCATTACTTATCTTCTTCCTTACGGAAGGAGGGTGACATGACCTAGATGGTTGCACTGGTCATACCAAATCGCTACCACAACAGTCGGGCATTACCGCAAGGCAGTACCGGAGCATACCGGGTTCATATCCGGCAAAAGGAGTGTCAATTTCGACAACACTCTCCAAACCTCTCGGGGAGTGTTTTTGTCGGTACAAACAACAATGTCTCCTTACGTCACCGGAACATCATTTACACAGCGAGGCAAATAAATAATGTAAAAGAGCATAATGAACTTGAATTGAAGCAGTAAGCGCTAGGATGAGATCTGACACCACATAACTACGCAACCAAAGCTACACAGGCAGGCCCTCAACAATATTCATACAAAGGGAGACAAGAGTCACTCTGACCCAAATTCCATCTAGGTACTGTAATAGGTTGAACTCTTACCTCTCCAGAACCACATGTATGCCCGGCATGCAGGTCGTCCCCTCACGGAGCAGACTCGTCTAACACCAATCTCAATGAATTCAATGTATTTTTACCTTTGATGTTATCTGTCGGAAATCGAACTTGGAACCTATAGAATGGAACAAAATTATGGAATAAAAAACTTCGATTTGTAACATAAATATTTTTGGTAATACTTTACATCCAACGTCAACAGTAAAAACTACACTAAAAATGTGGGTATTGGTACCCAGAGGCGCGCTTCGGTCCCGGGAACCCTACCGGTGGGGGAACCCAATATTTTTAGTAGTTTGCAAGATATATGCAAGCAAAGTTAGCAAGTTTCTGTAATTTTTATGTGGTTGTTGTAGACAAAGTATAAGGTGTTCTGAAAAGTGCAAAAGTGTGTTTTGCGCAGAAATACTGGGGATCGCGTAGCCTTGTGGGACCGGCTAAAGGTTATTTTTTTTAAGCGCTGCTGAAGGCCGCCTACGCAAAAGGTGTTCTGCACATAAATATCTTGGATCAAGCCCCCTATTTGGGATCAGACCCGGGTAATTTTTTGGTTTTTGTCAATAACTTTTAAATTACTAAAAATTATGGGTTTCCCCCACCGGATTAGGGTTCCTGGGACCGAAACGCGTCTCTGGGCACCAATATCAACATTTTGAGTGCAGTTTTTACAGTTGACGTTGTATGTAAAGTATTACCATAATTATTTTTAAATTATCGTAAGAGACAAATTTATGATTTTTTTGCAAACTGCGATTTTTTTTCAAGAAAACAAATAATAGATTCAGTGTACTAACCCATTTGCGCTCTCTGTACTATATAAACGACACCAATACAAGCCATGCCTAAAACTTTGCTACGACTTTTATAACAAAACTATTTAGATGTGCAGCCACCTTGTAATATTATCTTCATTTTGCCTAAGATTACAGATAAATTGGTATAACAGCTGACTCCAGATTTTGACATTTGCACATGCAGTTTTCACATCGGAGTTAGGCAGAAGAAAAATAAGCAATTTTTGATTAAAATATTGGAATTACCATTTAAATATTCATAATTTTAAAGTGTAAAAAGACAAAGCTAATCTTTTTTAGTGCGGTGAGTGTAAATGTTTGTGATTTGCAGGATTTACGAAATCATTTTGTCAACTGTTGCTTTTTTAGTACAATGGGCACATGTGATATGTATATGATGAACGTTTTCCTTTCTTAGGGTCTGGAAGAAAATGTCGAAATTCAAAAGTGGAAATAGTTATTTGGGTATTGAAGAAGCTGTAAACGCTAGTATGGAGGAAGAAGGTGGCCATGAATATGACATCATTATACTGCCGCCAGATCCTCATGAAGTAACCGACGAAGAAAGTGATGAAGAGGATTTGCAAACGTCAACTTTACAACAGACATTCCTGGGACTATTGAATTTTGATGACGATTCTGAATGGGACGATAGTGATGACGAACCCTTGTGTAGCAAAGGACGACGTTTAAATCCGTCTGACTCACAGCCAAAATGGAAAAAATTCACGCCGTCTTACTCCTCCCAGTTTATGAATAATGATTGCTCATCGCGAAAAGTCGAAGTTATTGAACAGCTGCGTAACCTTTCGGCGGTAGAGATTTTTGAAAATATATTTGATGAGGAGGTACTCCATTTGATCAAGCAGAAACCTAACCTTTATGCTGCCCAAAATAATAGGCATGACTTCGTACTGGACGATGATGACCTACGGAGATTCTTGGGTATCCTAATACTCTCTGGCTATCATAGACTACCACGTGAGCGCCCATATTGGAGTTATGACCAAGATCTTGAAGTTTCTATTGTGTCGAACTGTATGCCACGAAAACGATTTCTAGAAATCAAGAGAAACTTTCACTTAATTAATAATAGCCTTGCATCTACTTCCAATGATAAGATGTTCAAAATTAGACCCCCGTGTGACCTATTGACTCAAAAGTTTTGTCAGAAGGGGATATTTCATGAGGACATTTCGATCGACGAATCCATGATAAAATATAATGGCCACCATCCCTCTAAGCAATTCATTCGAGGTAAGCCAATTAGATTCGGTTACAAAAACTGGGTAGCAGCCAGTTCTGATGGTTACTGCTATGTTTTTGATGTATATTGCGGAAAAACAACTGTCAGCTCAAAAGCACCTCTTGGTCATAGAGTTGTCAAGTTGTTGTTACTAAAAATGCTTTCGATACCTGAGGAACATACAATTTATTTTGACAATTTTTTTTACTAGTTGTGATTTACTGCGAGACTTGAAAGAAACTGGATATAAAGCAACTGGAACAATGCGTGAAAATCGCACCAAAAATTGTCCTTTGCGATCGGTGAAAGATATGAAAAAGTCACCTAGAGCTGAGTTTGACTACAGATTCGATACTAAGGTGGAAAGATAATAGTGTGTGCACAATAGGAACCAATTTTGATGCAATTGAGCCTATGGATAAGGTAAAACGATGGTGTTCACAGAATAAGAAAAAAGTAGATGTGAGTATTCCACACTTGATTCAAAACTAAAACAAAGGAATGGGCGGTGTTGATGAAATGGACGGATCTATTTCTCTGTACCTCGTTAGTATTCGTGGTCAAAAATGATGGTGGGTTATCTTCACATACATGCTTGATATGAGCATATCTAACGCTTGGCGTCTACATACTTTATCTAGCGAAGTAGGTTCGACCAATTGGCTTTCAGAAGGCACATTGCTCGGAGCTACCTTAAGAACCGTAACGTCAATAAAGCTCGTCCATCCGGCTCTATCGTAGCAGGTCCAAACAGGAACAACGGACATAACCCTGGAAAGCTTCCCAAACAGCTACGATGTGTTTTGTGTCATACTCGAATAAAATGGCAATGTACAGGATGCCAAAAAACGTTATGCATTAAAAAGGAAGTTTTAAAATATATCAGTCATAAGTGCCCGCTGTACTAAATAAAGTACACCCTCAAGAGTCAACTTTTATCACTTTTTCGTAAATTTTTAATACTAAACTTAATTCAAGTGATTTGTAAGATGACAAAAATGCAAATAAATATAAAAAAATACTAACGGTTTTTGTTTGGACGTAACCGCGTGTTCAATTTCATTTCAATAAATCAATAAAAAGTGATAAAAAACCAAGGCAAATGCTCCCTTTTGAAACTTGCTTTTTGTCTCTGTAGTTCCAATATAGAGATAAATAAAGGAACTATTTTTATGTAAGAATTAATATATTTCGTTAAACGCTTGAAAGTCGATTTTACATACATATGTACATAAATCGAATTTTCACAAGAAAATTTTTGAAGAAACCAAAATTCATAATTGAAAATTAAAAATACATGAATACATTAAAAAAAAATAACAAAGTTACAAAGTAAAATATTGTAAAGTTAAAATTATAAAGTTAGTTGTTTCAATGGTTGTTGGTTTAAGTCTTTTAATTGGAATTGTTTTGATAATCCCATTAGTACCGAGTTTAAAATATTTCTTATCTTTTTCCACAATTTTGTAAGGTCCATCATATGGTTGTTGCAAACCATGTTTGTTAACTTTACTAACAAATGCAAATTTACACGTGTGAAGGTCCTTTGGAACAAAAATTCCGGTATCACAATTTTTATGATGACTTTAATTTGACTTAGTGTTCCTAAAATGTTCTTGTAAATTACTTCAAAACTCTGAAGACAAAACATTTTTAGCCGATGGAACAACAAGTTCACCTGGTAAACGTAAGTTTTGACCAAACACCATTTCTGCTAAAGTAGCTGAAATATCTTCTTTGTAAACAGATCTTAAACCCAGAAGTATAACTGGTAATTCATCATACTAATTATCTATGCCATTCTTACTCATAATAACTGTCTTTAATTGCCTGTGAAACCTTTCAACCATACCATTTACTATTTGATGACTACCAAGTAATTTAGTTAATTCTAGAAATAATTGTGATGTAAATTGTTTTCCTTGATCGGTTGTTATTTTCAATGGTACTCCAAAACGAGAAATGTATTCTGTGAAAAACTTGTTTGCAATTGTAATTGCTGAAATATCTTTTAAAGCATATGCCTCTGGCCAACGAGTTAATCTATCAAAAATTGTCAAAATGTTTCGATGTTCCTTTGAAGTAGGTAAAGGTCCAACTATATTTAAATGAATATCTCAAATCTGTTTAGTGGAATTGGAATTTTGCAATAGGAGGTTTGGTATGACGGTTAATTTTAGATTTTTGGCAACTTAGACATTCTTTAGACCATGTATTAAATTCTTTAGTCATATTTGGCCAATAAGATTATTGAACTATTAGACGACGTGTGGCTCTGGTACCAGGATGCGAAATTCCATGTAACTTATCAAATACTATCTTTCGTAAATTTTTTGGTACAAATGGTCTAGGATTTTGCCAAGAAATTTCACACCATATATTGAAGTTTAAAATCGGAATACTAGTTAATTTTAAATTTAGATTCTGACATTTAAATGTTAATTCAATTAATTCAATATCTTTTAGCTGTTCACTTTGCAAAGTTTTGAAATTGAATTCCATATTTTTTAAAGCATTAACTTCAAAAGCTCTAGATAACGTATCTGCTACAATATTAGATTTTCCTTTAATGTATTGAATGTCATCAGTGAACTGTGCAATAAATTCCAAATGTGGAGTTTGTCTGGGACTTCTTTCTGTTTTTGAATTTAGGGCATCGATTAAAGGCTTATGATCCGTAAAAACTGTAAATAACCGTCCTTCCAAAAGGTACCGCAAATGCTTAATATTTAAATAAATTGCTCACAGTTCTCTGTTAAAAACGCTGTATTTAGTTTCAGCCGGAGAAAGTTTCTTCGAAAAAAAATGCAATTGGTTCAATTTTATTGTTAAAACCCTGTTGTATCACTCCACCTATTGCCGAATTTTATGCATCAACTGTTAAAGATAATTTAGCATCTTTATTAAAATGATTTAATATCGTTGATGCAAACTTCCCCAAAAAGTCAATACTCATAACACCAAAAATACATTTACTGGGTTTATCTTTGGAAAGTTTGAGCTGAATTTCTAAGGCCAAAAGGCATTCTAATAAATTCAAACATACCGAAAGGAGTAGTAATCGCAGTTTTATAAATGTCTTCTTTAGCTACAGGAATTTGGTGATACGCTCCTTTTTTGGTACTAAGTGAAGTGGAGAAGCAACTGAAGAACTAGGAGGTTTACAAATTCCTGTTTTAACTAAAAAGTCAAATTCACCTTTAGCAATTTTATATTTAATTGGATCTAAGCGCCTGGGCTTAGAATATGGAAGACTACCTTCTGTTATAAGTTTATGTACCGTTGTATGTTTAACTGGCTTGGTATAATCAGGTTCAGCAATAAGTGATGGAAACTTCTTTAACAATTTTGTATATTGATTATCAACAGTAAATAATTTCGGAAGAGGGAGATTACAAAAATACGAAATTGTGTTAACAGATAGATTTGTCAATGGATCTACTAAACGTTTATGTTTAATATCTATTAAGAGACCATATTTACAAAGAAAATCAGCACCGATAATGGGTTTTACTATTTCAGCTATCAAAAACGTAAAGGGAAATTCACGACGTAAGCCTAAATTTACATTTAATACGCTCTTTCCATAGGTAGAAATTGTTGAACCATTAGCTGCAGTAAGAATAATATCCGAACGTTTTCTATGTGGAAATTTTAATCCAGGTAATACCGAAATTTCAAAAAGTTAAGTTTGTTTTCTTTATCAAAAATAAATAAGCGACGAGTTGAAAATTCCAAATTTCCGTTGTTTGTCGCTGCAACAACGGACGAACTTAGTTTGTTGAATTTTGATTTTTATAATACACTTATTTGCTTTATCTCCAAATTTGTAGTGAAATCTACACAACCAATTTGGATTATTACGTGAATTAGATCTACATACGTCTAAATGTATTTCGAAAACTATTTCTTTTATTTGATCGTGATCGTAAACGATTTTCATTAACTTGATTTTTAATTTCTGACAATTCAAGAGATAACTTTTGAAAATTTTCGCAAATAAGAGAGGTTGTTTTAACTAAATTTTCAGTAACTGAATTTTGAGATCTATTATCTAAAATATTGTTAACCGTGAGAACTTCATTTTTGTTAATGGCCTCCCATATATTGTCCGCTAAATTAGTTAACTCATTAATATTATTTGAAGTTGAACTAACTAAAATCGCATTTAAATTTGTTGGTAGTTTCCTCATCCAAAGCTTTTTCAAAATATTCTCTCTAAAATTTAAACCTGCAAAACTAATGAGCGATAGAATTCTGAGGGTTTACGGTCACCCATCTCAGAATCACTTAAAATTTTATCTAACTTTGATTTTCGGTAAGTGAAAATCTATCTATCAGAACTTTTTTAAGTTCTGAATACTTATTGCTCCGAGGAGGATTTTGAATAAAGTCTTATATAATTATAATTACTTCCTGTGGAAGTGCTGTTACAATATATTCGTACTTTGTATTCTCTTGAGTGATACCCTTAGCATTAAATTGCATTTCTGCATGTATAAACCATGGCTCGATATCATAATTTATGAAAGTTATAACTTTGTGGGCAAAGCTTCTGGTAATTATTGTAGATTTCGCGAAGAAATTACTGTGATCCAAATTAATGCGTGAAGTTATGCTACGCATGCATCCATACTGACAAAGTTCTAAGTAGTATTTTGAGGAAAGAAAAACAGTCAGTTAAGATTTAGTTGTACCAAGTCCTTCAATGGTTGCTCTTAGGCTTTATTTTATCAGAGGTATAGACATAGAAATATATGTACAAATATATATATGTTAAAATATATATAAAATGTATGTTTTTATATAAAGCCACTATCACATATGATTTTAGGCGTACATGAATTATAATAGCGCAATGTTGGACATTGAAGTTTGTTGCCGTTGACGATGGTGTTTACGGAAGAACTCAGTCAAAGCAAAGCACTTTTCTTTAGGTTTTTCATTTAATTGGATACTCTTTAATGGCGGATGCACCTGAATTGGTCTACGTTGACGTGTGAGTGTATACTCGCCCTGATGAAATACTTTACGTTTAGTTAAAAAATCCATTTCAAGAGGATCATCAAACAGTTTCGAACCAAGCGGTCTGGGTAATGTTACAGGGAAGCTCATTCTCGATTCCTCTTTGAATAATTTACCCATGCTAGTTCTTGTTGAAGTTTTTTCTATTGTATTATATGGTATTAACTGTGATTTGCTTGGGAAAGGCGTATTTGCCTGAGTAATCCTAAGATGTCCATAATCTTTTGACATTGGTTTATAAGTCAGATCAATATTTTGCTTATCAAAGTGTGCACGCCTACGACTTAAGGAATCCGAGGAGCCAGTTGTGTTATCAGAAGAATTCGTTTTTGGCGTTTTCATAAAATTCTCGGCTAAGGCAGGCTTGTTCGACAATATAGATTTCAACGAGTGGTGGGACCTTTTGCTGGATGTACTTCTCTGTCCTAAGCTGGTGTTTGATAATTGCATGTATAATCTTTTTCTCTGTTTATCTCGTTCATTGTTTCTTTGTAGAGAAGCCTGGCTTGTATAGCTTTCGAAGCGGTTCATTTTTTGTTGTTTGTATTATTACTATTTTATATTCAGCGACCTAATGCTGGTAATAAATTATAAAAATGTAAGATAGGTTTTGTGTTTCTATTAAATATTGTCTAATATTTCAGTTTTTCAAATTTCAAAGCTGATATACATTTATCAATATTGTAAGTTTTTCAGGGTTTTGTGATATCTTTCATATGAAGTGAAGTGCTTAAGTTTGCTTATTATCCTAGTTAAAATTGGAAATAATAATAATTTGCTAAGATATTACTCCGGGCAGGTTATTACTTTGGGCAGGTTGAGAGAGAGCTTCTCTTCCAATTTACTGGTATTTTAATAGTTTTTCCCAACCGGATGCTTAAGTTCGGAAACTATTTAAAGGCTCCTGAAATTAAGAGCTGTTCAATTATTCTCAATTTGCGTCTCAAAGCTCTTGCCATTTCTTTAAAAGGTATTGACTTCTTCCTAAGAAAAATGTAGTTAGTTTAAAAAGCAATGATGGAAAAATAAGGATCTGATGAAAAGTCGATACGATACGGGGATTAAGAAGTAGAGGAAAATGAAGGCGGTTAAAAACTAAAGCGATATGGGGGTGGGGGAAAAGCAAAAGTAGAAAGAACAAGCAAGGAGAAGGCTGTCTTCGACTGTGCCTAAGACTTTATACCTTTCATGAATACACATCACGGTTTTAAGTGTCCGATCCTTACTCACAATTAGTACAAACTCTGCAGAACTGTTAATTTAAAGATAAGATTAAATTCGACCATGCCGAGTCGAAACCCTGATTTGTTAGTGGTGATTTACTCACAATGTCCCTCGCTTCACCGCTCGTTTTCTTTAAAAGATGGCATAATTTTTCTACATTGCTCAGTCTATTATTATTTATATATATGGCGGTGAAAAGATCGCGAAAGGACGGCCATGACACATAATCCCCACTAAATACTTCAGTGTCGCATGGCGGAAGTTTCAAATTATTCGAACAGGCGGATTCTTGGGCGGGGTTACCGACGGAGGGTGTGATAGGGGGACTTAATTTTTCAATATATTGGGTAATTCGAGTGACACACGCTAAATAATCTTTTCTAATAGTGCACTGTTTCGCTGTAACCGCTTCTACTTCCTTATCATCTTTCAAGAATTCTAAGCATTTTTCATAGGCTTCTTTGGTTTTCGCCCAAGTTTCAGCTAGTTCCTCTCTTAAAGCCTCTAAGTAAATTTTTGGCTATCCGCTTAAAGCCGTGTCATCATATTGTGCATTGAATCCTACAACTTGATCGGAACATCTTGTGAAATAATTAAGCGTCATCATTATGAACGAGGTAGTAAGCGCAATTTATGAAGCGAAACGAAACGGTAGGGAATGATACGCGCCCCAATTATTAATGACAATAACGAATTAAATATCGAATATATAAATATCGCCCTAATTATCAACGAAAATACCAAAATAAATATCGAATATATAGTGGTTAGTTTTTAGGTAATGAGTTCTCACCGCGTCAGCGTGAAATTTTCCTACTGGGTCACTTATCAAAATGCACCTTATGTGTGTGTGTAAATATAAGATCGCTAGCGCCTCAGTATAAAAATTGAGAATCACTGTTGGTGACTGCAGCGAGTGCTAAGACGAAGGTTCGCACAAAAGGGGAAGAAAAATAAAATACGAGCGCTAGCAAGGTATAATAAATATGTATGCAAAAATTGCTAATGTTTATGTGGGTGTTTACTGCCACTTACAACGACCGAGTTGATTTTGCAAAAAACCGCGAATAATGCAAGTTGGTTTGATGAAGGTAATTGGCGCCGTGTTTTTGTACAAAAAAAACAAAATTGTGTGTTCGAAGAACGTAAATAAACGACAAAAGCACCAAGCGCGTGGACTTTGAAAAGTTTAAAACCCACAAAACTTCTCGAGAAGTTATTATTGCATATTTTTTAATTAATTGAAGTGCCGTGACAAATATTTCCTGTAGGGCGCAATAATTTCCGATTGAAATAATTGATCGAAATGTGAATTCTCAATTTCACGAATTCAATAACCGACGGGAATATTAGAGTGAGCGACTGGAAATTTACACAAGTATGCGTGTATTCCGAATTTTCAAATTAAATTAACGCAAGATTATTTACTTGAAACGAACCGCGTAGGTATTCAAAGGCAAAGCGGAAAAAAGGGAAACACCACCACGTAAATTTTCACTTACACTCACTACACTTTCACTCTTAGCTCAACAATTAAATAAATTAATTATTTGTGCACGCACCTGTGATTTATTGATGTTTGATGTTGTCGAATTTTGTTGTTTGTGTATATTTCTTGAATGTGACTTCGTTCTCCGTGCTATGTATTTGTCTTCGTGATGATATTTTATTTCCTTTTATGTTCTCCTTTAATTGTGGTTGACGGCTCGAGGACCAAATGTTCGGCACGATTGCCGAATAAGTAAGCCGGTTCCAACTCACCAACGAAATTCCAATGAAAATCAGAAATAAAAAGAACGATGATTAAAAGGTTGAATAGAAGAAAAGTAGGTTTCTTTATTGAATAGAAAAGCTGTATATATGCCAATAGGGGTATATGTACAGATGGTAGCAAATAATCCAAAGCGGAGGGTTATGATGAATTTACCTTGTAAAATCGATTAAAGCTGGAATTGTTGTTGTAGCTAAACTGCGAGCGCACGAACGTGGGTAGCCTGTGATGGATATGGATGTCGAACAAAGACTGATTTTCCATCACAGACCGCCTCGAGTCGCAAGTCAATTTCGAAGAGTGGCGCACCGGTATTCTTCCCATAGCGACTCAGCTTTGTAGCTGGCGTTGATGTGGCAAGCCTACGAGGGTTCCCCAATATTGAAGGCGGTTTGGCTTCAACATAGCCCAAACCCCATTTATCGGAAAAATCGATTGTATGGGAGCTATATGCTATGTTGGTCCGATCTGAGTGATTTTCACTACACACGTTAAATATATAATATGTACTAAAACTGCAACATTTTACGTTCCTAGCTTTTTAATTGCAACAGTTATAGGCCAAAATTCGTTTATCGGAACAATCGATTGTATGGGAGCTATGCGTTGTATTGGTATGATCATGCTGGTTCCTATAAATAATTAATGCTTTACAAAATGGCTGCCTCTTACCAAATTTTATCGAGATATCTCTAAAACTGAGGCACTAGTTTGCGGTCAAACAGACAGACGGACGGACAGGCGGACATGGTTAAATCAACTCAGCTCAACGCCCTGATAATTTCGGTATACTCATTCGTGGGTCTATCTCTTCTTCTTCTCATACTTACAAACATCGAACCAAAGTTATAATACCATTTCATGTTCATGGAAGGTATACAAATTAAGATATAGGAATAAATGACGAGGAAGCGCCAAGTGGTGAGGGAAGAGAGTACAATTTGTTAAATGTGGGGAAGTCAAATTTTAGGCAGGACAGCGTCACTTTTTGAATTTTTATCTGTCCGTTTGTCTGTTTATCGGTTTGTCTGTTTGAACTCAAGGATCTCGGAAACTATGAAATAAATGTTTATGAGACTTTCGCTGCTGCACAGCCTATAACTTAGGAAGTTTGCAAAATTGATTTTCAATAATATCGCATTAGAAATCATAAAATTATAAACTTATTAAATCACTTTAGCTACAGGAAAAATTTTCTTTCAAATTGATTTATATGACGAAAATTCACTAGTTTCTCTAAAAATTATCAAAGCGCGCCTCGGTCTTGACTTAAACTTTTTCCATAAAGTCCCTATTCATCTCAAAATTAAAGAATGTGTAGTTGCAAAACCGCCAAACTTAGGTGCCACTTACGCAGTTTCGCATATGTGCGTCACTGGGTTTTGCATTTTTTACCAGCGGTATGTACCTAGTAGTGATCTTTTATGATATTTATAAATCTATATAAGTTATCATAACGGACACGCTAATGTCCCAACCTGTGCCGCCCTTTACCAGTTATCGCAAGTTTCTTCCCACAGATGTCATTAACCAAATATCATAGTTGTCTTCCTAACCTTAGCCCAGGTCAATCACATTCAGCCAAATTACGACAGCACGCCACCTCATGCAACTAGCTGGATCAGCAGAAATGCGATCACACGGCATGATCGCATATCGTTGTTGCCACACGTCGCTGTGTCAACAAAACAATAGCTATTGCTATCGACTGTGGTCATTGCGCTATGACAACATCACAAGCGCCACAATTCTCTTCACCATGTTTAGCTGCATCAGCAAAAGCAGCTATTACAACATCAACAAGTAAACATCGTTAGCGCAAAGATCGTGTCAACGTCGCTAACCGCCAGCAGAGCAGCAGCAGCGTTATCCAACGCCGTAGGTTAGGTGGGCAGTTAGGGTAACTATTAAGTTTAGTTTTTAATGGAACTCAATAAAGAACACGTGCAATAAAGCAAAACTTATATACATATAAAATTCAAATTAGTATGTATCTATAGACCGACTTGCGTCCTAAACGTATAAACCGATCGTAACCAAATATGAAACATGCACTGGATATCTTCCAGGGATGGTCATGGGTTAAAAAATATTTTGATACATATAGGGGGCGTGGCACCTCCCATACAAATGGAATTTTTCATAGTCCGTATATCTGAAAGTATTTACGTTAGACTACTGAAATTTGGTAAGGGGTTATATGAGATTAATCCCTACCACCTCCAAAAAAACTGGGGATAGTTAAAAGGGGCGTGGCATCTCCCATACAACTGGAATTTTTCATAGTCCATATCTCTGGAAGTATTTGGGCTAGACAACTGAAATTTGGTAAGGGGTTAAATAAGGTTAATCCCTAACACCTGCATGAAAACTGGTGATAACTAAAAAGGGGGGTGGCACCTTCCATACAACTGGAATTTTTCAAGTCGGTCCACGGGTATAAGCCAGTATAAAATAAAGGAAACGGAAAATTTTGCTTACGAAGCTGATAACGTGTGCCAAATATTATTATTATAACTTACACAGCTACAGATATTTCGCGTTTTACATTTTCTAAGTAAGTGTTTCGGAACTACATTAAAAAGTGGGAGTGATCTCCGACCGATTTCGTCTCTTTTTACAATAAGCAGGTACCGTTCTTTACGACACATAAATTTTTGTTATATCATTAACATTTGTGGATTAATCCAATATAAAATAGCGAAACCACGAACATTTTTGAAAATTTTTATTTTTTGAATTTCTCTACACACAGATTCTTTGGAAATCAAAAAAAAAATTGATAAAAAGGTATTTTTTTAACGTTAACGGAAATTTGTGTGCAACCTCCAAATATTTTTTTTACAGAAAGGAATAGATTACAGATTTTCAATCAATGCATGCGCTGTCTTCACCGACCGGCGAGTTCAACCTAAGTAAATATTCGCCAGGTATGTGGTGATACCCGACAACAACAAGAACAAATGACGCCAGGAAGTTTTCTATAAAAGAAATGTATATTAATTTGAAATATTTCCTGGACGACCAATTATAACAAATACCTATTGAAATACATTTTAATATAAAACTAGTTCGCTGGAAATTTTAGTTCGAACCACTTTCACATATGATCGAAAAATATTCATATTTGATCCGGTTGAGAAATGGCACTCGATAGCCGCTGATGATAATGTTTGCGGAAGAACTCAGTCAAAGCAATGCACGATGTTTGAGGACGCATACTTGCTTCAATACTTTTTAAAGGGGGATGCACCTGAATTGGTCTACGTTGACGGGTTAGTGTATATTCACCCTGATGAAATTTTTTACGTTTAGTTAAAAAATCCATTTCAAGCGGAGTATCAAACAGTTTCGAACTAAACGGTCTGGGTAATATTACTCGAATGCTTGTTCTAGACTCCTGTTTAATTAGTTGGCTCTGGCTAGATTCTAGTTCTTCTGCTGGCATGAGTTGTCTTTTGCGTGTGAATGGTGTTGATGATTTAGTTATCTTGAGGTATCCATAATCTTTTGACGTTGGTTTATAAGTCTGTCCAACATTTTGTTGATCAAAGCGTGTTCTTGTATGGCGTGAGGAATCATAAGAGCTAGAGGTGCTATCAGTCCAGGGCTTCATAGACGACTTGACAAGCAATATAGACTTCAATGATTGAAAGGACCTTGATGTACTTCTATGTGATGTTCTTGTTGGTAAACTGTGTGTTGTAGATGTCTGCTTTTCTCGTTCACTGTTTCTGTGACAGGAAGGCTGGCCTGAAAAGCTTACAAAACTGGAAAAATTTTTCTTTTTTTCCATTTTTTTATTTTTTGATTTTTATTCTATTGAATATTTTCAAATATTTAATTTCTTCCTTCAATGTTTCACGGATGATAGACAATTATCAGTTTTAATGGTTTTGATATTTTTCAAATCAATTACAATCACAGTAAAAAGGCATGCTTAAGGGCATATACAAGTAAGGCGTTGTCGATAAAGCTGTAACCCCACTTACCCAAGTTATTTGGTGAACCTGAACGGTCGACAGGCATTTGTGGGGCACAGAAACTAAATATCTAAATCTAACAGGATTGAACAAGGCCTTAGAGCAAGGGTTTCAAATCCCATGTTACCTACAGCAAGTAATCAGAAGCTATTTAAGAGACCGCAGCCTATGTACACAACTTCAAAGGGCCCGCGGTGCACCAGCCTAACATGCGGAGCAGTATAAGGTTCAATTCTTCGTCCTGGCCAATGAAACGTCAGCTACAATGAAATCTTTAACCTAAAAATGCCCGATGATACTTTCTTAGTCGGATACGCAGACGACATTGCAACAGTCATTACCGCGCGGAATACGGAAGAAGCACGCAGGAAGCTTAATCAGATTGTGGAGGAGTTGCTTGAGCGCCCCCGAAGTGTGGAAACATATCACTAGCTTTGTAGAAACTGAATGCAGGTACAATAGAAGGCTCTTAAGTAATGATAAATATGGAACGCCACCTTGAAGCAATACGAAAGTGGTCCTGCTGTGGGTAATGGTTCTAAAATTCTGGGAAAGTGTTTTAGTTCACGGCCACACGGCTGGTGCGAAGGTATCAGCTATGGGTCATTAGGCATTTTTTCATCCCCACCCGCGAAAAAAAAATTAAGTATTGTTAAATTTCAGTATATCGAAACTTCCATCCCCACCAGAAGCAGTTATATCAGTTTTAATCAGAAACTACTGTACGAGAATAGAAAGACTTGCGCCAAAATAAACAGGAATGGTTTGGAATGTGTCCTTATGAACCCTGCACTTAATTTACATAGAGCGACTGAAATGCTTAAAGTCAAAGGGCACATTGAGTTCAGAAACTGTTTGTGCTAAATTGAAAGCTCGTTACTGAGCCTAATGAACGGACAGTTCCTGCTAAACTGTTATAAACAACAAGATTCCAGTAAACAACTTCGTAAATAACAAAACATCTCTGTAACCACTATGACGAGATCCGGCATCATAGCAGAAGAACGCAACGTTACTAGAGAGACGCGAGTTACTTTGGCTCAGCTCCGGTCCGTTTACTGCAACAGGGCAAACTCGGCCTTGGCCAGAATAAACCCCAACATTCCCAAAGTTCGCTACGAGCCACCTTTTACTGGTGAACTGAGCGGACTGTTCTAACAGCAAACTCATTATGATCCTGCTCTGTTAGCAGAGGTAATTTCATATTGCTTTCGCGCTTGATAACGCGTTATGTTTAGTTCTGTGGTAATGAGCAATAAAAGCCAGAACGTAATTTAATTATTACCAACACAACAATAATTTGGAAATATAGTTATTGATTTTATTTCTTAATTCAAATGAAAATAGCGTCAACACTGCCTACAACATTTCGACTAAAAATCACCCTAATTTTAATTTGAAAATTTCATTTTGTAATATGATATATGAATTTAAATTTTAAAATATTCAATGGTATGAAGTTAATTATTTATTTATTTTATTTATTTATTTACTTAGAGTTTGTACAAGGAAGACTTAGTCTTTTAGGCAGTACATCAATCTGATTAAGTTATTATACGGAAGTGTTACAAAAAAAAAAAAAAAAAAAAAAATAAAGAAAGAAATTTACTTATTAATTTAAAGATATTACATAACATATATAAATACAGAAAAGGTAAATACATACAAATTTTCAATAGTATATATTATAATACATTCACTTAAAACTTTAACATACAATTTGTGTAATGGTAATTTTGGCTTTTTTAGCCTTCACATTTAAGGATATTGCAATTAATAAATATAACTTAAGAGTTAAAAAAAGAAAATGCTGCTAGTTTGAAACATCCGTCCGACGGATTGTACTGACAAAGAAGTCTTGAGGATGTTGTGTATTTAAAATTGGGGACCAATAAATTCAGGGTCCGAGTAGACTGACACAAATTTAGTTTTTCAAATAAGTAAGGGAGATTTTTGGAACGAAGTAACTTATACAAAAAGCAGAGATTTCTAAGTTTTAAGAAGTTATTAACATCACTTCCGAGAATTTGTACGGCATATGAAGAGATATGATCAAATTTCCTTTTAGAAGAAACGAAACGGGCAGCATTGTTTAAGGCAAGCTGCATTTTATTATGTGAACACGAATCAAGATTACCGTATATAAGTTCCCCATATGAAATTTGAGGAATTATAAGAGATTTTACCAGTTTCATTTTTGTTTCACGTGGTAGTAAATAGGCAGTTCTGTACAGATTTCGAAGGGTATTATATATTTTACCGACCACAAGGTTAACATGGTCAACACAAGTTAGTTTAGAGTTAATTCTGAAGCCTAAATTGGTGACCACGTCTTGGAATAATATTTTGTCTTCATTAAGTACAACTTCAGGAAGGCTGTTCAAGTCACATGTTGCGCTTGATATCGCATCGAACATTATATACCTAGTAGTGATCTATTATGGCATACCAATTTACGCAGGTCTGTTTTAATATTTTTCAGTCCGTATTATAAAGCCAGCTGATTGTTTTCAATAAAAACACTTCTGTTATAAGTTTTGAGCGGTAAATTAGCTTAAAAAAATATAAATGTATATGTATATGCGCGATATACAACAGGTATATCATCATAAACTTCCTAAGAGATTTTTGCGCCGAGCTTCCCTTCCAATTTGTGGTGTGCCGTTTTGAACTTTTTCCTACAAATTGGCGGGACCTACAGATTTTTGCCGACTTCGAACGGCATCTACAAAGGAGATGCATTTTTGCTGAGAACCCTTCCGTAGCAGAAAGACACTCGGAGAGTTTGCCAAACCACTGCAAGAGGCGATCCCGTTTTGAAAAACTTTTTCAACCCGCTTTTGATGTTACCAGTCCCAGGACCCGAACCTTGGACCTTCTGTGTGGTATGCCGGCAACACTACCGCCACATCACGGCGGCCGCCATTAATTTTTTTGTATATAAATAGGTTCCCTACCAACTATTGCTAGCCACATTTTTTTAAAATACCAATACATGGACATTTTATGTTTGAAAAATTTGCGTTCAAATAGACAGACGGACATGGCTAAATCGACTCAGCTCATCGTCCTGATTGTTTCAGTATACTTATTGATGGGCCCATCTCTTCTTCTTCTCATACTTACAAACATTTCATGTTCATGAAAGGTATGAAAATCAAAAAAGATATATAATTTCCCTATTGCAGTGGGATATTAACTACTTGGCAGGATATTTTGCCTGTGTGTTATCCGATTTGCCTAATTTTTTAGTTGAAACTACAAGCAATTGTCTTTGAAAACGGCAGAACTTTTATGCTGAAAAGTGGGCGGCACCACGCCTACTTCCCTAAAATTCACAAAAGTCTTTTGCGGTCGAGTTTTGCTTGAAAAGCTTATTATGTGTGCAAGATCTTATTGATATAGCTTGCATGGTTATAAAAATATCGCGTTTTACATTTTACAAACAAATTTTTCAAAACTATGTTAAAAACTGGGCGTGTCCGTTGGCCGATTTCTGCCATTTTGCAACAAACAGTTACCTTTATATAGTCAACATTTTCGCCAAATATCGTTTCGATGAATCAATATTTACCGGAGTTATGGCATAAAAA
The DNA here is from genome assembly GCA_949987695.1 of Merzomyia westermanni. Taxonomy (NCBI): domain Eukaryota; kingdom Metazoa; phylum Arthropoda; class Insecta; order Diptera; family Tephritidae; genus Merzomyia; species Merzomyia westermanni. The sequence goes on along the minus strand of OX465288.1, from coordinate 129,318,061 downwards.
GTTTTGTGGATTAATCCACTATAAACGGGGCAGGGCCACGCCCATTTTATAAAACTTATATTTTTCGACTTTCTTCGTTCACGAAAACTTTGAAAGTGAAATGAAAATAATATAAAGCTATTGTACGCAAAGTTATTGCCTATTAAATATATGTATGACCCTTTTCAAAATCTTTCGTATAAAAGTGGGCGTAGACCTTAACGGATTTCGCCCCCTTTTTTCCGGAACATTCCTTGTATTAATGTGAATATGTGAGCTGAATTTCGTTGCGATATCTTAAAAGGTTTTTGATTTATCATTAATATTATTTCTACTCCCATTTTCAAGCCTTAACGGTAATATACACACCAAATTTTATCCTTATAAGTGTATTATGGACTGAATTATCACTTTTTTATATTTTCGAAAATATTCATTTTAAGTAGCGCTCAGGGATGCATACAAAATTTCGTTGAGATGTCTCAAAATTTCTCTTTCCCTTCGGAACATTTTGATATGTGTAAATCAATATCTCGATCCGTTCATACCGTTAGGCGAAGGAGGTTAATACATCTTGTGGGCGTAGCACTACTAGGTATAACAATAAAATTTGACTTACATTAAAATACTAGTTCTTTACTTGCATTGAGTGCGAAAGTTTCAATTCCTCTCAAAACCCTCACATCGGGTGACGTTTTGAACTTTCACAACCCATACCTATAAAGTTTTAAAAATAGACTTTGGTTGTTATTACTTGATTATGCAGAATTAATGCGCTTATTGTCTTTTAAGAGAAAAGTTGGGAAATATCAGTTGGAAGTGGTTAATCTCACGATGCTTCCTCCTTCTGGTGACACTTCTTTACAAAGAAACTATCTACTCCAAACAAAAAAACGCCATGCACTAAATCACATGTACTTTCGTACTTCACTGTCTCATTTTACACCTTCAGCGTTGAGTTGATTGTATCATGTACATTATTCGCCCCTCTAACCCCCTAACCCCTTAATTGCACCACAGAACAGTCAATTCAGCTTTTCTTTGTTGTTTGGCATACACTCAATTACACTGTGTACCCAATTACATGCCTTAGCAGAAATAGAACACAACTAGTCACTCTGCGTTTGATTTTAATTAGTAAAACTGGGTTATTTATCAGCCAATTTACCGCAGAAACTTCATCAAGAGACTGTGACATTTCAATTGCTGCATTCACTCGCAGAAATGCATACATATATATATATGTATACAATACCGTTATTATGTTAGATGCCAGCACAACTGCACATACTACGGTGCGTCATTTGTTCTTGGTATCATCAACAACAGACAACCCAACTATGCATTTCCACTACTTGTGAACGCTTTAAATAAATGAAAGTTTACAGCAGGCACTTTTCATCATTCCTCTGGTTGGTCACAGAAATTCGCTTTAAATCAATTTCAACCAAACAAGATAAGTACATATGTCGTTATTTAGGGTCTTCTTTTTTATAACAAGGAAGCATAGAAAGCTTTAAATCCATTGTTAATTCTAGTTAGAAATAATGCTCTACTGATGTCAAGATGTGGTTTTGAACACTAGGCTCAACGTCGGCGGATTATATTAAATGTATTGACTGGAGCTCTTTCTTCTCCCCTTCTGCATGTAGTCCCTACTAACCTGCCCAGTTAATGAGCAGTGCTATCGACGATCTAAACGGGCGAATCGTAACCTGGTTTCCAACCTGTGACTGCCCTTCTTCATCTTCACTTTGAGAGCTTTGTAAGAGCATAGATAATTCAATACTCTCCAAGAGTAGTAAATTAGTAACAAACTAATAGATTAAATTTTTGTAAATATGTTTCTAAAAGTATGATGTCCCTTCCAATTACCAACCGGTAAAAATATTGTTTGGAATCAGAGTTTAACAACGGTTAGCCATTGTTGGTAGAGAGTGAGCACGAAATTCGATGAATGTACTCTAGACTGGGTAAAAAAAAAGGTGCAAAGTCCGCGCCTAAATTTTGCAGCTTATGTTGATACGGCAGTTTGTCAAGAAAGTGTTTTCACATATACTCACTCATTCAAAATTAGACATATTTTTACCCTCCAAAAAATCGTGTGACTAATCTCTAAAGAGAGCGATCCGCGATTAATCCCTTTAGGCCCGTTTACTCAATGTCTGATTAACTGCTTAATCAAGACTTTATCAGAGGTTGTCCCAACATTTCGCTGACTATCTTCTGATAAAAGGATGGACCTCTGATCATGTGCATATCAAAGCAAAAAGTGACAGCTTAAAGTAAACATCTGATTTTGTGATAAATTGTTTTGCTAACATACTGTGCTAGTAATAGAATTCAGAAATGTAATAAGATCCATATAAAGAAATATCACAATCGAAATTTGTATGCTGAAATGGTTCATTTACATTTGTAAACAAGAGCAGCTGTCACTTTTATGCAACTTTTGTGAATTTTTTCCCAAAAACGTTCACATTCACCAACTTTATCAGATACCTTAATCAGACTTTTGTGTAAACGAAAATGTCATTCTAAAGCAAGCCATGATTAGGCTATCATGTGATAAAGTTTATCATAACCAGACATTGAGTAAACGGCCCTTAGTCTACAGTTGGCTATAATTCAATATACACAAGTAAATTTTTATTTGTGTAGCATCTTATATATAAATAGACAAGATGAATGCAATGTAGAACCGTTTTCTGCTAAACTATAATTCTAAGGTATACAAATTATATATGTATAGATAGGAAATTTTGAGGTGTACTTTTATCCGTAAATAAAAAAAATTTTAAAAATCATTTTAATATGAAAAATTTAACATAAAAGTCACACCACTACACATTCACTTATTCACACTATAGACACGCTGTGTATGTGTGTACTTGCTTTTGTGTACTATGCTGAATCGTGAGCATGGCCGAGGAGTTGCTTTGTAGGAAAAAATTAAGAGCCGTAGTAGTGTGAGTAGACTTGCCATCCATGTTTTTGTGTTATTCTCACTGTGAGTGCGAAGAGTTGGCAGTGGACCAATGAAAAATAAGTATTCGCACTATAGATACTCTGTTGTGTCATGCATTTTTGCTTTAGTTGTTGTTATTGTATTGATTACTGGCTACGATGCCCAGTGTCAGCTGCTCTCCTGAGAGCACGAAAAGTTGCTTTGTTGGATACATTAAACAAGCAATGTAAAATATGAGCAAATATGTAAAATTCATTGCTGATGCCTACAAACAGGGTTTACAAAAATAAAATAAATGATTACTCATAAAGAGTATTAAACACCGAAGACAATTAAAGGAAAATAGAGGAAAGGAAAAGAGTTGAAAGGAAGGAAAATTAAAGGAAAGAAAAGGAAAAGGAAAGGAAAGGAAGGAAAAGGAAGGAATGGTAAGGAAATTAAAGGAAGGGAAGGGAAAGGGAATTAAAGGAAAGGTAAGAAAACGAAGGGGAAAGAAAGAAAATAAAAGAAAGGGAAGGGAAAGGAAAGGAAGTTTGAGGAAAGTAAAAAATAAAATAAGAGAGTAAAAAAAGACATCAAGGAAAATAAAAATATGTTAGAGGAAAGGAACGACATAGAAAGGAAGAAAAAAAGGCGGATAAAACATACCTACAGCAATAAAATAAAATAAAGTTTATTGGTTGAATTTCAACCACTGGGCGAACTCTAGTACTCATAAATCGTTAATGGCAAACATAGATAATCTTTAAATACGTCAAGAAAATATTTTCACATTTCCATAGAATAGCTTTAAGTGGTATATTTTGTTAAAGAAGTCTCGATTTAATACTTGATGTAACCATCCTTAGCATCTTTAATACCTTGAATTCAACTTCCCACGATTTTGCACAATTCAAGTTATGAATTGATGTCTGCCGCGACATAGGCGAAGAGTGTGAGAAAAGATAGAGTGTGAAACGGCTCTTTTCGCTGTGATAGATATTAGTAGGCATGTAATAAAATAAATTGTATTTTGTTTTTGGATAACAACCAACTTATAAGTGTTTGCTGTTGGAATAATGACCTATTTTAAAATAAGCAACTTTCAAAACGGTCTCCTGAAACTACTGCAAATTTACTTTGGCTGTTATCGCAGAAATATAGAACAGAATAGAGGATCGAACTACTTTTCTTTACTTATCTTGAAATTATGACATACGATTTCAACATAATCTGTTAAAGGCCATTTTCACAGTGGCAGTTAACTTACACTCCACAGTTAACTATCGATTCACAATTTTATTTTAGCTATTTTACTAAATATTTAATTGAACAATATTGGTCGGGTAACCTGTTTAATTATAAAAAAGAAGATACAGCCAAAGAACGTAGAACGTACACGGCTAAAAATTTGAGCTTTAATTTTAAACCAGTCGTAGGTTTAAGCAATTTTTTAAACTTTTTGTAATAAATTGCAAAACCTTTCAGTAACGTACACCAATTTTCAATTTCTTGAGGTTTAGATTTAAAAATGAACTGAAAGAGACGACTATTATTTTTTTTTTTTTTACTTATTTCTGAAAGTTTTTCAAGTCATTGCATTTTTCTCTTCACAGTTTTGTGTGCGCCGTAGCTCAATGGGTAGAGCAGACGGGGCAGTGAAATAACGCCCGCAGGCGATATTTCCTTTTCGAAAGGAATAAAACCCGCGGGCCTTATTTCTTTTTGTCGGCGGGCATTATTTCCCCGTTGAAAAGGAAATAACGCCCGCGGGCACGCTTATTTTTATATTTATCGCCATGGGCGATTCTGTGCAGAAAAACTGTGGACCGCGAAGCCGGTGTTGGATCGGCTATGGATTATTTTTATAAGCGTGGCCAAAGGCCGCCTACACAGAAGGGGACTCTGTGCAGAAAAACTGTGGACCGCGAAGCCGGAGTTGGATCGGCTAAGGGTTATTTTTTTTAAGCGCGGCCTAAGGCCGCCTAAAGAAAAAGTGATTTCGTAAAAAAAAACTGTGGATATTGCAGTCAGGGATGGATCGCCCGAAAGTTATTTTTTTGAAAAGCGGTCAAAGGTCTCCCAAGCAGAGGGATCGACCCAGGCCACATACATATTATATCCATATTCGTCTGTATTGCAACGTTTTGAATTGTCTGTTTTTTGATTTGTCGACATTTATATTTGCCGAGATAAAATGAGAAATAACGCGTGTTGCAAAACAGAAATAACGTCCGCGGGCGGTATTTCCTTTATAAGAAGCTTAAGCACACTTAAGCTTAAGAGCTGACTTATTTTTATATATCATTCACAATTAAACGTTTTTGTAAATTTTTGGTATATATATTGAATTAAAACACAGTGAATTCAAGCATTTTACACGCAGATACAGTGGAGAATTACCCACCATTGATATGACATCGGTCACTTCCATTCGCTGTTGGACCTTATTATTGTTGACGATGTGTCCTGAAACTAGTACGTTTACACTGTCTGTTTTTTCCTCTGCTTCCACCGACGGGTGCCGAAAAGAATACTTTCTGACCCGTAATTCATTCACTTATTCGCACATGGCCTATCCCCTGGGTTTTAATCCAATAAGCATATCGACATCTGCGTAAAGCTCTTTCAGCTAACATTAAATTTTCTTCGGTACTCGAAAAAGGTTTATAAATCTTTAGGGTAACATTTCTCTAGAAAACTGCCAGAGCCGCCTCATCATATGTTGTCAGTGTCCAAGCTTTTGCACCATACAGCAGAACGAGTATGATAAGTCACTTATATAGTGTTATTTTCTTGCTTCGGAGGCGTTAGTTATTGCCAGCAGGGATGAATGGCATGCTTGGTTCAATTTGTATGTTGAAAAACTGTCTTATGGAAGATTAGAACGTTTTCAGTTGTTTAGTTTGGTATTGAATTGTATTTCCTATATTTTTATTGCGAGCAATATTTTTATAATTTATCCTGTTACCTATACCTTAACATACACTTTATTTCAGCAGTACAAGTCATTAATTTTAAAAAGCTTTACACAAATTCGATACTGAACTTAATATTTACACAATAGATATCTCCAGTATAAAAACAAACTTAAGAAGAGTTGAGAAAAATATGATGTTGTCAATTGTCAAGACCTATTAGCTACTCATATTGGTGGATTTTTAAAAGGCAGATAGTGCTGAACTTATCAGTAAATAACATTTCCGAATCTCCAATGTATATAGGTTACTAAACCAAGTTATCACCTTTTTCCTAACTTCAATTAAAAGCGTTTAATGTATTGAAAGAAATATGTATGCATATATATGTACGTTACAAGGAATCTCAAATGGGACGACTTTATGTATGTTAAAACAAAGAGTCAATATAGTCTTGTTAACTTTCAAATCGCTGTTTCTAAAAGCTTGTCTCCGAACCTAAAGTACCTTTTAAATTTCCAGGCCACGTATATGTACATATATATCAATGTATATTCTTATTGCACAAACCCTTATATGATACGTTACTATGATTCCTTTTTACAGTTATTTCGGCACACATTCATAATTATAGACTTGTTTATGTCTCTTTTTTTGAATCACTTGCTTGAGCATTAGTTGAACTTTCACTTATTTTAGGTTTACTATCCTCGGCCGGCTTGTTATCTTCAGTTTTCTCCTTGGCCTGATCCACTGTTTCGCCATCAACTAACGCTCTCAACTCATCCGCCCAATCAAGCGCCTCGGCTATTTTCCAAATCCCCTCATCACAATCACCAATAAATGCGATATCGCGTATATTCTTTGGACTTTTCACATTGAATTTATAAATGGGGGTCCTGTTTATAAGTAGACGTGCACAATTCGGGTCAACATCGTCAATTAACGATGCAAATGGATATACTTCCAATGAGGTACCCATTACAATCAAAAGGTCACAATCTCTGAAATCTTCCTCTGGCAACTGATGGAAACGTTCTGGCAAATTTTCACCAAAGAAAACAATATCCGGTTTAACGAGACTACTACAATCCTCGCATATCGGCAGTTCATCGTTAAATATTTTCTCCCTCATCCAATCTTTACCGTATGATTTTCGACATTCAATACAATGATTTGTATAAAATGTTCCATGGGCTTCCACTAATTTCTCATCTGGTATGCCAGCTATACGTTCTAACGAGTCAATATTTTGCGTATAATGACGTACTAGCAGATTTTTTTCGTGCATAAGGCGTATGAAGTAATGCGCTGGAGTAGGTTGGAAACTTTCAGGGTATAGTTCTTTAGCTAATGTTAAGAATGGCTTCGGATTCTCCATAAAATAATCCAATTCAAATATATCGGTCGGTGCAGGTAAATTATATTTTTTTAAGTTATTGTAGAGTCCGATCCCAGGAGAGCGAAAATCTGGTATTCCAGCAGCTGAAATACGAATATAAAAATAAAAGATTAATGTACGGAAATTAGAAATTAATTTGTATATATAAAACAATGGCGGAAAGAATTTGGATGCATACAAGTGCCTATTGGTACCGCTGAAGTCAAGGTATTTACTATCCAATTGATTTTCAGAATTTCGAAACGCAACCCGTCTAGTTTCACCGATTTCTTTCTGGCAGCAACATCCGCGTGGAAAACTATGCAACTGTTGGGTAACCTGAACTCATTAGTATGTTTGGCAGAAGCCAACGTAAGTTGCCCGTCGGTCGCATTAATTTAAATCGCACTATTACATAATCGTCAATTGCATTCAGGAAAAGTTTGGTAAAAAATAAATTTTCCGAAGAAACGTAGAACATAAATTAGGGTCAACAAGGCAAATCGTGGGGATGATGTATATGATTGACTTGAATTTTAAACGTTTTTTTAAATAAAGTAAAGATAAACATGTTTGAAGCAACGACTTTGGTTAAGGGCCACTTCATTCTCTAAAACAGTTTGAAAATTTCATTAAAAAAAAAAGAAACAAGATCGGAGTAGACGCTTTATGCTTGTTTTAAAGACAAATTGACTCTGCTTTTCTGTCTGTTTGCTCACCCATTTACTCCAGCAAATTTTCTTTACATTACAGAAATTTGAATCATTTACTTGTTCTACGTTTAACCTCCTCATACGGCATGTCATCTTGAGCTTTGGACTTTCTTTCTGTTCGTTTCGGCATCAACTAATGCTTGCAACTCGTTCGCCCAACCTAAGGCTTTGGCTATTTGCCAAATTCCATCATCACACCTACCAATAAATGACTTATCTCGAAAATTATCCGGACTGTGGACATTGAATTTATCAATAGGGTTGTTGTTTACGAATACAATGCTGGTCAACATTATCAATCAACGATGCAAATGGATATACTTCCAATTAGGTACCCATTATAATTAAAAGATCGCAACCTTTGAAATCTTCCTCTGATAATTGATAGAAACGTTCTGTCAAACTTTCACCATAGAAAAAAATATCCGGTTTAACAAGACTACCACAATCGTCACATACTGGCAGTTTATCGTTAAATATTTTCTTCTTCATCCAATCTTTAGTGTATGCTCTTCGAATTCAAGACAGTGATGGGTAAATAATTTCTCTTCTGGAATGCCTGCCAAACGTTCTAACGAGTCAATATTCCCTACAAGACGCTGCTGATAGATGCATCAGATTTTTGATATTGCTGCTACAAATCTGATGGCCGATTTGTTTTACGCCCTGATTACCCCTTCAAATGACGGCTCATGTGAAGGTCAGCTGTCTTGTAGGGTTTTGTGTATAATGACGTACTAAAAGATTGTTTTCATGCATGAGGCGTATGAAGTAATGTGCAGGTAAATTATTGAAATTTCCAGGGCATAATGAGTTGGCTAATGTTAAAAATGGTTTCGGATTTTCCAAAAAATAATCCAGTTCAAATATATCAGTAGGTACAGGTAAATTAAATTTTTGTAAATTATTGTATAGGCCGGTCCCAGAAGAGCAAAAATCCGGTATGCCATAAGCTGAAATGCTATTGGTGCGTAAAAGTCGATGTATCGGCAAATACCATTGTTTGCTTCTCTCCCTGTTGTGCTTGTAACAATGATTCACCTTGCCTAGTTGTTGTTGTTGTTATTAACAGTCTTTCGCCCTGCCTAATGGGCACGATCACTCTGAGAATTATCATCAAGAAGGAAGTCCAAGGAAATGCGCAGTGTCAACATTGTTGGGCCAGAGTGAAATTGTTGTTAGAAGAGTAGGTTGAATTGAACAGGAAAAGAGATATTTAGTATCATGAAGGGTCATACCACATGCAGGGAAAGTATTTCGTAAGATGGGGTTCAGTCTGGATAAGTAAGAGTTTGAGCTATTAAAATATCCAGAACAAAGTTGTGCTAGCATGACTCTAGTCTCCCTCGAAAGAACGCACTCCTCTTCAGCTATTTCAGGTGGTTGGATATCAACCACGGTGTTCACGGGCCGAGATTTGAGGGATCTGTCTACCGACTCGGTGTGGAGGTCGTTTAAAGCCCGCCTATGGTTACGCAGATCAAACGGCAAGGTAATGTGGTGCCGGATCTCATCATAGACGTTTCCTTAGGTGTCTAGGAGTCGAAGTTTCATCCAATAGATGACGGTTTGGATGACTCGGTTTGTGGCAGTTCAGTTGTTGTTGTTGGTTACGACAAAAACACTCTCCGAAGGTTTTGGGGATTGTTGACAAATTGGCAGTCCTTGGCTGAATATGAACCCGGTATGCTCCTGTACTGCCCGACTGTCGTGGTAGCGATTTGGTATATGTGGTTTGTGCACTTTAGTCGCCTCTTACCGGTATGCCTACCTCGGGCATATACTAAACCGCTAACCCGCAGGGGTCACTGTGTATGTGGTGTTCCGGTGATATAAGGAGACATTCCGTGACAGTTCTGAGTGCGGTGCTCTGCAACTTCCTCCAGTTTATGTTCGATATCCCCGACGCCTGGCCAATTGATTTGTACATTGCCAGCAACGTTTCTTTATATTTTCCACAAGCTGTGTACTTTGGTGGCGATCGCGGTTGAGTGGCTAGCAAAAGTGAGCTTGATATCAAACGTCACCCCTAATATTTTGGAATGTGGGACAGTCGGAAGCTTAATGTCGTGGACACAGACGTCTAATTCCATGTTCACTTGCGCCGTCCAAATCGTGGATAAGGTAGCCGAGAATTAAGTGGTTGACAATGCCAGGTTTCGCTCGGCCAAGCCACCGGATAGGGACGGAAGATAGCAGTTATTTCTGGAGCACAGCTCATCGACGAAAGGGCCCGTTGCCAAAATCAAAGTCCTATAATTTGGACGATTTTGGTTGAGATCGCCATTAATCTGAGTGTTTATGGCATTCAAAGCTGTGGTTGTACTGTGCATTTTTCGCAATCCATGTAGATGTCCGTCAAAAGGCAGGAGAGATATCGGGCAATATGACTCTCCTTCGTTAGCTGGTTTATTAAGCTATAGTAGTAGGTCCACCTTTACCTGCTTGCATTTTTCGGGAATGCAGCATGCATATAAGGTCTGGCGAACTGGTGCAATTAACCGCCACTGTTGTGGGGGCGTCCCCGTTCTCTCCCGCTTTCGCTACTCTGCCTAGTGTAAAACATCGGGGCCGGCGTACCGTATTAACAACGGTCAGATTATGTAGTTGTCTAATCGCATACTTTTTTTTTATATATTGGGTCAAATTCATAGCCGAAATCAAGTTGGCATTTAAAGTCACAACTTATTGACAGATTTCTATGAGTTCGCTCTAATCACTTACGGTTCTACGTGTTTTTCTAAAAAAAATAATATTTCATATTGCATTTGAATTATCTGCTTGCTTGCAGCGACAATTGGAATTTATTTCAATTTTTTCCTAGCACAAGAATATTCCTATATCTTTTACAGCGCTAGTCAGGACAGCATAAGGTTACAAAATAAATAACTATTTGATAATAGTAATACAAAATTTAAAAACTTTTTTTAAATAGACGTTTAAGAATGCACATGACATCCAACAGTCTTGCAATATTGGGAAATTTGCAAAAGTACCGTGATAGAAATATCAGTCTAGTACTTTCTCTTGATACTTTTTTGGTATTGATTTCTAGAGGGCAAGGTGGTATAAGAACAGAACTAATTATTCAGGTCGGAGTCAGACCGTTTGACAACCTGAAGGGTAATTTTGCGAATTTACAATTTTGGCATTACACCTACAGAAAACAAAATGTATGGAATATGTATGTACTAAGTCTGTACGTATGTCAAGCTGTTACTTGATTTCCGGCAATTCGAAAATTTTTACATTTCATTTACATTTAGATAAGTATGTGAACTTGTGCCGCCTCTATAATCCACGATTAAACGGGGTCAAAGAACTCGATCCCGCAATGCCTTATGAGCACATTTCTTACCAAGCAATCCTTACTAAACGGGCTTAACTACACTCCCCTGCAAAAATCGAATGACTGAAACTTCAATTGGTGTTCATGTCGGTAAAATATCCTGTAATTTTACGTGTTATATACGAGTCAAATGACTAGTAGCTGCGACACTCTTAAAAACGTGATGGGAGAAATACGGAAACTTTCGGTATGGCTCAGGGTAAATTGACTAATCATTTTCCACTTATCGTTTTTGCAGGGTCACTAATACATGCAAGCGAAAATTGTAACCCTGCAAAAACGATAAGGTTCCGAAAGTTTCCGTATCTCTCCCGTCATGTTTTAAAGAGCATCGGTAGATTTTTGACTGTTTCTTTCCTCGCGTTCATGTGTGTGCGGTTTTACATCTCGCTCTTTCTCATTTATTTTTTGACCTAAGATAAACATATACATAGCTGTACTGCTCACACCGGTATATAACACGTAAAATTACAGGATATTTTACCGATATGAATACCAATTGAAGTTTCGGTCATTCGATTTTTGCAGGGAAATTACTAACACACACAAAAGTCGTGTTCGGTGAGGAAAAAAAATTCTCAATAAAATTTAATTGAATTGGATTGATAAGTTTTTTAAAATTTTATAAAATGTTTACTGGAAAGTGCAACATTTGCAGTGAGAGAACGCATTTTCACCTTTCATTGAGAGAGAGAAATGCAAGTTTCTGCTGGAGGAGTTTCACTCAGTAAAACTTGCAAGTGAAAAACAGCTGACAGTGACATGGGAAAACAAAAATACTTAAAAATGTTAGCTATTAATCAATCAAAAAAAAGATAGCTGTTTTGCTTGCAAATTTTTACACTTCTTTGCAAGTTTTGTCACCAAACACAGCTAAAATGTCAGTATGAATCTGGATGAAACAGAAGCTTTGTTCGGCGTACATAATTTAAAAAAAAAAAAATGTTACTGAATAGTGTTGCGACGACATAAAACACTTGCAGGGAGAGAACGCATTTTGACATTTCATTGGGAGAGCAAGTTCCTAGTTTCTGCTTGGGAAATTTTACTCAGTATTTGCAAGTGGAAAACAGCAAAACAATAAAAAAAAACTTCAAACCTTGAGTTATTAACCAATGAAAGCATAACAGCTGGTTTGCTTGCAAGTTTTTAGAGCTGTTCCTTTTTCATTGGTTAATAGCCGCCATGGTGTGGCGGTAGTGTTGCTGGCCTACCACACCGAAGGTCCAAGGTTCTAGCCCTAGTACAGGTAACTTCAAAAGTGGTTTTAAAAAGTTTTTTCAAAACGGGCTAGCCCCTCGGCAGTGGATTGGCAAACTCTGCGAGTGTATTTCGGCCATGGCAGGCTTTTCAGCAAAAACTCATCTGCTTTGCCGTTCGGAATCAGCGCAAAACCATTGTTTACCCCTACTAGTTTGGCATCTTTTTTTGAGAATCCGAGTGGAAGGTAGGGGATGAAGGTACTCCGAGAGATTGGAATGAAATAAATCGTGTTCAGAGTTGTTTTAAAGTAAAAAATTACAACTAAATATTTCGATTTAAACTGAAATATACATTCGGTAGAAACTGATAAGGTGTTATAACTGCTTCATACTCAATGATTCAAGAGTTTTATGTATTCACGTTCAATATTGCAGTATTTTAATTTGATTGTTTTATTATTGCATACAACGCACCCTGTGTGGTTTGTGTGTTTGTGCAGATTCGGAGTGAGCTGCGCTACTAGTAGACATATAAATACTATGATTTATAGGAATAATGAGAAGCAGCATACCACACAACTTTTCCCAACAGTAGCTTGCAACTCTCTCTCGCAATGAAATGTTAAAATACTTTTTTTCCCTGCAAATGTGTTGTGTCGCGGAACACTTTTAAGGAAAATTTTCCACATTTTTATCCTCACCGAACACAGCTATTATTACTTGATTTCTAGGTTATCTCAACAAACCAATTAGTCATTATAAAGAACGGAAAAAATCTAAATTAATAACAATAAAGGCAAAATTGTAATCTATGCATGAATAAGTAAAAATTAATATACTTACACGTTGATATTCCAGCACCAGCCAATGTAATTATTCGTTTAAAGCCATGGGTTTTCCAATGATTGAGCAATCCATCAAAAGTCAAGTCGGATATAAGCTATAACGTTGCAATAAAAATGAACTCTAAGCGATGTAGTTATTAACTAATTTAATTTAATTTACTGTTGTTCTTGCAGTTGATGACGGTGGACGTTGCTGTTGTGTAACTAAAGTTAACTTAGAAAGTAAAGCATTCAAATTTGTAGTCATGACATCCCGCGTATCTGCAAATATATTTCTAATCACAAAATTATCCTCATGAATTATACTGGCTATTATGATCGAATGGGCTGGCAACATCTTACTCGGTGAACTACAAATTACCTTACTTTCTTTATTGTGTTGGTGTTATTAACAGTGTCCTACACAGTTGTAGCAGTACTTTGTCCTGCTAAGTCGGCGCATCCATTCATGGAATGGGACGTAATGGACCAAACATTCGGTTGGATCTGTATTTTAGTCGCCGCTTACGACAGGCATACCTCCCTCGGGCATATTCTAACCCCCTAACCCTACCCCAAGTCCTCATAGCTATAACTGCTGTATTATTTTTTTGGATATAGGCGGAGCAATTACACCACACCACGTTATTGGGTTTATCCTGGTTTCGCCACTGGTGAGTTTTGCGAAATCCCTTCAACTGCTAAGAGCAGTACCATAAAAAATTGGGACACAATGAAGACTTTAAGTCGATGTTTGCAAAAGATTCAAGGTTAAGACAGGGTTTACACTACTCAAACAAAAAAAATAGTCGACTAAAGTGTACAAAGGTAATAACGTGCAACTTGATGGTTGATCTACGGATATAATATATCTCTCCTCTCATAACCCATCTTCTCCTTCCTTACGGGGGTGAGATGACCTAAAAGTCGGGCATGTGCCGTAAGGAAGTACCGGAGCGTACCGGGTTCACATCCGTTAGACAACACTTCCCAAACCTTAGGCGAGTGTTTTTCCCTTAAAACAGCAAAGCCCTCCGGGTCTGAAGCAATCTCTTACCGTCGAAAACTTGCTCACCTTCAATGTTCCTGAAGCAATTTGACTGTAATTCTACTTTCGAGCAACATACTCATCAAGACAACGTGGCTCTGTTGTCGTTCCAGTTGTTTTCTACGGCTGTTGTTGTGGTTGTTGTTAACAGTGCTTCGCCCTGCCCAATGGGCTCGATCACTCTAAATTGTCATCAGGCTCTAATAACGGAAGTCCGAGGAAACGCGCAGTTTCCACAGGGTTGAACCAGAGTGATGTAGGTATTATAAGAGTGGGTTCGACTGAACAGGAGAAGAGATGTTTGGTATCATGAGGGGGCATACCACATGCAGGGCATGTGTTTGGTATGTTGGGGTTCAGTCTAGATAAGTAAGAGTTTAACCTATTACAATATCCAGAGCGAAGTTGTGCTAGCATGACTCTAGTCTCCCTCGGAAGTACACGCTCCTCTTCAGCCAATTCAGGTGGTTGAGTATTAATAACGGGATTCACAGGCTGAGATCTGAGGGATCTGTCTACCGACTCGGTGTGGAGGTCATTTAGAGCCCGTCTATGGTTACGCAGATCAAACGGCAAAGAGATATGGTGCCGGATCTCATCGTAGTGCTTACGTAGTGCTTCAGAAGGAACTGTTTACTCAAGAGTTCCGCGTGCTCTTGAACATTGAGCAATTTTGCCTCTTGGTGGAGGTGAGACGCAGATGACATAAGTAGACATCCCGTAGCAGTTCTGATGGCGGTGTTTTGGCAGACTTGTAATTTCCTACAATTGGTGTCAGCGAGATTTGGCGACAATATGGGCGCAGCATAGTCAATAACCGGCCGGCCAATAGCCTTATATGTAGTCAGCAATGTTTCTTTGTCTTTTCCCCAAGTACTGCCGGCCAGTGACTTGAGGATCTTATTGCGGCTCTGTACCTTTGAGGCTATTGCGGTAGCATGACCAGCGAAGGTGAGGCCATTGTCAAATGTCACACCCAAGATTTTAGGGTGGTTGACAGTAGGTACAGATACTCCATCTACGTGGACATTTAACTCTTGCCCCATCTGCGCATTCCATGTCGTAAACAGGGTCGCCGTTGATTTAGTCGGGGATAGGGTCAGATTTCGCTCGGTGAAGAAGCTGGAAAGGTCAAGGAGGTAACTGTTGATTCTAGTACAGAGTTCGTCAATGGAGGGACCCTTGGCCGATGCCATTATCGTGCAGTCGTCAGCGTAGGAAACAATGGAGAGTCCCTCTGGTGGGGGAGGAAGTCTGGAAATATAGAAATTAAACAAAAGGGGAGAAAGAACACCACCTTGCGGTACCCCTTGTTTTATTCTTCGTGGCCTAGATTTCTTGTTCCTGAATTTGACTGATGCCTGTCGACCATTAAGGTAATTAGCGGTCCACCTTTTAAGGCCGACAGGGAGCGGTGTCTCTTCCAGATCTCGAAGGAGTGTGGCGTGGTTGACCGTGTAGAATGCATTTGATAGGTCCAGTGCCACGAGAACCGTCTTATGGTTTGGTGGGTGTTGATTCAAACCAAGATTTATCTGTGTTGTAATGGCATTCAAATCGGATGTCGTGCTATGAGATTTGCGAAAACCATGTTGGTGATCGGCCAATTTCAAATTTGCAATGAAGTAAGGGAGCAGAATGGTCTCTAGTAGTTTCGCAACCGGCGAAAGGAGGGATATCGGGCGATAAGACTCTCCTTGGTTCGCCGGCTTCTCTGGTTTTAGTAGGGGAACTACAATCGCCTGTTTCCATATCTCAGGTATGACGAAAGTAGTTAGAGGGAGATTAAAAAGAGCCGCTAAATAACTCTGTCCCTCGTGGCCTAGATGTTTGATCATCTTCATGGCAATTACGTCGGGTCCGATAGATTTTGAGGGTTTGGCCGTCATTATGGCTTCCTTGACCTCTGCGACAGACGGCAATAGGCGCAATGGAGTGTTTGTGTTTCTGCGCACGTCGGAGACTCTTCTCTTAGTCCTATCCGCAGGTGGATGCATTATAAACTGCCGGCAAAAGAAGCTCGCGCATTTCCTGGCGTCCGATTTGACACTGTTTGACGAATGCAATGGCGACCTTGTCTTTGTATTCGGTCGGATTGGATAGGGCCTTGACAGTCGACCATAATTTGCCGACTCCGCCGGAGAGGTTGCATGCCTCAAGGTGTTGTTTCCACTTGGTCAGCTTATGTTCGTTGACTATCCTACGAATTTTCGCATTGAGATCTTTGATTCTGGGATCTGCGGGATTGATGAGTCTCACTTGGTCACGTTCTCTTGCCATCGCCGCAGCTTCTGCAGGAAAATTCGGACGAATTTCTGGTATTCTACCTGCAGGAATAAAGCGGCCTGAGGCTGAATCAATGATTTTGCGAAACTCTCTTTCGCCTTTGCGTACGTCTGTAGGAGTGGGTAAGGCAGCGAAGGAGCGCTCTGTATAGTCAGTAAAGCGGTCCCAGTCCGCTTTGGTGAAGTTAATGTATATTAATTTATCAGTCGTTATGAAGTCGGTCGGTCGTTCAACAGAGAGTAAGGTGGGTAGGTGGTCTGAAGCTAATGTTGTAAAAGTGTATCTTTTCATTTCTATGCTGATGATGCGCAAATATACTTATCACGCCCTGTTGGTCTCTCTGAGGACTTGGTAGCCAGAGTTAACGAAGATCGCCACTCCATATCAGTTTGGGCAAAGGTTAATAACCTAAATCTGAATGCGGGGAAAACCAAAGCTATATGCATCTCTCCTGATTTGGTTGCTAGCTCGCGACAGTGCTTTCCATCATTGGCCCTAGAAGACATGCCTATAAAATTTGATCATGTTATCACAAGTCTTCGTTATAAGATAAACTCAGTGTACGGATCACATAAACTATACACTGGGAAAGATTTACTTTATACTTAGCTATGGTGCACTGCGGACTTTGTGCCTCAAAACACAAAACTGCGTTTGGTAAAAATTCTTATTGTTCCCGTTATTTCTCATTTTGCACATGTTTATGGCCAATTGGATAGTACGAGTGAACGGAAACTGCAAATGGCGTAAGTTCGATCATATTTCCCAATATAGCTGTAAGATACTCAACTGTAGCCTCACTGTTTTCTTAAACTATCGTAACCTTTTATTTTTGCACAAATTGATCATTAAGAAATATCCGGGATATCTTTATAATAAAATAACTTTGGCGCAGTCAGTAAGAACCTGTAACCTTATTGTACCAAGACACACATATCTTGCATCATCCAGAATGTTTTTTGTCAGTGCAGTAAAAATGTGGAATGCTCTGCCAACATCTCTAAAAACTATTAAGAATGATAGACGCTTTAAATTGGAGGTTCTAAACTACTTCCAGATACATTAATTTCTGAACTTTGTATCTCTTTTCGATTTTCTCAACTATTTTCCATTTACAGTT
Source organism: Merzomyia westermanni (assembly GCA_949987695.1). Taxonomy (NCBI): domain Eukaryota; kingdom Metazoa; phylum Arthropoda; class Insecta; order Diptera; family Tephritidae; genus Merzomyia; species Merzomyia westermanni. Next base: position 129,300,294 of record OX465288.1, on the reverse strand, counting down.
TGTAAACTATGTAAATTTAAGTAAGTCTAAATTTCTGAAATTATTAATACGATTAGATTATCTTTTTTAGGTTAAATTTTAACAATTCCAATTTTCCAAAGTAATAATGTATGAAATAAGATGTGCTTAAAAGGCTTAAGTCTTGTGCACAGCCAACAACATTAATGAATAAATGAATGAATAAGCATCGGTAGCCAGATGACAAAGTTAATTAGGCCCGCGCTCGTTATGGAGATGTCTGGCGAACTGTGGCAGTTACCTGCCACCCTAGTGGGGGCATCTCCATTGACTGTACAGAATGCTGAATGGTCTATTTGGTCTGCAATAGCGTGTCCTCTGCTGTCAGCTGGCAAGTTGGAGTGCCAGAGATCGTGATGCGCGTTGAAGTCGCCTAGGATTAGACGGTTATCGCCCCTTAGCAACGCACTAATGTCGGGATGATAGTCTCTAGGACAACACGTGGCAGGGCGAATATAGATGTTTATGATTTGCAGGTCGGCGTCGCCTGACCGGGCTACTATGCCTTGGCATTCTAAGGTAGTGTCCCTAGGGTCGACGTCAGGGGAAAATAAGTTATATTGTACAGAGTGATGTGTAATGAACGCAAGGCCACCCCGGGAGACTAAAGTTATACTAGCACAACTTCGCTCTGGATATTGTAATAGGTTAAACTTTTACTTATCCAGACTGAACCCCAACATACCAAACACATGCCCTGCATGTGGTATGTCGCCTCATGATACCATACATCTCTTCTCCTGTTCAGTTGAACCCACTCTTCTAACACCTACATCACTCTGGTCCAACCCTGTGGAAACTGCGCGTTTCCTTGGACTTCCGTTAGAAGAACCTGATGACAATTTAGAGTGATCGAGCCCATTGGGCAGGGCGAAGCACTGTTAACAACAACAACAAGGCCACCCCCATGACCGCTGGGACGGTCTTTTCGATGTACATTATACCCATCACAAGTTCGTAAGTCCGATCTTGTGTTCAATTTTTTCTCTTGTATCGCGGCGATTTTGATGTTGTGCGACCTCATAAAGTCAGTTATCTCCGCGATCCTTCCAGCTAATCCGTTACAGTTCAGCTGCAAAATTTTGAAGGGTGTAGGAGAGACGGGGGATATGCTAGCGTGAGGGACGGATGCGCTTGCCTAGGTGGAGGTAGGCTAAGGCCTAAACTATGTCGCAGTCTAGAGTTAACAGCGCCATCGCCGATGTTGTCTGGCGTGGAAGGCGGCTGTGTACTGCAACAGGGGGCTATGAACGCATCCGTCCAAAGGTTACCGTTTGCGAGCATAAGGGTGTGACACAGGCCAAGGCAATTGTTGCACTTAACCGATGTCGCAGGCGTATATAATCTTTGCCGACAAACGGTGCACATAGTAAAAGGTACGAGGAGGTGGTGGTCCTGGCCTACGTGCAGGCTGGAAGCAGGGGGGGTGGCATTGGGGGCAGAGAAAGAGGGGACTGACGCTCGGCGATCTGGCCTATTCCGGAGGAGATAGGAGGGGATAGGAGTGTAGAGCGGCCGTGCGAGATGGAGACGCTGGTGTGCGTGAACGACAGTCGGGAGTGGGTGAGGCGGGAATGGCAGTAGTGCTGCCAGTCGTGTAGACTGAGCCACTATTGTGGCAATTTGAAGTGGGTAAAGGCGGTAAGGGAGTGCCAGAGCGACGACTACCGCGGGACGCCCTTGGGCGTGTACAGCATGGTGCGTCGAAAGTACTAAAGAAAGTACGGGGTCTGTGGATGGCAGGGTTAAGCCCTGAGCATCCAGATTTATGTAGCCATCTCTTACACTTGGTGCATTGTACCGAGTGCGACCGTTTAATATAAATTTTCTTCCAGCAAACGCAGCAGATCCAATCTCTTGGCCCAGGGTTGGGTTCGACCCCAGCCCGTAACAAGAGACAATGGAGCAACCCAGCTGCCAGGGATTGCTCCGAGGATGACAATTTGAGGGTGGGACGGGACAGATTGGACAGGGTTACACTGAAATAACAGCCCTTGGCCGGGTAAAAAACCCCGGGTCATTCCGGTACGATAGAACCGGCTGTTGTGGGAATGCTTCTCTACGGCTCGCTAGAATCATATAGCATTCTCAGCGACCACTGTGCCTTAGATCTGATATGAATGCCGAGTTCTATCTTTTTGACGGCAATATGCCTATACTGTCCGACATTTTTTGCTGCCAAATAGCGTGGCATATTCTTAGCCCAATAACCCAGCAAATCAGAAAGTTCCAATTTCATAATTTGGTGCAACAACGCCCCATATAAAGCGAAAAATTGTAGAATTCACTTTAAGGTGTTATTAGAAAAATAATAGGGCGGTCTGTGATAGTGACATTCCATTCAACCGTCGATTTATGCAGTCTTTGCCATAAAAACGCTGTTCAACCTTAAAAAAATTTAGTTTATCACCTACTAATTTCCCGGCCTACCGTCGAGATTCCGACGATAATCATGGAATGGAGTGGTCGGCTAAGCATATTAGGGTTGCTGAAACATAAGAATGCTCCTTCATCAAAAATAACGATCCGAACTGAATCAAAATTTTAAAAATATCCACCGGAAGTGCTGTCTACAACTTCCGAATGCACTTCCTATTCGAATGACAGTTACGTTCCACTTAAGCCAATTGGTGTCATGCTGTTGAACCGTCACGTTTTTAACCCTACTGTACCATTGTACTATTTTTTGGCACTAAATACCAATTCAGCCATCCACCCATAAACCGGTCGGCATGGCATCTCACAAAGCAAAACTAAACTCTTTATTCACCACAATACAGCCATGATTTCTTCGCCCATATGCATAATTGCATTTCATACCTCACAATGAACTTTGCATTAACTTTGAATTGCAAATGAACTTGAAAGGAAAAAATACATACTTCTATGTGAGTTTTAAAAAGGAAAAATATCCATGACCCAATAATGATTATGACAATAAACAAAACTTACTCGCAGCTCTAGCGCTCGGAGTAGGGCCACTTGCCTGCTCGCTTGGCGGATGTGTTGACATGGCTCTCCCTTCGTTCTTGCTCATCACTACTAATTTTTTTATTGAACCAAACAAATGTGTTTTGAAATTAATTATTGACTTTTTGTTTAACAACGCCGTCTTTGATATATTTTTGTAAACAATTTCACAAAAGATCAAGATTTGACAATCTAATCAACTGCGATCCACATAAATTCCACACGTCTCAAACAGTGCTAGTAACTGGTTTTGTTTTGCTAAGGCTGCCACAGTGCTTTTATTGCAATCCCTGAAGCTCATGCCATTGGTTCCGAAGGCGAATCTCTTTAGTCGTACGTAAGAGAAAAACCAAAATGCAATTGGTCGGTAAGGTTACGTTACGGATAGGGATTCACGATATAGCACCAATAACCGATTGCATTGTCAATCATAGACACATCCCTGCAAAACCCACTAGGACTTTATGTTAGGTCCTACGAATGTTATTCATGCCAGCATATATGACTTTGTTAGACTGATCGCAGGTACTTCAAAAATGCATTGCGTGGTCATACAAACTTTGAGTACGAAATACCAACATACTACAGCAGGTTTCAAGTAGGTGGAGGAGAAGTTATCAGACAACAAGTAAGGAAGTCTAAGTTCGGGTGGAACCGAGCATTAAATACCCAGCTCTATATAAGTGGTCGTGGTAAATTGTTATGGATTTATAACCTACATTGGTTTTAAACTTTTTCTAGTACCATGTGGTCAATCTTATAAATAAAAATGAATGAAGTCTGTGTGTCTGGCGTCCAAAGTACTTAACCGATCTTTATGAAATTTGCGCAATAGATTCTTGGAATTACTGGTTCCAGCATGGGCTATATATAATTTTGAAAAGCGTAGATAGTATGCCTTGTTTCATGCTTCGCAATTTTATTTAACACGGTTCTGAAATTAGTAATACCTGAAATCATCAGGTCATTGTAACTACGAAATTCTAGCATTCTATCTGCATCAGTGAATGAGATATGGCATGATTCGGCTTCCTACCTCCCTTTTGGAAAACTTTGGTCCTTATTTTCCGTGGGCGTACTCTACATGTCTATAGTATGCCACGTAGTAAGTTTCGTAATTCTATCTTACACCGTTCTGAAGTTATTAACAGTTGAATTTAAAATTTGCTTGACTCATAAGTAGGCCACGCCCACTTTCAAAAATTTTGCAAAAATCATATAAAGAATAATAAAATTGATGTAAGTACCAAATTATATTATTGTACCTGTATCAGTTAATTAGATACAGGCAGTTCAATATTTCTACCTCCTTTCCATATAGCTTTTATGAAAAAGTAGGCGTGGTCGAAAAGCGATCTTGCTTATTTTCTATGGGTGCATTTAACACAAAGATAGTATGTCTCCTACGAAATTTCGCTTTAGTATCGTAAACGGTTCTGAAGTTATTAACAGTCAAAGTTTGAAAATTTCTTCATATGTGGGAGGTGCCACGCCCCTTTTCCAAAAATTTGATAAAATCGTCAATGAGACAACCAAATTAATAAATCTAACAAATTCCATCATTGTAGCTGCTTTTATTATTGAACTAACCCATTTTAAACGTTTTTCGAAATTTTCGATATCGATTTCGCCCAATTCAAGTAGCAACTTACCTTGGCCGGAAAGCAATCTATATGCTAAAATTCATTCAAATATCAAAATTTTTACTCAAGTTATCGTGTCCACGGACGGACGGACATGTCTTAGAGAATTCCTCTGTTCATTCTAAGAACTTTCATACATGGAACTCAATATCTATCTCTATTTTGTACCATTACAAACCACCTTTATATGACCAAAACTATAAATAATACCCTGTGTACTAGTACACGCTGGGTATAACAAAGGAAGGATGTTATAAGCTGAAGGAAATTAGAAGCTACGCCCCTGCGGGTTAGGGGTTTAGAATATGCCCGAAGTAGGCATACCGGTCGTAAGAGGCGACTAATATGCACAAAGGTAATGACGTGCAACTCGATGGTTGATCTACGGATATGATGCCTCTCACCTCTCATTACCCATCTTATCCTTCCTTACGGAAGGAGGCGTGACATAACCAAGAAGGTTTCACTGGTCATAAATCGCTAGCACGACAGTCGGGCAGTACCGCAAGGGAGTACCGGAGCGCACCGGGTTCAAATCCGGCCAAAGACTGTTAATTCGACAACACTCCTTCGGGGAGTGTTTTTGTCGTTACCAGAACAACAACAACATGTTAGAAGCTGCGAATCGAGCATCTTAATGGTAAGTGTGAGAAACGAAGGCAAAATTTATGATCTTGTAAGATACCGCTACAAAAACCGTATGCATTTTTGTGTTTTGATTTTAGGGCGAAATAATTATTCCAGTTTAATTCTGTTTTCTGTGGAAATATCTTTAATTGTCCTATTATTTTCTTTCTTTTTCTTCTTTAAATGGTCATCTAACCGCCTGGGCGATTTTGACCGTCCAACATAGCTCGCCAGTCGTTTCTTCGTTGCGCCAACTGGCGCCAATTGGAAACTCCGCGGAATCGCAAATCTGTCTCCACTTGGTCCTTCCATCGGAGTGGTGGTCTCCCTCTTCCTCTGCTTCCGCCGGCGGGTGCCGATAAGAATACCTTCTGGGCTGGATCATCTTCGCTTATTCGCAATACGTGGCCTAGCCAGCGAAGCCGCTGTGTTTTAATTCGCTGAACTATGTCGGCGTATGCGTAAAGTTCATACAGCTCATCATTAAATCTTCTTCGGGACTCGCCGTCGCCAACGCGTAGAGGTCCACAAATCTTTCGAAGAACCTTTCTCTCGAATACTCCCAGAGCCGCCTCATCAGATGTTGTTAGTGTCCACGCTTCTGCACCATATAGCAGGACGGGTGCGATGAGTGACTTATAGAGTGTTATTTTCGTTCGTCGAGAGAGGACTTTACTTTTCAATTGCCTACTCAGTCCGAAGTAGCATTTGTTTGCAAGAGTAATTCTTCTTCGGATTTCTAGGCTAACATTATTGTTGGTGTTAATGCTGGTTCCCAGGTAAACGAAGTCCTTTACTATTTCGAAATTATTGCTTCCAACAGTGGCCAGGTTGCAAAGGCGCGAATGCGCTGAATCTTTGCATGATGACAGAAGGTACTTCGTTTTGCCCTCGTTGACAACCAATCCCATTTTCTCCGCTACTTTTTCTAATTTGGAGTAAGCAGAAATTACGGCGCGGTTGTTAAGGCCAATGATATCAATATCGTCAGCATATGCCAACAGTTTCACGCTTTTATAAAATATTGTTCCAGCGCGGTTAAGTTCTGCAGCTTGTATTATTTTCTCCAGCATTAAATTAAAGAAATCGCACGATAGGGGGTCAACCTGTCTGAAACCTCGTTTAGTTTCGAACGGCTCGGAGAGGTACTTCCCAATTCTGACCGAGCTGGCGGTGTTGCTCAAGGTCATTTTGCATAGCCGTATAAGTTTTGCGGGGAAACAAAATTCAGACATAGCGGCATATAGGCAGCTCCTTTTCGTGCTATCGAAAGCGGCTTTAAAATCAACAAAGAGATGATGTGTGTCGATTCTTTTTTCAGGGGTTTTTTCCAAGATTTGGCGTATTGTAAAAATCTGGTCGATGGTTGATTTACCAGGTCTGAAGCCACACTGATAAGGTCCAATCAGTCTGTTCACATCAGGCTTCAGTCTTTCGCACAATACGCTTGATAGGACCTTATATGCGATATTCAAAAGGCTGATTCCGCGATATTTGGCGCAGTTTGCAGGATCGCCCTTCTTGTGGATTGGGCAGAGAACACTTAGATTCCAATCTTCAGGCATGCATTGATCCAACCATATTCTGCATAGAAGCTGAAGCATGCGTCTTATCAGCTCCTCGCCTCCGTGTTTGAATAGCTCAGCAGGCAAACTGTCAGCGCCAGCTGCTTTACTGTTTTTCAATCGGGATATTGCTATTCGCACTTCATTATAGTCGGGTTGTGGAACGTCAATTCCATCATCTTCGATTGTGGGCTCAAGTTCGGCATCTTCTCTGGTTTCTTGCTCAGTTTCTCCATTTAAAAGGGCAGATAAGTGATCCCTCCATATTTCGAGTGCTCTCTGAACATCAGCCACCAAGTCGCCTTTCTCATTCTTCCAGGGCTTAAAAAATTCTGTCATTCGCCGAATTTTTGGATAGAATTTTCGGGCATTATTCCCGTTGGCCAGCATCTCAAGCTCCTTTATTTCACGCTTTTCTGCCTCTTTTTTTTCGCCCGGAAAAGCCGCCTCGCTTCCCTCTTCAACTCGCGGTAGTATTCACACACACTCGTTGCATTCGATCCCAGCGTTGCCTTGTAGGCTTCGTCCTTTCTTTTCGTTGCAGCGCGGCACTCTTCATCATCATACCAGTTGTTTCTTCGCGCTCGCCGGAATCCAATTACTTCTTCGGCTGCGGTACGGAGTGCTCCTGAGATATGATCCCACTGCTCATGCATTCCACTAGGTTGAATTGTGCTCTCGGAGAGCAGGTGTGAGAGGCGATCTGCGAAATAATTGGCGGTCTGTTGCGATTGCAGCTTTTCGACGTCCAGCTTTCCTTGCGTTTTTTGTTGCATCTGTTTTGTCGTACAGAGGCGGGTACGAATCTTGGCTGCTACTAGTGATCAGAGTCGATGTTAGGTCCTCGTATTGTGCGAACATCTAAAACGCTGGAAGCATGCCGTCCGTCCATCACAACGTGGTCGATCTGGTTGTGCGTTTTTCGATCGGGGGACAGCCATGTAGCCTGATTGATCTTCTTGTGCATAAACCTAGTGCTGGATATGACCATGTTTCGGGCACCGGCGAAGTCGATCAGCCTGAATCCATTTGGCGAAGTCTGATCGTGGAGACTGAACTTCCCGACAGTGGGGCCAAATACACCCTCCTTACCCACCCTGGCGTTAAAGTCGCCAAGCACGACCTTGATATCATGACGGGGGCAGAGCTCGTATTCTTCTTCCAGGCTCTCGTAGAATGCATCATTTTCCACGTCGGCCTTCTCTTCCGTCGGTGCATGAGCGCAGATAACCCATATGGTGACAAATCGTACTTTTATGCGGATTGCAGGGAGACGCTCGTTCACGGGTGTGAACGACAGTACTCGGTGACGGAGTCTCTCTCCCACCACAAATCCCACGCCGAATCTGCACTTGTCTTTACGCCCACTCCAGTAGATGTTGCAAGGTGGTTTGATCCTGGTTCCTCGCCCCGTGCATCGCATATCTTGTATGGCGGTGATGTCAGCTTTTGCTTTCCTCAGGACCTCAACCAGCCGGGCAGCGGCACCTTCCCCATTAAGGGACCGGACATTCCAGGTACATGCCCTTATCTGTTGTTGTTGTTGTTGTTGTAACGACAAAAACACTCCCCGAAGGTTTTAGGGAGTGCTGGCGAACTGACAGTCCTTGGCCGGATATGAATCCGGTACGCTCCGGTGGAACCTTCTAGATCATGTCACCCCTCCTTCCGTAAGGAAGGATAAGGTGGGCAATGAGAGGTGAGCGGCATCATATCCGTAGACCAACCATCGAGTTGCACGTCATTACCTTTGTGCATATTAGTCGCCTCTTACGACCGGTATGCCTACCTCGGGCATATTCTAAGCCCCTAACCCGCAGGGGCTCATGCCCTTATCTCGTGATCCTTATTTCGTTTGCGGGTGTTGTCATCTAAAAAAGGGGTTCTCATATCCGAGGCTTTGTTGTTGAATTTCATTGGAACGTTGTTTTATGTGGTGGGTCCCAACCCGTTTCGCGGGAGGTTGAACTCAATTACACGTTTGTATAGCGAGCCGCTTGATCCAAGACAGACGCCCGCTTGCAGCCGCACCACATGGTGATCAGACGCTGCTGTTTGGATCCCCCAGCAAGCCCTTAAACCGATTATGTCGGAGTGGCCTTACCAGGTTGTCGCCTTCTCACGTTTAGCTCACCACCAAACGGGTGATGGGTGGCTACCCAGAGGATACTTGGGCGCAAAGCCCGGAAGTAGTGAGCTGCTTGAACCGCATGCAAAAGAATCGCTCTGGCCATTCCCAGGTGAATGGCGATCAGAAACTTTCCCCACTTGCGTGGACTTCTGCACACGGCCCCATCCTTCATTAATTGTCTTATTCCCACCGAAAAACTATAATCCTAAAAAAATTTTAAACTAAATGATAACATTACTTTCTTATGATTCCATTTTTTGTGTTAAAAATTGCTTGTCGCCCAGACTTAAGAACTTCTTTTAGTAATGAATTCATAAATATTAGTTTGAAGCCTTTTTGAATTACAACTTTTTAGTTAAACTTTTTACATATCTTATATAAATGGAGAATAAAAAATGTGATGTGAAATAATTAAAAAATAGCGAAGCTGTTAATGAAGACCTGAAACTGCTAGTTATGAAATGGATGTCATGCTTTTTTCAGTCAAACGACATTAAGTGAGTGTAGAAAAAGTGGCAGGTCATATAAAAAAACAAATCGTGTAAAAGGGCCTTTAAGAAACCCCCATGGCATTGTTTATATAATTATACCCAAAACGGCAGGCAGCACCAGTTATCCAATTTCACCTCACAAGCCACGCTATATGAATTGTATGTACCACAACACTACCAACTGTCAAAATTGTTTTGATAGCTCGACACTGACCAGCCCAGCTGGTTTGTTTTCTTTTCCTGAAAATTCTTTATTGTGGCGCGTTGGTTTTCATGCAAATAGAAATTATGCTAATATAAATAGGAATTAATTACAAATAAATACGGAAATAAACAAATAGTAACATGAAAATTATATTTTGAGTGCACGTGTGCTTTATAAGAGTGAATGTAAGAAGGTTTGTAAACGGGTGGCGCATTTTCCCCATTGCAGACAGCTTATAATAACAATTGGACGGTGAGAAAAAATATATACCACAGCGTCCTCTGCCGCCTGTTAAAAGTTTTGTAATACATTTTCTTTTGCATTTTATAGGCAATTTTTAAAATTTGTACGTCCTTAGTCGACAATAAACAATTAAAACTATCGATTTTTAACGATACCTCAAGTAAAATGCACCTCAATCACGCCACTGCTATGGCTAATTACCAACATTACCCGCCGCCGCAAATATCAACGCACGGTGGCACGCCCACAGTGCAGCAGCAAACTACTATAGCAACAGCCGGTACACCATTTACATTACACCAATTGACCGCTGTACAAGCCATACAACATCCTACACATCAGGCAATGTTACATCCGCAGCATCCGTTGGTTCACCTATTGGATATATCTTCTACAAATACACCGAATCCAACGCCGATGGCTCCGACTAAGGTCGAGATACCTGATCAGCCGGAACAACCAATACAACTGCCGGTCGAGGTTAAAATGGAGGATCCACGTAAAAAGAAAGAATGTAGCGTTTGCAAAAATAAATTTCGGCAATTGACTACTTTGCGGAATCACATGAAAATTCATACTGATGAACGACCGTATAAATGCAAACATTGTGATCGTGCGTTCCGCCAAATTTCTACCCTAACCAATCATGTCAAAATTCATACAGGAGAGAAACCGTTTACATGCAATATTTGCGCAAAAGATTTTCGTCAACAAAGTACATTAATTAATCACATTAAGACTCATAAAGGTTAGTGATTGTATAATTATATTGCTCGGCCGTACAGCGAGTAACGCTTAAAATCTAGTATGCCAAACATCCACGGCGCTCCTTATCCGATTTGGTGACGGGGCTGCGTTATGTCACTCCACCTGGAAGTTTCTGAAAAGAGTTTGTTTTCTTTAACATTGAAAATTTTCACCTCACTGTGTAGATGGTTGCGGCAATTCCTGTGAAAGTCGTTATAACACATTCCCATCTCTCTTCAATGCACGAATACTGTACTTACCACTGGTCCAATGTGTGAATCAGCACGAATAGTTTTCCTACTCGGGTTACTCTGTTTTAGTGCAATCGCTATAGCTTCAATAAGTGTTTGCTTCTCTGTTGCTGTCTTCCAGATAGAGAACATGTCGCACATAATAACATTTTGGGGCGGTCTTAGATCGAACTTAATTTTTATTAGATAGAATAAATTTTAAAATCAGCAGCTAAAATACTAAAAGCGCAGTAACTACGCCACAATTAAGTTTTGCTACTGATAAAAATTCCAATGCAAAATGTGTTACGGTAATTTGCTTAAAATATGTTAGATATGATTTATTTAGTTTAAAACTGAAATACTACTCTTCACGTCACAAACAAAGTACACCAATGATAGTGCCACATAACAATAAAAATAATAACGTAGATCCTCTAAGCTGAAATCAGTACTTAAAAATTAGGCATAGAGTTAGATCTAACATTTCGTTTCTTATCCTATCTGATGTACTAACTATAAATAACTTCATACCTTAATTTTATTTTTTTTTAGAATCGAGCACCCCTACATCATTGTTAAACTATCAACCAGGTACTAAAATGAATAATCGAAATACGAAATTGGCTCAAAATCAAATGATTGACTATCAAAATCGTTCTATAACGAAAACTCTTTACACTGGCAGCTATAGCTCACCGCAGGCAGATGAGCTAGTTAAACCCTATCAATGTAATGTTTGTAAAAGACGTTTTCCACAGCTGAGTACACTACACAATCATGAACGAACTCACATTGATCCCAAACCGTATAAATGTGAAATATGCGAAAAATCCTTTAGTCAACTGGCCACATTAACCAATCACAAAAAGATACATTCTGGTGAGAAGTTATTCGCTTGTTCCTTTTGCTCGATGCAATTTCGACAGCAGGCAACTTTAACCAATCACATGAAGACACACAGCACAGGTGAGCCCTCTTGTGTGTTCGCCGTTTGACTGCAAAATTACAACTTCAATTTCCTCCCTAACAAAGCTTTTATTTAAATCTTACACGCAAACAGCCGCCTGCAATTCAAACGCAATATCAACCACAACAACAACAATGGCACCACCACAAGGCATCAATCACATGACTGCAACCACACTTGTAGCACAAGGAGGAGAACATCCACAACTCAATAATATGGTACATCAGCAATTGCAAGCTGATCATCCATTATTGCATTTTCTTGATAGTAATACCACAGTAAGCACCATTGTTACGAAGGAGCCATTTAATCCCACAATTAGTCGACGTTTCAAAAACGAAGCTGATAGCTTAATGTTGGAGAGCCCAGACCGCCCATTTCCATGCCTAATTTGCCGCAAGGCATTCTCACAACAAAGTACTTTAGCCAATCATATAAAGACGCACACGGGTGAAAAACCATATAAATGCAAAGTATGCGAATCGAATTTCCGACAGTTGTCCACCTTGAATAATCACATGAAGATACATACTGGTGAAAAGCCATATAGTTGTTCCTATTGCCCTAAGCAATTCCGACAGAAGAGTACACTCATTAATCATGTTAGAATTCACAGTGTTTAAGAAAAAACAATGAAATAAGAATTATAAGTTATAATCAGAAGCTAAGAATAGTTCTGTTCGCGTATGTTCCAATATAAAAATATCCAGCAACTCTAAAAAGTGTTTCTAAAATTCCTCTCATAAAGGAAAAACATTTGATAAAAAAACGTGGAAGTTCTTACAAGTAAAAATGTGTCCAGCTAGATTGCAAGTGTCATTTTCGCTTTCATAAGTTCCACAAATATACAAATTTTGCGACGCGAATTCCTTGATATAATAATTTGCAACAATTGTTCCTTGACCTTATATGAACTTGGGTACGCGAACATAACTAATTGTTACATATAGGAAACAATAAATAATTATAATTGACCACCCGATAATATAAACCCATAGAAAACAACTATAAAACACACACCACATGATGATAAAAAAGGCATAAAGAACGGAAGCAAACAGCTTTGTGAATTCCAAATTATTACTTAAATATAACCCAACTATCTAATAAATGTAATGAGCTACTTACCTGCTGTGCAATATGTATTGTCCATGTAAATGTATAAAATAACAGTATAGAGTTTCGAGAGTAAGTTGAGAAGTTTTTAAGTAGATATGAATAGTAAAAGGCAAGTCGTGGGAGAGCTTAATTACACATATTAAAACATACCTTAGAAAAAGCTTCTTTAAATTAACCGGCTATAGCAATTCAGGTCGGGTCCAACCCGTATTTTAGATTAGCTGATTCAATTAAAATTTTATTTTCTACTCGACATTGTGTAAAATTTTTGAATTGAGCTATTGATTTTGCCTATTCTGTCATATGAATTGAAAGTTTTAGCTTTTTGAACTATTCCAAAGCATGTTGTTGTTATTTTAGCGACATGTCTGACTATCGTGGGAGCGATTTGGTGTGACCAGTGAAACCTTTTAGGTCATCCATCTCACCCCCTCTTTCCTTAAGAAAGGAGAAGATGGATAATCAGATCAACCATCAAGTTGCACGTTACTACCTTTGTGATTTTCAGTCGCCAATATACTTGAACTTGTAACGAAACGTAATCTTGGTTCAATAATATATTATTATTTATATAAGAAGTTAGACAAAATGAAATTTATGGAGCTTTCTCACCTTGCTTGTCATTTACAAATTAGCTGGTGACAGCGGCAATGACTATTGCAAATTATAGGAACAAGTGGAATTGTATATAACAATTGTCAGTAGTCACGATGACAAGCTGCCCCAGAATAGGGCAGTTAGTTGCCCCTGCGGGTTAGGGGTTTGGAATATGCCCGAGGTAGGCATACCGGTCGTAAGAGGCGACTAATATGCACAAAGGTAATGACGTGCAACTCGATGGTTGATCTACGAATATGATGCCTTCACCTCCCATAACCCACCTTATTGACATGACCTAGAAGGTTTCACTGGTCATAAATCGCTACCACGACAGTCGGGCAGTACCGCAAGGGAGTACCGGAGCGTACCGGGTTTAAATCCAGCCAAGGACTGTTAATTCGACAAAACTCCCCAAAACCTTCGGGGAATGTTTTCGTCGTTACCACAACAACAACAACAGGGCAGTAAGTGTGACTTGAAAAACTATTCGCGATCAATCAACGTACGTCAATATTGAGACGCTGAAAATCGATCCATCAAGTTCAGCTCGAATTTTTAGTTGTGTCTTGAGTAGCAATGCATCTTTTCCTCGATTCCAAATTTTTACAGAATGACGCTAAATTTTGAATACGAATAAATTTAACATAAAAATCTATTTGCGAAATAGAATTTCGGGGGTTTTAAACCATCGTGCAATTATATGCAAGTTTTAAAATTTAGTATTTTAGATTTTAAATTTGTTTGGGTGTAAGAAAGCCCTTGAATTCGAGTCCACTCTGGGCATGTTGAATATATGTAGTACATTTTTAACTTTAAATATTTTTTTTTGTATTTTTATCTTTAGGGCATATGTATGTACTAACCACGAAGATGATCATTATGATGAGTTTTTTAAGTTAAACAAAAGGTATTTTTCGGAATGGTTGCGGTAACAGCCACCGTTCATGAGATTGAACAGAAGTCATATTACGACTCCTCGGAAGATTTCAGAGAATTTTCAATGGCAACACTGAAAATAAATTTAATGCCGTTGCAAATTGTTGAGTCAATGCTCACATGTGCAGTTGCCCAAAAACCAGCAGGACCTTTAATCCTCAATACTGCCATGTTCTCTGATCTAATTTGGATCAGTGCTTAGTTAGTCGAGATTGTGTGATGCTGGGTATTAACGCTAACTATATCGCTATATTCGGACTTCTAAAATACTGTTTTCTCAGCCAATAATTCCCGTTATGTGCTATCTTTGCTATTGCTCCAATGCGTCTAAAATGAATCAAAAACATTAAGGGGACTCATTTAACCTTATAAATGTTTATAAGGCATGTGTGAACGCATAACATTTTGAAGTATATGTCACTTTTCAAACAAGTTTACGAGCTATATATGGTTTATAAGCTTTACGGGGATTTTATAGGCTTATACGAGTATGAATCCCCCTGTTATATTATACCCATGATACACATGTGGTATAGATACTACAGTATCGATACTGTAATTTAGAGTATACTACAACCACTCTACAACTACTCGTGGTATGAAGGTGATACATATGTGGTATAGATCGTGATATTGATACTATACTACAATGTGTGCCCGTGCTATAAAATATGTCTAAGTCTGTGCATTTACAAAAATAGTTTCATTGATTTCTTTTTAATATTTTGTAAAGCCGATTCAAATGCAGTCCACTCCCAAGTGACCACGTAATACTTAGCTTAAAATATATTATTCATTCGCTTATAGAAAAACTCCAACTATACTTACTCTCACAAGCCTCTGTCAGTAATATACCAGCATATACACAAATATACAGGGTGTTATCTTTAGTTTTATGAATTGTTCGCTTCCTGTTAGTGCGAATATTTTTGAGATAAAATATTAAACATGCATAATTGTACTATTACGTATAAAACCAATTATAATGTGCGTAGAACAAAACTTTTAATAAGAACTCGTGTAGAATAAAGCGATATTTGTAAGCAGAAAAATGTGCAAGACTTGATAACTATCAATTTAACTAAAGTTTCTGGTATTTCATTAATACTTCTGAATACTTACAGAGCAGGTCAAGTGAAGTCAACAGATGCTGAAAAAATATATGCAAAAGTTTAAAAACTTTGAATTTGCTCTTATACGAGTCACTACCTTACCTTACTTACTTAAATGGCGCTTAACCGTCTAAACGGTTTTGCCGTCCAACATAGCGCGCAGGTATATTCTTCGCTTTGCCCTTGCAGTAGATTCAGAAAACACACCCTTTGGAACAGCACGGGATCGCAAATAAGTCTCCCAATATTATCAGCTCGTGCTCTCTTTCAGTATTTGCACTGTTCAGCGGGAAAGAATATATGTACGTATGTGCCTGTGGCATCGAACATTTGGCACCTCTTTCCATGAGCTGTGTCACCTGCTTAATGCTCAGAGATGGGCCACAGAAATCAGGGGACTTTCACGTACGTCAAACCATGTTGTCGAACTGCGCAGTCTACAACGCTGCCAGGATCTACTCCGCCTCCAAGCGCCTCAAACATTCAAAGGCATCAATCCTTGACTCCCATAGAGACTACCACTCTCTAGTCTCACTTCCGCTTCTATTGACATTGTAAAGATATTTTCTTAAATTTTTTGAGCTGACTAGGCTAGGCTTTCAATACGGATTTTTTTCTTAAGGTTACAAAATGTTAAATGATGAAAAGTTGTTGGTAGTGATCCAAATAATACGTATGGATGTACATTTTAGGAAACTATTTCTAGAAATTGAGAAAATGTGCTGGGAAAGCATTGTCGCACCTGGGATAAATTTATCCCAATACTAAGAATAAACATAAACTGTTAAATTAAAGACTCAGATATTGTTATTTAATGTTGCTGTTGTATTAGCGATACGTTCCCCGCCTGGTCGTCACTTTCCTTACCTAGCATTGCCATCAAGCTCTTCTAATGGAAGTTCCAGAAACCTCGCGGCTTCAATAGGGTTGGACCAGAGTGAAGTTGGTGTTAAAAGAGTCGGCTCAGTTGAGCAAGTAAATAGATGGTTAGTGTCATGAGGAGACACGCCGAATGCCGGGCATACATTTGGCATATCAGGGCTCAGTCTGGATAGGTATGAGTTTAATCTGTAACAATATCCAGAACGAAGTTGAGCAGCATGACTTTTGTCTCCCTATGCAGTTCGCGTTCCTCTTCTGCAGCCGGTGGAGATTGTGCCTGAATGACGGCATTCGCTGGGCGAGAGCTGACAAAGGAGTTAACCGACTCTGTATGGATAAATTTGAGGGTCCGTCGATGCATCTTTGGATCAAACAGTGAAAAAATATTATGCCGGATCTCATCATAGTGCTGAGGAGATGTCTCCTTGTTCTCCTGGGAGGCGGATTTTCGTGGAGCAGGCGTCTATCCGGGAGTTGCGGTTTGCAACAATTGAACAGGAATTGTCTGGTTAACATCTCGCTATGCTGTTTAACTCCGACCATTATTGCGTCGCTGTGAAGGTAGTGTTCAGGTGACATAAAGAGGCATGTCGTGGCAGTTCTGAGTGCGGTGTTTTGACAGGCATGGAACCTTATCCAGGCGTCGCGTAGTTTTTATTCCCTGCTAGCAAATAGGATTTTGAATAAAAGCTTAAGAACATGAAATTTATTTGTATGATAAAGGAATTTTACAAGAAGAACAAAAAGTTTTCGTACGTTATTTTTTTTCTTATCGGCACAGCTTCTGAAACTACGACGTGCTGTCCCTTCTATTGGGAGAAGTGGTTCAATTTCGAGCGAATTTCTATTTAAATCGTAGAGCGATGAAAATTGGTCAGAAAGATCTACTCCACCCAAATATTTATTATGCAACGTCTATTAGGCACCAAATATTTATTTATTTAAACCAAACTCCAAATTTTGCGCTAAGTGTACGGAAGTGAAAAACCGATCGCAGCATATAACGACATCGATTTATGAAAATATTTGGATTTAATTGAAATGAAAACACTCATTTGAGACGTATGTGTCCCGACAGTATTGAAAAGGTTAAAGGAAATCGATAAAATGTATGTTTTCTAAGTTTTCAAATG
The DNA here is from genome assembly GCA_949987695.1 of Merzomyia westermanni. NCBI lineage: Eukaryota > Metazoa > Arthropoda > Insecta > Diptera > Tephritidae > Merzomyia > Merzomyia westermanni. The sequence goes on along the minus strand of OX465288.1, from coordinate 129,282,672 downwards.
TGAATGCCCAGCTGTTTTTTCACGAATTGACCCGCACCCCCGCGAATGGCATTCGTCGGATATCGGAATAGGCATGGGTATCTCCTAAACTGCTTTATTACCGGTGCAAACTATTTTTGCTCATCGTTTTTGAACTGCTAAACAAGTTGGGTTATGGTTACCTGGTCTTTGGATAACTCATGCAACCCGTTTGTATGAGCTTTCGTTGGTGTCTCATAAATTGCGCCACTACTAATATGGTATCAGGAAGTATTCTATGCAAAAACCGAATGAGCGACGCCGAGAGAGCACTTAGCGCAATTGAGTCAATATATGACGCTGATTAATTTACACCAATAACATGGGTATAATCAAAACAAAGCAAGAAACACATTTATTACCCGGGAATCAGGCGAATTAATGTTTAAAAATTTTAAGTAAATAAACTAAAAAGAGCTTGGAATGTTATGAAAAAAAAAAAGAATCGCCCAAAAATTGGCTGATGCCCATTAATCGGTAGGGCTGTAGTCAGAGCTTTCTAGACGGTGAGGTATTCTGCAATTGCGAGACTCATTTTCCTCTTAAGACCGAAAACCTTAGCATTAATAAATCAGCTTTTAAATTTCGTTATGCTTCTTTTACTGGGAAAGGGCCTAACAACGGTAAATATATCACACACACAGTGCAACAGCGTCAGGAGAACATTACACCCCTATTGCGAGTATCGATTTGCAGTAGAATATACTTTTTTCGATTGAGTCGGATGTACAAGGTGGCGCAAAAGTAAGCTTCCGATGTTCAGCATATCGGTTGTGGCACGTGCAGTGTGCGCTGTTGCACCGTCTTGTTGGAACCACATGTTTTCCAATCCCAATTTATCAAGTTGCGGCAAAAAGAACTCGTTGATCATTGCTCTGTAGCGCTCACCATTCACAGTAACCGTTTGGCGCCGACCGATTATTGGTCAAATAAATTGTCAGCAATATTCCGCGTTCTAGAGCAGTGTAGCGTAACATTGTTTATTAACGTCTATTTCGCATGTGTTTACTACACAAATGTCAAAACAGAACTGACTTTAGGGGCCAATCGCAAAATTTATAGCATTTTCTGATAGGTGGATTACTTTTGCGCCACCTTGTATATAACTTTGGTATTGCGTAACTTGATCAAACAAAAACTACAAATTTTTTATGTATTTTCTATTTGTTTTTCAATAACTTATTTTTAAACCATTTTATTAACAATACACTGCAAAATGACTGTAGAAAGATGATCGATTGAGTAGTCACAGTCGCTCATTAAGCGATCGGGTCGATACTCGTAATGGCTCGATGATCGCTAATCGCTTAGCAGTCGATTATCTGTTCTTGTTCCACACTCACAAAAGGGGAGTTAGCCTTTCTTACTAAAGCTTGTAAGTGTAGCACAATCGGGCGCCATTTGGGATGCTCGTTCTAATACATATCCGTCTGTAAGGTTAGATTAAAACTGGATATTGCCGAGGGGCTATTCAACTCGTCCGCCGATATTGTTGTCCTAGGAACTGGCAGTTTCTGTAGAACCGGACGGAAAAGAAATTGGATTTAGACGAAAAATCTGTTTGGTTTGGGATACGCCATCGTCATACGTCGTGATCGTTTGGCCAAAAAAACTATGGAATGTGAAGCCGGTTTTGGATCGGCTAAAGGTTATTTTGTATAAGCACAGCCAAAGGCCGCCTACAAAGATTAGAGTTCTTCGCAAAAAACTGTGGTCTTTGAAGCCTGTGTTGGATCGCGCTATTAAGGATTAATATGCATCTTAACTTGGGATTATGTTTGAGAAACTATCTTACTTTAAGATAAATAACCAATTATTATACCTTTCGTGAACATGAAATGGTATTCTAACTTTAGTCCGATGTTTGTAAGTATGAGAAGAAGAAGAGATAGATCCACCAATATGAATACCGAAATGAGCAGGGTGATAAGCCGAGTTGTTAAAGCCGGGTCCGTCTGTTTGAACGCAAACTAGTCCCTCAGTTTTAAAGTTATTTGGCTGAAATTTAGTAAGTGCCCTCCATTTTGTAATATATTAATTATTTGTCAGAACCAATAAGATCGGACCAATACAGCGCATAGCTCCCATATAATCGATTGTTCCAATAAACTGGTTTTGGCCAATAACTTTTGCAATCATAAAGGTTTGGGACATATTATATACGTAATGTGACAAATGAAAATCAGCCAGATCGGACCAACATAACATACGAGTATAGCTCCCATATAATCGATAGTTCCGATAGATGGCTTTTGGGCTATAACTATTGGAATTTAATAGTGAAAATCATCAAGATTGACGAATATATTGTATAGCCCCAATACAACAATTGTTTCCGATAAACGGGGTTGCGACTATGTATCTTTAAATTAACAGAGTAAGACCGTAAAATTAAGCAGTTTGTACTTGCTGTAAGTAAGGTTTGGACACTTAAAACCGTGATGCGTATTCATGAAACTTATAGAGGCTTCGGCACTGAAATATTCAAATATATTGCATAAATAAAATAAATCTATGGCGCGATATGCAACAGGTATATCATCATAAGCCTCCTAAGAGATTTTTGCGCCAAGCTTCTCTTCCAATTTGTGATGTGCCGATTTGAATTTTCCCTACAAATTGGCGGGACCTACAGGTTTTTGCCGATTCCGAACGGCGTCTGCAAAGCAGATGAATTTTTGCTGAGAAGCCTTCCATGGCAGAAATATACACTCGGAGAGTTTTCAAACCAAAAAATATTGCATATCAACGAAAAATTAAGATACATTTCATAAATTTTTAATGAACATATTTCCTATCCCAAAAATCCTAGGATTGTAGAAAGAAGCAAATGGGACCACCTATTGCCATTTGACGGTCTAGGCAATCTGTGGCATATTCTCAAAATGGAATATATTACTGGCCTTATTTTCCGCAGTTTGTCACCCATATCTCTCTCTCTATGGCGCGATATACAACAGGTATATCATCATAAACCTCCTAAGAGATTTTTGCGCCAAGCTTCTCTTCCAATTTGTGGTGTGCCGATTTGAATTTTCCCTACAAATTGGTGGGACCTACAGTTTTTTGCCGACTCCGAACGGCATCTACAAAGGAGACGAATTTTTGCTGCGAAGCCTGTCATGGCAGAAATACACTCGGAGAGTTTGCCAAACCACTGCCGAGGGGCGACCCCGTTTTGAAAAACTTTTTTCAAATCACTTTTGATGTTACCTGTACCAGGGCTCGAACCATGGACCTTCGGTGTGGTAGGCCGGCAACACTACCTTCACACCACGGCGGCCGCCATCCCCATTGTCACCCATATAATCAACTTAAATAGCTGTAGAAAGTATTTGAACTATTATCATTTCCCAAAAGTTTAGTTTTGAATAAGGTTTAAGAAGCTATGCAAATTGAAGCAATGAGGTTTTGTAGTATGTTTAATTTCATTTATTGGACTTGAAATGTTAACAGCATTTGTGTACTCATTGTTCATGATTTAGTTGTGTGGTTGTTTTGAAGTACATACATACATATATGTTAAAACTTATATTATTCCACAAGCATACATACGTCCATATACATATGTTTATCCACAATACATAATTTTAAGCGTAAATAACTAGGCAATACGTCCATCTAATCGAATGCGTGGCTTCTAAGCAGATTTTTGTGTCGATTCTAATTGGCTATAACGAAGCTGATTTTATATATTATTATATAACTTTGAAGAAAATTCAATATAAGTGCGTTACGTGTGACCTTTAAGGATTTTGCGTTTAAATGGAAAGATTACTTATATATTTTAAAAATTATGCTATAAATACTTTTAGATTGATTACAATAAAATTTCTTATTTTTTCGTTGATGCAAATCACGACACGATTTATACTTAAAAAAGTAGCACGTTTTAGTTAATTAAAATAATTTTTTTTTTTTTTACATTTGATTTACGCAGGGTTCATAATGGGGCAAACTCGCGAAATGCCTCGTTACTACGGAAATGCAATGTGCTATGAAAATAAAACCATGCATTTGCTGATGATGCATTTACTATAGTTTAATTATAATTTTGCCTTTGAATACTTTTCAGTTGCATAGATAGGACTGACTGACAGGCACTTCAATATGGCGGCGCATCTGGTGCAAACTAAGCTTTTATCTTAAACAAATGATAGAAAGAGAGAAAGATAGAATTTAAAAACCAAGTGACTGAGGCTGATGATAAATTTTTTATCGTCTATGTCGAAGATATCACAGCTGACATGATACACTACCCCGTTGTCTCATAAGGTTGCAATAAAAAAATAAACAACATTAAATATCTAGCGCTGAGTGGAATTTCAGACTATATTAGTGAACGATTAAAAACGCCCTTGGTTTGAAGAACACCTTATCTCAACGAAGATATTTTCAGCTGAGGTAGGGCGTTTTTAAATCGAATTCTGAGATTCGATTTATCTATGAACTTAGCGACGTATGAGTAAAATAACAAATAATTTGTCAACATTTAAAAATCGAATCGCATCCACGATGGAAAAGGTAAGTAGTTTCACTCAATAAAATGACTTACAGGCAATTAGGAGCTTAATTAATTGTAAACATTACAATTATGGATATGCTATATTAATTTCATATTGGGAATTTTAAAAAACAGCTGTTTCTGAAAACTGATATTGGTTTTGTTTATTGTTGTTTTATTTCTGGTACATAAAACCTATATTTTTTGAGAAAACATTTGAGTTTGGAATATACATATAATGTTGGTGACAACTCAATTTTGTCCTAAGTTGACTGTGGCTGTTATTGTTTATTGTCACAGATACAATGGCGCATAGTCATAGTCAAAGTTAAGTATGACTTAAATTTAGATGAAGCTTTTTTGACAGGTAACCCTTATAAAATTGCGTCAAATAGCTTCAACTAAATTTAAGTCATAACTAAATTTGGCTATGACTACGTCCCAATATGTTTAAATTAATTACTTAAACAAAGAAACAATAATTTTTTAAAAATTGTTCTGCACACCGTCGCTTATCAAAAGTTCAACAGAAGTAATTTATAGTTCAGCTGATTTGGCCGACTGAGCCGCTTAAAATTCTTTCTGTACCATAAGATTTTCGTTAAAATTAAAAAAATCGATCAAAAAGATAGCATTGGTTGTGTATAGTGAAGGAGTAACCCCGTTTTACACCCGCTTCCTTAGTTATGAAAAAGACAATCGAGTTTGCCCGGGATTTGACAATGTTATCAGTTCTTCGCCGCGCATTTACCTTTATAATTTCGCAATGATGTGAACTATTCGCTTGCGAGATACCAAAATTGTAAGCGTTTAGGTACCATTTCTGCCTAAAGTAGACTCAGGATAGTTCTGCCCAAAGAGCGACTCTATTTTATAACACATACTTTTTGTGTACAATTAATGTATGATGTGATTTTTTTAAACGATAAAAGGGCTGACAATGCTAGCTCCACTTCATAACACATCGTTGTATTTATGTATGTTATATTAATCAAATTTGAAAAATACAAATACTTATTTGCAGTATAGCCAAATGTACATGTGTATTAGCAATTTTAATAGCCCATCAAGTTGAGCTTTAAAAAAGTATCATACTAAGACAAGCTATTATTTCTTAGACACAAAAATGTTATTCTTCTTCGCTCGATGCTTCATACATACATTTTTATAAGATAAATTTAAAGCTCTACAAAAATAAATCCAATGCAGTTTCTCGATAAATTCGTTCAGCCAAAAGTTACTGGAAGTGAAAAGCTGCCCGTGGGAAATAGCGGGCACTCTGATATAAATTTAGAGGTCCAGTTTGTCCGAGGAAATGCTCTATCCTAATGTCCTCATGGTGCACTTTCTGACCTTCTGCTGCAAATAGTCAAGGCGCATTTATATAAGATTTGTGTTTATTGGTCACGAGAGCCACTGTAATGAAGTTTTTATAAAACTCAAATGAAATTAACTTTCTTTCTTACTTATTTTTAAAAGTGAAGTTGGTGTTATATTAGCCAACACATCTTTTTACACTTTGCATTTTTAATAAAATATGTATGCATATGTTTTAAGTATCGTACATGTACATTGTATATAACTAAATATCTTGTATAATAGACCCTTAAAGATTTCTTTTCTTTTTCAAACTAACTCAAAAGTTTAAATAGAGCTTACAAACGAACTGCTCAAATATTAAGGACATCGACTTCGCACTTTTCGATTTCGCATTAGTATTATATTGGAAAAATAACTTTAATTTCTACAATTGATCAAACAGATCCTCAACGGAAGCGCTAAATAAAATATATAGATAAATTACTAGTTTAGCTGCTAACTCAAATATTATCAATTTCAAAGTTAAGATTTAAGGAAATGATTTTTTTCGTACCGAAATTACCATTGCACTACGTTTGACATGTAGTTATTTGACTAGTGTTGGCCAAAGTGTTTCCACGATAATAGGTTTACATTTTGTAAGATTGGCAAATTCTACTTCGCTCTGGAAAACTTATTTATCATGTGAAATTGCTTCCGATATTTTAAGTAACGATAATTTTTGTTTCAACATTATCTGGTATTCGATATTTTAAGAGCAATACTTAAAACGAGTATCAAGTTGATACTCGATGCTCCTACATCTAATTATACATGTTATAAAACTCAGTAGAAGATAAATCAAAAAATGCGATAATATAAGGGCCCATAGTTTAACAGTCAATTTTTTACACCCCAATGTGTTTTTAGAAACTGTTTTCCAAGCGCTCTATGCTATGAAAAAGATATTATGCATGCAATAAGGTCGATGTCTTGAAGTTTTAGCTGAAACACAAAATAAATATAAAATGAAGTTGTAAATAGCTTAACATTATTTAAGAAAGCTAATACTATAAAGTAAATCAGCGGATGAATGTGTAAATGAAACCGCAATTAACGGTAATATTTATGTTTAGCAGTATTTTGGTATTTGCTTACCGATGAGCGAAATACCATATTTCCTAGTCACTTAAAATTAAATTTTTATCTTTTCTTGCTTTTTTTTTACTTAAACGCCCATTTCATAACGAAACAGGCAGCTAAACCAACGAATGCAAAAACCATTGACTTAACAACAACCGCTTGCGGTACTGTCCGTGGCACAATATCAGCAAAACGTCCATTGGGTGCATTCGGCCCCATTAGCCGTGGATTGTAATGAATGCGATCCAAATTTGTTTGAATTGCACGTAAATGTTGCGTATGTTCATCTAAAGTGCGGTTCATTTTTTCAACAGCTGATGCCAACCTTTAGATATAGATAAAAAGCCATTTAATTGAAGCATATTTCAAAACAATTTGAAATCATTCCGGACTTACTGTTTCAGTGATTTACACGATGCCTTGCGTGCATCTGGGTTTGAGACACTTGAATCGGTTTTATCATCATCGTGTACTAACGGTAAAATCGAACGACTTGCATGCCTAACCTTCAATAGAGAAGACGATTTAATTAACTGCATCGGATCAGCATTCACGATGCTCGGATTACGCACCACTGGCGCCCTATGGCGTGTCTTTGTTAATACTTTGTAATTAGCTTCATATTGCCTAACATCGTTGCGTTGATCCCATGGACGTAAGTCGGCGTATCTGTATTCCCACTAAAAATAAAATAAATAATTAGTATCGGATATACAGGGTGGCTAATGAAAGCCGCTACCAAAAAAAATTAAATAACTTTTTTTCTATTTAATGAATCTGGTTCATTTTTTTTTTATTTTGCAGATTGACTTTTACATTTAACAAAAATGGATAACTGGGACACTGAAACAAGAATTTGGATTGTCCGCCGCTATCACGCACTGGAGTCCGTAGTTTCGGTTCAAAGAGAGTATAGGCGCACGTTTGGCGGCAATCCTCCGAGCAGATGGACCATAATAAGACTTGTAAACAATTTTGCCGAGCATGGGACAGTCAACAGAAGACCTTACCATCGAAACACTTCAGTTCGAACGGAGGAAACAATCGCTGCTGTAGCTGCTGCCATACAAAACAATCCACGTGTTTCGACAAGAAGCTTATCTGCTCAAATGGGTGTAAGCAGACAGTCATTACAGTCAATTATGCACAAAGATTTGGACTTATTCCCATATAAAATTCAAATGGCCAACAAACTGAACGCTGCAGACTTGCCGATTCGCTTGGAATTTTGCCAGAAGATGCTTCAAATGGTGGAAGAGGATGGAAACATGTTGAACTGTCTTTTCATGTCTGACGAGGCCCATTTCGATTTAAACGGCAACATAAACAAACAAAATTGTCGAATATGGAGTGCTTCCAACCCACAGATACTCCATGAGACGGAATTGCATCCACTTCGTGTCACAGTGTGGTGTGCAGTTTCATCACGCTGCATTGTCGGGCCCTACTTCTTCGAAGAAAACGGTCACACCGTTACGGTTACTGGAGACCGTTACTTGAGCATGTTGAGAGAGTTTTTCTATCCAGAATTACGCCGAATGAGAATTTCTTTCAACTCTGTGTGGTTTCAGCAAGATGGTGCAGCTCCTCATATAGCCCAACCTGTTATGACAGAATTGCGACGAAAATTTCCCCATAAGCTGATATCAAGAAACTCCACATTCCGTTGGCCACCCAGGTCGCCTGACCTTACTGCACCTGACTTTTTCTTGTGGGGTTATTGCAAACAGGAAGTCTTCAAAGCAAAACCAACAAATTTGAATGAACTAAGGCAATCCATTCGAGAAACAATTGCGGCTATTCCTGTCTCAACTCTCCAAGCAGTAATGAACAACTTTTTGGTAAGATGCCGCACATGCATCGACGAGCAGGGGGGGCATTTAAATTCCATTATTTTTAAAACTAATTAGGCTATATTTAATAAAATTTAATGAGCTTTAACATGAATAAAAGAAAAATGAATTCCATACACTGAAAAAAAAATTATTTGAGTTTCTTAATGTAGCAAAATTCATCAGCCACCCTGTACATATGTACATATGGTAATTGTAAGTTTAATAAAATTTATTACTGCTGGATGATTTTAACTTTCGGGGGATGAGCTTAAAAGAGAAAGAGTCTGGGAAAGTCAGTCAGCCATAAAGGGTTTATGGGTTTGCTAGTACTTTTCTTCAGCAGCGTCAGTTCACCATGAAACGTGGCATTAAGCGGGTTCTTTCATGGGTCGAGCCGCTCCGTGTACTGTAACCCAATTGAAAACAAAAAAGTGTCACAAACGAGGAAGCCGCTAATTCGCTTTTTTGGTCAGCATTGCTAAACTTCCTACCGACTGTGACGGAGTTCGGTGCTGTGGTTTTTTTAGCGGCAAAAACACTTCCCGAAGGTTTGGGGAGTGTTGTCGAAAGTGACAGTCTCTCTCTTCCCGAATATCGCGGGATCGATTTGGTATGACCAGTGCAACCTTCTAGGTCATCTCACCCCTCCTCCCGTAAGGAAGAAGGTTGGTAATGACATGAGAGGCATCATATCCAGCAAGTTGCTCTTCACTACCCTCTGTGTTTTGTTTGTGTTTATTCGCCCGACGGATGGCATTATTGACAACAACCATCTGTTTAACTGTTCAACGTTGGAACTATTGGAACTGCTGGTTTCCTAGGACTTCCGTAAGAAGATAATAGTCACAACTCTCGGCCCAACTAAGCAGAACGAAATACTTTTACAACGACAATATATCGGACGACGTCCAATTATGTATGTAGAAGGCTCTCATTTCGCTAGATAATACCGACGACAACTTACCTCGTAACTACACTTTAGGAGAAACTCGAGGTGATAATCCGTTTGTTAAAAAAATATTCTTCATGGATTTACTTTTCATCATTTACCTCATATTTACATTTTATGTAGAATGTATCCATAAAATAAACATTTTGCTACTGGAGAATGTAAATTACTTGTTTTGTTTAGGAATAATTATCTTTTCTTTTAAAATATCGAGTTAGCTTTTGTAAAAAATAAAAGATTTCGGGAGTTGAAATATATATTTGAAATGGAGCACAGCTTAAACAACAATTTATTTAAATTTTTTATTGATTAAATAAATTTCTTTTAAAAATTACATTTTAAAGAACATTATAACGTTTTAAATAAAAATATTATTAAAAAAATAAAATTATTAAAGAATTTAATTTAACAATCCCCACATTTTATTGTAGATACGAGGCTAACCCAGAGGTGGGACGATATATTAAAGCCTGGGCTTCTGAGCAATATCACAGTCTCATTCCACTTTTGAGTTACTTAGTTAAAAATCAATTTTAAACAGTTACATATTTATTTAGCGCACTCACCTGATCTAAAATTGGATCAAAATTAAAATGTACTGGTTGCCATTCGCTGAATGTAAGCTTTCGCTCCTTGGCGGAATTGCGCTGCGCCTCTTCCAACACGGTCTTTTGCTCTGTTGCTCCAACTTGATCATCATTACGTATCGCTAACGAAACTTTTTCCCACAACTTCTCGGATTCATTTGGTAACTGTGATTCAAGGGGCACCACGTAACGTGTTAGACGCTTCTTCTTTGTTTCTGTATCAGCTTTAAAAAGTATAGATTCTTCACCAGTTTTTGCTTCTTTGATTGCCATTTCTGTATCCCAGTGACCACTAATTGTAGCCATTGTTTCTTTGCCCAACTTAATTTTACCCGATATTAAATTGGTATAATCCGACCCGCCCAGGAATGGTTTTAATTTAAATTCTAGTTCTGTCTTATAACCGGTATTTTCACATTCGATAGTTATTTTACCACCCAATTCCATAGATAGGGTCCCCACGAGTATACCCTTGCAATGTGCATATGGTGTATTTAAAGTGTATGTTTCACCACGAGGTAGTAGCGTAAGTGTAGCAATACCCTCCAGAACAGCCGATGTGCTATTACCATAAAACTTCGATTTAGCCAAAATGGAACAACTTATACAAAAACCATCTTGACGATTTGTTACATAGAATGATGAGACAGGTGGATGATGCGACACCTGTTCGGCAATATAAAATGTACGACTACCATTTGGGTGTTCCCAAAAGCAACGGAACGTTTCACCCAATATGGGATTGTAGGGTTTCTTTAGGCCTTTCGGTTTTTTGTAAAAGCCAGAGAGGTACCATTGTACGACAGTTTTCATGCGTGTGAATGGATCATCTTCAGCTACGGCTCTATAAAAATCAGTGATAAGATTTTGTATATTAAAAATTTTCAAATATATCTTTATAATTTTTTTTTTCGCATACCTTGACAAGATATCAGCATGATAATATGAGTCCGCCAATTTGTCCAAGAATGAACGTGGCTCGAGTATGAATGTTGGCAAAACCACCTTACTTAAATCCATACCTGGACGCACTTGCTTTACCAAAATCCATATTAGACTCTTATTTTCTTCAGCAAGCTCTTCAACTTGCTCGCCGACCTGTTCAATAAAGAAAACGCAAACAAATTATGAACCAATCTTTTTGTTTCTTTAAATAGTTAATGTTAGTTAAATTTTTCTTGTTTGAATCCTAAATTTTATAACAGACTTACAGATCCAAATTCTTCTTCGTTGATTGGCACATATGGTGTCTCTGGTTCTTCTTCGGGTACATTTTCTTGGTCTGACTCCGATTCAGTGTCCCCTGCCGACAAAGCGGCTGGACCACCTTCGTTTTGACTATCGCCATCAAGATCTATTTTATGAATTAAATAAGAAAAAAAAAGTGAAATATTAGAAATGTGTTTATCCTTTCTTTTACTCCTGATCGACAGACTACAGAAGTATGTTTACAGAAATATAGGGGCAGCATTTTTACGATGGATCAATGTTATTTTTTTAAATACTTATATTTTGTTTGTTTATGTATCTCCTAGGCTTTTTCAATAAAAATAATCGATATTGACATATTTAATTTGTCAGTCAATTTTGAACAGAGGGTGCCTGAGTTTTACAGCTGTGCCGTGCACAGCGCAATAATTTATTTTAGTAAAACTTTCTTATGCTTCACTTCACTAAATTCAAATCCAATGGGTTTGCCGAGACTCATAATAATATAATAATAACTAAGTGTATAATAATAACTTGGTGTGAAGTAATCTCGCCGGTAACCCTCCTATACTGGCCGACGGACGAAACCGTTCCGAAAAAACCTTTCTTTAAACCATTTTTGATGCTACGTATTTGTAGACTTGCACCTAGGGTCTTGGGTATGGTAAGCCAGCATACTACCACTATAAAACGGGCGCAGAGACTCATAGCTCAGTATATTTTGGTCAGTTTAACCTGAGCTTAAGAGTTCTTTACTTGATAATCGGTAAGCGTGAATGATACATGGCCAAAATATGTGGTTATGAAGCAATAATTACCGTAGACTCTAGTATGAGCATGAATAGTAACCATGAAGCCCAATCTTCTACTTTCTCTAGCTACTAAGAAATGCATTTAATGCAAACTAATGTACAAAAAGTTAGTATAAATTATGCTCAAACCCTTAACGTTGATCACGAATGGCGGTGCGCTTAATGGGCGCGATGTTGCACTGGAACGTGATTTTGTTTTGATGGGATCCTCTACAGAATCACCAGATGATGATGACTCATTCGACATCGGACCTAATGATGCCGATTTCATAAATTGATTTTGGCGACGTGCTTTCAATTTCAAAGATTGATGTGTACCCAACCTTGACGAAAAATCAACACTTGATACATCACTAAGATCACCAATAGAACTCATGCCTTCGAATGATTCTCGTTTGCCCAAATATCCTACTTTACGAAATTTTCGTAAATTTTTCTCTGCTGAATTGGCAACAACACGCTCGAAATTAGTCATCGTTGAGTATAGTTGCTGAAAGAGTGGTGTTTGTGAGCGGGATCCTAAACTGGTATCGGAACCACCATGTGATTTGCTCAACTCAGGCACCGATAAATGTTGAGTGTAGCGTTTTTGAATGTCTCCACTCGGTAGAAAGCGCTCAATATTTATAACTTGTGACGAGATTATGTTTTAGAAAAGCCATCGAATGTATATACATATATTAATTTCAAATGTGCAGCAAGAATACAATTTTTTAAGCTTAAAACTAGCTTGCATGAATTAAGTTTCTGTTATTTTCATAATGTTCTTGTAATATGAATATTACTATTAAAGCCCCGGCGGACGAAAAATTTTTATTCAATCATCAGAGCTGGGATCAAATTACGTGAACTGAACACTCGTCCCTGAAAATCGCTTATTTGTTATAACATGTACGTGAAGGTATATAAGCTATCGTAAGTTGGTATTATGAGTTCAGTAGATGTACCCAACAAATTCATAAGCATCAATCATGCCTGTTCTATAGCAAAAAGGCATTCGATTGAGTTTGAAATTGACTTACTTACTTTACTTGCCTTAAGAGTATTAAATTGTTTTCTTCAAAGCTTTTTCAAGGCTTATATTTGCTTAGTTTAAAAAAAATTTATTAAGTTATTTCAAAAGTAAACATCTTACCCCCATATTCCTAAAAAATTAAAAATGGTTTATAAAGCTTTTTAAAATGACATTTCCATACAAAATTGAAAATGAATTATAAGGGCTTTATAAACCTTTTTAATTTTTAATATGGGGGTTAAACTGTTTTTTCAGCATTTTTCCAACAAAATTGTCTACAACAGTACAAGTATTTTTTTGAATGAAAGTTTATGACATAGATCTTATATCTGTTTATAAGAAAAAGGCTTGATAAAAATAGGTACTTCCCAGTAGAACCAGGGATCACCGTTTTATTAATCCCGGAGTACTCCCTTGCGAGTATTGGCTTACTCCCTATACTTCTATGTATTACAATATAATTTTGTGTACTCTCTTTTAACATTGCATGTCCTAGGAGGGCGAGTAAAAGAAAATCTCCCTTTCACCTCCCAAAAAACAATAATGGAGTTTTAGTTATTACTTTTTTATGAATCGCAATCGAGTAATGGGGGAGTCTTGGAGAAATTTAGAAAACGTCCCAGGAGAGTAAAGAGTACGTTTGAAAAAATTGTCATTTACTAATTATGACAAATATCGTAAACTAGTAGTCCGATTTTGAAAATAAAACTAGATGTTATTTGTCCTTTTAATTACAAGTTTTATTATATATCAACAACTTTGTCCCTACTATTGTTGTAAAAATCGTTTTATCTTTTCCGGCACCCCTTCCATTAACAATTGTATAGTAGTATTTGACACTTTTCGAGCTGCTGAACTCCACTTTTCCCGAAAGTCTTTGGCATTCCTTGCTACTTTTTTTGTTGCGAGTTCTTGACAGTTGGGCGGATTTGCTTCTCGAGGCACCAAAAGCATATTATTTTTTGAATACCATTCCAAAGCCAATTTGCTATAATGACAAGAAGCTAGGTCAGACCAAAAAAAGTGGAAACCGTATGTCGTCTTGGGAAAGGATTTTATCTTTTTTCTAAGCATTCTTTAATGTATATTTGGGAGTTTATTGTTCCCGTAGTTACAAAAGCACTGCTCCTTTCTCCACAGCTACAGATTGCTTGCCAAACCAGGAATTTACGAGGAAATTTTGACTGCCTTTTTGACTTAAATTTTCGTCCACATTCCCGCGCGAGTCTGATGTGTAAAGCTCCTGGCCTGGAACCTGCGAAAAGTCGTCTAAAACATACTTCTCGTCGCCCATGATGCAGCAATTGAATTTTTCACATTCTTCACATAGTTTCTGTCTGGAACTTTTTGAACCTTTAACGTTTTGAGACCAGCTTCCTTTTTTACTTTACGGACAAAAAACGGGGAACATCCCACCCTATATTTGAGGTTCTTCTGAAAAACGGTGATGATTTTCTTTTTCATGTTTTGGTCACTGACGCCCTTTTTCTACCCGAACCTGGCCTAGGGTAACAGCCAATTTGTCCTTAAAGTTTTTTAGCACCCTCGAAACAGTTTTCGGTCTTACTTTAAGTTCTCGAGCAATTTTTTTGAAAATCCACTGAGGGTGGTCTTGAAAACTTTTAACAATAGTTTTTCGTACTTCCAATTCGCTTGCCATTTTTATGTGAACTAAAGCATTTAGCGAAAATATTTTCAAACAGTATTTTTTTGATATTAATTTCTAATCATGCTACGAAACAAATTTTCAAATCAAATAATTGATAAAAAAAACTTGTTGAATAAAAGAAAGGTGACATTTTTTTTAAACGCACTCCTTAGTGAGGAAGACATTTCATATTCCTCCTAAAATACCAACGAAAGTTCTTTGTAGAATCATGCCTCAATTCTTTTTTGGAAGCAAACAATGAAATGGAAGCAATGCAAATGCCTCACATACCAATAAAAAGGGATAAATTATGGAAAATGGCACACATAACATGCATATATATAAAAATTCAACAACCACAAATGGTATCGACTCTGCATTAAATATTATATTATGTGAGACTAAAACGTTTTTATTTTGTTGAAATTTTTTTCTTTTGTTGACAGGAAAATTCGGCTTACTCAAAAAATTGTTAGCTCGGAGTAGAAGTGTGAGAAATCGACCTTCGCTCAAAAAATATATAGAAGGAAGTAATCCTTAATTATTAACTTAAGGAGGTATCCCCTACTGCTCCAAGATTAGGAAACTCGGAGCACAGAGTGTAGAAATCTCTGTTATCGTTCCGAAATGATGTTAAGGGGGCACTCTCTTGTTCATCGCTTGGGGATATCTCTCCTTTTCCTCCACAAAAAGTAGCATAAGAGCAGAAAACGAAAAACTTATCTTCTATTGTTTTAAAAGGATGTCAAAGGGAGCACTCTCTTATTCATCGCTTGAGGAGATCTCGCTTCAAGTTCTACTGGGTTGTACTCAAAAATTCGAGGTAACACAACTGTGGTACTTCTACTTTGTAATTCTCTTTTAAGACTTCAGTGCTTGTACTTATTTGGTTCTAGTACAAGTATGCTTATCACGCTCTTCATGTCACATTCACTAACGGAGAAGTGTTTTTTGTCGGAACTTCTTTTAAGGGATTAATATCAACCCGTCATAAGGTAGGCCTGCCCTAAAAGCCTACTGATCCAAAAGTAAGCTGCTCTATCTAAAACAGTGTCTTCTCAAGATTTTTTTATCTAACGATTGCCGATAAGTGGCCTTAAGTTAAAAATCAGACAAATACAATTATCTTTTGAATGCTCTATCCAGCACAGAAATTTTGTTTTGCGAATTTATAAGTGGAATTTGGGTTTGTAGGTAAAATTTGACAAATAAGCGCCTTTACTCACATACTTACATAGTAAATATGTAGAATAATTGATGTAACAACTTACCGTGATCGTTAAAATGCTTCTCATAATCCGCCTCTGACCATTGTGTTTCGTGTGACATCTGTGCACTGTCGTTGGCAATGGGTCCCTGCACTGCGCCTATGTTGCTATTTGAACGTAACAGCAAAGCTGAACAACGCAAGGAGAGCTCCAGTGCATCCATCCAACATTTACCAGCCGCCTGACTAGGTGCACGAAATATCAGATAAGCGGTTGGTAAGGGTTGAACGACTGCGCCTGTAAAATAGTTTTATATATATTTATTGTTAAGATAATTTTGAATTAAATAATAACAACTCAAGTTTCAAATAAACTGCGAAGATGGGTAATGCGGGGTGATAGGCATCATATGCGTAGATCAACCATCGAGTTGCATGTAATGGTTTAGTTTGTTTTTTATTTTTGTTTAGGCCGTTCAATACCAATTTTTCTTCTGAATCAGTTTGTACATCGTTCGGTAATTTTATTGTGGTAATAAGAACCAATGTCAATTTTAGGAGATCGCCATTTATTTTGAATAACTTAAGCTGTTTTTTCAACCAAGATATTACGCCGGGATCACGACATTTTCCCGAAAATTGGATCTGTGCTAACTCTAACAAAATACAAAAAACGGTAACCAATTTTAGCATCGCTTGCATAAATTTTGGTTAGTACTAGCCGGCGGCTAATTTGGTAGCTAACCGAACGCTTCACATCAATTCCTATGTAGGCAGGCATAACTACGAAAAGCTCGTAATTGCTGATAGCATTTTTCGGAACTGCGGGAGTGTAGATTTTTTTCCGCCGGGAGTTCCGCCGAAATATCTGATAGGCCCTATTTATGTAGTTGGGTTGGTACAACAAAATTTTAATTCATCTTTGTGTGTTATTGCTTGCTGCACTTGAACTACTTACGTGAGCGTCGTACACAAAGATTGTCCAACATTGTCAATCACTGAACGAGGTTAAAAATATTTGAACGAAGTAGTTCGTTAGTTCAGTGAAATGAGTTGTTCAATTGAACTCTAATGTGTACCATCAAATAAATTATTCTCTTCTCCCAAAAATTTCATTTGGGTTCAGTAGAGAATACGGTGCTAAGCACATAAAATGCACTCGACGTCTAGCATTGTCGCACACTAGAACCACGTCTTCCAATTTGTTCGTAGGCTCCTCCCAACATTGTTTCTTTTTCGCCACTGTACAGAAACTGGAATCGACAAAAAATGTGTCACAACTAAGTACGAGTGGTACATTATGTATACTTACCTTAGTTTTATTTATTTATTTATTTCGAAAGTATCCAATACAACCACTATGGGTTATATTTCAGCAATGGATACATAATATACATACTTGGTGAGAACGTAGAAAGTTTTAGGATCAATCAAGGTTTCCATTCCAGAAAAAAAATCATTTCATGGGCCCACTGCCCCAAAAGAGTCCTCACCCCATTCTTTCCTAAGAGGAATAAAGGCATTGAAACTATCAAAAGGGATAGTCACAGGCCAGTAATCTGCCCGACCAACTTTAGCCTATATCACAAGCCTTACCAGCAATATCCACCGTTATATTCTGCATGACATTTAAATACAAGGTGTTAAGACAGCCGCTGATACATTCCAGAGCAACCCACTCTACAGATACCAGCCTTTAACTCGCAATGCTCGCCGTGGCAATTGCATTATTTCCTAGGCCTATCTTCCACATTACGCTTTCAGACAGAGCTTGCACACCTTTATAGATTGGGGGCCACCTCGCTCCGGTCCGAAAGTTTTATCACACAGGAGTTTCACAATCCCTGTATTTGTTTACCTAGTGGAGAGTAGTTTTCTTAGACCTTCCTTGCAATGGGTATGCTGTGATACTGACTACATATGTGCGTGAAACTCTGGTCAAAGTCTATAGGGAAGTTGGCTTCTATGTCTAAACATTTCGAAACCTCATATTAGTCGTTATAAAAACAACTGCGAACAAGTTTCTAGCCAAGGACTATGAAATTGTAGCTCCAAGCGGAACTATTTTCTATATTTAAGGTTTCACAATATGGAGGGGCAGTAACCAAACTAGCCTCCGTGCTCCACAATCATTTTTTAAGTCAGAAGAAATGCCTAACTAGCATTGAATCATATCCCGGCATGGGCTGTTACACGTCAGAGTACTCTTCGAAGGGTGTACAAGCAGAATATGTTAGCCATTTACTATAACTTTTCAATATTCCTACACATCTGTATCGTAAGTATATATTATTTTAATATTAATTGATCTGACCTATTGTCTCCTTGTCTGGTCCACGTGGCGCCCATATCGATTGCTCCAAGGGATGGAAAAGTTTGAAACAAAATCCATCTTTTTTGCTCGGTCGCTCGATAACTTGGCATGATGTCAACATAATTGTGCCAACCCAATGGCTGCTTTTCAGTTTAGGACTCTTGTATAGCAACATCATACCCGGTTTAAGGACACACCAAAGCTTTGTCCATGACTTGAGTGTTCCGCGTACCTATGCAAATCAAAAAAAGTTTATGAATACATATGAATTAATAAGTTTAAAGTAAATATAATATACAAATCGTATATACTAAAATTAATATGGGTGTCCAGAATCATCAGATGAACCTTGAGAGGTATGCATATGCGCCCCTTGGCAAATATCGACTACATATACGAGTAAGTTGGGATCGTGATTTGGTCGACCACCATACCACACAGGATGTATACCACCCTTTGATAGAACCCACAGCGCTTGCCAATGACTCTCTGAAATCGAGGCCTTCTTAGCCCTAACCTCTTCATTAAACTACCATGACAGATTGTTGACCCTGTCAGACAATAAAAGCGGGACCGTCCGAGTTGAGGGTGGTCTAAATTCAGGGATATTGCACCTTCTAGTGGACAGAATCAGCTTTGTTTTACTTGGCCGTTACAGAGCAGAAGTTTCAGGAAAGGGGAGAAAACAAACCTCTCTGTAACGTGTCTCTTATCACTTTTCTGGGGCCTCCACCCCTACGAGAAAGTTCTCCCGTTCAGCTGTCTGCTAACAAATTCAAACAGAGCCAGCCCGACTCCTAATACCTTTAAATTATTAAATTAATAGCCAATGCAAGCTTGATTCCCCAGGGAATCACGTGTATACTAGAAGTCTGTGGGACTCCTAGCAGGACATTGCTGCTCAGTTGCCTCACAACGCTGCAGCGGTAGGGTTTCTCAAGAGAATTTTCCTGAGTCTCACAAAAGCTGTTTAAGTGATAGGCAGGACAACGTTTGTCACTACAGTTTTGTGTGCGCCGTAGCTTAGAGGGTGTTAGCTAACACTTTTTGTGTGGTTAGCTGTCGCGAATTAATTTCGAGGTGTTAACGATCGCGTTAATATATTTACAAGTGTTTTAGCGTTTGGAAAAAGTAAAAAAATTAGTTTTGAGTTTTTTGCATGTAATTTAGTGCAAAATACGGCGAAAAGAGAAGTATTGCCATATTTTATCACCATCAAGAGTCAGCTGTTTAGCGGCGTTAAAGGAGAGTTACAGAATCGCATTTTCGTTAAGAACAAACGCCACAATTTGGCGATGATAAAAGTTACAGAATCGGGCTACTGAAAAGTTTAAAATTTATGCTATAATGTTTAACCGTGCACAAGCGTTAAGTCGTGCAAAAGTCATGGAAGTTGAGAAACTTTCTGCAATGAGTCATACGTTAAAATACCAGCGACAGTCTAAATAGCCTAAATATGACCAACGACGCACTATGGGACAATTGGGAAAAAGTTATTACAAAATCCAATTTCTTAGCAACGGTAAAAGCTACAGCGATCAAACAAAAAGTGCCCGAAAGATCAATTGAAATATCACATGAGAACAATCGAATATTGGAAAAAATTTCAAAACTGAATATTGAAAAGGTTTTTGTAAGACAAATTTTTGCAAATTTTAATTATCAAAAGTTTACTGTTTCTTTTCCTTAAAAATCAAAAACTTGTTATAGATTTCGAGCTGCTGAACTCGAATGAGTAGACAAAAGGCACTTTTCTATGTTTTACCGTCGCTGCCGTTGATGTTGAGGCAACTTTTTCCGAATATCACCATAGTACGGCGTCACGTTATAAAGAACCCAAAAATCCAGCCGTAATGACGCACTATTATAGCTAGGTATTCTTATCATTGGTTCAATATACTGGCCCTGTATGTACTTAAAAAAAGTACGGAATTTCGAAAGCAGCACAAACATATGTATGTATGTATGAATGCATGTTTGTCGGAAAGTTATCAGTAATTTTTTTTTGTTGATAAACCTATAAATCTTCGGCTTAGTAATAGATACGCGTAATATGCAACTTTCATTACAAACCAAAAAAGCACCGACAAGGGTCGAATTTAGTCATAAACACAAAAGCATAATGTACAGTGTCAGACAAAACTAAAGCACCGAAAACCTAGGTTTAATCTAAATGTTCAAGATCAAATTCAAACAATTTTTTTAATATTGAAACTAGGTAGGCTTCAGAGGGATTATGAACAATGGACTATGGAACCTCACGAAGAAATTCGAAATCATAATCTCCAAGCTTTTAATTCGAAAGAAAAGACTACCCGTCCAACTGTTTGAACACGGGGGAGAAAAACTATTGAAAAGCATTCATCAGTATAGGAAAGGACCACGCGACTTTCTATTGCGCGATTCTTAAACTTGGTGCGAGATAATTGGAGAGGATAAATTGAGCAGCAGAGCAAAACCTAGCGGCTGTAATAAAGTGCCTTAAAAAGCCTGACAGCCATGTCACTGCTGATAACTACAAGTTATGAATTTTGAAACTGTACTATAAGTCTCTCATCATATCTGCATGGCTCGAAATCGTGGAGAGAAGATGGGATTGCCTTTGAAGTATTCCAGAGAAAAGTTATTCGAAAGCTCGAAGCAGTTGTAAGTACTTTGCCCCTACGCAAATGTTGGTATCTAAATATTTAAGTAGCTTGAGCCATAGTGGTAAGATATGTATAACGCAAACATTGAAAAGATTAGTCCCCCAACCTGAACACAATTTAATACTCTTCATTGACTGACGTCAATAATTTACAAAGTTATTATAAAATGATCAGCGGTAAAGGACTAATTTTTCAAATTCCTTAAATAATTGTCATCATGAACTTTTTTTTTCCAATAACTAGTGTACGAGGTGTGTTCAAAAAGTATCGCGAATTTTGAATTTTCGCTGGTTACGTATATTCGAATTTCCAATTTTTTGTGGCGTTATGTTGGTACTCATGTCTCTCACTTATGCCGACAAGCTCGGCCATTTTGAATGTTCAGTTAATTGTTGACAGCTGCTTTGCTTGCACGTGTTTTGGATCGTCTTCGATTTTTACGCGAAATTCGTACCAAAATTGCTCAATTGTGACCAAAAACAGCATCGCATTAACATTGCTAATGAGATGTTAAACTCTGTCCGCGACGACCCAAATTTGCTCCAGAGGGTCATAACTGGTGACGAATCGTGGGTTTATGGTTATGACGTGGAAACCAAAGCTCAGTCATCTCAATGGAAGCTGCCGCACGAACCAAGACCGAAAAAAGCGCGCCAAGTTCGGTCGAATGTGAAAGTTTTGCTGACAGTTTTCTTCGATTGCAGGGGCGTGGTGCATCATGAGTTCTTGCCACAGGGAAGAAGTTATGCGCAACTTGCGCGAAGCAATCCGCCAGAAACGCGCGGATTTGTGGAAGAACAAAAATTGGCTTTTGCACCACGATAACGCCCCTGCTCACGCATCGTTGCTTGTGCGCAACTTTTTGGCCCAGATCTGGCCCCCTGTGACTTTTTCTTGTTCCCTAAACTGAAGAGGCCCATGAAAGGACGACGTTACGCTTCTCTTGACGAGATAAAGACGGCATCGAAGGAGGAGCTGAACAAGATACAAAAAAATTATTTTTTGAAGTGCTTCGAAGATTGGAAAAACCGTTGGCACAAGTGTATAATATCTCATGGGGATTACTTTGAAGGGAACAAAATAGATATTCATGAATAAATAAATAATTTTTGAATAAAAACAAAATTTGCGATACTTTTTGAACACACCTCGTATGTATTAGAATCTTGTCATCGTGACTACTGACAATTTTTATAGCCCAATTCCGCTTTTCCCTATAATTTGTAATAGTCATTGCAGCTGTCACCACCTCGTTTGTAGACGACAAGCGAGCTGAGATTATCACCATTAATCTAATATAACCTTCTTTCGGTACTTTAGCTTGGTCCGACACTATACGTATTAGTGTTTACTAGTGTTGTTGTAATTACCTTAAGCCAATCAGCCAGCACAACTACTGTGGGATCCTGTAGCGAATTCATGAGTTCCGATGCAACACGTTTCTTTTCACGGCGATAATTCTTACGTTGCGCCTTATAGGACTCCTTTCGATTGAGTTTAGAAGGTTCGCCTGGAGTCTGGAATAATAAAATCATAGATTTTTGTTAAGTAAAAGGAAGAATTTATCTTTACAAATAATACAATTGTCTGCACATCGATATTAAAGACCTTTATACCACGGTTTTTAGAATTTGTATTTGTTTGTCTGTTTGTTTGTATGCGCATCACTCAAAAAAAGTGGTGCAGAAAATAATTTATTTCCCCCCCGAATTATTGCTAGATGTCCTACTTAAAGTTTATAATCAGTGTTGCCTTTTTGGTTATTTTTAAACAAATTGTTAATTTTTTCCCCCTTTAAAACTTTTTGGGTAATTTGGTAATTTTTTCGATGTATTGAGGCCAATATATAGTTTTAGGTAAAATATGCCGCAAATAAATGCTGGAAGAATGACATTTCAGAAAAAATGTATAGTGGTTTAAGAAAACGTATAACTATTGAAGTATATTTAGTTAAAGCGTTTCAAAGAGGTTTTATTGATTTTTCTTTTCACAGTTCCATCTAAGATGCCATATTGTTATATTATTTGATTGACGTATGTACGTAACTGAAATTTCAAAAAATAATTTTTAAGTTTTTGGTTACTTCTTTTTTATTGCCGTGGCAACACTGTTTATAATGCCTTTCCCATAAAAATAAAAACCTTGGCTTAAAGTTTACACATGTGGTAAAGGGAAGAAAGTGAGCAATAGAGGGACACATATAGGCATAGGAAGGTGGAGAGGACGATCTAAAGAAATTTCAATACATTTTTTTATAATTATATTTATCTTGATTAAATGATTTTGGCCATCCCATACAGCTCGCCAGTTTTTTCTCTCTGCCAACTGACTTCTTGGTCTTAACTTTCTCTCGAATACTCCCAAACCCGCTTGATTATAAGTTGTCAGTGTTCAAAGCTTCTGCACCATACAGCGGAACGGGTGCGATAAGTGACTTTGAATAATAGTGTCAAAAACGTGCCCGAGTGAATTTGAAAAAGAAAAACGATATCGCTGATTCTAAAAGAGTTTCAATGTTGAAATATTGCAAACAGAATAGCCTAAATAAGCCAAATTTAATCTAAACCCAATTGTAAGTGCGCGTGGTACCTCTGGTGTTTGTACTCGCAATTCCTATTTTTACCTGCTGTTATCAAAGGCAAGTATTCCTTAAGTTATGCAACGACTTTTATGAAATTTGGCGAAGGCGTTTAGAGTAATTGTAGACTGCAAACTGACAAAAATAAAATCAATAAATTTTGTTGATAAAGCTCATAACCGAGTATATAATGTTCAGTTACACACGACATTAGGCTCCCTTACTTATAATATTTAATATAGTATTTTCTGTAACAGTTAGCTTATGTGGGTGAATCCCCATTATCTAATTAGCAATACTAGTTCAACGTTTGCGTATTATCTAAACACAAATATTTATTTTAGTGAATAATAAAAAAACCAATGAAAGTTCTATATTTATTAATATTCACTGTAAAAAACCATTTTCTTAACCCGAAATCAAAAAAAGGATGCAATATACTCAGGTGCGATTTTCCTAAACGGTTCTGAAGTTGTTAACAGTCGAAATTTTAAAAACTTTTCAATCATTTCCAAAAAATCATTAATAGGATGACCAAGTCAATATTGCTATTAAATTTTACCATTTTAGCAGTCAATGAATTAAATCGTTTTATGATTTTTCAAAACTTTCGTCGATATACAGAAAGTAACCTATTTTCGAAACTCTTTTCAAATATCTAAATTTTTAATCAAGTTTTCGTGGCTCAATCGATTTTTCCCAAGAAAAAATAAAATTTTATTTATTATGTGTGATGAGTAAAATGTTGTTATTCAAAAAAATTTTAATAAAGAATAAAATTTAAATTTTTATTCAAGCTTTCGATAATAAGCACATCGAGATACATGTATAATGTGTATGTATGAAGATTTTTTTGGTTACTTCTGTATATTTTGGAATTAATTTAAGATTACCCCGAAGAAGTCCCAAAATGATTCCCCACAAAACAATCTTGAAAATGTCGCGAAATGACCTTTAAAAAGTCCCAAAATGATCGGTTAAACCATCCCGAAAACCTCCAAGGAATCCCGCCAAAAGCTTTATTTTATCCAGCAATGGTATCGAACTTGAATCAACATCCATAACAGCCGGTTCTACGAACCGGAATGACTCGGATTTTTACATCCGCCCAAGGGCTGTTATTTCGACACTACCCTGTCTAACCTGTCACCTTTTCCACTAATATTGTCATCCTCCGAGCAGCTCCTTGCAGCAGGGCTGCTCAAAACTCTCCTACTCCGTGCTGGGGTCGAATCCAACCCGGGTCCAGGAGAATGGATCTGCTGCGTCTGCTGGAAGTAGATTTACGTTAAGCGTTCACACGCCGTCCAATGCAATTCTTGTAAAAGATGGTTGCACAAAACCAGGTGCTCCGGGCTAAATCCCTCCAAACACAGGCCCCCTAGTTTTTACAAAACTTTCGTGGCCCCTTGCTGTTCACGCCCTAGGACGTCCGGTGGCCAACGACGATCCAGTATCGCACCGTCACAAGCCTCTGAAATAGTCTCCACGACTAATAGCACTAATAACGCCCAGCAAGTAGTGTGTAACACCCGCTGCCGCTCACGCCCACAGGCGCCAACACCTCACACAGCCGCTCACAGCTACTTCCTACGTGGCACCTCTGTTTCAGATGTGAGCAATGCCGAGCGACAGCCTACCCCCCCACCACTTTCAACTTCCCCTTCTTCTTCCAGCACAATTGTAAGTCAAAGCCACCAGCTCCTGGTCCCTTACACTATGTGCTCTGTTTGTCGGCTGAGACTATATATGTACACCTGCGACATCAGTCAAATGCAATTCTTGCCTTGGCCTGTGTCACCTGCTTATATGTTCTCAACTTGGAAACAGGAACCTATGGACTGATACGTACGTTGCACCATGTTGTCGAGCTACGCAACCTACAACGTCGACCGATTCGCCACCTTCCGGTGCTTCGGATCCCTCCTCTTCTAGAGTGCGACGCAGTGTGCGACCCAGCCTGCTTCCACCAAGGCATACGCACCAGTCCCTGACTCCCAACGTGAATATTTCTCCCCCTTCGCAATTTCGCGTCATACAGCTAAACTGCAACGGCCTAACCGGGAAAGTGAGTTAAATAGTGAGCTTCATGAAGCGACAGAATATCAAGATCGCTGCCATTCAGGAGACGAAGTTAAACGCCCGATCAAATCTTCGGACTTGTGACGGCTACAACATCCACCGACGTGACCGAGAGAGAGGACTTGGGGGCGGACTCGCCTTCATTACTCACCAATCTGTGCAATATCGTCCATTTGAGCCTGACGTCGACCCGAGGGAGAACCTCCTGGAGCGTCAAGGAATGGTTGTCCGGACAGGCGACGTCGACCTTGAAATCATTAACATTTATATGCCTCCTGCCACCTGCTGTCCGAGAGATTACCACCCTGACATCAGTGCGTTACTCAGAGGCGATATTCGTGTAACCCCCGGAGACTTCAACGCACACCACGATCTGTGGCACTCAAGCCTACAGGTCGATGGTAAGGGACAGGAATTGGCTGAACAAATAGACGATTCGATGTTTTGCACTGTGAACGGGGACGCCCCCACGAGAGTTGCGGTAAATTGTTCCAGTTCGCCAGACCTCACAATTGTCAGCGCAGGTCTTATAAACTGCGTTGAATGGCGACCAATGCTTACTCTTGCATCTGACCCTTTGCCGATAGTCCTCTCAATCGATCGCCCCAATGACTTCGTTAGTTCTGAAAAGCGCACCTTCACTAACTTCAGTAAAGTTGATTGGGTTGGTTTTCTTAATTTCACTGAGAGCACCTTCGCTGCTCTTCCCATCCCGTCTGATGTACGAGAAGGGGAAAAAGCGTTTCGCATGGTCATAGCTTCAGCCTCCAATCAATATATTCCGTCAGGTAGAATTAAGGAGATACGTCCGTACTTCCCCGCAGAGGCAGCGACTCTGGCTAATGGACGTGACCACGTGCGACGCCTGAACCCTACGGATCCCCAAATTCAAGATCTCAATGCGGAAATCAGACGGCTAGTTGATCAACACAAACGCGCCAAATGGGAGGAGCACTTTAGGTCCTGTAACCTCTCTGCTGGTGTTGGCAAATTATGGTCCACTGTTAAATCCTTGTCTAATCCGACCAAACCGAACGACAAAATATCCATCACCTTCGGTGATAAGGTACTGTCGAAACCAAAGAGATGCGCGAGCGCTTTCTGCCGGCCATTTGTACTGCATCCTCCGGTTGACAAGGAAATCAGGCGCGCCATCAGGGAAGCGCACAAACGCAAAAACAACCAAGCTCCCATTGCCAGCACCACCACAGAGGTTCGGGAGGCCATACGGGGGTCCAAAAACTCCAAATCTATTGGCCCAGACGGTATATCCATGCTGATGCTAAAACATCTCTGTGATGAGGGAGTAAGGTACCTAACAACCGTCTTCAATCTGTCCATGACCACCTTTGTCATTCCAGAAAGATGGAAACAGGCAAAGGTGGTGCCACTACTAAAGCCCGGCAAGCCGGCCAACATAGGGGAGTCATATCGACCGATATCACTCCTCTCGTCAGTAGTGAGGACCCTGGAGACGGTTTTGCTCCGTTATTATACCGCTAACCTGCGATTAGCCGAACATCAGCACGGATTCCGCAAAATGCATAGCACTACCACCGCGCTAAACGCCATCACCACACAGATGGGTGTCGGTCTCAACCAATCTCGCCCAAATCATGCACAACTCATTAACGACCTGGAGGATTCAAACCTTCCCCCCTGTCTAAAGCGTTGGACCGCCAACTATCTGAGTGGCCGCCAGTCATCGGTTGAATTTAGAGGCAATAGATCAAAACCACGTATAATTAAGCAGGGGGTGCCACAGGGTGGTGTCCTATCCCCGCTTCTGTTTAATTACTATATATCGAGGCTCCCTTCCCCACCAGAAGGCGTCTCGGTCGTCGCCTACGCCGATGACTGCACGATCCTGGCGACAGGACCCTCCGTTGATGAGCTCTGCTCGAGAATTAATTCCTACCTTCCAACCCTTTCCAGTTTCTTCGCTGCACGGAACCTGACATTGTCACCGACCAAATCCTCGGCCACCTTATTTACGACGTGGACAGCGCAGGCGAACATGGAATTAGACGTCTACGCCGACGGCATTAAGCTTCCGACTGTCACACACCCCAAAATCTTAGGGGTCACGTTTGATAACATGTTCAAATACGGTGCTCATGTAGCCGCGATTGCAACCAAAGTACAAAGCCGTAACAAAATCCTCAAGTCACTAGCTGGCAGTACTTGGGGGAAAGACAAAGAAACGTTACTGGCAACGTACAAGGCAATCGACCAGCCGGTTCTGAGCTACGCGACGCCAATATGGTCGACGGGGTTAGCAGACACACATTGGAGGAGGTTGCAGGCCTGCCAAAACACCGCACTCAGAACTGCCACGGGGTGCCTCCTTATGTCTCCTGAGCACCATCTTCATAATGAGGCAAAAATGCTCGATGTTAAAAAGCACTGTGAGATGTTGACCAGACAATTCCTGTTCAACTACCATAAACCGCAGCAGACGAACAGGTACCTGCTCAACGAAAATCCGCCTCCCAGGAGAATAAGGAGTCACCTCCGTAAGCACTATGACGAGATCCGGCACCACATTTTCTCGCCGTTTGATCCAAAGGTGCACCGGCGGGCCCTCAACCTCATCCACACGGAGTCGGTAAACTCCTTTGTCAGGTTTGGTCCAGTGAATTCAGTCCTACAGGCACAAGCCCCACCTGTTGCCGACGAGGAACGCGAACTGCCCAGGGAGACACGAGTTACGCTGTCTCAACTTCGTTCTGGATACTGTAACAGACTAAACTCTTACCTATCCAGACTGAACCCTGACATGCCAAATATCTGCCCGGCATGCGGCGTGTCTCCCCACGATACTAACCATCTGTTCATCTGCGCAACTGAGCCCACTCGTCTAACACCAATTTCACTCTGGTCCACCCCTGTTGAAGCCGCGAGGTTTCTTGGACTTCCGTTAGAAGAGCCTGATGACAGTGTTGGATGAGGGGTGACATCCTAGGCAGGTTAAGTAGTCGCTACAACAACAACAACAACAACATCTTGAATCAAATCAAATCAGTGAATCTCAATACAGTAATAACCAAAAAAACCTTCATAAATACACAAAATACCTTCTATATACTCGTACACATATGGGTACAATTTTGCTGTATTTCGATGTACTTATTTTTTATTTTCAAAAGCTTGAATACAAATTTTAATTTTATTCTTTACTAGTTGGCCCGCCGAACTTTGTTCCGCCTTAAAAGCACAAATCATACAGTCACCCTGGGTCCACATTTAGGTCAATAAATTGGGACCCGGGTAAAATATCGAGGTGAAAGATTCTTAAATTTTAGGAGAAACGTCTAGAGAATGATTATTGAAAGTTTCATTCATTTCTATGCAGTCGTTTTTGTGTGACGCGGGCGTTATGGTAAAAAAACCACATTTTTGGTCACATTTTTCCCACATTTTGGTCAATAACTCGGGAACTGGATGAGATATCCAAATGAAAGTTGTCCTAAATTTTAAGTTAGACCTTAAGTGATATAATGGTGAAAGTTTCATACAATTCTATTTAGTAGTTTTTGCGTGATACGCGAACAACCATACAGACGGACAGACAGACAGACAGACAGACAAAAATTCTAAAAATTGTAGATTTGAGTTCCGCTGGTCCAATAACGACCTCTCCTATCAGTTTTTCTTGAATATCTTCAATGTACAGACATTGACCTGTTACAATTTTATTATATGTAAAGATTCAAAATTTTTTGAATAACTAATACAACTTCACTATCACTCTAATTTTTTTGAATAATAAATGAACTTTTATATGTTATTTTTTGTCACTCTACCCTCAAATTTTCAAAAACGCCCATTCCTGATATGTACATAGTTTTTTTGATGTATAGAAAACAAATCCATAAATAAAATATCATCAACTTGAACCGAATAAATAAATGGCAATACCGTATTGCAGCGGTCGATAATAAACTTTGGACATGAATGAAGGCCAAACAACATACAGAAATATGTGGGCGTGGCACCAAAATTATATCAATCTTGACTAAAGGAAACATATGTCTAAATATCATTAATTTAGACCAATTATGTTCAGAGTTATGAAGAATTGGAATTTTGTTTAGCATGGAGGCGTGGCACCGCCTACTTTTCCAAAAAATATATAGAAGGCAAACTTCTGAACCTATCGTAAAAGCTTCATAGGCATCGACTGTAAACAGTGGATATTAATGAAGAACAAAAAACACACAAAAATATTTAGCAATGAATTTAGAATGAGTTTAAACTTATATTGTCTCCAACACTTCCCAAAATTAACCGAAAGTTAATATTTGGACTATTGAAACAGTGTGCAATGTCTCATATTTGCAACCTCAAATTCATAGGTATAAATGTATGAAAATCCTTTGCAAACCTTTTTTATTTTTTACGAATTTGGTGAGAAAAATATATAAAAATAGTGTGTCGCTTTTTGGTGTGAATCTTCTAAGTAGACATGTACCACTGCCGTTATGAAAAACTTTATCGTAGGTATATGAGGAAATATACCCGATTCACTCTTTTCGTTTTTATTCGGGAATTGACTCTTAACTTGGTTTCCTATGACTTTTCCATCCAATCTTTATCCAGCACTTCAGATAGTTTGTACAAAATTGCTTCATTCTCAAAAGCAGAGCTTTTTTGCTGAGGCACTCTAATATACAAATAAATAAATAATCTGTAAAGTAAACATAGATATCCCAGGCGTGACCCACATAATAATAAGACATTAGAATTTTAGAAACGCAAGTATTAATTTAAATTTTTAAATATACAAAACACGTACGGAGAGATTAAATAACTTAAACATATCGCCGAAAAATATGATAAATTTGGAATCTATCATTACTGACAAATCGTTTTCACTTTAGGGGTTTAATTGATTTCAATTCTAAAGCGTCAGTTTATTTTATATAAAACCTTTTATGCAATTAGAATAAATTTTTCGAAAATAAGAAAGAAACGTGATGTTGCGAGAATGTTAAAGAATTAAATTTGCGAATAGAGCATGGTAAATGAAACACAACAAAGAAAGAGTCAGGACTTTTGCGTCTTTGTAACACACATTATTGTGGGCTCACTTGGAAAACCATCTAAGACACCAGTTAGGAAAAAATTCTTGCACCTGAATTTGCCGTAAATTGTCCGTAAAAAAAAAAAAATATACCGCACCAATATTTTAGAAAATTTTTATTTTCGGGTAGTGCACCAACTTCATATGAAGTTAGCGTGCCACTTTTGGAAAACCATCTTAGACACCACATAGGAAAAAAAATTCTTGCGTCTAAATTTGCCGTAAATTATCCGTGAAATAAAAAAATTTGTCGCGCCCATATTTTAGAAACAAATTTTTTGATAGTAAAATATGGCTAATTCAGGCGCTAGAATTGTTCTCCTAGCTGGTGTCTAAGATGGTTTTCCAAAAGTGGCACGCTAACTTCATATATTTTCCAAAATATGGTAGCGGCAAATTTGTTTGTTTCACGGCTAATTTACGCAAATTATCCAATAGATCCTTTTTTCTACGTAAAAGTTGTGTTGCCGACTTCAGAGAGGTGATGTTATTTCGTATGAAGTTGTTGTGATATGATGATGTGATATCGATACATAACCGCCAACTTAAGCGACAAAATTCTCGATATTGCATTTTTGATAGAACTCGATGGTCTATCATCATATGAATCAGCTGCCCACACTTCAAAGCTCTGCGAGAAATCTTTGAGAAGTTATAGCTGAAGGAACTTGGATTAATGCGACAATTTCTGTATATTTTACACACACAGGGTATGTATGCATATACGTAGATTGCAACGGCATAATCGATATAGATATAGACTTCCATGTTTCTAAACATAGATGAAAACAGGAATCCATTGACCCATGTCCATTCGGCTGTACAATCCTAAACTTATAATTTGAGATAGATCAACAGATTACAGCACGGTATCCAAAACACTTTGCTGCTTGAAATGGGATGATACCCACGAGCACTTTTTATTTATCTAAAATTTCGAAAGCGAACATTTGAAATCAAGTTGTGAGATATTGTGACATAACACATAGTACACTGTCATAATATTTCTTATTTGTTTGGTACCAAATTTAATTAAGTTCCTATAGAAGCTTAAGTGAAACTTGGAATAAAAATATTAAATATTGAGTCTTTTATATGGCATTCATAAGCTAGTAAATGCGTGGGAGATAGTGAACCCGATACCTAACACTAAAAAGCATGCATGAACTCTTATGCCAAATATGATCGGGGAATTCACAAGAAAGGCGATCCCGAAAAACGCAACAGCTGCGAAAATCACGCTTTCTTTAATAATACTAAATTCCTGATTTTTTTATTTAATCAATTGGAAAACAATCAGTAATCAGCATACAAAAGAGATAATAAATTAAACCGGGGATCATTATTGAATTTTTAACAAGTCTAATTGTAACTGCAACCCTTTTTGAATTTAGGATTGATGCAACTGTACAATTAAATGTTTACCGTAAAGAATGTGTCACAAAAACATTCTCACTATGAGCCACCTTATATAATAGCTATACATATGTACTTTTTATTTATAATAACACAGTGCTACAAAAACGAATAAAGCTTAAACGCTTGGGAGGTGATGCTATTTTCTAAGTCAAGTAAAGTAAAAAAAAAAGGATATTTACGATTACCGTAATCCTCGTCGTCTTTTTATCGTAATTTCTATCGCCTGAACTATTGCTGTGATCGCAGCTTTACAATTTCCTACCCGGCTGTACTACTACATAAACATATAAAATGAGATCGTTCATTGGCAGATGCAGCTACAATGCTGAAATTTGGTACCTGTTTTGACTTGGCAATTCTTTTAACGATTATCAATAACTGAAGTTCGCTGTGTACGTCGGTTATCAAGTGGCCATAAGTGAATTTGCCTTAGTCTTGAAGCCTTCCATTATCCGCTCTTCGCCCTCACATTTCTTTCCCTATGGAGTATTCAGTTATTGGTGAGATAGCCATATCCTTATAAAACAGCTGATTAATGGTGCCATTGTATAACGCCAAAGTCATAGCCATTCTATAGCCAACCAACTGTTTACTATTAACTTTTTGGAACTTTTGTTTTCCATTCTTATGTGTTTTAATTTAGGCCCTAACTCTACTAGTATGGTAACAAAATTCGTTTTACCGGCAAATACATAATTTGGCAACTTTTACTCACTTTTGGTACTCTGCCGGCTTAAGTCACGTAACCCTGAATTTGCACATGTTTTGTAAATATTGAATTCATAAACAATGTAAGCAGTTTTACACACGAAGTTTTGTTTGTGTTTGCATTTTATTCTTGCGCATTTTTCGTGTTTGGCAGCGTTGTCATGTACACCAGAATGGCAGTTACATACTCGTAGACAGCGATACCGACGGTTACAATTTTCGCTTAATTTGCAGCTTTTCATAAAATTACCATCTTTTTTAGGTAAAGGCACAAATACTCGATGACAAAAGTATGGCATGGACATTGGCATTATGGTATTGGAACTTTACCTGCAGCTTTCTGAAAACAGTCACTTATGCTATTGTTAAAATCGATAATGGAAATCGGAATAAAAACATCGTTGTTTCTTCCAGCACAACTTTTCAGGTATGTTTTAGTGTTGCACATTGTAATTTATAAATTCTGTAAACAAAATAGCGCCAAAAAGTACTATATATGTATTCATGTACTCACCTTTTCTGTTTGATTGCCATCGTATTTGTCTCGACTATCTGTTGCCCAACTGGCAAGCCCTAAAAAAAATTTCATATTTTTCATATAGTATATTGTTTTTGTTTTGTTTACAGTTGTGCAATTATTTTCTTAACTTTTATACTACATATGCATATGTATATAGAATATTAACTTTTTATTAACAAGTTTATGGCGAAAAATAAATATATTTATCGTGTATATTTTCTGATTTGTTTCTCTCTTGATAAATAATGAAAACATTCAATACAGAGCCCCACAAAATTCAATACAATCACTGGTCAAAGAAATTCATATTTTTCTCACTAATTCACTGTTTGTTTGTCCAACGCGACGGTTTGGCTAATGAACTGCGGAAGTTTGTTTACTGTTTACAGTCTACTCTGGTATTGAGCGGTGCATGCGTTTGTGAAAAAAAATATAAAAAAATATAAAAAATTCGATTGTGCAACAATGCCAACACGCAAAAACGACAACTTCAATCGCAACTCTATGCCAATACTGAATAAATAATAAGAATACAGCGAATAATAAATATAACAACAACACAGACGTAACGTGAGTGTGACACTAAAATCAGAAATTCTAAAGTGAAAACTAATGACCAAAAGCGAATGGCTAATTAAAATTGGGCACCAAAACAGGCATAGCAAAGCAGATACATATGTTTATTATGTATATATGACATATTGTATAACAACATTAAATGGGATTAGTACGAAATGCGTTCGAGGTTGGTCACAGAATATTAATATCGCTAAACCATGGCGACCGCCGTGGTGTGGCGGTAGTGCTGCTTGGCCTACCAGACCGAAGGTCCAAGGTTCGAGCCCTGGGACAGGTAATATCAAAAGTGGTTTGAAAAAGTTTTTTCAAAACGGGGTCGTCCCTCAGCAGTGGTTTGGCAAACTCTTTCTGCCATGGAAGGTTTCTCAGCAAAAATTCATTTGTTTTGCAGACGGCGTTCGAAATCGGAAAAACCTGTAGGTCACGCCAATTTCTAGGAAAAATTTTAAGCCGCACACCACAAATTGATAGAGAAGCTCGGCCTTAGTCTTCTCGAAGGTATATATTGAATTTTTTTAAATATTCGAATGGAATACCCATGTGAGTGATGGCCCCGAATGGATAAGACAACAGGGCATTCGTTTTTTCCCCCGTGGTTTTGATAACTTTAAAAATCTTATTTATAAAAACCAATATTTATTAAAAGGGATATATGCATGGTAAAATTATTTTAAAACTAGCAAGCCCGGCCTGCTTCGCTGCGTCTCAGAACTAATAATAGACTTAGTTCGATTTTAATCAATGTATCCTATATCAGATAAGATATGGAACTTAGATACATCGCTTATTTTAGCACTCATTACCACCTTTCGTTTGATACCCATATTGTACTTTACACATTTTGGGTCACCTTGGTCCACATATCGGTCGATATCTCAGAAACTGGTTGAGCTATCGGAACAAATGATATATTGAATTTTAAGTTAAGTAATGGTAAAAGTTCCATTCAATTCCATTGAGCAGTTTTCGAGTGATGCGCGACCAAACATACAGACAGACAAACAAAAATTCTCACAACGGTTGATTTGGCTTCTATTGGTCCCTCCTATCGGTTCTTCTTAAATATCTGCAATGTACAGACATCGACCTGTTACAATTTTATTATATGTAAAGATAAGAAGGCGTGGCAACTCCCATACAAACCAAATAATTATTATCAAAATTTTCGGAACCATTCAGCACTGAAATTTGGAAAAAGAAAGCGAAATGAAAAGTTAAACTGAAAGTGAACAGAAAAGTGAAAGGAATTTAGAAGGAAATGAGGAAGGAAACAGTAACGGAAATTTTAAGGGGAACGGATTGAGAAAGGAAAAATTAAAGATGAAGAAACAGCGAGAGGAAGAAGTTTAGAAAGATGAAAAAGGATAAACAAGATATGTTGATATGTTGTTAATTGGATATAGTTCGAAGAAATAAGAAGCTGTATTTTAAATAATTTAAATTGAAAATATAGCGAATTCTGTAACAGAATCCAGATAAAAAGATATTTCAAAGTTTACACAAAGTTCAGAAAAGTTAATAAAACGTTTAAAATCGACCATAACCATTTGCTACATTTTAAAAGAAAATTATTAAAAACCCAGCTTCTTCTTAATTCGTAGAACGATATCTAATTTAATTTCACTACTAATATATTGAATTTAGCTGGATATCTTGATTACTTTGCACCGATTCAAACTGCCGTTATGTGGGAAAAGTTATAATGTACTAGTGCAGATGGGTATAAACATTTAATATGCGGACGAAACTCTAAGAGCCATCTTAGATTTGTTGCCCCTTCGTAACAGCGCTGAAGAAGTCGTTGTGGAGACATAGTACCATGTGGCCGCAATAATTTTGTTTTGTCTACAAGTACAGATTCCTATACTGCTATGAGTTTATCGGAACTACTTGGCAACAAAAATTTCTATTAGGGAAGACTACCAAGCTGAAAGTTGCTACTCAGCCATCTGAAGCACTTTCCTCGCTGTTGTCGAAGTCAAATGAATAACTGATGACTTCAGATGCAAAGTGGCCGGTTATTCGTAACGCAAACTGCTACCTAAAGGACTTGTAAACTGGCAAGTAAGTTAAACATAAGACATAAATCCATATTAGGGGAAAGCTAGTCAAGTATAACTTCTGCCATATTAAAATAGTACTATTTTTTGAGTAAACATGGAGGCAGGCTTTTGCCTGTCCTGAGGCTTTAGAGAAGCTCCAAAAACAATGAGAAAGAGGAATCAATAAGAGGTCAGTGCTACAAATGTCCTTAGAGGTGTCAGACTTCGCTGCTTTAACTTCCTTTGACTGAAAAGTGGCGGCCACTGTGGTATAGGTCGCATTTTCAAGTTCCAAAACAGACATCGAAGATATAATAATAACCATGCTTCATGCCTTCATAACCGTTATCAATAGAATTCCGAAACTTATTAAAAGACTTGCCACTGTTGTGAAGAGTACACAACAAAAAAAAACGAAATCGTCTTTTCCTTGATTTTGTCGAGAACATTTGTTTCGGTTCTACAATACTATCAGCCTAATTCTATATAATCTTTCACAAGGGTTTTTCCCCACTTTCATTTAATTTTGCGTCAGAGATATCGACGGAAACGCGAACCAACATTTTTTGAATTGTGTTATGGAATATACTCGTAGATGTGAGGTTTCATTAGAGTATTATTAAATTTGACTCATTTACCGTACCAGTTGTAGGGACATCGACCGAAATATAGGCCAAAAAAGTTATTTTGCGTAGAATAATTTTTGGTGTCATCGGCGGTCATATGACGGGATTCGGCATGTCAGGGTTCGGTCTGGATAGGTAAGAGTTCAGTCTGTTACAGTATCCAGATCGAAGTTGGGGCAGTATGACTATTGTCTCCCTAGGAGGGTGGTGCTTGTGCCTGAATGACTGCATTATTTTCGGCTTGACTCAAACTCTCCTATTCGATTTCATATTTACTCCTTGAATAGTGAAGTGTTCAAAATTCCACGACGCTGTACATTCATATGCATGTTTGTATATTTACAAGCGGGTGGATGGGTTTTACTATGTTTCATTCATTTTCCTATCTACTCTTTGTTTACAATGCTTTCTAAATTTATGTTCTAATATTCACTTGAAAAAAATAGCTAGTTTATTGCCTAATTATAGAGGCACCTCTCTTCACAGATATTTCTCATATCAGATAGATTTTGTGTGCAAATATGCCATATAAGTACGATTATACTAGAATCAGAAGGGAATTAATCGAAAGGTGGGATATGCGATTAAAATGGCATAAGCTACTAATTTTAAGAAAACTCGTTTGCGGGTATATTGCAAGTGATCTATAATATGAATAGAACACTTACAGTGATTTCGAAGTATATAATAGAACACGAAATTTTCTCACAAGAGTTAATAAGCGATCTACATTTGTTTATGAATCTTCCCATATATTGGCTACATACATAAATACTGAGTACTGCACTAAAAACTTTGTAGCACGGTATCAACAACCGAAAGCAATGCTCCACGAAAAAAAAATCCAAGTTCGTGGCAATGTTTTCTAGCCACATAATCAGCGTCGCACGACCGCAACTTTCCAACGGGTAATGCCTTTTATCTTCCCTGCCCAGTACTCGCTTGACAGGACCTCCGGGTCCCGGTACCCTGTCTTGTAAGATGTGTTAATGCAGAATATACACTCTTGTGACATCCCTCCAAAATCACTACTGGCTTGATGTTTTGCAGGTTGTTGTTATTGCAATAATAACACTCGCCAAAGGTTTTACTTAATCACATCTAACATTCTAGGTCGTCTGAAGGCTTATTTGTTCTTAATTATTTGTTAGAAGTTTAGCAGAAAATTATCTCAACTGGCATGGATCGAATTCGCATTCAGTGTACAAGATTCTGAGGCTTTCTACCAATCTATTGTCAATGAGTATGTTTTACAAGGTTGACACCTATTTGCAAAAGGAGATTATCAACATAAAGGTATTTTAGGCCATATTAAAAGAAATTAAGTAAAGTTACTGCTTGGGGTTGCCATCTAAGCCTATCATATTCATTCCTATAAAATTTTTAATACAGGTTTTCTGGTACAATCAAGCCCTCTTAATTATGTGAGATATGTCAACATGAATACTACAAGAAAGCGATTTTACGTCTTATTTCAACAAAAAATATATATATATATAATTATAGGTAGGGTTACCACCAAGGATTGCAAAATAATCGTATTATATTTATTTATTTATTTTTTGCATATCTGATACCAAACGACTTGGCGTATAAGCTTTGCTTTTCTATTTATAAAATGTTAAAAGAAATGTGCTTTTACAAAACTTCTTAAATATAATTGAACAAAAAAAAATATTTTCTCAATCAAACACAAGAAGTGTTCCACGAGTCAAGCCCAATTACATTTGGAAAGGCTTTTCAGTCACATTTAAATCAATAACATTTTCAGGGAGTAAATGTCATAATTTTTAAAAGTGACTCGCGAGACATGGAATATCCCAATATTAAGCTGTATTAAAAGTATGTCGTCCCTAAATGCGTGTTGCTATTATATTTCCCTACACTGTACACACACTGTACAGTGCATTATATGAGACTGCTATGGCCTGTAGATGACGCGGCGTATGCGTCACGCATTGCAATACATGTTACGTATACGGCGTGTGGCACACACGAGCCAATAAAGCAAACTTCGCTTGTGGATAATACATGTGCTGTTGTGTCGCGTGTTGACGCTTACTTTCACTTACTTGTAAAGAATTTCATTCTCCCCATATGATTGGACCCTCCTGTTACGTGTGGATTTATTTACACACATTTCTTTGTGCATTGCATTGCACAGAAGCCTGTGCGTCTTCGAAGGTAATTTAATAATGAGTGCGCTTTTACTAGTTAGCACTTGAACCTCCACATTAGAACACTCAATTGCGATTTAAACGTATAGCAATTAAAAATTTGAAAAACATTTCAAATTTAGTGGAAACAAAGACAAGTCACTGCTTATGAATCAACGTCGAAATATGCTAAGCGCACACAAAAAACATGTACTGGTTAAAAAAAATATTGTGTGCAAAGTAAAGATAATACAATTAGTTAATTATTGTTGTATGATATCACTTGAAACAAAAGTTACTATTTAGCGTATTTAATACGGACGCTACAAATGAGAACATCGGATAGTGACTGACTCGCACATCGAAACCGCGAAAATAAAATTCTCAACGATCATCAACCATAGGTACACAAATATGTATATGCAAAGATACATAAATATTTACATAAGTATATTATATATGTACAGTTCACGGCAAAATGTTAGCCCAACCGTCTGGGGCTTTCTTAAAAATAAACAATACAGTCTCAATTCGAGTGAAATATCCAGCTATATTTTATGTTCACCTCCTTTGCAAACAAATGTGTGTAAAGCTGAGAGTATCTAGTATCATCATTATACCCAGAGCTGGGCGATAAGGATTACGATTACAAGACGATTACGATTACAGTAATCGTAACTTAGTTTTTTGAAATTACGATTACTGTAATCATTAATCCATCGAACCGCGATTACGATTACGTAATCGTAATTCTAGGAAACATAAATTACGATTACCGTAATCGGAATCGCACTTTCAACAATTAAGGATTACGTCATCGTAATTTTATATCTTTTAAATTATAATTACTGTATTCGTTGCTTAGGATTTTTTAATAAAATACTTGTAAAAGTAACAATTATTCCTTTTCAGATCAGATTTCAGTGAACCTTTATTTAAGTAAACATTAAGTAAATAACTAAAATTAGGAAATTAATATTGTCACATTTTTGCGCAAATAACATCGACAAATTTTAGAAATTCAACGTTATATTGTATAACCTTATTCTAAATTGGCCTTAAGCAAGACTAATTTTTTAAAAGAAAATTCAGAAAGGGCATGGTATAAGCGTATATGAACCTATATTGCAAAAACGGTGATTATCGAGTCAAATAATCACCGTTATACTAACATATTCGGCGCGTAAAGACTTGACCGCTAGGCAAGTGTTTCATTAGAAATAAAGTTCATACCTTCCTATGTTCCTATTATAAAATCACTTATAGCTTTCACTTTGTCGTCAGTCTTAGAAATCTCTAAAATTAACAGATTTCCATTGAATTTTTTGACGTTGGGAATTTTTTGTTTTTGTAAAATTTAAAAAATTACTCCTATATTATATATTTTCTATCAAGTGCAAAATACTGCCACTTTTTCCCCCAGTACGAACAAGTAATTTACGCAAGCATATACATATGTATGTATGCATCAAAATTTTTAAAACTTTTTCAAGGTTGGCTGAAAAAGGTATAATTTCAAAAGTTGTGTATGAAAATTATAGCAATTGTAATCCTTCGTACATAAATTAACGATTACAATAATCATAATTTAAAAAAGTGAAATTACGATTATGTAATCGTAATCCTAAGAAGCTAAATTACCGATTATTGTAATCGTAATTTAAAAAATTTTAATTTTTAAATTACGATTACGTACTCGTAGTCCTAGTTACCTAAATTAAAGATTACTGTAATCGTAATTTAAAAAAAGTT
Source organism: Merzomyia westermanni (assembly GCA_949987695.1). Classification (NCBI taxonomy): domain Eukaryota; kingdom Metazoa; phylum Arthropoda; class Insecta; order Diptera; family Tephritidae; genus Merzomyia; species Merzomyia westermanni. Next base: position 129,241,936 of record OX465288.1, on the reverse strand, counting down.
TAAATTTAACAAAAGTTTAAATTACGATTACTGTAATCGTAATCCTAGCTGTAATCGATTACGCATGTAATCCTTATCGCCCAGCTCTGATTATACCGTAAACTGTTCTGAATACTTTTCAAAAGTTTTTAAAATGCATTAAAAGGCTAACCAAGCCAGTGTAAGTACTATTTTATTTGCACTAGTGAATGAATTATTGAATTGTATATGTTTTCGAAATTTTCTATATCGAAAATAGAGGCGTAGTTATCATCTATTCACAGCCGTTTCAGTAGCAATTATATATGCGGCCGCGTCAAAAGCAATAAACGTTGACATGTTCCGACAGCCAAATCGTCATAAAATACATTGCTTCAACCAATTACATATCAAATCATAAAAGTAATATAGGTTTAAAGCAAATTAGAAGCTGACCAAAAAGTCAAAGAAGCACTCTGTCTACCGTAAACTGTTGAAGAATCGTTAATATCTCACTCTTACGAGGACACCAGCCCGCCCGAAACCACTAACAACCGAACATCTCCTGCAACTTTGTTTATTATCGAAAGTATGAACCCCAATAACAACTTGCCTAGACTGCAGTAAAAGCGACACAATCAACATGGTCAATGAACTTATGCCAATACACAATGTTTACCACAATAATTAACAATAAATTCAAAAAAAATTAAAAATAAAATACAAAACCACAATGCAATAAGCTACATTCGAACTTCATTCTATAACGGAACCAAATGGTCTTAGCCATGAATAGTTTAAAAATTTATTGTATTTGTAAACTATGGTTAAGAGTATAATAATAATAATAATAGTAATAATAAGAACAATAATAACAGTAGTTATATTAATAATTATAGTAATAATAACAACAATTGTAATAATAATAATAATAAGTAATAAATAAACAGCCCAAATGTCGGAGGTGCTATCACGTTGTCGCGTACTGTATTTAGAGCCCAATATCAAAGCCGACAGATGCCACCGTCGAAGTATCAAAAAAAAAACACTGCCAACAAAGTGCGCTAAATATGAATAGCAAACCTAAAGGCAGCAACAGATAATAAATAGTCTCTGCTAAGCAACCAAAACAACCGAAAAGCCAACGAACTGGTAATGTCGAGAGAAGTACGAGCACGTTAATAAAAGTAGATTCTCAAATTAAGATATTAAAAGATAACATAAAACAAACAAAAGATTCAGAAACGGGAGGGGTATTTCGAAAAATTCACAATATTGTTGCCGGCAAACAATTTTTCACCCCGCAAAGCCAAACTGCTGCCCTACGTATTTGATGGGTTGTGCACAGTTTTAATGGCACTGGAGTTATGAACATATAGCCACTCACATTTAAAACAACAGCCTTTTTATCATTTTGAACAAAATTTTTTACGGCCTGATGATTAAAAATTAGTTTAAAATGGGTACTCTCAACTTGGGTACTTGTTACTTTTAAATATGTTCTTTTGTGGTACGAAAATTTAAGTCAAGGAAATCTCCTATACTGGCTGTTCTGCTCATACAAAAATTTGGTTTTTAATTTTATTTAATTAGTACAAAGTAGCATAAATATAGACAATAGGGCGGGTCGATTTAAATCGCTCATTGCTCTGTGAAAATCGTATTCTAGGGATCAAAATAAGAAACTTTGCCGAAGGAACCATACCTCTAAAACGAATTCTGATGTCCCCCAATTTGGGTCGAACTTTTTGGTAGGGGCAAATTTTGAAAAATCCCGCTTTGACCCATTTAGAGTGCTCCAATGGACTCCAAATGTATGACCGACCCCCACTAACTTTGGAGGCCCGACCCACCGATGCCAGCGGCACACCCCCTGGAACCCCCCTGGGGGTTCACCATACAAACATTTCAAAAAATCGCCGGTTTTGCACTTTACATGAAAAAATCAGCGAAATGCCTATGTTTTTTCTTTATTTTTATTTATTTATTTATAATAATATTTATTATTTATTTATAATAATACCTATTTTTTCTCTTAAGAAATTTATTTAGTCAGAACATATGTAAATGAAAAAATTTATTTAAGTGAGTTATAGAAAAGAAACTGAAGAAAATTATTGTTTGAAGTCTTTTTTACTTTCAAGTCTGGGCAATTTCGCACGGCTCTCTAATGTCGTCGCCATAACAGCCTCTACATTTTCCGGTATAACCCGTTTGGAAACGCTAGCTAGCAATTGAACATGTCGTTCCGTTCCTTGTATGTGTGATGGAATTTTTGGATCATTAAACGGTGGATCATCTTGATTTAAATATTCTTTCAATGTATCGTACGGAATGCTTCGCGTGAATGGTGGTTCAAATACGATATTTATATCATTCAAATTGATCATTTCCGTATAACTTGTGCAATTAAAGTTTATATCTGGTTTTTTATAAACTCTAAGTTCCGTTGGCTCGTCAACATCGGTTCGATAGCGTAGAATTTTCTTGATGGCACAGTCGCGCTTTTCTTTCCTATCATCAAACAACATTGATAACAAGATATTTTCCGAATGCGAAGATATTTTCTGATTATGTTGATCGTGCATGAACTCTTTGAGGCGTTCGGGAACCCAGCCGCATGCACATGGAGCTGCCTTCAAATCGCATTTACATGTTCCAATGTAAAAAATTGTTTCCACAGATTTTACATACTCTGTAAATTGTTGGGTGTTGTTTCTTTTCTTGATTTGCTCTTGATAGTTGTCAAGCAATTTATTCAATTTATTAAATACACTTTTTTTCAGCATTATTTCCATACCAAGTTTTTCCCAAATTCCAATCAACTTATCTTGTACTTGAATAGTGAATGATTTATGGGAAAACTTTTTTTGTTCTGTTTTAGCACGTTCGCTTAAGTAAAAATAATATCTCAAGATATTCAGATGGGTTGGTAAATTAAGATCAGTTAAATCAGTAGACGCACCAAAAACAGTAACATCATGTTTGGGTATATGACTCATTTGGTTTTCGATAGTTGTTGATGTAGACGCACCAAAAACAGTAACATCATGTTTGGGTATATGACTCATTTGGTTTTCGATAGTTGTTGATGTAGTTGCTTCATCTTGCGGTGTAGAGGATGGTGGATTCATTGTAAACTTTTTGATTTGGAATGGTCACTTCACTTATTATTTTTTTTGAAATATTTTTTTATCTGAAATTAGCACTTCACACTTTGAGTTCTTCACAACGACTTAATGCATTCACAAAAACTGTTGCGTTATATATGGTCTACGAGACGAGGTAATAAGAATGAAATGGTAATTTCAATTCTACCTGCTGTGTCTTGTGGTGGCTTAAAAAAAACAACACAAGCACGTGATACCTTCATTTTTTAAAAGGGTTGAATAAAAAACCCACACAACTATGTTTACGACATGCAAATACATCACAGTGATGCCTTGGTTTTAAAAGGGTTGTAAAAACGCTAATTTCTAATAATCGACCCGGCCTAATAGACAACCTTATGGAAAAAACCAAAAAGTCTTCCAAGCAAACTACCTACTTCACAGTAACTTGTTTAATGACAGTCTATCAAAATCACAATCCTCCGCAATGTTAAAATGTGTATACATTTTTCAAACTATTTGTCTATCTTTGAGACTCAGCCAATGAAAACATATTAAAAGCAAGTCTTAACAACGGCATTGCAATAGTAATGGTAACAACGGATCCTGCTAAACCCCATTCGGACTTTGGGTATAAGCTTCGGTAAAGCAGTCTGGTAAACTCTTCGTTGAAAAAAAAAAATAAAATTTTCTGAAACGGTGTAGTGCACTTATGAATGCATAGAAAATATTACCACCAAACATGCCGGATACTTAGGACAATTCTGAGCGTAACCGGCAATTTTTTACCTGGTAGAAATCGAAACTGAAAATCGTAACCGTTGGCAATGTAGTTCATGTAACCGCGATTCTGTCGTACAAGGAAACAATGTCAAAAACAAACAATGCGCAATAAAGGATAAAATGAAAACGCGAAGGAATCTTAGAATCTTAAAAAGTGCTTACATTGTTTATTAATTCTTATTCACTAGTATGTGTACCAAAATATTTACAAAATACGTGCAATTTTTCGCGGTTACGCGACTTTACCAATTTTTTGGTGGTTACAAAATTGACTTGCAACTTAAGCCGGCCGGATACCAAATGGGTGTGAAAGTTACCAAATTATTTATTTACCGGTAAAACGAAAATTGTTACCATACTAGAATTAGGGCGTTAGTTAGACATTTCTTCGCATATTAACAGAACACAAAAAGAGAAAAGCATATTTGCCGTGAGATAAACTTTGTCAAATCAAAAAAAAAAAATTATATAATTTGTGGTTTAATATTTACAAACATAACATGCAAACATTATACACATATACTTTTTCTATACACTTTCGATACACTTTCTCCCACTTTTTCTTTCCATATTTATATTGAATTGTTATCTTCGTTTCCATTGTATGATGTTTTTCACCCTGCTACTTCTGCTGCTTTCTTAATATACTTTTACTTTTCACTCTTTTTTTACATCTTTCTTGTTGTTCTTCGATGTAACTGAAGCGTCAGAAAAACCTACTCGGATGGCTTACGGAAACGTCGTTGTGACGTTGTGGTTACTCACCATTTTGGTTCCCATGAGTAGTGACAAATCAATCCAGCTACTAATTGTGCTAGTTGGATAGGGCTTGAACATTGTGAGTTTGCGGTGACGTTGTTGATGGCCTGCCGGTTCACTTTTGAATCACACCGTGTTGTTCTATGATGTCAATAACGTCGTAATACATATTTCCTGTGTAGGTGGCTTAACCTATTATCTACTGGGATGTTGTGGCTAATAGGAATAATAGTAAGAATTGCCTGTTGGGTATTTCGTTTTGTTCCTAAACCCTGAGCGTTGCGCCCTCACTGCGTAAGTGGTGCTTTGCCGCTATAAGGAAGAGCAGTTCCATTTCCTCAGAGACATAAAAATTCATTTTATTTCATTTATTGACAATATATTTTAGCACAATAAGATCCTATATGATCTTTTATAGTTGCTAAAGTTGCATGAAGGAAGACGAAATGAAATCATTGAGCCACTTAGCTGTGCAGCCTTTGCCTGGGCAAGGCGGAGATACTTCGGACTTGGCTTACTCGGTTCTACGTGGGACTTAGCTGAGGTCAGCCTTATTCGGAACTATATACTAACAACGCAGCGATTCCTGCCACACAACATAACATTACCTATGGTCAATCAGCGGGGCATAATAATAATAATCATTTGTGGTGTGCTGCTGTTGTGAAGTACTACCTTCAATTATTATCTTTAATTACGATCTTTAATTATCATAGTGTAAATATATTATTATACTACTATTATCTACAACACTGTTCAATATTAGTTTTAAGCTATGCAACACTGTTATTTGAGTTTGACAGATGTATATACATACATGAATTACTTTGACTAATAAAACTTGCATAAGACACAACATGGTGTCAGGTGAAAAGAAAAATTAAATCGGCCACATTTATTAAATAAAAAGATAAATAATCTTTCATTGTGAAAAACAAATTAATTAATTAGTCGCGCAAAGTGAGCTCCACATAATTAGCTAAAAAAAAATGGCGGGTGAAGAGGATAATAAAACATCTTCATCAAATAGCAACGTGCGCACGACATGTGCTCAAAGTCAGGTTATGTCAGTTGCAACGACAATAACACCAATGGATTTAAAAGCATCCAATCAGTCTATGACATGGAAAAATTGGAAAAGCCAATTTTCGATTTTTCTGCGTGCGTCAGGAACAATCAGACCAACGAAAAGTGGCGCTTTTATTGCACCATCTAGGGCCTGAGTGTCTAACAATATTCAACTCTTTTAATGAAGAACTAGACACTGTAAGATATGATAACCTTTTAAAGAAGTTCGACAATTACTTCATACCTAAGGTGAATATTGCAATGGAAAGGCATACATTTTTTTCGAGAAACAGATGCCTGATGAAAGTATGGACGAATTTTTAACACAAATAAAAAACCTTAGTCTTTCCTGTGACTTTGGTAGCATACGCGAAGATTTGGTGCGTGATATTTTTGTTTGTGGCTTAGGAAGTATGCACAGCCAGATAAAAGAACGACTGCTCTCTGAAGGTGCCATCAAGCTAGAAAAAGCAATTGAACTTGCAAAAAACATAGAATGTGCTAAAGAAAACTCAAAGAAACTAAGATGTGTGGCTGATAACGAAGAAAAGTATGTGGCGGTGGTTAAAAAAGACTACCACAAAATACAGTCAAAAACCATCATGTCAAAAATGTGGGCAAACTCATAAATATAAATGTCTAGCAAAGGAGGCAACTTGTTACACGTGTCAAAAGAAAGGTCATTTCGCAACCATATGTTACAATAAAACAAAACAACAACAACCAAAAACTCAAAGTGGACTTCATCAATGAAACGGCGTAAAGAAGACGAATGACGGCAACAACAAAAGCAAATATGTCAATAAGGTAACCAATGCAAGTGATGACGAATATAGTGACAACGAACTCTTCCTGGGAATGGTAACAGCAACAACAACAAATGAAATTGATATGCAACAGCAGCAAGTAGTGAATTTACATAAAACGAGTAGAAGCAACAACGAATGGGTTGTACGAGTGTCGATCAATAACTATGAGGTTCAATGTGTAATTGATACAGGAGCGCAGGCAAACGTTTTATCGTACGAAATGGCACGCATTTTAAAGATAAGTAATTTTATAACTAAGTCTAAGACAAATTTAGCTACTTTTAGTGGAGAAAAGTTACCACTTGTAGGTATAGTTTGTACTAACATACTTTATAAAAACAGAAGTTTTCGTTGTGTGTTTCACATTGTTAATATGAGATGCAAAAATGTAATTGGTTTAACAACAGCAATTGATTTAAATTTGATAAAAAATGTTAATACGATTTCGTGTAGAGTTATTGAAGAATATGCAGACTTATTCAAGGGCTTAGGCGTTTTAAAAAATAAGTGTAGCTTAAAATTAAAGCCTATATATGAACCAGTTATTGATCCACCAAGAAGAATACCGTATACTTTGTATGAAGAATTAAAAGAGGAATTGGAAAGAATGATCAATATTGAAGTTATCGTATCTGAAAGTGAACCTACCGAATGGGTAAACTCGATTGTGTTGGTTAAAAAACCTAACGGCAAGTTAAGATTATGGTTCTCTCTCTCTATGGCGCGATATACAACAGGTATATCATCATAAACCTCCTAAGAGATTTTTGCGCCAAGCTTCTCTTCCAATTTGTGGTGTGCCGATTTGAATTTTCCCTACAAATTGGTGATTATGTTTAGACCCGCGAAATTTAAACAAAGCTCTTCTTAGACCACACTTTCCATTTCCTAACATTGATGAATGTAGGGTAAAATTAACAGGTGCAAAGTTTTTTAGCTCGGTGGATGCCAACTGTGGGTTTTGGATGATGCCATTGGACGAAAAATCGTCAAAGCTGTGTACATTCAATACGCCTTTCGGTCGGTATAGATTTTTAAGACTTCCTTTTGGAATAAGTGCAGCGCCGGAAATATTCCATTCGGAAATGGTCAAACTATTCGCAGACATTGATGGTATAATTATTTACATTGATGATTTTTTGATTTATGCGCCAAGCATTGAGGAACATGATAGAATTCTGGACAAGGTCTTAGACAGAGCTAGACAAGTTGGGGTTAAATTTAATAGACAAAAATCTCAAATTTGCACCGAAAAAATTAGATTTATTGGGCACATTTTTGATAAGAATGGGGTCATCCCAGGCTATAGTAAAGTACAAGCTATAAAAGAAATGCCAGCTCCAAAGAATGTGTCAGAATTACAAAGATTTCTGGGGATGGTCAACTATTTAGGAGCGTTTATAAAAAACTGATCAAAGAAAAACAAACATCTAAGAGATTTATTGAAAAAAGAGGTAGTTTGGCATTGGAATGAAATACAAGAACGTGAGTTTAACAATTTGAAAAAGGAATTGTCAAATACTCCAATTCTGACCTACTTTGATCCTAAGAAGAAAATTACCTTATCAGCTGATGCATTGAAATATGCAGTAGGGGCTGCAATAATGCACGAAAGGCAACCAATTGCATATGCATCAGCATAGCTTACTCAATGTCAAATCAACTATGTACAAATTGAAAAGGAGCTTTTAGCGATACTATTTGGGTGCACAAAGTTTCATCAATATGTTTATGGACAAAAAATTTTGGTAGAAACCGACTAGTATCGTTATTTAAAAAGCCACTGTATAAGATCCCTGCGCGTCTGCAAAGAGTTATGTTAAAATTGCAACTGTACGATTTAGAAGTAGAGTACAAACCAGGTAAATACCTTTTTATAGCTGATACTCTTTCAAGAGCACCTCTACAAGAAAATGCATTGAGTGAGTTTGATGAAGACTTGACCATTCATTGCGATTTACTAATAAAACAAATTGATATATCGAATAGCAAAATTGAAGAGACTCAAAATTGTTCTAAATCCAAAATATTCTTAAAATTATTTGAATATATTAAAAATGGATGGCCATGCGAGAAAAAGCTTGTAGACAAAGAAATACAGCCGTATTACAAGATTAAAGGTGAGCTAACTGCCGTAGAAAATGTTCTTTTTAAAAATAATCGAATAGTCATTCCTAACGAAGCGAAATACTAAAAAATTTACATGAAGGTCACATGGGAGTACAGCGTACTCAAAGCCTTGCGAGGCAGTACATTTATTGGCCAAATTTAAACAATGATATTGATAACATGAGTACTAATTGCGAAATATGCATGAAGTACCAGAATTCTAATCCCAAAGAAGAATTTCTACCTCATGATGTTATAAATATACCATGGTATAAATTAGGTTGCGATATCTTCGAATTTAATAAAAAGAAATACCTGTTACTTGTTGACTATCTATCTATCTATGGCGCGATATACAACAGGTATATCATCATAAACCTCCTAAGAGATTTTTGCGCCAAGCTTCTCTTCCAATTTGTGGTGTGCCGATTTGAATTTTTCCCTACAAATTGGTGGGACCTACAGTTTTTTGCCGACTCCGAACGGCATCTACAAAGGAGACGAATTTTTGCTGAGAAGCCTGTCATGGCAGAAATACACTCGGAGAGTTTGCCAAACCACTGCCGAGGGGCGACCCCGTTTTGAAAAACTTTTTTCAAATCACTTTTGATGTTACCTGTACCAGGGCTCGAACCATGGACTTTCGGTGTGGTAGGCCGGCAACACTACCTTCACACCACGGCGGCCGACGTGACTATTATTCTAAATATCCCGAAATTGAGTTACTAAACAATGGATTTAGTGCATCTGAAGTCAAAACCAGATTAAAATCAATATTTGCAAGACATGGTATACCACACATATTGGTCTCAGATAATGGACCACCTTATAATTCCAAAGAATTCCAATCATTTTGTAAGGATTGGGGTATTAAACACCAAACTTCCAGTCCATATATTTCAAAGTAAAACGGATCCTTATGTTGCTTTGCTTAACTTTCGCAATACACCAAAGGGCAATATGCCAAGCCCTGCCGAAATGCTTAAAACAACAATACCGACAATTTTAAAAAACCTTACTCCGAAGGTAGTTGATGAAAGCAAGTATAAAGAAAAACGTAGAGCACAAAACATAAAAGCTGCACACAACTATAATCTACGAGCTAGAAAGTTAAAACCTGTTCAAAAAGGGGAAAATGTAATGTTCAAAAGAAATCCAAGCTCAGTTTGGTTTCCTGGTGTCATTTTGAATAAATGTGAGGAGCCTCGATCATATATAGTTCAGGATTCTGAAGGGGCATTGTATCGAAGAAATCGTCAGCATCTACTTAAGATTCCGGAAACGAAACTGAACTTGGAAAAGCAAAATGAAATACTAGATGAAGATGAGAAAACCAAAAATGAACCTAAAGAGAAAATCAAACATGAAGAATGTACTACTGAAGAAAACAAATACATTACAAAAAAAGGAAGGAAAGTAATTCCTCCCTTAAGACTACAATATGAATGAATTTTATATATAAAAAGGGAGATGTTGTGAAGTACTACCTTCAATTATTATCTTTAATTACGATCTTTAATTATCATAATGTAAATATATTATTATACTACTATTATCTACAACACTGTTCAATATTAGTTTTAAGCTATGCAACACTGTTATTTGAGTTTGACAGATGTATATACGAGTACATACATGAATTACTTTGACTAATAAAACTTGCATAAGACACAACAGCTGCTTCTAGTTTTCCCCGAGAAATTGTTGGAACTTACAAGTTTTGAGTCGACTTCGAAGGGCGTCTACCTTTCATGAATACACATCACGGTTCTAAGTGTCCGATCCTTACTCACAGTTAGTACAAACTCTGCAAAACTGTTAATTTAAAGATACATAGCCCAAACTACATTTATCGGAAAAATAGATTGTATGGGAGCTATATGTTATGTTGGTCCGATCTAGGTGATTTTCACTACACACATTACATACACTTAGGTGTCAAAAGGGCCCCCAGATATTGCGCACTTTCAGAAAGATGCAATTCATGTATTATATTTCATCACTTGAATCGCGGCCAGTTTTATGTTGTAATCCTTGATGAATTTCCTAATCTCCGTGATCTTTCTATATTGTTAGTACCATAGAATTAAGCTGTAAAAATCTGAAGTGAGTCGGAGGGAAGATGTCGATGTCACTATTGGCGTTAAGGACTGGTGAGTACTAGCCTTTGGAACCAGAAGAAGTCTGGAAGAAGAGGGACGTTTCGAGTTGAGAAAGAGGGTAGGCGGACGCTTGCCATTGCTCATATCCGTCTTACTCCTAAGGAAGTAGGAGTGTTGAACGGAAGTGAGAGGTGGTTGCGCCAGTCTGATTTTAATTTGATGGGCATTGCAGACGTGCTCATAACCGAGGAGACAATAACATTATTGTAGCTGTTATAGCAAGAGGGGTGGAGGTAGGGATGCACTTTGAATCCGAGGACGCCCTATGATATGTTGTAAAATATGGCCACGAATTTACTAAAAAAAATTATTGGGTCTATGGATGTCAGGGTTAGCCCCTGAACATTAGGATTTATGAAGCTATCTCTTACATGTGAGGCATTGTTCAGAATGTGACCGGTTAGTGTGAATTTTTTCACAGCAAATCTTTGTTCCAGGGTTGGGTTCTATACCCGTCTGTTACGAGAGAACGGGGAGGAGTCCGCAAGAGTTTGTCACAATAAGGACATTTGTCAGAAAATCTTTAAAGTTGGCATCCCAAGTAACGACTCATTGGATGCACTGTAGATATGTACATATATACATATATGCATACTACATGTTACGGGGGCGTAACCAGAAGTCGATGTCGATGTCTGCGTAGAGCTCATCCAACTCATCATTAAATCTTCTTCGGTAAACACCATGCACATCGCATAGAGATCCATAAATTCTTCATAGAGCCTTTCTCTCGAATACTTTAATGGCCGAATCACACTACCGACAACTCTAATCTGCGGCTGTCATCGTCCATGCTTCAGCTCCACATTGCAACACGGATATTATGAGCGACTTGTAGAGCGTGGTTTTTGTTCGTCGAGAGAGGAATTTGTTCCCTCTATTGCCTACTCAGTTCAAAGTAACATTTATTGGCAAAGGTAATTTTGGATTTCTTAGCTGACATTATTGTTGGTATAAATGCTGGTTCCCAGGTTAACGAAGTCCTTGACTACTTCAAACGAACAGTGGCTTTTCGCTTCTTTCGCGCGGTCATTTTAGCTAATGATTTCAATGTCATCGGCATACTGCAGCAATTGCACACTCTTGTAATAGATGGTTCCTGAGCGGTGAAGTTCTGCTGCTTGTATTATTTTCTGGGAACGTGGCCACTCCAAGTTGTATTCTTGGCCTTACCCCGAGTACTGCGGATCTCTGCTCGGGGTGACCAACCCTTTTCTCCGCTACTCGTGGGTTTTAGCTATGAATGAAAATAATTTCAAAAAAGAAAAGGAGGCCGACACTCAAAAAATGTCGGAGGGGCTAGCCCCCATTGTTTATGGCGCCCTTGCGCGCTGGCTGAATTAGAAGATTTACGTAGGCTTCAGGCGATGCAGGAGTCTACTGGAACCAAGGAATCCCTTCCCTACGCCCACTGCGTTTTCGAAGGCCTATGATAGGCCACAGTTAAAAAACGCGCGTGCGAAGCACAGGCGGACAGCGCTCAGGATCCTGAGGAGATTCTGGCATATGCCCGATCTGCTAGCTAAGGCGCTGCCTGGCGACGTCGCAGAACTCAAAGCGGAGCTTGAGTGGGCTAAGGTAATCTTCCCGGACTTCGACGGTAGTCGTCTGGTGAGCGAAGAGGGGAACGCGAAACGCAACAGGTCCATGGAGGTCGTGCCTGGTACCTCAAACCCCAGAAGGGTTAGAGTCAAAGGCCCCCCTTTTGCAGAAGTTGCTAAAGACAGTATACTTTTGGGGGTCTACGACCGAATTGGGAATGGGTGCGGGCCGAGATGGCTACCCATGCGGTCAGTGTCTTGGCCGAGTGGGATGGTTCCAGGGTACGGTCAGGTAGTGGCCTGTGAGGATTCGCGGTCTGCCACGATGTACAAGTTGGCGATAGCCAAGATGAAGGAGGTCTATCCGGGTGCACTTATCAAGGCGGTGGATTTCAGCGATATCCCGGGTAGACCAAGGGCTTGGGCTTGGATTCCATCCAAGCCGGAGGAGCCGGAAAAGGTCCTAGAGGTGCTCAGGGCCTATAACCCAGACCTTCCAACGGGTAACTGGAAGGTCCTCAGTCTAGTTTCGAGCACTAAGGCTACGCGTCAAGTGAAGCTGATGCTCAACAGGGAGTCACTCCCCTCCTGGAAAGGACGAAAGGGAAAGTGCTCTTCGGTTTTATAGACGTCAAAATCAAGGTGTACTCCACTGATCTCAGGCCAGCGAGTGACTTAGAGGCGAAGCTGGAGAAGGACGACAATGGGGAGATCGATGTGGATGTCGAAACTAACCGGGCCAATCCGATGGATGGTTCGAAAGGGGATGAATCTGCATCGACCTCCTCATTGGGGTCTTCCTCCTCTTCGCTTGAGTTCAAGGTGTGAGGAACACACAGGGGATGAGCCAATGTCCGATGAGGACAGCGGCAACATTACTGTGGTGGAGCGTAGTAACCGTGATGATGCAGGTTCTACAGATAAACCTCCATCACAGTAAAGCAGCGTCGGCCGCGCTGCTGCTCCTCCTCGCATCAAAGGGAGCAGCAGATATCGTCCTAATCCAGGAGCCCTGGATAGTAGGGCTTAAAATACGGGCTGAAGGTAGCAGGGTATTCGCTGGTAAGTGGCGCCACTGGGGGTAGACCTAGAGCTTGCATTTTACTTAAATCTAATATACATACTTAGTACTGACATAAATTCTGTGACAAAGCTTTTAAAGCAGTAGGCTCTGACATTTGAAATTTTATGCTCGCGTTATTCCATATATTGGTTTAATGTTTTATGCCAAAATAAATTCAAGTCAGTTTGGTTTGAAATTATATCTAACATGGAGTGGGGTGATAAGGAAAATCGGATCGCGGTGATTGCGTTGCATAAGTGCGGCAATACCGCCAGTCAGATATTCACGTCGTTAAAAAAACTCGGTATATCTAGAATGTTTATTTATCGTACCTTAGATCGCTTCTTAGAAACATCTCAAGTGGAGGACAGGGCTAGAAGTGGACGCCCGCGTGTTGTGAGAACGAGTGGAGCCATAAAAGCTGTGCGCGAGCGAATTCGCCGAAATCCTTTAAGGAAGCAAAAAATAATGGCCAGAGAGCTCGGAATGTCATGCAGATCCATGTCTCGACTAATTCGTGACGACCTTTATATGAAGGCATTTCGCAGGTGCACTGGTCATCTTTTAACTCCGCGACTAAAGAAGATAAGATTAGAGAGATGCAAGAAGCTTTTGCAGTGGGCATGAAAATATTCTTTTTACGGATGAAACAATTTTTACGGTGGAAGAAGTTTTTAATAAACAAAATGATAAAATATATGCTAAGACTTGCCAAGAAGCGAAAATGTTTCGAGAAGAAATTTGATATCAGAATACCTGAAAGGGAATTCTGGGGAAAGGTCCTCCTCAGGACAACGGGTCAATCCATTTGTACACAGATGGTTCGAAACTTGATGACAAGGTAGGCGGTGGGGTTTACGCCTCTCAGCTGGGGCTAAACTTTGGCTTCCGACTACCTGATCCTTGCAGTGTTTTCCTCATTACTGAAGACAGTAAACATCAATAGCGGTGATGTATACATCTTCTCCGACAGCCAAGCAGCCCTCAAGGCGCTGGGGGCCTTCACATTCAATTCCAGGGCTGTGGAGAGCTGCCGTAGATCTCTCAACGAGATGGCTGAGCAACTCTCAATTCACCTGGTATGGGTGCCTGGACACTGTGGCATACCAGGAAATGAGATGCCAGATGAGCTAGCTAGAGGGGGTACATCCGCTCCGTTTTCACAGTCCTGGAAGGGGTTTAGGCATGCCGCTCGCGACCAGCAAGCTCTTAACAACGAATATATTCCTCAAACAGGCAAGGGATAGATGGGAAAACCTAGGTACCTGCAATCATACAAAACTGGTGTGGCCAGAGATTATCGCGAGTAGGTCGGAAGACTTACTCAAACTCAGAAGGGAGGAACTCTCATTACTCATGGGACTTCTCACAGGGCATATAGGCTTAGGCAGACATGCGGGAAGGTTGGGCATTCCCTATAATGATTTCTGCAGAACCTTTAGAGACGAGGAGGAGCTGAAATAGTGAGGCATCTTCTATGTGAATGTCCCGCGCTGTGGGGCAATATGTTGAAATATCTGGGGTCGGGTATTTTCTATCATCTTGTCGAATTATCAAGAATTAAGCCAAAGGATATTATGCGCTTCGCGGAATCCACAAAATGGTTTGAGTAGGGGGTCAGTCAGATCCATGTGGTATCACAACGGGACCTACGGGGCCTATGTGTGCTAGTCCGTTAACTAGTAGCCACTGCAACCTACCTACCTACCATTATTTTAACCAGCATTAAATTGAAGAAATCACATGATAGGGGATCACCCTGTTTGAAAACTCGTTCAGCTTCGAACTGCTAGGAGAGGTTCTTCCCGATTCTGATTTAGCTGGTCAACGTCATTTTGCACAGCCGTAAAAGTTTGGCTGGGAAACCAAATTCAGACAAAGCGGCATATAGGCATCTCCTCTTAGCGCTGTTGAAGGTGTCTTTAAAATCATCAAAGAGGTGATGTTTGTTAATTCTTTTCTCACGGATTTTTTCCAAGATTTTGCGCATAGTGAAAATCTGGTCGATGGTAGATTTACCAGGTCTTAAGCCGCACTGATAAGGCTCAATAAGTTTGTCTACGGTGGGCTTCAGTCTTTCGCACAATAGGCTTGATAGGGACCTTATAAGATACTTAGATTCCAATCGGCAGACATGCACTCTTTCGACCATATTCTGCATAGAAGCTGGTGCGTGCACTTTAAGAACTCCTCGCCGTCGTACTTGAATAACTCAGCCGGCAATCAGTCTGCGCCCGCGGCTTTATTGTTTTAATCGTGATATTACTACTCGTATATCGATATGGTCGGGTAGGGAACACTTATTCCATCATCTCCATTGTGGGGTAGGGTTCTTTTCTGCTTAGTTACTTCAGTTCATTTGCAAGTAGGTTAGTAGGGATCCAGAGTAAAATATACCTATATGGTGTATGACTCCTAAATTATACCCTCTTATATATACAGTGTAAGTTAACACAGCAGAACTCCAAACTGTTTCCCACACGCGCAATACATTTTCTGATGACGATATGTCTGCCACTTTGGGATATCACACCGCACAAATTTCGTAATCATGGGAAGCAGCACTTTCAGGTGTCATATCACTTGAATAGCCTAACCGTGGGAAACGGTTTGGCTGCAAGTGAAGGCAATTCATCGCGGTAACTACACTAGGAAAGGATTGTAAATTATAATCTAGTTTTGGTTCAGACTCAAATAAACAAAGACGTGCCCACAGCGGCAATTAAAATTTTTTTTTTAGTTTAATTAGCCAGTGAGCGGCCATACTTTACCGCGACAATCATACCCAAACTCGAACCAGAAAAGCCTGTAGTGCCCGTCAGTAGGCAGCCCCGACGTCCGTTCCTGATTGGACGCATTAGTAGCTAATGCAAAAAGGATAGCTCCACCAGGTGCAGCGGGGACTTTTTAAGTGTAAGAAATTTAGTTTAAGAAAATTAGTTTAAGATAATTAACCAACAAAATAAGTGAAACAAACATAACAAACTGGAAACTAATAAAAAAAAGCAACAAGGTTGAATCGAGGTTGAGATAATTCAAATAATAATATTTCCTAATTCCGCGAATCCTTATAAGGACCCTCCGGAATAAAAAGGACCCTCCTCCTAGAAGAGGTCACAAAAGTGAAAAATAAATACATACATAAGTGAAAAATAGGTAAATTACTTAATAGTGAAAATTTTTCCAAAGTGCTGAATAACAATTTGATAAGGCCACCCGTGTTGAGTAGTCAATCTCAATCAAGTGCAGAAGCACCTAGGGATAGATATAGTGAGATCGAACAACTGGTGAATAGGTTGGTCGACGCTAGGTTAGGACATAGGGAAAACCCAATTATAGAAGTAGATCAAACTTTTACTACAAACGGTAGCAACATAGGCGAACTCGATAAGATCCCTGACGTGGTCAGGAGTCTGCGAGAGTTCTCTGGGGATCCAAGAGAGTTTAGCTCTTGGAAAAAGAGTGTAGAACGAATCATACAGATATACGAATCAATACGCGGGACCCCTAAGTACTTCGGAATATTAAGTACTATCAGAAATAAAATAATAGGACAAGCGGATGCCGCTTTAGAATCATATAACACGCCATTAAATTGGAAGGCCATTTGCAAGTGCCTTACACTGCATTATGCCGATAAAAGAGATCTCGGTACTTTAGAGTACCAAATGAACTCACTATTACAGGGACGACTTACAACGCAGAAGTTTTACCAAAATGTCTATTCACATCTATCGCTTATTTTGAATAAGATATTCTGCATGGAGATGAGCCATGAAACCCTTTGTATTATGACGCAAACATACCGAGACAAGGCTCTCGATACATTCATTCGAGGATTAAACGGAGCGCTACCCAAGTTGTTAGGAATGAGAGAACCAGTGGATCTCCCTCAAGCTCTGCACCTCTGTTTGAAGTTAGAAAATCAATACTTTAGGACAAATTATGCCCATGGAGTCATGCAAACTTTTCTAAAGCCCAACTCAGCATACCCGGCAATTCCTGCTCGAAATCCTAATAATCGCATTAGCCGCAACACCAAAGAGAACCCATATTTTTATCCCGAATTAGCTTATCTACCACAGCCTACAAGAAATCCTAATACCACTCTAAGCTCAGGGCCAGGATACAATCATTACTACAACCCTAACAATTTTAGAAGCAATAAAGTCCCACCCCCTCGCCCTTTAGCACCTAAGCCGAAAAAAACCGGAACCAATGGACGTGGATCAAAGCATTCAAACCCGAAATGTCAACTACACCAATAGGCCGGCTCAAAACAATACGTACCAGGGTAAAAGGCCAGCATCAACCCAACTAACTACGGAACTATAACATAGAAACTCATGACTACGAAGTCTTAATGGGCAATAACGAAGAAGCAGGACAATCACTACGCGTATCCTTCCGCAAATTTAGAACAAGATTACTCAGCTGAACAAAACTCCTCAGAGGATATTGATTTTACAGATATTCCCCATTTTGCGCAACTTCCATATGCGGAAAAATCCCAATCACATATTTGCAAATGTTTTCGGACCAAAGGAAACCTCAATTAAATTCTTTCTGTTGCCAACACTAAAATCCTTTCGCGCTATTATAGGAAATGATTCCTTGATAGGATAACTATATGTCAATAGGCAGCAAATTAAGAATCTTATATATAAATAGACAAGATGAATGCAATGTAGAACCGTTTTCTGCTAAACTATAATTCTAAGGTATACAAATTATATATGTATAGATAGGAAATTTTGAGGTGTACTTTTATCCGTAAATAAAAAAAATTTTAAAAATCATTTTAATATAAAAAATTTAACATAAAAGTCACAGCACTACACATTTACTTATTCACACTATAGACACGCTGTGTGTGTGTGTACTTGCTTTTTGTGTACTATGCTGAATCGTGAGCATGGCCGAGGAGTTGCTTTGTAGGAAAAAATTAAGGGCCGTAGTAGTGTGAGTAGACTTGCGATGCATGTTTTTGTGTTATTCGTGTGGTCGGCTCTCACTGTGAGTGCGAGGAGTTGGTAGTGGACCAATGAAAAATAAGTGTTCGCACTATAGATACTCTGTTGTGTCATGCATTTTTCCTTTAGTTGTTGTTATTGTATTGATTACTGGCTACGATGCCCAGTGTCAGCTGCTCTCCTGAGAGCACGAAAAGTTGCTTTGTTGGATACATTAAACAAGCAATGTAAAATATGAGCAAATATGTAAAATTCATTGCTGATACCTACAAACAGGGTTTACAAAAATAAAATAAATGATTACTCATAAAGAGTATTAAACACCGAAGAAAATTAAAGGAAAATAGAGGAAAGGAAAAGAATTGAAAGGAGGAAAATTAAAGGAAAGAAAGGAAAGAAAAGGAAAGGAAAGGAAGGAAAGGGAAGGGAATGGAAAGGATTGGAAAGGATAGGAAAGGAATGAAAATTAAAGGAAAGAAAGGAATGGTAAGGAAATGAAAGGAAGGGAAGGGAAAGGGAATTAAAGGAAAGGTAAGAAAACGAAGGGGAAAGAAAAAAAATAAAAGGAAGGGAAGTGAAAGGAAAAGAAGTTTGAGGAAAGTAAAAAATAAAATAAGAGAGTAAAAAAAGAAATCAAGGAAAATAAAAATATGTTAGAGGAAAGGAACGACATAGAAAGGAAGAAAAAAAGGCGGATAAAACATACCTACAGCAAAAAAGTAAAATAAAATAAAATAAAGTTTATTGGTTGAATTTCAACCACTGGGCGAACTCTAGTTAAGTTAAAACAACAACTCTCACAAGACGTAAACGTCAGTAATATCAGAACCAAGCATTTAGACAAAATACAAAGAGAGAAACTGGAAAACTTAGTTGATGGTTTCAAGACACTTTTCGCCGACCTCGAAGAAAAATTTACTTTCACTGCAACAGTAAAGGGCGAAATTCGTACCATAACAGACAGGCCGGTTTATACCAAGAGTTACCACTACCCAATGTGTCTAAAAGAACAGGTAGAGAAACAAATTAAGGAACACTTACGAGACGGAATTTTTCGACCTTCCAGGTCACCCTATAATGCCCCCGTATGGGTGGTGCCGAAGAAACTAGAGGCGTCGGGTGAAAAAAATACCGCATGGTGGTTGATTATAGGAAACTAAATTTATTAATAGTACCCGACAAAATACCCTATCGCTGAAATAAACGATGTGTTGGCAAAATTAGGAAAAAATAAATATTTTTCGACTATAGATATGAAAAGCGGATTTCATCAAATCCCGCTTAAAGAACACAGGCCGACAAAATGAGACCGATTTTTTTGACCACAAACCAGACCATACTTTCCTAAAGGTTTTCGATGCGCTGAATTCAAACCTGGACCCAGAATTGCTCTATCACGTCAGGATTTTGAGATATCCTAACCTAAATGTGCAAAAAACATCGTTTTTGCCTATTTTTGAGGTTATATATAAGAAGTCTTTCTCTTACGAATGGCGTTGAGTTTGCTCAAATATCATTAATAATGGCAAGTTTGAGTTCACCCGACTGCCTTTTGGGCTCAAAAATGCCCCGTCAATCTTCCAAAGAGCCCTTGACGATATTCTCCGGGATCACATTGGCAAACGATGTTACGTCTATATAGACGACATTATTGTCTTTAGTAAGGATCAAGAAACCCATTTCAAAGACATAAAACTAGTTTTCCAAACTCTAGAGGATGCAAACCTAAAAATCCAGTTGGATAAGAGCGATTTTTTAAATTCCAAGTTGAGTTTCTCGGATTCATTATTTCCGAGAAAGGCATCAAGACAAATCCAAAAAAACTGAATCCATAGCGGACTTCCCAATGCCCAGGACCTTAAAGGATCTTCGTTCCTTTTTGGGACTCTCGGAGTATTATCGCCGCTTCATCAAAGACTACGCGAAGCTGGCAAAACCCCTGACAGTCGACAGTTCGAAAAAGCAATAGATGCATTTGAAAAAATTAAATTAACTCTTACGGCAGAAGAGGTAATGCTCATACATCCCGACTATTCCAAGGAGTTTCAGTTGACCACAGATGCGTCTAAATATATGCCATTGGCGCCGTGCTTTCGCAAAATGATAAACCCATTGCT
Organism: Merzomyia westermanni; assembly: GCA_949987695.1. Taxonomy (NCBI): domain Eukaryota; kingdom Metazoa; phylum Arthropoda; class Insecta; order Diptera; family Tephritidae; genus Merzomyia; species Merzomyia westermanni. The sequence continues at coordinate 129,221,484 of OX465288.1, read as the reverse complement.
TTCATATCTCGAACACTAAGACACCTCCTCATACAGATTCAATATTATTTTCCCACGTACCATAGACACACTGTCACCGAAAATGAAGATAAACTGATTCAGTTATTAAAACGATATTTAAATCCATCAGTCGTGAACGGCCTAAGCACAGAGGAGTACATTCTGGGTAGGATACAAGAAATTTACCCCATACACTTCAGAAACTATAAAATACGATTTACGCGAAAAATGTTAACCGACTTAACGGACAAAGCTGAACAAGAGAACGAAATCCTAAAAGAACACAAGCGGGCACATCGTAGTGCCCGAGAAAATAAACAACAACGTTTACGATCATTTTACTTCCCTAGAATGCAATCGAAAATAGAATCAATAATAAAACAATGCAAAATTTGTAAAACACAGAAATATGAAAGGCATCCAGCCAAGCCCATTTTGCAATCCACCCCAATCCCACAAAATCCTGGACAGATAGTACACTTGGACATGTACTTTACAAACGACAGAGTGATCCCAACCGCAATAGACAAGTTCTCCAAATACGCCCAGGCGAAAATAGTCACCTCAAGAGCTACACAACATATAAAGGAGCCCCTTAGGAGACTCCTGATGTGTTTTGGAGTGCCCGAAAGAATAGTTAGTGACAACGAACGAAAAATCACTAGAATCGGCGTCCATCGTACATCTTTTGGCAGACGAATTAGGTATAGAAATATTTAAATGCCCACCTTACACTAGCACAGTCAATGGACAAATCGAACGATTTCTGCGTTGCCTGAAGGCAGAAAAAATCCACTCATCCTTCCCAGACCTTCTCGATAAATCCATTTGGAAGTACAATTACTCCATTCACTCCACGACGAAGAAAAAACCTGTAGATTTATTCTTTGGACGACATGTAATGGGCGATCCTCTCCAAATCGAAGGCGAAAAGCAAAAGTATATTCAAAGACTCCAACATAAACAGGATGTTGACTTAAATTACCATAATAAAAAAAGGACACCTTATAGGAATTATAACGAAGGTGATGTAATTTTCGTTAAAACAAATAAAAGGATCGGAAATAAGCTTACAGGTCGCTACAAGGAGGAGGTCGTAGCAGAGAATAAGAATAGCACAGTTATAACAAGCTCAGGCAGGATAGTACATAAGGGACTTATTAGGAACTAGTACTTAGAAGAAATCGATAAGGCAACTGTAAGATACATTTTTTCTTCACAGGAATCAATATCTTCAATCTCCTAAGATATTCGGTTTTCATACTAAATTTGCTCACGGTATGCCACTGCGAAACACAGATATTGGACTACAGCAATGCCCAAATAATAGCTATCGACTAAGCGACTGCGGCAATGCAAACCGTTACATTCAAACTGATACATACAATCAACCTCAGCCAGTATGAAAACGCAATCCTCGAAATAGAATTGACAATAAAAAGTTATGTAACACCCACGGACAGCAGTTACCTCTTCCTCAAACATGACATCGAGCTACTCAAAAACATTCTTAACGGACTCAAACCTGGACGAAAACGGTCCCTTAACATCCTTGGAACAGCTTGGAAGTAGCTCGCAGGGTGACCCGACCACGACGATTTCCAACTGATATCCGACCATACAAATAACGACAAGCAAGTAGTAATTAACAGGATTGCAATTAATAGACTAAATGAAATTTTGAAAATTACAAACACAATGTTAAACACAGTTCAATAGAGTGAAATAGCGAAGAAAGAGATCATTCGCAGCATAGAACGCAAACTGAATATAATCAAGGAAGAATTGGTTCAAATAGACTACTCAATGCAACGGGCGAAAGCAGGCATTGTCAATTCCTTTATCTTATCAAATTTGAATTAAATTTAACAAGAGACCTTTTTGAGACCAAAAAATGCCTTTCGTAAACTTGCTAGAAGCTTTAGAATTCGGCGAAGTAAAAATTGTCTCGAAACAATCAACTTTGTTGTACGTTGTATCGCTACCATTAACAGAAAAAACCAATTGTAGAAAATTGTTACTGAAACTAAACTAAAAATGAAAAATGTTAGCATTAAGCTGGAATTTGAAAATATAATGATGTGCAAGAAAGAAGTCTTTGGAATTAAAAGCAATTGTAATACCTTAGATGAAATATCAATTTGTCAAACTTCAGACCTTGCCAATATCACTAGTTCTAGTTGTATTTCTAACTTAATTAAAAGCTTGCCTTCAACATGCACCACAACCAACAACCAACATTTACCTACCATCGAAATTACACCCAATATCCTCCTCCTAAACGATCATATCGGAGAAGTTACAATAGACAACAGAACAGTGTCACTACAAGGAACGTTCTTGATTCACCGCAGCAACTCCACGATCATGATACAGAACCAATTATTTAACAGCATGAAATTGTCAGCCGCTAAACAATTACCTGCAATAGCACAAATTTCAAATGCGACAAATATTTTAAAAGAAGCCTTGTCCCTAGAAATGCTAAAGGAACTGCAAATTACTAACACAGACGAATTAAGAAAAATCAAGTACAAATATGGCACTGGCCTGATCACCAATTTCATCATCCTTGGAGTGATGATCATTCTGATATCTTATAAAATATCCAGAAGGAGCTACAAGGTAACCATAAAAGCAGCAAAAACTAATGCAAGGGACATTCCTAGTTCCTCTAACCAGAACAGTGCGGACACCGTTGAATCTAAAGGTGAAGGAGTTAACACAGCAGAAGTCCAAACTGTTTCCCACACGCGCAATACATTTTCTGTTGACGATATGTCTGCCACTTTGGGATTTCATATCGCACAAATTCCATAATCATGGGAAGCACCACTTTCAGGTGTCATATCACTTGAATAGCCTAACCGTGGGAAACGGGTTGGCTGCAACTGAAGGCAATTCATCGCGGTAGCTACACTAAGAAAGAATTGTAAATTATAATCTAGTTTTGGTTCAGACTCAAATAAACAAAGACGTCCCACAGCGGCACTAAAAAATAATTTTTTTTAAGTTTAATTAGCCAGTGAGCTAAGTTGTACATTCGTTTGTAAATACATACAAACAAATGATATAAAAAATTGCACATCAGAGCAAAATGCTTCGTGACGCTACAGGGCACTCTAGCTTAGTTGTTAGAGTATTCTAACAGTGGCTTTGATGCAGGAACTTGGGTGACGAAACATGTCATCCCATACCATCGATGTGCAAATCGTTATAATTTTTCTCTGATATCAATTCACAAACAAATGATCTCAGCTTACAAAAAATTATCGCTAAAGACTATGACGTCAGTTTAAGTAAACTAGAGTTCCCCCAGTGGTTGAAATTCAACCAATAAACTTTATTTTATTTTATTTTTTTGCTGTAGGTATGTTTTATCCGCCTTTTTTTCTTCCTTTCTATGTCGTTCCTTTCTTCTAACATATTTTTATTTTCCTTGATTTCTTTTTTTACTCTCTTAGTTTATTTTTTACTTTCCTCAAACTTCTTTTCCTTTCCCTTCCTTTTATTTTCTTTCTTTCCCCCTCGTTTTCTTACCTTTCCTTTAATTCCCTTTCCCTTCCCTTCCTTTCATTTCCTTACCATTCCTTTCTTTCCTTTAATTTTCCTTCCTTTCCTATCCTTTCCATTCCCTTCCCTTCCTTTCCTTTCCTTTTCCTTTTCTTTCCTTTCTTTCCTTTAATTTTCCTTCCTTTCAATTCTTTTCCTTTCTTCTATTTTCCTTTAATTTTCTTCGGTGGTTAATACTCTTTACGAGTAATCATTTATTTTATTTTTGTAAACCCTGTTTGTAGGTATCAGCAATGAATTTTACATATTTGCTCATATTTTACATTGCTTGTTTAATGTATCCAACAAAGCAACTTTTCGTGCTCTCAGGAGAGCAGCTGACACTGGGCATCGTAGCCAGTAATCAATACAATAACAACAACTAAAGCAAAAATGCATGACACAACAGAGTATCTATAGTGCGAATACTTATTTTTCATTGGTCCACTACCAACTCCTCGCACTCACAGTGAGAGCCGACCACACGAATAACACAAAAACATGCATGGCAAGTCTACTCACACTACTACGGCTCTTAATTTTTTCCTACAAAGCAACTCCTCGGCCATGCTCACGATTCAGCATAGTACACAAAAAGCAAGTACACACACGCACAGCGTGTCTATAGTGTGAATAAGTAAATGTGTAGTGGTGTAACTTTTATGTTAAATTTTTTATATTAAAATGATTTTTTAAATTTTTTTTATTTACGGATAAAAGTACACCTCAAAATTTCCTATCTATACATATATAATTTGTATACCTTAGAATTATAGTTTAGCAGAAAACGGTTCTACATTGCATTCATCTTGTCTATTTATATATAAGATATTTTTACTGACATAACTTATCAGTATGAGAATGCTCAAAAAAGTCCCTAACTTGACAACGAAATAAGATTACTAAATTCCATTGATGGAAATGAGGTCGATATGTATGTACAAACATTTAAGGTAAGTGTACATTATTCCGTGGTTGTTTCGCATCGCCTTCGCTTGTTACCGTTTCATGCTATAACTCTGTAATGTGGTGCTCTCGCAGTCTCGCATATTTTGGCATAGCATTCCTACATTTCGTGTAATCCTCCTTGCATTTAATAAAAAAATTTATTAAAAAAAACTAAAACAAAAATATTTAAAACTTAGACCAAGCTCCACTTAAAATGTATGGTATGCTACTCTTAATTGGGGACCTTGGGGTAGGCAGGCCATTACTTGCTCACTATACCAGAGCCCGCTTGGATTTTTTTAAACAAACAAAACCCCCAAAGCAAAACTATAACAATTTGGTTTAAGATCCAATTCAAACAAGTAAGGAAAGGGCTGTCTTCGACTGTGCCGAAAACTTAATACCTAGCTTTTTAATTGCAAAATTTATAGCCCAAACCCCATTTATCGAAACTATCGATTATATGGAAGCTATATGACATTTTGGTCCGACCTGCAAAATTTTACGTTCCTAGCTTTTTAATTGCAACAGTTGTAGGCCAAAACCCGTTTATCGGAACAATCGATTGTATGGGAGCTGTGCGTTGTATCGGTCCGATCTTGGTGGTTCCGACAAATGATTAATGCTTTACGAAATAGCGGCCCCATACCAAATTTCATCCAGATATCTCTAAAATTGAGGGACTAGCTGGTGTTCAAACAAACAGACGGACGCCCTTATCATTTCGGTATACTTATTGGTGGGTCTATCTTTTCTTCTTCTCATACTTACAAACATCAGACCGAAGTTATAATACCATTCATGAAAGGTATAAAGACGGTCATTAAATTTTTGAGAGAAAAATAACAACCATAAGTTGATCAAACCGACAGCTGTTTCGATGATATAATGGTACATCTCTTCAAAGGTTTTCCTGAGAGTGGGAGTTGAACCCGCACCACTGCGTTCACGACCAATCGCTTTAATTAATCAAAAAATAACAATTGCATGAATATGCTTCAATCAATAAACCAATTTAAAATAGGAACAAATAGGAGGAGCATGTTAAGTAACTAAGTAGTTTAAAAAAAATTAAGTCTTAAGGAATATTAAAAGAAAGCAACTGTTCGAAGAGTCAAATTTGTAAAATAGTCGATTTTAAGCGATAATTTTTAGGGACGCGCCAATAATCAATTAAACGAACATACCAATTAATATGATCTTATGAATTAATTAATCACAGAATAATCATTGCCACAAATCAAACGACCGGTTCTCCAACCAATTGTGATTAATTATAATTATATATTTACTAAACCTCGGTAATCACAACCAGATTAAACAGATAATCTAACTATTTGTTATGCATAGATGTTATTGTAAGTTTATTTTTGTTGGTTTGAATTCATACATTTTTTTAGGCAAGCATAAAAATTGTATCTATCATCGAAATGACGAATAAAAAAGGGGTAAAGTTTTTTACATTTCAATAAATTTGTTTCGAGTAAACAGTGGGCTCGTGATCTGCTTAATGGATTCTGATTATGCAATATTTTTCAATAATCGTAGAAATTAAAAAAAAAAAATTGTGTAAACCATGAATCTCGCACCCATAGTAATTTTAAAAGATATTCAGTAAGCCAAATTATTGGTTAGTCAATTAGCAAGAGCTTTAGTAACTATATGCATTTGCTAGATATACGATTCTGAAGGCACCCCTACACTCAGCCTAATTCTATAATTATAAATTATAATTTCAGAATTGTGGAACCTGATTTGGAAGTGGGTCTGATTTGGATCGACTGTGTATTTAAACCGATTAAAGTTTCATCTGACTACTATTTTAGTACGTGTCGTCGTCTATTTAGCTATACTTCCTCTAACTTTAATGTGAAAAATAGATAACAAAAGCGTAGTTGTAGTCTATACAAATATTTATTTTATTGATTTTAAATTATTTTGTTTGTTTGTCGAGTGTTAGATAATAATGTTTCTTATGACCAATCATAAATAATTATTATTTTGTGTATATTGTATGTATATATATGTATTCTTCATATTATTGTAGTAGCATATATACATAAAATATAAAAATTGTGATATTAGAAAATTTGGAAAAGGTAATCACCTGGCGATGATGGACCCGGACTGTTGCTCAGGCTATCTGTAGACGGAAGTTTTGGCAATAGGACTTTCAAAGATGCACGCCGCATAAACTTGAAATCAAAAGCTGTGAAAGCGTTTTAAACATAAATATTTATATGTATATAGATTCATTTACATAACTACTTTAAAGCAACAATATTTAATACAATTAATTCCAACAAGAGCACAAAGATAAACATATCTACAAGAATGTACTATGTACATGTTTGTCATGCACGAACAATATGAAGAAGCTGTCAATTGAATGGGACTCCACAATGTATTTATGTACGTATGTTCTTAGAAATAAAATGGTGATAAAAGATTTTTCTCGAAGAAGTATGTGTACATGTATTGAGATATGTTCATAAAAAGGCAATAACTTTTTTGCAAGATAATTAAAATGTAGGGAAACATTCATTGGCCGTTTTTTATTCGTCATTCCGATGGTAGATAAAATATTTCCTGCTGGGCTGCGCATTTTTTCAATTAAAGCAACAAAAAAACGATTAGTGCTTACAATTTTGATTGCTATATGACAAGTTCGCATTTGATTTTCAAAGAAAATTTCAAATTAAAAAAATATTTGTATTTGTTATTTTATTTAAATGTCGGTAAGTGCTCACGAAAAAATATTGGCTAAGTACGTATTCATTCACCAAATAGTAAAGGAGTTGATGTATATTGAACCGATTTCTCGTGAAGTTTTCAAAAAAAAGAAAAATTTGTTGGGCACCCTGATAAACACCCAACGAACACCATTTTTATATCCAGCTGTACTAGTACATACGTTATTATAGTTTGTAACGGTATAAAAGTAGAAGTTCTTAAAATGAACAGAGGAATCGATTAAGACATGTCCGTCTGTCCGTCCGTCCGCGGGCACGAAACCTTCTGTAAAAAAAATTGAGATATTTGAATGAAATTGGGCACAAAGGCTAATAAATAAAATAAGCGAAATCGAACCACGCCTCTTTTATCGATATCGAAAATTTCGAAAAACGCATAAAATGAGATAATTCAATAATAAAAGTAGCTGCAATAATTAAATTTGGTAGCTTTATTGAATTGATCATTTCATTGCCGGGGCGTGGCACCGCCCACATATCAGTGAACAAATGGTCAAACTGCGACTGTTAAAAACTTCAGAACCGTTTACGTTAGAATAACGAAACTTGGTGGGAGGTATACTATTTTCTATGATGCATACATCCATAGAAAATAAGCAAAATCTCCTTTCGACCACGCCTACTTTTTCATAAGAGTTTTTTGAAAAGGAGGTCGAAATACTGTATTGGTCATATTTCATTGACTGATACAGGTAAATTGATATAACTCGGCAGTTAGCTCAATTTTATTATTCCTTATACCACTTTTGCAAAATGTTATTTATAAGTGAAGCAATTTTCAAATTCAACTGTTAATAATTTCAAAACCGTGGGAGACCGCCACCTCGATGGAAGGACCAAGTGGAGACCGTGGTGTCTTCAATTGACGCAAGAATAAACGACTGGCGCGCTATTATTTTACATACAAGGTGGCGCAAAAGTATTCCTCCTATCAGAAAATGCTATAAATTTTGCGATTGGCCCCTAAAGTCAGTTCTGTTTTGACATTTGTGTAGTAAACACATGCGAAATACACGTTAATAAACAATGTTACGCTACACTGCTCCAGAACGCGGAATATTGCTGACTATTTATTTGACCAATAATCGGTCGGGGCCAAACGGTTACTGTGAATGGTGAGCGCTACAGAGCAATGATCAACGAGTTCTTTTTGCCGCAACTTGACGAATTGGGATTGGAAAACATGTGGTTCCAACAAGACAGTGCAACAGCACACACTGCACGTGCCACAACCGATATCCTGAACATCGGAAGCTTACTTTTGCGCCACCTTGTAGAAATATTGAACTGCCCATATCTAATTAACTGATACAGGTATAATAATATAATTTGGAAGTTACCTCAATTTTATTATTCTGTTAACGATTTTTGCAAAAGATTTGGAAAGTGGGCGTGGCACCGTCCACTTATAAGTCAAGCAAATTGCAAATTCGACTGTTAATAACTTCAGAACGGTGAAAGAAAGAAGTACGAAACTTGATACGAGGTATACTATACTATATGCTCTTTTTAAAACTATATACATATAACATATGCAGTAACCAGTGAAACCAAGAATCTACTGTGAAAATTTCATAAATACCGGTTAAGTACTTTGGACGCCAGACACACAGACACACATTCATTTTTATTTATAAGATTGACCACATGGTAGTAGAAAAAGTTTAAAACTTCTACAGGTCATAACTCCACAACAATTTACAAATTTACTACAGCTGGGTATGAAATATTCGGTTCCATCCGAACTTAGACTTCCTTACTTGTTTCTCTATAATTTCTGTTTACTTTTTTTTACTCAGATAATGATGCACAAATGACACGACGGGTCATACTGATATTTGAAATGTTTTTGCAAAATATGAATTCGGTACGCTTCGGAACAAGCACCTTTCGGCACCATCCCGACTGTCGTAGTAGCGATTTCGTTGACCTCGGAACAGGGGTCGATGTGGATTTTAGTCGACCCTGACGACAGAAATACCTACCTCACGTATATTCTAACACCCTAACCCTCATAGGTGACCCTTCTGTTGTGGGAATATGATAGTTTGTTGTAACTGCGAAAACACGCCAATCAGTTTAAGATTTTCAAATATTTTGTTAAAGTTAATGTTTGTGTTTGATTATTTACAATTCTACCGTCGATTTTTTTAATTATAGTATATTTGCACGTTTTCAAGTTTTCATCATCCTCCTCCCACGTAATGCACTCTGACAATTTTTTTTGTTAGTGTTTACTGGGGAACACTTATTGTAAAACTTGCCGCATTGGCATTCTCCGCTGTATACTCCTTGTCTGTGAAAATGCGCTCTGGTCAGGTCTTTCAATGTGCGGGGCAGCCAGTCTACTTTGGTCTGCTTATGATAAAGGGAGCAAAATACGTTTTTGACCCTGAATAATTCTAGCATACTGGCCCGAGTAGGGGTTTTCACCGGACATTGCTTAATTGACACCCTCTTACTGATGCAGCTGCAGATATATTGCAAAAGAGGAAATTGTTCTGCATTTGCTTTGTTAATGTCCGCAATTAAGTAAGAGACGATTGGTTACTCTCCTTCAAATAAACGATAAATCTCTGACTTCTCGCCTAGGGTGTTTGAGTTATACCATAACTTTTGTATATCTTTCGTCATAAATCTATGTATTTATAAATATGTACTTCTGTTAATATATCTATTAATTAGACATAACGCCTACAGTACAAAAACCAAACCTCAACACGAAATGCTTGTAACAGAGCGATAATTATAGGTACGAGCATTTAAGTCATAGCAGCCATAGCAAAACACTCAACAGTACACAGCAATGTAGGCACCAGTGGCGGTTCCATCAAAAGTTCCTTAAAACTTCTTATTTTTTCAATAAGGCCAGAAGCGACCTTTTCGGCTTGTTTTTCAATTAAAATATTTGCTGGTACTGGTAATGTGAAACCCAAGCAATCATGTATGTAAATCGTTTAAAAATTACCGAATGTGTATTACGTATACGCTATACCGTCTTATCTTGTAACGAATTTAATAAACGAAAATCATAAACAAACGCATAATATCAGTTGTTGGTAGAGACTCATTACAAAACCTTGTATGGAAACGAAACTTCGTTTCTGCTTTTATTGTTTGTTCCCAGAAACACATAAATATGGAAACATAATTAGAACTCGAGTGACTCGAACCGTTCCCAATGAGTAAAAGAAGTGGTTTCGTAACAAACAACGTAACAAAACTGCCGGAACCCTAAGCTGTCCCGAAACTCTGGGCACAGAAACGAAATCTGAAAAGCTACCTCTGTAACAAAACAAATCTGTGTAGAAACAAAACTAGGAAATGGTTCTCGAATGAAACGAAACTGTATAGAAACCTGAGGTATAGAAACAATACTAGTAGCGTTTCTTACGTACCAAAACACTATGCGGACCCAAACCCTCCGTGGATGCGCCCCTGGTAGACACTCGAATAATATGAAGTGGTTTTAGGAGCTATTGTTTCTTTTTATATGCGAAGCACGAATGTACTTTGTAAGCAGCCATGGCCAATAAAATAGAGGCAGAGTTCAAAATGGTTTTATTATAAATAACATACTTTTACACTATAACCGATAACTAGTAATAAGATATCAACAGTGGCAGCGATAGAAAAAACGTTTGCTTTTATATAAAAATTTATTTACGTTTTTTACTGAATTATTACAGAGCCTACATTATTTCGTCAACTGAGGGAGAGATCATCCTATCTTGGCTTCCAGTCAGCAAACGATTGAGAAATCTCGGAACTAATTTAAAGCAGACCTTATACCATTTTCAAAACACAATATCTCAACTTAGGTCAGATACATTTCCAGCTGAAATAGGGGTTGCGAAACAATTTTTGGAACAATTTGCTGTACAACCGAATTCTGAGATAGGTTTTTTTCCCATTCCACTTGCCCTATTCCTCTTAATTTACCTTTTATTCTTCCTCTAACTCTTGATCTTCCCTTTTCCCTACCCCTACTCTTTCTCATTCTCATTCTTTCGCTCTTTCGCAGAACTCTTTTTCTTCATCTTAGGTGTCACCGTCCACGAGTCTATTTTTGAAACTGAGCATAAAAATAACGGAGATAAGAAATGAATGCATTGTTTGTTGTTCTCTTAGCACAAACGCTTGAATGGCGAAGGGTCTACCAATCCTTTGTATTAACAATTGAATTAAGTATAATTCTTATTAAGATTTCACTTCAAAAAAAATACAGCTATATCCTTGTGTGCCACAAAATTGTGGTTTTGAAATTTGAATTAAAAACATTGGCCCTGTAGATTATTTGTTCTGCGCTTACGAAAACTGGGATTTTTATTGTGGAATATAGCAAAATAAATACACATAAGTTATTTGCATGCTATCCTTAACTTTATGACGAAGATTGTATATGTAAGTAATTATGCGTAGGAGCCCAACCACCTCGAAAACAAAAGCCAACACGCTATCAGCATGTTTAAAAGAATGCTGCAGATTTATATCGCCTCATTGTTGGCCCCAGTTGGCTTGGGGTATAATTTTCCAGCTGTTGTTTACAGTTCATAGCCTAATTAGAAGCTTTGCCCACATTCAGTGCAGTTCGCCGACACTTAAGTTATTATGCGCAGGCAGGAAGGATGAGTTGCACAAACATTTATGTAAAACATTTTAAGGTTAGTAGTGTTAGCTGAGCAAAAATTTAGATGTTGTAGTCGTTTTGGATTGAAGCGATTATTAAGTTAATTGTTGTAATTTAACAGCATTTCAAAACTTCATTCATTCATTCATTGACGTAATAAAAAAAACAAGTAAGAACGTATAATTTTGTGTGAAACCGAAGAGAATGAACCTTGTAGTGCTCTATTATGGCATAGTGCTTTACCCAGGTATATTTTTTTTTACTTTAAAATAGTGGAAAATGCACATAAGTTTCATTTTGCGGTAGGTACTGACCGCTACTGATATTTCGTTTCGTTGTTGGCACAAAGGTAATGACGTGCAACTCGATGGTTGATCTACAGATATGATGCCTCTCACTACCCATCTTCTCCTTCATTACGGAAGGAGGGGTGACATGGCCTAGAAGGTTCCACTGGTCATACCAAATGGCTACCACGACAGTCGGGCAGTACCGCAAGAGAGTACCGGAGCTTACCGGGTTCATATCCCGCAAAGGACTGTCACTTTCGACAACACTCCCCAAAACCTTCATTTGATGAACATTGTCACCGCAATTCGAACCGGTATCATACAACAAGCCCGTTTGATCCAAATGCGCACTGGTAGGCCCTAAACAACATCCGCATACCTTTACTCAGCTCCTTTGTCAACTGCGAGCGCCGTCACCCTATATAAACTTTAGTATGGATATTGAACCTTGATATGTACAGGGTGTTATTTTTTATCTAATTTTTATTTTTGTCTACAGTTCCTGATGATGATTTCAGATTGAGATTGAAATATCGACCAAACAAAATTAGAAATACAAAAACAAAACAGGAAAAAAAAATTTTACATTTTTAATATTAATTAGAATTTTAATTACTGAAAGTCAATAATAATATATAAAGAAGATATTTAAAAAAGTTTAAACTCTTACCTATCCAAACTAAAACAATGTCACATCTATGTCCAGCATGTGATGAGTGCTCCCATGACACAAATCATCCCTTTAACTGCTCAATGTAAAAAACTCTTCGAACAGTGAACTCAATATGGTCCAACTATGGTCAAACTGCTAGTTTCATAGAAGTTCCAGAAGAGATGTTTTACAAGGGCGAAGTACCGCTTTTAAACCAACAGGACTACAAGAGGGTTGAGAGAAATAGCGTCAGCACAGCATTGTACAAGGTGGCGCAAAAGTAAGCTTCCGATGTTCAGCATATCGGTTGTGGCACGTGCAGAGTGTGCTGTTGCACCGTCTTGTTGGAACCACATGTTTTCCAATCCCAATTCATCAAGTTGCGGCAAAAAGAACTCGTTGATCATTGCTCTGTAGCGCTCACCATTCACAGTAACCGTTTGGCCCCGACCGATTATTGGTCAAATAAATAGTCAGCAATATTCCGCGTTCTGGAGCAGTGTAGCGTAACATTGTTTATTAACGTGTATTTCGCATGTGTTTACTACACAAATGTCAAAACAGAACTGGGGCCAATCGCAAAATTTATAGCATTTTCTGATAGGAGGATTACTTTTGCGCCACCTTGTATTTACGTTTTCTACATTCCTAAATTTCAAACATTTCATTCGTTTATTTTGTTACTCCAGCCGAGGACCGCAAATAATGATTATTTTTATTTTTTACTCATAATGAGTACTATGTTATTTTTCACAATAAAACTCAAACCATCATATATCCTTAGCTATCTGGAATTTCGCCCTAAAAATTTTAACTAACCAACTTCTTACTCTAAAGTTCTTGATCCTAAAGATACATTTTTGAAAACTCTACCTTAAATAGAGAAAAGGAGCATTTAGTAATGAAAATGGGTATTAATCAGATGGAAATAAGACACGAATATTTTCGTACGCATTTTCAACAATTTATAGTAGAAATTTCAATAAGTTATCTTTGGCGTCGCACACTTCAGAGCAAGAGGTATGTTCGTTCAAATGTTTAAGGTGAAATTATCCATAATTCGGGATATATGATGCTTTGAGTTTTACTATCTCTACATATAATAAAATTGTAAAAGGTCGATGTCTGTACATTGCAGATATTTAAGAAAAATCGATAGCAATGATCATTATTAGGCCAATAGAAGCCAAATGCACTGTTTTTAGAATTTTTGTCTGTATGTTTTGGGCTTTGAGTGGACAAAACAAAATCTGAACAACAACAAAATCTGAAAAATTTTAGTTATTAACCGAAATCCAAAAGCAGTTTTGCTTGCAACTGTCGGCGTACGCTGAAAAAAGTGAAAAAAATGGGTTTGGTGGTGAAAGGGGAAACGAAGTACCTTCTATCTACATGCAAAGAGTCAGCGCATTCGCGCCTTGGCAACCACGCCATTGTTGGCAGCAAACATTTCGAAATAGCAAAGGACTTCGTTTATCTGAGAACCAGCATTAACACCAACAGCCTGTTAGCCTAGAAATCCGATGAAGAATTACAAACAAATGCTACTCCTCTCTCGACGAACGAAAATAACACTATATAAGTCACTCATCGCACCCGTCCTGTAATATGGTGCAGAAGCATGCACCGTAACAACATCTCATGAGGCGGCTCTGGGAGTATTAGAGAGAAAGGTTCTTCGTAAGATTTGTGGACCTCTACGCGTTGGCGACGGCGAGTACCGAAGAAGATTTAATGATGAGCTGTATGAGCTTTATGAGCTTTATGCAGACGCCGACATAGTTCAGCGAATCAAAGCACAGAGGCTTCGCTGGCTAGGCCACGTTGTGCGAATGGGTGAAGATGATCCAGCCCAGAAGGTATTCTTATCGGCCAGGCGGTTAGATGACCATTTAAAGAAGAAAGAAGTTTCGCTTGCAAGTATTTACTGATTCCTGTTAAGCGGAAACTTTTTACTTTTTGCGTTTCGAGATAGTTTTTCGTCATTCTCATTTTACTAACACTTCTTTGAAAGTTTAAAAGTTTAATATTTTGAAGTTGACCGGTTGATGTGTGTGTTTCGAGTTTCTATTAGTGTATTGTGCCGATATTATCATTAACAATATCATGCCGCGTCCAAGACGATCAAATCTTTGACGAAAAAACCGTAATACAAGTGGGATTCAAAACGGTGCGAATGAAAGGACTGAAGAAGAAACAGAAATTGCACGTGAAGAGCGCCGCGTTAGTATGGTTCGACTTCGTGCTTCTCAATTACAAGAGCAAAGAGAGGCAGCCTGAGAAATGGCTCGGTTGGCAATGCGAAATCGTCGAGCAAATCTCAGCAATTAACAACTAGATAATTTTCGACACACAGGATGGAGTTTATCAAGTACAGTTTTGAATCGAGCAGCGTTTCGATGCGATTGCAGCCCTGAATACGGCTTGCATTCTAGCGTTCAGATTGAGCAAATGGACGTTGTTTTGCCATGACCATTACCAAATGACAAGGCCAATTCTGGAAAGTGTGTGGTCTGAATCTAGAAAATCCATGTTTTTCTCATGCCAAAGATCAATATTAGCTTTTAGAAGTAAGTTAAATTACACTTTTTAATTATGACTAAAAATCTGATTTACAAATAAATATATGTAAGAGTATATCGATTACATCATTCCAATACTGTATACTTCAGATGTGTTACCGAGCATATGACATGATGACGTAACATTTTTTTGAGTGGGTTAGGTCATTACGAGTACAAGAGAATCAACTAGTTTGAGATGAAACGTAAACAAATGTAAAGACACATATATCATTGAACTTACAGTATAATTGAGCTCTCGCGCCTTGCAAGCGACAAGTTCACAGAAGTTCACATTTGATGTTTAAAGGAAATTTTAAATTTTGTTATTTTATTCGTAAATCGGTAAAGTTAGGGTATTGTGATATAGACAGAAAATCATACCATTCGATAGATTCCAGTATTGTGAAGCACATTCCAAAACGAGATCGATTTATCTTAAGTTTTCTGTAGGATATTTATTCAAACCCATAAAAAGTCAAAAAAGTCGTTTTGTCAAAATGGGAGGCTAATGTGATATACTACACCACATACTTGGCTCTCCTATGAAAGATATGTTAATCGCATGAAATAATTAAGCCACATTGTAAATATGGTAATTTGCATCCATTCAGATATGTGACAAGCTGATTCGGAACCAGGAAGAACATGTTCCATCAAAAGTGGAGAAGGATTTCCTTTTTCTGCTAATCTTATTCACCCAATTTGCTTTTCTGTTGTAGCTAACATTTTCAGATGCTTACTTAGCGTGATAGACACTCCTCTGTCATCAACGTTCCAAATCCTAGTTGGAGGAAATTTGTACTTTTCATACTCCTATTCCACATTGAACTACTTTTACCGTATCACATTACCCAAACTGGAGCTTTTAAGGAACGAACAATTTTTTCACCAAAATTAATTTAAAAATATTAAGTAATCACCTGAAATATTGGTGGCTATATTTACCAAAAAACAAAATAAAATATAAGAAGTTGACAATCTAAGAACATATCGGAACTATCCTTGTTTATTTTTTCTCAGACAAAAATAATTTAGGAAATACGTAGGTATATCACTTTACCAACCCATATCACAATACCCTCACTTACTCTAAGTCCTTACGAAAAAAAATCGGCTACTGATTCAAATGCAATTTATTTCAACGGAATTTACACCCGCGTAGGTTATGCAAAGATACACGTTTAGTAATAAATGGAATAACAGGATATCGAGCCTACACATTTTACGAGAGAGTTTGAAAGAGAAATTGTTGTTGTCAAGTATTCCCTTCATACAATTTAAGGCTTCAATTTCCAATTCGTTAACTGTAAATAAATTTTCGGTTTGAACGTAGAAAATACGTGTTTCTCTCGTGCACTTTAATGCACATTATTATTAGTTGTTACCATCAATCACCATTTGAAGTGAGAATTCATAGCGATAGATTGTGAGCATTTCGCTGCTGAACGATGCTTCTGTTAATATACTTCATTTTTATTCCTTGATAATTCTACAGACTTTAATGTTTATTAATTTCAGAAGCATTAAAATAAGAACATTTATTTTATGTTGTATTTCATATCATACAGCATGAAACCGCGACGCGACTGATCTTGTTTGTTTGTCAATAAAATTGCGAGCCCAAGTCCGTCACACTTTAAAATTTGTATCTGTCAACACCGACGAGGCTTTCAAGGTCCCCGATTCTTTATTTAAGTTAACAAATACTTCGTTCACCGCTAAACTAACTTTTTTTCCTTTTATCCAAGCCAAAATATCTTTTAATCAGCTCTTTTTCGTGGTACATGTCGATCTTCTTTTAGTGGGTATTTTCCAAGAGTTGGCGTGTAGTGGTGATCTAGTTGATAGTTGGCTTACCAAGTTTGAAGTCATACTGATGACGTGTAATCAGTCAAAAGACGTATTTTGCACTATACACTCGAAGGTTGTGTGCCCCTTTTGGCTCATTTAAATACGTTTTTGTTTTTGGTTAAGAACATGAGTTTAGAAAGTCCGTGCCTAATTCTATGAAAGAAATTTATTTTAACAAGGCGCTATCTTATTGAAAAATTAGTATTCTTAAATACTTTTCTATTGACTTTAGAATATACTTACTATACGATGTACTTTTTCTTTTTCGAAGAAATAATTTCCATACAAAAAGGAGAAACATCTTTTTCCTCTCACCAATATTCCGCATCTATTTTAATTCAAAGCAAATATCAAATAACAGCACGTTACCGAACATTTCTCAATCTACAAGATGACACGTTATAATGTAGATACAATTTGGCTTGGCTTTTGTTGGCAAACAATAAATATAAGCATAATTCATTGAATTTAAGCCATTATCCGTATTTTTTTGCTAGCGAGTTGTATAAAAACACCCTTTAGAATATTGAAAAGCAGGTCAAGCGGTCGATTCTGAGTGTAACTGCTAATTTGGTATTTGGATTATTATCTAACCAAAAATAGTTGCCCCCGGTAATGCAGTTGATATAACCACGATTCTATTGTTCATGAAAAGCTTTCAATAACGAAAAATGCGGGAAAGAAAATAATGTGAAAACGCGAACGGAATTTTTTCATGCATGTTTCGGGCTCTACTCACAAAGGGGCGCCAAATGGTTTTTATTTGTATTATAGTTGGTTGATTTAATTTGGTTTTAAATTCAGTTCCAGAGTAATATAATAAGTGCTAATCTCTACATATAATAAAATTGTAACAGGAGGGATCATTATTTAGCCGATAGAATCCGAATCCACTGCTTTTATAATTTTGGTCTGTCTGAAAGGAACCTGCATCACGTCACGTCTACCTTAGCATTTAAGATATCCTTTAATTCGATATCGCGACCGGTTCGGAGCTATGGACCAATATGTGCACCAGGGTGACCCAAAATGTATTGGTACAATATGGGGATCAAACGAAAGGTGTTAATGAGTGCTGCAATAAACGATGTGATTAAGTACCTTATCTCAACTAGTTTCGGAGAAACAACAATTAAGACCGGACATAGTCTATTATAAGTTCTGAGACGCAGCGAAGCGTAGGCGGTGTGCTAGTAGACTTATATTTATCTAGCTACCTTCCATTATTCTTTCCCCAATCATTATTCTTGGCCTTGAGCTTGTTTATAGTCATGGTATATTTACATATATGTAATATTATATGGTTTCGAAATTGAGGGAAGGGGGGCGCTAAAAAGTATTGTGCACCGGACGCGAGTTAAGCTCACTACGCCACTAAAGAAACTAGGTGTTTTTTTTTGTAACTCGCTTATTAAAGAATCACAGTTAAATAATGCATTAGGTCGAATCCCGTAGTTATCTGACTAAAAAGTACGGGGTTGATTTCTCGTAAAAAATTTAACTTCTGTTCAACTCTTAGGTTATTTACAAATGGCGGGAAATTGATGAATACGACTATCAGTTTAAAAAACAATAAAAATTTTAATTTATTAACAATTTTAAACAAATTGTACTCCGGGAAAGACGGTAAGTGGTGCTTGCAAATATAAAATTATAAAATTTATTTGTCTAATACAATAGCTGATCGTTTGACAGATTTACCAGAAGCATTCACCAAACTCTTCTACCTAAACTTGCAACTTCTTACTGAGATCAATTCAATTTACGTTATATTTACTCTCATATTTGTACTCTCAGTAGTCAGAGAACAGAGTACGAGAGTGATTTCTTGTAACTTCTGACTGATTGCGACTATCATTTTTACTAATTTGTTTAAAACACCATCGTCAATACTTATTTCAATTCTGAAATATACATTTACTAACAGTACATACATTTTGGATATATTTCAGTATATATGCATGGCTGCAGAAGTGAGCTTATGTTTGCAATATATCCAGTGTTGACTGACCCAATAGCTCAGCCCACTAAGATCAAGTCATACAACAGATTTTCCATGCAAAATAACAACATCATGACGGAAATACTACAACACTCACTACACAACAAAATATTGCGTGCTAAGTCGTTTGAAATTTTTACATTTATACACGGCTAAAAATGTTAGCCTAAATTTTAAAACATTAGTCGGTTTAAGCAATTTTTTGAACTTTTTTGTAATAAAGTGCAAACCTTTCAATTACCTACACCAATTTTCAATTTTTTGCGGTTTAGATTTAAAACTGAATTGAAAAAAACGTCTAAAATTTTTTACATTTTTTAAATTTATTTTTAACCGTTTTTTTAAGTCAATGAGTTTTTCCCATTACAATTTTTTGTACGCCTTAGCTCAGTGGGTAGAGTAGACGACTGTGATGCGGTGTGCGTTCGAATCCTGCCAACTGATACAAATGTTTTTCATGTTTTTTAATTGTTAAGACATTTCTGGTTTAAAATTTAATTTCTTTTCTTCACTCTTATTTTCTCGAAAATTGTCACAATTTTAATTCTAAAGCAAATTTGGTTTGGACATATACGTAGCCCAGAAAAGTTTAAAATTTAGGCTAAAATTTTTAGCCGTGTATGCACCTTTTTAAGCTTCTGTTATGTCTCTATATTTTTCATCTACGCTGTTCTAGAATGATATGAATAATAGAGCCAATCGGCATTGACAGTAAATCATGCATTATTTAGCAGTTAAAATGTGTATTGTTTGTGCAAGTACTAGGGTTGTTGCGAATATTCGCATTCGTCAACACGGAGCTTCCGCACCCGATTTATTTCGACTCCTTTTCATCATTATCATACCTTGACACCTAAAGGGCTAGGCCAATAAACCGAAGCTTAGCAAAGCAAAGAAGCCATCGCTTTTCAGCGATTACTGACGGTAATTGTAAATACGAAGGGGTGTCAAGTCATCCTGCAAATCGTTTTCCCATTTTAGTTAGGACCCCGCTTCCTCTGCTTTTCATTTGGTTAACAAACCCTATCAGCGAAGCTTTATTCATAATTTAAGACACGCTGTTCGTCGGTTACGAAATTACCATTAGTTTCACTCCAGGAACTGCCCCGGTCTTGATACCCTCCGTCTATCGCCAATTTTTTTTCCCTTGTCATTTGCAAGGTTGCCATATACGCAGAGTCCTTCTTTTTCAAGGCGAAGCAGCATTCCCTTTCGATGTCCTCAGCAGCGAGACAACTGCTCGATGAACTTGTTAGGCCTAAGATTGCTCTCAGAGAAGAAGTGCAACAGCTGGGTGAGAAAGTGCACAGCTGCTCTATGTCCAACTTTTTTTGCGCTACTGGCGTGTATGTCACAAGATAATGGTTCGTCTAAATTTTGGAACGTTGTTGAGTACCCTGGAGCTGTGTATGTCTGACCTCGGCCACAAAATCATTAATTCGATTTCTTAGTTTTCTAAATACATTATCTTATTGCGAGCCGCGCTGAAGCCAAGTCAAGTTAGGAGATGGCGTTTAGACTAACTTTCCTGACCGCAGGACCGAAGACTCCTTTGCCCAACTTGGTCTTAAAGTCGCCAAGCACGATTTTTATATTATTCTGGGGCAGCGATCTTTGTTCTAATTTAACATAGACTCTCGCCGCCAGCATGAAGTGAACACCACGATTTCACTTGTTTTTCTTCCTAGGCCACCGTAGTAGACGAAGAGGCGGAATGACTCGAGTTTTATTCAACCAAAACGTATTAAATCAGTATAACCCTGTTTAATCCGCCAAGTACTGTTACTAAAGCAAATTATATGAGTCTTTCATTAACGAGGTATATTCCCCCAACAGAAGATCAAAATGTGGTAGTCGTACATTCCATAAGTCGCGTGTTCTAAATGCCAACAATTTTAGTGAATTTAGCTATTAAGCTTATTAGTACAAAAAATCAACGGTATAAAACTTCGCTAAGGTCAAAAAGTCGCAAATAGTTCAACTCAACTTAAAAGTATATTTGCGTCAATGTGTCGACACAAAATGAAAAAAAAATGTTCATTCAAAATAAAATTAAAAATGAACTAAGCGCCATTGTAGTGCAGTTTAAGTTTATGACTGCAATTTACCAGACACATGATGTACAGGGTGTTTTTTTTACAGGTTTGTTTTTTGAATAGAGATAAAACTGGCATTTTGTGGTCAAATCTGGCAACTCTAATGTCATTTATGTTCAGTTTGGTTTGCCATTTCATCATGAACAGGTTGACAAAAGAACAACGCTTGCAAATCGTGCAAATTTATTTCGAAAATAATGGTTCAGTTCGCGAAGTTTACCGTGAGCTCCGTCCATTTTATGGTCGACATAATCGTCCATCAGAGCAATTAATTCGGTTAACCATGGATCGTTTTCGCACTACGTTTACTCTATGTGATAATACGCATCCGCAGAGACGTCGAACAGTGCGCACCGAAGAAACAATTGCCGCTGTAGAGCAAAGTGTTGAAGAGGACCCGAATGAATCGATTCGCCACCGTGCACAGCATTTGGAGCTTTGTCCATCAACTTTATGGAAGATTTTGCGCAAAGATCTTGGCTTGCGACCTTACAAGATCCAGCTTGTGCAAGAATTAAAGCCGCGAGACCATGCAATGCGTCGTGATTTTGGTGTATGGGCCGAAAATGAGATTGATTTCGATGCTGATTTTCATCGCAAAATTTTGTTCAGTGATGAGGCTCATTTTTGGTTGAATGGCTACGTCAACAAGCAAAATTGCCGCATTTGGAGTGAAGAGAATCCACATGAGACCCTTGAAACGCCATTACATCCACAAAAACTGACTGTTTGGTGTGCTCTATGGGCTGGTGGAGTCATTGGGCCATACTTCTTCCGCAATAATGCTGGAGAGGCAGCTACCGTTAATGGAGACCGGTATAGAGCCATGATAACCGACTATTTTGTTCCCGAATTGGATGGCATGAATGTGGATGAGTTGTGGTTCCAACAAGACGGCGCTACATGCCACACAGCGCACGTCACAATCGATTTATTGAAGGAAACATTCGATGAGCGCATAATTTCACGGAATGGACCTGTCAATTGGCCACCAAGGTCGTGTGATTTGACACCATTGGATTATTTTCTTTGGGGATATGTGAAGTCGCTCGTCTACACCAACAAACCAGAAACGTTAGGGGAATTGGAAGCCAACATTCGTGGCGTTATTGCCGACATACGGCCCCATATGCTCGAAAAAGTGGTTGAAAATTGGACCTGTAGAATTGGCTTTATTCGAGCCAGCCGGGGCGGTCACATGCCCGAAATCATATTTAAACATTAATGGCATAAAATTATCCTTCCAATAAAGCCAAATTGATGGACCTTAAAACGATTTTCTTGTGTTTTATTTCAATTCGAAGTTCTATACCCCTAAAAAAAACACCCTTTATGTACATTATATGCCGTACATATATTCGAAAGCATTTATTGCAATATAATGCTTAAGAGTGTAGATAAAATGGCAAAGTCCGATAACTCAGCTATAGCAAAGTATGAAAAGCAATAATTCAATTAACAACAAATCATTAGAGCCTCCACCCCGCTATAAATCTATAAAAGGCGATTAAACTTTGCTTGAAAATTGAAATAAAAATTTGATGACAACAGGATTGCATATGAGGTGAAGATTGGCACATTACCAAAAGTCAAATCCACGAAATTAAGTTGGCTGACTATTGGTAGAGCGTTCCATCGACATAGACGTCCGAAATTAGTATTATTGAAGAGTTGCAAGACGTGTTTCGTGTACGTAGACAGGTCTCGATATTAGAAACCGAAGTTTCAGCGGAGTCAAACCGGTCGATCTACATACGATATACATAGCTTACTTGCAGAAAAGATGCTAGGCAGAGATTAGTTGTGGGCCGCCGTATGAGGTGGTGGCGCCAATGGATGCGATTGTTGGGCAATAATAGAATTGCCAGTCGTGGAGACTGCATAAGGAGTAGGAGGCGGTGCAAGGGGCCCTAAAAGTTTTGAAAGGACTAATGGGCATGTGTGTAGCTGGATTTAGCGCGGAACAACTTGATTTGTGCAAACGTCTTTACATGAATCACGTAGAATATAATTTGAATGTTTAGTACAGCTCTTCTTCCAGAAAACACACCAGATCCAATCTCATGGTCCGGGGTTAGGTAACAGCCATGCTGCAAAGAGCTGCTCGGGAGATGACAGTTTTAGGGGGAGTTGTGACGGGTTAGACAGGGTAACATCGAAATAACAGCCCAAGGTCAGGTAAGACAACCAGAGTCATAGAACCGGCTGATGTGGGAATATCTTGAATTATTAACAACATATGCGGCTCAAATGTACTACATGATAGGCAATGTCATTAGGGAAACATCGCACCTGTTTATACAAGCAATCAATATGTAGGAAATAAGAAAAAATTTGTTTTCAATAAATAACCTCGACCCACGCATAGGAAATTGCGTCTGAAATTATTACATTTTGTGGCAAACAAGTTTTGTAAAATGTGTTGCATTTCCCTTGCATACACATCAACATTTAAGTATCTTTACCATCCACGATCTTTTCCTAACCCGTGAGCGGAGAACTTTAGTTCTCTCACACAGATTAGGACCAGTGTGGCCAGGTGTTAGAACAAAAAGAGGCTAAATCGGCAAAAAAAAAAAGGTTAGAAAAGGCTAAAATTAAGAATAAAAGAAGCTTAAAAAATCAGAAATTTTGTTACGAAATCAATTTCAAATTTTTTATTTTAGTTTAAACTATTTGTATAGTTGTAGACATAACTTAAAAGAACTATTCTTGTTTCAGCACATATCAGGCACATTTTTCTTGACTAGGAATTTTTTCAAAGAAATACATACTATAGAAAAATCAATACAAACTAATTAATTATATAATACTTTCTTCGTATGATGAATCAGAAGAGCTTGAGTCTGCGTACATGGTTTGGGTATTTATCATAGAGATGAGAACGGTAATTTCAAAATTTGTGCAACATTTGGATTAACGTTTTAACGAACATCTAATATTAAGCAGCGAGTTAAGCATTTTAATTTTGAATCTGTTCCTTAACTTAGTTCTTAAAATGTTCATGGCACTAAATATTCTTTTACCCTCCGCATTACTGAAAGGTAATACCAAAAAGTTAAATACGAATTCGACCAGTTCTAGAAAGGGGGTTCGTTTAAGGCATTTTTATGTTCTCGGACTTCCGCCCAAAATTCTATGGCAGAGGTCATACTTGTCCCCTGTACGGTTATTAGCTTTCGCCACTGCAGTTCAATCAATGCTACTTGACTTGGGGAATACCTAGAATTTTTTTCTTGAAAGTGAGAAAATACCTCCCGTGTTGTAACTTTCAAAGAATTATCAACTGAAAAAAATGTATCTTTTGTAAAGAGTTCTTATTATCAGGTATTCGATGTCGCAGTTGACAACTTTTAAGAACAATTTTCTGTATTTCGTCATCAATACTGCCTTCATTTCACTTTAATTTTATATGAAAAATATGGTGTTGGGACCAGAAAAGGTTTGGAGTAAAAAAAGGCTAAAAAAAGCCACGAAGCTAGAACAAAAATTATGAGGCTAAAGAACAAAAAAAAGGCAAATCTAGCCTCGAAAAGGCTAACCTGGTCACACTAATTAGGACACACAAACAAGGCAAAAGCTCTCTCTGCACTGTGAAAGATTACAGTAGGTTTACATATCATTTAATTATCGTGCTTGAATTGATGTCTTTTCTATTTCTTCAAATTAAACAAGCTAAATAAATATTGAGTGAGACGAAAATTCTATATTTAAAAAAAAAGTTCCTACTTTGAACCGTACACTTTCATTAAAGGTGATTTTTTTTGGTCCTCTTCTAATTTTCCTAGTTAATTTCTGAAATTTAATTCACAGTCTTATTTATTGTTAAAACATTTTCAAATCTAAGTCAATTATTTATTTTTATTATTATTATTATTACCTACTAATTTATAGTTCTGTTGTATTATGCGGTCTTGGCTGGCCCTAAAAACAATTTTCTTAAGTAATTGGTGTCCTAGGAAAAAATGAAAACGAATACAAATACCAAAGTGTTAGTATCTCTAAAACTTTCCAAAGTACATGTATGTAGTATGTATTATCTTTTTCACTGGGCAAATTAAAATAGAGTTTTCCCGAATTAAACATGATAATAACATAAACATCATTTTAGCTCTGTTATAGTCAACTTAAAACACTTTTTTAACTCTAAAATGTATTTTAAATTTGAAATGGCATGATCGTGATTGTAACTTTTTAGAATAGATTTTAACTCGACTGTCTGCTTAGAAAAGTTGCAAGAATTCTGGAAAAACTGAAATGAAAGAGAAAAATGTGTTTCCCTGACCAACCAATTAGCCTCAGGAACTAATTTTATCTCTGAAGATTGCTTATTTTATACGTTTCTTTTGAAAATTACCCAAATACCAACCGAACGCAGTATACTTGGTTCCATATATGTCAAAATCAGTCAATATTATTATTCAGATTGTTTGCAATATTGCATGACAATTATTGTTTTTGTTTTCATTAGTTAATTAATATTTTTGTTTTCATTAGTTAATTAATGTTTGTTTTGAGCTTAAAAGAATATGTGTGAAATTCCAGTCAATCCCGATTTTCAAGAAAAGGGGAAAAATAAAAATGTTATGTCAACTTCAACATTAATGGGAAAGTATATTTAAAAAATTCATTCAAAACAAGAAAAAAGCGATTGGCATACGTTATTGTTTTCCAAAATGTCAATTGTAAATGTAGTTTTCAGCGTTTAGAATTGGTTTCTCAAAAATTCTTTTGACTAAAACTTGTATTTTCTTACTGAGAGACGTTAGTAGAGAAAATAATTTTTGGATTTCCAGTAACTTCTGACTGCTTCTGCCCACTTTTGACTCAAACGAGATCACAACTAAATTTTGAAGGAAAAAATGTTATAGAAAATTTTAAGTTTTGCTTTGATCATATTTTTATCATATAGGAGGCATAAAATTCTCCAACATATTCTCCTGTCACATATTTGGGACTCATATTGCACTGTTAAATTTGAGCGGCCCGAGAATGTTTGTGTAGTATTATTTGTGCTTTCGGTTAATTTATACCCGAAAAATAAAATATCCTCTTTATTTTGGTTTCAATCAAGAATAAGAACACAGTTACATGCCTATTAAAAGCTCAATAATTTCATAACAAAACGCTTATTGAAATCACTGGTATGGTATGATTGACGTCACATGTTGCAAACACCGATAAAACCAAGTACTTAAGATGAAATTAGATTTTGCCTGCCAAATTATCATATTTATTGTTGATTTAGAAATATCGACGAAAGGAAATGAACAATCCTGATATATCAAAATACTTGCGAGCACTAATGTTGTTTTTGTTGTTGTAACGACAAAAACACTCCCCGAAGGTTTTGGGGAGTGCTGTCGAACTGACAGTCCTTGGCCGGATATGAATCCGGTACGCTCCGGTACTCCCTTGCGGTACTGCCCGACTGTCGTGGTAGCGATTTGGTATGACCAGTGGAACCTTCTAGGTCATGTCACCCCTCCTTCCGTAAGGAAGGATAAGATGGGTAATGAGAGGTGAGAGGCATCATTTCCGTAGATCAACCATCGAGTTGCACGTCAAATTATTTAATTCATGATCTGCGATATGGAACCACTGGTTTGCGGATCCCTGGGAACTTGGAGCAAGCAACAGAAAAGTTCTAACATTGCTCAATAAATGCAAATGCTGCATTACTAACAACCATATCGGAAGAATCAGGTGGTGTTTTAGCTGATTGCTTGTTTTTTTTTATTTAAAAATTCTATTATAATAATTGACTCTGTATGATTTAACATTAAACCCACAGAATTCGAAAAATAAAGTACATGGAAAATGTATGTATGTAGAGATGAAACCACTTTTTTTACTCTGCCATGCTAACTGCTCATATATTACCGACAAGCAATATTAAGTTGGCAATATTTATTTCTACATTTCACATAGAACTGAAAAAAAGACTGCTAACCTTTGCTATCAATCATTTATTTACCGAATAGGGTAAGTTTTTTTGTTGTTGTTGTAACGACAAAAACACGGCCCGAAGGTTTTGGGGAGTCCTGTCGAACTGACAGGCCTTGGCCGGGTATGAAACCGGTCCGCTCCGGTACTCCCTTGCGGTACTGCCCAACTGTCGTGGTAGCGATTTATAACCAGTGAAACCTTATAGGTCATGTCACCCCTCCTCCCATAAGGAAGGAGAAATGGGTAATGAGAGGTGAGATGCATCATATACCTAGATCAACCATCGAGTTGCACGTCATTACCTTTGTGCATTTTAGTCTCCTCTTACGACAGGTATGCCTACCTCGGACATATTCTAAACCCCTAACCCGCAGAAGTCAATTCAGTTTTTCAAAAATTAAAAAAAAAAATTATTTCTTGTGGGTTCTCTGTTCATCTTGATTTTAGCTAAAACGAGTGTTTAAAATGTCAATGATTAACTTCAATGTTAAACGCTTTTTAAATTAAGGAAAGGTTTTAATTAAAACACGTTTTAGGGAACGACTATGATTACCGCCCATTAAATTTAGCTTTTTGCTAGCTCTTTGCCAAAATTTTAAGGGGAAACAATACAGTCCGACCGATTAATCGTCATCGGCCAAAGAATCGGCATACCCAGGATCAGAACAATGTGTTAGCGCGATTACGCTTAGTGCTCTTGCAGCGTCACTCAGTAGGTGTTTGCAAAGAATACTTCCTGATACCATATTGGTAGTGGGGCAGCTTATGAGACAGCATGGTTCAAAAATAAGCAAAAAAATAATTTACTCCGATAATAAAGCAGTTTAGGAGACACCATTGTAGGATCGAGCTCGAATTTTCATAGTGTGCGTTTGAGCATCACTGATTTGTATATATTTTTTTTTTCACGGCCAAACTATTAATCTGGTCGATTCTGAAGTGAAAAAATCTTTTCACTTTAGTTATCAATTGACGTTTTCCTTTCTTCACTTCACTGAGCTCTAAAATGCGATTCTGATATGTGCGATGAAAACTCTTTGCAGAAGAACATGTTGTATTGCGTTGACACAAGTTGTTCTTGCTTATACGAGTATAGAATTGTAAGAATATAAAAAAATGGTATCACTTAAAACGTTTAAATTTGAAAAAATTCGATTTTTGCATTTTTAAGAATTTTGACGTTAACACCAAATTTTTTCACTTCACTTCAAATCGAAAATTTTAGGTAAAACGAGAATCAAAATCGTTGTGAATTGACGCATTTACTTTTTACTTCACGTTAACGCAAAACCAGAATTGACTGGGGTATAAACAATTATATATGTATCGATAGGTGTGCTGAAGCGTTGGCATCAATAAAAAGAAACTTTCAAAATAATTATTTATATATATAAAAATGAATCGTGGTTTGTTCGTCACGATAAAACTTCAAAACGACTGAACCATATTGAATATTCCTTTTGTAATTAATAAACGAAGGTGTAGAAAACAAAAAAAGACGAAAATATTAAGGGGGCGTGGCACCTCCCATACAAATTGATTTTACAAGCGTAATATCTCCGAAAGGGTTCATGGTGGAGATCTGACAATTGCTATGGAGCTATTTGATATCAATACCACATTCTCACAACAGCCGGTTCTATCGCACCGGAATGACCCGGGTTTTTTTACCCGGCCAATGGCTGTTATTTCAGTGTAACCCTGTCCAATCTGTCTCGTCCCACCCTTAAATTGTCATCCTCGGAGCGAACCCTGGCAGCTGGGTTGCTCCATTGTCTCTTGTTACAGGCTGGGGTCGAACCCAACCCTGTACCAAGAGATGGGATCTGCTGCGTTTGCTGGAAGAAAATTTATATTAAACGGTCGCACATAAATCTGGATGCTCAGGGCTTAGCCCTGCCATTCACAGTCCCCGTACTTTCTTTAGTACTTTTGAGGCACCATGCTGTACACGTCCAAGGACGTCCCGCGAGTGTCAGTCCCCTCTTTCTCTGCTCCTAATGCCCCCCCCCCCCTGCTTCCAGACTGCAGGTGGGTCAGGAACACCTAGTACCTTTCACTACGTGCACCGTTTGTCGGCAAAGATTATATACGCCTGCGACATCGGTCAAGCGCAACAATTGCCTTGGCCTGTGTCACACCCTTATGTGCTCTGGGCTCGCAAACGGTAACCTTTGGACGGATTCGTTCATAGCCCCCTGTTGCAGTACACAGCCGCCTTCCACGCCAGACAACATCGACCATGGCGCCAGAAATTCGTCCGAATTTTCCGGCACAAGCTGCGGCGATGGCAAGAGAACGTAGATCCCAGAATCAAAGGTCTCAATGCGGAAATTCGTAGGATAGTCAACGAACACAAGCTGACCAAGTGGAAAGAACACCTTGAGGCATGCAACCTCTCCGGCGGAGTCGGCAAATTATGGTCGACTGTCAAGGCCCTATCCAATCCGACCAAACACAATGACAAGGTCGCCATTGCATTCGGCGATAGCGTCAAATCGGAAGCCAGGAAATGCGCGAGCTCCTTTTGCCGGTTGTTTATAATGCATCCACCTGCGGATAGGACTAAGAGAAGAGTCTTTCGACGTGCGCACAAACACAAACACTCCACTGCGCCCATTTCCGTCTCTGTCGCAGACGTTAAGGAAGCCATAATGAAGGCCAACCCCTCAAAATCGATCGGACCCGACGGAATCGCCATGAAGATGATCAAACACCTAGGCCACGAGGGACAGATTTATTTAGCGGCTCTCTTTAATATCTCCCTAACTACCTTCGTTATACTTGAGATATGGAAACAAGCGATTGTAGTTCCCCTACTAAAACCAGAGAAGCCGGCGAACCAAGGAGAGTCTTATCGCCCCATATCCCTCCTTTCGCAGGTAGCGAAATTACTAGAGACCATTCTGCTCCCTTACTTCATTACAAATCTGAAATTGGCCGATCACCAGCATGGTTTCCGCAAATCTCATAGCACGACATCCGCTTTGAACGCCATTACAACGCAGATTAATAACGGTTTGAATCAACACCCACCAAACCATAAGACGGTTCTCGTGGCACTTGACCTATCAAATGCATTCGACACGGTCAATCACGCCACACTCTTGCGAGATCCGCTCCCTGCCTGCCTTAAAAGGTGGACCGCTAATTACCTCAATGGTCCACAGGCATCAGTCAAATTCAGGAACAAGAAATCTAGACCACGAAGAATAAAACAAGGGCTGCCGCAAGGTGGTGTTCTCTCTCCCCTTTTGTTTAATTTCTATATTTCGAGACCTCCCCCCCCACCAGAGGGAGTCTCCATTGTTTCCTACGCTGACGACTGCAGAATAATGGCCTCGGACAAGCGTCCCTCCATTGACGAACTCTGTATTAGAATCAACAGTTTCCTCCGTGACCTTTCCAGCTTCTTCACCGAGCGAAATCTGACCCTATCTCCGACTAAATCGACGGCGACCCTGTTTACTACATGGAATGCGCAGATGGGGCAAGAGTTAAATGTTCACGTAGACGGAGTACCTCTACCTACTGTCAACCACCCACCTTCGCTGGTCATGCCACCGCAATAGCCTCAATGGTACAGAGCCGCAATAAGATCCTCAAGTCACTGGCCGGCAGTACTTGGGGAAAAGACAAAGAAACATTGTTTGCCACATATAAGGCTATTGGCCGGCCGGTTATTGACTATGCTGCGCCCATATGGTCGCCCAATCTTTCTGACATCAACTGGAGGAAATTGCAAGTCTGCCAAAATACCGCTATCAGAACTGCTACGGGATGTCTGCTTATGTCATCTGAGTCTCACCTTCATCAAGAGGCAAAATTGCTCAATGTTCAAGAGCACGCGGAACTCTTGAGTAGACAGTTTCTTCTGAACTGTCATAAGCCTAGTCATCCAAATCGACATCTTTGGATGCAGCACCGCCCCCAGAGACATCTTCGTAAGCACTATGACGAGATCCGGCACCATATCTCTTTGCCGTTTGATCTGCGGAACCATAGACGGGCTCTAAATGACCTCCACACAGAGTCGGTAGACAGATCTCTCAGATCTCGGCCTGTGAATCCCGTTATTAATACTCAACCACCTGAATTCTCTGAAGAGGAGCGTGTACTTCCGAGGGAGACTAGAGTCATACTAGCACAACTTCGCTCTGGATATTGTAATAGGTTAAACTCTTACTTATCCAGACTGAACCCCAACATACCAAACACATGCCCTGCATGTGGTATGTCCCCTCATGATACCATACATCTCTTCTCCTGTTCAGTTGAACCCACTCTTCTAACACCTACATCACTCTGGTCCAACCCTGTGGAAACTGCGCGTTTCCTCGGACTTCCGTTAGAAGAGCCTGATGACAATTTAGAGTGATCGAGTTTATTGGGCAGGGCGAAGCACTGTTAATAACAACAACAACAATACCATACTTACGGAAAAAAATTAGAGTTATCGGAATAGGAGGCGTGGCACCTACCTACAGGCTGAATATCTCCAAAAGTGTTCATGGTAGGGGGCATGAAAATTGCTACAGAGATATGCGACATCAATACCATACTCACGGGAGAACAAATGGGAGTGATAGGAAAAGGGGAGTGGCACCTTCCTGAATATCTCTAAAAGGGTTCATGGGTATCTCTAAAAGGGACATGAAAATTGGTATAGAGATAGCCGATAATAATGCCATGCTCATGGGTAGAAAGTGGGAGTTATCGGAAAAGGGGGCATTACACCTCCCTTTCAAACTAAATTTTTCAAGGTAAATATCTCTAAAAGGGTTTAACTTAAAAGTGGAAAGCATTTTGAAAGACCCGTTTAAGGGAGAGGAATACCTACTTCCTCGAATTTCCTTGACTTCAACCGATTTGCAGTTCCTAGTGAAACTTGCATTTGCGATGTCAATAAACAAGTCATAAGGGCATTCACTGCAAGTATGTGGCATAAATCTCGAAATGTCATGCTTTTAACATGGCCAGCTCTATGTAATGGGTTCCTGTGATTCGGGACAGAAAACTAAAAATGTTGTGTATCGTGCAGCCTTAAACTAAATACTATAATTGAAGTTTTTTTTGTGAATTGAATAAAACTAATAGAATTCAATTAAATTAGTACATACCTATTTTTATACCATTTTAAAAAAATCCTGGACGAGACGAAGTCCGTCGAGTCAATGTCAGTATAGCGTTTTGGATTCAATTGAAATTGTCTTGAACTATGCATCAAAAACAACGAAAATAATGTTATTTTTAAAGCAGAATCAAAAAAAAACTGAATACTAATATTTTCAAGTATTCATGAAACGAGCTTTCTTAACTATTTATTAAAATTTACAATTTATCAAGAACACAGAATCGGGGGTGTACATGTCATGCATGCCTAGTGTGAGCGGCTCTCACTTAGCTGCTTTGTTGGAAACATTAAGCAATTAGTGTTTAAAAAAGTGATTATTCATATAGCATATATTGGAGTCGAGAATATTCAAAACAGGAGTTATTTTGTGTGGTAAGATTTGTGAGAAATTAAATGAAATACTCGTAAAATATATAAAAACACAAACTGTATTATCAAATGGTAAAGAAATAGCAAGCAAGAAAATAAAGGAAAAAAAGAAAAGAAAAGAAAAGGAAAAAAAAAGAAAACAAAACAAAACGGAAGGAAGGATAGGCAAGGAAGTATTAAAAGAAAGGAAAGTGAGGCAGGAAGCAGCGAGGAATATAAACAAGTAATCTCAAGTAAAAATTAATGCATCTCCACAGTGACCTCAACTAAAGTATTTTTATATTACTGTATTTTTGTAAACATTTTGAAATTTTACTATATATGTAGAATGCAAATTTTTCAGATTGTTTCAGCAGCCCCAGGAACAGATCGTATTCGGACTGCCGCGAGGATTTTGAATTTTATTGTGTCCTTTACCTTGGTCGCATTCTCAATGGAGGGCGTGCAGAACAGAAGACTGTCAAAGGTTACTCTGAAATTCTATCAATTTTTAAGAAATACTTTACAAAAATATAGAAACTAAACAAAAACGAGCGGAAGCTGTATTCTACTGTTCGGACACTAAAGCAAATCGAACTTTTTTTTAATTTTTAACTTAATAATATTAACAAGATTGGGTCGATCCATTTCAAATCACCCAGGCAATTTATGTCGAAATTTTATTTTTTGACGAAACTTTAAGAAATTGTTTTTGAAACTATTTTAAACTACACATATTTGTTGTTTTTTCCCTTAAAGACGCCGTTTCCGAGAAATAAATTCCTTGGGTTTTCTCATATTCTTACGAACAACTTTTCCACGAATACTCACAACTTCCTTAGAATTGTATGGATTTAGGTGACTTTTTTTAACAAACAAAAAAAATTTTTTTTTTTCAACATTGTTTTTTTTTTTATATTGTACCATTTTTATTTTTTTGTAATTTTTTTTACATGATATGTGATGTATAAGGAACAATATATAATCATGGCAATATGCTAAAATTCGTTTTTCTCGATATATGTACAGGGTGGCTAATGAAAGCCGCTACCAAAAAAAAATTAAATAACTTTTTTTCTATTTAATGAATCTGGTTTTTTTTTTATTTTGCAGATTGACTTTTACATTTAACAAAAATGGATAACTGGGACACTGAAACAAGAATATGGATTGTCCGCCGCTATCACGCACTGGAGTCCGTAGTTTCGGTTCAAAGAGAGTATAGGCGCACGTTTGGCGGCAATCCTCCGAGCAGATGGACCATAATAAGACTTGTAAACAATTTTGCCGAGCATGGGACAGTCAACAGAAGACCTTACCATCGAAACCCTTCAGTTCGAACGGAGGAAACAATCGCTGCTGTAGCTGCTGCCATACAAAACAATCCACGTGTTTCGACAAGAAGCTTATCTGCTCAAATGGGTGTAAGCAGACAGTCATTACAGTCAATTATGCACAAAGATTTGGACTTAATCCCATATAAAATTCAAATGGCCAACAAACTGAACGCTGCAGACTTGCCGATTCGCTTGGAATTTTGCCAGAAGATGTTTCAAATGGTGGAAGAGGATGGAAACATGTTGAACTGTCTTTTCATGTCTGACGAGGCCCATTTCGATTTAAACGGCAACATAAACAAACAAAATTGTCGAATATGGAGTGCTTCCAACCCACAGATACTCCATGAGACGGAATTGCATCCACTTCGTGTCACAGTGTGGTGTGCAGTTTCATCACGCTGCATTGTCGGGCCCTACTTCTTCGAAGAAAACGGTCACACCGTTACGGTTACTGGAGACCGTTACTTGAGCATGTTGAGAGAGTTTTTCTATCCAGAATTACGCCGAATGAGAATTTCTTTCAACTCTGTGTGGTTTCAGCAAGATGGTGCAGCTCCTTCTATAGCCCAACCTGTTATGACAGAATTGCGACGAAAATTTCCCAATAAGCTGATATCCAGAAACTCCACATTCCGTTGGCCACCCAGGTCGCCTGACCTTACTGCACCTGACTTTTTCTTGTGGGGTTATTGCAAACAGGAAGTCTTCAAAGCAAAACCAACAAATTTGAATGAACTAAGGCAATCCATTCGAGAAACAATTGCGGCTATTCCTGTCTCAACTCTCCAAGCAGTAATGAACAACTTTTTGGTAAGATGCCGCACATGCATCGACGAGCAGGGGGGGCATTTAAATTCCATTATTTTTAAAACTAATTAAGCTATATTTAATAAAATTTAATGAGCTTTAACATGAATAAAAGAAAAATGAATTCCATACACTGAAAAAAAATTATTTGAGTTTCTTAATGTAGCAAAATTCATCAGCCACCCTGTATATAACCTTTTGGATTTTTTTCCGGATTACTTTTAACGTTTACAACTACTCTATCCTTTTTGTTTTGTGTATTATCTAGTAAGCAGATTGTGACATTAGGCATATATCTTTGTTCTGTGCTGGCGACCGGTTTGTCGCCTTGGATGGTTTCAAGTGGTCCTTTCCGCAGGTATTTCATCCGGTAATGACGGAGATATTGACAGATTAGTAATCCTGCTTTTTTCTTAGCTAAAAAAATTGAAATTTCAAAATATCTCGAAAACTCCTCTACTTTGAACCATCTGATTACATGTTTGGAATCAGCAGAAAAATCTACTTAGGAATCATGTATCGTGTCCAGGTTATTTTTGTTTTCTCGGGTACTGTAATAAAAACCCAGAGTATTCCCAAAAAAGTTCAAAAGATTATATCACGAGAAAAACGATTTTTAGCATTTTGCCATGATTATATATTGCTCCTTATACATCACATACAATATAAAAAGATGACAAAAAAAAAGTTTCCAATATAAAAAAGCTCTCGCTCTGTCAGGTTTTTTCTATCTCTATCTCTATGGCGCGATATACAACAGGTATATCATCATAAACCTCCTAAGAGATTTTTGCGCCAAGCTTCTCTTCCAATTTGTGGTGTGCCGATTTGAATTTTTCCCTACAAATTGGTGGGACCTACAGTTTTTTGCCGACTCCGAACGGCATCTACAAAGGAGACGAATTTTTGCTGAGAAGCCTGTCATGGCAGAAATACACCCGGAGAGTTTGCCAAACCACTGCCGAGGGGCGACCCCGTTTTGAAAAACTTTTTTCAAATCACTTTTGATGTTACCTGTACCAGGGCTCGAACCATGGACCTTCGGTGTGGTAGGCCGGCAACACTACCTTCACACCACGGCGGCCGCCCTTAAAAATACCTTGTTATGATTGAACAGGACGCCACTATCTACAAAATCAGCCATTTTGCAGAGCGCCAGGCTACCTAGGTCAAGCGATAAAATTTGAAAGGGTAACACGAGGGTAACATTTTGTAAGGGGCTTGATCCCAGGTTATGTGCAGAACACCTTTCTGCGTAGGCGGCCTTTGGCTTCAAAAAAAATAACCCTTAGCCGTTCCAACACCGGCTACGCGATCCACAGTATTTTTGCGCAGAACACACTTTTGCACTTTTCGGTACACCCTAATCTGGGATTACAACAACCAAATGAAAATGACAGAAAATTTTCAACTTTGATTGAATATCTCTTCGCTGAAACAAAAACTCGAAAGTTCGCTTCCGAATTATTGTTACTGAGGTCAAAACGCGTCTTTTGATACCTTTCCTGATAATTTCGGACGCGTTTTAGCAGTTGTCTCCTAAAGGAAACAAATACCCTTTTCGCACTAGCGTTTATAGTGGGAAATTGAGTCGAAGTTAAGTGTCAGGAGGGAGGAGCGTTCACCCGTCCGTGCGGGTTAGGGGTTTAACATATGCCCGAGGTAGACATACCGGTCGTAAGAGGCGACTAATATGCACAAAGGTAATGACGTGCAACTCGATGGTTGATCTACGGATATGATGCCTCTCACCTCTCATTACCCATCTTATCCTTCCTTACGGAAGGAGGGGTGACATGACCTAGAAGGTTTCACTGGTCATAAATCGCTACCACGACAGTCGGGCAGTACCGCAAGGGAATACCGCAGCGTACCGGGTTCAATTCTGGCCAAGGACTGTTAATTCGACAACACTCCCTAAAACCTTCGGGGAGTGTTTTTGTCGTTACCACAACAACACAACAACAACAGGAGCGTTCACCCTATTTCTTACTGTATTAATTTACAAACAAAACCAAACGGAGGAAAACAAAATGAAAAACCACCCCCCAAACGTACAAGGTAAGCAGGTTACACATGGCACACAATGTGGTATTGATCAATTACGCGTTCAAATGAGGGGCTTGAATGCTTTCATACTTATATTCTAGCATACATATTATAGATGTATGTACAGTGCACTCGCAAAAACTCGAACTAATGAATCCTGTCCGAGTTATCGAAATGTTCGAGTTTTCGAACGTTATGTATTTTTATATATTTGTATGTATTCGTTTTAACAGTTTTCATACCCTGTCCATTTTTATGGCATAGTTAATCAAAGAGATTCTCTGGTTTCATGTTTTGTAGTTCATTGCCAGTTTATTTAATAAAAAATGTTAGCAAATATGAATGTTGCTTACAAATTATTAGAAAAAAAAGCAGTGATCTTGGTTTGATGTTTCGTATTTTCTACCGCATTCAAAACAGCCTTTTCGCGCAGTGATTGTAGCACATTAACTTTTCTCGGGCTAATTTTTTCAGCAGCTGCCCATGCTATAGCTTTGTTGAAAATTGTAACGGCTTCCGATGATCTTATGCGTGCTTGTTCATTTCCACCTGTAGCTTCAACTTCATCTTCGGAATAGCTTTCTTCTATAGCTTCAATATGATCCTCTTCAATCAAGTCGTCGTTATTGCAGTCTCTTATTTCTTCTTCTGTGAAAGTAGCCTAATAAATATTCATTTTTGTTATCGTGTGTTTTTTATTTACATCAAAACCATAACTACCTCAGGATTTTTTGCTAAACTCAAAACAGTTAGTTTTCGTCCCATTATAAAACGCAAATAAATTTGATCTTAACCGCGCAAAATCCCGTGTATCACTGACAAATATCAATCAATTTAAAAGAAAAGCTCCGTAATTAGCAAGAAACCTAGCCAGTGCGGCGCCTTAGAATGAAACAAAAGACGCACATAACGACAAAAATTTGAATATCGGCCGTTACAGCACATGCAACACGACAGTTTCTCACATGTTTTTCCATGAAAAAAGAAAATAATTGTTCGAGTTTTAGAGTAGCTACATTTTGTTCGAGTTTTAATAATAATAATTCCCAACGCATTACCCACCATATCCCGCCCGACCGGCGCGAGGGGCGCATCCGCATAACGTGCGGATTATTCGTTCGTGCCGAGTCGTTGAAAGGCTTTGGTTTGTTAATCGTCGAGATCTAAAACTGCTCAGCTACAGAGAAAACCTCATCAACTAAGTAAAGTAGATATAGGATAGATTATACATTAAGAAATAACTAGTTAACAGAATAAAATTATTGTTAGAAGTTAATATAGAAGTCAAAGAATAAGAAACAATTAGTAGCTATGAATTTAGGATAGAAAGAATTGATTTTTTTATGCTGAAAAGCGAGTCTGAAATATCAAATCTACCAGAAAGAGAGTTATAATCTTGACACAAACAGCGAAAAGGCTCATTTAACTGAAAATTGGTTCGACACTGTTTTAAGACTAGAGGTTTAAAATGCCTTGAAGGACGAGACGGTACATTGAAGTTCACTTCACTTAGAAGAAATGGGCTGGATAGTGAACCATTTAGCAATTTAATCATAAAAAGAATTCCAAGCATTTCCCTCCGACTAGAAAGTGTGTGCAGATTAATGAGTTTTAAACGATTCGTATAGAGTGGCAGATTGTCCAAGGGATCCCAATGAAAATCTCTTAAGGCAAATAGTAAAAATTGTTTTTGAACTGATTCAAGGCGATCTACATGAACCTGGTAACGCGGGTTCCAAATTATAGAACCGTATTCAAGTATCGGTCTGACTAATGTAGTGAAGAGGGCTTTAGTTACATAAGGGTCGCTAAATTCTTTAGACCATCGTTTAACGAATGCTAGGACACCTCTAGCCTTATTGACTGTTGTGTTAATATGGCGGTTGAAACTGAGTTTATAGTCCATAGTAACCCCCAGGTCAACAAAATCATACACTTGCTCAAGACTACAATTTTTAATTGTATAGGAAGCCGGCTGAGAAATTCTACGCGAAAAACCCATGTGTTTACACTTTTTAAGGTTAAGTGGCATATAATTTAAATCGCACCAAGTAACTAGTGCATCTAGATCTGATTGTAGCTTATTTCTATCTTCAAATGACGCGAATGACATGAAAAGCTTTACGTCGTCGGCATACATTAACATTTTTGAAAATTTTATTATTGTAGAAATATCATTTATAAACAACAAGAACAGAATCGGGCCAAGATGGCTTCCTTGAGGAACCCCCGAAGAGACATAAATGACATCGGATACTAAATTTTTAAACATTACTCTTTGTGTCCTGTCACTAAGGTAAGAAGAGATCCAGCGATTGAGACCCGGCTGGAAGCCCAACTGATCGAGTTTATGAATAAGTAATGAGTGACACACTTTGTCAAAAGCTTTGCTGAAATCCGTATAAATAACGTCGGTGTGCAGATTTTTTCTAAAGCCATTTGAGACATGACTGGTAAACTCAAGTAAATTCGTAACTGTGGACTTTCCCTTACTGAACCCGTGTTGGCAGTCAGCTATCAAAGTAGAGATCGGACCCGTAAGTTGATTTGTAACAATAGATTCAAACAATTTTGGGATGGCAGAAAGCTTTGCGATGCCACGATAGTTCTCTATAGAAGACCTACTCCCGCTTTTATGCAGCGGTAGAAGAAACGATTCTTTCCACGCAGTTGGAAAAACACCACACTTTAGTGATAGATTGACCAAATTGGTAAGGGGTTGGTAAATATGGTTCGCACACTTTTTCAAGAAACATGTAGGAATCCTATCAGGACCATATTTAAAAGATTCTTTTAAGGTTTTAAGGTAAATTAGAACATCTTTGGCGCATATAATTGGTGAATTATTTGAATTTGTCCAGTGTAGCTTATAGGGATAGTTTTGAAAGTTTGAATTGGTGACAGTAGAATAGTTAGAAGTGATAAAATTGAGAAAAAAAATTTGCGATATATTGATTATCGCTAGATATAATGTCTTGATATTTCATGGCTGAGTGAAACCCTGATACTTTACGTTTAGAATTTACGAAACCATAAAATGACTTTGGATTGAGAATAATGTCTCTTTTGGTTTTAGAGATATAAGCTTTATAGCACTTTTTATTTAAATCTATGTACTTCTGACGTAGAATGGAATACAGTAAATAATGTTTATTTAATCCGGATTTCTTATATAAATTAAATGATCGCGTTTTCCTATTTTAAAGAGCCTTAAGCTTTTTAGTAAACCAAGCTTGCGTAGGATGATCATAAATTACTTTACGTTTAGGAATAAACTTCTCAAATAGGCAGTAAATAGTTTGATTGAAATGTGAGACGTTTGGATCGATATCACAACCAAATTCGGGCCAAGTTAATTTAGACAGTTCTTTATTTAATTTCTTGTAGTTTGCTTTTGAAAAGTTAGAATCAAAGCTACTACATAAGTAGCATTGAGTGCCTTGGCCATTACTTATGGTTTCGTAGACTATTTCCATAGAAGGGTGGTAAAGGTCTTCTGGTAAAACCAACGGATCACAACGATTTACAGAAAATTGGTTTATATCATTAACATACACTAAATCTAAGACCTTCCCAAACTTGTTAGCGGTAAAATTTATTTGATTAAAGCAAAGATCGGAAATTCCATCTAAAAAGTCACTGTACCCCAGTTGGGCGGATTTGGAATAATGTTACCATCAGATATGTTCCACGATATATGAGGTAAGTTAAAATCACCCAAAACAATAATTGAATCTGAAGCTTTAGTCATAAAGTTAACAGTTTTGAGCAGAGAGACATGTTGCATGTAGACTGAAAAATCTGATGCTGGAGGGATGTAGCAAACATATAAGTACATAGAGAAGTTGTCTAGTTGAAGGCGGATGCATTTGAACTCAATGAAATCGATGTTAGGAATATTAACCTCTTCTGAAGGGATGGAGGAATGAACGGCAAGTAGAACACCACCCCCGACTCTGTTCAAGCGACCATTTCTATATACTTGATATTCATTACATAAAAACTCTGAATTGAAAACATGAGGTTTTAGCCAAGTTTCGGTAAAAGCAATTACGTTATATTTACAATGAAAAGATTTCAAAAAGAGATCAGTTAATTTGGTATTTAAACCTCTGAATTTTGATAAAAGATATTCACGGATTTAGTGCTCAGTTTTTTGACTCAACGTTATTACGAGAAATCTTCGCTACATTTTGAACATTCCTATTCGGTCTGTATTCAAACTCCCGCACAAGAGCCCCGGGAGGCCAAAAAGAGCTGTCCAAAAGAGTATCGAAATCTTTCCCAGATACATCAATCTTAAAATTTTTGAAGGGGCGTTCTTCCACGTTGCTCGGACAACCGTACTAGGAATTGGAGAAGCCAAATCGATAAGTTCAAGGGGTTGAGGCAAGTTCGGGACTGTTGAGGTAGTAGGCCGATCATCCGTACGCCTGCGCTTGTTTTCGCGATTATCAGGGCATTCCAAATGAGGCGAATTCTCCAAAGTTTCCAAGGTTTTAAAAATATTTTCATATTTTTTGAATTTGTCAGTTAGCAATGAAAAATCTTTGCTTATTTCAGAAAAACCGTTTCTGATATGCCTAAAGGTTTTACAGAGATCAACTTCCGTCGACCGGCATTTGGAACAAGACCAGCGCAGGCCTTTTCCTTCGTTAAGCAGGTCAGCTATTCTACCGGTTAACCCAGTGCACTTGGCGTGGACAAGTCCATTACACAGCCAGCATGCTACAAAGCGTTCGGACTCGGTTTTTACCTGGCAGTTTGCTATCATGCACGACATTTTCGTATAAATACTTATATAAATTTATAAGAAAAATTATAAGTTAAAAAAAAAAATTTGCGGATTAAAGAAAAACAACCCTGACAGTTTAAATGACACATTACTGAGCGAACAGTTTTAAACACTGTATCTGACGTTCAACAAACCACGCAAAACAGCTGTAACGAAAAAGAAAAGCAAGTCAGAGCACAACAACAATTTCAATATGAAATAAAGCCTTTCAATAGCAACAAATAAAATATGCAAAAAACTCGGCACACACAAATTCAACAAAATTAATTTATAATAATGAATCACTATCAAAACTTTTTAACACTATTCACACCAAGAAGTGAAGCACAATTAGGTATTTATCTCTATTAACTTTAATTATAACTTTAGAATATCAAAGATATTATTAATTTATTAAATATAATCACAGAGAAAAATATAAACAGAACTACACAGCTTGACGTTTGCGTTAAAGTAGTCAATGGAAAAAAAAAAAGTTCAAGTTTCCGAATGTTCGAGTTATCGTGTGTTCGAGTTTTCGCGAGTGCACTGTACTAATGAGATTTTGTTGTGTATGCACGCATGTACTTGCTTTCTTTAGGGGCTATTTTTACATTCACTTGTGAAAAAAGCTCACACGCACAGAAATCGCAACAAAATAAATTTTGGCAAGCGCAAAACAAGAAAAATACACGCACTAAGTATAGTTAAGTAATAAAGTGTTTATTTTGTAAGACT
This sequence comes from Merzomyia westermanni, assembly GCA_949987695.1. Taxonomy (NCBI): domain Eukaryota; kingdom Metazoa; phylum Arthropoda; class Insecta; order Diptera; family Tephritidae; genus Merzomyia; species Merzomyia westermanni. The sequence continues at coordinate 129,179,007 of OX465288.1, read as the reverse complement.
TACCACCAGTCTGACGAAGTCCAGCACTATTGGGTGGAGTTATACTGGCAACTCCCGAAGCGCCAGCACTAATACCCAACGATTGATTGGATGCACCCATTGACAAAGATATTTGACTTTGTAATTGCTGACGCATTGTATCTGCAGCAGCACCAGTAGGTACACTGCTCGATTGAGGCACCGCTGCATGGCCAGAACCACTGGCACCAGCGCTGCCTCCACCACACCCACCAGGTGACGAATCGTTTCCGGTCATGGCGTGTTGAGTAGCAACAGATACTGAACTATTACCATGATAAATACCTGAAGCGTTGCTACCTATGCGTATCGGTGTACTGCTATTCATATTGATATTGGAGCCCCCACCGGACCCAGCTGGGGTTGTTTGCGTCATTGACATACAAAAAAGTAGTACAGGTAAAAATGTGTATTTTTCTTTGCTGTTTTCCACAATTAATGGTGACCTTTTTCAACTTTCTTGCTTACAGCTTTTTGCATAAATAGGCACTATTTTTTTTTTAAGTATTTACTGTTTTTAATTTATTTATCGACGTATGTATAATATTGCATCAAATCAAAGTCGGTTTTAATAATTTATTGATTTTATTTTTCACTATACACATCAAAGATTTGCTTGTTAATTTAATATTTTAAATATGGCTCTTATTGTTGTTAAGCGCATTGATACCGCGTTTATTATCAGTAATATTTTATGCTCTCCAAATACTTTAAATAAACCAAATTAAATAAAATCTAAACTTTTTCACCCACAATTCCAACTATAGTAGAAGTAAACGCAACCAAAATCAGCGACTTCTCGAAATCCAATGAACGTCAACGGTGACGTTAAATTAATGTGACATTGTGAGTGCTGCCGGCTTCAATTGAAATAATTATCCAAAACGACCCCAAATCCCTAAAACATAGTCATCAATATGCTTAAATGCATCGTACAATGTGTAAGGCATTTTTTACCCCTACTAGTTTGGCATCTTCTTTTGCGAATCGGAGTGGAAGGCAGTGGATGTATGTACTCCGAGAGAGTGTAATGAAGGAAATCGCGTTCAGAGTTGCTTTAAAGTAAAAACTACAACTAAAAACTGCAATTTAAACTGAAATTTATATTCTGCAGGAACTGATAAGGTGTTATAACTGCTTTATATTCAATAATTTGGGTGTTTTAAGTCTTCACGTTCAATATTGCAGTATTTAAATTTGATTGTTTTATTATTGCATACAACGTACCCTGTGTGGTTTGTATGTGTGTCCATATTCGGAATAAGTTGCGCTACCCTGTAAAAACGTTGGAGCATCAGAGTACTCCAACACTTATCCTCATTCATATAAAAAAAGTGGTCCAATTTACATAGCGATGTCCGGTGATTGGATCACCTAATCCTATTCGGAGTACCATTTACTTTGCTTCTGAATAGTCTACAGAGCACCTACGTTGGAGTACTTTGAAAATGCTGCCAAAAGATCTCGCTTTGCTGTTGAATACTCTATAGAGTAATCCCATGGGAGTATTTTGAGAGTAATCTCACGTAGGTGGTCTATAGAGCATTCAAAAGCAAAGAAACGGAGTACGCCGAGATGGAGTAGGTGATCCAATCACCGGACATTGCCATGTAAATTGGACCACCTTTTTTATATGAATGAGGATATGTGTTGGAGTACTCTGATACTCCTTTAAGAGTATTCTATGGAGTATGAAACGGAGTATTTCCGTTTTTTGCAGGGTACTAATAGACATATACCAAGGCGAATTCAATATAAGCTGTAAGCAAGGCGAATTACAAACATACAGACACACATTTTTCATGTATTTTGTTTTTGTAATTAAGACTTCCCCCTACCAGAGGGAGTCTCTGTACTAGAATCAACAGTTACCTCCGTGACCTTTCCAACTTCTTCACCAAGCGAAATCTGACCCTATCTCCGACTAAATTGGACATGGAATGCACAGATGGGGCAAGAGCTAATTGTCCACGTAGACGGAGTTGTTGTTGTTGTTGTTGTGGTAACGACAAAAACACTCCCCGAAGGTTTTGGGGAGTGTTGTCGAATTAACAGTCCTTGGCCGGATTTGAACCCGGTACGCTCCGGTACTCCCTTGCGGTACTGCCCAACTGACGTGGTCTATTATAATCATTGACTCTGTATGATTTAACATTAAACCCACAGAATTCGAAAAATAAAGTACATGGAAAATGTATGTATGTAGAGATGAAACCACTTTTTTTACTCTGCCATGCTAACTGCCCTACTAGACGGGCCTAACCACACTCACTAATACATGCAAGCGAAATTCCTAAATTACTAACACACACAAAGCCTTCTGTCAAGTTTTTCTTTTTCTTTGTGCATCTTTTTCTTTGATATTGTGAACGAAATGTTAGTGCGTCTTTAAAAAATTTATAAAATGTTTAACAAGGAGTTTTGCAGTGAAATTGCAACTAATACGCCCAGATAAGGCAAGTATATAGTGCTAATTATTGTTGTTACACAATTCAAGTCCTGGTTTAAATATTTATGCACCCAAAATTTTTTACTTTCAGATGCTCTAGCAAAGGAATTTTCAATTTGAAGCAAATGGAGTAAAATTATATTTTGTAAATGTTTAGTGGTATAAATATAGATCTCACTGACTATTGTGAACATGTAAATTGTGTAATTTTAAATAATATTAAACATTAATAACTAAATCTAATAATAAAACGAATTGTCTTTTAATTGTTAGCTATATATGAAGTTTCCATGATTCATAACCATTAGGACTGGCGCATCCCTACTAGACAGGTACCAGTTAAATGGTTGGTCAGATAACCCCTCGGCCTGACTTGCGTTTGCGTTATTTTTGCTTATTTTTCTCAATTAGTTTCTGAAGAGCAGTGTGCCAAATCTAACCATGTGTTTGCTGTCCGTGTGCACACGTACAGTATACGGCATCCCTTTCTTGCGCATGTAAAACCACATCTGTCTCCACTCTTCACTCTCATTATCCGTAATGAAAAGTTGGGTTAGCGGTAACAGTCAGGTATAATGCAAACGCACGCAATCGCTAATGGTTATGAGTACGGCAAATATGCACCAGGCCTAATGGCTATGAATAATGGAAACTTCATATATAGCTAACAATGAAAATACAATTGGGCTTATTATTAGAATTGGTTTTTAATGTTTAATATAACTTAAAATTACACAATTTTCACGTTCACAACAGTCAATTAGATCTATAAATACATATTTATACCACTAAACATTTACAAAATATAATTTCAATCCATTTGCCGCAAGTTGAAAATTCCTTTGCTCGTCCACCTGAAAATATGAAAATTTTTGTGCATAAAAATATAAACCCGGACTTTACTTGTTTAATAACAATAATAAGCACTATATACTTGCCTTATCTAGACGTATTACTTGCAATTTCTTTGCAAAACTCCTTATTAAATATTTTATACATTTTTTTACGACGCACTAACATTTCCCTCACAATACCAAAAAAGAAGATACACAAAGAAAAAACAAAACTTGACAGAAGGCTTTGTGTGTGTTAGTAATTTACAATTTTCGCTTGCATGTATTAGTGAGTGTGGTTAGGTCCGTCTAGTAGGGATGTTTGCCATACTCATAACCATTAGTGGTGGCGTGCGTTGGCATTATACCTGACTGTTAGCGCTAACCCAGCTTTTCATTATGGATAATGAGAGTGAAGAGAGCAGATATATGTGCCGAGCAGCGACGAGTTGACCTTCATACATAATTTCAATCCGGAAGTTTTCGACGAGTCAATCATACCAACAAAGAGGCATATGCTTCGAGTGGTGATGACAATATTCGATCCCTTGGGCCTGCTAGGTTTCTTTGTGATCGAGGCAAAGGCAGCTCTTCAGGATGTTTGGCGATCAGGAGTAGCTTGGGATGAACCCGTGCACGAACAAGAACAACTAGCATGGTGGCAGTGGGTGCGTAAACTAAAACACATAAACGAAATCCGAATTCCACGTTGCTATGTCTTGGCAAGCTGTAGTAACGATAACCAGTTGCAGTTTTGTCGACGCCAGTATATCAGCATATACAGCTGTGGCATTCCTGCGTTCCAGTGACGTCGGTGACATTAGGTGCAACCTAATAGCATCAAAAAACAGAGTCGCCCCATTGAAACCGCTTTCGGTTCCGAGGCTGGAGTTGATGGCTGCAATTCTTGGGCTCCGCCTCGCCAAGTTTATACAACAGGAGATTTCCATACAGATTAGCCGTCGCATCTTCTGGTCCGATTCGAAAGACGTCTTATGTTGGATACGGTCTGACACTAGAAAGTTCAACCAATTTGTGGCCGTACGCGTGGGGGAAATCTTAGAAGAGTCACAAGTCGGCGAATGGAGGTGGGTGCCATCGAAGCACAACATAGCGGATGACGCCACTAAGTGGAAACCAATACTTGACTTTGACAGCGCTGCCAGGTGGTTTAAGGGACCGGAGTTCCTGAAACAACCAGAAACCGCCTGGCCCACATCCGAGATGCAACAACCACAACCCACCGTGGAAAAAATACAGCACATAGCAGTACACAACACAGCTAAAGAGGATGCAACACCCGATCCCAAACGCTTCAGTAAATGGGAAAAAATACGAGCAGCACAGATGTGTGTTCTCCGTTTTCTTCGCTTGACGCGAAGAGTTCCAACAAAAAACCCTATAACTCAGATGATTATATACGATACGACATGCACAAGTGCCGAGCTTCTGATATTTCGTATGTGCCAGCGAGAATGTTATAGCGAAGAACTAAAGCAACTGGTTACCAACGGGGTAAGTCGTAAAAGCTCAATCTACAAACTTTCTCCATTCATAGATAAGTACGGTCTGCTGCGCGTGAAGGGACGAATCGACGAAGCAATGGGTGTGTCAACAGACCTGAAACAGCCGATAATTCTCCCAAGACATCATAGTGTTACCGATCTCATCGTAGATTTCTACCACCGAAGGTTCCATCACCATCATAACGAGATAGTGGTAAATGAGATGAGGCAGCGATTCTGCATACCCGGATTACGTGCATTGGTGAGAACGATTGCGAAAGTCTGTCAACAATGTCGCAACCAACGGACGCAACCAACACCGCCAGAAATGGGCAGACTTCCCGCAGATCGTCTTGCAGCATTTACCCACCCTTTCGCATACACAGGCGTTGATTATTTTGGACCCTTCGACGTGATGGCTGGAAGACGGCATGAGAAACGGTGGGGCGTTGTTTTTACATGTATGACTATTCGAGCGGTTCATATTGAGGTTCCGCCATCACTCTCGACGGACTCGTTCCTTCTCGTACTGAAACTGTTCATTGCCCGAAGAGGCGTTCCCAGACGTATTATATCCGACAACGGAACCAATTTTAGAGGCGCCAGTCGAATATTGGCGGAAGAGATTGAAAAGATATCGTCTGATACTATAATGCAAAAATACCCTGAAATTGAATGGACTTTCATACCACCGGCAGCGCCGCACATGGGTGGCGCATGGGAACGCATGATTCGTTCTGTGAAGTCAGTATTGATGGATATCCTGCCAAAGAGCAATCTACGCGAAGAAGTGTTGAGAGCTGCCCTAGCAGACGTTGAGAGTATCATTAACATGCGACCACTAACATACATTCCACTGGATTCACACGAAACCGAGGCTCTGACGCCAAACCATTTTCTTCTCGGCAATTCAAGCGGCATAAGAGAAAAAGACGACTTCGACGTAGGACTACCTACACAGCTAAACGAAAACTTTCGTAGTGCCGGCGATCTAGCAGATCGATTTTGGAGAAGATGGCTCCGCGAATACTTACCAGGTCTCACCAGACGAGCAAAATGGTTTGACACCCCCCAAGTGCCTATCACCCCAGATGACATAGTCATCATTGTAGACGAAAACACGAAGCGAAATACTTGGATAAGAGGAAGGGTACTAGATGTTATACGGACGGTCAAGTTAGAAGTGCAGTGGTCAAGACTGCCAACAGCTTGGTGACCCGTCCGGTAGTGAAACTGGCGCGCCTCGATCTGAAGTCGGTGAACCCCACGCAAGAGCATGAAGTTCACGGAGGGGGGAATGTTAGCGCGCAACATGTCGGTACACCCTTGAGTACCTAAAGATACATATTTCCTTTACTTAAAAATGCAACCTTGGGGTTGTATGTCCCGTAACTGCCCAACTGAGCCGATCTAACGTCAAGCAATTGCACTCGGGCTCTTTTCTTTTTCTTTTCGTTGGCGGAGTGGAACATACAGCTACAAGGAGCACAAGTATTTTAGCGATTATATTACTTCCAATATAATAATCTTGTAATTTATAGTTGTACCATCTACCATTTGAATTAAATGAATTTACCATAGTAATACAGCTGAAAATACGTGTTTAAATTGCCACCCGTCAACAAGTGCTAACCTTTGCTATCAATCATTTATTTACCGAATGGGGTAAGTTTTTTGTTGTTGTTGTTGAAACGACAAAAACACGCCCCGAAGGTTTTGGGGAGTGCTGTCGAACCGACAGGCCTTGGCCAGATATGAAACCGGTCCGCTCCGGTACTCCCTTGCGGTACTGCCCGACTGTCGTGGTATCGATTTATGACCAGTGAAACCTTATAGGTCATGTCACCCCTCCTTCCGTAAGGAAGGATAAGATGGGTAATGAGAGGTGAGAGGCATCATATCCGTAGATCAACCATCGAGTTGCACGTCATTACCTTTGTGCATATTAGTCGCCCTAACCCGCAGGGGCCACGTAGACGGAGTACCTCTACCTACTGTCAACCACCCGAAAACCAACCACGTTTGACAACGGCCTCACTTTCGCTGGTCATGCCACCGCAATAGCTTCAAAGGTACAGAGCCGCAATAAGATCAAGTCACTGGCCGACAATACTTGGGGGAAAGACAAAGAAACGTTGCTTGCTATATATAAGGCTATTGGCCGACCGGTTATTGACTATGCTGCGCCCATATGGTCGCCCAATCTTTCTGACACCAACTGGAGGAAATTGCAAGTCTGCCAAAACACCGCCATCAGAACTGTTACGGGATGTCTACTTATGTCATCTGAGTCTCACCTCCATCAAGAGACAAAATTGCTCAATGTTCAAGAGCACGCGAAACTTTTGAGTAGACAGTTCCTTCTGAACTGTCATAAACCTAGTCATCCAAATCGACATCTTTTGGATGTAGCACCGCCCCCCAGAGACATAAGGAGACATCTTCGTAAGCACTACGATGAGATCCAGCACCACATCTCTTTGCCGTTTGATCTGCGGAACCATAGGCGGGCTCTAAATTACCTCCACACTGAGTCGGTAGATAGATCCCTCAGATCTCGGCCTGTGAATCCCGTTATCAGTACCGGCCTGTAAATCCCGTTGTCAGTACTGAATTGGCTGAAGAGGAGCGTGTACTTCCGTGGGATACTAGAGTCAGGCTAGCACAACTTAACTCTGGATATTGTAATAGGTTAAACTCTTACTTATCCAGACTGAACCCCAACATACCAAACACATGCCCTGCATGTGTATCATGTCCTCATAATACCAAACATCTGTTCTCCTGTTCAGTCGAACATACTCTTCTAACACCCACATCACTCTGGTCCAACCCTGTGGAAACTGCGCGTTTCCTCGGACTTCCGTTAGAAGAGCCTGATGACAATTTAGAGTGATCGAACCCATTGGGCAGGGCGAAGCATTGTTAACAACAACATACCAATTCAAAAGTAATTAACAGAACAAATTTGGCTACGAGACCGTTTGTTTAAAAGAGTTTTGCATGTAATATGTGAATTTTTATTGTACTTGTGAAACGAACATACTTAAGAGCACAAATGATGAATTCTTAAAAAAATAATTTTTCGTTTGCAGTAACCTAGTTAATGCATGCATAATTTTGTTACTTTCTGAAATAGTATAAAAAATAAATACTGTAAATATGCTAAGAGACCTAGTAGAAATATATTTGTGAATGAATTGACAAGCATGTTTACTGTCTTTTTTTCTCCATTATTTTCTATGAAGAACAATACTAACAAGCCACGCCACTTTCATTAGTGATATTATTTTTTTAGGGTTTACCCCGTGCAAGAAAGTATGTAATCAGAAAATCTAATAAATTTCCTAAGTTGAATTTTCCCCACAGCTATCTGATAATTTACTAGCTTCTTATGTTATTTGTTGTAGGTTGTGGCATCTTTTGCGCGATATTTTTTCCAAGAATTAAAATATGTGTTGCTTTCCCAAGGCCCTCGAAGTTTAAATTATTAAAATAGATTTTGCTTTCATTAATTTAAGTTGTGTTACAGTTCCATTTTTCCAAGCAAGCCTTTCTAACTCTAGCTTTTTATTTTCAAAGAAACACTGTGAGTTTTCCAGTAGCGAGCTTCTTTATAAAAGAGCTGTTAATCATCAAAGTCTATATCGGAATCATCTGAATCGTAACCGCTGCGTATAGTTTTGTTGACGCGATTGATGTACGATTTCTTTTTCACATCCGGTGGGGTCATAAGGTCACCCTGAAATTAAATATAATTTATTGTCAAAGGTTGCAATGCCAAAATAACAAGTGGAAGATTATATGAAGGAATGGTAGTTAATATTTTTGTTTAATTAATCCCATCAACCAACCAACTGGACAAACACAAGCAAAGAACATGTATGACGACGTTATGTTAAGGGATTTCAGTTCCTAATCACATATACTTATAGTTTACCTTATAATCAATGACCCCAGATTGTGCTATTCGCCATTCTAACATTTCAGTGGAGAAATCATCGCAATTTCCCAAATCGGTGAAGCCCACTATGAAGTCTTTTGTTTTACTATCTTTGACTAATGCTATTGTGGGAATAACTTTGATGCGTAATCTTTGCGTTAAGAAAGGTGACTTCTCTGCATTTACTTTACAAAATTTTGCTTCAACATGTTTGCTAGCAAGTACTTTCAAATGCATATCGACAATGCGGCAGCGCTCTGTAGAATCTCGATAAAAATGACAAACAATATTTGGCGACTTCTTAGATACTTCAAAGAATTCTTTTTCGTCAGCCAATTCAGTATATGTCCCATGACCCTGAGTAAAAAAATTAATAAATTTTCAGTATAATTAAAAAAAACAAATATTGAATTTGTATTAACATCTAACACCCACATTTTTAAGCCACTCCTGTTTTTTACGATTCAGTTCCTTCATTTCTTGGAGTCGTTGCTCTCTTAATGATTTCAGATCATCGGAATCCAAATTGTCCAACTGGTTCAGCTGCTGATCCAATTGTTTTTCAATCATTTGTGTAGCAGTCAACAATTGATTTTCGAACATGTTAGCCATTTTTTCTTGAATCACTGGGGAGCCTCAAAACCGGCGTGGCAGGTGCAACAAAGTTTAACAAATAAACAGAATACGAGCAATTAATCTAGGTCCAATTAAATTAGTTGAGCAGCAATTGACAAAAATAACACAATTTACTTTTAAAAATTTGGTTTATTTAACAAAAACAATTATTTTTATTAAATTTTCTTCGATTTTCATATACGTCTATATTGCTGTCTCTGCACGAGAATTGAAAACAATTGTCGATGTTCAAGTCCGCTCACTTGCAGGGTTGCATAAAATCGAAATGTTGTGAGAGAATTTGATCGCATGCAATAAATTAATAGGGAACCTTTCCAACATGTTTCTTACCACCCTAGTTAGCTTTAAAAGTTTCCAAAAGACAATTTTCTTCCATTCAAGAGCATAGAACCAAAATTCGTCTCCATAACAATTCTTAAAGATTCTTCAGTTATAGTTTTCGCTCCGAAGACAGTGGGGCATATACCGCAAGGGAGTACCGGAGCGTACCGGGTTCATATCCGGCAAAGGACTGTCACTTTAGACAACGCTCCCCAACACCTTCAGGGAGTGTTTTTGCCGTTAACAACAACATACCTTTTTTGATCTGAAGCCTAGTTATGGAGTTCTACAAAACGTCGAAGGGTGGTTCTGTCGCTACTCAAACGAACAAACAAACCTAATTACATATGCATTATTTTAATAGACATCGTGACTACATTTAGCTACCTATGTGTATCGTGTGCACTAATCCACCTTCCTATTTGATACCTATCGCCCGTTCCAAAGTAAACAGATGTAACTCGAAATTTTCTTTTTTTTAGATATTCTGATACGTTTTGATAACTGGCAGAGAGCATTATATGCAATCTTATATAATAGTTATTGAGACAAAAATGGCGGAAATAGATTCCTTTGCATTATTGTATTATAAATTTTCGCAGCTAACCTGTTAATTGTAAACTGATCGAATTCAACGTTACTCCGCCTATGCTCTTTGAATATGCTCTGATTTTTTAATGTAAAGTGAATCAAGTCGAAATAAACCTCTATTCCACTATCAAAAAAATATATTTTCTGTTTTTTTTTTAAAAGGGCTTTGATTCCGATTTGATTCACTTTACTAGAAAAAAAGCTGGACGAATTTACCAGTTACTTCTCTTTCTTAGAATTATGATACATATGATTTTGAATTTAATCAGTTTACAATTAAAAACATGGAGAAATATGCATTATTCTAAATATTCTTCCAAATGTTTCACAAAATTGGTTGCCCTATACTACTTTAGTTTTCGATAATTTATGGTATAATATAGTAAACTTTGTATTATACTTCAAAATTTTTCAACATTCATAGCTAAATACTAAGAGACTCAAATCTTAACGAACATCAAGAATTTTTTAAATCCGTATCCAGCTGTTTTACATTGGGAACAGGTATATACAGACAAATCCATAATTTTTAAATAATTATGGAGCTTTATTTGAATTAATTAATTTTATTTATTATAATTTTATAAGTGAAAATATAGAATTTTGAAGTAATGGACGCTCAGCATATTAAAAGCTTGGTTCCTCAATATGAGGTTGATAGTAGCTTATCAGAAAACGAGGAAGATCCTAAAGAAATCACAGGAGTTTTTAATATCCCTTCTTTATCTAGTACCGCATCTTATGAAGTTATTACTCCGCAGCAAATTAATTATATAAATGTACTTTAAAGTACTTTTATACGATTTACATAATGCTGTTTATATTGTACAACAGCGTACTTTTAGAACTCAAATACTCGACCTACACGTCAAAAATGGTCGATTTTAAACTTCCAAACGTCTCCTGTATACACAGATGAAAGTGATGCCGATCTCAGCGATGCAGATCCAACTTTCCAATGCACGTTTCGTAGAAATAACTATCTGTTTTATCAATCTTCTTCTTCAGTGAGTTCAGATGAAGAGTAATTTTTTCCAACTCAAAAAAAAACCCAAACGTATATCTCAGCCCTTAAATTAGAAACAGAATAAAATGAAAAGCCATCGTAACAGAGGTAAATCTTATGTATCCAAAACTCAAAGAATCGTCCCGGCACGTTGCCTTAAAACACCATGTTATCAAAAATGTAGATTTAAATGTTCTGAAAAAATTAGCATCGAAGATAGGTACGAAATTTTCCGGAAATTTTGGGATTTGGGTGACTTATTGAAGCAAAGGCCTTATTTGCTTTCGTGCATGATCGACGTTAGCCCAAAATATAAGTATTCAAATGCCAAGCAGCCAAGTCAAAAAAATAAAGCACTTTATTTCTTAGTAGATATGTAGTAAGAACATATGAGTATGCAAAACATTCCTTAAAGCAACTTTAGATATATCAGAACGTATGATTTATACAGTTCAAGCAAAGTCGAAGGCGCACGTATTGTATCTACAAGATTTGAGAGGAAAATCTTGCAGTTCTCAGAACCCTCAACTGACTGAGGATATAAAAGAGCATATAAATTCCATTCCTCGGATTGAAGCGCATTACGTCAGAGCCTCCTCGTCTAAAGAGTACATAGATGGTAGTAAAACTATACGAGATTTATTTAATGATTTTAGAAGCCAGCAATACGATGATTTAAAAGATCCTGGATCGTATCAAAAATACATTACATATATTTAAAACCGAATTCAATATTGGTCTTCATCACCCCAAAAAGGACCAGTGTGACCTTTGCGTGTCTCGAAATAATAGGAAACTTGATTTAAATGACGAGCTAGAGGAAAAATATAACACTCATTTAGAGGAAAAAGATTTAAGCAGGGATGAAAAGCTAAATGATCGTAATAAAGTCAACAATAACTTTAAAGTAGCTGTGTATGATTTAGAGGCAGTATTACAATGTCCGAGAGGACAAACTTCTTCATTTTACTACAAATCAAAATTAAATTGTTACAACTTGACTGTTTCAGAACTAACAAGAAATGAATCAAAAGCAGCATATGAAAACGTACATTGTTATTTTTGGTCAGAAAAAGATGCAAAGCGAGGAGCTGTTGAGATAGGCTTATGTGTATGGCATTACTTGAAAGATTTAAGTGATCAAAGCGAAGACCAAATTGATGTGGTATTTTACTCGGATAATTGTTGCGGTCAAAATAAAAACAAGTTTATAGCTTCTTGGTATTTCTTTGCTGTACAAAATTAAAAAATTAATAGTATTACAAATAAGTTCTTAATCAGAGGTCATACACAAAATGAGGCCGATAGCGTGCACAGCATTATTGAAAGAGAGGTAAAAAAGAACTTAAATTCTGGCCCTCTGTATACCCCTGATCAGTATTTAGCCTTAATTAAAAATGCAAAAAAAACCAACCCACCTTTAAAAGTACACGAGCTAAACTTTGAATCATTTTATGGCTTAAAAACTTTGCAAGCTGAATGGGAATTTTAATACCAATATGGATGAAAAAGATTTAAATTGGAATAAAATAAAGGTTTTAAAAATGACAAAAGAGCACGCAACCACATTTTTTTACAAAACATCTTACAAGCAAGAAACTTACGAGGAAGTGAATGTAAGAAACAAACGAACAAAAATGAAGCCTATAACAGCAATAGCCGGCATATGTTCAAAAACAAGAGTTGAGTGATGACAAGAAAAAGGATTAATACCTTCCTTCTATGAAAGCTTTTATAATTCTATACTATAAACATTTAAATTTGTATTAAAAATACTAAAATAGTTAGGATTGTTGAATGCTATGAATAAATACCACCAAAATCTTTAATCACAGAGTTTCTTTCAGCTTTTAGTTAGACCGTTGAGAAAAAAGTACATACTAATTTTGGCTAAACTCGTTTTTTCTGCCTCTACTGATAATTAAATTAATGCCTTTGTGATATGATACTACAAAAATAAGATAATATATTTTTACAATAAAAACAATTTTGAGTATGTACTGCAATAAAACGCAGCATTTCATAAAATGGATTTATTTTTTTAAATGAAACTGTAGTATTCCAAAATACTCCGTATGAAACTATTTCTGGCTGTATAATTTTTCTATTGTAAAATGAATTAACTCAGAATGAAAAAAGTAAAGCTCAAATTCAGCATCTCTTTCAAAGTAAGATGAAAATATTTTTTAGTAATCTACTAGTTTAATAATTGTAGTTTCCCGTCATACCTTCCAAATTGACGTGAATGTCCAGGTGATATCTTAATTAGAGTTAAAATCTAACTGTTTAAAATAACAAAACTTGATCTTCGTTTTCCCAAAAAATTAAAATTTTGAATTACATCTCTTTACTTTGGAACGAGCGCTATGTTGATTCCTATAAAAAATATTTAAAAATCCGGCTCTGACTCCGGCTTATGAAAATTAAATTAAATAACAACTCTAGGTCTATTATCAGCTGGTCAAACATTAGTTCATTTTCATATGGTTGACAGCATGATTAAATATTTTATATGGTTGGCGTCGATGATATAGCGTCTTCTGTTCCTCGTCCACAACTTATGTCAAACTATCATATCTTTGTTTTTTGCTTACATTGCAAACATATTAAGAAATTTTTGTGATTTATGTCTTTGTGTTATAGGTGGAAAGCTTAGAAAATAGGCGGATCGTTGTTGCGTGTTCCCTCTCACATGTGCCTTTTGACATAAGGGCATTGTTTACCAGTACTAGTTTGGCATCTTCTTTGCGAATCGGAGTGGAAGGCAGTGACTCCGAGAGAGTGTAATGAAGGAAATCGCGTTCAGAGTTGTTTTAAAGTAAAAACTGCAACTAAAAACTTCAATTTAAACTGAAATATACATTCTATAGTAACTGATAACCTGTTATAACTGCTTTATATTCAATAATTTGGAAGTTTCAAGTCTTCATGGTCAATATTGCAGTATTTAAATTTGATTGTTTTATTACTGCATACAACACACCCTGTGTGGTTTGTGTGTGTGTGCAGATTCGGAGTAAGTTGCGCTACTAGTAGACATATACTATGCATAAGGGCAATACCCATGAACGAATTATACAAGATCAAGCGATCAATTTTGCCGCCATATTGTGAATAAAACAGCTGACTTTTTGTGACGTATGCAGGGTTCATGTACAATCAATTTTTCTTTATTTTGTAAATATTTCCAAAACTACACTGCCGGAACTTATTTAATACAAATATTATCGTGATACGATATTAAATCATAGATATTTAACAATTTTTTTGAAAGAAATACATTGACATTTGATATAGTAAGTATTTTGTACCAATGTTTACATACAAATTTGCACTAGTACACGGCTATGAGGACCTTAATTAAAATGAGTAAATATTTCCAAAAATACACTGCCGGACGTTAAATCATAGATATTTAACAATTTTTTTGAAAGAAATACATTCACATTTGATATAGTAAGTATTTTGTACCAATGTTTACACTTTCTTTCTTGAAATGTATGGTATTTGACAGCTCTGTCAGGGCGACAACACACCGCATACGTCACGCAACAATATTACTTTTTTCTCACACATGTGACGGCTAAACCTTATCTATTCCATCCATGGGCAATACCCCTAAAAGAAACGCTGATTTCTCTACTAACACGCCGATTTCTCTACTAACACACTCACACTATTTATTGACAGTGATGATAATTTATGTGTCAATGCTGATACTTTCACACTAGCATGTTTGTTTCCTAACACACGGGTGTCCGTTGGTGCCAACACCCACAAAGAACCAAGGGAAAGAACACGAATTGGAAAGGCCGAAACTACGTGGTAATATCGTCTCAACAGCTGATTAGATTTTTTTCATTTTAATTTTCGATAAACTGTCAAACTTGCTTGCAGTCAGTTTGTTTACATTTGAACATCTGCTGTGTTGTTCTAATGTTTTAGAGAAGCAATTTCCAATATGGCCTGTTTTACTATGCCATGGCCTGATCGATGCAAAATATTCTCTTATTTGGAACTATTTGGGTCCTCTTAATCAAACAATACTCTAATATCTGGCAACTTTTGCAAAAACTGTTTAGTATTCATTTTAAACCATAGTATATGTCTACTAGTAGCGCAACTTACTCCAAATCTGCACACACCCACAAACCACACAGGGTGAATTGTATGCAATAATAAAACAATGAAATTTAAATGCTGTAATATTGAACGTGATGACTTAAAACACCCAAATTATTGAATTTTTAAGCAGTTATAACACCTTATCAGTTACTATAAAATGTAATTTCAGTTTATATTCAAGTTTTAGTTGTAATTAATACTTTGAAACAACTCTGAACGCAATTTCCTTCATTCCACTCTCTCGGAGTACCTTCATCCACTACCTTCCACTCCGAATCGCAAAAGAAGATACCAAACTAGTAGGGGTAAACAATGTTTTAAACTCGACCATTATCGAAGTTCTGTTTTGCATTGTTTTGAGGAAAATTCCATGGTTTCTCAGTTTAATTTGTATTGAATTACCAGCATTTTGCTGAAATTTGTTATAGGTAAAAATTATAAATATTTGGCAAGTTCTTGTGATAGTATGCAGACATTTGTTTTCTACAATTTTCACATTATGAAAACGTCAGTGAACGAAGTGGTCTTTTCTGTAACATATAAAATAAAATGAAATTGACTACGTATATACATATGTTAATTAAAGTACTCCACTTGCTTATTATTTTGGGTAATTCTATACGACCCTACGTAACTACTAATATACGTCCAAAAATATCGGGAAAGGTATCAAACGACGGCTTTTAACCTCCGTATCAATAATCCGAAAGCGGATATTAAATAATTTGTTTCGGTGAAAAGATGTTAGCAAAAACCCCAAAAATGGCCCAGGTCCGATCCCAAATAGGGGGCTTGGTAATTGTTTCCTTTAGGAGACAACTGCTAAAACACGTCCGAAATTATCGGGAAAGGTATCAAAAGACGCGTTTTGACCTCGGTAACAATAATCCGGAAGCGGATTTTCGAGTTTTTGTTTCAGTCAATAGATATTTGCATTCACAGTTGAAAAATTTCTGTCATTTTCATGTGGTTGTTGTAATCACATATAAGGGTGTACCAAAAAGTGCAAAAGTAGGTTCTGCGCAGAAATATTGTGGACCGCGTAGCCGGTGTTGGACCGGCTAAGGGTTATTTTTTTGAAGCGCGGACAAAGGCCGCCTTCGCAGAAAAGCATTGTGCACATAAATACCTTGGATCAATCGCCCTATTTGAGATCGGACCTGGGCCATTTTTGTGTTTTTTCCTAATAACTTTTCACTGAAACAAATTATTTTATTTCCGCTTTCGGATTATTGCTACAGAGGTCAAAACGCGTCGCTTGATACCTTTACCTTTTTGGACGTATATTAGCAGTTACGTACGGTCGTATACAATTACCCAAATAAATACTTTAGATCAAGCCCCCTATTTGGGTCGGACCTGGGTAATTTCTGGGTTTTTTGCGAATAACTTTTCATTGAAACAAAAAATTGAAAATCCGGTCGTTATGGCTTAACTTTATTAGTTTAAACTCATACCTATCTAAACTATTACTAAATGTTTTATTTATTTTGTAACCTGATACGCTATTAAATACAGTTAATTGAATTTGCGTGAGAATAAAATCGAAATAAATATAAAGAGTAATACAACTAATGTATATGTCTATGCCACACATGCGGGCGGTTTTGCATATCACGAACCATCTATTAAGCTAATACCCACATACTTAAAGGGTTAGAATATGCCCGAGATGGGTTGATCGGTGGATATTATGCCTCTCACCTCTCATTACCAATTTTCTCCTTCCGCAAGGTCAGGGGTTAAATGACCTAGAAGGTCGCACTGGTCATGCCAAATCGTTCAAACGATCGGGCTACGGATATTTTTGTCAAGAGATATTTGCAATCAAAGTGGAACATTTTGTGTTACTTTCATGCGGTTGTTCTATTCACACATATTGGGTGTTTCGAAATGTACAGTAGTGAGTTGATTGCAGAAATACTTCAAATCAGGTTATTGTTGTTGTTGTTAACAGTGCTTCGCCCTGCCCTGCACTCGAGGAAATTAGCAGTTTCCACTGTCTAAGCTCGTGATAGTGACATCTCAATAGATAAGGAATTACAAGAAACTATCGCAATGTTCTAGTAATTTTTGACACACTGAAATTTTATTTAAATGTAAAATTTGGAAAAAATTATATAAAAAAATTCTTATATTTATAAATGAAATTAAATCACAAATCCAAGTATTAACTAAATTTATGTGCAGGGCAGAATAATATAAGTTTAATTAACAGAAAGCTTAAGTCAATAAAAAGGAACAAATCCTTCAGGTTTTAATTTAGAATATCGTAAAGGGACAAGTTAACCATTTGAATTGGTAATTTTTTCCAAATCTTGAAAATGTTTTGTTTAACTAATTTCTTTCATGCTAATTGCAGAGAAAACACTATTACACAATATATCCGATCTTTTTCAAACTCGTCGCCCGCGTATTGGTTACACAGAGCAGGCGAGAAGAGAACACGTATAACAGCCAAACTCCAAAGAGTTTTATTAATTAAATAATGGATACGGAAAGATCCCTCGCAACAAGTTTGATGGCACATAATGCTGCTACTAAACTCGATGACTTAATTGTTGATGGCAAATTTCCACTCGCATGTGCTCTCCCAAGTGAAAATGTCAGTGATTTTGAATCGCCTGTGCATTCATGCGTCGAATCAATTGAACGTAGTGATGAAGATGAAGAGGACGATGAGGATTTGATTTTCCGTGAAGTTAAAATGATTTTACGTAAACGTCGTGGCTGGGGACCAGAAGATTCGCTTAGTGCTAACGACTTGGATTTGCTCGAATATGATGATGAATTGGTGGAGGAAGATGATCCTGGTTGCCCATTACCCTCTACACCTGAGGATACACAACTTATTGAGGCGGAGGTGAGTTTCGATAAATAGGAAGTAGGGTTTATGCATAACAAGATTAACACGCACAAAAAAAAAAATAATAACGCAAACAAAACATCCGTACTAATAATTTATCCTCAATTATCCTGAAGTGTTGGTACAGAAAACTTTCGCGGATGCCCTAATAGTCCTTTTATATAATCTATGTTGTCGTTACTCCTTTTTGTATTAAAAGTATATTGAACGTTATTTAAAATTGTTCACATAACGTATTGCTTATAAAGTAGGCATCGTATTTCTTATCAGTAATTTATGAACTTCAGTGCAAGTATTTATATATGAGATAATCACTGTAATAGGATGATTAGTACGTCGCACAGTGGGGAACTCTGAAGATATGTTTTTGTAAAATCAAATATATCGGCAAAGAGTATCCCTAGACCTCTGAATAAAAACTCGGGTCCCTAGAACTCCGCATCAAAACAAAATAGTAAAATATCGCATGCATTGTGCTGCTCAAGGCAAGCGTTTTCTTGTAATTGTAAAAATTATTTTAGCTAATATTCTTAGATACATCAATCAAGAAAGTATTGTTGTTGTTGTTGTTGTTGTTGTTGTTGTTGTAGAGACTACTTAACCTGCCTAGGATGTCACCCCCCATCCAACACTGTCATCAGGCTCTTCTAACGGAAGTCCAAGAAACCTCGCGGCTTCAACAGGGGTGAACCAGAGTGAAATTGGTGTTAGAAGAGTGGGCTCAGTTGAGCAGATGAACAGATTAGTATCGTGGGGAGACACGCCGCATGCCGGGCAGACATTTGGCATGTCGGGGTTCAGTCTGGATAAGTAAGAGTTTAGTCTGTTACAATATCCAGAACGAAGTTGAGCCAGCGTGACTCTTGTCTCCCTGGGCAGTTCGCGTTCCTCGGCGGCAACAGGTGGAGCTTGTGCCTGTAGGACCACATTCACTGGACGAGACCTGACAAAGGAGTTTACCGACTCCGTGTGGATGAGGTTGAGGGCCCTGTCTAACCTTGGGCAGTTCGCGTTCCTCGTCGGCAACAGGTGGAGCTTGTGCCTGTAGGACTGTATTTACTGGACGTGACCTGACCAAGGAGTTTACCGACTCCGTGTGGATGAGGTTGAGGGCCCGCCGGTGCACCTTTGGATCAAACGGCGAGAAAATGTGGTGCCGGATCTCGTCATAGTGCTTACGGAGGTGACTCCTTATTCTCCTGGGAGGCGGGTTTTCGTTGAGCAGGTTCCCGTTCGGGTGCTGCGGTTTATGGCAGTTGAATAGGAATTGTCTGGTCAACATCTCGCAGTGCTCTTTGACATCGAGCATTTTTGCCTCATTATGAAGATGGTGCTCAGGAGACATAAGGAGGCACCCCGTGGCAGTTCTGAGTGCGGTGTTTTGGCAGGCCTGCAGCCTCCTCCAATGTGTGTCTGCTAACCCCGGCGACCATTTTGGCGTCGCGTAGCTCAGAACCGGCTGGCCGATTGCCTTGTACGTTGCCAGTAACGTTTCTTTGTCTTTACCCCAAGTACTGCCAGCTAGTGACTTGAGGATTTTGTTACTTTGTACTTTGGTGGCAATCGCGGCTACATGAGCACCGTATTTGAACATGTTATCAAACGTGACCCGTAAGATTTTGGGGTGTGTGACAGTCGGAAGCTAATGCCGTCGACGTAGAGGTCTAATTCCATGTTCGCCTGCGCTGTCCACGTCGTAAATAAGGTGGGCGTAAGGAGGTTGGTCGGTGACAATGTCAGGTTCCGTGCAGCGAAGAAACTGGAAAGGGTTGGCAGGTAAGAATTAATTCTCGAGCAGAGCTCATCGACGGAGGGTCCAGTCGCCAGGATCGTGCAGTCATCGGCGTAGGAGACGATTGAGACGCCTTCTGGTGGGGAAGGGAGCCTCGATATGTAATAATTAAACAGAAGCGGGGATAGGACACCACCTGTGGTACCCCTTGCTTAATTATACGTGGTTTTGATCTTTCGCCTCTAAATTCCACCGATGACTGCCGGCCACTCAGATAGTTGGCGGTCCAACGCTTTAGACAGGGGGGAAGGTTTGAATCCTCCAGGTCGTTAATGAGTTGTGCGTGATTAACAGTGACACAAGCTTTCGACAAGTCAAGCGCAACTAGCACGGTCCTGTCGTTTGGGCGAGATTGGTTGAGACCGACACCTATCTGTGTGGTGATGGCGTTTAGCGCGGTGGGAGTGCTATGCATGGAATCCATGCTGATCGTAGGTTAGCGGTGTAGTAAGGGAGCAAGACCGACTCCAGGGTCTTCACTACTGGCGAGAGGAGTGATATCGGTCGATATGACTCCCCTATGTTGGCCGGCTTGCCGGGCTTTAGTAGTGACACCACCTTTGCCTGTTTCCATCTTTCTGGAATGACAAAGGTGGTCATGGACAGATTGAAGACGGTTGTTAGGTACCTTACTCCCTCATCACCGAGATGTTTTAGCATCAGCATAGATATACCGTCTGGGCAAATAGATTTGGAGTTTTTGGACCCCGTATGGCCTCCCGAACCTCTGTGGTGGTGATGGCAATGGGCGCTTGGTTGTTTTTGCGTTTGTGCGCTTCCCTGATGGCGCGCCTGATTTCCTTGTCAACCGGAGGATGCAGTACAAATTGCCGGCAGAAAGCGCTCGCGCATCTCTTTGGTTTCGACTGTACCTTATCACCAAAGGTGATGGATATTTTGTCGTTCGGTTTGGTCGGATTAGACAAGGATTTAACAGTGGACCATAATTTGCCAACACCAGCAGAGAGGTTACAGGACCTTAGGTGCTCCTCCCTGTCTGACCTGTCAAGAAAGTATTCATCTTCATATGCTTCGGTGTGCCTAATGGGCACGATAACTCTGCGAATCGTTATCAAGTTCTTCCAACGGAAGTCCAAGGAAGGTTCAACAGTTAAAGATATGTCTCTTATTCTACCATCGTTTACCAAAATAAACACCAGTTTAATATTTTTTTTAATAATAATTCCCAACGGATTACCCACCATATCCCGCCCGACCGGCGCGAGGGGCGCATCCGCATAACGCGCGGATTATTCGTTCGTGCCGAGTCGTTGAAAGGCTTTGGTTTGTTAATCGTCGAGATCTAAAACTGCTCAGCTACAGAGAAAACCTCATCAGCTAAGTAAAGTAGATATAGGATAGATTATACATTAAGAAATAACTAGTTAACAGAATAAAATTATTGTTAAAAGTTAAAATAGAAGTCAAAGAATAAAAAACAATTAGTAGCTATGAATTTAGGACAGAAAGGATTGATTTTTTTATGCTGAAAAGCGAGTCTGAAATATCAAATCTACCAGAAAGAGAGTTATAATCTTGACACAAACAGCGAAAAGGCTCATTTAACTGAAAATTGGTTCTGCACTGTTTTAAGACTAGAGGTTTAAAATGCCTTGAAGGACGAGACGGTACATTGAAGTTCACTTCACTTAGAAGAAATGGGCTGGATAGTGAACCATTTAGCAATTTAATCATAAAAATAATTCCAAGCATTTCCCTCCGACTAGAAAGTGTGTGTAGATTAATGAGTTTTAAACGATTCGTATAGGGTGGCAGATTGTACGAGGGATCCCAATGAAAATCTCTTAAGGCAAATAGTAAAAATTGTTTTTGAACTGATTCAAGGCGATCTACATGAACCTGGTAACGCGGGTTCCAAATTATAGAACCATATTCAAGTATCGGTCTGACTAATGTAGTGAAGAGGGCTTTAGTTACATAAGGGTCGCTAAATTCTTTAGACCATCGTTTAACGAATGCTAGGACACCTCTAGCCTTATTGACTGTTGTATTAATATGGCGGTTGAAACTGATATTACCCCACTATCCAATATTTTAATTTAATTGATCACATGTGCGGGTCAGGAAAGCTGATTGAATAATTTATAACAAAAATTAGTGATGATAAGTCTGTCTTAAAATAAATGGTGTTTATATGTTACATTCGGTGCGTAATACTAAATATGTACCATCAAAACTACGTATCATGAGGGTACATACCACATGCAGGGCAAGTATTTGGTATGGGGGGGTTCAGTATGAACAATTAGAAGTTTAGCCTTTTACAGTATTCAGATGTAAGCTGTGCAAGAGTGACTCTAGTCTCTCTAGAGCAAATGCTCTCCTCTACAGCTATTTCGGGTAGTTGGATGTGAATAACAGGGTTCACAGACCGAGCTCAGAGGAAGGTATCTACCGACTCGGTGTGGAGCTCATTTAGAGTCCGCCTGTTGTTAGCAGATCAAACGGCTGGGTAATGTGATGTCGGCTCTCATCACAGTGCTTACGGAGATGCTTCCTTTCTGGAGGTGTGTGTTTGGATGACTGGCTTGATGGCAGTTCGGTAGAAACTATCTACTCAGTAATTCCGTGTGCTCTGTAACATTGAGCATTTTTGCCTCTTGATGAAGGTGAGACTCAAATAATATAAGAAGACATCCCGTAGCAGTTCTAGTAGCATAGTTTTAGCTACTTGCAACTTCCTCCGTTTGGCATCAGAGAGATTGAACGACAATACAATGACAAGGTCGCCATTACATTTGGTGACAGCGTCAAATCTGACCCCAGGCGATGCGCGAGCTCATTTTGCCTACAGTTTATAATTCATCCACCAGCTAACAGGGCCAAGAGACAAGCCATCTGTCGGGCGCATTAACACAACACAGCGCCCGTTGTCGTCTCCGGCGCCGATATCGAGAAAGCCATAATGAAGGACGAGCCCTCAAGATCAATCGGCGCCACGGTATTGCTATGAATATGTTGAAACACCTAGGCCACGAGGGACAGAGTTATTTGGCCCATCTCTTCAACGTCTCGCTCTAACCACTTTAATCATTCCAGAGATTTGGAAAGAAGTGACTGTGGTCCCCCTACTAAAACCAAGGAAGCCGGCAAACCAAGGAGAATCTATCGTCTGTTATCTCTCCTTTTGCCGGTTGCGAAGTTATTGGAGACCACTCCGCTCCCGTATTACACTGCAAACCTGCGCTTGGGCGAACACCAACATAGTTTCCGGAAGTCACACAGCACAACATCTGCTTTGAACGTCATGACGTCACAGATAAACTATGGTTTGAACCAACATCCTACAAACTATTGCATTGTGCTCGTGGCACTTTACCTTAAGGAACAAGAAATCTAGACCACGAAGTATCAAACAAGGAGTGCCACAGGGTGGTGTCCTATCCCCCCTTTAATTTCTATATTTCTAGGCTTCCTCCCCCACCAGAAGGAGTCTCCATTGTTTCCTAAGCTGACGACTGCACGATTATGGTTTCGGATAAGGGCCCCTCCATTAACGAACTCTTTACAAGGATTAAATGTTACCTCCGAGAACTTTCCAGCTTCTTTACCGAGCGAAATCTGACCCTGCGTCCGACTAAATCGGCAGGGACTCTTGTTACGACATGGAATGCGCAGATGGGGCAAGAGTTAAACGCCCACGTAGATGCAGTACCTCTACCTACTTTCAACCATCCCAAAATCCTGGGACGTTTTACAACAGCCTCACCTTCGCTAGTCATACCACCGCAATAGCCTTAAAGGTACAGAGCCGCAACAAGATCCTCAAGTCACTGGCCGGCAGTACTTGGCAGAAAGACAAAGAAACATTGCTTCTACATATAAGGCTATTGGCCGACCGGTTATTGACTACGCTGCGCCCATATGGTCGCCCAACCTTGCTGACACCAATTGGAGGAAATTGCAAGTCTGCCAAAACACCGCCATCAGAACTGCTACGGGATGTCTGCTTATGTCATCGCGGAACTGTTGAGCACACAGATTTTACTGAATTGCCACAAACCTAGTCATTCAAGCTGTCATCTATTGGATGAAGCTCCGCCTCCTACAGACATAAGGAAACATCTCCGTAAGCACTATGATTAGTCGATGAACAGATCACTCTGGTCCAACCCTGTTGAAACTCCGTTTTTCCTTGAACTTCCGTTAGAAGAGCTTGATGACGATTCTCAGAGTGATCGTGCCCATAAGGCAGGGCGAAGCACTGTTAATAACAACAGCAAGAACCATATCGGCGAAGCCTGGTCAACCGTTTAGCCAATAACCTTTTATGTTTCTTTGCCTTTTCCCAAGGATTGCCGCCAAGTGCCTTGAGGATCGTAATGCGACTCTGTGTCTTTGTAGCTATTGCTTTGGCATGATTAGCGAAGGTAAGGCTGTTGTCAAACGTCACACCCAAGATTTACGGGTGGTTGACAGTAGGTAACGTATGCCATTCATAGCAAAATTGAATTTTGTTCATGTGTGTAAGGAAAAAAATACTACACACCCACTCATAAAAATTACAAAAAAAAAAAACAAGTAAATATATATATTTTACGAACAAAACCATTTTACGTCTGTTATACATTAGTATATTCAGCTTCCAACTTCAATCATATTGAAATTGAGTAATACATTTTATAAAAAACTAATTCCAGATGACTGAGGTACTAAAGGCTGGCGTTTTATCAGATGAGATCGATTTGGGAGCACTTGCTCATAATGCTGCTGAACAGGCTGAAGAGTTCGTTCGTAAGGTGAGACTTGTATGTTCTTGTTGAGAAACTTAAGATTTAGTTTAACTAAATCAGATAAAAATTATTTTTTCTTATTTAATATCCAGGTATGGGAAGCCAGTTGGATGGTGTGTCACTATAAAAATTTACCCAAATGGCTTCAAGATAATGATTTCTTGCATCGTGGTCACCGTCCACCACTGCCGTCGTTCAGTGCCTGCTTCAAATCTATATTTCGTGTGCATACCGAAACTGGCAATATTTGGACACACTTGTTGGGCTGTGTAGCTTTTATCGGTGTGGCTTTGTACTTTTGGTCACGCCCCTCTGTTGAAATACAAATGCAAGAAAAAATCATATTTGGGGCATTCTTTGCTGGAGCCATTATTTGTTTGGGCTTTTCATTCACATTTCACACACTTAGCTGCCATTCGGTAGAGATGGGAAGACTGTTTTCAAAGTGAGTAATAGAGGAAATTTTTAAGAATTTTAGTAAAACATGCATAAAGTAGAATTAATTTTCCATTTAATTTTGGATATTTGTGTAAAATAAGGAATATACGACTTACATCGGAGTCGTCTACGCCGGGATATGTAAATAATATTTTGCCCTGCCTAATCAGCACGCCCCTTTCCTAGTATTGTCATCAATCTCTTTTAACGGAAGTCCTAGTAAACTGCCAGGTACTATACCATTTTATTGCGAAAATTCCTTAACAAGGATTCTACTCAATCGTCCGGATAAGAAATTAATGATAACAAGTGCATTCCCACAACAGCCGGTTCTGTCGCACCGGAATTAACCAGTTTTTTTTACCAGGGAAAGGGCTGTTATTTCAGTGTAACCGTGTCTAATATGAGTGTATATAAGGCTACCGGATTTTTTGCAGCAGTAACCGAGCTTATAAGACTGATAATCGAATGGGATCCAGATCAGTTGTTGTTGTAAAGACAAAACACTCTCCGAAGGTTTTGGGGAGTGCTGTCGAATTGACAGTCATTGCCCGGACATGAATTCGGTACGCTCCGATACTCCCTTGCGATACTGCCCGACTGTCGTGGTAGCGATTTTGTATGACCAGTTGAACCTTCTAGGTCATGTCACCCCTCCTGCTCCTCCGTGAGAGGCATCATATCCGTAGATCAGCCATCGAGTTGCACGTCATTACCTTGGTGCATATTGGTCGCCCCTTACGACCGGTATGCCTTACTCGGACATATTCTAAACCCCTAACCCACATCGGGTGGGATTCAGATATATTTCCTTTCATAGGCTAAGGTTCGATTTAAAGGGAGGACATAAGCTGGAATAATTCTGCTTAGCTGAATCAATACTTCGATAATTATTTGTAATGAGTTTGTGCTAATTGATATTAGAAAAAATATGTTTTGCTAACCCTAAATGAGTATATAAAAAAAAAAACAAATGAAAATCTTTTTCTTCCTTGTTGTTGTTGTTGTTGTTAACAGTGCTTCGCCCTGCCCAATGGGCTCGATCACTCTAAATTGTCATCAGGCTCTTCTAACGGAAGTCCAAGGAAACGCGCAGTTTCCACAGGGTTGGACCAGAGTGATGTAGGTGTTAGAAGAGTGGGTTCAACTGAACAGGAGAAGAGATGTATGGTATCATGAGGGGACATACCACATGCAGGGCATGTGTATGGTATGTTGGGGTTCAGTCTGGATAAGTAAGAGTTTAACCTATTACAATATCCAGAGCGAAGTTGTGCTAGTATGACTCTAGTCTCCCTCGGAAGTACACGCTCCTCTTCAGCCAATTCAGATGGTTGAGTATTAATAACGGGATTCACAGGCCGAGATCAGAGAGATCTGTCTACCGACTCGGTGTGGAGGTCATTTACAGCCCGTCTATGGTTCCGCAGATCAAACGGCAAAGAGATATGGTGCCGGATCTCATCGTAATGCTTACGAAGATGTCTCCTTATGTCTCTGGGGGGCGGTGCTACATCCAAAAGATATCGATTTGGATGACTAGGTTTATGACAGTTCAGAAGGAACTGTCTACTCAAGAGTTTCGCGTGCTTTTGAACATTGAGCCTCTTGATGGAGGTGAGACTCAGATGACATAAGTAGACATCCCGTAGCAGTTCTGATGGCGGTGTTTTGGCAGACTTGCAAATTGCTCCAGTTGGTGTCAGAAAGATTGGGCGACCATATGGGCGCAGCATAGTCAATAACCGGCCGGCCAATAGCCTTATATGTAGCAAGCAATGTTTTTTTTTTCTTTCCCCAAGTACTGCCGGCCAGTGACATGAGGATCTTATTGCGGCTCTGTACCTTTGAGGCTATGGCGCTGGCATGACCAGCGAAGGTGAGGCCGTTGTCAAATGTCACACCCAAGATTTTTGGGTGGTTGACAGTAGGTAGAGGTACTCCGTCTACGTGGACATTTAACTCTTGCCCCATCTGCGCATTCCATGTAGTAAACAGGGTCACCGTCGATTTAGTCGGAGATAGGGTCAGATTTCGCTCGGTGAAGAAGCTGGAAAGGTCATGGAGGTAACTGTTGATTCTAATACAGAGTTCGTCAATGGAGGGACCCTTGCCCGAGGCCATTATCGTGGCGTCAGCGTAGGAAACAATGGAGACTCCCTCTGGTGGGGGGGGAGGTGTCGAAATATAGAAATTAAACAAAAGGGGAGAGAGAACACCACCTTGCGGCACCCCTTGTTTTATTCTTCGTGGTCTAGATTTCTTGTTCCTGAATTTGACTGTTGCCTGGCGACCATTGAGGTAATTAGCGGTCCACCTTTTAAGGCCGGCAGGGAGCGGTGGCTCTTCCAGATCTCGCAAGAGTGTGGCGTGATTGACCGTGTCGAATGCGTTTGATAGGTCAAGTGCCACGAGAACCGTCCTATGGTTTGGTGGGTGTTGATTCAAACCGTTATTAATCTGCGTTGTAATGGCGTTCAAAGCGAATGTCGTGCTGTGATTTTTGCGGAAACCATGTTGGTGATCGGCCAATTTCAGATTTGCACTGAAGTAAGGGAGCAGAATGGTCTCTAGTAATTTCACTACCGGCAAAAGGAGGGATATCGGGCGACAGGACTCTCCTTGGTTCGCAGGCTTCCCTGGTTTTAGTAGGGGAACTACAATCGCTTGTTTCCATATCTCAGGTATAACGAAGGTAGTTAGAGAGAGATTAAAGAGAGCCGCTAAATAACTCTGTCCCTCATGGCCAAGGTGTTTGATCATCTTCATGGCGATTCCGTCGGGTCCGATGGATTTTGAGGGTTTGGCCTTCATTATGGCTTCCTTAACCTCTGCGACTGAGACGGCAATGGGCGCAGTAGAGTGTTTGTGTTTGTGCGCACGTCGGAAGACTCTTAGTCCTATCCGCAGGTGGATGCATTATAAACAGCCGGCAAAAAGAGCTCGCGCATTTCCTGGCGTCCGATTTGACGCTGTCCCCGAACGCAATGGCGACCTTGTCTTTGTGGTTTGTCCGATTAGATAGGGCCTTGACAGTCGACCATAATTTGCCGACTCCGCGGGAGAGGTTGCATGTCTCAAGGTGTTGTTTCCACTTAGTCAGCTTGTGTTCGTTGACTATCCTACGAATTTCCGCATTGAGATCTTTGATTCTGGGATCTGCGGGATTGATGAGTCTCACTTGGTCACGTTCTCTTGCCATCGCCGCAGCTTCTGCCGGAAAATTCGGACGAATTTCTGGTATTCTACCAGCAGGAATAAAGCGGCATGAGGCTGAATCAATGATCTTGCGAAACTCTCTTTCGCCTTTGCGTACGTGGGTAAGGCAGCGAAGGAGCGCTCTGTATATTCAGTAAAGCGGTCCCAGTCCGCTTTGGGTAAGTTGATGTATGTTAATTTATCAGTCGTTATGAAGTCGGTCGGTCGTTCAACAGAGGGTAAGATGGGTAGGTGGTCTGAAGCTAATGTAAGCATCGATCGCCCGATGACAAAGTTAATTAGGCCCGCGCTCGTTATGGAGATGTCTGGCGAACTGTGGCAGTTACCGGCCACCCTGGTGGGGGCATCTCCATTGACTGTACAGAATGTTGTTGTTGTTGTTGTTGTTAACAGTGCTTCGCCCTGCCCCAGATTGGACAGGGTTACACTGAAATAACAGCCCTTGGCCGGGTGAAAAAACCCGGGTCATTCCGGTGCGATAGAACCGGCTGTTGTGGGAATGTATACAGAATGTTGAGTTATCTATTTGGTCTGCAATTGCGTGTCCTCTGCTGTCTGCTGGCAAGTTGGAGTGCCAGAGATCGTGATGCGCGTTGAAGTCGCCTAGGATTAGACGGTTATCGCCCCTTAGCAACGCACTAATGTCGGGACGATAATCTCTAGGACAACACGTGACAGGAGAAATATAGATGTTTATGATTTGAGGTCGGCGTCTCCTGACCGGACTGCTATGCCTTGGCATTCTAAGGTAAAGTCCCTGGGGTCGACGTCAGGGGAAAATAGATTATATTGTACAGAGTGATGTGTAATGAACGCAAGGCCACCCCCAAGACCGCTGGGACGGTCTTTTCGATGTACATTATACCCATCACAAGTTCGTAAGTCCGATCTCGTGTTCAATTTTGTCTCTTGTATCGCGGCGATTTTGATGTTGTGCGTCTTCATAAAGTCAGTTATCTCCGCGATCTTACCAGCTAATCCGTTACAGTTCAGCTGCAAAATTTTGAAGTGTGTAGGAGGGGAGACGGGGGACATACTAGGCGTGAGGGACGGATGCGTTTGCCTAGGTGGAGGTAGGATAAGGCCTAAACTATGTCGCAGTCTAGAGTTGACAGCGCCATGACCGATGTTGTCTGGCGTGGAAGGCGGCTGTGTACTGCAACAGGGGGCTATGAACGAATCCGTCCAAAGGTTACTGTTTGCGAGCCCAGAGCACATAAGGGTGTGACACAGGCCAAGCCAATTGTTGCACTTGACCGATGTCGCAGGCGTATATAATCTTTGCCGACAAACGGTGCACG
The DNA here is from genome assembly GCA_949987695.1 of Merzomyia westermanni. Classification (NCBI taxonomy): domain Eukaryota; kingdom Metazoa; phylum Arthropoda; class Insecta; order Diptera; family Tephritidae; genus Merzomyia; species Merzomyia westermanni. The sequence goes on along the minus strand of OX465288.1, from coordinate 129,149,210 downwards.
TAGTGAAAGGTACTAGGTGTTCCTGACCCACGTGCAGGCTGGAAGCAGGGGGGGCGGGGGCATTAGGGGCAGAGAAAGAGGGAACTGACGTTCGGCGATGCTCATATCTGACCTATTCCGGAGGGGATAGGAGTGTTGAGCGGCCGTGTGAGATGAAGACGCTGGTGTGCGTGAGCGACAGTCGGGAGTGGGTGAGGCGGGAATGGCAGCGGTGCTGCCAGTCGTATAGACTGAGCCACTATTGTGGCCATTGGAAGCAGGTAGAAGCGGTAAGGGAGTGCCAGAGCGGCGACTACCGCGGGACGTCCTTGGACGTGTACAATATGGTGCCTCGAAAGTACTAAAAAAAAGTACGGGGTCTGTGAATGGCAGGGTTAAGCCCTGAGCATCCAGATTTATGTAACCATCTCTTACACTTGGCGCATTGTACCGAATGCGACCATTAAATATAAATTTTCTTCCAGCAAACAGCAGATCCAATCTCTTGGTCCAGGATTGGGTTCGACCCCAGCCCGTAACAAGAGACAATGGAGCAACCCAGCTGCCAGGGCTGCGATAGAACCGGCTGTTGTGGGAATGTTCTTCCTTCTCCTGTATTACATTTCTCTGCTGACTAGGTACTTATTCAATGTCATAAACATTTAACTTAATACATAGAAAACACAGTTTCTTCCTTTTGTTAAACCGCCCTTCTTATATATGTTTGTTGATGAGGAATACAGGGAAGCTGTAACGAGTGAAATTGTCACCTATGCTGGGTATCCTAGGGTCCTTCAAGACATGCCACACCTTACTGGGTACCTTTTGAATCCTTCTGGCTTATGTGCCCTCCGAGGCATAGATACCCCTTTCTGGGTACCGGTTAACCAACGAAGCTTTGTTACCCCCATATTACTATGATAATTGTAGCAGTACTTATTCCTGCTCGACTCATCCATTAATGGAATGGGACGCGATAGGAATACGTACCACGGGTATATTCTAACCTAACCCGAATTGTATTTGTTACTCACCACTGGGGTTACTTTAAAGACAACGATACTCAATATTCTTTTACTACTTTGAAGACAGTGGTACTCCATCTTCTTTTACTAACTATTTCGTACTATTACTGTCCCTGCTCTTCCACTCAAAGTCTCTTATTTCAAAAGCTCTTAACTTGTTAATAATTTATTAGTTATTATATTGTTTGTACCTTGTAACCTTATGTAGCTGACAAGCACTATAAAATAATTTCGTTAGATTGTTCTAGGAAATTTAAATAATAAAATAAATAAATACAAAAATAAATAATATTGGTGGACTTTCGAACATACTGCATTTAAACTTATTTCTGATTTTTAATAATTCATTTACCTTGGGCAATTCTTATTTTAGGCTAGACTACTGTGGAATTGCACTTTTGATAATGGGTTCATTTGTACCATGGTTATATTATGGATTCTATTGTCATTACCAGCCAAAAGTTATCTACTTATCTGTTGTATGCGTATTAGGCACTATGTCAATTATAGTTTCATTGTGGGATAAGTTTTCTGAGCCTGCACTGAGACCACTGCGGGCAGGTGTCTTCATGAGCTTCGGTCTCTCAGGCATCGTACCAGCTATACATTACAGTCTGATGGAAGGCTGGTTTAGTCAAATCAGTCAAGCTAGCTTAGGTTGGCTTATTTTAATGGGTAAGTGCTTTTAATTTAATTTGTGCTGAGAATTTATTTCTCTTTTTTTCGTTTGAGGTCTCCTTTACATACTTGGTGCTATGCTATATGCACTACGTGTGCCGGAGAGATGGTTCCCGGGAAAATTCGATATATGGGTTAGTTTTGGTTATTTGGTGTTTAAGTATTTATGTATTTTTTCTATGCATGTTTTATGTTTTGCCATCAACAGTTCCAATCGCATCAGTTATTCCACATATTAGTTATTGCGGCAGCATTTGTGCACTACCATGGAATATCAGAGATGGCCATGTACCGTGTAACGGTTGGCGAATGTACTGTACCTCATGAGCCTATTACGTTCTAAGTTGAAGCATGTCAGTTTAAAAATTATAGCCAGATTTATAAGTTAAAATTAGTGGTTCTATAATAATCCAGTTTTTTTTTTATGGCATCAGTACCAATCGAAAAAGTAGTATCCAAGACAGTTAGAAATGAAATTTTATGAAAAAAAATTCAGGAGCCCAAAGTTAATAATAATTATTAGTAACGAAAGTTATAATCCAAATTGAAAATAATGCGGTTTAAAATAGGAAAATTAATAAGTTTGAAAAAAAAACATACACGTTTTCTTACTTATTACAAAAAAGGTTTAATTGTTGGGAAAAATAAAATACACATTTTTAAATCAGCTTAAATGTTATTAGCATATTTACTAATTATTTTTATTTACACTCATTCTGACCTACACATAATATACACACCTTTTCAAAATAGTAGGCAATTACATACCATTTATTAATAACAAAACATTGGAGTAGATGCAAAAGCAGTTTTCATATTTAATACTTTTTATGTGGACTAATATTTTTTTTAATAGTCTAAAAGTTACATGCTGTTGTGAGGCCATTTGATCTCGCTGTAGCAAGAAGTTTAAAAAAATTAAAACCTTCGAATACTTTTTTGTTTAGAAGGTAAATTGCGATGCTAGGATTTCGGCTATTTTTGACAACCTAAAATACTAACGGTTAATATCATTAAGTTTAGAATCAGAATTTCTGACACGGATTACTTAAATTAATGAACATTAATTTTTGATCAATATTTGTATTTTTGAAAGTTGAACAGGTTTTACGCCGATTTGCCAATTCTAATACCAATTTAATGGGGTTTAAAAACTATTTTTTAAATTAAGTTTTTGAATTGAAAAATTAAATTTTGTTTTGCTGACATCCATATGGCGGGCCCTTTTTTCCTCAACAGAACATTTTAGAGAATAGAATTTCGTGTTCGAAAACGTGCTCTGGAACATTTTTTTGTACGGATTCTCCAAAAATTTTGAAAATAAATACATTCAAAGTTGAATTGTAAAGAAATAAAAATAGTGCTCTTGAAGAGTTTGTAAAAGCGAATTGGTATTGATTATCAAAACCGGTGCAGAATATCGGCTGTTATTCAACTTTGAAACAAAACGAAAAAAACAATTCTATTTACGATGAAAGAGGATACAACTTTTTGTTTGCAATAATAAATAATACAAGTTTTGAGAAGGGGCGTTTTTGTACAGGCAACTGAAATAGGGGCATAAATTCTCAGCATAAGATACGTATCTTGCATCCCAATTTACCTTCTTAGAAAAAGATAAGAAATATGTACTATTTATCAACACAATTTACAATTATTTTTAACTTTTGGTGTTGAAACGTTTTTTTGAAAATGGTGGCAAAAGTTGTTGTTGTTGTTGTTGTAGTAACGACAAAAACACTCCCCTTTGTGCATAATAGTCGCCTCTTACGACCGGTATGCCTACCTCGGGCATATTCTAAACCCCTAACCCGCAGGGGGTGGTGGCAAAAGTTCGTCAATACTTGCTCAGAATAGGGTACTAAATTATTTGTTGTTTTTGTTTTTGAAGAACTTAATCACAATATATCATCTAAAACCAAAGTTATATAAATCACAGCGCATTCAAATTGCAGTTATCTAAAAGAAATGAAGGCTATCAATTTTGTACAAGTATTACCAAAAACTCTAGTTGCAGAATTTTAAACATAAAGAAGAAATAAACTTAGGTCGAATCTAGAAATTAAACACTTTAATGCGTTTTATTAATTTGGATTTTTTAAGCGGATGCTGGCTCTTTTGTGCTGTTTAACATAATTAGATAGAGAAAGGAAAGCCAATTAACTATCTCAAATATCCGAAGCAGCAAGACTTAGTTTTTCCTGAACTGAACCCGTAGCAACACCTCGTGGTTCTACCTTCTTATTCATTGATTGTCAGGGTGAAAGAAAAATTAACGTCCCTGAATTGTGATGTCGGTGTGAGAGTTCTTAGTGGCATATTAGCGTGTTCAGGCACTGCTCTGAACGACGTGTGTGCCGATGACTGCACGATCCTGGCGACTGGCCCCTCCGTAGACGGGCCCTGCTCAATAATTAACTCTTACCTCCGATCCCTATCCGGTTTTTTCGCTGCACGAGATCTGACACTGTCACCGATCAAATCCGCGGCCACCTTATTTACGACGTGGACAGCGCAGGCGAACATGGAATTAGACGTCTACGTCGACGGCATTAAGCTTCCGACTGTCATACACCCAACATATTAGGGGTCACGTTTGATAACATGTTCAACTACGGTGCTCATGTAGCCGCGATTGCCACCAAAGTACAAAGCCGTAACAAAATCCCCAAGTCTTTAGCTGGCAGCACTTGGGGGGAAAGATAAAGAAACGTTACTGACAACGTACAAGGCAATCGGTCAGCCGGTTCTGAGCTACGCGACGCCTATATGGTCGCCGGGTTAGCAGATGCACACTGGAGGAGGTTCCAGGCCTGTCAAAACACCGCACTCAGAACTGCCACGGGGTGCCTCCTTATGTCTCCTGAGCACCACCTTCATAGTGAGCCAAAAATGCTCGATGTTAAAGAGCATTGCGAGATGTTGACCAGGCAATTCCTGTTCAACTGCTATAAACCGCAGCATCCGAGCAGGAACCTGCTCAACGAAAATCCGCCTCCCAGGAGAATAAGGAGTCACCTCCGTAAGCACTATGACGAGATCCGGCATCACATTTTCTCGCCGTTTGATCCAATGGCGCACCGGCAGGCCCTCAGCCTCATCCACACGGAGTCGGTAAACTCCTTTGTCAGGTCTGGTCCAGTGAATGCAGTCCTACAGGCGCAATCTCCACCTGCTGCCGACGAGGAACGCGAACTGCCTAGGGAGACAAGAGTTACGCTGGCTCAACTTCGTTCTGGATATTGTAACAGACTAAACTCTTACCTATCCAGACTGAACCCTGACATGCCAAATGTCTGCCCGGCATGCGCCGTGTCTCCCCACGATACTAACCATCTGTTCATCTGCTCCCCTGTTGAAGCCGCGAGGTTTCTGGGACTTCCGTTAGAAGAGCCTGATGACAGTGTTGGATGAGGGGTGCTACTTTAGGCAGGTTAAGTAGTCGCTACAACAACAACAACGTGTGTGCTATATAATTTTCCTTTAACCGTTTACTTACCTAATTGCCGTTAAACCGTTTACACGTTTTTGTCGTCCAACATAGCACGGCAGTAGTTTGTTTCCTCTGCTAACGGGCAAATTGAAAACACCATGGAGCGGGTTTTTCCCCTTTCTCTGCTTCAACCGGCGGGTGTTGTTGTGGTTATTAACAGTGCTTTGCCCTGGCTAATGGGCGAAATGAATCGACGGGCGTCGATAAGAATACCTCCTGAGTATGTTCGTTCATAACAAAGCCGAGCCAATGGAGCCGCTGGGTTTTCATTCGTAAAACTATGTCGATTGTCCGCATACAGGACCTCATTTAAATTTCCTCGGTATTCGTTGTGGCCTATGCAAAAGGGTCCATAAATCTTTCATTCTTTTGCTCGAGAAGGGATTCTTCAACCGATTATATGCGGAATTTATTGTCGCTGTTAACGCTGAAAATAGTTCATTGACTGTTGCAGCTAAGACGGTAAAACTTGGAAGCTACAGATATTGACTTGGTCAGACTGTTAATAATTTTTGGGAAATAGGAGTGGCACCGCCCACGCATGAGTGTAAACATTTAAAAATGTCAACTGCTAATAAAATTTGCTATAAGCAGTGCATACATTACTAGGCCGTGTAGTTTCCGAGAAAATGATTAACCATTACGGGATTTTATCTTTTTTTATGGAAAAATAAAAAAAATGGACTTTGCGATATTCTTCAGCGTTAAGCTCTATTTTATTAGAAAAAAAGGTATCATCCATAAAAATCGATGGATTAATACAAAAGTTATAAACGATCTAATATTTATAGAGATATAATAAGTACCCTACAATTATTAGGATATACAAATGTACATACGACACGATAACAATGTAAGTTGTGTTTTAACTTTATGATTTTATTTTATACTTGAAATAGTTATGTGTTTTATTTTGACTCTTATGTAGATTAGGATCGGTTTATTTTACGTGAAAAAACCACAGTAGTCACCCATCATTGTGATATCCCAGAATCCTTGATACCGACTCTCAATTAATTCCAGTTGTTAATCCTTTCGCCATGCTCGCCACCAAGATTTGGCGGAAATAAACTTATTTGAGAGTGCAGAAAATGAACTTTTAAAGTTATATCTACGCCTGAATAAATAAGTGGAAAATTTGTATTTAATTCTCTTAAATATGTATTCTTATTCTTGATCATTCTTGATCAAGTCGTTTAATATCATCTCGTAGTTAGGACTTTTGCGTTTGCCTAAAAAAAAGTAATGACCATTGTGAACACCCATAATTCAATCACTAGAAGGCATAGTATATATCTACTAGTATCAATTTAAATACTGCAATATTGAACTTGAAGACATAAAACTCCCAAATTATTGAATACAAATTATTTATGACACCTTATCAGTTACTATACAAAGTAAGTTCCAGTTTACATCAAAGTTTTTAGTTGTAATTTAGGTAATTGTTTCCTTTAGGAGACAACTGCTAAAACACGTCGGAAATTATCGGGAAAGGTATCAAAAGACGCGTTTTGACCTCGGTAACAATAATCCAGAAGCGAATTTTCGAGTTTTTGTTTCAGTGAAGAGATATTTGCCATCAAAGTTGAAAATTTTCTGTCATTTTCATGTGGTTGTTGTAATCACAGATTAGGGTGGATCGAAAAGTGCAAAAAGTGTGTTCTGCGCAGAAATACTATGGACCGCGTAGCCGGTGTTGGACCGGCTAAGGGTTATTTTTTTGAAGCGCGGCCGAAGGCCGCCTACGCAGAAAGGTGTTCTGCACATAGATACCTTGGATCAAGCCCCCTATTTGGGATCGGACCCGGGTCATTTTTGGGTTTTTGTCGAATAACTTTTCACTGAAACAAAAAATTGAAAATCCGCTTTCGGATTGTTGATACCGAAGTCAAAACGCGTTGTTTGATACCTCTCCCGACATTTTTGGACGTGTTTTAGCAGTTGTCTCCTAAAGGAAACAATTACCGTAATTTATACTTTGCAACAACTCTGAACGTGATTTCCTTAACTTCACTTACTCGGAGTACGTTTATCCATTGCCTTCCACTCCGATTCGCAAAAGAAGATGCCAAACTCGTATGGGTAAACAATGCTCTCTAGTGACATACTTTGACAATTGCTGCCTGAAAAATTTCCATTTACATTGCCATTGGGTTGCCTTTTATCGAAATTATGTAAAAAATATTATAAAAAATTTTAAATAAGTTGATTTCAGAATATGAATTTATTTAGATCGACTTTGGGGGGTGTAGTGTAATCGTGGACGTCTAAAACTAGAAACATTCCGGTAATTAGCTGTCTTAAAATTTTGTCCCTACATACTTATGTATATACTTACTAAGGTTAATCGTGACTTAAAAGCTGTTCCTTATGTGATTCGAAGTCTGTTGTTTTTAACAAAACTTGACTACTATGCTCTGTGTTTGATAATCAGTTCTGGCTTAACTTATGTATAAAGCAACAGCTTAAGTCAACTCATATTCAGTGTGCATGAATAATAAGAGCCAAACCTATCTTATTGAAACTTATCAGTTTACTATCCCTGAAAACTTTCTAACAAATATGTATCTTGTCAATTTGTCATTATTATCAAAAAATATAGTCCTATAGTCAGAAGCACGACTGTGCAATTATTCAGGGTTTGAGTTGATAAGCTTACTGTATTAGCCATTGAAGGTTCTAAGATTGACAAAAATCCCTGGTACCATGCTTACACCGAAACCAAAATATTTTGCAGTCCATGTAAGCCGAATGAGCCGAAATCAAGCTTTTAATCTTGTTTACCAACATTTTCATTTTAGCACTTTCATGATTCTGGCAAGAGGGCGAAGTGCGTACGTATTTTGATTGTAGATGCGTATGCACATATGCATTGATTTTAATTTTTGTTGGAGCAGTGACCGTTTTTTATTGTTTTTTAATTGATTGAAGATGTTTGGGTAATTGTTTCCTTTAGGAGACAACTGCTAAAACACGTCGGAAATTATCGGGAAAGGTATCAAAAGACGCGTTTTGACCTCGGTAACAATAATCCGGAAGCGAATTTTCGAGTTTTTGTTTCAGTGAAGAGATATTTGCCATCAAAGTTGAAAATTTTCTGTCATTTTCATGTGGTTGTTGTAATCACAGATTAGGGTGGATCTAAAAGTGCAAAAAGTGTGTTCTGGGTAGAAATACTGTGGACCGCGTAGCCGGTGTTGGACCGGCTAAGGGTTATTTTTTTGAAGCGCGGCCGAAGGCCGCCTACTCAGAAAGGTGTTCTGCACATAGATACCTTGGATCAAGCCCCCTATTTGGGATCGGACCCGGGTCATTTTTGGGTTTTTTGCCAATAACTTTTCACTGAAACAAAAAATTGAAAATCCGCTTTCGGATTGTTGATACCGAAGTCAAAACGCGTTGTTTGATACCTCTCCCGACATTTTTGGACGTGTTTTAGCAGTTGTCTCCTAAAGGAAACAATTACCGATGTTTGTTTTTGATGTTGTATTTAGTTGACTTTACAAAATGTATTACTACTAATTTTCTACTTTTTTGAGTTTTCTTCTACCGTTTCCTCTCCAAATGAAAAAAATACTTCTACTTTTTTTAGTTCGCAAAAGAAACCCAGAAAATGGAAGTGTCAAAAGTAAACGTCAGCTAGAGAGCTAACCTTCTTGTTATTGAATCATGGTGAATGCCTACAAGCATGATTTAATGATTTATATGGTTGACGCGAACGGCCAACAACACGAAATTACCGTTTGACGTCGGTGAATTCTTATGTCAAAATGCACATGTGAGAGGGAACGCGCAAAAACGATTCGCCTATTTTCTAAGCTTTTGACATAAGGTGTGGATGAGGAAGAAGAAGACGCTATGTCATTTGAAACGACCATATAAATTATTTGATCATGCCTACAAGTGAAAAATCTTCGCCAATTCCTTCATTCTCTTATTTCCCCTGTCAAAAATTGTGCCTAGGGAACTATCAGTAAGACGAGTAGAGTTGTATTAAAAATGCGGTATTTCGCATCAGGGTTGCAAATAAAAAAATTATGCGCGAGTTGGTATCGTGTTTAGATATCATCTCATACTTTTTTAAATTCTCAATGAGTTAATTTAATTTAAATTTATTTTAATTTAAAATATTAAAAAGAAAATGATTTTAAAATGTATACCTAATGACAAATATGGCTTGTGGTATAATTCAAGAGGTGTTTTTTAATAGATTAAATACAACAGCTCGGAATCTTTAAATCTCGTACTCATTTTAATGGAACTGAGCAAACAGAACTTGCTTCAGATTCACGTAAACTATTATAATCAAATGTCGTTAGATGCAGATAACCTCAAGCATTCCATTAAGTTCCGAAATTATTTCGGGATAAATAAAACAGTTTTATGTAAGTTTTTAATTCTCACTGCAAAAGATGTGTATTATTAACCTCGAAAAATAAGTTTTATATTAAAAACTGAATTCCTCACAGTCGACGTTATTTTTTATATTTCAACGAAAGGTTTTATCATACAGTGCGACATTCGTATGAATTAATTAATTTAATAATATTAAATCATCAGGTCCTCAAATTGGTTCGTAGAACAAGAGCGAAGGTGCCTTTTTGTGGTATAGGATATGGGCTTAAGTGTGCCTCTCCGGCAGCCACTTCAACTTAACCTAACCTAATTAAAATTTGTATCGAAAAGAATTCACATTCAACTAACACACTTTATTTATTACTCTTATGGCGTTTTCTTTTCAAGAAAAAGCTTTACCCTGTTGGTTATTCTCAACTCTCTCTCTGTCAGGTTTTTTGCTCCTTAAAAAATACCTGGTAATTGTTTCCTTTAGGAGAAATTATCGGGAAAGGTAGCAAAAGACGCGTTTTGTCCTCGGTAACAATAATCCGGAAGCAGATTTTCGAGTTTTTGTTTCAGTGAAGAGATATTTGCAATCAAAGTTTAAAATTTTCTGTCATTTTCATATGGTTGTTGTAATCACAGATGTGCATCGAAAAGTGCAGAAATGTGTTCTGCGCAGAAATACTGTGGACCGCGTAGCCGGTGTTGGACCGGCTAAGGGTTATTGTTTTGAAGTGCGGCCGAAGGCCGCCTACGCAGAATAGTGTTCTGCACTTAAATACCTTGGATTTTGGGTTTTTTGCGAATAACCTTTCACTGAAACAAAAAATTGAAAATCCGCTCTCGCATTGTTCATACCGAAGTCAAAACGCGTTGTTTGATACCTCTCCCGATATTTTTGGACGTGTTTTACCAGTTGTCTCCTTAAGGAAACAATTACCAAATACCTTGTTATAGCATGGTACGCAGATCACAAGAAAAGCAAAAACTTCATATAAAAAAACGCTCAAGAAAATTTCTTGCGTTCAATTTTTTTGAGGTAGTACGCAGTTCTCAAGAAATATAATACGAAACTTTACTACTATTTTATCATGAAATTTGAGTACGGTTTTTGCAAGAAATGTATCATGTCATATATTTCTTGAAGGAAACAGTAAAGCATAGTACTATTGTTTACCCGTACTAGTTTGGCATCTTCTTTTGCGAATCGGAGTGGAAGGTAGCGGATGAAGGTACTCCGAGAGAGTGTAATGAAGGAAATCGCGTTCAGAGTTGTTTCAAAGTATTAATTACAACTAAAAACTTGAATATAAACTGAAATTACATTTTATAGTAACTGATAAGGTGTTATAACTACTTTATATTCAATAATTTGGGTGTTTCAAGTCTTCACGTTCAATATTGCATTTAAATTTCATTGTTTTATTATTGCATACAATTCACCCTCTGTGGTTTGTGTATGTGTGCAGATTCGGAGTCAGTTCCGCTACTAGTAGACATATACTATGCATAGTACGCAGATCGCAAGTAATTGCTCAAGCTATGTTTCTTGCTCGAAAAATAGTAGCAGGCAAGTAATTTTGACGTCCAAAAATCCATGGTGAGTAGTCAAACAAGCGAGAAAAAGAGCACATAAGCAAACGAAAAGGAAATAAACGAAATAAACGTTTTTGCCAAAATCTTCTCATTGAAACAACATTTTTATTTTCCGCTTTCGGATTATTGACACCGAGGTCAAAACGCGTCTTTTGATACCCCTCCCGATACTTTTTGGCCGTGTTTTAGCAGTTGGCGTTGAATGTAAAGTATTACTAAATTACTGTTTCCTTCAAGAAATATATGCCAGTAAAGTATTACTAAATTACTGTTTCCCTCAAGAAATATATGCCAGTTGATATATTTCTTGCGGAACCTAGTGTTGCCGTACTCAAATTTCACCATAAAATAGTAGTAAAGTTTCGTATTATTTTTCTTGAGAGCTGCGTACTACTTCAAGTAAATTGAACACAAGAAATTTTCTTGAGCATTTCTTGAGAGTTTTTTTATATGGAGTATTTGCTTTTCTTGCGATCTGCTACTATGTTTAATTTGGTAATACTTTACATTCAAAGCCAACTGCTAAAACAAGTCAAAAAATATCGGGAGAGTTATCAAAAGACGCTCTTTGACCTCGGTACATAGTATATGTCTATTAGTAGCGCAACTTATTCCGAATCTGCACACACACACAAGCCACATAGGGTGCGTTGTATGCAGTAATAAAACAATCAAATTTAAATACTGCAATATTGAACATGAAGATTTGAAACTCCCAAATTATTGAATATAAAGCAGTTATAACACGTTATCAATTACCTTAGAATGTATATTTCAGTTTCAATTGAAGTTCTTAGTTGTAGTTTTTACTTTAAAACAACTCTGAACGCGATTTCCTTCATGACACTCTCTCGGAGTACCTTCATCCACTACCTTCCACTCCGATTCGCAAAAGAAGATGCCAAACTAGTACGGGTAAACAATGTCTCGGTATCAATAATCCGAAAGTGGAAAATAAATATTTTGTTGTAACGAAAAGTTATTAGCAAAAGACATTTATTTCGTTTACAAAGAACGTTGTTTCAACGTTAAACGTCAAAATTACTTTCCTACTACTGTTTTTCACGCAAGAAAAATGGCAAAATTTTTCCTGAGCAATTACTTGTGATTTGCGTAAAGATTTTAATTTAAACGTTAAGCAACGACTATGATTATGGGCCATTGTTTTCAAATGATGGAAGGCTTTATCTTTTTGTCTAAAACCTTAGCGAAGGTTTTAATGAGGCCAAACTTGATGTGTAAGTGGGGTAGAATAATTTTTTCTTTCTTTATAAGTGGGGGTATTTGATGTTATCCGCAGCAACTTTAAATTCGACTCTTTCCGGCAAATCCTTTATGACGTAGTGGTCTTAACGAGCTCGACTCTCCCATTCGCAGAGAAAACAGCAGTATTCTTTGTACCCACTTTGCAGACCGCATATTTTCCAAACATGATCCTCATATTTGATGAGTTTAAGTAATGTTTGCTTTGCCTCGTAGATTTTCTTCGTTCTTACTGTATGTGCGATCGGGATAAAAGATTTTTGGTTGCCAATATGTAATAACACGCCGTCCATTTTTGGAATCATATGGGTTTCCAAACTCTTTGAATAAACCAGAAATGTCTTTACAGTAACAAACACTGTCCTTCCTGGTATAATGCTTGGAAAATGGCAGTCCGTTAAATGGCAAGTTGGTTCCCTTCACTTCATTGGTGTACTAAATTTCATTTGTTGCCCAAATAGATAGCTGCAGAAATTAGTCATCTATTCATTAAAATATCCTAAATTAAAAAAAAAAAAAACTTGAATATTGAATAAATATTGATAGTGGGTGCCGTTGATCCACAGTTTCTTGTTAGTTGCTAGAATGTCTCATATTAGTTAGTTGAAAGGGCTTGAAGTTTTCTTCAGTAATTTAAATATTTTAAATTTTTCACTGGTCCAAGTTTTTTTTTTTTCAGCTTAGTCCGATTTTAGTCAGACTTGTTCGGCATTTCATTGCTGGGTATAAAAAAACATATCCATATTTACGGATACGTAAATGTGCTATAGCAACAACTAAATTTTAGATGCGGAAGCTAGACTAGCGACTCATTTTGGCTTATCGATAAATTCGGAATATTTTAATTGGTTTGCGTAGGAAACTCCAAAGTCAGGTGGAACTGTTGTTATGAGTTCCAGAACCGGGCATACAATTTTTTCACTAGGATGTGAGCGGTTTCATACCATGCTCCAAACTGTAAAAATCCGTAATATAATGATAAGGTCAACAAATCTGCCAAATTTTACCATTTCAGCTGCAACCATTTTACGTGTTTATAGAATTTTTTGGTATCAGTGTGCTTATTATCCAATTTATCAGATTTTCAATGACAAGGATCCATTCGAATATCTCGTATCCTAATGTGTTTATAATGTCAACGGAGAATCACCCTTGTCAACAAGTGCTACTTTGGACTAGTATATGCTTACTAGTAGCGCAACTTACACCGAGTCTGCATGGGGGTTGACCACCCAAAACCCCCCTCCAAAAGGTTTTTACCGACTGAATTTTTAATAAAAACTGGTTTTCGGGTTTCAATATTGTGTATACTCGTCTTAAAGTGCGCTTGCGTGAAATTTCCTATTTGTGGAAGGGACTGTAGAGAGTTTCAGAGAAATCTTTGAAAATGTGAGAAAAATTAACGAAGAACATGACTTTGAGTTGCGGAAACCAAGACTTGCTTCGTAACATACTCAGAGCTCGAGCGCACCAGCTGATTCGGCGAATCACAATTTACATACCTTACCCCGATACTTTTATCACTCATTTACAAGATCGATTTTTGTATCATCGGAATATTTTATCGAATTTCGCCTGCCTATTTCCAAACAAGATGAAAATTTGTGATGAAAAGTCATGTGTAGAATTATTCAAATCATACTCTTCGATTCTGCACGACAATTCCAGTGAAATATGGATTGCTGAAGTCCAACTTTGGCGACGACGCATTGGTAGGGAGGAAATCAACAATTCCCTTGAAGTACTTGACATTTGCAACGCAAAGGCTTTTCCAAATTTTCATCAAATTCTTCGAATAATGGCAGTTTTGCCCCGTAACTACGGCCACGAATGAACGCTCCGCTATTATTTTACTTTTTATTGGCAAATGCCATAAATTCCATTCACAAAGCAAGACTTGTCGATAACGAATGCTTTTTACAATAAATGTTTATCTTTAGTTTCAATTTTGCATATGCCATGTCAAAAGAATTCGTTATCAAAAATCATAATATTCTCTGAGCATCCAAAAGTTCAAAACCCCCCCCGAAGACAGTTCCCTGCTCACGGTCCCAAATTTGTTCCTCCTAATTTATGCCGAAAAGGCAGAACTTACAACACGATTCAGCTTACGCCTGTGCAGTTACCTTTCCTACTCGAATTATCTTATTCATTATCAGGTTAAATAAGACTTTTGAGACGGTGCGTATCGTTTCTCTTTTCATGGGTTGGTGTACTTAGACCTGCTTAGTTGGTGCATATATTCACGGAATGGGGAGTGAAGGAAAAAATATTGTTTGATTTCGTTGACCCCGGAATCGGGTTCTATTTTTAGTCACTTCGTATGACAGGTATAGGATTATATTTTTAGTCCCCTAACCCGGCCTTTTGCAATAGTTGTGTATAGTGAAAATCTGCTCAAAAGTAGATTCACCACCAATAAGGTTCAATCCGCTCAATTTTGTCTTTCGAACCAAACGCCTGATATAAGCACGGAGGCTGTAGTAAGAAGACTGCTTCCGCAATAATGGCACCTTTCACATTTCTTGTGTATTGGACAGATCATAATTGAATGCGAAACGAGAGGAATGTACCCTTTCCAAAAGAAATCGCTTGAAGCTTGAAGTTAACATAAGCATTTTGTTGTTACCCGGCCACTCCAATGTATGCACATACATTCATATTGCACATGTACGAGGTGTGTTCAAAAAGTATCGCGAGTTTTGAATTTTCGCTGGTTACGTATATTCGAATTTCGAATTTTTTGTGGCGTTATGTTGGTACTCATGTCTCTCACTTATGCCGACAAGCTCGGCCATTTTGAATGTTCAGTTAATTGTTGACAGCTGCTTTGCTTGCACGTGTTTTGGATCGTCTTCGATTTTTACGCGAAATTTGTACCAAAATTGCTTAATTGTGACCAAAAACAGCATCGCATGAACATTGCTAATGAGATGTTAAACTCTGTCCGCGACGACCCAAATTTGCTCCAGAGGGTCATAACTGGTGACGAATCGTGGGTTTATGGTTATGACGTGGAAACCAAAGCTCAATCATCTCAATGGAAGCTGCCGCACGAACCAAGACCGAAAAAAGCGCGCCAAGTTCGGTCGAATGTGAAAGTTTTGCTGACAGTTTTCTTCGATTGCAAGGGCGTAGTGCATCATGAGTTCTTGCCACAGGGAAGAACGGTCAATAAGGAATATTACCTGCAAGTTATGCGCAATTTGCGCGAAGCAATCCGCCAGAAACGCCCGGATTTGTGGAAAACAAAAATTGGCTTTTGCACCACGATAACGCCCCTGCTCACGCATCGTTGCTTGTGCGCGACTTTTTGGCCAAAAACAACACACTAATGATGCCGCAGCCACCGTATTCCCCAGATCTGGCCCCCTGTGACTTTTTCTTGTTCCCTAAACTGAAGAGGCCCATGAAAGGACGACGTTACGGTTCTCTTGACGTGGTAAAGACGGCATCGAAGGAGGAGCTGAACAAGATACAAAAAAATGATTTTTTGAAGTGCTTCGAACATTGGAAAAACCGTTGGCACAAGTGTATAATATCTCATGGGGATTACTTTGAAGGGGACAAAATAGATATTCATGAATAAATAAATAATTTTTGAAAAAAACACAAAATTCGCGATACTTTTTGAACTTCTCGTATATTAGTTTTCGTTATTATTATAAAAAACCACTCACACAGCAACGTGAGGAAAGAAAGAGTCAAAACGTCTACAGATGCTCTTAAAAACATGATGGGAGAAATACCGAAACTTTCAGTATGGCTTGGGGTCAATTTACTAATCATTTCACCAGGATCATCATTTCCTCTTAGGATTTAATATTCTAATTTTAGGCCAACCGCTTCTCTTAGTTGAACTTTCTAAAAGCAAAAAAATTTGTTTCAAAATCTAGATCGAAATTCTTGTACCAAACACTTCTCAATTTCCGAAAATATGTGTCATATATATAACCCTAGGTGGTAGCCCTACTTAGAAATGTTTTGTTGAACAACGAAGAAAAATAGCATTCCTTTGATACCCACATTGTCTATCTTATATAATGTTTTTTTATTTAATTTCAGACAGAAATCTCCTTAGTGACAGCACTTATGTAAGGGAGCTTAAATTGTACCAGAAAACCTATAGACAAAATTCCATAAAAATATAGGTCAGGAGGGTTTCGAGACAATAGCTGATATGCAAAAAATAAATGTAGTGAGATTGGGTGGCAACTCTAGGTGGTAACTCTACCTAGAAATATTTTTGTTAAAATACGACGTAAAATACAAATCGTTTGACCTTAAATTAGCATGCCACAATAAATTTAAAAAAATGTTAAATAGTTGGCAGCCCTGTAAAACCTCCTAATTGTAATACTTAAGTAGGAGAGCTTGAAATAAAGCATATTACCCATGTTCAAAAGTTCAACCTAATGGGACAAGTCATTTTCGATATAAAGCAGATATGCAAAAAACAAATTATTTTGGAAATAATTGGCAACCATAGGTCTTAACTCTGCCTAGGAATATTTAGTTGATATACCACGTAAAATACCTTTCGTTTGATACCCATGTTGGCATATCTTCATTACAAAAAAGCAGGTAGATAAAAGCATCCTGAGAGGCGGCATCCTATGAGAAATGTGCTACACTATCTACATCCCAAATTTAATTCAAATCGGTTAAGCCGTTTCCGAGATAGTGTGGGTATACCAATATACAAAATAGGCCGTTTAAAGTCATAAGATAAGTCCTCAATTCGATACTTATTTGAATGTCTTACCTAGCACACTCAGCAATTAAAAAATCACAATTTCGTAAAGTTTAGTAACAAAACAAAGTGTAAAGCCGCTACAAAGTCCTAAAGTCACTGCCTGGAAAAAGATGTTGCTGGCAACATGCACACTGTTGACCACTACGCGCTGTCTTCCTATGAATCCGGAACATCAGTTACCACGGTTAAAATGTTCGGCGTTAGACATAATGAAATGCTGAATAGGCAGTTCTTGTCAAAATGTGCTTAGTCGGAGCATACTAGGGAATGAGTAAACATGCCCGGAAACCCATCCCGACTCTTCCAAAAACCAATTATTTTATTTACTTTTTCTAGGGGAACAAAAATTTAGGGCTTTAGTGTTTTGATGTGGGCGTAGAACTAAAACAAATTAAGTTTATTCATGTTGAGATGGTTTCAACTCAAAAATTTAGGCGTTTGTAGATCAGATGAGCAACTTAGTGACCTATATGGATATATAAAAAAAAACCACACAACGTTAACATTTAAAAACAAAAACTGCAGCCCAAACTGAAAAATATCAACATTTGTTTGAAAATTATCTTATTTGGAAAGTTGTTTTGCCATTGCATATTATTACATTTTCTTATTAATGTTTGCATGTTGGCGTGGAAAAGATTTGTTTATAACATTTTATATAAATAATGCAGTTAAATGCACATTGCGTTCGAATTATTTAGTAGCTCGCCCATTGAGATCTATTAAATCATGCAACCAGAAACATTGGACTGTGCCAAAAAAAATTTATTTATTTCTGATCTCAATATTGGCCGTGGTCTATTCGTAATTTCGATAGTACATAAAATTTTTTCTGCTTGCCTGAAAAAAACTTTTGCATTTAAAGAAACCAGAAAAAATATTCGCGCTCGCAAGCGACAGGTTCACATTTTATTTCGAAAGGAAATTTGCAAATTTTGAAAAAAAAAAAATAAAAATTAACCAACTGCTATCAGACTCATTCTCGGACACTGGGATACGAACCTAAGTAACTGCATCAAAGCCGCTGTTAGAATACTCCAACAATTAAGCTACGGTGCCCTCTTGTCACCTATCTAGAAGGTCGCACTGGTGATACACAATCGTTCCCGCGACACTCGGGCTAGTACCGCAAGGGAGTACTGGAGCGTAACCTCTGCGGGTTAGGGGTTAGAATATGCCCGAGGTAGGCATACCGGTCGTAAGAGGCGACTAATATGCACAAAGGTAATGACGTGCAACTCGATGGTTGATCTACGGATATGATGCCTCTCACCCCTCATTACCCATCCTCCTTCCTTACGGAAGGAGGGGTGACATGACCTAGAAGGTTCGGCTGGTCATACCAAATCGCTACCACGACAGTCGGGCAGTACCCCAAAACCTTCGGGGAGTGTTTTTGTCGTTACAACAACAACAGCAACAGTACTGGAGCGTACCGGGTTCATATCTGGGGAAAGGCCCGTCACTTCGGCAACACTCCCTAGGACCTTATGGAACTATAGTTCAACCAATTGAACTAGTTTGAATTTGAAACTCACATCAGTAAAAATCTTCATATAAGCATGCAAGCAGCTCAATTTCGATAATTTTATTTTTAAAATACATAATTTAAGCACTTAAACTCGATAAGCTATGAGTTGCCATAAAATAAGTTACATAAATTTTCACTTGAAAATTTGCCACAGAAAAGTTGAGCTCACTTTATTGAACAATCTACCTAATTTATTTAGTTAAAAGGCTTAGCTCATTAGTTCTTTAGGTAAAAAAATACTCAAGCCTAATGCATACCTTTGATACTAACAAGCTCGTTTCTTAAGTCTTTCGTAAGGGTATTAGCCCAAATCAAAAAAAAAATTATGAAAAATTATTACTATAGGCAAGCATTTAGATTTAATGTGTTCTTAATATATATGTATTTATAAATATATTCATAAATAAGTAATACATTACATATTCACATTGATAACAAAATGCTGAATGATGTGAGTAACTAAATATTTTAAATTGCGTAGGTGTGCCCAGATTTTTTAGCTTTCGCAGTTGACAATTTCTTAGCTCATGAGTATGTATTGTTGTCACATAAGTACGTCTGTTCACATATGTATGCCTTAAGAATAAGTAATTAAGATTTGGAAGAAAATTTTAGCGTTTTCATTTATTTGATGTGTACATACATATACAATGTATTATTTATACATACATACAATTATACATATATGTATGTACATACATATTTATTAGGGATGTCGATTTTCGGGATTTTTTCCCTCTTGGGATTTTAGCCAAAATAAAAATAGGCCAATGGCGACTATGTTTTTATTTATTTTTCTGTCTAATATTCCTCCATACATATCCGCATTTGGAAGTAATAGTATTATGTATTTATATTTAAAGTGTTGAACTTTACAGAAAAAAATAAACAGTCACATGATCTTGGTAAATTGCTTACATTGTTTGCAATTAAACAGTCTAATTTTAGAAGAAATAAAAAATTCGTGATTCTCACAACTTCTTATGAGAAAAAGATAAAGCTTTTTGACTTTGAATATTACTAACGTTAAGACTGAACTATTTTGTGTTTTTCTGGACTATCGGGGAAAAATTTTCCGTCACGTAATCCCGAAAAATGCTGTCCGAAATTCTACATTTTCGCATTTAGTGCTCCCTACATACCAATTGACGTAACTCGTTTAGTTAGCAGTCAAATTAAGCGCCGGTTAGCTTTAACCAGATTTATCATTTTTTATTTAAATAAAACTGCATGTCACTCAGATTTAGTGATGCCACGTTATAGCAATTCGAATTTTCATGTTTCATTATTTATTAATTTGCTATATTGAAATGATCAGGTCGATGAGCTGAGTTGACTTAGCCTTGTCTGTCTGTTTTAACGCAAACTATAGCTTCAGTTTTCGAGATATTTGGATAAAATGTGATATGGGGCCTCCATTTCGTAAAATATTAATAATTTTTCAGAGCCAACAAGAATGGACTATTATATCATATAGCAATAGATTGTTCCGATAAATGTGTTTTGGGATATAACTCTTGCAATTATATAGCTAGGTTCGTGAAAATTTTCAGTTTCTGTCTTTATTACATGTGTAATGTGGCTAGTGAAAATCAGTGAGATTGGACTAATATAACATATAGCCCCATACAACTGATTTGTACGATAAACGGGGCTTGGGCTATATATCTTCCAATCAACAAGGTTAGAACGTCAAATAAGAATCGGACAGTGCACAGCGTAAATATGTTACAATTAAATAAAAAAAAAAACAAATATTGAATACACACAATTTCTTGTTAGTTTATGGAAAGTCCTAGGTTACGTTGAGTAACAGAATCAACAAAGCACACTAAAATATACAAAAACATTCCATATCAACAAAACAAATCATACATATTTATATAGTTTTCAATAGCATATTTCCCTTTCCGAAAGTTCCGGGATTGTAAAAAAGAAATCCCGGGACTAGCATCCTTAGTATATAATATATGTTGAAAATATTAACACGTCTCCTTCAATATAAATATTTAGCAACAAAAACATCAGAAACTATCTGAAGCATGATAAGTAGCCCGTCATAATTATCAAATGATGATACTGAAAAAATACTTCAACTTGAACACTTCTGCAGCGCATATGCTGTGAGTGCGCTTGTGTGGCAGTGTGTTTTGCTCGTACAAATTTGATCATACAAAGCGAATATGTATTTATGCATGCATGATGTTTTATTTTTATTATTATTATATTTTTTATTTCAATTCGATTATAAAAGGAAATTATTGACCTTCAATATCCGGAAGAAAAACATACCAAAAACGGAATGAACGCTTTCAGCTAAACTAACTAAGAACAGATAATTATAATAAACAAAAAAATACTTTGCACCAAAATAATAAAAAGCTGCAATCAGTAGCGTAAAACAGCAAGTGAAAAAGAATCAGCGAATGCGACGTAATTGAAACTGAAATTATGTGAATTAATCAAACTACATTTTTTCGTATGCTTATATGTACACACATACATACAAAAACATGTGTATGACGTTATTAATTATTCATGCTAGTTAAATAAGTAGAGAAAATTAGTTCTTTAATTTACTTGCAAATGATTTAGAGAATAACTTAATTGGTAGTTGCAGTCATGCGAACCCGGGTTCATATTTTGAGACGACTCCGCCTAGGACTTACACTACAGCATCGCTCCCAAAAATTCTTAACTTTACCACTTTTTAAAGAAGAAAAAAGTGAATTGCAACCAATTATTTAATACAGGGTGGCTGATGAAAGCCGCTACCAAAAAAAAATTAAATAGGTTTTTTTCTATTTAATGAATCTGGTTATTTTATTTTGCAGATTGACTTTTACATTTAACAAAAATGGATAACTGGGACACTGAAACAAGAATTTGGATTGTCCGCCGCTATCACGCACTAGAGTCCGTAGTTTCGGTTCAAAGAGAGTATAGGCGCACGTTTGGCGGCAATCCTCCGAGCAGATGGACCATAATAAGACTTGTAAACAATTTTGCCGAGCATGGGACAGTCAACAGAAGACCTTACCATCGAAACCCTTCAGTTCGAACGGAGGAAACAATCGCTGCTGTAGCTGCTGCCATACAAAACAATCCACGTGTTTCGACAAGAAGCTTATCTGCTCAAATGGGTGTAAGCAGACAGTCATTACAGTCAATTATGCAGAAAGATTTGGACTTATTCCCATATAAAATTCAAATGGCCAACAAACTGAACGCTGCAGACTTGCCGATTCGCTTGGAATTTTGCCAGAAGATGCTTCAAATGGTGGAAGAGGATGGAAACATGTTGAACTGTCTTTTCATGTCTGACGAGGCCCATTTCGATTTAAACGGCAACATAAACAAACAAAATTGTCGAATATGGAGTGCTTCCAACCCACAGATACTCCATGAGACGGAATTGCATCCACTTCGTGTCACAGTGTGGTGTGCAGTTTCATCACGCTGCATTGTCGGGCCCTACTTCTTCGAAGAAAACGGTCACACCGTTACGGTTACTGGAGACCGTTACTTGAGCATGTTGAGAGAGTTTTTCTATCCAGAATTACGCCGAATGAGAATTTCTTTCAACTCTGTGTGGTTTCAGCAAGATGGTGCAGCTCCTCATATAGCCCAACCTGTTATGACAGAATTGCGACGAAAATTTCCCAATAAGCTGATATCCAGAAACTCCACATTCCGTTGGCCACCCAGGTCGCCTGACCTTACTGCACCTGACTTTTTCTTGTGGGGTTATTGCAAACAGGAAGTCTTCAAAGCAAAACCAACAAATTTGAATGAACTAAGGCAATCCATTCGAGAAACAATTGCGGCTATTCCTGTCTCAACTCTCCAAGCAGTAATGAACAACTTTTTGGTAAGATGCCGCACATGCATCGACGAGCAGAGGAGGCATTTAAATTCCATTATTTTTAAAACTAATTAAGCTATATTTAATAAAATTTAATGAGCTTTAACATGAATAAAAGAAAAATGAATTCCATACACTGAAAAAAAAATTATTTGAGTTTCTTAATGTAGCAAAATTCATCAGCCACCCTGTATAACTAGAATGGAGATAAATATGAAAAAACATGAGAAATTAAAATTCGGTGTTTCTAAAAATTTGAGTATGTACAAAGAGATAAATTATCATTAATTGCTTTCTAACCACCTAGGCGATTTTGGACGTTGCGTACCAAAGCTCGCCAACCAATTCTTTTTAGGAATAACTAAGCCCAATTGAAAACACCGGCAGAGGCCAAGTCGTTCTTCAACTGTTTAGTGGGGACCTGCCCTGTCAATAGGAAAACTTTATGGGACAGATCTTCGTTGCCCAAAGCTAATCCTTAAATTTCCTTTGATATACCTCGCTCGAATAACGGAAGGACCATAACTGTTAGAGAGAAGTTTTCTCTCAAATACTTCAAGGGCCTTCCCATCTTCTTTCTTCACTGTCCATGTCTCCAAGTTATATATTCAAGATATACAATCAATCGTCTCACTGTATGCTTCAGTTTGTTGCATAATACGCATGATTAGATGGGAAGCACAGAAAATACTCCAACAGATGTAATTTTACAACAGAAGGTATTCTTATTGGTACCTATCGGTGGAAGCAGAGGCATAGAGACACCACAACTCCCATAGAAAGGCCAACTGAAGACAGGCTTGCGATCCCATGAACGAAGATTTTACAATCTCGGGGTCAGTAATTTAGATATTCTCCCAAAGTGAAGAAATTATTTGAGAAACTATCTAATACCCATGATACACATGTGGTATAGTTACTACAGTATAGATACTGTAGTTTAGAGTATACTACAACCGGTGTACAACTACTCGTGGTATGAAGCTGATCCATATGTGGTATAGATTGCGATATTGATACTATACTACAATGTGTGTCCCTGCTATAACCTTAAAATACTCATAATTGAATTTTTAATGCTTTTGTTTTTCATTAATAACAATGAAAAATCATGTACACAAATATTTTTTTTTTTAATTCTCCGAAGTAAATTTTTCGAATTGCCAAGGGATGTTTTCTATGCAATCTTTATATGCTAGAATCACTGTGACCCAAGTAGCTTCTAGAAACCGTTAAACAATAAAAACTCGTCGAATCTACTGAGGGTAACATGGAGGTAAGTTACAACCAACCAGAGTTGTTGGTAAACTCAACGATATTTGGAATCCCTATTACAGATACAGATTATTTGAGAAGGGGCTCCAACCGGATTTAAGACTGTCCAGAGCCGGGCATTTACACCGCAATGCTCAACGACCTCTTTGAAAGCCGTGTTCTTGCCAATTTTGCAGTAATCATAATGCGTTACCTGTGATTCTCCTAAGATTCGGAACCAAAGTATTGGATGTCTAAATAAGGTCGGTGAGTGCAGCCAATATTTGCTTGTGTGCATCCTCTCCATTTGAGCTGGTATGAGGCGCTGCTTTTGCAGTTGCCTTACCAGTTATGTTTCTACCGTTGAGTGATTTTAAGGCTTGCAAAATTGCAAGAACTTTAGCTTGAAACAAACTTCAATGCGACTGGATTCTGTATGACCAAGAAATATCCAGATACTCTAAGAATACTGCCGCCTCACACCCGAGTCCAACTTCGACCTATTTAAATCAGTCTTGTTTGGAAGGATAGTAGCAACTCTGCTCTCAAATTTTAGTTTGGTAGGATAACAATCTGTTTCGGTAACCAGCTGGAACATTGCTAAGAATACTACAATACCCTTGCTGAGTATTTAGACTCGATGAGATAAAAATATTGCCATCAAAAAATGTAAAGATGTGATACATAAATAAATATATCTGTGGCAATAAGCGGAAAAAGCCAAACCGAAGATTAGTCGAAAATCAAATGGTACCAGCATTGAGTTCTCCGTATAAAAATCTATTATCACACAAATTATCACGGCTTTTACTCAAAAATTGTGGATTTTTTGGACAAAAATCATATCTCAATTCAATACAGCTACACTACAATTTCTAATGAAAACATTACTAAACGTTATTAAACATTACGACGAAATTTCGCTCTTTGAAATCAGGCTGCCTTTTGGACCATACCAAATATTTGTCTTAGTTTTATTCGCATTGTTTATTTAAATGATTAGTAACTGGATGACTCGGCATTCTCCGAGGTTCTCATATAATTTAGTTTTTTTCTAGATACTATCACTTATCACTAACATATCAGTTTTGAGTGGAACTTCATTTTCATTATCACTCAAAATTCTTGTCATTTAAGGTTATTGTGAGTACAGATTCACTTTCATTAGCACTAAAATTTATTTTTATTGGAACTTTAACTCCATTATCACTCAGATCAGAAAAACGAAAAAGTATTATCATTTAGAAATTACTTTAAGTGGAATTTTATTTCATTCAGCATTGAAATTTTTATTTATTGAATACCCTGTAGGGAAATCAGTTAACTACAATCGACTTTTAGTTCACTATTTTTTAGCTAGATTTGTCTTTCCCTCAACTACTTTACATTACTTTTAGCTGACTACTTGGCGATGGCGATGGCGCCGAAAAGTGATTGTGTTTTCAGCTGACTATAAGTTGACTACTTTTATGTTGATTTGCGGCCAGCTCTTTTGCTACTTTTGATTCCTATACTTATTACTTAATTATTATATAAATTTTAATTATAATATGGCTAATGTGTGTACATGTACATCATGCATTAAAATGTGGATGTCCTGCTCTCAAATCATGGTCAGAAACCAATGTCTTAAGCCGCAACCATGTTGAGGCATGCAAATTCTCAATGAAATCGAAATATGAAATGAAAATTTATTGATTTTAATGAAAAAAAGTGACATAAAGAAATACAATTGAGTTTTTTTGCTAACAGGTATTTTTATATAATATTGAAGGGTTTAAAAAAATTGTAGATATAATTTTTCGATTGAGCACTGCATGACTTTGAAACCAACTAGTAGTTAGACACAATAAGACGACTAAAAGTTATCTAGTATAGTAATCGGCCACGGAATTCACTACAGGGTATTTTCTGCTAATGGGAAATGCATACCTGAGCATCTTAACTTCATTTGTATGTAAGAAGTCCAACTCCCTTTTCCAACCGTCCTATCAATCAACTTGAATAGAATAGAAGATGGGTGGTACCACCCCCGTTTTAACGATTTCGCAGCACTTAAGTAGCCAACATTTCAGTAGCGCAAATAATTATTGATAAATTTAATACTTTAATTAAACATAATTGTTATTAACATTCTCTATCTCTATGGCGCGATATACAACAGGTATATCATCATAAACCTCCTAAGAGATTTTTGCGCCAAGCTTCTCTTCCAATTTGTGGTGTGCCGATTTGAATTTTCCGTACAAATTGGTGGGACCTACAGTTTTTTTCCGACTCCGAACGGCATCTACAAAGGAGACGAATTTTTGCTGAGAAGCCTGTCATGGCAGAAATACACTCGGAGAGTTTGCCAAACCACTGCCGAGGGGCGACCCCGTTTTGAAAAACTTTTTTCAAATCACTTTTGATGTTACCTGTACCAGGGCTCGAACCATGGACCTTCGGTGTGGTAGGCCGGCAACACTACCTTCACATTCCATTTTAAAATATACCGATATATGTGGTATGAATATATTTTAAAACTTGAATCAGGTAAATCGGCTTAGTAATTTAATTGAGGACGTAATTTAATTGAGGACGTATTCGGGATCTCCAACTACAATCATGACAACGGTTCCGAAAATAATAGGTGATCCTTGATTGAAACAATATGCTAGAGTTTTTAATTAAAATTAGTTTTACAGTCGTAAAATTCGGTTGGCCAACTGCAATAAATATGGTAATCTGTTTAATTTCTAGCATACATTTATCTACCAAGCTACCTGTCAATGTACCGAAAAGGAGAATCCAAATAAAGGAGAATCCAAATAAATTAAACCATGGCCGATGGCAGATGTCGAGCCTTTGCCTTGGCTAACAGCATCGATTCACAAACGAAAATCAGTAAAAAATACCCTGTATTGTGTACCACGTGCTTTTACTTTCTCAACAAAGCACGGCTAAATAATCTACTTTTCTTAATTCATATTTCAATGCTGCTAGCGACAATATCCGCTTGGAATTTAATTTCAAACACGTGCTCTTCTAGTAAAGATTTTTAATCAATGCTAACTATTGGAAAACATAAACTTGATTCGAATATACCACAAACCGGATAAAATAATTAATTTATTACTAAAAATTTTAAGTAAATTTTTTATGTCTATAAATCGGTTTGTGAATTGTGAAGATGGCCCTCTGATTCTTGGTCAAAAATACAAGTTCATATGCTGGTTAGCCTTTCTTGATTTACTTTTATTCTCATACATATTTATTGGCATAGTCGCAGCCGTATGTATGCACGCTTGATAAAGACGCACTAATTTTTGACATGAACTTCACCTCAATTTATCCAATTCACATTTTAAAGCTAAACAAAACACAACATTGAAGCGTTAAATATCAAACACAATCAATTCTATGAAAAAGAATGCTAAATATTAATTTGGCAGAATTAACCAAATATAAGAATTATGAAAATAAACAAGTAAGGAGGTCTAAGTACTGGTGAAACCTAACAAAAATACTCAGCGCCTCATACAACCATGAGATTGCCGTTTTGAATATTTGTATAGTTTCTGTGAAAACATCTACGATTTTGATATCTAGTTGCAGTTTAGAACAGATTTATGTCATTATAAGTGTATTATTTTTTAAACTTATTTCATACTAAATTCGCGCGGCTGCTCAAGGCTTCGTCACGTACGGTATATAGCTATGCAGTGAGTTTGACAACGATAGCACTATCAAAATTTAACTCTTTAGATATGTGTCAAATGTTATTATATAAATGATCGAAACACATCAATTCTGAGTGTGCCGTAGTTATTAAACAATAAACATATTTCCAGAAACCGTTATGAACTGTATATCTCTGAAGCTGTTTGCTCTAAATATTTGAAATTTTGTATAAGATCATATGTTTCGCTATGTAAAAGGGGGCGTGTCACGTGCATATCTGATCTAAGGCGTTGAAATTTTGTATAAGAGCATATGTATATTGTCTATTGTTTAAAAGTGATAGAGCACAGTAATATTGCACGGGGTTTTTCAGTTCCATTTCACAAAATAGTATATAAGTTATTGAAATAAAAGGAAAAAGGAACATATATATCCATCGCATCAGCCGGAAGAGCTGAAGGGGCTGCATATTAATGACATGTTATATTACGTAGCCTGAAGGTGCTGGAAAATATATTCTTTTCGTAATAGTTTTTTATTTTCTGTTTTAAAATTTTAAATGGTTTATTGCATGATTAAAAAAACCACAAGGTTAGCTGTATACTGGCGTTTTGTTTTGACACTAGCTATTATAAAAGCAGGAATATTTTTTTCTCTTGTCGAGAAAATAATAAATAGTAGAAGAAAAATCCAAAAAGGCCGTTAGTACCAAGTACTCGTGGAGTTTGATATGTAAACATGTGTATCCTGTATATAAATTTAATTAAATTAGACCTCGGTAAGCGGTTGAATTTCAACCACAAAACTTTATTGTATTTTATTACCTACTTCTTTCTTGGCCTTCTTTCAATTTTTTTCTATGCTGTTCTTTTACTTTAATATGCTTTTATTTATTTGCTTTTCTCTTCTTTCAACAGTCTCTATTTTTAATTCATTCTATTGCAGTATATTTTATTGTTTTCTTTTCTTGCTGATCCTTTCCTTCACTTTCATTTCCTCTCCTTTCCTTTTATTTCCTTTCCTTTCCTTTCCTTTCCTTACCTTTTCCTTTCCTTTCCTTTCCTTTCCTTTTCGATATGCCGGAGGTAAGTTCATCAAAAGGAAAACATATCAATTGAGGGAGTTGCATCAGTACGATCAGAACACCGTACAATTATTTGCAAGTCCATATGAAATTATGAGTAAGCAACTGAAACAAAGCAAACAAAAAATAGCTTTACTATTTTCCAGTCAGCAATTCGAAACCAAAACTGGAAAAAATTAAAAGATTCGCTGAAGAAAAACGAAAACAACAAAATTTTTTATTACCAGTTCCTGAAATATTTTTGAAGCATAAAGTATTCAATCACTACCTTAAGATGAAGAAGAACACGGCCAACCTAAGGAAAATTGGGTCACTCTGGCTAAATTTCTATTGAATAAAACGTTCAGTCATTTCTCATGTGCGGAATTAATTCAAAAACTCCATGCTTTGCTAACGTGGTTTCCTCGAAGGCGGTGCGCTATATAGCGGTAGAGCAGGTTGTCAGAAACATTGTAATGTAAAAGTAATTACGTGTAAACTAAGAAGACGGTGTAGTTCACCGTAACGTAATATAGCGGCAATCATAAAGTATTACGGCCGTCATGACGTTGGCAAATCTTTCGTCAACGTTTTTTTCCACCGTCATATTCAAAACGGTGAGAATTCAATCAAATATTTCAAATATTTTTACACAAAACAACAGTTGTGACATTCCTGAAAGTAGCCGTGTAAGCCTAGAAGTCCACTGCCCGTCTGACACCTCAAAGGTACAATTAAGTATAAAAAAAGTAAAAAATCAGCAGATGCCGTTCGGAGTAGAAACAGCACACCACAAATTGGACGAGAAGCTCGGCCTTAATCTCCTCTGAGGTATATCGCTCCAAGTTATTATTATTATTACCTAAACGGTTGAAGACTTAGCGAATAATATATATTCACCAAATTTCTTGTTCGGCACTTCCTCTCACAAAAAAAAATAAAAAAGGAATCGATGATATGCACATACTAAAACTACCCAACAAGCATTTCTGTAAATTATTTTAAAAATAAATTTAAGTAAACTTGCTTCCATAAGCGAGATGTAATCTTTTTCTGTTTGAATTTATTTGAAAGTTAAAAGTAAACTTTTTGCAAACTTCAAGAATAAATTGTTACAAATCATTTCATTTTAAAAGTGAAATGCAAATGTTTACAAAAATCCAAAAAGTTTATGAGCTCTAGAAGAGTCGGGCAATCGACTATGCCATTATTTATATTGAATATAAAAGACAGGGAAAGAACGGACCTTCTTTAATCTAAAAATACAGATCAATAAGCAACAGCAGAGATTGGTACGACGTCATTGGATACTAGAACCGCAATGAACGCAATGCATGTTTTAGGAAGACTTTTTGGACCCTCTCAATCCTATTTAAGGATTGTGCGGGCGTATGCTGAGTTCTGCCTTCTCTGGCCTAGACAACGAAGCGAGGAGAGTGGGTATTGCGGTGGACGAACACAAGAATAAGTATTTTCTGTCATCGAGTAAATATTGTTGATAGTGATATATTTGAAGCTGTGAGGGCCTTCGTCTATTTAAGAACCAGAATTAACACTGAAAATAATGTCCGCCTAGAGCTTCCAAGGAGAATCACTCTTGCCCACAAGTTCTTTTTTGAACTGAGTAGGTAATTGAATTCGCAGCAGAGAAAGGGAAGGCCAAACTGAAATTGAAAACAAGTGGAGGACGATTTGGCCTACCTAAGCGGCTAAGCGCCAATAAATGAATGAATGAATGGACGAAATATTGTTGCCGCGAAGTGTAGTAAGGTGGAATTTGATGGTTGATCTACGGATGTGACGTATTTAACCTCTCACTAACAATTTCCTACTTTTTTTTCACTCTTGAACTCCAAAGAACTTTTCGATAACAGATAAGAAAGTTCAACGGGGTGAAAATAATTGTTCCCGCGATCGGTACCCTAAGTCTTGAATGAGCAACAACAGCGAAATATATCAATTATGAAAATTAGCCTGTTAGATATT
This sequence comes from Merzomyia westermanni, assembly GCA_949987695.1. NCBI lineage: Eukaryota > Metazoa > Arthropoda > Insecta > Diptera > Tephritidae > Merzomyia > Merzomyia westermanni. Next base: position 129,118,714 of record OX465288.1, on the reverse strand, counting down.
GCTTATTATTAAGCTGTAATCTTTAGTTGGCAATTTATCATTGAATATCTGATTAAGCCTACTTCCACCTCATTTCGCTTTGGCTTGTAATACTTTTGTGGTGCCAGTTTCTAATTCCAGTAGCGGACTCGGCCTATTTTATTTTTTGATGCCTTTACTTCAGACCCAGGTTAAACCGTACTTTCACAATGAAAAATGGGGAGATTGCTTACATTCCAAATGGTAAGACAATTCCATCAAAATAACGTAACGATCACTGTCGATAAAAAGTATGCTTTAAGGTAAGGGCAACGAATATGCTGTGGGACCCGAAAATAACACACAAATGAGATTGTGATCAGAGTTGTAGAATGATGAAATGGACGAAATTGCCTGCCAAGGATATCTTTGAATCACATTTTTATAATGGAATTTAGAACTAGAACCATGTACATCCGCTAGCATCATTCTAAAGAATTCGTAAGAAAAGGGAACGGGAAGCCACACTGGATCTCCAACGTTTAGCAGACCTGGCAAAGCTGCCGCCGCTATTCCTTTCAGAAGGAAACCCAAACCGAGACTATAGAAAGGTGCTTAAGGAAACGTCAAAATCAGTCGTGTCCATTCTGTTTTCACTGGGTTTCTTTGAGATTTTAAGCATCACATAATGCTAGTTCCACATAAAAGATACATTTGCACTAGTACTGTGCTCTTTTTCTCGTCAAACTTAGTAGGCAGCCACGCACGCAGACATCAACACTCATAAATTGATTTGTAGGGTAGTACAACACCTCTGCCCGTTGATAGCAAATCACTAACACCACTAACATCAATAACAAAATTAACTGATAGCAAGTGCGGCGACGCCAACAGCTGCAACACACACCTGTAGTGACATGATCGAAACGAATCGCATAGAAGACGTTGGGCTACGAGCGCACAGCAGTTAGTCTGTGGAAGTTATTCAAACCGTTAAGTGCTTAACTCAGCCCAAAACCTAAAGTCGCTAACAAACAGGCAAAAAGGCAAGTTCATTTTATATGAAAAGTGCTGAGCAGTGTTGTAAACAATTTTTTTTGGTTTTTATTTATTTTTTTTTTTCAATACGAAAATATTATTCGTAAAAAATTACAAAAAGTCATAGCGGCAAAAAGTTTTAGCGGTTTAGTGTAGTGCTATGCTTTGTGTGCGAGTTTAGTTAACAAACCACATAGCAAAATCTTTGTAATTTGTAAAAGGAAAAAAAACAAAGTGATTTGGCAAAAATTTAGTTTGCTCAATTTAAAAAGAAAAACAATTGTTAGCAAAAAAATTTATAACTGCATTGATTGAGAACAAAGTTTAAAAAAAAATTGTAGTGTATGCTGAAAGTGCTGTGCTAGGCGAATTTAACCGAAACATAAACTACTGAAATAAGGAGAAGAAAACAGAAGGCAAGTACATTTTTTAATTATAAATAATTAATTTAATTTTAAATTTAAGGCACTCCTATGCCCCTGTGTCGCATGAATATGTCATTTCAATATTTTAATTAGAGAAATTAGCCTAGTAGATTGGCCGTTTTGCTCTTACGGAAATTTAAGATTCAATTTTACACACATATATATAGACAATATCAAAAATCTTGCAAGTGAAAACAGCTGATCGTGGCATAGGAAAGCAATAACAAAAACTTAAAAAATTTAGCTATTAACCAATGAAAAAGGCTGCAGCTGTTTTGCTTGCAAGTTTTTACAAATTCCTATTCGGCGGAAACTTTTTACTTTTTGCGTTTCGGGAGAGTTTTACGTCATTCTTACTTTACTGACAATTCTTTGCAAGTTTTGTCGCCGAACACAGCTATAGTATAAATGTTTAGTTTTAAAAATCGCTTTGAATTTTGAGATTTTTTTTAGAAGTAATTTTTCGTTTTCTTTGATATAAAAGTAAATGTTTTTCTTAATTTACGTTTTTATAAAATATATGATATTCCTAAAATTCAAGTGGCTTAAAAAAAATTTATAATCAAAAAAAATTATATGTATATAATGATGGTATCTAACTGTATATTCGGGTTTCTGCTTTAGGAGAAGTTTTGCCGTTTCATAGCACACTAGTGACATGTTTTAATTATAATTAAAAAATTATTAAAAAGTCATATATTTATATCTGTAATATAAACTTTTTGCGTATATTTAAAAAGTTCAATTTTGAGAGTGCTAGAATTATGAAATAATTCTTCATTGAATAAAATATTTTTGTCAATTTTAATTGAATTATTGCTATGATGTGGAGAATTACCCTTGATATTTGCAATAGGCAACCATTATTACAAAAGAAAAACACCTAATGCTTAATAGTCACTTCCTGTATACTTAGTTGACAGCAAGCGGGTGACTGCATCTCTACAGAATTTTCTTGCTGATCGTAAATATAAGTTCACATGCATCACAGTTATCTTATATATAGCGTACATTCACATTCGCATGATCGCACTGTTTTTAGGGCAGGTACAAATTTTAACAAAAACAAAAAAGTACTTGTATAAATAAAAACCAAAGGAAATGATAAAAATCATTTTCCAATAAAACGACTTTGCCCCTAGCATCGCTGGCTCACAATCAGCAAACAGAGAAGGTGCTGCTTAATGCTCGTAAAAGCATCATTTAATGATTACACACAAATTGTAGATATGCGTATGCGCACCGGTGACCCAGTTACGCATGTGTTGGCACTTTTTTTATTCACTGCTAAGTTTGTGTGGTTGGAGATGAAAGTGAAAACAAAATTGGTAACTAAAGTAAGTAATGAAAGGAAGATTTTTTGTCGCTAAAAAAAGGCAGATTGTACTAAAAATGTAGATTATTTCATATATTTCCCTTACACCTTCCCGAAAAAGCATGCAAAAATTAAATGTGATGAATTTAGGTAGATAAAAATAAACAACAACAAATTATTCATACCTAAAATTTGATGTTTTCCGTTTTTTGTTTGCCTTATGAGTATTCAAGTATTTAACATCACTCATCTGCCTCATTGCCCTTCACAACTTGCTAAATATGACTTCACACATTTTTGGCCGAACTCGAGCTCATCTGACCATCTTTGTTTGGCGCTTTGTTTGCGCTGACATTGCACATATTTGTTTAGATTTGTTTCGATTGCTCTTCTTATTTACTTCAATAATTTATTGGATTTGTTAGTAGAGATAAACTAAGTAAGGAAATAGTACATACTGAGGGTATCAGCGAATTTTCATGAAAAAAGCTGTTTTTGAAAAAGAAAATTTTATATACAAATCTATCCATCAATGTGTACAACCGTGAAAAGAAAGATATGTACTTCCACGTTTTCAGTTGCACTGACAAGATAAGTTAAAAAATTAAATAAACGACAATTTGATTATATTTCCATAAAAATTGCAAACAAGTGATTTTAAGTCAGCTTGAAAAAAATTTTGAAAAATCCAATATAAGCGAAGAGAACTTATTAGGGGTCGATGTTTGTTTGATTCGGAGCTATAACGCACAGTAAATGAAAGCTAGTGTCGCTCTTAGATAACGTACCGTATTAGTATCGAAGTTTCTTATCTCGACTTTGGGTAAGCGGCCCCAAATCTACAATGAACAATGAAAAAGTATATATGTTTATTTAGTAAATGGGCATTTTTAAGATGCTCAATTTTTTTTATTGGTAAAAAAAAGTTAAAACACATAAATACACCTTCCTTGGAGGCTGCTCAGAAAAGTTTTTCCTGTATTTTCGCCAAGTCTCTAAAAGATTTCTTACTTAATTATATGGGTAGACGCGAGTTGTTATATAAAAAAAAAATCGAGAAAGAATAGGTTCGCCTGGTGATATTTTTCGGTTAGTGCTCGATGTATCGACCAAAAAGTTTTATTTTCTGCTTTATCTTTCAAGATAGAACTATCCATAACTTTTTATATTTAATACATGTGAAATCTAAGAGAACCCTTCCTTTCATACCATGTTCCAAATACTTCACCACATATAACATACCATGCATGAAAATCGATGAATTTAGCACAACTTCAATAAACTCAAAAGTTTTTCCCTGAGCTTTTTGCACAGTCATGGCAAATGCTGGCCTTACTGGAAATTGTTGCTATTGCATGGTACAGCCTAGCTGCCCATTGGATGAGTGTGATTCTCGGTATATGTACTTCTTTGCCGGATGGTTCGCCTGAACTATTTTGGGTTTTATTATATTATTACAAAGGCCTGTCATAATAAGTCTTACTCCATTACATAGCCCTTGGTTTCATCTAAGTTACCCAGCAAAATTCCCAACAAGCATTTTTGTAAATGTTTTTAAAAATAATTTTAAGTAAACTTACTACAATAAGCTATATGTATGTATGTAAGCTTTGTCAGTTTTAATTTATTTGAAAGTTTAAAGTAAACTTTTTATAAACTTCAAGAACGAACTTTATTAATCATTTTACTTTTAAAGTGAAACGCAAATGTTTATAAAAAAATCCATAGAAAACTATTTGCCTTTTTTTTTGTTTTCAACATGAAATATTTCAAACGCTTTTCGTAAACGATTTTATATAAGACTCAGGGGCGGAATTACGACATACGTTTTGTGATCGTAATCCGTTTTTTAAGTCAGAATAACGTTGAAACTGTCCAACTTTCCAAAAGAGTAATAAGGCATAATTGAACCGACCGGTACTTCCAGCCAATTGCTCACGTATTCCGTCATTCCGAATTATCGGCTTCTAGCTATTGTGATTTAAAAATTCGCTGTCGATCACGGAACGTAAAACGAAATTCGACCCCAGGACGAAAAAAAAAAAAAATTGCTGCATCTTAACCACTTCTGTAATATGCTAATAATTATTTTAAGTTGCAGCATTCAATGTATGATTACAACTTATTTATTTATTTTATTGCAATAGCTTGAATAAAGTTCAAGGAAAAACACTTATAAGAAGCTTTCTTTGAAATTTTTTTATAGACTTACATTAATAAGCTTTTTATCAACGTGCCATTTCGATTATAAAACGTTTATTTTCAAACGTTTAATAAACGAAAAATCAGAATTTCGTAAGCTTGATATTTAGTTCGGCAAGCTTTTTAAAAATGTATTTTAAGGTTTCATTGCTTGTAGGATTATTTATGAATTTTTGTTTGTTTATTGTATTTAGAACGGTTGCACGCAAACAGCTTTGTTGACAAACATTTAAATTATGAGACACTTCTACGCTTACAATTTTAGAAATACTTTCCAAGCCGCACGCTTCGGGCGATGAGCTGCTAGGGTTTCTTCACTATCTTAACTCGAGTTTTTAATAACTTCAGACATTTTTTTAGCTATATACACTTTCAGGACCTCTAATTTTCCTTAGTTATCACCAATCTATACATTTCCCCATTTTCCCCACTGAAATAGGGAAGTTATATACCTTTTTTGATTTTCATACCTTTAATGAATATTAAATGTTTGTAAGTATGAGAAGAAGAAGAGATGGGCCCATTAATAAGTAAACTGAAATAATCAGGACGATGAGCTGAGTCGATTTAGCAATGTCCGTCTCCCCATCTGTCTGTCTATTTCAACGCAAATTTTTCAAACATAAAATGTACATGTATTGGTATTTTGAAAAAATGTGGTTAGCAGTTGTTGGTAGGGAAGCTATTCATATACAAATAAATTAATGGCAGCCGCCGTGGTGTGGCGGTAGTGTTGCCGGCCTACCACACCGAAGGTCCAAGGTTAGAGTCCTGGATAACATCAAAAGTGTTTTGAAAAAGTTTTTCAAAACGGGGTCGCCCCTCTGCAGTGGTTTGGCCAACCCCGAGTGTCTTTCTGCTTCTCAGCAAAAATGTATCCCCTTAGTAGATGCCGTTCGAAGTCGGCAAAAATCTGTAGGTACCGCCAATTTGTAGAAAAAAATTCAAAACGGCACACCACAAATTGGAAGGGAAGCTCGGCGCAAAAATCTCTCAGGAGGTTTATCATGATATACCTGTTGTACATCGCGCCATAAATTTTTTTTTTTGTAATTAATTCTCCCTCAAAACTTATAACAGAAGTGTTTTTATTGAAAACAATCAGCTAGCTTTATAATACGAACTAAAAAGTATTAAAATAGACCTGCGTAAATTGGTATGCCATAATAGATCACTACTAGGTATATAATGTTTGGTTCCACCCGAACTTAGACTTCCTTACTTGTTCAGTTTAAGATTAGTCCAGTCCGGGACTAGTCCCGGAATCCCCGAATAACGGAACTGAATCAGATTTCGAAAACATCGGGATCCATGCAAATATTGTTTACCATGCAGATATTTTATATATTTATTTCAGTTGCATAAACTTATTAGCATGGTGTTAATGTGTTTCCAATGGGGAATTATGTGCTCCTCTGAAGATTTTAAATGTTGCGAACTGAGCTGTAAATAAAAGTAGTTTGAAATTTAACATCAAGCGCTTAATAAATACGTAAGTCAATAACAACACTGGGCAACAGCAGTACCTTGGTAAAAGAGGTCATCGCAGACACATTTTTTAAGGTTTCAGCTATGGTGCCTAAGGAGATATCCGACTGGGTGAAATAACCGTTTATTTGGGACCACATTTCATCAAAGACTGGTCTGTTTCCATTTCGGTCCAACGGTGTCTAATATTTTCCTTACTGGTGAGAGGAGGGATGTGGGACAAAAGTTGGTTTCCATATTTCGGGAACGCATTGCTACCGGAATGTTTAAGCATCAGCATGGAGATATTTTCAGGCCAAGGCATTTCGAATGTGGCAGTTTATCGTCTGAGCGCGATTCTGATGGCTCGTAAAATTTGTTGTACTGTGTAATTGTTGCATAACGAATTTATTGCATATAATTTATTTTCTTTGTTGTAGTTTTACCAAATTTTTGCAATTTCAAAATCAAGACTGTAATTTCTACTTTAAGGTACACAATTTTTGTTACAAAATACCAAAACTAAAATATACGAAATAAGTAAAGCATAATGAATCGACGCATGAGTGCTAGATCAATATACCTCATCAAACGATTTCAAGACGTCGTATACAAGTTTGTTTTTTAAACGTGCTATCCCATTGTAAATTCAATATTCTCGTATTTTTCGTTGAGATAAGACTACCCCCAGAAATATTGTGACTTCCGCAGACTTGCAAATATTCATGTATTTTAGAACAGACAAAGGTATTTTAATAGCAAAATCTTCTGTGTTAATAGCAAGCTAAATATGTAAAAACATCTGTGGTTGAAGTGAAACTGTCACATTATCTACACATTTCAATATCTGTGCATTGATTATTAAAAAAAATACTGAGTCATTATGACTTAAAAAAAATAATAAAAATTTTGTCAAGAAGTCGTCGTCAAGGCTGTTAAAGCTGCTCAATCCATTCACCAAAATTTTTCAGTCACTCAATTGAGTAAAGATTAAACATCTTTTTGTAGTTAGCAGAATTTCTTTCTTTTGGAGTAAGTTTTAGCGGTTCTAAACATTTAACACAAAATTTTCCGCCACTGCCCAAGGCAGAAATCGCTCAGCTTTTCAGCAGTATGAAGAAGTTGCGTTCAGTGAGAAGTGGACTTAGGTTTTACCGCGGTGGCGACGAAGTATAAAAAGCCATTGGCAATTAATATGGTTATCACCTGTAAGGCTGATTGGAATAGCTCCATAACCGGAGGCTACTCATCGCTGGATGTTATGAGTTTTTAGTGCTGTCTGCTCAGAACTTGGCGCTAGGAACTAAAGTGCATAGGATAATATTCATCTGCAGTTTCTTTTACCTTCTGTTGGCTTCTGATGTTTGCCATCATCCTACTTAGCAACGCTAACTGCTTACGTGCCTTCTCAGTTTTTTAAGCTACAACTCCAGCAATAAATCCGTCAATAAATGATTAAATTCCATATAGTACACTTAGTAATGCGCGTGAAAACATACGAGTACATACATATAGGCAGGAAGAGTTTCAAACAATTTTGGCATTTTCTGTTCTAATTAAGATTCCAATTTCACTATACGTATAAAGAAACTTTGAGCCAACTGGTATTCCAACCACATTAACTTCAGAATCGTTAATACTAGAATAATGAAACTTGGTACGATTCACACTATTACTGTGGAAAATATACCCACAGAAAATAAGCGAAATCGCTTCTCGACCACGTTTCAGAACCGTATAAGATAGAATGATGAGACTTGGTTCAAATATATCATGAACGTGTTGAGTAAGTCCACCGGAAAATAACCTAAATCAGTTGACGATCACCCCACTTTTGTAATAAAATTTTCTAAAAGGGAGGTAGAAAAACAAACCATGCTAAATCTTCTTCACTGAAGCAGATAGAATACTAAAAGTTGATAGTTACATTGAGCTGGAGTTGATAAGTTTTGCAAAATTTTATAAAATGGGAACGAAAAAATTTTCAAACCTGGACTGTTAATAACTTCATTGTGTTGGTATAGTGATATTGTTATACTTGTTGTTCTTATTTTTCTTCCTCTCCTTCCTCTTTAAGATCCTATTACTTTCCTCTTTCTCTTTTTCCTCTTCTGCCTCTTTCCTTTCTCTCCTCTTCCCTTCCAATTTAAATTTAAACCAAATACAAGGTGGCGCAAAAGTAAGCATCCGATGTTCATGCATATCGGTTGTGGCACGTGCAGTGTGTGCTGTTGCACCGTCTTGTTGGAACCACATGTTTTCCAATCCCAATTCATCAAGTTGCGGCAAAAAGAACTCGTTGATCATTGCTCTGTAGCGCTCACCATTCACAGTAACCGTTTGGCCCCGATCGATTATTGGTCAAATAAATAGTCAGCAATATTCCGCGTTCTGGAGCAGTGTAGCGTAACATTGTTTATTAACGTGTATTTCGCATGTGTCTACTACACAAATGTCAAAACAGAACTGACTTTAGGGGCCAATCGCAAAATTTATAGCATTTTCTGATAGGAGGATTACTTTTGCGCCACCTTGTACATTCAGAGCTATGACGACATTAAATTGTATGTAGCTTGAAGGCTATGCTGTAACAAGTGAACCCAAGGACCTACTGTGCAAAATTTCATAAAGATCAGTTGAGTACTTTGGACTTTATGAAAGTCCACACACATTAATTTTTATTCATAACATTGTGAAATTAAGCGTTGCCAGAATTCAAGTAATAACTTTATTACATAAATACTGTGACGGACTTTCCCTATGGTTTTTCTCCAAATGATAAAACCCTGATAACTTGTTTAGTTTTAATAATTTTGTTTTCTTTAATTAATTTTTTCAAAACTCATGTACAATTCTTAGGGTTATTTCTAACTACGCTAAAGGTGGCGGAGGTGAAAACCCCTACTTGGCCCTACGTTCGGCGGAGGTGAAACCCCCCCCAGAGGAATATAAAAATAGTACTCGTGAGATGAATACTCCCAGGTGTACGTTCATCGGAGGTGAAAGCCGCCGACTACTATGCCTAGCTAGTAGCTAACTACTCAGTCTTCTAACAAAATCATCGCCCTTTTATACTAAAGTGGAGGGACCGGCAGACTTTGTCCTGCCCAGATATTTACCTGAATGGATCTAGAAATATTGGCTTTTCCTATCCCTATCATTATCTCTATCACTATCCCTATCCCCATTCCTATCTCTATCCCTATAGATGTAACTATTTCACACACACACAATTCCACTTCACCATCGATCGATCCATTATTGAGCTTTTCTAACAAAAAAAAAATTATAAAAATTCGCACCATACAAAATTTATGAGAAAATAAAATTTTTCGGAAATTTTTTTGGGTATTCTCCTATTCTGGTCAGAGAACAATCTAAATTAGTGTCAATCATCCAAATCGGTGCAGGCGATCTTGAGTTATGAGCGTTAGAACTACCGTCACTTTCTTTTATATATAAATAGATTTGCACACAGGCAAACCGTTATCTTATAAAAACAAATGTTTATATACTTATAATACATATTCTTATAAGTTACGTTTTTCCTTATTATCTTACTCTTATAACTACAAACGTATATACACACGACTGTACGCATTCTTCTTCCTTCATATGCCGGCTCTTCTAATTGCAGCGAACATGTATACACACGCCTGTACGCTTAAGTTGGTGACTTCCAATGTTCCTCATGTGTAAATGTGTATTGCTTCGCTTTGTCCGTGTTTAAACAGAGAAACTCGGAGTTGCTTTTATCGGCAATTCTCTTTTGGTGTTGCTCAAGTGTTTCCCATGTTGTTCAAACACGGAAAGGAATTGCTTTGGTTGATTTTTTTGTACTGACATTCTCTCAATACATACATATGTACTAAGAAATTTTTTACTGCGTTGTACGAATATTTTGAATGAAAAAATATGTTTTAGCTCAAATTAATATAATTGTATTATTTTCTTGGAAATAAACATTGAAAATCTGTTGATACAATTACTTTTATGTCGTTTATTAATATGTGTGCATGCGAATGTAAAAAAAGGTATGAAGGAAAATGTCAAAATTGAACTGCGCCCAACATAACATAATTGAGACGAACGGCAACACAAAGCGTGTTTCGCGAGCACAAGCAACTCGGTACCCGTCCCCTTCCATCGTCGCTCTCTCTCCCACAAAAAGCAAAACCGCAACTAATTGACGTCAATTTGTATCTGTGTTTGAACACGGACTTTGTTGTGTTCTTAAATGTTCGCATTTTCTAATGCTTAAACGTTTGCCTTGCCTTCCCTTTGCATAGGCAGGATTGTAACCTCTTAGAGCCATTTTCACAGTGCCGAGTTAACTTACACTCCACAGTTAACTATCGATTCACAATTTTATTTTAGCTATTTTGATAATTATTTACTGCCCAATACACAAATTCTAACCCGAGGTTAACTCACCAATTTTGAGCGGTTAAACTCTAGTTAACTCAATTTGAAAATTGAAAAGCTAGAGTTAACTGTGGAACGTAAGTTAACTCGCCACTGTGAAAATGGCCCTTAATGTCGCTACCAAATCTAGTGTACGGTTAATCTCATATGTATATATGCATATTAGGGTGCTACTATTATTTAAGAAATTTAAATACAATCGTATATATGTATTAGGTATGTGGGGTTTCGCGCAAAAGGGCGTTTGTACTTCGTGTGTATAACGTCATATGTGCAAAATATTAAAATTCAGTATATTTTCATAAAAATAATTTTTAATTCTTAATAAAATGTAGTATTAAAAGTATATAATAAATATGTGTTGTGAGGGGCTCCAAAGCCTTCAAATTAGGGCCCTCACAATACGTAATGTAACAAACTGCATATATATGCGAAAAATCCATATAATTATATATAAGTAGCTGATTTAGCTCACTAACAAAATAGCAGTACGAAAGGTTTAAAATCTGTGCATATCATAACTCCTTAACTATTTAATAGTTTCCAGCCGAACTTAGACTCCCTTACTTGCTAATATGTAAAGATGCGAAGGCTGAACTCCATTTGCCACATATGAATCCGGTACGCTCTGGTACAAGCAACTTGCGGAACCAGCCCGACTTCCGTAGTTAAGGTTGAAAAAAAATTATTGAAAAATTTTCGATTAAGCTTTGAAATAGAATATAAAAAATTATTAGATTTACAATTTTTTTTTGTGCGAAAAAATCATTCGTTTAGATTTTTGTGAGAATAAATTGTGTATATAATTTAAATTTAAAATTGGTATGAGAAAATAGCATTTTTGAAGATGTTATATTTAGTAAACTTATAAACTTTCGATAGTGGGTGCGTTACAGATTCTTTTTAGTTGCTAAAAAGGCTCCTGGTTCTTTGAGTATCACAATCAAAAAAGAAAATTATAATATTCAAAAATATATTATAACTGAGTTCCACATACTTAGTTTTAAGTAGCATCTTTGATTTTAGGGTTGGTACCCCTAATGAGTACCTAGTTCCCTTCACTGAACATTAATTTAAAAAACTTGTCATCCCTCCCATTTTTCGCAAAAATAATTCATGACAACCATTGATTGCTTTCTGGCAATCGCACCCAAAAAACAGTGATTTTAGTTGTTATGAATTTAGAAAATTTACACATGCTAGCAGAGATATAAATGAATCAACAAAAATGTTGTAAGTGCCAAATAATCATACCAAAGTCACTCAAACAGAACAAACAAAGCTAAAACTACATAAACCAAGTGATGACAACATCACGATAATCACACCAACACATACACAATGTCAATGCCAGTGCAGCGGACCAACGCACCCTAAAACGTTGCACGTCATAGATTACTTGTGAAGCAAGAGAGATGTTGGTATGTATAAACATAAAAATTATCATCGCATAACATATCGCATAGTTATAGTACCAAGTAGACATGGGAACATATGTGTGTATGTGGATACACTAACTTCTCGCTAATGGCTTGACAAACAATGCCAAATTTAAAAATTTGTGATGAATTTGACAAATTATAAAGGTTTCTTGCCGCTGCTATATATTTTTACTTTTTCGTTTTAATTGTATAAAACACTCGTAGAAGGTCTAGAGAAATGTTCCCATGCGAATAGTTCTTTTACCTTGATCCTGTACTAGCACCTTCTGGGACTAGGCCGACTTCCGTTCGCCTCTCGTAACTTATTGGTCATCTAAAATAATGTTTGGAGCCAACAGTGTCCCATAAAGTGAGGGAAAGCAAGATAAGTGATAAAGTTGCCAACATCCGCTCTTTTCCTTGATCCCTCTAGCTTTTAAAGTTGCTACCAAATTTAAGTATAAGACAACTTTTTCAAATTCAAAACCACAGAACAAATTTTCCTAGAAAGTGAGTAATTAATATATTTATATCCATCTCAATGCCCCTCTTACACTTACTCTTCTTCTTCCTTTTTATCTTCCTATTCCCGTTACTCTCGTGTGCTTCCGCTGATTCCTCTAGTTCGTGTTGTCCTTCTAAGTCCATCTCTCTTTCTACCTCTACCTTAATCTCCTCCTCTTTCTGACCGAATGTTAATACGTTCCAATTCTTGAACTTGACTATGTATTCTTTATTGTTCTTCAATCAACCTGGCTGCTTCCGAGTTGATCTACCGTACACTACACTTCGTGGTATAATCTTTAGTCCTTAGCCTAATACGCAGCGTTTCCAACAACTACAAAGTATCGCGATACATCGAATCATACTAAGGAACTATGCTAGGTTTCCAGGAATATATGTAGAATTCCCCTCCAGGAACAGACTAGTGCTGTTTAAAATTTTCTTTGTTTTCTTTCTTAAAAGATTTGTATTTACCAATCTTGTAGTTGCAATCTATCCCCCATATTCAAAAAAATAAAAACAAAGGTTTATAAAGCTCTTATAATTTAAAATTTGTATGGAAATGTTATTTTAAAAAGCTTTATAAACCAAATTTATTTTTTATGAATATGGGGGTATATGTGAATCCAATTCATAACATAGTTATTAAGTATTCGTGGAAAAGATGCCTTGATATCTCAGAAAAACAACGCCTTGGTAGAAATACGCTCAACAAGACAAATAAGGCAACACACAAGTCAAAAGAAATTACAACTAAAATTTAATGACATCGAGTTCGTGTCTCAAGTCTTTTGTTACATTTTTCTTACACTCCGGCCCGGTTTTTCAGTACAAGTTCAACTCAATTTGTCAGTTAAACTAAGCTTAAACTTGTTACGCAGTTTTTCAGTCAACTTTGAACGAAGTTTAAACGTAGCTTAAGCGGCCAATTTGGCAGGGTTAAACTCTAGTTAACCTGTCAGCTTTTTGCATATTTGATGGTTTTGGTTGTGAAACAATAAACTGAACCCAATTAAAAAAGGACGATATTTTTATATTTAATTAAATAACGGATATATCATCTGACGAAAGTGATTATAGTGATGCAGAAATTAGCGAAATCCTAACTATTACAATACTGAGCCGAAGCAATGGCGTTGAATATGTAAACAAACGTCATCTGTTGCCGTATTTAGACAAAGAAAAACCAATGTTGCCGTATAAAAAGCAAACCTTAAAAGCGGCCTTAAACTCTCACTGAAAAACCGCTCTGCAGTTTAACTGGAGTTTAAATTTATGCCGAGTTGAAGCAAACTTAGTTTAAACTGAGCTTAACCAAGCACGGAAAAACTGGGCCTTATACATATATGATCGGTTAATATTTTACAATAGAATTCTAATATTAAACATTCTTTATGAAGGGCGTGTTTATATACAGTCTTCTACACCTGAATTAATTAAAACTTTTAATATGATTAATAAATATTTCAAGTCATTTATTCATATAAAGCAAGTAGCGACATGCCATTTAAGCTGACAATAGTGACAATTGCAACTTACAAAAACTACAAAAATACAAAACAATAAATTTAAAAAAAATAAATAAAGTTACAACATCGAATAAATGTAATCAATGTTTTGTGTAGCTAGCAGATTAATTAAAATGTCTGGCTGCTAGGTAGAGAAATTTTAGATGAGTGCGAACTAAATCGCGTTTGCAGCGCATTCATATAAATTCCATAAAGCATATATAAAAACATATTCAACATTTTTAAGAGCGCACTAGAAGCATAGTTATAGCTAGACGTTATCTAAAAAAAATTATCTATGTGTGTAGAAAAAGAAATGGAAATAAATTTGTACGAAAAGTGGAAAGAACATTAGCTTATCAGTTTAAATGAAGTGATGTTCCACCGAAACTTAGCTAAAAGTAGTTTCCTTTAGAGATCCTGCATGGTAGATATACATAAATGGGTGCCTCAGTTAAATTTCTCGACAGAAGACATACTTTCTGCTCCTTGATATTGAAGCTACTCCACGGGCCAGAATCACAAGCAACAAGTAGATATGTAACATATAACCGTTTGATCAAATAAGCAACATTCCTGCGGTTGTACAAACCGGCACATATTGTTGACAACAGAATATGCACTTTTAGCTAAACAACAAGCTCACTTTCAGCCTGATATAAGTTTTCTATATATACTTTCCACTTAGAATTAGGGAAGGATGAGTTTGCTATTTCCAATTAGCGTCAGTGATCACAAAGATGAGATGACTATAGTGCTTTGTTGATTAATGTTAATGATGTTTGCACGTATCACAGATGGGCAGTTTCCATTACCAGTAAATATCCATTACATGCAAATTTGAGTGCTGAATGAATTGAAATTCCACTACTAATATTTTTTTCTTTTTTCATTATCATCCAAATATTTTTATTGTTCTAAACTAACGCTGGTTTTGTGTGGAACTTCACTTTCATAAGCACTAATTTCTCTTAAATGTTTTACCTCCATTACCACTCAGATTATTATTTTGTGGAAACTTGGCCGCCTTAGCATTAATAGAAACTACCACATTTCTACTCAGCTCGATTTCAAAAGCAAGCAAGAGATCTATAGTCCCAGGTCCGTTGATGGCACCATGAACAGTATGTTGCTTTTATCGTCAGTTTCTCTGACATCTACTTCCTTCGCCAGAAAATCAAGTGTAGATAAGTACAGTGTAATGTTGAGTGATTCCGTCGGATTGGAAAGCACAGTCTCGGTTACACAGAGCTTGGAACTCCTTTGCACTTGTTTAGATTTCGTTAGTGCAGGCCACTATACCAAAACCCTATAAAGTAGAACCGAGCGGATCAGGTCACCAATCAGTGCAATGCAGTATTGGTTGATCTGCCTTTATTGTGGGCGTGTTGAGCTTGTGATAGAAACGACGGTTCAATCAATCTTCGGATATAGTCCTCCAGAAGTCTTCCTAAAGTGTTAATAAGAAAGGACGATAGGCTTATATGCCTAAAATCGTTTGACCTCTTTGCTTTAAGCGGGTACCTAGTTGAGCCTTAGGCGCCTTATAAACATAGCTTTTAACCAAGGCTTGACAAGTTCGGCTGTATGCTGTAGTTGGGCCGGGAATACTCCGTCTGGCCCTAGTGACTTATAAGGCTTAAAGGTAGATAATGCCCAGTTTCAAGAAATTTCAACTTGACAACAGTGAAATACAAACAGACGTGATTTCACAGTTATACATAAAGACGAAATTGAATCGACTTGCAAATGTTACAGTTTGAAGGAGAAAAACGGAATCCCATAATGTCGATGAAACCAGCAAATCAACTTAAAAGGCATGACAACTTTGAGGTGACAACCTAAAATGTCTTCTTTATTACCGGTAATTCTACTTCACAGCTACCTAATTTTCTAGTTAACACTGTTGGCAATGCCTACCAAAATTGGTTCAAGCAAAATTACTTGTACCTAAGAGTCGCAAAGTTGCCCTCAACAGGAGCTATAACAATAGCATGCGCATATGACCACCACCGACATCTGTTTCAAACTAAACATTTTGCAGCAGAGTAACCAGCATTTTATACATAATTATATAAAAATGAATTAAGCCACCATTTATGCCATGCAATTTCAACCGTTTATTCACCTGCATTGATTTTCTTAAAAGTATTTTGATATTGTTACTTAAACGCATACATGCATACATCCACAATCTTGTGTTTACAGCCGCAGGGTTACGCATTCAGTTTTTAGCATTTCCGTCATATCTTATTAGAATAGCCGTTAATGATTTTTCGGTAACAGAAAAACAACAACAATAGGGAGTCCAAGATTGATAAAATTGTGAACAACAACAAATAAGTTCATTAGCATTTGTTTAAACTACTTAGTAAAGAAATACAAGTATAGTAGCCAAGCGCCCATAGAAAATTGTGAAAGAAGCCTAAAATAAATAAACACAACTATTAGAACTTGTTCACAAGCATTCAAAGCGGCAACATTAACCGGTTGCAATAGTTCATTTCCTATAACAGTTAACCTTCAAATTTTTTCAATAGCAACAACAAGAATTGTAAAGCACCACCGCCATCATCTTCATCTTGATCACAATTACCTCCAAAACCAATGAAATTTGTTGGTCAAATTGATTAGTATTCAAATGTGTGGTTTCAATGCTGCGTGCATACAAAGAGGGTAAGGGGGTGTGCGTATATGTTTTTGAGTGTTTTCACAATCGACCTGCAAAACCGAACCGTCGAAACCGGATACTGAGAGCCAGATATTTTAATCGCTGCACGTTTCAGGCCTTTGGAATGGTTCCAAGAGTGTCGGAGACGGAGAGACGGAACTATTATTTTAAATAACTCGATAAAAAGAGGATGAACAAATTTTTAAGACTACCTTTATAATTATGTCGCCAGAAAACTTGTCCTTAAACAGAGACATGGTATCTGTGAGTTTTAGTTTCGATATTTTAATTATACCCATTGTTATTAATTTCTGAGATTTGAAAATATAGAAGTGGAGTGAAATAAGTAGACTTTATATGTTTGGTCAATTGCTTCTATTTGGATTCTAAAAATTTATTGCCTTAGTTTGGAAACGTTCACTCCACCTTAATATTTGCAAATCTCAGAATTGTAATAAAAACTGGTATGATTAAAATTTCAAAACTAGAACTCACAGATACCATGTGTTTGCTGCTGTGTTTGCGTCATAAATATAAACGTAGTCTTTAAAAATTTGTTATCCATCTTTTTCCTAGCGGAATTTTATTTTCAGCAAACCATACTGTCATTGTGTCCCTACCTATGTGCTAAGCTTCAAGTCCCTAGGTCGCCGAGAAATTGGTTAAAAACTAATAGCAAGATTCCCCCAAATTATTTAGCGATTTTCAGTTATCGCGATAAGTGCGCCACCTAGTGCAGTTTTGATTTCCAAAAATTATATTTTAATAGTGTCCTGAACTACGTGCCCAGTTTCAAATCCGTAGGTCACCAGAAAGTTAGTTAAAAGTGAATTGTAAGATTAAAAATTTCAAACGAATTTTAAAAATAGGTAGATCCATGTGTCATCCAGCGAAATTTTTATGATCAAATATTGTATCGTCACCGGGTTCTGAACTATGCAACTAGTTTCAAGTCTCTACCTTACCGGGGAGTTACTCAAAAATCGATCGCAAGATTCCCCACATTTTTCAGTGATTTTCATCTGTCGAGATTAGAGCGCCATCTAGCGAAATTTTGTGCCCAGAGTATTGCATGGCATTTCATTGTTGATCTATGTGTCAAGTTTCAATGCTTTAGCTTAACGGGAAGTTCATCATCAATCAAAAGATACCAAATTTTAAATCAATTTTCCGTACATCTTGATCCGTGCGCCATCTAGCGGATATTTTTTCGTTCGTATTGAATTGTCTCGGAGTTCGGAACTATGGTAAAAGTTTCAAGTATCTAGCCTTGAGCTAGGGGAGTTACCTGAAAAGACTTTGAAATATTCCGAAAATTCGTATGGAAATGAGGCAAGAAACATCACCGCCAGACAAAGCTTTAACGTCCTGGACATCCGTAACGGAAGGCATGTTTGACGTCAAGAACCTGACATCGAAAGCTGATAACTGGTCCACAGGTTCTTACATTTGATCTCTGTAAACAAATCCACCTAAAGTTGTAACCGAGCAGCTAGAATATATTTTTCAGCCCCTGCGGAAACTACAGGATTTCAGTGAGTCAGGAATAAGAATAGCAACCATTCATGAAGTTATCCGCCACGAAAAAAAAGCACGCTACCAACAGGGTCGCGTTGTGTACGACCACAATCCACGTTATAGCTAAGCCTCAGAAAGAAAGACATACGACCAACTAACTAAAATAAACATGGGGTTTGAAACGTGACTGTGAGGAGTTTGAAATACTGGATGACAAAAGTAATCCCATAAGGAACTTGTCCGGGTCTACGGAGTCCTGATTCGTTTAGGAGTCGAGGGAGTTCTGGTTATATTCGCTAAAAATCTCTCATGCGGAAGAGCTGTTGGAGCGGGTGTGCGGGGATATGCCACAAAGTGAATTTCTGTCCATGCTAATCGGCGTTGTGGTCATAAACGGACTCTTCGCAATGTTCTAAGAAACGGAACTCGATATTTTGACTTGAAACCCTCATGTGGAGGATAATGCCAGACCACCTAGTACCACTTCCAAGGGGCGATCGGCGATATGCTTTTCTGGTGAAACGTACTAGCACTATTCAAAATATCTGTACAGCGGACTGCTCTGGTAGGTATCACCGGCACTCTAGGATTATACCTACTATGCTGAATATAGCTTCGATTGATATTGCGGGCAAGTCGGGGAATCTAGCTAGGGATTATTTGGGGAATGAACTGGTGAACTGCCTCAAGGTGCTTCGACATTTTACTTTCTCCAAGGGGAAGTCGCAGCAATGAAGGATGCGATTGTCTGGCTGTTAACAACCGCAACCGGTAAAAGCATTCGACTCCAAGCGGCTCTTTAAATACCCGGCTCGGCACACTGCTAATATGTGTGTATGTTTATTAAATGAATGCCTAAATGTGTAAATAAAACAAAAAACTAGTAATGTAAATTAAAATTAAAATTCAAAAAATTCGAACCTAAAACCACGCAAATGCGTAGCGATTATTGTCATTTGACCTTAGTAAGTATAATATTTTGATTAGTTATTCGCACACGTCTTTTAGATTCCCGCTAAAAATGTATTTTAATCCACGCGCCCATGTAAACTCAACAAAATCATATTTAAATTTCTCACTGATTTTTGCGTGTGGGCAAACCATTAAAATGGCAAGATGTTGTAGAAATTTAGTTTTATAATGAAAACAAGAAATACATAATTATGCAAGTAAGTTGACATAATTTTGCTTTGGTTTCGTTTTATTATTAGTTTTAATTATTTGACTAGCAATCAATTTACGTATCTTGAAAATATCTAAGTTTGTGAGTTAGTACTAAAATTTGATACAAAATACAAAGCTGTAGGGTAAGTTAGGGTATTGTAATATGGGTTGGTAAAGTGATATACCTACGTATTTCCTAAATTATTCATTTCTGAGAAAGAACATCTTCTTTACTACAATGGTAATAGCCAAGAACCGCTACTGCAAAGCAACAGCTGGCATTGGTCAACTAGGTTGCTATCAGTGTGAAAAAACATTTTCCATCGTGCGGTCGTCAATAATTTCGAGCACTCTTTAAACAAGGATAATTCCGAAATGTTCTTAGATTGCCATTTTCTTATATTTTATTTTCGGTTTTGGTAAATATAGGCACCAATATTTGAGGTGATTACTCAATATTTTTAATAAATTTACCCAATATTTGAACAAATTTTTAATAAATTTGGTGAAAAAATTGTTCGTTTCTTAAAAGCTCCAGTTTGGGTAATGTGATATGGTGAAAGTAGTTCAATGTGGAACAGGAGTATGAAAAGTATAAATTTCCTCCAACAAGGATTTGGAACGCTGATGACACAGGATTGTCTATCACGCCAAGTAAGCATCCGAAAATGTTAGCTGCAACATAAAAGCAAATTGGGTGCATAAGATTCGCAGAGAAAGGAAAACCTCTACTTTTGATGGAACATGCTCTTCTTGGTCCCGAATCAGCTTGTCACATATCTGAATGGTTGCAAATTACCATATTTACAATGTGGCTTAATTAGTTCATGCGGTTAACACATCTTTCATATAAGAGCCAAGTATGTGGTATAGTATAAGTATATCACATTACCCCCTTATTTTGACAAAACGGCTTTTTTGACTTTTTATGAGTTTGAATAAATATATTCCGGAATACTTAAGATAATGTGCTTCACAGTACTGGTATCTATCGAATTTTATGATCTTCTAAGTGTCTACTTGATAAAATTTCAACTTTGTTTGGTTTCGGGTTTACAGTCCAATAAATCAGAAAAACGCCTTTTTTATTTTTTCGCCAACGTTTCGACCTTTTATTTGTGGTCTTCTTCAGGGCTCAAAATTACTGCAGCTTGCTGTTGCAATCATACATTTTTATAATTCAAATTTAAATTGTAAATTTCCAAACTTTATTAATTAAACACTTATTAATGACTACTTCTGCACCTAGTACGATGCAGGAAACACAAATTTTATCCAAAACAACAAGACAAAGAAGAACGCAGTAATTTTGAGCCCTGAAGAAGACCACAAATAAAAGGTCGAAACGTTGGCAAAAAAATAAAAAAGGCGTTTTTCAGATTTATTGGACTGTAAACCCGAAACCAAACAAAGTTGAAATAACTAACACAAAACAGTCGGTAGTACGAAAATGTACTTGATAAAATGTTGAGTAGCAGCCGAAAAAGGTATGTCTATATCACAATACCCTAACTTCCTTTATTTTGGTTTTATGGTTAAAATATGTATGTGTAGGGTATTTCACTTTGTTCTTAATTACTTTGTATTTTTATAAAATATGAAAATAACTAAATATGTGTGTCACAAGTTTCAAATGAAAATTTATGTTATTAAACATTCGGTATTACATCTAAAAATATTTTTTTGATAAATTATTTAAATTAAATATATATGGACCACCTCCATAGTATGTACTTTATTTAATTTTAATTATTTGATGTTCCTTTTCTTCGCTTTTTTTTGCTGTTCCTTTCCCTCAGTATATTTTATTTCTTTCACTTTTTAATTTCCTTTAATATATTTTCCTCTTATTCTTTTCACATCGCAATATCCTAATTTTTACACCACTTAATAATATTGTTCCTATTTTTATTTTTACTTTTTTTTATTTTATTGTATTCTGTTTTATAGTTTCTTTTCCTTGATGTTTCTTTCCTTCACCTTCATTCCATCCTTTTTCTACAAATTTCTTTTCCTCTTTTATCTTTTTTCTTTTCTCTTATTTTTTTTTATTTTCTTTTCTTTTCTTTTCTTTTCTTTTCTTTTCTTTTCTTTTCTTTTCTTTTCTTTTCTTTTCTTTTCTTTTCTTTTCTTTTCTTTTCTTTTCTTTTCTACCTACAAAAGTTATTAAAACAATACTAACTCCTGGTATTTACAGCTCCAATTAATTCAACAAGAATAATCCATTATTTTGCCTATCACTAGATACATCTTGGGTTTGGTGGCCGGTTATGTCTACTCTCTCCTTTGGTAAAATATAGGGAACGCATGCTTACATGTGTCGCAAAATCAGCGAAGTGGTCATGTTTCTGATGTTTTCCTGAGCCTCCCTAGACAATTTTGATCTCTGGTTTTCTTCGATGTAGACCATTTTATCATAGTTTATTAAAATACGTCAAGTGAAATGCGCCCATGGCCTCAAGCGTTTGAAGCTGAAACAGAGAGCTGAGAAATTACCAGTTCTTTGTTTTTGAATGCATTCTGAGTATAGAGCGTAAGGCCTATACATACCTGCGTGGATATTTATTGGAAAACATGACCTTCTCTTCTTTAAAGACGCATGTGAGCATGTATCCGTGATCCCATACGATTAAAGTTGAAACTGGGAGGACAGCCAAATTGCTCTCTTCTGGGGAGAGAAAGAGAGAGAGTATAAATTTACAAAATTTCGTTCAAACAGTTATGTAGTTTACAAGACAGTACTGGTTATATAAATAAACAGCTGTAGAATTAAAAGGTTCATAAAGTTCTTATATTTCCAGCTTTGTATGGAAATGTCATTTTAAAAAGCTTTATAAACCAATTTTATTTTTTATGAATATGGGGGTTGGAGTATATAAATCTGTACTATAAACTCTGTGCACTTCTTTAAAAAGTTGAATTCTAAAAGTGCTATAGTTATGAAACGCACTTTAGTTACATATTTTTAGAAGTAACTGAATGAAATTATCATTTCATGTTTATTTTTTGAGAACATAATTAAGTAATTTACAAATCTTAAAACTCGTTTAGAACGCGATTAATTTAATTCAAAAATTTGAATAAAGTTAATAAAAGTTAAGATACCATCAAGCAGATAGTTCGTGTAAAGGTAATTTATTAATTTATTTTTTGGCACTTAACCACCTAGCCGTACCTTTTAAGCGATAACTGACGCTTACAACTTCTGAGCCAGAGCTTTTTTTCAGACACTAATAACATGTCCCAGCCAGTGAAGCCGCTGCGCTATGCTCATATCAGCCTAAATCTCGTAGAGCTACTTCGATACATGCAGATAAAATTGAAAATATTGCACTATTAGGAATCACCTGAAGCCCCCTTTGACTTCAAATAAGTTCAATAGTCCTCCAAAATCTTGACGGAGCTATTGGCATTGCTCAACGTAATTAGACATTGCCGTAAGTTAAGTCGAAATCAGTCTTGGCAGAATGCAGGCAACTAACTAACTGTTCAAATTGTCAAAGAGATAGGGTGTGTCGGATGTCTTAGCATGGGACTCATCCAAGAGTTGGAGTATCCCGAAGACCTGGTCTATGATAGAGATACCAGGTCTGAAACCACACATCAACAATGGGCCTCAGTCGTTCGCACAACAAGGAGACTCATTCCACCATAGGTAGTGTGATTTACGGGATCGTCATGTCATTCTTGTGGACACTTTAGTCCCCATCTGTCTAAAAAGGAATATTGCGAACTTCCTTTTTTTTGAAAACTTCCGGCATCCGCCAGATCTTTTCCGCATTACTCCTACCAGCCTGCTTTTAAGCAAACTCGTTTATTTATACAGTTCATTTATTCCGAAGAATACGACATTCCGCATCGTACCAGCGTTCTTTTGGGCTATTTGGAACAATATAGTGGCCTCTGCGTATCAAGTAAGAGATATGGGTCCACGAGCAGGTGTGAGAGTACATCGCTGCAATGAGACGCGTGCATATCTTGGCTGCCACTTGACATATTCCGACGAGATATTGGGAAAAATGTATGCCGTTGTCATGTGTATTTATCAGGGGACCGACAAGTGACTTGGTGAATTCGTTTATACTCGAAACTAGTACTATACTCGTATATGACCATTTTTCGAACCGCGAATAACTTGTCCCTTGTTTTGAACCCGACAGCAAGCGCTAACAAAGAAGGCAGTGTCATCTGAGATATTCCTTCATAGAAGCTAAGAGGAATAATGTAGCCACGAACTCAGAAAACTATTGTGTAGAATTTTAAAGCAAAAGGACAATAGCAAACTATTACTCACATAAAGACGTACGTATATTTGCACACATTCATGTATAATAGCATGAACAGAGACGTGCTACGAATTGATTTTGCGAAATCGAAAAAAAATCACGGAAATACTAGTAATCTTATATGTTTGTATATAACTAAATACATAAGTATGTCCATTAGACCGTAACAAACGACTATAGTCCAACCACCAAAGGCCATTGCTTCCGCTGATGTTTCCAATTGGTATTGGCGAGGCAGAAATGAAAAGAGCACTTTGGGCGAGAAATTTATTAAGGACTCATTTAGAACCGTTCATGAATTGATCGAAATTGGAAGAGAAGTTTGGATGGAGAATTTTCTGTCAGGTGGCCTGATCATGGTAATGTCAGCGGAAGTCGCAGCACTCTATAATGTAGTGTATGGGATTCTGCATTGATTAGGTAGTTTAAGATTCACTCGGACAGCCAAGCAGCTATCAAAGCACATGGTTAAAACTTAGTGCGATTGGATCTGATCTTCAAATACCTAACCTCTTTCTATAATTCCACAAGATATTTCACAAAAACCATCATTTGGATCCCGGGGAATAGCAATATCCCTGAGCAGGTGTTGATCTGATGTTATCGCGGCAGGTTAACGAGATCATTCAGATTGCAGGCGATCTGCTCAACTCATTGGGATCACTAAATCCCATTTATACTTGATGATTACGATTCTGACGGGCACTGCCTAATTGAAGTACATATGATTCTACAGGATATCAAAAATACTTTTTGCTGCAATTGCATGGAGGATGCCGAGGTGGAATCAACGTGTCAATACATACTTAACTGTGGAGATTATGCTAAAACAAGGCGGAGATACTGCGGCCTTGGATAACTCATTCAAAAAGTCATCGCAATTTTATGAGATTCTACATGGGGATTTATGTTGTACAAGCGGATTTACAAGGTAGCTGAATAATTACGAGCAAGAAAAAAGAAAAATTCTTATTTTTTCGGAGGGTCTAATGAACATTCATGGAACTAATATTTCGTACATATTTATATATGTATGCATATTGAAATTCATTTAAGACTAATCGTTTAGTAGTTACTTATATACCTTAGAATGTAGGCATGCTTCAATATATAAATAAAATGTTAGTGTTCTTTTTGTTGTTACAATTTAACAGCTGTGACGTTAATTGCTCGTCCATTGTTCATTATTAAATACATAACTTCCATTCGATTTCGTTAATTGGAGACTAACAAAGATCTCAAATGAAGACCGTTGAACAGTGGCTGGTCATGGTGCAATGACCTAATGAACTTTAATGGTACGCTCTATTGGCTGTTTTGTTAGTACTGGTAGACCGACTTTTTCACTCTCTCTTTCTGCTTACAAAACTTTATTCGGGGAGCAAATAATTTGTTTTAATTTTTAAAAAAGTTTTTAAAATCGTCTTCTTGTAAGCAGAGAGCGTATTTTGACGTTTCATTTGGAAGATTTTACTTAGTAAGATTTACGACTAAAAAACCGCTGATCTTAAGATACCAAAATAACAACAAACAATTCCAACTTTGAGTTATTAACCAATGCAAAAAATTAATGAACGATTTGCTCGAAAGTCCTGTTTTGTTGTTGTAACGACAAAAACACTCCCCGAAGGTTTTGCTAGAACATCACTGAAAAACCAGCTCTGAGCTTCTCTATGTAAATTGGTAAAATATTCGCTTGATTTTTATGCAAGAAACTTATTAAGTACATATTAAGTACATATTGCTCTCTTCTAATTCCTTTAAATTTCATTGAAAGCCACCACACGTATTTGTAAAATGTTGACATTTCTGCATGACATACGAAAAAAAAGACCTTTTGGAGAACTTTGGTTTTGCAATTTTGGCTCTCTAAAATATGTAACTTTTAAACATGTGCGAAGGTTTGGGAGTGTTACTGATACAATCAGTCCCTTTCTGGGGTATATTCTAAGCTCATACCCGCTGGGATAGGCCACTGCCGTCAGCTGGCGCTAAAAAGGCATTACTGGCTAGCTTTGTTACGCAAAAACCTAAATCATCTAGCTGGTTAAGCCAAATCGCTAACACGGCAGTCGGGCACTACCGCAAGGGAGTTAAGCGCGTATAAAGAAATGAAATATGTTAATTACAATGCTTTACTACCTTTCATGTCTTGAAATTTTCAATACGTGGAAGTGGCTTTCCTCCGTTCGCTTAATAAAGAGGAACATATATGTACACAACATTTTTATGAAATATCTCCATATTTGCTCGAAATTCGGACGTACGAGCCGCCGGTCATGACTTCCTTTTTTCTTCCGGAGCATGTCGATACATTGAAGTCTATATCTATATGCCTCTTGATTCATCTTTCCGTTGCAATGTACCGTAAGCGAAGACAATTAATATAGGATGTGTTCTATTCAAAACTGGATAGATGCAACCTTTGGATAAACATTGGGCTTTGTTATTGTTATTATTATTATTATTATTGTTATTATTATTACTATTATTATTGTTATTATAATTATTACACTGGGCAATAAGTTCAGGAGGTGTAAGTAGGTACAAGTAGTTAAGTACATTTTTGCATGACTTAGCCACTTTCTATTTATCAAATTAACGAGATAATGTGATGACAAAATATCAATAAATTTTTTTTTTCTTGATAGCTAAAGTGTATAATTATGTAAATTTAATCCCTCAAAACACTTTGGAGTAACGTATGGCTAAAGATTGTTTTATCGAAAACTTATTTTCTTGCAAATATATGCATTCTCATGTAATACTTGTATATTAATGATGGGCATAGCTTCCTACTAGGGATGTCACTCCCGGGCCTGAAAATGTCGGAATATCTTTTCTCAAAATATCGGGATTTTCCGGATTGCAAATATGTCACTAAGGACTAAATATGTGTGCTTTTAGTATAAATCATAATTAATTTTTTTTGTTGATGTGTAATATTTTTAAAAACCTATTCAAGCCTATTTCGAGAAAGAAATTCAACTGGAAAAAAATGTTTACTTAAATGGAAGCTGACAACGTAAAATTGCAGTAAAGTAGCATGATCCTTCTTAGTGACTGACGAATCGATAGTTTTCCATTTACTTATTTAACATTAGATATTTTGTATTTAATTGAGAAATCTTATATAACAAAAACTGAGTTAACAATTTAAAATTTCTCACCTGATAATCAAAAATACTCTTCAAAAAAACTTTTATTGTTAAGCAGATTTTTAATTATTGGCATATACAGTTAGCATAAGAAACGAGCCTTAGAACAATTGTAACAATTTTCTTCAAAAATTAGAAAATTTCGTAAAAACAAATTTTGTCGATATTCAGATTTTCATAACAGCAAGACAATATCAGTTAATGGTTTTTGTCTTGACTGGACGCAAGTCTCGTGAGGATGGTGCCGGTCAAGTATTTAGTACCAAGAAAATACAAACAATGGAATTAGTATGTGAATTGTTTTATTTATAATTAACTAAATGTGAAAAACCCAAATTAATATATATATATTTTTAGGTTACCTTAAATAATTTTGACTGGATCGAGTTGGCCTGGAGATACGTCCTTTCGCTTCGGAATGTGTCAAAAAACCACCGAAAAGAACTTTCTGCTCTTAACACCGCTTGCCGATCGAACTGTTTATTATTTTCAGCATTATTTTAACATAATTAACATAAACAGTTCGACTGGCAATGTTAACACTAGTACATAACAGAAATACGAGGGCTACTGGTTAGGTTTTTAGTTTGGGGCTCTTGGCCTAAACAGTTTTTAAGTATGTTATTATCAACGGCGTTGTGAATATATGATAAACAAATTAAAAAGTTTGTTTATTTTAACTTTTTTTAAGTATCATGGACTCATTTGATTTATAATTCGATTATTATTAACATATCTTGCAAGAAGCTAGAATGTGGGAAATCAAATTTAACAGTTTATGAAATAACTTTCGTTTCAAATAACAAATTATGAAATAAACAAAGTGACGTTATTGTGCGTCATAACTTAGTTTTTAGAGCATTAGCTTTAACAGCGCCTTTACTGTAGGCACTTGAGTCCGTATCGCAGTGTCCGAGAAGGGGTATTATGAGAAGTTGTTGACTTCCGAACATTTCATCCCATACTATCGCTGTGCAAATCGTTGTAATTTTTCTTTAATATCAATTATTATATTTACTTATTTGTTTTTTCTAATAATTTCTATACTTTTGAAAACAACGATTGCCCAAGTTTCGGAATTCCACGATTATAAAATCAAATATTGGTATATCAGGTTAGGTTGAAGTGACTGCCGTAGCGACACACTTAGGGAGGCGTCAGAGTTCCCGTTGTGACACCACGTAAGTACATCTCCTCTTTGAACCATTTAGAAAACTTGATGAAAGCCAAAAACTCCTAGGCAGCGCCGTCTGGCGGCAGCTTCCCATGTCAGATTCTGTCTGGGCATCTCTAGAATAGATCGGCTACAGTTCACTGTTAGCTCAGAAAGAGTAGAAACAAACATTTTCTGGCCAATAATGTGTTTTGCTATCCGAATCGTGGCTTCCACTTGGAAGACGCTGCAATGATCAGGTAGTCTAAAGAGATTTCTGCGTTCCGGTGCCTTGAAAAAACACCTCCTCCAACCCTAAAGTTTTATTTAGAGCCGTCGATGTATATTAAAATGCTGCATTCAGCAGTGAAGCATTAGCCGTAGGACTTCCGTTTGGATCATTTGCTGTTCAAAAGCAGCTGGTGGTAAAAAATTTAGAGGGGGAAAGTATGTCATCGACCGATCCAGAGCTACCTACCGCGGTAAGACCTTAGTTACTTTCTGATGCAGTCCGGTGTCAGAGAGCATGCTAATACAGTCACGATTTACCTCCTGGGTGCACACATACGTTGTATATAATTGAAACTCAACCACATTGAACAATTTTCATTCCCACATTTTTATCTAATGCATTTTACTAGTAATGGAAGCTGTCATTTATGATACATATGTACTGACTTATCTATTTTCGAAATGTGCTTGTATCTATAGCCAATGCAAACCTAATAAAAAAGATTTATTAAATAAATTAATTAACACTAAATAAATTTATCAAATATATTATATTCTTGGTATTGACTGGAAATTCATTGTAAATTCATTGATTATTGAATATTATTCACACATGTTCATAGATGTATGTATGCAATTACATTTGCATTTATTAAAAGAAATTATGAAAGAAAAATAAGTAACCAAGTTTTCAGCTTGAGCACAATGAACTGCTTGCAACAACTTCCCAATTGAACAAAATATAGAATTTACTATATCCACGACCATAACAGATTTACATATTTATAAAGGTATTCAGATTAGATAACCTTAGGCCTTATCTTTTGCGAACTGGATTGAAAAAGATCGTACGTTGGAATGCTGAAATGATAGTAAGACAACAACCACAATGGGCTAAATAAACTGCTAACTACACCATGATGCGCCATAGTTGATGCCGTCGAATCAACCGCGTGTTCGTGGACTAAAAAACCTCCCCAAATTTTGAAACTTTGCCCACATCGGGATCACTCGTTTAAAAGCCGTCTATTATTTATACTTTTTTGGCACACTTCTGTACATGGGCTTCAATTTTAAACCATTCATTCCTTTTAGCAATTTTTTAAATTTTTTTTAAAACAACAAGGTTGAAAGTTTTGCTGATGAGTGCAGAAACCATTTATATTTTTATATTTTTTTCTGAAAGAATTTTGAATTGAATTGAATTTTTCTCTAAACATGTTAATGTGGTCATAGCTAAGTGAGCAGAATCCTGCCAGCTAATACAATTTTTTTTTAAATGAAAATACATTGTAGGTTTGAAATTGAAATAATTCTTATTACATTTTGTCGAAACTGAACAAGTTTAAATCTTGAAACAAACTAGCATATACGATTTCATCCAAAGAAAATAATGTTTGGATAATCGAGTTTAGATATTACTTAATATCAAAGTATATACGAAACTCCTTGTGATATTGAAATAAAAAGGGGTTTCCTTTAGTCATCTCTAAGCAGGGTACCCCTAATTGGCCAGGGAAGAAACATAAGCTGGTGAGATTGGATGACTCCCCTACATATTTATGGGTGACACATAAACTGGTGTTATTGACACTTGCTCTCAAATAGCTTCATACCGAATTTTAGTTGTTTAGCATGAATACTTTCAGAGATATGCACTGTGGACAATATTTGTATGGGAGCTACCACGCCACCTTTTCCTTATCACCCGTAACCTCATACAAATCCTTACCGAATTTCAGTGGTATAGCATGAACACTTCCAGAGATATGCAGTATGAAATATCCCATTTGTATGTGAGGTGCCACGTCCCGTTGTGTATCAGAAATTGGTTGAGCTTCCCGCGTTGGTCTTCAGCCGGTAAAGTTACGTCATACCTAACGCTACAAAGATTATATTTAATCATTGAACCTAGTGCTGCTACGCATATGGCATTGCGCCGAGGTCCCTCTGAGATTTCTCTATATCTTAGACTGTAGCCGGCTAAAAATTTGAACCTACATTTTAACCCATTCGCCGTTTTTTTTAATTCAATGAATTTTTCACATTACAATTTTGTGTGCGCCGTAGCTCAGTGGGTAGAGCAGACGACTCTGATGCGGGGACAGTCGGTTCGAATCCTGCCAACTGATACAAATGTATTTTATATTTTTTTAATGTTAAGACATTTCTGGTTTACAATTTTAACTCTTTTCTTCACGCTCATTTTCTCGAAAACTGGGATAATTTAAATTCTAAACCAAATTTGGCTTGGACATATATGTAGCCCAGAAAAGTTTTAAATTTAGGCTACAATTTTTAACCGTGTACGTGCTGTAGGTAACCTGAAAGTTAAAGCTGTTGCGCTATCTCATGATGTTGAAAGTGTTTCTTATGTGTAAGGGTGCAAAGAGGACACCTCGCCTGCATTTAGTATTAACTTGGTGTACGTCCTCAACTGCACCTAAAGCGAACTTTACAGGACCTATGTTAGTTGAATACCGAATGAGTATGTATGTTTGCTCTCTGTTGACACCATTCAGTGGGTGTAGGCTGTTCTCTTCTGGTAATAAATAAATAAACAGCGATGCTATAAGAAATTTTTGTATAAACATCAGTGTTCTTTTACACCTCGGGTAACACAAGATTTTGACTAGTGTAAAATGTAAAGTTCTTAATAAATATACTAATTGTAAATAGAATTTCTTAATAGTAATTATTAACACTTAGTTCAAGTTATGTAATGTCAATCTGGAATTTCCATATACGGATCTCAGTTTAAAACGATTGGGAGGTGGGGTGATCTAAGCTCAATGACAATATTAAAAGCCAATTTACATTGTTGTCGAATGAATGCATATGCTTCGGCCCAGAAGGTATTCACATACCAATGAAAACAAAGATAAAGGAGTTCTAAAACTGTTTTAATTTAATTGGCATCGAGTGAGTTTTGAACACTGGGCCACCTGTATGTGAGTCAAGCACACTACCAAATTCGTCACTAATCCATGTTTCAATGCCACCACAAACTTTTACATTTTTTTACCCAAGTGTGTTTTCAGTGTGAAAGATGCAGTCGTCGTAATTGTAATAAATCCAATAACCATAAAAGTAATAACGTGTGTATAACATTATTATTTATTAGTTTAAAGTGGACACTCAAGCACGGCCGACTATCAAAGTGTACAAAGTAATGCAAATTAAATATATATACGAGTATAAGCTAAAATTAAATAAAATGCTATAACTCACTAGTTGCTCTTTTGTCCAAAGATTTATATATGCATATATGTACTAGTATTTAAAATGCGCCTAAATGTGTTTAGCTCGGATAAATTCTAGTTCATCATTTTTCACAAAAGGAACGTATGCACGTTTTGTTAAGGTTTTTAGAAACTCGTGGTTAATATATGGAATTTTTGCAATTTTTCAGACATCACTGCAAAGCAAAACATTCTGTTATAGTTCCGTTTCAGCATTATGGAGACGAGATATGTAGATATAGAGCGGCACATATCAAAGTTTATAGGACTAATAGAGAAATCGACTGAACCATGCCCGCCCATTCGGTCTACACGTTCCATTCCGGCCAAGAAGGTTGCTATTGAAGGTTGAAACATTTCGATATTGAAAATTTTGAAAAACATTATACATATAATCGATAAATCATTGACTGATCCAGCTAAATTCGTAAACTTTATTACCTATATTTCCTTTTTATACCTTTCCGATGTTTGTAAGTATGAGAAGAAGAAGAGATATACCCACCAATGAGTATACCGAAATGATGAGGGCGATGAGCTGAGTCGATTTAGCCATGTCCGTCTGTCGGTCTGTCCGTCTGTCTGTTTGTACGCAAACTAGTCCCTCAGTTTTTGAGATATCTTGATGAAATTCGGTATGGGGCCGCCATTTTGCATGAGATTAATCATTTGTCGGAATCAGCAAGATCGGAGTAATACAACGCATAGCTCCCATACAATCGATAGTTTCGATAAATGGGTTTTGGGCTATAAATGTTGCAATTAAAAAGCTAGGAACGTAAAATTTTGCAGGTTTGGTTTGTGTGTAGTGAAAATCACCCAGATCGGATCATCATAACATATAGCTCCCATACAATCGATTGTTCCGATAAATGGGGTTTGGGCTATGTATCTTTGAATGATCAGTTTTGCAGAGTTTTTACTAAATGTGAGTAAGAATCGGACACTTAAAACCGTGGTGCGTATTCATGAAAGGTATAAAGTCTTCGGCACAGTCGGAGACAGCCCTTTCCTTACTTGTTTTAATGATTTTTGGAAAATGCTCATAGCATCTCACACACATGAGTAAACAAATTTTAAAACTTCGACTGCTAATAACTTCAGAACAGTTTATTATAAAAAGACGAAACTTCGTACCCGGCATATCACGGTTTTGGAGGGTATACCCGATTTGGATCGGTTTTATTAATCGTAAAAATCGACTTTAAAAAAGCGATTATAATAATAACACATTTTTAATTGAGTTTTGTGAATAGTGACAGTGGCACAGTGGAAAAAATTAGTAAAACTATGCACATACTATTGCTGAAAGCACATAATTTATAAACCCTTTTCTAGTCTTTATTCTAGTCAATTGTTAGGCAGCCTTTGTGGTATTTATTTATTTAAAGTCAAACTTTAAAGAAAACCCTATTACATTTTAATTTGAAGATGAAATGATGCCGACAAGCCTAAAAACAATCCACTTGCCTTGTTTTAACATATAAAATATATGTAGCAAAGAATGTAATATAAAAATGCCACATTAGAGGAATGATTTGTTCGAGTATTAGCTCTAAAAGTGGCTTTGATGTAGGTACTTGGGTTAGCATCCCAGTGTCCGAGAAGGGGTCTGATGAGAAGTTGGTGACTTCGAAACATCTCTTGCCATACCATCACTGTGCAAATCTTTGTAATTTTTCTCTAATATCAATTCACAAATAAAAATTTTATGTTCGGATATAATAAAGAAAACTTTTATTTGATTAGAACTAGTACTGTCTTCAAACGGTTCAGCTCTAGGTTAGTTCCGAGCTAGGACAATTTTTTGCATGCAAGCTTTTTGCCTCACAATAATTGTTGAATACTGAAAATCTTTAAGCTGACAAAAATCTTCTTCTTTATTATGTGAACACGTGTTTAATACCGTTACAAATTTTACGGCAAATGACACTTGACCACTTGACATCGATCATTATTCTTTCGACATCACACTACCGTGGCAATAATATTCGCAACAATGATCTTACATTTGTCCAAAGATGCAAATGTATGATAAAATGTGTAACTGATGATCTTTTTTGGTTACGGTTGATTCGTCTTTATGTAATTTACAGAACTAACAATTGAACCTGGGCAACCGGTTCTATACATTTCGGGTCTAACCCGATTCGGGTTAGGGGGGGGGGGAGGGGTAGAATATACCCGAATTAGGTACCTGTCGCAAGGGGGGACTAAAATATACATCGACTCCCATTGCGGCGTCAACAAAATCATTGCCATGGCAGTCGGGCCAGTACTACAAGGCGCTGGTACTGGAGCATGCTGGATTCATATCTGGCAAAGAACTGCCAATATCAGAAACTCAATCCCCAGCAAAAGGAATCAATGTGTCACGTGATACGAGAAACCAAGGATTCAAACGTTTGTTTACCGCAATACTTAATTCGATCCAAGAGTCAACTCAACTTGGCATGACCAATTCATTTACAAATATGATGTAATTAGAGAGGAGATTAAGACAAATTGAAGAGATCTTTAGTTCTTATGGCGAACAACATGTTCTCAATCAAATTTTTTTTGTTGAGAACCTTTCTCATTACAAAAATAGTTTTGAAGGGGTTGTCAGGAGCTTCCGATTTTGAAAATTTGCTTAAAAGTTTTTTTATTCCCTTGCCCCGGGGACAAGCGGCGCATATATCAATAGGACTAGGCTCTGGCGACTCCAAGCTACTTACAGAATCGTTCATACGACAGTCAAACTGAACGTGTTAGTACCGCTTCATACCCGGCAATAGCTCAAACTTCTGTAACGCTCCTTAAAACCTATAGATTTGTTTGCTGTAAAAACAACAACAACTTGTAAAGCGATTTAAAATAACTAAAAACGTATATTCGGATTTTTAAATACGCAGCACTACACATCACTCATATATACTTGGAGATGCAGTTGTTTTTAGGGCTCGATTAGTAGCACAAAAAGTAGCCCATTCATCCGTCAATGAGCGCAGGTGCCTGCACAAATGGAGGTGTTGTTAAGGTGTCTGACCGTGTGTTATGATAAATTGCGATTTTTTTCGCTTCGCTCCAACTTTATCATATGGTATGTACTGTGTTAATTTAGACGTATTTAGCTGGACTCGAAATAACTGAAAGAAGTGCAGTTTCGCACTTTTTGCAGTGAACTGTTACTGCTGTCAGCTTCGGATGTAGGTATGGGCGTAGTTATAGCCGTGTGTTAGTCTAAACCTTAGATCTTATCAGTACGGCACATGGTTAGTCTACCAGCAATAGGATCTTTACAATTCTCGAAATTCTGGAGAGGACTCATGATAGAAGACTCAACACGCAAAGCTTTTGATCCGAATAAGGAAGCGGAAGAAGTAGATCTTGCAGTCAACGAGGGCAGGATAAAGTTGTTAGTATCATCAAAGAAAGAATCGACGCATGCGCATGGTATCGATTTTGAACGACTTCACCAGATATCAATGGTTTTCTATAAAACCGAAAATAAACCTCCGAATTTGAATGTATTATTTAGATTTAGTAGTACTATAAAAGTAAAACTATCACGATATGCAATCAAAACATAATCCTTTATCTTAAATTGTAAACATTTTTACTATTGAATTCGAAGGTGACGAACCCTATGTGTTATGCTTATTTTTCTTAATGTTGACAAAGCTTTTTAAAGTAGTTATTGACCTTTCTTATTTATCTAAACACTCGTTAATGCTGTAGCCTTTAACACAATACGTTTTAGGGAGCCTTATATGCGGTATAAGGTATTTTAGAGTGTGTCAAGCTCGTGTGAAGAGGTAGTTTAATAAATTTTATAGTTCCGACGGAAAAACTGATTTTTTGATGTGTAAATATCTTTGGGCTCGGTAGGGGCTCTCCAGAAAAGTTAAGCGTCGCTGCTTGTAAGAGTAAATGTAAGCACCTTTGGGCTCGGTAGGGCAGCAAAATGTTGTTTTTGTCTGAGTTGTAAGCGAAATTTGGCTTAGTAGGCGTGTAAAGAATCTTGTTTGACTGCTTTGCTGATATGTATGTATGTGACCCTCTGGTTATATGGGCAAGTGCTTTGCTGATGGTTGTTATTCAGTAATCGTGAATCTAAACACGATGAATGCTATCAATCGACAAAAGACGAAGGCAACTGCGTTTATCATAAATATACAATGTTTACAAAAACAAAATAAGTGATTATTCATGTTAAACTTATTTTAGCTCAGAATACTAATTTGTTTTGTTTATGTAATCTTTGTGGTTATACTTATATGCAAAAAAAATTAACCAATATAATATAAAATAAAATAAATAAAAATCAAATAAAACAAAACAAAGTAAAATAAAATAAAATAAATTAATTAAAAGTCCCTTAACGGGAAAGAAATCAAATGAAGGCAAAGGAAGGAAAAGAAAAGTAAAGGAAAAGAAAGGACAGAAAAGGAAAGGAAAAGAAAGGAGAGAAAAAAAAAGAAAGCAAGAAAAGGAAACAATAAAATAAAATATATAGAAAATAGGGGCTGTTAAAAGAAGAGAAGGTGAGGGAAAGAAGGCCAAGAAAGAAGTAGCTAATAACTAAAATAAAATAAAGTTTTGTGCATGGAATTTATCCACTGGGCGAATTCTAATTTAACTAAATTTATGTACAGGATACACATTAGACTGGGTCGATTTATTAACCGATATCGCGCCATCGATTTTTCGATAGGTTTTGGGCCCAGGAAAAAAAGTTCCACTACGCATACCCAAAAAAATAATTTGCGAGCCTGCGAAATTTCATTTTTTGACTTTTTTCGACTTTGATTTTTAAGGTTTTTTTCATGACCTACTAAAAAAATGTTCATTTGATTTTAAAATTGTCATGTATACCCTGTCCGACCCAAAAATATCCGCTAAAAATGTTGGCGATAACGGGTTTTTTAAAAAAAAATTTATTTTCGGGTTTTGGGACTTGTTTTGGTCAAAAAATCGACTTTTCCAAAACTAGAAAATAAAATTTTTTTTAAAAAAACTGTTATCGCAAACGTTTTAAGCGGACTTTTTGGGTCCGACAGGGTATACATGAAAATTTTAAAATCAAATGAAAATTTTTTTAGTAGGTCATGAAAAAAACCTTAAAAATCAAAGTCGAAAAAAGTCAAAAATATGCAATTTCGCAGGCTCGAAAATTATTTGTTTGGTTATGCGTAGTGGAACTTTTTTTCCTGGGCCCAAAACCTATCGAAAAATCGATGGCGCGATATCGGTTAACTTTTGTCCATACAAATCGACTCACCCTAATACACATGTTTACACATTAAACTCCACGAGTACTTGCTGCTCACGCCTTTTTTTTCGTAAGTGAAGCATTCTAAAATGACGGCCGCCGTGGTGTGAAGGTAGTGTTGCCGGCCTACCACACCGAAGGTCCATGGTTCGAGCCCTGGTACAGGTAACATCAAAAGTGATTTGAAAAAAGTTTTTCAAAACGGGTTTGCCCCTCGGAAGTGGTTTGGCAAACTCTCCGAGTGTATTTCTGCCATGACAAGCTTCTCAGCAAAAATTCGTCTCCTTTGTAGATGCCGTTCGGAGTCGGCAAAAAACTGTAGGTCCCACCAATTTGTAGGGAAAAATTCAAATCGGCACACCACAAATTGGAAGAGAAGCTTGGCGCAAAAATCTCTTAGGAGGTTTATGATGATATACCTGTTGTATATCGCGCCATAGATAGATAGAAGCATTCTATTAAATGCACATGCATATATGCGCACATACAAACATAGTACACGACAGCGGACATAATTATTGATTATGAACTGAATTTTACGCGTAATTTTTTAATTTCTCGGATAGCAAAAAAGTCTGATGATCAGCATTAATTTAGTACTTTTAAGCTTGTGCTCAATTTTGATATGCATATTTGTATATTTTATTTTTCTGCTCTTTTTTCATTCAATGTTTGTGGATGTGTGCGATATATATTTTTGATTCTTTAATGTTAAATGTTAATTTTACGAATCTTCCTCTTCAAGTTTTGCTTGCTTTTGTATGGCATTGTCCCACTTAATTATTGCTAAACATAAGAAGTATAGCTTTAATTTTTTGTAGTTGTTTTTTCATAAGTTTCTTCAACATCTTTTTGAACGTAGCATGTCACCTGTTTTAATGTGTCAATATTAATAACTATGACTTACCACCAAAAATTCCGATTAGCAGTTATAAGCATTAGGTAAATGCGCTGATTGCCTTGACCTAAGGCCCTTTTTATGTTTGGCTGAGCATTGGTGACAAAGTATATTAATGGTGATTTCTGGTAGTCTTGTATACACCTGCTTTCTATGAAATGAACAGAAAACACTGAACTGATATGCCCATTTAATTATATGAATTAAATAAAACAATCAAAATTAAATAAAAAAATCATAATAAAGTTACATCCTGGCAAAAAATAAAATAGTTCCGCCAAAATAAAATGTCAGCAAATTAGCGTCATCTGATTTGCAAGATAATCGAATTCGAATTCATCCGCATGGTCCAATGTATGCCCACATCCATGATAGCCCTCCTACTTTTTATACATCAAATATTTGGGAGGACGGAAGAAGTGATTACTCTGTTCATTTTATACCTATGAAGGCCAGATTTGGTGTATAGGTTTAAATTAGGGCTCTTATTTTTTATTTTTTTTTTGCAAATTTTAAAAAAATCTTGCCCCGCCTACTTTTGATAAAGTCAATTTACACATATTATTAATGTGGCCTACCACACCGAAGGTCCAAGATTCGATTAGTGGAGTAGGTAAGATCAAAAAGTTGTTTGAAAAAGTTTTGGCAAACTTGGGTTGGCGAACTCTTTATCTGCGATACCGTTTGAGTGACGATACCGCCAATTTGTAGGATAAAATTCTAAGCACCATACCACGAATTTGAAGAGAATCTTGGCGCAAAAATCCCTTCGAAAGTTTATGACGTTTTACCTGTTGTATATCGCGCCATACATTTATTTATTTATTTTATTAATCAGAAATTCAAAACCCTGTAATATTTAATCACAAAACTCACACAAACAGTATAGTAGACCATATACTGTAAAGGAATATACATTTTTCAAAATGAGTGCGGCACCTCCAGTTTTTTCCCAAGCCTTTTCTAGCTTACCGATAGCCATAACTCGAAGGGAAGTTGACGTATCGTATGTTTGAAATCGTTTCCTTTCTTGTAGCCTTAAGCTGCCACATATGAAGTCAGTTGGTTGATAAGCACGCCCACATTTCATGTGATTATTTGTGGAATTTTGCTTCAACTACTAGAGTATTATAGCAAATCCAGTTTCAGTAACCAATTTCTCTTTGAAGAAGTTAAAAAATGAGCTGACTTTAGGAATGTTTACAAAGACGAAAAGAAGTTTGCGTCCTCCATATGTGGTAAAGTTAGTTAGTTATTTTACTTATAGTATTAGTACAAAGAATTACAAATGTAAAAATAGACTATAACATGAAATAATAACAATAAATAAAGAATATTAGACAACAACATTAATATTGTGTGTCTGCATACCACATATTTATAGCTAAAACAATAGTTAACACAAATTCTGTTACAATAAGCTCCCTATATTTAAGGCAACTACTTATATAAGCACTTAGTGAGTGATAATTACCACCACTAAGAATAATCCAAACCTTTTCAGGTGCAAAACTTTCTTACCAAAACATTTAAAACGGATATCTCTGTATTATGGACATAGAGCAATAAAATGAAAAGTGGCTTCAACATTACCTAAGTTAGAAACCAAGCAGTTTACAGAAGTAACGTTTTTATAAGCTCTTGCATTGAGGTTCATCAAGCCACCCCTAGCGCGAAAGATCAAACTTATAGCGTAGGCAGAATGCTCATCGGTGAAGTAGCTAGTGTCCGAATCAGGTACAAGCAAAGGTCGTGTGACCTAGACTGCAGTGCACTTTCGATGTAGTTAGAAAACTTTTCTTGCAACAATTTCCCTAGTAATACTGGAATGCACCGTTTTAGCGCTACCGGCGAGAAATCACACTGAGGGTGCATATCAACACTTACATAAACATTTTCCCACTTTTTCACCCAGTACGACCCTTCACGCTATGTCTCCTCTGTTACGATGCGAGGCATTCTATGGGTTGGTAAAGTGATATACCTACGTATTTCCTAAATTATTTATGTCTGAGGAAAAATATCTTCTTTACTATAATTGTAATGGCCAAAAACCGCTACTGCAAAGCAACAACTGGCATTGGTCAACTAGGTTGCTATCAGTGTGAAAAAACATTTTCCATCGTGCGGTCGTCAATAATTTCGAGCAATCTTTAAACAAGGATGGTTCCGATATGTTCTTAGATTGTCGACTTCTTATATTTTATTTTATTTTTTGGTAAATATAGGCACCAATATTTCAGGTGGTTACTTAATATTTTTAAATTAATTTTGGTGAAAAAATTGATCGTTCCTTAAAAGCTCTAGTTTGGGTAATGTGATATGGTAAAAGTAGTTCAATGTGGAATAGGAGTATGAAAAGTATTTCCTCCAACCAGGATTTGGAACGTTGATGACAGAGGAGTGTCTATCACGCTAAGTAAGCCTCCGAAAATTTTAGCTACAACAGAAAAGTAAATTGGGTGAATAAGATTAGCAGAAAAAGGAAATCCTTCTCCACTTTTGATGGAACATGTTCTTCCTGGTTCCGAATCAGCTTGTCACATATCTGAATGGATGCAAATTACCATATTTACAATGTGGCTTAATTATTTCATGCGATTAACACATCTTTCATAGGAGAGCCAAGTATGTGGTGTAGTATATCACATTAGCCCCCCATTTTGACAAAACGGCTTTTTTGACTTTTTATGGGTTTGAAGAAATATCTTCCAGAAAACTTAAGATAAATCGATCTCGTTTTGGAATGTGCTTCACTATACTGGAATCTATCGAATTGTATGATTTTCTACCTGTCTACTTAATAAAATGTTAAGTAGCAGCTGAAAAAGGTATGCCTATATCACAATACCCTAACTTACTCTAAGCCTGATTCGGTAGGGTAAAACAGGGAGCTTAAACCTTATTCGAGGTTTGGAGTATTAGATGGTTGAAAAAGGAACTCAAACTCAAAAAAGTACGGGCTCGAACTTTTTGCTCACCGTAAAACATGACAGATCTGGACGCCACTTCGAAGATTTTCATCTTTTGCCAGATGAAAATTCGAGGGTTGTTTATGTATTTAAGAAATGTTGCAACAATAGTAGTTCTAGTTTCTGACAGTTTCGCGTCTAAGTGCTTTATAAAAGAAAGTTTACAGTCCAAGAACGCGCCTAAGTATTTGTACTAATTGACAATCTCAATAGTATCGTTTCCATAAATTCAGCAAAACCCCGAGGCAGGCCCGTGCGCAGGGGACTGTCTTCGGGGGGCTTTTTGAGCTTTTGGATGCTCAGAGAATATTATGAATTTTGATAACGCATTCTTTTGACAATGTGTAAAGATAAGCATTCGGTATCGACAAGTCTTGCTTTGTGAATGGAATTTACGGCATTTGCCACCAAAACACCCCGTGCGCACGGGCCTGCCCCGAGGGCATCCTGCTACTATCTCAAAGACTACTATTTTGGATTTGGAGAGATTAATTGTCAATCCCCACTGCGTACTGTAAACGTAAAGTCCAACTATCATTTTCTGTAAATCTGCACAATGTCGCCAGCGTACATAAGAACCTTAACTACACTGTTAGCCACTTTTACCCCGCACGGGGGACTGTCACCTAAGTCATTAATCTACATATAATGAGAAGGGAGCTGGACTTAGCAAACACTCTTGCCGCACAACCTGTTTGATAGAAAACGGTTCCGAAAGCCCGCCATCCCACCAAACCTAACTAGATGTATCTTCATAAATTAACCGCAATATCTCAATAATGTGACTGGAGAGATCAAAGTTGGAAAGCTTATAGAAAAGCAAAATTCGTGGAACTGTGTCAAAAGCACAAAAAATCTACAAATAAAGCGAAAGTTTTCTTCTTCGCACTAAAGTTCAGGTGTACAATACTAGTCAGATTAAACATATTATGAATTTTTGAGTCATTTCTGGGGAAGCCCGAGTGAAACTCCGGAATTAAATTATTATTGAAGCAGGCCAGCGAATGTCTTATATATGGTGTCAAGCAGTATAGACCCCTGTAGTTGGAAGGAAGACCAGGGTCGCCTTTTTTGAAGAGGGCGATGAGAAATTTGTTTCTTAAAAATTATTGCTTTGTACAAAGCAAGTAATTCTGTTAAGAGACATTGGGCAGCGTACTTATAAAATTCAAAACTAATTCGGTCCTGACCCAGCGCTTCACTGTGTTTAAGGCTTTTAAGTACAATCTGCAGCTCGCTCAAGGGAGAATCAAGAAAAGGGTCGATCACTAAGGGTAACGTCCAGTGCATGGGAGGTACTTCAACTGTACTAGACAACAATGACTTGAGGTGGTTGTAGAATTCTTGCAACGACAGACTGCAAGTCACCCCATCAGTCCTTTGGGTTTGTAACTGTATTCAAGAGGTCAATCTCCTTGCATCTGTATTCCAGTTTTTTCTTATTGCAAAGCTTGTAATAGCTTGAACGTAAAGAGACATACGAGTTGCTTTAGAGGCGCTCCTCCTAAATTTATCTAGGTGTTCTAACATATTTTTACGAGCAATAAAACACTGGCTTTCGAACAAGACATTTTCAGGGACATGGTAAAAATTCCCAATACTAACCTAAGAAGCTACAGTTTTGTGCAAAGTATTTTCTTTTTGTATCTTAATCTCTACATATAATAAAATTGTAAACGGTCGATGTCTGTACATTGCAGATATTTAAGAAAAATCAAAAGCAATGATCATTATTAGGCCAATAGAAGCCAAATCCACTGTTTTTAGAATTTTTGTCTGTCTGTATGTCTGTATGTGTGTATGTTTGAGCGCATCACTCAAAAACTACTTAATGGAATTGAATGGAGCTTCTACCGTTGTATTACTTGACGTTTAACTTAAAATTTAAGATACCATTTGTTCCGATAGCTTGACCGGTTTCGGAGATATAGACCGATTTGTGGACCAAGGTGACCCAAAATTTGTTAGTACAATGTGGGTATCAAACGAAAGGTGACAATGAGTGCTGCAATAAGCGATGTAATTAAGTTCCATATCTTATCTGGTATGGTATATAATAAATCGGACTCAGTTTCTTATAAGTTCTGAGACGCAGCGAAGCGAGCGGGGTTTACTATCTATATAAATTAAAAAGAAAGTTGTGTTAGTTGCACTTTTTATAACTTAAGAACGGCTATACCGATTTGGCTGAAAATTGGTGGGAAAGTAGCTTGGAACCAGGAAAAGAATATAGAATACTCTTTTTCCGGGAATTGGACCGAGAACCGACCTATTCCAAAATTTTTTATTTATTTTGCGATTTACTTGAAATTTGGTACATTGCTAGCCTTTTACTTTTATAAAAATTTACGATTGGTTCTTTTCCGGAAAGTGGATCAGGGACCGACCTATTCCAAAACTTTTTATTTATGGTGCGATTTGATTTAATATATTGGTAGCCTTTTGGTTTTGTTGATATTTGATATTTTTTTTTCCGGAAAGTGGACCAGGGACCGACCTATTCTAATCTTCCTTAAAAGATTTGCAGGGAGAGAGCGCATTTTGACATTTCATTGGGGGAGAGAGTTGCTGGGGCAAGTTTACTCAGCAAGTCAAAAAAAAATGGTCGTGACATAGGAAAGCAACAACAAAATCTGAAAAATTTTAGTTATTAACCAAAATCCAAAAGCAGTTTTGCTTGCAACTGTTGGCGTACGCTGACGATATTGATATCATTGGCCTTAACAACCGCGCTGCAGCTTCTGTTTACTCCAAATTAGAAAAGAAGTGAAAAAAATGGGTTTGGTGGTGGACGAGGAAAAACGAAGTACCGTCTGTCTACATGCAAAGAGTCAGCGCATTCGCGCCTTGGCAACCACGCCGCTGTTGGCAGCAAACATTTAGAAATAGCAAAGGACTTCGTTTACCTAGGAACCAGCATTAACACCAACAGCCTGTTGGCCTAGAAATCCGACGAAGAGCTACTCTTGCAAACAATTGCTACTCCTCTCTCGACGAACGAAAATAACACTATATAAGTCACTCATCGCACCCGTCCTGCTATATGGTGCAGAAACATGGACACTAACAACATCTGATGGGGCGGCTCTGGAAGTATTCGAGAGAAAGGTTCTTCGTAAGAAGACCGAAGAAGATTTAATGATGAGCTGTATGAGCTCTATGCAGACGCCGACATAGTTCAGCGAATCAAAACACAGAGGCTTCGCTGGCTAGGCCACGTTGTGAGAATGGGCGAAGATGCTCCAGCCCAGAAGGTAGTCTTATCGGCACCCGCCGGTGGAAGCAGAGGAAGAGGGAGACCACCACTCCCATGGAAGGAGCAAGTGGAGACCGATTCGCGATCCCGCGGTGTTTCCAATTGGCGCCAGTATGTTGGACGGCGTATGTCGCCCAGGCGGTTAGATGACCATTTAAAGAAGAAAGAAGTTTCGCTTGCAAGTGTTTACTGATTCCTGTTAACCGGAAACTTTTTACTTTTTGCGTTTCGAGATAGTTTTTCGTCATTCTCATTTTACTGACACCTCTTTGAAAGTTTTAAAAATTTAATATTTTGAAGTTGACCGGTTGATGTGTGTGTTTCGAGTTTCTATTTGTGTATTGTGCCGATATTATCATTACCAATATCATGCCGTGACCAAGACGATCAAATCTTTGTCGAAAAAACCGTAATACAAGTGGGATTCGAAACGGTGCGAATTCAAGGACTGAAGAGCCAGAAATTGCACGCGAAGAGTGCCGCGTTAGTATGGTTCGACTTCGTGCTTCTCAATTACAAGAGCAAGGAGTGGCAGCCCGAGAAATGGCTCGGTTGGCAATGCGAAATCGTCGAGCAAATCTCAGAAATCAACTACTAGATAATTTTCGACGCACAGGAAGAAGTTTATCAAGTACAGTTTTGAATCGAGCAGCGTTTCGATACGATTGCAGCCCTGAATACGGCTTGCATTCTAGCGTTCACATTGAGCAAATGGACGTTGTTTTGCCATGACCATTACCAAATGACAAGGCCAATTCTGGAAAGTTTGTGGTCTGAATCTAGAAAATCCATGTTTTTCTCATGGTCAATTATATGGGGCATGCTCAAGCGTCCTAAGACCATCTGCTTTATTTGTTCTAGCGGGTGATAATAAAACGAAAA
Organism: Merzomyia westermanni; assembly: GCA_949987695.1. Taxonomy (NCBI): domain Eukaryota; kingdom Metazoa; phylum Arthropoda; class Insecta; order Diptera; family Tephritidae; genus Merzomyia; species Merzomyia westermanni. The sequence continues at coordinate 129,073,766 of OX465288.1, read as the reverse complement.
ATGTCGTCTATCACAAGGTGCTTGATTGAAGAGTACAACCCATGCAACAAAATACATGACCAAAAAGGAATCGTAAAAAAAATTAATTTTCTATTTACATTTATCAATCTGCTCATTTATTGCTTTTAATGCGGAACAAAGTTCGGCGGGTCAGCTAGTCAATGTTATCATCGTTGTCGAGAGAGTCCTAAGGAAATTGGCGGGTCTTTGTAAGAGAAACCTCCTAGTGCAATATTCCTGTTAATAATGCTCTGGAACGCGATCATTTCAAATCTTTCCAGTTCATATCAAAACGTACTAATTTTGACTATGCACAAAAAGTAAATATTTCGCTCACATCCAATTTTCAACTCTTTTCAACACTTCAACACTTAAAGAAGCCATTTTAAACCTAGTATAACCACACGTTAGTCAATGTGGTATCAAAGCGGACAATAAAAGTGTGTCCAAGTGGGCCACCTCCTTAGGCAGCCGCCACCGTACCTAACCTATCCTAGTATAACCACTATGGAGAAAAATCTTGATGAATTAAAAAAATGTAACTGTAAAAATTTGATAAGTTGGGCAATCAAAAGTAGTAGTCGACTACATTCAAATGCGTCCACCTTTGGCAAGTATTGTCGTTGAAAAACGCCATCGAGTGAATTTTCCTTCTGGTTTTGATTGTGTTCAATTTCATATAATTACATTATTTCTATTTTCACAAAGCGAAGTTCGGTGGGGTTATTTCACAGCGGTTCGGTATTGTGTTTGACCTTTAGTTGTTTCACTAAAAATGTGGACAGTAAAATTATATTACGTTTTTATAAAATAAAGGATATCGGAATATTTACTTAGTTTTATTGCTCTATAGAACATGCTTTTACTTTATCGTTATTGAGACTATGTTTATTAGAAATAGAAACAGTAAACATTCCCAGGAAGGGGGTAGAAGGTTGGTACGCCTCCTTAAGTGAAACTTAGCTAAAAAGAAGAATGTACGGGTGGCATGCTCGCTGATTTACTCAGTAGGAACCACCGCCATTAGAACTTCAAAGGCAAGGTACGACCAAGTTACATATACATATGTAACGCAAACATATTTATATGTAAGATGAGTCTGAAAACCATATTTTCGGAAAACTAAAAAGAAATGGGATTGACAACTTTTTTGAAACATATGTTTGTATAATTGACATGCTAACATAATATTTGCTATACTAATGTCACTAAGGTGTTACGAATCAATAACAAATCCCTTCCAATGACATATAATTAAGACCACTGCCCACGATGTTGTAAAGTAAACGAGGGCATTTATTTGATAGCAAAATAGCAATATAAATCTTTAGTACTTGACTTAAGTTCCTTTTTGCGGTATACCTCCGAGCATGACATACCTAAACAGGCAATATAAGTAATGTCAACCGCTGTTTAGTTTTTTTTCTTTTTAATTTTCTCTACACTGTCGAACTTGCCTTAAATCGGTTTATATGCGGTTCTGTGCTATTTTGACGTTTTAGAGAAGCGATCTTCAACATGGCCGCCGTGATGTTACCTGTTTTACTATGCCATACCTCCGAGAAGATTAAGGTCAAGATTCTCTTTCAACTTGTTGTGTTGTTTTTAATTTGTTCCTATAAGTTGGCGGGACCTACATATTTTATGCCTACTCCAAACAGCATCTGCGAATTACATTAAGGCTTAGCGTAAAAAGATATACGCCTTGTATAAGGTACACATATTTTTGGAAGACATAGTTTGTTTTACTTGCTGTTTAACAATAGTAAGCGCCAAGTTAATACATTTTGGTGTTACTGATTTGTATATGAGACCGTTTAACGATTTTGAACGACTGGACGGACGAGATAGATATGAGTTTGTTTTTGATTTTGTGAGCATCTTCTTTCTCTGATTGAAAAAGATATTTATTAAAGATATCGGTTAATATTGTGCTGCTGTTATTGGATGTTCTCGATCAGTCTTCTATTTGATTTTAAGTAGTGCGGGTTATGTAAGCGACTCTTGATTTGTTTCGCGAATTTTATTTTTGTGGAGTTTCGTAAAGGTAAACTTACGAAATCCAATTGAATGATATATCATCTTAACAGTTCAATGGACTACTTGTGAAAGTATTGACAATTGACAGTTTAGATTTACATAAATAAAACTATTGAACTAAACAAATTTTATGAACGATGTCGTTATATTTTGTAATCTAAATATTTTAAAGAACGATTTTGAATGATAAAAATTATCAATATCGGTTTAGCTTCAATTTATAATAACCAGAAAGAGTATAAAGGGCATCATTGGTCTTACTTTACTAATCGTGTGTATAGAACGGGATAGAATTCAGTTTTAGATACTACTGTGACCACCTACAGCGGCTTATGGGCTGATAAGTGTACTATCGACCAGATCTTCACTTATACCAAACCCGGAGAAGGGTCATGATAAAAGAATTGATGCTAAAATTATTTAAAGTGGAAGGGTAAATCACAATACATGTACAAAAATATGTGTAAACTGAGATTTTCCTTTGAAATTGAGAAGCACAAAAAAAAAATTCGAAAATTTTTGGATATGGCAAAAAAAAATTAAAATTTTTAAATAACGAGTCCGGTTCAAGCAGAATCAGTTGAAGCCGTGATATGCTGCATGACGTAAATGGATTCCACTATTTAAGAATTAACTTGTTTTTCAACTACGGAGATTCTTCCTGTTAATTTTAGCTATGTAACTCAAGCAGCATAATTTCGACAATTATAACTAAAGTAGGTGGGTGGGGATTCTCGTGAAGATATTATCGGTAACAAACTAAATTTCAAATTCAAAAATTTATACCTCTAAAGGTTTCAGGTAAAGCTGGACCATTCGCAAGTTAAATTCAGAACTATCAGAGTTTTTGATAAAATATTTCATACACATATAAAAGTTAGGCGTGGCTACTTCTCGATTGTCCGTGTTCAAACAGAGAAACTCGGAGTTGCTTTTATCGGCAATTCTCTTTTGGTGTTGCTCAAGTGTTTCCGATGTTGTTCAAACACGGAAAGGAATTGCTTTGGTGGATTATGTTTTGTACTGACTTTCTCTCAATACATACATATGTACTAAGAAATTTTTTACTGCGTTGTACGAATATTTTGAATGAAAAAATATGTTTTAGCTCAAATTAATATAATTGTATTATTTTCTTGGAAATAAACATTGAAAATCTGTTGATACAATTACTTTTATGTCGTTTATTAATATGTGTGCATGCGAATGTAAAAAAAGGTATGAAGGAAAATGTCAAAATTGAACTGCGCCCAACATAACATAATTGAGACGAACGGCAACACAAAGCGTGTTTCGCGAGCACAAGCAACTCGGTACCCGTCCCCTTCCATCGTCGCTCTCTCTCCCACAAAAAGCAAAACCGCACTAATTGACGTCAATTTGTATCTGTGTTTGAACACGGACATTCCACACATTTTCGGCAACAAAATTTTCTATTTCAAATTTCATTCTGCCTCCATCTAAATGCTACCTATTGAAACAAGCTGGTATTTTTACGGTATATCAAGAAATAGTCCTTTGCTAATAACTTTCGACCAGAAGTCTATTTTTATACCCAGCTGCACTAGTTACGGTTGCGATCATCTATGTTTTGGACCATTTTGAACCAACCTTAGCTTCATTTTAATTGGTTTTTGAACCCAGTTTATGTTCATTTAGACTTTTTTGTGTTTCTTTTAAGACTTGGAAAATGGTTTTATGCCTCAAACTTCATCAAAATTCCGCTCCCATATGTTTTATTTTTTTTTTGTTCATTGTAACTTTGTTCGTGTAAATTTCTTTTTCTTATGGAAGTGCCTGAGCTTCATACCAAATTGTTTTTATTTTGCACTTTCATAAGAAACTCGGGCACTTTCATATGAATTGTATTTATACATTGTTGAATTATACAAGGTTTGTCAGTCTTTGACAGACCAGACTTGAAGCTTCCTAATTGTCACCTAGCATAGTTGCATTTACGAATTGTACAGAAAAGGGAAACAATAGTTCCCCTTTGGAATAAAAGTAGTAAAAAAGTCCGGAATGTAATTTTTAACTTTAAGTATATTTTCAAGAAATATGACATTTTAAAAGACATGCTTTATTAAATTATAGGAAATAAATTGCCTCAATTACCGTTTAAAGATTATTGAATGGCAAATGGTCTTAAAATTCAACTTACTAGAAAAATTTTAGTGTTTTGGGAAGCATTTTAAAACCACTTTATTTCCTGTAAAACTTGGTTCTGTACAGTAAAAGTTTGTCAGATATCTTAAATTATACGAATTTTGGGGAGTTTTCATAGGTATTCGTAAGGGCTTCAAATTTTGCAATATACTCATTTCCACACCACCTGAGGTAGAGTTTTTGGCGAGCCTTTTTTGACGTGGTTTTCCCAGTCAGCCTAGTCCACTTAATAAGTCCAATGACTTTACGCGATTATACATTGATTTCAATAAATTTTGCATTCATTACGGTTTCGGAAGCAAAGAATTGTAGGAGCTGAATTTTCACATTTTGTTGTGGTGCTTTATCAATTGATCACCATTAAGGGCCGTTTACTCAATGCCTGATTAATTGCTTAATCAAGACTTTATCAGAGAAGCATTTACTCAATGTCTGATTAGCAACAATTGGCTGATTATCTTTTGATAAAAGTTATCGAAGGATGGACCTCTGATTATGTACTTATCAAAACAAAGGTGACAGCTGAAAGTAAACATCTGATTTTGTGATAAATTGTTCTGTTAACAAACTCTGCTACTAATAGAACTTAGAAATGTAATAATATCCATATAAAGAAATATCACAATCGAAATTTGTATGCTGAAATGGTTCATTTAAATTTGTAAACAAGAGCAGCTGCCACTTTTTATAAGTTCAAAATGCAACTTTTGTGAATTTTTTCCCAAAAACGTTCACAATGACCAACTTTATCATGATAACTTAATCAGACTTTTGTGTAAACGAAAATGTCATTCTAAGCCAAGCCATGATTAGGTTATCATGTGATAAAATTTATCATAACCAGACATTGAGTAAACGGCCCTAAACGTTTGAAACACAATTTCCAGCCTTTTAATGGTGTGCAAAAATCCACTAAATAGTTTCGTTAACCCACCCCTCGACCGTTCGTCCATAAATGTATAAGTTGTTTCGTAAGTCTATCTTACACGGTTATGAAGTTATTAACAGTCGAATTTGACTTATTTCGCCTATTTTCTATGGGTGTATTTACCACAACCATAGCATACATCCTACTTCGTTATTCTAGCGTAAACAGTTCTGTAGTTATTAGCAGTCGAAGTTACGTCCCTTTTCCAAAAATTTGGTAAAATCGTCAATAGGACAACCTCCTAAATAATTCTAGCTAATTTCATTATTGTAGCTGCTTTTATTACTGAATTATATCATTTTAAACGTTTTTCTAAATTTTCGATATCGAAAATTGTAGTTATTGTTCGATTTCACCCATTTTTAATAGCAATCTACCTTGGCCAGAAAGCAACCTGTGTGCCAAATTTCCTTAAAGTATCTTAATTAAAATTTTTTTTTTCGTATTAAAAGTGTAAATTTGTATCTGTGCCTATATTTCAGGGCAAACCAAAAATAATAGTGCTTCAAGTGTATAGGTATTTCGCAGCCCTGTTCTTGATCAAAAAAATTAAACTTGAAGATACCTATTATTCGAGCCCTATGCGCAAAAAAGACGTAAGAGCGATGATTTTCGATTTTAGCTTTTTGATGAAAATCGAACACTTATTAACACACACATAACTCCCAAAGTTTCGTAGTTGTGAAACGTACCGTTATGAACTTAGAGCAAAAGCAATTTAGACGTAAGTACTTGTGTTTTTTTATTCACATTATTAGTGAGGGCAAAGTGGCTGTTGGCGGCCGCCGTGGTGTGAAGGTAGTGTTGCCGGCCTACCACACCGAAGGTCCATGGTTCGAGCCCTGGTACAGGTAACATCAAAAGTGATTTGAAAAAAGTTTTTCAAACCGGGGTCGCCCCTCGGCAGTGGTTTGGCAAACTCTCCGAGTGTATTTCTGCCATGACAGGCTTCTCAGCAAAAATTCGTCTCCTTTGTAGATGCCGTTCGGAGTCGGCAAAAAACTGTAGGTCCCACCAATTTGTAGGGAAAATTCAAATCGGCACACCACAAATTGGAAGAGAAGCTTGGCGCAAAAATCTCTTAGGAGGTTTATGATGATATACCTGTTGTATATCGCGCCATAGAGAGAGAAAGTGGCTGTTACGTCTTTTTTTCCTTTTCAAATTAATGATAAAATTATATTCCGTTGACAAAAGTAGTTAAAATGGTAAGATTTGGTATATATACTGACTTTATCATTCTATTAAGGACTTTTTTTTATAAATTTATAGATTTCGAGTGTTAATAACTTTAAAACCATTTACGCTAGAATAACGATTGTTGGGGAACGTACATCCACTGAAAATAAGTAAAAGTTTACTGAAAATTGGGTAGGAAATACAGAGCATGCTATATTTCATTGACTTATGCTTATAGAATGCTAAAATTGGGGAGCCTTTTCGTCCTATTATTGCTTTCTGCAAAATTTTGGAAAATGGGAGTGACACGGCCCACATATTAATGAACAAATAATAGCTTCACATTCAATTGAATGATGACACCTGGTACTAAACATATAATTGTTACGGAGAGTATACCCACTGAAAATTAACTAAATCGTATTTCGACCACGCCAATTTTACATAATAGTTTACTGAAAAGGAGAAAGATAGAAATACAGAATGTGCAAAATCTTTGGTTAAGGTAAATGTTGTTGAAGCAGTGATGGTTTTTAATTTTTATTTGTTAAACGATATTAGAGAAAAATTACAAAGATTTTAACATCGATTGTATGTTTCGTGGTCACCAACTTCTCCCAATTTTACTCTGTTGGTATACTTTTTCCAAATTGATATTTTTTAAATAAGCAGGAAATACATTGGTTTGCGAAATTCGTATCATAACAACATAATATAAATACGTTTCATTATATTTCGTATACCACACTGCATATCTGCGCGAAAACTCAAAAAAGTTGAGTAATAAATATTCCCCCTTTAATATATATACCTAATGTTTGTGAACCGATATCGGACATTTCGAAAAACACATAAAAGGGGATTTACTTACTAACTTAAATGGAGAGTAACTGTTTAAACGGGTTTGGCCGTCCAATATATGGTTTGTCATTTCTTCGATTAGCAAACTGGCGCCAATTGGAAGCACCACGGGATCGTAAATAGGTCTTCACTTGGTGCTTACTTCGGAGTGGTGGTCTCCCTCAGATTCCACAGCCGGTTGCCGATGAGAATACATTCAGGGCCGGAACATCTTCATTCATCGCCTAGCCAACGAAGCCACAGTGTTTTAATTCTGTTTGCATACCGCTCATCATTAAACATTTTTGCACGTTGTCATCTGGTAGAGGTCAATAAATCTTTCAAAGCACATTTCTCTACAATACTCCCAGTACCCTATCAACAGATGTTGTCAGCGTCCAGCTTTCAGCACTAGGAAACAGGCAAGAGCACTTAGCACCATGCATTCATCCTACCATGTTCTGTATAGAAGCTAACGCATGCGTTTTATTAGCTTCTCGTCGCCGTGCTTAAATAGCTCTTTAGACAATCCATCAGTACGCCCTGCTTTTTACATATGTGAGGACAAATAACTTAACGAAAGAAAAGTGCAGAAAACCAACTTTTGTTAAAGAAAATTTTTGACATAACAGCCAAATTATCAAAAAGTATACTGATATGGTGAGGGCAAAAAAGACATTTGAATTTAAATTCTAAAGTTATTTATCGTCAATGTTTACAAAACCAGCAACACATGTTTAATGATTTTGTTTTCTTATTCAACCCAAACATTTAGAAGGATGCATATTTACGTTAAATAAATAAATAAATATTTCGTAATGAAGCGTATTACCTCATTATAAACTCTTAAGTGCTGTTAAGGCACACAAAATAGCAACGAGATATTTATTTTGTAAATAGATATGTATGTTTATATATGAATATTCTGTATATATTTTCACAACAAATACAACGCTAATAATTACTCTACGTAATTTTTCTTACACGCTTTCAGATATTTCCGTTTTCAACTAACTCCCGGCCTATTATCTTGACATAACTATCGCTTTGCAATTACTTAAAGCGCCAAAATTAGGCAAACAAACACAACGATTTCAAAATGTCAGCTGTTAGAATGAACGAGACCAATACAATTGTCGATCGTATGGTGAATTTTTTTGTGGAACATGAAGATCTTCGCACAAAAAGTTGGTTTCTTTCGAATGCACCTGGACCCCTCTTTATGATTTTGGCTGGTTATTTGTATTTTTGCTTGTATGCGGGTCCACGTTATATGCGTGATCGCAAACCTTTCGATTTAAAAAATACGTTGTTGGTGTATAATGCTGTGCAAGTGCTATTTAGTTGGGTGCTATTATATGAGGTGCGTAATTATATATATTTTTATAGAAAAGCAAAAAAAAAACATTTCTTTTACTGTTTCTCTCATTTCAGGGCTATAAATCAGGATGGGGCGGCCACTATAATTTCCGTTGCCAACCAGTGACTTATGCCACAGATCCGATTTCTATGCGGGTGGGTAAACTTAGATTACCTTTAACTTTTCAAACTAGTTTTTCCTGTAGCATCTAATTAAACATGCATTAGTAAAAGTAAGTTCGATGATCTATACTGATGGGATACATGCATAGTAAGTGGGCTTAGGTTGGGGTCGTACTCATGCCAATACCATGGAACCCCAAACACCGTCCGCGTCATATCGATCAATTAGCTTCAGTCCTGCACAGATACGGCTGTAAATATCCGTTCAGAAAAATTTAATAAGCGTTGGTATCAAAAAAGTGGGCCTTTGCGCCTTTATTGACATATCAGGCCTAAACATTAATAATACTAATAATACATATCAGATACATAAATCGACATTTCAAGATAACAGGCGTATACCTCCTACGCTCAGGATATGAGGGTACCTTAAGATATACATTGTATTGGACCTTGGCTCAGAGGTCTTCTTTTTGGATGGACCAAAATTGTATGATGGCAAGACTGGGTTAGTATCTATGGAGCGAGTTTAAAGTAATCGATGCCGGCAACCTTACTCGCCTAACTACCGGCATAACTACATTGTAACTTATTGATGAATGCATACAAGCCCTGAGCAATCTGTGAACCAAAAACAAGGTTTAGTTGGGCTCAATCCCAGGTCGATAATGAACAGGCAGACCACGTTACCAGCATTTTATTGTTCATAGCCTTTCTCTTTGCTCACTGAAGCACATATGTATAACTGGAAGAAACCATGGGTAACTGGGAGAACAATCAGTTTAACGAAAGTGGACAGACTGCCTTAGACAAATTGTTTTTGCTGTTATCCAAAGGGATATCGCTCAAAGTCATTAAAATACCAAATCTTGGGTTCGCTTTTTTATGTACATTTTTGTGGTCCTAAGCCGATTTTATTCATAAGTATTCAGTGACTTATTAATAAAAGAACAAAATTTTTCCTATTTCTTCTAAAAATTAAATTAAGAGTGCTTAAATTGTTGCTCATATTTTATTCTGTTTCTTATTGCTTCCAATTCAAAACTTTGTTTATAATTCATTACAAACATATTACAAAGAATATGAACCCAGTTGAAATCAGTAGTACGCATGCAAGAAGCATCCCTGCAGTATGAATGAAAAAGTTCGTTAAGGGAATCAAAGGTTATGTTCAGTGTTGCCAGAATTTTTTCAGCAATCCAGCTAGATTCGAGAAAAAACAAAACTAAAGAAAAATTATTTAGGGCTAAAACACAGCTAAAAAGGAAGTAATCTCTTCACATGTTTTATTCGTTTTTGTATTCAAAAGTACATATATAAAAAAGTAATATTTTATACAAAAAATAAGGTTGTTTGTACTCCAATTTCATAAAAATAAACAAGTTTCTTGCACAGATGCTTTTCATAAGAATATGCACTTTCGAGCATTGGAATTATAATGAACAATTCAATCTGTATTTTTTAAAATTACGACAAACTAAGGCTAATATTTCTGTTTACTATATAAATTAGTTTCTATTTATATAAAAGGTACAACGAATAAAATTTAAATTACAGTATTACTCGTATTCGATAAAAAGTTCCATTAAGTTGTCATGCGGCACATATTTAAAAGGAAATATACTTTCATGGCATACAATGCAAAATAACCATACATAATATAAAAGGTAGTAATGTGAGATAATATATAATAAATACGTTTTAAAATATGTCAATATCACAACTTTCTTCATCATCCGCTGAATTAGCATAAGTATTAGAATTGGTCATGAGTTGAATGAGATCTTTTCTCACATCGGGAAAAAGCTAAAAACAACTAAAAAAAATTTGTGGAAAAAGCTAGCAGCTAAATTCAAATATTTCCAGCTAAACGGCAAAAAAAAAACTAGATCTAGCTGGAAAACAACTAAAATGGCAACACTGGTTATGTTAGCAAAAAAAGTATGCATGATGCATGAGTTCTTTGTATACATGAAAAAGCATGCTGTATCAGTGAAAAGTTATTTAATTTCAAAACTATACACCTTATTGAGTTGCACTTCACTTACATAGCTGAGTACTTTTAGATTTTTCTTTGCATTCTTGAAAAAATTATTAATTTTTTGATAAAAAATAAAATGTATAAGGAAATATTTCATAACAGAAGAGATTTCCTGGACATGTCTTAATGCATGCCGGTGACTATTTGATTGTTGGTACAATTTTAATCCATCTACCTTAGGAATATATGTATGTGTGCTGGAGGACCAGCAACATTATTTATCATGCATAACCAATACCTTTTCATCAATGCAGAATTGGTGCTTCTGTACGTATATACCATGTTTATGCACTAGTGCTTCAGTATGCGTTCAGAATTAATGCAGATACATCCACACAGAAGTAGTACAAAAGAAGGGATATAGTATGTATGCTCCCTGAGAAACAACACGTGTAAAATGGAAATGAACGAGCATTTATACTGGCATGCTTACAGAGCTCCCATTCATGCCTGAAATATTGATACCGCATGCAAATGTTTCAAACTAAGAAAGGAAGACACCTAGTGTGATCTGAATTTTTGTTTTTAAATTATGTGTGTATATATGTCAAGGCATTTATAATTATTTGTATCAATTTCTTTTATAGATGGCACGAGCTGTTTGGCTTTACTATATTGCTAAACTTACTGAGCTGTTGGATACAGTATTCTTTGTGTTGCGAAAGAAACAACGTCAGATATCCTTCCTGCACCTGTAAGTTAAGCTAAACATCAGCGAGTAAATTTCCTTACCCACTTTTCATTGATAAATTAACATTTCTTGAATTTTCAGATACCATCACACCTTGATGCCGTTTTGCGCCTTTGTGGGTGTTAAATATTTTGCCGGTAGGTAAATTTAAAAATCTTCACCCCAACTTCCCAATAGCCACCCATGTGTGGTGCGCTTGGTGGATTAAAGTGCCATGTTACTTGCATGTTCGCCAAATATGACGTCAGTCTTTCATCTCTCATACAACGTTGGTAAGCAGCGTGTAACTCCCTTTCGGCGCCAACGAAATTAGTGCCGTTGTCCGAATATACGTGCTGACAATAATCTCTTCGATTTACGAATCTTGAAAAAGCTGCAATAAACGTAGGGGAAGAGAGATCTCCAACGAGCTCAAAATGCATTGCGCCCGTACTCATACAAATGAAACTGCAAACGTAAGCCTTGCATGATTTCGCTCCTCTACCTTGGGTAAACTTAATAAAATAGTGTCCCGCAAAGTCTACGGCACTGTGTAGAAAACATCGGGAACTAGTTAGGCGGCTGCTTGGCAAATCTGACATTATTTGACCAAGAGGTTGGCGGTTTATGCGTTTGCATTTGGCACATTTATGATAAATAGAACGAACGAGGTTGCGAGCACCCAACACCCAGAAACGACGATGTAAAATTGTTTGCATGATTTGCGGGCCTGCGTGAAGTGTATTGTGATGAATGTCAAATATAATGATCTTTGCTAGTGATGATTTCTTCGGCAAAATTATAGGGTGTTTGACGTCGGCAGCGACCGAAGCTCTCTTTATTCGCCCGCCAACACGAAGAATCCCATCAGCATCCAAAAACGGTTGAAGCCGGATTAGTTGACTTCGCAACGGAATTTGTTTGTTTGACCCGAAAGAGACAATTTCCTTTGGGAAAGCGTTGGTTTGGATATACTTTACCAATGCTTGTTCAGCACGAAGAATTTCGTCGCCAGTGAGAGCGCCAGTGAGAGCGCCAGTGATGCGTTGCCCTCTGGCTGTCCGTAGGTTTTTGACCAGACGGAGAACGTAGGCCATAACTCTTTTGAGCTTGATAAATGAGCTATATCGTGACAACAGTTCCCACTCATCTTCGGTTTGAGTGAGATGTGATGACTTTGTTGATCGCAGTTCAGAGCTAACGATTGGGTTGCGTTTTGTCAGCTGCTCTAAATCCTCTGCTGCTTGATGCTGCCACTGGTTTTCGTTTTCAGCCAACCAATGTGGCCCTTGCCACCACAGATGATGTGCGAGTAGGTTTGACGGAGTCATGCCTCTAGAAGCGCAGTCAGCTGGGTTGTGTTCCGAGCGGACGTGTCTCCAACAGTCAGGAGGTAGAACTTCCTGTACAGCAGCTACGCGATTTGCAACAAAGACAGACCATCGACTTGGGTGACTCTTCAGCCAAGCTAACGTAATAGTAGAGTCAGTCCATGCGTACATTCGTGGAATTTTGCAGCCGAAGCTTAACTGCACCTGTTTGACGAGTTTGGCGCCTAAATGCGCTGCGCATAATTCCAAACGTGGGAGCGTGGCGCTTTTTAAAGGTGCTACCTTGGCCCGAGCGGCGACTAAAACGACCTTAAATTTCCCATCGTATAGTTGCGTGCGACAATAGAGCACGGCGGCGTAAGCACGCTGCGATGCATCAGTAAAAACGTGGTACTCAGCATGATCGACGATGTCACTGGTCCCAATCCAACGATTTAGCTTGAGATCCGTGAGCTTAGGCAGCTGCTGACGATGACGGAGCCACTCTGCAGCGATATCGACAGGCACAGGTTCATCCCAATCAACATCCGCTCGCCAGATTCGTTGAAGCCAAATTTTAGAAAGAATAGTACAAGGTGCGATTAATCCGAGCGGGTCGAAGATTTTACTTGAGTCTGACAGAAACACTCTTTTCGTAAGAACTGCATTCAGCGGTGCCAGATTCACCGCAATCGATAAACAATCGTCACTCGTATTCCAAATTGTTCCAAGTGTTCGTACTTCATCGCCGTCAGCCAACAGATGCGTGATTTGTTTCGAAACGTGTGGTATCTTCTCCCTTAGTTCGTCGCAAATAGTTGCCCATTTTCGCAGCTCGAAACCGGCGCTAGACAGAACTACGGTTACATCATTTTGTAGCTTGATGAGCTGATCTATCGAATATGAGCCCGTGAGAAGATCATCCATGTAAAAGTCGCGTGTAATAACAGCGGACGCAACTTTATGCGTTTCAGCGGAATCTGACGCGATTTGATGCAGAGATCGTACGGCTAGATGCGAAGCCGAGGCGACCCCGTAGGTTACGCGAAGCATGCGGTAGTCCTGGATGCGTTCAGTTGATGTGTCACGCCAGACTATGCGTTGGTAGTCAGCATCTTGTTCAGCGACGTATACTTGCCGATACATCTTCTCGACGTCGGACATTATGGCGTAGCGATGCGTGCGGAATCGTACCATTATGGAGAACAGGTCCTCTTGTAATTGTGGACCCACCATTAGCGCATCATTTAAGGAAGATCCTGATGATGTTTTCGAGGACGCATTAAACACCACTCTAAGTTTAGTAGTGGAGCTGGTGTTCTTAACAACAGCATGGTGCGGCATGTAGTAACTTTTATGCGGGTGAGCGTCGCCTACGAGTTCCATGTGGCCCATGGTTACGAGTTCACGCATAAATTCGACGTATTGACGGCGTAACTCGTCATCAGAAGCGAAACGTTTTTCCATCCTCAGTAAACTTCTTACAGCAATATTTTTCGACTCTCCTAGAGTTACGGATTCCTTAAACGGAAGACGTACGATGTAACGCCCGTCGTCGGCGCGGCGGCAGTACTTGCGGAAATGATTTTCACAAGCCTCCTCTTCAGCGGTTAGGTATCGCTTAGGTGGAAACTCTTCAAGCTCCCAGAATTTACTCACCATTCTGACGAGCTGCACATCACAGTGGAGAGACAAGACTCCTGCACCGGGACTTGACGAACGCATAGCCTTTCCGAAAAGGACCCAACCAAAAACTGTGTTTTGTGCCATGGGTGTATCCGGTGGCCCCTTACAGAGGCCCGTTAGCAAGAATTGATCCATCTCGTCCATCCCTATTAGGATATCAAGAAGACATCTGCACACAAACACTAGGAAGATCGTTTGTAATCTTTGATAGAATTAGCGAATTGATTGTGAAACTCTGATGGAGAGATCGAGGCGCAAGCGATAGGTTTGTCTCACCCTTAACCCTGCCGCCATCTGAGGAACCAATCCCCGTGACATGAGCGGTCGAAGGCTTCCTTGACAGACGAAGGCGTTGTATACAAGCCTCAGTCACGAAGGATGCATGTGAGCCGTTGTCAAACAACACTCGTGCGGGTTGCCATCGCCCTGCGTGGTCTTTCAAATATATTTCAGCGGTTGCCAACAAAATGGCTTTGTCAGCTTCAGCGACGTGAGATGCTACGCAACCAGATTGTGGTGCATCGGAGTTAGCAATAACCATCGGTGTTGTAGTAGTATTATCCGTCGAAGAAGACATACTAACTTTCCTTGCTGCTTTACGAATGGAGCAGCGTTTGTATTCAGCTCGGTACTAGTATTGTCTTCTTCGCGGCAGCCATGCAATAATGTGTGGTGTCGACGTTTGCAAATGTTACAGTTCGATGAACTGCGACATTTTGCTTGAAAGTGACCTTTACTTAGACAATTTATGCAAGCGTTATGTTTTTTGACTAATAAAAACCTTGTAGCAGAATTTAGTTTGCGAAATGTGGGACAAGCGTAGATTTTGTGATTGCTGTTGCAATTAAAGCATGAAGCTGCACTGGCTCCAGCATCAACTGAGTTGGATGACGATGAACGTTGCTCACCAATAGCATGAAGCACATTTGTTGTCTTTGTTGCAGATTTGGTTGACGCGCGTGATGCTTGCGTTGACGTTATACCACTCGTTGGTACCATTTCTAATGAACGTGCACGTGTTTCCAAAAACTCGACTAGTTGTTCAAAGGTAGGTAATATATCTCCTACCAATGACAACTCCCATTGCTTTCTGGTTTCATAAGCCGATTTTGAAACCGTTATGTGCACAAGCCAATCGTCCCAATATTCTACCGGCCGACCTAATGCTTTTAGCGAACCAACATGTTGCATAGTAACATTTAAAACCTGCTTAATTGCCTTGCCAGTATCTCGCGGTGCCTTTTCGATAGCGAAAATTGCTTTGAAATGGCTATCAACCATGACACGCACAACCTTATAATGCGTGGTGAGTAAATCCCACGCGGCATCGTAGTTGCCATCAGAAATTTGTAAACTACTTACAAGTTGTAGCGCCTTACCTTGCAGACAATTGCGTAAATAATGCAGTTTCTGACTAGCAGATAAACTGGCGTTGTTGTGTACGAGAGACTGGAGTGCGTCGAAAAATGATAACCAATTTGTAGGGTCACCACTGAAATTTGGTAACTGCAATTTGGGTAGCTGAACTGGCGATGACGTGAAAGTTGTTGTTGTAGATAAACGTGGCGTCTCAGGAACTCCAATGAGACGTCTAAAATTCGTCTTTGCTATTACGTACCATTCTTCTGCCTGTGTGCGCGATTGCTCTTCAACTGGCGCATTTTCTTCGCCACATGATAATTCGACTTCTTGTTGAGCTTCGCAGAATCTGAGCCACTGCTCCTCGAGAAGCTGCAGATAAGTTTCTGTTGACTCCCTATCTAATGCCAATTCATCTTTTTTGCTAGCCGTGAGATATCTTTTAATTGCATGTAAGGCTGAATCTCTTACCTTTACTTTCGACATGGATGTTGCTGGGGGGTAGTTGATTGTTTGCAAGTTGGGTTATGTTCACACACGTGTACGAATTTGTAGATATGCGCTTAAAAATTGCACATATGTACACAAAAGCGATTGTTTGCTGATTAAACCTATTTTGATGTAGTTTTTCAATGGTTTTAAAAACGATTTCAAAGTTTTTCAAATGTGTTTAGATCGTATTTTGCACTTTGTAAATTAACACGATCCGGCGGTCGAAGGACCAGTTGTTGCTTACAAAAACGAAAACGTATAAAAGCGGACTGTTTCCATGCATACAATGTACACAAATAAAGCGGGTTAAAACAAATAATCAAATTATTAAAGCGGATTGATACCGATATCTGTTTTATTAAAAAAGTTCTCAAGCGGGTTATAGCGAATGTAACACTGGTTTACAGCCAAAATGCACCAGAGACGCCATAGTGAAATTCCTATGTAAAATCACCTCCTAATTCCGAAAACCAAGGTTATTTTTACTTGAATGGTACCGTTTTTGAGATATTTACGATTTACCGTTATTTCAAAAAACAAAAAAGATGGCTCCACTTAATCGTGTATATCTCAAGAACAAACTGAGCTCTTCCAAGACGGTTTGAAAAATTTGAAAGGTTATAAAATTTACTATAATCAGTACATACAACACTTTTTGCTAGGTCCTGCAGATTCAAACATATTGAACAATCATTACGGATTTTTTAAATTTTTTTTGTAAAAATATAAAAAAATTTGTACTTTGCGAGGAAGCATCTCGAAAACTTTTTGTTTTTTTGCAGATATTTTTTCCCCCCTCTAAGCTCTGTTTTATTACAAAAAAAATAAGCTATCAGTGAACAAAATCGATGAACTAATACAAAAGTTATAAGCATTCAAGTAAATATATCCATTTAATGCTTAAGTACCCTACTGGTACATATGTGTTAGTATTCGTATATCAGTTAGTTAGCAGGTAGATTTTCGAAAAGTTATTAGATACAAAAAGCTGTTAGTGTCGTTTTCTCAAACCTAGGTACATTTTAAAAAAGAGCATATTTTTGAGGCAGGTAGTGTTTTCTTTGTAGAACTAGGGAACCTTTTTGTTTAGGTAGGCTTGAATTTTTACTGGATCTAAGTATAAATAAGAGTACATGCGCCTTGTTCCTTCATAATATCTGCAAGGCTCGCCGGATACTGTTCAGTTTATAATTGCAGTTTATAACCCGTCATTTACTTAAAATAAAAAATGAATAAAAGGGCGCGAGAGTTTGAGTGTACAGGGTGGCTAATGAAAGCCGCTACCAAAAAAAAATTAAATAACTTTTTTCTATTTAATGAATCTGGTTAATTTTTTTTTTATTTTGCAGATTGACTTTTACATTTAACAAAAATGGATAACTGGGACACTGAAACAAGAATTTGGATTGTCCGCCGCTATCACGCACTGGAGTCCGTAGTTTCGGTTCAAAGAGAGTATAGGCGCACGTTTGGCGGCAATCCTCCGAGCAGATGGACCATAATAAGACTTGTAAACAATTTTGCCGAGCATGGGACAGTCAACAGAAGACCTTACCATCGAAACCCTTCAGTTCGAACGGAGAAAACAATCGCTGCTGTAGCTGCTGCCATACAAAACAATCCACGTGTTTCGACAAGAAGCTTATCTGCTCAAATGGGTGTAAGCAGACAGTCATTACAGTCAATTATGCACAAAGATTTGGACTTATTCCCATATAAAATTCAAATGGCCAACAAACTGAACGCTGCAGACTTGCCGATTCGCTTGGAATTTTGCCAGAAGATGCTTCAAATGGTGGAAGAGGATGGAAACATGTTGAACTGTCTTTTCATGTCTGACGAGGCCCATTTCGATTTAAACGGCAACATAAACAAACAAAATTGTCGAATATGGAGTGCTTCCAACCCACAGATACTCCATGAGACGGAATTGCATCCACTTCGTGTCACAGTGTGGTGTGCAGTTTCATCACGCTGCATTGTCGGGCCCTACTTCTTCGAAGAAAACGGTCACACCGTTACGGTTACTGGAGACCGTTACTTGAGCATGTTGAGAGAGTTTTTCTATCCAGAATTACGCCGAATGAGAATTTATTTCAACTCTGTGTGGTTTCAGCAAGATGGTGCAGCTCCTCATATAGCCCAACCTGTTATGACAGAATTGCGACGAAAATTTCCCAATAAGCTGATATCCAGAAACTCCACATTCCGTTGGCCACCCAGGTCGCCTGACCTTACTGCACCTGACTTTTTCTTGTGGGGTTATTGCAAACAGGAAGTCTTCAAAGCAAAACCAACAAATTTGAATGAACTAAGGCAATCCATTCGAGAAACAATTGCGGCTATTCCTGTCTCAACTCTCCAAGCAGTAATGAACAACTTTTTGGTAAGATGCCGCACATGCATCGACGAGCAGGGGGGGCATTTAAATTCCATTATTTTTAAAACTAATTAAGCTATATTTAATAAAATTTAATGAGCTTTAACATGAATAAAAGAAAAATGAATTCCATACACTGAAAAAAAAATTATTTGAGTTTCTTAATGTAGCAAAATTCATCAGCCACCCTGTACAAATGATCCAGATATGTTCTGTTTCATCTGCGGTCAATTTATTGTTAAAAGTATGAGACGTGTGTTTTCAAATCCTTTGAAAGTTACATACTATAAGTGTTTTGGAATTTAGCCTAAAAACAATGAAAAACCATGGACACCGAACACTGTGTGCACCACATGCCGAGTCGAATTGATTTCTTCGGAAACCGGAAAAAAAAGGTACGTTGTAAAAATTAGGAATTTGTTCCCTTTTAATGCATAGCTGACTAATTCCTGAAACTATCTATTTAGGCGACGTGTGAAATTTATTACACCAATGAAGTGGAGGGAACCAACTTGCCATTCAACGGACTGCTATATTTGTACTACAAAAGTACTTGGGGTTGGAAAGTCCAGAAAAGTAACCTATGCGAGCGTATCTACAGTGTCATTACCAGAACTAATTTCAACAGAAGCGACATTGCCAGAATCAAATTTAACTTTAGTTCCGGCTCCAGTTTCATTGTCAACAGTAGTATCTGATTACGCGGCATCATGCTGTACTGAATTTCAAACGAAAGAAATTCTTTGTCACAAGCACAACTCAATGATTGGATAAGGGATTTGGAATTGTCAAAGGAAAAGGCCGAACTACACGCCTCTCGAATGCAACAATTTAAATTTGTTTCATCCGATGTTAAGGTAACATATTATAGAACTCGTCACGAAGAATTTTCCAAGTACTATACGAAGGAGGACAGTGTTTGTTACTGCAAAGACATTGCTGGTCTATTCAAACAATTTGGTGAACCATATGATTCAAATAGTGGCGATTGTTCATAGTCGGCAATAAATTAAGTTTAAAGGCCGTATTATTGCATATTGGCAACCAAAAGCCATCTATCCCGATCGCGCATGCAGTAAATACGAAGGAAACATATGAGATAATGCAAAAATTGCTCAAGTTAATCAAATACGAAGAACATGATTGGAAAATATGTGCCGATCTTAAAGTGGTTGGAATGCTATGTGGTCTACAAAGTGGATACACAAAATACTGTTGCTTTCTATGCAAATGGGATAGCCGAGCTCGTCAAGACCACTACATCATAAAGGATTGGCCAGAACGAATGGAGTTTCAAGTTGGGGTAGATAACATAAAATACTCTCCACTTATAAAGAAGGAAAAAATAATTCTATCTCCGCTCCACATCAAGCTCGGCCTTATCAAAAACTTTGTGAAGGCTTTGGACAAAGAAGGCGAAGCTTTTCATCATTTGAAGACAATCTTCCCAGAGATTTCAGAAGCAAAAATAAAGGAAGGGATTTTTGTGGGACCGCAAATAAGGAAAATGATGACCAATAACCATTTCAAAGAACTATTGTCACCAGTGGAGGCAGCAGCGTGGGATTCTTTTGAAAAGGTCGTTACTTCTTTTTTAGGCAAACACAAAAGTCCTAACTACGAGATGATAGTGAACGACTTAATCAAAAACTATGCGGAAATGGGTAAATAAAAAAACATATTATAATAAATTATATATTACATAAATTTACATGAGAATATATAGCCATAAATCTGAATTCATCGTCCAGTTCCGAACAAACAAGAACGGGAAAAATATAAACAAAAAATTTGTTCTGAATTGAAAGATAAATCCAGCCTAAGAAAATTATATACTAATGTGTCACTTATGTATTTATCTAATTTACTTTTTTATTTTCTTTCAGGAGTAAATATGTCTTTAAAAATTCATTTCTTACACTCCCACTTAAATTTTTTCCCGCAAAATCTTGGCGACGAAAGTGACGAGCATGGCGAAAGGTTTCACCAGCAAATGAAAGTGATTGAAAGTCGGTATCAAGGATTCTGGGATGTCGCTATGATGGGCGACTACTGTTGGTTTCTCATAAGAGAAACCGATCCTAATCTAAATAAGCGTCAAAACAAGACACATAACTTTTTCAATTATAAAATAAGATCATAGAGTTAAGACAGAACCATATGTACATATGCTATTATTTGTAGGGTACTTAAGTATTAAATGGATATATTTACTTGAATGCTTATAACTTTTGTATTAGTTCATCGATTTTGTTCACTGATAGCTTATTTTTTTTGTAATAAAACAGAGCTTATCTGCAAAAAAACAAAAAGTTTTCGAGATGCTTCCTCGCAAAGTACAAATTTTTTTATATTTTTACAAAAAAAATTAAAAAAATCCGTAATGATTGTTCAATATGTTTGAATCTGCAGGACCTAGCAAAAAGTGTTGTATGTACTGATTATAGTAAATTTTATAAGCTTTCAAATTTTTCAAACCGTTTTGGGAAAGCTCAGTTTGTTCTTGAGATATACACGATTAAGTGGAGCCATCTTTTTTGTTTTTTGAAATAACGGTAAATCGTAAATATCTCAAAAACGGTACCATTCAAGTAAAAATGACCTTGATTTTCGGAATTAGGAGGTGATTTTACATAGGAATTTCACTATGGCGTCTCTGGTGCAGAAAAAAAGTTGGAATTTGTGATCCAGTGTAATCATTGCGGATGTTTACAATGAACTGTCATTTTAGTTCTTCTTATTACTTCACTTCCATCATTCTTTGGAATTACATAGTAATTAAGAGTTGCCTTATGGGCGCAAACACTTCGTTTATGTTATATTTTGTTATTTCTTAATATTCTATAGTTATTTTAACTCGTTTTTTTCCTTCTGTCATGTTGTATAATGTTCTGTTATATTTTGCTTTTTTTATTTAATACTATATATAATATATAATTAATATATCATATTTAATATCTTTCCAAAGGTGGTCACGGTACACTACTCGGTTTCATTAATTCCTTCATTCACATAATAATGTATTCCTATTATCTTCTTTCTGCAATGGGCCCAAAAGTACAAAAATATTTATGGTGGAAAAAGTACATTACTATTCTTCAAATTGTGAGTAAATGCTTTTATATACATATAAACGGACACATGGAATGATTACTGCATCATAAATTCATCTATGTATATTCCTCTCGTTACAGATTCAATTCCTCATCATTTTTGTGCACACGCTTCAAATTCAATTCCAGCCAAACTGCAATTTCCCAAAAGCAATCGCTGCGCTACTCACCTTCAACGCTGGCCTGTTCACATATATGTTTAGCTCTTTCTATATCAAAAACTATAATAAGGAAGCTGCCTTGAAGGCAAAGGCGAATGGGACTGTGAAACAGGATTGAGCTGATTTCAATTGCTTTTTCTATACATTTCATTATTATTTGGCATTTATACTTCGATGTCTCGCACAGCACCCTCAACCGAACCTGATTAAGCACAAATATTCATCATTGGGATAGAGGGACAACACACATAATAAAGTTTTATTAGATTTGATGCATGTAGAGGGTATTTTATTTGGCTGGTTCTAGGATGTTTGTAGCTAATAGCCAATAGATTTTTGGATAGCGATGTGTACAATTGTACATATTAATATGTACAGCTGTGTTCAATATAATAGTAGTGAAATTAAAATGGATATCGTTCGACGAAATAAGAAAAACTGTGATTTTAATAATTTTTATTTAAAATATAGCAAGGTTCATAACAGAAACCACATAAAAAAGAAATTTCAAAGTATACAAACAGTTCAGGAAAGTCAACTTTAAAAAATGGCCGTCAAAATCTTAAATTTTTTTGGCAGAATTTCTAGAAAATCTTTGAGTACGCAGTGTTGTAGACCAATAAATTTTAGTATGACATTGTGCAATTTAGAACTCGCAAAAACATTTTCCTGAATTTTCAGAATTTTTTACGGCAAGGGTGTTGACTAATTTCTTCGATACAACGCATGAAGCAAAATTAATTTTTTATGAAAAAAAAATACCCACATCCTTGACGAAAAAAATTGTAAAAATTCAGGAGAAATTTTGAGGCCCTTCTAACTTGCACTAAAATTGAATGAGCTATACAACTGTGTACTCAAAAATTTCTAAACACTCTTCAGAAAAATTTAAATATTTCGGTGTAACATTTTAAAGTTTAATTAAATTTTCTGCATTTTGTGTGAACTTTGAATTTCTTTTTATGTGGTTTGTGTTATGGAATTCGCTATGTTGTAAATTAAAATGATTACAAACACAGTTTCTTTTTATTTCCTCGAACGATATCGAATTTAATTTCACTACTATTACATTGAACACAACTATATTTAGATTACAATTAAGTATAATTATAATTAAATATAGTCTTAAGTGTGAAATTAATTATTGTTCACTAAAAATATCTATCGTTACGCTTTTCCACTACTTAAATACAAGAATATTCGCTCAATTACGAGCTTAAGCACTGGTCTTTGAAATCAAATATTTTTTAGAAAGTGTAACTGAACCAAATATTTTATTTAGTTTAAATTTTGTAAGAGGCCTATTCCACAACCAGTTTAAATGAGGGACTGCTCCAAAACCACACACGGTAGCTATGGAAAGCAACCGTAAAATATACAACTTAGCTTAAGTAGATGTGAAATAGGCCTGATGTTTGCCCACAATTTTCAGAACGATTGAATTGAAATATGACGATTTTTATAGTTTCTTTTTTGTTTTTATCAAAAATGTTTATGGCTTTCAGTGCAATGTACAATGTGAGCATTAGACTACCATCTTTGTGCGAATATATACAAATACTTAAAGATTGGTATATGTTGTAGATATTAAAAATAAATATTCTTACATAAATTTTCTTTAAATGTGTTTATTTTTTGAGTGCAGCATAAACCCAGAATACAAATCCAAACAACCCCAAATCTTGAATGTTCTTTATCCAGACCTAACCAAATCCATATATATTATACCGAGGCTGTATTCAATTGCATAACATGACCAGTCATCGTGGTGTAATGACCTGCCATACCAGAGGTCTTCTGGTTCCAATCCTAGAAAACCCCAGTGGGAAAATGGGGAATGCATTACCTTTTTCATGCATGAAAAGATATACGAAAATCGTTGTAAGAAAATATCAATCCAAAAGCTATCGAAGGAGTAATGTGTTGCTCTATTGGATTTATATTGGAACGAATTTTCGTCATCCCTTGTCAATTTTGGTTTTGTAACAAACCGTCGAACGAAATCAAGCACTGAAGATGGCGGTTCGCCGAAACCGGTTTGTTACAAAACCAAAATTGACAAGGGATGACGAAAATTCGTTCCAATATAAATCCAGTATGCACCCTGTCGGAAAAACACAAAACCAAATCAACTGTTGCTCTATTTTTATTTGTAGTACTACAGTTTTAATTTTTTTCGCTGTTTTATATTTTGTTTACAAATAAGCCTTTGAGAAAAAAATTTATACTTCATTGTAAAAAATTAAAACTCAAATGAAATATGAAATACAAGCAGAAACCTTAGTTTTCTTTTTGTGTTTTAGTTGCTTTATATGCCAGCTGCTCGAAATGGCGAGATGAGTGAACAAATGCTAGCACGTATCTCGTCCCCCACAGTAGAGCTCAATGACGCGGTATAGACCCTGATACTCCTCAAAGTTGCCCGACGTTAGATGTGCCTTCAAAAAATATATAGACGGTGCTGCACTTCTCCTGGCTGCCAGAATAGTGCATAGAAGTAATGCATCTTTTCATTTATGTATACAAAGTAATATAAGAAGTAATGTGTGTATACTTTATCGCTTCAGTTTGTTGCGAGGTACACATTACTTTTCCTATGACATCACTGTAAAAACTTCATGCATGTTTTTATGTGTATTCTATAGAGGATATACATTACTTTATGCATTCCTAAACATTACCCTTTTCCCACTGGGAAGTAACATCAAAAATACTTTGGAAACAAACACAAACAAATTCCTATAATGTTATTCTGATATTCATAGTCGACATAAAACAATAATTCCTAGTCAATTTGTGGAAAAATCTAAAGTAGCATACCCCAAATTTCTAAAGAAGCTCAGCCTTAATCTCGTCGCAGCTTATTATTATTATCATATGACCTATCCAGAAAGCCGTTAGGCATTTATTCTCTACATCATGTTCATATCTACGTAAAGATCATCATTAAATATCCATTGGCTTTCCGTTGGGCACCTCATCCACTTGTGAAAGAGATAGGAGTCAGTCTGGCCCAATTTTGGTGTGGATATTGTAATAGGTTAAACTCTTGCTTATCCAGACTAAGCCCAGACATGCCGAATGTTTTACTGGCATGTACAACTGTACCAGAAACTAGGAAAATCTTACAATATCCTACCATTTGCATGACAAGCACACTGCTATTCAACTTAGTTGACTGATGTCCAATATCGATGCTCATCACTTGCCCTAACTTACTAAGTCAAATTCAATGAGGTTGGCTTATAGGCATCTTTCTCCGCCCTGTGGTTTAGGGGTTTAGAATATGACTGAGGTAGACATACCGTTCGTAAGAGACGACTAAAATGTACAATGGTAATGACGTGCAACTGATGTGCCCTGGTACAGGTAACATCAAAAGTGGTTTGAAAAAGTTTTTTCAAAACCGGGTCACCCTCGGCAGTAGTTTGGCAAACTCTCTGCAATGGACGACTTCTCAGCAAAAATGCATCTCCTTTGTAGATGCCGTTCGGAGTCGGCAAAAAACTGTAGGTCCCACCAATTTGTAGGGAAAATTCAAATCGGTACACCACAAATTGGAAGAGAAGCTTGGCGCAAAAATCTCTTAGGAGGCTTATGATGATATACCTGTTGTATATCGCGCCATAGCTTTTTTTTTAATGACGTGCAACTCGATGGTCGATCTACGTATATGATGCCTCTCATTACCCATCTGCTCCTTCCTTACGGTGTGAGAGCTGATGTGACCAGGAAGGTTGCACTGGTCATACCAAATCCCTCCTGCTACAATCGGGCATGTAACGCAATGGAGTACCGGAGCGTACCAGGTTCATATCCGACAAAAGACGGTCACTTTTGACAACACTTCCCAAACCATTCGGGGCGTGTTTTTGTCGTAACAAACAACAACACCAACCCTGCCTATTCCATCAAATGCACGACAGTTCCAAAACACCTTCAAATATGTATAATTACAATTTCCATGTTGGTGTGGCTAAGTCATGGACGAACATGAAACTCCTCTCCTGATGGAGACGAAAATAGAAAAAGGAGTCAGAATAAGCTGAAACTTAACTCCTTCGAGGATAACATCACGGTAATTTCAAAAATGGGGTATACTGTAGGGGTTACCCATTTAAAAAACCAAAAACGAGTTTTTCTTACATTTTTGTATTGTCACAATGGCTACGTGTTGAAATAAATAGAAGGACTATACAGACTTTGTTGAAACTTTACTACCCAAAGGGCTACATCAACACGCTGTTTTTAGAACTTAAATCTGTTTTTCAGTACCAGTTACCTATTTTGGAAAAACCTATTTATTTTTACATTTTGATAAGAAGATAAAAAAACCCATAATCATTGTAGACATATGTATATATTTATAAAAACCGAAGTAGTGGTCATCTTCCAGTTTTTCGAGTATGATTAAAATATTGCATTGTTCTCAACTACAACTAAAGCTTCAAGCCTCTATCTCTCCGGGAAGTTACTCAAAAATCGATAGCTAAATTCTCCGGGTTTTTAGCTATTTTTAATTACCTGTATCATTGCGCCACCTAGCGGGATGTTTCTTTCTACAAATTGTATTGAATTTTCCCAAATAGGAATCACATGTTGCATTGTCGCCGGGTTCTGCACCATGAGTCAAGTTTTAGGTCTCTACCTCAGCAGGAAGTTACTCAAAAATCACTCGCAATATTCCTCCCTTTTTTAGCGAGTTTCAGTTATCTAGATTAGCGCCCCACCTAGTGGAATTTTATCATATATGGAGATAATTGTCATCGTGTCCTAAAATACATATGTGCTTAGTTTAAAGTGCCTAGGTCACCGAGAAGCTAGTTAAAATTGTTCGCGAAATTCCCAACTTCAAAGGAATTTAGCAATATAGCTTGATCCGTACGCAACCTAGCGGGATTTTTTATCCAATATTGCATTGTCACCGAGTTCTCTAGTATGACTAAAGCTTCAAGTCTCCAACTCTACGGGAGGATGGTAAAAATCAATAGCGAGGTCCCCCTGCTTTACAGCATATTGCGTATTTTACCAAGTTCAAAATGATATATGTAGATATCCGGGTAACTACTTAAAAATGTTTCAGAAAGTTCCAAATTTTAAATGAATTTATATCTCTATCCATGCGCCACCTAGCTGATTTTTTTTTTCACTTGCATTACACGGGGTTCGGAACGATGTTCCAAGTATCTAGTTTAAGCGATAATTTCGTATGGCAATGAGCGGACAAACAAGAAATACACTTAACATAAAAGTAGTAAAACTAGTTCTCCCTTTTTGTGAACGAAATGAAAGATTGTATTTTCGTTTCTTCAATTTTGCAACAAAATATACTTGGGTTTGAGCATAGTATAAATTATTGTTGTGACTTTACAATCCAAGCATTCCGTGCACCCCTTGCAAGGCCAAGTCTCTTCGTAATCATATCAGATTAAGGTTAGAAATGTGTTCAGTTGCTGCTAAAACAACAACATGGAAACTTCCTTAAAAGCAGGGTCTAAGCACCACATTGACCCGAGATAAAATAAGGGCAGCTACTTTCATTCCGACAGTGCTTCCTAAGAACTTGAGGGATGAGTTTTGACTTTGGAACGTAGCTAGGGTAGATCACTATTGATGCATCCATAGCTAGAAATATTCCCCGATAAATCTGTTAATTCAAAAAAGACCTGGAAACTGCCTCCGCTACAAAATTAAAAATTCGGCCAAAAATGATTCATGTAATATTTGAGTCACGGTGCTCAGACAGCGGAATGTCCTCAACTTCCTGGCTGCAACGCAGTCAAATGGTAGAAGTATTCACTAATAATTGAGTAGCTGGGTTTGGTGCACCGATGGAGCTACATTCTAACCAAGCCAGGAATTTCGAATCAGCTGTATTCCATGGAATGTGCAAGACATTTGGCATTCGGAAAACTCGTACTACTGCACTGCATCCTCAGTCAGATGGCATGGTGGAAACTGCCTAAGGAAAGTAGTGGATAGGTTCCAGAACGATTGGGATACTGACATCTCCTTGTTCCTGTAGTGTATCGCTCTACACTACTTGAAACAACGGGTCAGACTCCTGCAAAGGAAATCTTTGGAAAAACGGATAAACCAAGCCAGGAATTTCGAATCAGCTGTATTCCATGGAATGTGCAAGACATTTGGCATTCGGAAAACTCATACTACTGCACTGCATCCTCAGTCAGATGGCATGGTGGAAACTGCATAAGGAAAGTAGTGGATAGGTTCCAGAACAATTGGGATACTGACATCTCCTTGTTCCTGTAGTGTATCGCTCTGCACTACTTGTCAGACTCCTGCAAAGGAAATCTTTGGAAAAACGGATAAACGATGTTGTCTACCGCACACAAATTATTGGAAGGCCAAGAAATAAGATGCAAGTAGTCCACCTGGAAAGGCTAGCCGCATTTGGTTCCTCCCGATCAGACTTAGGTGAAGGGCAGTGTGGCGAATATTCTCAAGTATGTACCATCCCTAACTCAATAACACTCCCACCACTAGTTAAACACAAGAGAGATAACGATGGCTACGCTTATGCATGCAAGCATGTACCAAGCAAGAGGAAGAGAGATCGCGCGAGTGTTTGCGAATACGATGCAAAGAGGAGATTCCAATAAATAACACCGATTCTTCGAGAACACGAAGAGCGAATAACCAAGAAAGTTCTCGGTACGTAGGCAAGCACCCTGTCGGACTATATAAGGCAGTGACCAAGCAAGGCAGGTGGATCAGTTTATTTCCAAGTGTTGTTCAGTGAACTACTGTGAAGTTACCAAACTCTTAAATTTGTATTGCGTTTATTACTAGTAAATAAAACCAGCTATTAGTTACATTTTCTGTGTGTGTGTTTATTTGACTGTATAGTGATCGAACACAGGATTAATAACAAAGGAATCATCGAATTCGTCACAATTGGTGTCAGAAGTGGTATTGTTGAATAAATACCAGTGAATTTAAGGATAACAACGACATGGCGAAGCTGAATTAAAGATTCAGCAACTCAAAAATGAGTTGGAACAACGCGGACTAAACACTACAGGCAATAAATCAGAGTTACAGTCACGATTGCGAGAGGCTATGGAAGCAGAAGGAATCAACGTTGATGATCATGTTTTTCATCTTGTGGAGGAGGCACCGACAAAAATAGAAGAAAAAAAGGAGTATCCGAATCCAGTAGCAACCGTGGACACAAACATGATATTGGCTGTATTAACTCAGATGTCGACTAAAATGGAAGAACAGAAAACTTGCATGGCATCTCAGCTCGAAAACAGAAAACTTGCATGGCATCTCAGTTGGAAGAACAGAAAACATATATTGTATATATCCTTCTATTGCAAGGCAATTTAATCTAATTTAATCACATAGTGGAATTAAAATTAAATGTATATACAGCTGGCTATTTTTTTATAAATAAATAAATAAATAAATCTCAGCTAGAATAGGTATCATCACAGATCTCCGCGCAAATGGATGAACAGAAGGCATATATCTCATCGCAGTTGGAAGCACAGGAGGCGAGGGTGTCATCTAAACTAGAAGTCCAAGATGAGAAAATTGCACAGCTGCAGGATAAAATCGATGCTGAGGTAGATGCGTTAAGAGGCCGTATCCAGGAGTTGCAACTGAACCGTCCATCTGCTTCAGCGAATACTCCCGAGGTAAAATCCCCGTCATTTGATGGTTCTGTTCCTTTCCAGGTATTTAAGCTTCAGTTTGAGAAGACGGCAGCGGTGAATAATTGGGGCACTGAAGACAAAGTTGCTGCACTGTTCGTGGCATTGAAGAGTCCTGCAGCCGAAATCTTACAGACGATTCCCGACGGTGAACGCAATAATTATGAAGCATTGATGGGTGCAGTTGAGAGGCGCTATGATAGCGAACATCGAAAACAGATATACCAAATAGAGCTACAGAATCGCTTTCAGAAGGCTAATGAGACATTGCAGGAATTTGCATCGGATATCGAGAGGTTGGCCCATCTAGCAAACGCAGACGCACCCGTAGAATACACAGAAAGGGTAAAAATCTAAAGCTTTATAAATGGAATACGTGACGTGGAGACGAAGCGAGCCACACATGCAAATCCCAAGAGATCATTTGCTGAGACGGTATCACATGCTCTAACGCAGGAAACAGCTTCGCTATTAAGTAAGCCGGCGTACAAAGTTCATCACCGCGTGGAGATAGAACGGCCAGACTGGGTAGACAAAATTTTGGAAGCGTTGAACGGATTACAAAAAAAAAAATGATGGTGCCATTAAATGTTTTAAGTGCGGAATACCAGGTCACATAGCACGCTACTGCGTCACTGGCTCCAGTAATTCTGGCAATTTAAGTGGACGTAAACGCAAAGCTGGAGAAGATGAATGCCCCATAATCTCTGTGTCACAACTCGACCGGAAAGCGAGTAATGTTACTGTTGAAGGCTACGTGGACGGGAAAGAGCGCTTGCTGACTGTGGATACTGGTGCATCACATTCCATCATTCGGAGTAACTTGGTCAGCGGGAAGGTGAGACGATTGCAGAAAGCTAAGTTGTGGAGAGTAACTGGGGAAAGCAAGCAAGCCCTAGGAGAGGTGACATGTAAGATTGTGATTGGGAATGTAGCTACGTATCACAACTTCTTGGTAGCGAATATTGTCGACGAAGTCATCATTGGCGTCGACTTCTTGGCTGAGAGAGACATTCACATCAAGGTAAGGAACAGGGTTATGACTTACAACAGCCAAGAAGTTCCTTTGGTCTTTGGACACACTAGTGGCTATACCACCAAGGGAGTGATCTTGAAGATGAAGCAACAGGAGCCTCGTAAAGCAGAGGTAGCTCATCGACCAAAAGCTTTCATGGGCAGGTGCCTCCTGAAGAAGATTCGGCAAGGCCAAGAGGAAGATCCAGATTTGGCACGTGTATTGAAAGGACTGAAGGAAAACAATCAGCCAATACGAGAAGAGATGGTCTCAGAGAGTCGCATTGCTCCATGCAATGGTCTCACCTCCTTGGTGACTAAATCAGATCAAATTATGGAATGCGATGCGCCTGTATCCACAGTTAGTAAGTGCTCTCTTCCATCCACATATGCAACAACAGTAACATTACTAGCTTTCCTTCCGATCTGTGAGACAGAGATTATGGAGCAATCAGTTGCGGGAGCCAGTCCACGTCCCTTTCGGCTGGCTCGATTTAGTTTAACGATTGATTTGGTTGGGAGATTTGCTCATCTCCTTCAGCTTTACGTTTTCGTCCACCTGAATTGCTCGGGTTACTGGAGCCAGTGCCGCAATAACGTGCTATGTGGCCTGGTTTCCCGCACTTAAAGCATTTAATGGCATCATCATTTTTTTTCTGTACTCCGTTCAACGCTTCCAAAATTTTGTCTACCCAAGCCGGAGTGTCCACTTCTACGCGATGAGCCTTGTATGCAGGTTTACTCAAAAGCGAGGCTGTTCCCTGCGTCCCTGTCCTTTTCGGGTTTGCATATGTGGCCCGCTTCGTCTCCACATCGCGTATTCCATTTATGAAACACTGGATTTTTACCCTCTCCGTATACTCTACAGGTGCGTCTGCATTTGCTAGATGGGCCAACCTCTCGATATCCGATGTAAATTCCTGTAAAGTCTCATTAGGTTTCTGGAAGCGATTCTGTAGCTCTAGTTGGTATATCTACTTCCGATGTTCGCTACCATAGAGTCTCTCAATTGCACCCATTAATGCCTCTTTATTGTTCCGTTCTCCGTCAGGAATAGTCTGCAAAATTTCGGCTGCAGATCCCTTCAATGCTACGAATAATGCAGCAACTTTGTCTTCCTTGCCCCAATTATTCACAGCTGCCGTCTTCTCAAACTGTAGCTTAAATACCTGAAAAGGAACAGAACCGTCAAAATATGAGGTTTTTACCTTCGGGACACTCGTTGAAGCAGTTGGACGATTCAGTTGTAACTCCTGGATACGACCTCTCAGTGCATCTACTTCAGCATCGATTTTATTCTGTAGCTGTGCAATTTTCGCATCCTGCACTTCTAGCTGCGAAAACATTCGTGCCACCTGCATGGATATACGCTCCTCTTGTTCTTCCAATTTTGATGTTATACGTGTCTCCTGTTCTTCCATCTGAGATCTCATGTATGCCTTCTGTTCGTCTAGTTTAACTGAAATCTGAGATGCCATGCTAGTCTTCTGTTCTTCCAGCTGAGATGCCATGTGTGTCTTTTGTTCTTCCAGCTGT
This sequence comes from Merzomyia westermanni, assembly GCA_949987695.1. Classification (NCBI taxonomy): domain Eukaryota; kingdom Metazoa; phylum Arthropoda; class Insecta; order Diptera; family Tephritidae; genus Merzomyia; species Merzomyia westermanni. The sequence goes on along the minus strand of OX465288.1, from coordinate 129,041,687 downwards.
GTTGAAATGCTAGATGATATCTGAGTCAATACAGTCACCAACGCGTTAGTGTCCACACTTGCGGCTGCAATTGTATACTCCTTCTCTTCCATTTTTGTCGATGCTTCTTCCACAAGATGAAACACATGATCGTCAACGTTAATTCCTTCAGCTTCCATAGCCTCTCGCAATCGTGACTGTAGCTCGGATTTATTGCCTATTGTATTCAATCCACGCTGTTGCAGCTCATTTTTGAGTTGCTGGATCTTCAGCTTATTCAACTTCGCCATGCTTTTGTTATCCTTGAAAACTCTCGGTATTTATTAACAATATCACTTCTGACACCAATTGTGACGAATTCGATGATTCCTCGATTATTAATCCTGGGTTCGATCACTATAAAGGCAAATAAACACACGCTCAGATATTGTAACTGATAACTAGTTTTATTTACTAGTAATAAACGCAATACAAATTTAAGAGTTTGGTAACTTCGCAGTAGTTCACTGAACAACACTTGGACATAACCTTATCAACCTGCCTTGCTTGGTCACCGCCTTATATAGTCCGACAAGATGCTTGCCTTCGCACCGAGAACTTTCTTGGTTATTCGCTCTTCGTGTTCTCGAAGGATCGGTGTTATTTCTTGGCATCTCCTTTTTGCATCGTATTCGAAAACACTCGCGAGATCTCTCTTCCTCTTGCTTGGTACATGCTTGCATGCATAAGCGTAGCCATCGTTATCTCAGCTGTGTTTAACTAGTGATGGGAGTGTTATTGAGTTAGGGACGGTACATGCTTGAGAATAATCGCCACATTATTATAGTGATCGAACCCAGGATTATTAATCGAGAAATCATCGAATTCGTCATAACATGATTGGCAATAATCCATGCATATATGTGTACACATTCGTATTTGTCAAAATTTCACCTATACAGGTAATATCATTTCAACAGCTGATTCGATTTTTTTCATTTTAATTTTCTCTAAACTGTCAAACTTTCTTGCAATCGGTTTGTTTACATTTTAACATGTGCTGTGCTGTTCTGACGTTTTAGAGAATCAATTTCCAATATGGCAGCCTCGCTGTTACCTGTTTTACTATGCCATAACCTAACCCCATGAGCTAGGGTAAATTCTGGCGTTCATATTCACTACGATAAATGTCAGAAATTCCTTCTCTCTCTCAACATTTAAAATTTTCAGCCTATTGGCACAGGGCTCTCAATTTGTAATTTAGCTCGTTGTTGTGTAGTATTGTTAAAATAAGTCAATCTAAAAATTAAAATGATGTTTTCTGATGGAATTAATATTTGTACATTTTTGCAAACGTGCTGTAAATTTTGATAACCTCAAAAAAATGTTTGCAAACGAAGAACTGCTGTTGTTGTTATTTGTAACGACAATAACACTACCCAAAGGTTTTGGGGAGTGTTGTCGAATTGGCAATCCTTGGCCGGTTATAAACCCGGTACTCCCTTGCGGTACTGCCCGACTGTCGCGGTAGCGAAACAACAGCCGGTTCTATCGCACCGGAATGACCCGGCCAACGGCTGTTATTTCAGTGTAACCCTGTCCAATCTGTCCCGTCCCACCCTTAAATTGTCAAACTCGGAGCTAACCCTGGCAGCTGGGTTGCTCCATTGTCTCTTGTTACGGGCTGGGGTCGAACCCAACCCTGGACCAAGAGATTGGATCTGCTACGTTTGCTGGAAAAAAATTTATATTAAACGGTCGCATTCGGTACGATGCGCCAAGTGTAAGAGATGGTTACATAAATCTGGATGCTCAGGGCTTAACCCTGCCATTCACAGACCCAGTACTTCCTTTAGTACTTTTGAGGCACCATGCTGTACACGTCCTAGGACGTCCCGCGGTAGCCGCCGCTCTGGCACTCCCTTACCGCCTCTAACTACTTCCAATAGTCACAATAGTGGCTCAGTCTACACGACTGGCAGCACCGCTGCCATCCCTGCCTCACCCACTCCCGACTGTCGCTCACGCACGCCAGCGTCTCCATCTCACACGGCCGCTCAACACTCCTACTCCCCCCGGAATAGGTCAGATATGAGCATCGCCGAGCGTCAGTCCCCTCTTTCTCTGCCCCTAATGCCCCCCCTGCTTCCAGCCAGCACGTGGGTCAGGAACACCACCTCCTAGTACCTTTCACTACGTGCACCGTTTGTCGGCAAAGATTATATACACCTGCGACATCGGTCAAGTGCAACAATTGCCTTGGCCTATGTCACACCCTTATGTGCTCTGGGCTCGCAAACGGTAACCTTTGGACGGAGACAACATCGGCCATGGCGCTGTCAACTCTAGACTGCGACATAGTTTAGGCCTTATCCTACCTCCACCTAGGCAAACGCATCTGCCCTCACGCCTAGTATGTCCCCCGTCTCCCCTCCTAACCACTTCAAAATTTTGCAGCTGAACTGTAACGGATTAGCTGGAAAGATCGCGGAGATAACTGACTTTATGAAGACGCGCAACATCAAAATCGCCGCGATACAAGAGACAAAATTGAACACAAGATCGGACTTACGAACTTGTGAAGGGTATAATGTACCTCGAAAAGACCGGCCCAGCGGTCTTGGGGGTGGCCTTGCGTTCATAACACATCACTCTGTACAATATAATCTATTTTCCCCTGACGTCGACCCCAGGGACTCTACCTTAGAATGCCAAGGCATAGCAGTCCGGTCAGGAGACGCCGACCTGCAAACCATAAACATCTATATTCCTCCTGTCATGTGTTGTCCTAGAGATTATCATCCCAACATTAGTGCGTTGCTAAGAGGCGATAACCGTCTAATCCTAGGCGACTTCAACGCGCATCACGATCTCTGTCACTCCAACTTGCCAGCAGATAGCAGAGGGCACGCAATTGCAGACCAAATAGATAACTCAGCATTCTGTACAGTCAATGGAGATGCCCCAACCAGGGTGGCAGGTAACTGCCACAGCTCGCCAGACATCTCCATAACGAGCGCGGGCCTAATTAACTTTGTCATCGGGCGACCGATGCTTACATTAGCCTCAGACCACCTACCCATCTTACTCTCTGTTGAACGACCGACCGACTTCATAACGACTGATAAATTAACATACATCAACTTCACCAAAGCGGACTGGGACCGCTTTACTGACTATACAGAGCGCTCCTTCGCTGCCTTACTACCCACTCCTACGGACGTACGCAAAGGCGAAAGAGAGTTTCGCAAGATCATTGATTCAGCCTCATGCCGCTTTATTCCTGCTTGTAGAATACCAGAAATTCGTCCGAATTTTCCGGTAGAAGCTGCGGCGATGGCAAGAGAGCGTGACCAAGTGAGACTCATCAATCCCGCAGATCCCAGAATCAAAGATCTCAATGCGGAAATTCGTAGGACAGTCAACGAACACAAGCTGACCAAGTGGAAACAACACCTTGAGACATGCAACCGGCGGAGTCGGCAAATTATGGTCGACTGTCAAGGCCCTATCCAATCCGACCAAACACAATGACAAGATCGCCATTGCATTCGTCAAACAGTGTCAAATCGGACGTCAGGAAATGCGCGAGCTCTTTTTGACGGCTGTTTATAATGCCTCCACCTGCGGATAGGACTAAGAGAAGAGGCTTCCGACGTGCGCACAAACACTCCACTGCGCCTATTGCCGTCTCTGTCGCAGAGGTCAAAGAAGCCATAATGAAGGCCAAACCATCAAAATCCGTCGAACTCGACGGAATCGCCATGAAGATGATCATACACCTAGCCCACGAGGGATAGAGTTACTTAGCGGCTCTTTTTAATCTCTCTCTAACTACTTTTGTTATACAAGGTGGCGCAAAAGAAAGCTTCAGATGTTCAGCATATCGGTTGTGGCACGTGCAGTGTGTGCTGTTGCACCGTCTTGTTGGAACCACATGTTTTCCAATCCCAATTCATCAAGTTTCGGCAAAAAGAACTCGTCGATCATTGCTCTGTAGCGCTCACCATTCACAGTAACCGTTTGGCCCCGACCGATTATTGGTCAAATAAATAGTCAGCAATACTCCGCGTTCTAGAGCAGTGTAGCGTAACATTGTTTATTAACGTCTATTTCGCATGTGTTTACTACAGAAATGTCAAAATAGAACTGACTTTAGGGGCCAATCGCAAAATTTATAGCATTTTCTGATAGGAGGATTGCTTTTGCGCCACCCTGTACCTAAGATATAGAAACAAGCTATTGTAGTTCCCCAATTAAAACCAGGGAAGCCGGCGAACCAAGAAGAGTCTTATCGCCCGATATCCCTCCTTTCGCCGGTAGCGAAATTACTAGAGAACACTCTGCTCCCTTACTTCATTGCTAATCTGAAATTGGCCGATCACCAGCATAGTTTCCGCAAAACTCACAGCACGACATCCGCTTTGAACGCCATTACAACGCAGATTAATAACGGTTTGAATCAACACCCACCAAACCATAGGACGGTTCTCGTGGCACTTGACCTATCAAATGCATTCGACACCGTCAATCACGCCACACTCCTGCGAGATCTGGAAGAGACACCGCTCCCTGCCGGTCTTAAAAGGTGGACCGCTAATTACCTCAATTCAGAAACAAGAAAGAAGAATAAAACAAGGGGTTGTTGTTGTTGTTGTAGTAACGACAAAAACACTCCCCGAAGGTTTTGGAGAGTGTTGTCGAATTAACAGTCCTTGGCCGGATTTGAACCCGGTACGCTCCGGTACTCCCTTGCGGTACTGCCCGACTGTCGTGGTAGCGATTTATGACCAGAGGAACCTTCTAGGTCATGTCACCCCTCCTTCCGTAAGGAAGGAGAGATGGGTAATGAGAGGTGAGAGGCATCATATCCGTAGATCGGCCATCGAGTTGCACGTCATTACCTTTGTGCATATTAGTCGCCTCTTACGACCGGTATGCCTACCTCGGGCATATTCTAAACCCCTAACCCGCAGGGGTCATAAGGTGGTGTTCTCTCTCCCCTTTTGTTTAATTTCTATATTTCGAGACTTCCCCCCCACCAGAGGGAGTCTCCATTGTTTCCTACGCTGACGACTGCACGATAATGGGCTCGGGCAAGGGTCCCTCCATTGACGAACTCTGTATTAGAATCAACAGTTACCTCCATGACCTTTCCAGCATCTTCACCGAGCGAAATCTGACCCTATCTCCGACTAAATCGACGGGGACCCTGTTTACTACATGGAATGCGCAGATAGGGCAAGAGTTAAATGTCCATGTAGACGGAGTACCTCTACCTACTGTCAACCACCCAAAAATCTTGGGTGCGACATTTGACAACGGCCTCACCTTCGCTGGTCATGCCACAGAGCCGCAATAAGATCCTCAAGTCACTGGCCGGCAGTACTTGGGGAAAATACAAAGAAACATTGCTTGCTACATATAAGGCTATTGGCCGACCGGTTATTGACTATGCGGCGCCCATATGGTCGCCCAATCTTTCTGACACCAACTGGAGGAAATTGCAAGTCTGCCAAAACACCGCCATCAGAACTGCTACGGGATGTCTGCTTATGTCATCTGAGTCTCACCTCCATCAAGAGGCAAAATTGCTCAATGTTCAAGAGCACGAGGAACTCTTGAGTAGACAGTTCCTTCTGAACTGTCATACACCTAGTCATCCAAATCGACATCTATTGGATGTAGTCCCGCCCTCCTAAGACATAAGGAGACATCTTCGTAAGCACTACGATGAGATCCGGCACCATATTTCTTTTTGCCGTTTGATCTGCGGAAACATAGACGGGCTCTAAATGACCTCCACACCGAGTCGTAGACAGATCTCTCAGATCTCGGCCTGTGAATCCCGTTATTAATACTCAACCACCTTGATTGGCTGTAGAGGAGCGTGTACTTCAGAGGGAGACTAGAGTCATACTAGCACAACTTCGCTCTGGATATTGTAATAGGTTAAACTCTTACTTATCCAGACTGAACCCCAACATACCAAACACATGCCCTGCATGTGGTATGTCCCCTCATGATACCATACATCTCTTCTCCTATTCAGTTGAACCCACTCTTCTAACACCTATATCACTCTGGTCCAACCCTGTGGAAACTGCGCGTTTCCTTGGACTTCCGTTAGAAGAGCCTGATGACAAGTTAGAGTGATCGAGCCCATTGGGCAGGGCGAAGCACTGTTAACAACAACAACATTTGGTATGACCTTCTAGCTCCTTCCTTAAGGAGGGATAAGATGGAATAAGAGGTGAGAGGCATTATATCCGTAGATCAACTATCGAGTTGCACGTCATTACCCTTTTGTGCATTTTACGACCGGTATGCCTACCTCGGGCATATTCTAAGCCCCTGACCCGCAGGAGACATATGCCTCGAACTTGATAAATGTGAATTTACTAAATGCGCCACCATGAACGCTTGGTAATTCTATACGACAGCACGTAACTGCTAATATACGTCAAAAAATACGCGAAAGGTCTCAAACGACGCGTTTTGATCTCTGTATCAATAATCCGCAATCGGAAATTAAATAATTTGTTTCAGTGAAAAGTTATTAGCAAAAAACCCAAAAATTTCCTAGGTCCGATCCCAAATAGGGGGCTTGATCCAAGGTATTTATGTGCACAACACCTTTCTGCGCTTCAAAAAAATAACCCTTAGCCGGTCCAACACCGGCTACGCGGTCCACAGTATTTCTGCGCAGAACACACTTTTTGCAATTTTCGGTCCACCCTAATCGGTGATTACAACAACCACATGAAAATGACAGAAAATTTTCAACTTTGATTGCAAATATCTCTGAACAGACATAAAATATCGAATTTCCGCTTTCGGATTATTGATATGAAGGTTAAAACCCGTCGTTTGATACCTTTCCCGATATTTTTGGACCTATATTAGCAGTTACGTGCTGTCGTATAGAATTACCCCCTTTTTCGAAACCAATGTCCAAAAATGAAAAATGCTTAATTTTAACTTCAGCATCAACAGCCCATATGCTCCTACACGGTGCCTGTCTTCCTAGAGGTGCTGGGATAATCAACGAGCCTACAACAAGTGCGTGTAGCACGACGACCGTCGATTGCTTTGGCAACTTGGATACATTTTGGAGCGATTCTAAATATTTGTATCGATAACATGGGCATGCTAACTCGTAGTGTGGCAACACGAACGAATCGAAGAAGTCAAAACGAAAAAATTATCGCAAATCGCAATCAACCAGGAAATTACAATTGGATTTAAGGCTAAGAAAATAGTAATTCAAAAAAAAATAACTTTATGCATTATTTGAGAATATTGTGTATTTACTTAAAAAGTTACAGCATTAGGAACCATTTACACTGAATAGCTTTGGCTGCATATATTGTTAGGAGTCCAAGTCATCAAATTTGCAACGACGTATGGTGTAGTTATTGCAAAGGGGCGGATCACAGCAGTGAGAACGAAAGTGCAAGACAAAAGCTATTGAAAATTCTGTAATACGTCAAAAAATCTGTTTAATGGTGATTGAATATATATATGTAACTGCATTGACTCTTCTTCACTACTTAAAGGAGTATTGCAGCTTTTATATCATTGAAAATATTGCTACTTGAACAACGCAACGCTCTTATATATACATACGTTGCAGTTACATACACATACATAACTATAAATCGTGTCCCTCCACCAGCATTATTGCTTATAATCTATTTCGTGGTAAAAACAAAGAAAAAATAAAATGATGGTTGAATCGGATGGAACTGCTGATGCCACACGCCGCTTAAATGTCAAAAAGCAAACGCTGGACGATGCGTATGCGGTACCAGCCAATTTTTTAGAGATTGATGTAGTCAATCCCTTAACAACAATGGCAGCAGGCAAGAAACGATATACGGACTATGAGGTTCGAATGAGGGTAAGTATGCCATACAGTATATTGACCCATAGTGCGTTGTTTGTAACGACAAAAACACTCTCGGAAGATTTTGGGAAGTGTTGTTGAAATTGACAATATTTGAACCCGTACTCCCTTGCGGTACTTCCCGACTGTCGTAGCAGCAATTTGGTATGATCAGTCCAACCTTTTAGGTGATGTCATCCCTCCTTCGGTAGCAACTCCTTGCGGATATTATCCACTGTAAGTTTTAATCTTGGAAACTCCAAATTCATTTATAGGATGTGTATGTATAGACGTATTATGGGTAAAAGTTTCTAAGATGCCGCCACAGAAAGGCATCAAGATGTTATTTAAAGCATGTTGCGCTTTATACTTTGTTTGAATCTTACTCATTGTTGTCGTTCTTATCAGGGCGGAAAAATAAGGTTACACATATCAACTCTTAGGCACCAACTGGTTGCACACTCATCATTAAATAACTACTGCATTAAATTCAAGGCTTTATCACATATTGTTCTATGGTTTATTTTGAAAAATAGGGCTCATTTTGCCGCTGCCGCGGTGTATTGTTTTTTCAGTGCTCGGATTATATAAAAAGCGACTTATAATTTTTTTTTATAAATTTCTCCAATTTTATTCAAACAAATTTCTTCAAACTATTCCACTGTTAGCTTTTTATCAACGACGCTTTCTCATAATAATTTTTGTTAATAAGTATTAAGCGGGTGATAAGATTTTTGCTTATAAATACACCCAATTACTTAATATGTTCATATATATATAAAAAGTTTGTTTGTATATAGGGTAAACGCACCAGTTTCCGGAGACGTTTCCCTCAACTTTGACTTCGACTCATTTTCTCACTATAAACGTTACCGCGAAAAGATTTACTGTTTATAATAGCATAAATATTGGTCAATAATATGACGTCTGTATAATTTAAAAATATAATGTTATTAATATTATTAAAGTATAAACTCAAAAAAGTTCGATTTGCTCTAGTTTCCGGACACTTCGGTTTTAGTTTCCGAACACGAAATTTGTATGAAATTTGTACATACACTATATTTTTGTAAAGTATTTCTGAAACATGAAGAAGGACTTTGAATACCATTAATACGTCTTAATCATATTCACATCTCTCTGGATGGACATCTGTCATAAACCAACTTTTCGATCGGCGTACACAGTTGATGTTTTATTTGTCATAGTTGGTAGACTTTTTCCAACAATTAGCTATATGAAGGTCCGGGAACTTCAGGAGGTCCTTGTCTGGGCATCCGACATTGGGTTAATCGCAAAATGCGGGTTTACATAGCGGTGTGTACGTGAGTCTTCTCACCCTCTTTCTAATTATTGGAGCTAATAGTCATGGAGTCCTCGTTTGGTTACCAGCCACACAAAAAAAGAACTTTTGTTAACAAACTGGAGATAGTATGCACATAATCAATAATTAGTATAATGGGAGGCTTGAATGCCACCCCGACAGAGTTATTAAATGCCATTCTGTACATCGCACCCGTAGACTTCGTGGGCAAAAGCATATTGTTGACAACTGAAACTAGGCCCAATGCCTAGTGGCAGTAGCCTGTACCAGCATTATCAAAAACCGGGCCGGCAGACTGTATGGTCGCGCCCGCACTTCGAAATGGGTGTAAGTTCGGTTGATACCATACACATTTACATCGATTGCTCCAAATCTGCTTTCAACTGTGCTTATCCGAAGTTAAACAAATCCTACAAGAAGGTAAATTACAACAACTAAAAGTGTCTTGAAGTGCAACAGGCGCTAGGAAAAATTGGCAAGGAGGGAACGTACATCTATACTTGGTCATGGGTCATATAAGAATAGATGGAAGCGAAAGGTATAATATCTTCACTTCGAAGGGGAAGTCTCTCGAAAAGTATACTAGAACTCCCCATCAGATAGACAGTATTGAAAAGCAGTCAAGAGCTGTAAACTATCTACCAAGCAAAAACTGCTTAGAAGTAACATGGGATGGCAAAGTCTCCGAGGCCGTGTGCAAGTCGTATGGGTTAACAACCTAGCTCTTGTCCGTAAAACGGCAAGACTGCAATATTATGTTTATATAGGTTGTACAAGTAATGCTTGAACATTTTTTGTGATCCTGTCGCTCGCCAGATTAAGGATCAGACTATTAGGAGTTCCACAGCTAGCCTAAGCTGCCGCTTGTCTGATGCCTGTTTGGTTTGACCTTATAACCTCGAGGGGCTGAGGTAAAAGTCTGCATTCATTCTTTAAATAATAATATTGATAAAAACAACTTCAACTTAAACTTTTTCCACGTACTCAGAAAACATGAACATTTCCATTTGTGTTGTTATTTGAGACTATTTGTTAGTTATTTGTCTATTAATCCCAAAACATTGAGATAGTGTCCGGACACTAGCGCTGTCTGGAAACTAGTGCAGTTACCCTACATGCATACATATTAGCATGTCCGTTGTCGCCCAAATTGCCTACTTTACTAGCCCTAAATTTAAAGGAAAAAACACAATAGGAAATAACGGGCACTATAATGAACACCCTTAATTATAAATTAAATTTGTTTCTTATTTTAGACAAATTTGCCAGTATTCAAAGTAAAAGAGTCTAGCGTACGCCGTCGATACAGCGACTTCGAGTGGTTAAGAAATGAATTGGAGCGCGATAGCAAGGTATAAGTAAATTTTTATTCACTCAACACTAAAGATTAATATCATAATCTTTAAAAACCTTTTCATTAACTTCATTAGATTGTGGTCCCACCATTACCTGGCAAAGCATGGAAACGTCAAATGCCTTTCCGGGGTGATGAAGGTATTTTTGATGAAAATTTTATCGAAGAACGACGCAAAGGATTGGAAGCATTCATCAACAAGATCGCTGGCCACCCATTAGCACAGAATGAACGTTGTTTGCATATGTTTCTGCAGGAGAATGTGATCGATAAGAACTATGTACCCGGGAAGATTCGCAATACATAAAAGGCATTAGACATTACTGTCAAAACTTTAAAAAGGGAAATGTGTGCCGAAAGAAAAAAGTGGTTGTTACAGTTGCTCGAGTGTACACATACTGGGGAATACATACATACAAGTTAAATGAAAGAAAATAAATACAAAATTCGAATATATATAAACACTAAATGAATGAATGGAAGATTTAACAGCTCAGAAAGGTTATTTTTTTAAATTTCGGGTTTATATACAATATATTTCAAAATATAATGAATGGGTGAATTAAAGACATTCTACTCCACTGATATACATAATTGCATACTTACGAACATACATGCATACATATATTTTCGAATTCCCAAACTATTTTATCATTAATATTCCAAAACCAAATATGTGAAAGTAAAAGCTGAATTATACTCTAAAGACTTTCAAAATTGATATAATAATAAGAGTAAAAATTAGGTCAAGCTAAAGAAAAAATTTTATATTGCGAGCAATCGGATAAATTATGTTTAATATAGTATATATAAATTTGAAGATACAAAAATGTAATGTAACAAACATATGTACTTTATATTTCAAGTCATTATTTTGACATTATGTATTTGCAAATCATTACTTTATTATTATTATATGTAAATTTTTAGGCAGTTTTTAATGTTGCTCGATGAATTGATTAAATATTTGGGGTTAGAAAAGAATACATGTAGTTATATTGCTTTTGTTCAATAATTGCTGAGTAAATGATTAAATTCATTAATAAGTGTACTTTTCTTTTGTCTAAAACTCTAATTTTGCACTTATTTCAAGGGAAAATTCTGAGCGAAAGAATGTGATTTTAGAAGGCAATTATTTTTAAAAACTTTTTGTATATAATTTGTCACAGGGCAGATATTTAAAGATTGTTTATTTGAAAGATTTTAATTTAATTTCTTTGAAGGTACTTTTACACCATAGTTTCCCATTTCCTATACTCCGTTACTTATTTTGTTTTTGTAATACTGGTAAACATTGAATTTTGAAATTTGTTGCTTAACTACTGTCACCCATGAGAAATTATATTAAATAAGCGAGTAAGGGTATTAGTAAAATGAATTTGTATATTTACAAAAAATTGTTTTGAAATATAAAAGAAAACCCCAGCTTAGAAATAAATAATTGATAACTACCTTTTCTGTTCAATTCACACAGTGATGAACTCCACGTTTTAAGAATGAAAATCACCTCATCATAACACGATCTGACACTCAATTCTACGTTATTTTCAAAAGGTCAAACGGAAGAAATTAACTTTTGACTTAGCTTAAATTTATTTTGCAAAAATTAAAATTTTAATTTGAGTTCTATGCCCTAAATTAAGTATAAAAGCTAAGACCTTACCTTTTTTTAAGTCAAGAGTAAACCATTAATTTATAGCGATTTGTTTACTCTGGATAGAATATGGTAATTGTTGCTGCTGCTAATATTTATCCAAAAATTGCAATATGGGTATCAAAAGACGCGTTTCGGTCCCAGTAATAGAAATCCGCCTCCGGACATTGCTTACCCCTCCTGAAATTAACATTTTATAGTAACTGATGTTGTTGTTGGTGTGGTAACGACAAAAACACTACCCGAAGGTTTTGGGGAGTGTTGTCGAATTAACAGTCCTTGGCCGGATTTGAACCCGGTACGCTCCAGTACTCCCTTGCGGTCCTGCCCGACTGTCGTGGTAGCGATTTATGACCAGTGAAACCTTCTAGTTTATGTCACCCCTCCTTCCGTAAGGAAGGATAAGATGGGTAATTAGAGGTGAGAAGCATCATATCTGTTGGAAACACCGTCACCGGCAAATCTCATACTTGGTTTCGGGCCGCACAATAAACTTATCAGGCAACACTTTAAATTTGTTTGTTTAAGCGCAAGTAGCTAACCCTTCCTTTAACTTCCTTTTGCATATTACTCCTTTCTTTTAAATTTGATCTCTTTGGTTACGGCGGAATAAACGTGCGGTTGGGAAAACCAAATGTGAGTATACTAAATGGAAATAGTGTACTAGTAAATATTATTCTAATTGTAACCCTTTTTTTGTAATAAAGTTTTTAAAGTAGTTTACGAACTCATAAAATTGGTAGAACCAATAATCTTTAAAAAATTTGCCACACGTTTGCCACAACATTGAGGTTAGAAAATCAGAGGTAACACCTGTTTGCTTACCGCAACAAAGTCAATTATAATGGTGCGTACAATATTGGAATCGAGTGCGCTCGTGAATTGTGCAGTATGTCATGAGCCGGAGAACGAACAGATGGTCCAGTGCGATGTGTGGACTCATTTTATCTGCGCTAGAGTCTCGCAAGATATTGCTGAACGAGAATGGAGCTGCAAAAAGTGTGCTACGGTAGCAACGTCAAATGCATCGAGAACGAATGCCACAGCAAATCAGCAAACAGGCGAACGTGGAGAACAACAACACGAAAAGGTACGCGAAATAGTTGACAGGGCAAGTAAGAAAGGCTCTGCGAAGTCGAAGCGCAGTATGAAAATTGAATTAGCGCGTTTAGAGGAGAGAAAAAGGGCAGAGCTCTTATACTTAGAGAAGAAATATGAAGCTTTAAGGAGATATGAAAACTCCGACGAGTCAGACGATGACGCCAGTTTGGATGCACTGAAGGTGCATCGCACTACTGAATGGGCAAGGGTCAGGGCGATATAGGAAGGGACAAGGAAAGGCAGCTTGGAACAGGTGCTAGGCACGATAAGGTAGTCATAGGCAGAGGGCGCAACGAGGCGCAAATGCAGGTACGCACAACGTCGGAAGCAAATGCTGCAGGCTTGAATGCACAGCAAATTAGTTCGCGGCAGGTGGTGCCCAAAGATCTCCCTGTGTTTAGCGGCAAAGCGGAGGAGTGGCCTCTGTTTCTCAGCAGCTTTCAGAATTCCACGCGGCTTTGTGGATTTAGCCACGATGAAAACCTACTTCGTTTGCAACGGGCCTTGAAGGGTAAGGCACTTGAGTACGTTAGTAGCAAACTGATCCCCGAACTTGTACCCGAGATAATATCTACGCTACGAATGGTTTTTGGTAAGCCAGAGCAAAAAATAAATAGTCTCTTAGGGAAGCTACGCTCGTCAGCGTCAGTTAATGCTAACAAGCTTGATATTCTCATAACTTTCTCGCTTGAAGTAAAAAATTTAGCCGCCTCTATGGAGGCATCAGGGCTCCAGTAGCATGTGACCAATCCCTTATTGATACAAGAACTAGTCGAAAAGCTACCAGCTCAATTGCGCTTACAATGGGCAATGTCCTCTAGACCCTCTTCGGAGGCTACTCTGAAGGTATTTAGCGACTGGCTTTTCGACTTGGCAGATGCAGCAAGCAACGTTACTTCGGTAGTTTATACTAGCAATCCTGAGTCGGAGAGGCGCAAAGCTCATCGTGTTAATGTCCATGCCGAGGACAAGGATGCTAGCAAAGAAACCGCAGAGCGGGTCAACCGCAAACTAGCATGTTTTTTATGCAACGAAGCCAATGTAATTTTAAACTTACTCTACGATGAAAAATGGAATGAGGTGCGCAGGTTACAGCTATGCAGGCTATGCCTCAGAAAGCACGATGCAAGAAGCTGCCGTGAAAGAAAAGCGTGCGGCGTGAACGGTTGCACCTACAAGCACCATTCGGTCTTACACAAACCCGTCGATGTCCCAACAGCAGTTGTGGGTCATCACAAAGAAGTCTCTAACACGCTTTATCGTGTTGTTCCGATAACGATTCATGGGAAAGGCACTTCGTGCGACGTTTATGCTCTCTTAGACGATGGATCAGGCCCAACTCTAATTGAGAAAAACGTGTTGAAACGTTTGCATGTACCAGCTGCAACCAAAACCCGCCTTGGATGGACCGTGTATGGTGTCGTAAATACCGAGGAGCAACAGAACGTCGATAACATACAGCTACATGTTTGTGAGTGCGATGACGACGTAGCCTTGCAAAAGCTGAGAAAGATGGCGAACGTCAAAACGGCAGTAAGTTTCACGGTACATTCGGATTTTGGCATCTGACTGAAGTGGTTCGTGCGCGTCTATAGCTCGTATCGGTTTTCTCAATTGTACTGATGTTTAAAATACAGTTATCGTGTAAAAAAAAAAAACTAAATCTCTTGTGCGTCCTTTTTTATGATGGTAAGTAGTCTTGGCTACCTTTAAACTGTACAGTTATAATAGTGATTAACAGGAAGGTGTTTCTAAAATAAAAAATTAAGTGATTTGACTTTATTTTTTTTAAAGTACATTTCAAGTACGCCTAACGGCACAAAAACTCAAACTTCACAAGATGGCGTCGCCGACTCCATGGTCGGTGGCGTCCCAGCGTGACGATAAGGCACAATCCAGTGCAAAAAAACCCAAAATTACTGACATCAAAGATGTTAGCAACTTTTATGAGCTCTCAAACAGTGAGGGTTTGGTTAAAATTTATGAACGTAATAATTTAACTTGTGACTCTGATATGGATACTGGCATTGGGGGTGTCTCTGACTCAATGGTGAACAGTGGGGAGGCTTCTTGTTCAAATAATGCAAAAAACGTGAAAAAAAATGATCCCAGCATCAACCTAAATAGCGGTAGTTTTGGCGCTCGAGCCACATGTACAAATAACGGTGTTCAAATAGCACATAGTGCTAACGGGACATCCTCAGACATAGCGGACAATGAAGTCATAGGTACAGTTATCAATGCTGGCACTTGCGGTGGTTCATGCATGACAAATGATCCACCAATCTTGTACCCACAAGTTTTCAGTGGAATTAAATTTGTATTGGTTGACTCTTCAGCCAATGCCAATATAAATAATGATAAAATCTCATCAGGCTTAAATCTATTTTCCCAAATTAAAGACCTTAAATTTAAAGACATTGAGCTTATTAACGCTGCTATAAGGTTATTTTTAAAAATACTTTCTCTGCCAACAATTTTTCCTTGGATAAACGGCTAATCAAAAGAGGCCTTAGAGCTTCTATTCCCAAATCTGCCCTGGAAGTGTATGGAGTGGTACGTGGAGTTCCGACCATTGTACAACTCTACAAGTAAGTTATGTCGGCACCCCTTACTCTTCCTTCTCTCTCTAGCTCAGAGGCGTTTGACACTCTTTCACATGTCAAACAAGCGTTTGACACTCACTCCTGGCTGGGTTGCTGGTCAGCTAACAATGAAGGGATGCAAAGGCTTAGTGCAAAAATGGACTGAATTTTACAGCTGGGCTGCTGTGTTAGCTAATTTCTTTTACTGAATTTAGTATGAAAACGTGTTTATAAATTTGGAAAATAACTAATAATAAGCCATAACTGAATAAAAATAACCGGTAATTCTATACGACCGGTCGTAACTGCTAAAACACGTCCAAAATTATCGGGAAAGGTATCAGAAGACGCGCTTTGACCTCGGAATCAATAATCCGAAAGCGGAAACTCGATTATATATTTCTATCAAGAGATATTTGCAATCAAAGTTGAACATTTTCTGGCATTTTTATATGGTTGTTGTAATCACACATATTCCGAAATTTGCAGAAGTGAGTTTTTTTGCAGAAATACTGTGGATCTCATAGCCGGTATTGGACCGGCTAAGGGCTATTTTTTTTGAAGCTCGGCCGAAGGCCGCCTACGCAGAAAGGTGTTCTGCACATAAATACCATCGATCAGGCCCCCCGTTTGGGATCGGACCTAGGCCATTTTTTAGTTTTTTGCCAATAACTTTTCACTGAAATAAAATATTTTCCGATTTCGGATTATTGATACCGAGGTCAAAACGCGTCTTTTGATACCTTTCCCGATATTTTTGGACGTGTTTTACCAGAATAACCGTTGTTTTCGTTGTTAATAAAGTTATTTCCATCTAATTATATGATTAGCTAATTAGAAAATATATGGACTATTTGCAATAACTTTTCTTATGGTAATATTACTGAAAAATACCTCTTTACCATGGAAAAATAGTTCAGTAACTGCGAACTTGAAGCCGCCCTAACTATTATTTTTTAAAGTAGTTTTGTTTAGTAGTTCTTTTTTTTTTTAGTAAAAAGTTGAATTTATTAATTTCATTGGTAAATATTGCGTCAGTCATGTATATGGGTGATAATAGACCTACAGGGGAACCGCACGCCCAATAAACTTTAGATAACGGGCCTACATTGCAGCCTCCTGGGTGGTGTGGGAAAGCAATGGTTAGAAAAGTGTCTAAAAGGGGTCTAATGAGAAGCTGGTGACTTCCTGACATGAAACCCCAACCATCGCGTGCAAATCGTTTTAATTTTTCTCTAACGTCAATTAAATCATAACTTTTATGATCTTTTCTAAAAAATAAGGCAAATCTACGATAACTACAGCGCTCAAGCGACGTGGAAGTTCACATAAGCGCACCCTTATATGTACGCTTGGTACACACCATGCACACACAAAAGAAAAACAGGAAATGAGCATGCGCATTTTAGGAGAGACACTTTAAATGGTAGGGAGCTTTATTAAGATACGATATAAATAAGAAAAATGCTTCTTAAGTTAAAATATTTGAAGATAATCATCAAATTAGCACGTGCAATTTTATTATAAACAAAGAAGAACAAGCAAACTGCCATGGCAACATCAACTACATGGTTGTTTTTTATAAGTAGCACAGAAATTTTTATAAAGATTTCAAAGATGTCAAAAACTGCTACTTAAATAAGTAAAACTATTGCAAAAATAGGTATACTTGAAATTATGCGCATTAAGCAATAATTTGCTGCAACTAATTTCTCGTATTTATTTACAGCTGTGTTCATGAAAATAGTAGTGCATATGAGTCCTAACTTTCGCAGTATCAAACTCAAATTATAAATATAAAGTCATACTAAAATTTTTAACGAAAGTATTTATTATTATTGCTAAAAATATTGGCAGTTTCATTTGTTAAAAATATTTCGTTTCTTTCACACTAGGGCGTATTAAAAAAAAAATTAAAAAATTTGTGTGTTCACGAAAATAGTAGCAGCTGACGTTAATATTTCACGTTCTTCGTGTTTTCTATAGCCTAATATTTCGTGGTAAATCCTTTATTCCTTATTACCGCCATACATCGACGTGGCATAGAATCAACAAGATCCTTACAACGCTTCACGGGGATTTGTGTCCATGCCTCTTTAACCACTTGCCAAAGGTGTGTTCTACTTGAAGGATTTGCTGCTGCTACAACTCGTTGGACATCTCCCCATAAATTTTCGATGGGGTTCAGGTCCGGAGACTGAGCTGGCCAACGCATCACATCGATCTTTTCGGAAGCAAACCACTCTGTAGCCAGTTTTGAAGTGTGTTTTGGATCGTTATCCTGTTGGAACGCCCATCTTATCGGCATTTCCCACCTCGCAAACGGTAACATAACATCTTTCATTATATTCACACACGCTACTCGATCCATGATGCCATCGATCAAATGGATAGGACCAACACCATCGTAAAAAAAACACGCCCAAACCATAATGCTAAGTCCACCATGTTTAACAGTTTTAGTTGTGTACCTCGGGGGGTATTCTGTATTTGGTGGGCGACGGACATATTTTCTTGATCCTGTTCCACCAAATAAAACAACTCTTTCCATGGTGGGCACAGCTGATACATATCTTACTTGTAGACCTTTACAATGGTTCCGACTTTTTGTAAGTTAGATGATATAAAAAGTGAGGCAATTTCAACAATTACTATTACATCTGTTGTGCGCTTTAACAGAAAAGACACCACAACGGACACATATATTCCAACCACAACCCTGAAAATTGGGTTTGAAGGCAATGATATCCCAAAATGTATCGTTTACAATTACACTGAGCTAAATGTTGAGTTGTATATTCCGCCCATAATGCTACAATTGTGGACGCTTTGGTCACACAAAAATGGCCTGCAAAAGCCCAGGGAGATGTCTTCAGTGTGGAAAAATGGAGTGCAAGGATGCATCTTGTAACGTGAATTCATGCATTTTGTGCGGTAATGAGGGTCACACTGCAAAAAATAAAAATATGTGCCCTAAATGGGAAAAGGAAGTGATGGTAAATCGAATCAGGACAGTCAAGAAGTTGTCAAGAAAGGAAGTTCTTGATCAGTATTTTCCGCGGCAAAATAGATTTAGTCTGTTAGATGAGGATGATTCCTTTCCATCTCTCTCGACCCAATCAGATAACACAGTTAATATAGATGATAGTATTAATAGGAGTTTTGTTAAAAAACCTTTCAATGCTGTAGTAAAAGGAAGTCTAAGGAGTCAAAAAGTCATGCCCGCCCCCCTCAAATAGAACTTACAATAAAAAACCCTCGACCAGCCAACCTAACTTACCTGCCTTCTGCTCTCCAGAGTACCAGAAAGGGTTAGTGAGCCAATTTGAGCGCTTGCTGACCGAAATATCAAAATAACCCAAAAAGCTTCATTAGAAAATAATGACAGCCAACTTTTCAACCAAATCCAATTATAAAAAATCAATTTGAATCCATTACAACGTCTAGAGACGTAATGGAGATCACAGGATCTTCAAGATCTCTCATCCAATATGAAGATGATGCAATATAACTGCCAATCTTTTCGTGCTAACATAGACATTATAGAATTTTACTTTCTTAAGCGAAATATTTTTAACCAGTCGTACACCACACAGGAAACTCATAAATTTTAATCTCATCAAAAAATATCGCTCTGATGGCTATGGTGGCGTCGCTATTGCCGTCAAGAAAAACATTATATTTAAGAAAATTCAATTTGCTTCCAACTACGATATTTTAATTATCCAAACAAAGAATTTAAGTCCAAATGTCACAATTTGCAATAGTTATTTTCCAAGAAACATTCCAATAAATGATTTTAATGCTGAAGTAACCAAACTATTGAACTTTTTAGAGCCTTACAGCAATGTTTTTCTTGTCGGTGATTTCAATGCGAGGGCACGCGCCTGGGGGGACAGCATTGACTCAAATCTTGGAAAACATTTGATGGATATCCTTCAAAATACCTCTTTTTCTAATCTTAACAACGGGAGCTATACAAGGTGGCGCAAAAGTAAGCTTCCGATGTTCAGCATATCGGTTGTGGCACGTGCAATGTGTGCTGTTGCACCGTCTTGTTGGAACCACATGTTTTCCAATCCCAATTCATCAAGTTGCGGCAAAAAGAACTCGTTGATCATTGCTCTGTATCGCTCACCATTCACAGTAACCGTTTGGCCCCGACCGATTATTGGTCAAATAAATAGTCAGCAATATTCCGCGTTCTGGAGCAGTGTAGCGTAACATTGTTTATTAACGTGTATTTCGCATGTGTTTACTACACAAATGTCAAAACAGAACTGACTTTAGGGGCCAATCGCAAAATTTATAGCATTTTCTGATAGGAGGATTACTTTTGCGCAGTAACCGTTTTTCACCGACCGATTATTGGTCAAATAAATAGTCGGCAATATTCCGCGTTCTGGAGCAGTGTAGCGTAACCTGTCCTTCACAAACTCATCCTTTAACTGCAATTGGTGCGTTGATTTCACCAGAATTGGCGGCAGCCACCACTTTCCGATAACTATTGAAACCTCTTCAGTCAATGTAGTTAGTAAAAAGTTCACAGCTAAGAAGAAACTTCTCAATTCCTTAAATCTAATTGAATGTGAACCCAACCTCCTTGAAATTGAAAACAAAATTCAGGAAGAGATAGTTCACTCCAGTTAT
Organism: Merzomyia westermanni; assembly: GCA_949987695.1. Classification (NCBI taxonomy): domain Eukaryota; kingdom Metazoa; phylum Arthropoda; class Insecta; order Diptera; family Tephritidae; genus Merzomyia; species Merzomyia westermanni. The sequence continues at coordinate 129,021,173 of OX465288.1, read as the reverse complement.
ATCCCTAACAGCAATAGAACCCCCAAGTCTTGGTGGAATGGCGAGTTGGCCAAATCATACAGATTTTTGAGGATTTCCAATAAAAAGGCGAGGCAATGTCCTAGTGTGGCGAATTTTGAACAGCTCATTGCGCAACAGAAACAATGGAAAAGGGACGTTAAGTTAGCAAAGAAAAATAACTTTGAAAACAAGATTGATGAAGTAAATAAAGATTTGGGTAGGAGTGCATGGAAGTTTGTGAAAGCCCTGAGAGGAGATTATAGTAACGCCTCTCTTGGTTCATGGAATGAAGAAAACAACAATGCATATCTTAATATGTTAAAAGATCAGGTACCAAATCACCCAACCAACTTCGAACCTAATTCTTTAACTGACACTGATCACAGCCTGGCAATATCATATGAGGAAATAGTAGAAGCTCTGGGCAAAAAGAAGGACACTGCAGCAGGTTCTGATGGAATTACCTATGCTATGCTAAAAGCCCTTTCTGACCAATCTATCAACTCTCTCAGAACAGCCATAAATGATATTTTTCTGTCCAACCAAATTCCCCTGCATTGGAGGAAAATTTAAATTATTCCCATTCCAAAAAAAGATAAAGACCTAAGTCTTTACCAAAATTTCCGTCCAATTTCCTTAATTTCTGTTTTCCTCAAAGTTATAAACACCTGCATTAAAAACAGGTTAAATGAAAAAATTGAAGCTGAAGGCATCCTTCCAAACCACACTTTTGCATATAGGAAAAATAAATCTACCTCAATTTGTCTAAACCAATTGCTGCACCAAATACATATCGAAAAAAGCAATAAAAAAACATGTTGTTATATGTTCGTATGACATCCAAATGCCTACAATTGTGTTGACATTAACATCCTCAAGCACCTATTACTGGACCTGGACATAGATATTCTATATATTGATTGGATTACAAACTTTCTCTCCTATCGTATCCTACAACTTGGCAATAACAGTATTGATATTCACAATGGCCTACCTCAAGGTAGTGTTCTATCACCAATCCTTTTCAACATATATACGGCTAACCTCCATAACATCAGCGACTCGAGTACCTACATTTATCAATTTGCCGATGACTTAATTTTTCTTTCTACTGGTCCAAATCTGCAAGCTGCATCTTCCAATATGCAAACCAAACTTAACCTTTTTATTTCTAAATGTAACGAGCTCAATCTAAGCTTCAACTCTTCAAAAACACAGATAATGCATATCAATAAAGGTCCAAGGAAAACAGGTGACATTTTTATAAATAATGTTAAACTGAACCAGGTTTCGGAAATGAAAGTTCTTGAATTAACTCTGCAGCCCAACCTTAATAGCAAAGATCATTACAAAACTACGTTGCAAAATTGTTCCAACAATTTAAAGTTTTTTCAATATCTTACCAACATTAAGTCAGGTCTTCAGCCTCAAAAGGCTCTTAATATTTACAAATCACTGGTAAGATCAAAAATTGAGTTTGCCTATACTGTTACTGCCAACACATCTAAAACAACATTTAACAAAGTTTCAGTACTACAAAACAAAGTTCTCAGAAGATGTCTCGGTCTAACTCCATCGACCCCTATTCCCACCATGTATGCTATGGCAAATGAACTCCCACCACTGGAGAGGGCTTCATGGCTTACAGCCAAGGAATTAATTAAGTTATTCCACACCAATGAGAAGAACTCCCCCATAGTATCAAATCCTAGTCTAAACTCAAGCTACTCCATCACATACAGGAAATTCCAACATATTTTTGACTCCCTTGATTCGATTGACCATGCTCCTATTACCAACAACATAAAAATACATGATAAGCCTCTCACTAGCAACAAAATTTCAATGGCTCCTGAGGCAGTAAGAGCCCACTATGCAGTCCTACTGGATGAATATATGGCTGACTACTTCAATGTTATGTACACTGATGCATCTCTTTCTGATAACAAAACGGGGTGTGGTATTTACAACTTGACGGACAAAACTGAACACTTTTTTCATCTTCCTTTCAAGGCGTCGTTCTTATTTGGTGAACTCTTGGCCATAGAAGAAGCCGTTGCTATTGCGGATAGGAACAATTACAGTAAGCTTGCCATTTTTACAGACAGCCTGAGTGCTTGCAAACTCTTCAAAAAAGAGAGCACAACAAATAGTATTGTAAATAGAATCAAAAGCAAAGTAGTAAATTGCAGTATACTTGTTGACATTGTTTGGACTCCGAGCCATAGAGGAATTACAGGAAACGAAAAAGCTGATGAAATTGCCAAAAAAGCAATAACAATGGGTGCAAGCAAGGAATGCAAACTCACGGTTAATGAAGCCATCAGGCAAATCAAAAATGAGATTCATGATAACTGGTACAATGACTTTCTTGCCTACTCAAACAATCATCCTAACTTATACGCGTCCAACTTCCCTGTTAGAAGAAACAGTACTTGGTTCAGGAAACCGCCCACTACCACCTGCAAATATCAAAAGACTGAACAGAAGTTTGACTGGTCACACCTATGACAAGGCGTACCTTTACAAGATAAAGGCTCACAATGATAATCGCTGTCTTTGTGGGCAGATCGATGGATAGACCATCAAACCTTCCATTGTATGAGACTCGCGCACGTTCGAAATAATTTCAAAATTTTTCAAAATCACAACACCTTTTTAGAAATCTTTATAAATAGATATTAACCTAGCTAAGATTACTGAACTATCTAATTTTCTACAAAAAGCCAGCGTTAATTTTTAATTAAACATAAACAAAAAAAAAAAAAGAATAAATAAAAATAACAAAAGAATCTAAACTCACATAGAAAAAAAAAAAATATATATATATATATATACTAAGCAAATTAGTAAATTTATCGTCTATTCAATCCGTAACCACTAATGTCAAGCCTCATTAATCCACTCGTACCTGTAATATCACGTTACTATCGTAACGCTACTCAAATTGGAATATCCTGCTCAATAAATGGATAACACAATTTACATCTCAAAGACTCACACAACCAACATCATTGGTTGATCGCTCTTACTTACATCACATAAATTGGATTTTACTTGTTAAACAATACCTGTTTTTGTGTTACTCGTTCTTGATGTACATTCTGACAAAAATGTATCGTTTTTCTTTGTGCAACACACTAATCAAAATTTTATACGAGACGGCATCTCTACTGATGTACTATAGCACACCTTCCTATCTTAAAAATATCACATTTGAAGTGAAATACCAGCCTGGAACTGATCTAAAGTGCTGATTTTACATTGTTGGAATATAACCTGGCATATGAGGATCTAATCCCAGCCACAGAAACCAAATCTCAATGTATATTTTTGGGGTAACGATCGGGTCACTGTATAAATCTGGAGGGATTATGGGTCACTTCCACTAAATAAAACGCACTCTTGTTTTCACTATATCGGTACAAACACTTTATTCACTGTATATTTAACGTATTTTTGATCGTACAAGCGGTGGTATTAGCGCGACGGGTGTAATCGAACCAAAATTAATATCTTACGTTGATCTCTTGCGCAGCAAGGAGACTGGAATGTGTAGGTATGTATGCATATATGTACAAAATGTAGAATATTGGCAAACGGTAAGAACAACTTAATTTAACAAACGGTAAGTGCAAGGTTTCTTTACAGGGTGTTTGGTAAGTATAACAAAGGTAAGTCAGTATTTAATTAACGGTAGGTATTTAAGTAAATTTAGGTATTTTAGACAAAAGTGAGTATTTGACAACAAAGGTAAGTATGAACGGGGGTAAGTATTTAAATTCAGGTGAGTATTTAAAACGAAGGTAAGTGTAATAAGATAGTAAGGTAAGTATTTTAAGATGTATATATATATAATTCATTTTGTAAATTCATTCTGTATGTGTATATGTATGTATTTGGTTTAGGTTTTCTTTTTAAAATTCAATAAGATTGGAGCTCATGTCTCCAACATGGCGCCGGCCTGCTCCGATGGCGGTAGCAGTAACTCCTGCATCTCTGCCAAGGTGTTCACCGCCTTGGAAAAGAGGTTCCGTAAGCGCCGCTGGTTGTTTTCGGGTTTCTGCCGTCTCTCCTTCGGTTTGGTGATGACTACTTGCCGCTGAGTGGATTGTTTTTCGGGTTTCGATGCCTGTCGTCGTTGCCTCTTTTTCGTGACCTTCCCGACATCGTGGTGTTGCTGCCGATGAATTAGTGTGTGGTGTGCCAAGCCGCATCGGTGGCAACTGTCCCGGGAGTTGCATGCCGCCGTTACGTGGGAGGTAGCCCAACAATTTATACAATATTTATGAGCCCGCACCGACTCATAGCGTTCGTCCGGGGTCATAGCCATAAAGGCGTTGCAATAGCGCAACGAGTGTTTTTGGCAACAGAGCCGACAAGTGCTGAAACTCTCGTAGCATCTGTAATGAGAATATAAAGATAAAGATTTTATGAGGTGAGTACGGGTGCTAACAGTAGGGTCTGATGGATATCCTAGAGTTTACATGCTACGGAGAGATTTGTAGAGTGAGGGTGGAGATCTTATTCGGCTGGGGGAAGTGCGCAAAGTTTTGCAATGGGTCGTGTGTATATTCCGCTTTGAGTGCGGACATCTACCACTCGAACCTTTTCGTCCGAGCCGGGATGGAGACGAGTAACGCGTCCGAGTCGCCACTCATTCGGGGGGAAAAGGTCATCCTTAACGACGACTAAATCACCTTCTTTGATGTTTGGCTGCTGCGTTTTCCATTTAGTACGCTTATGAAGTTCTTTGAGATATTCGTTTTTCCAGCGCGTACTAAATTGATGGTGTAGAACTTGTAATTTTTGCCATTTGTTGATGAGCGAAAGATTCTCGGAGTTGGGTTCGGGTAACGCGAGTAGTGGAGCACCACGGAGGAAATGTCCAGGAGTTAGAGCGAGTAAATCACTTGGATCTTGCGACATCGGAGATAGCGGTCTAGAGTTGAGAACCGCTTCGATTCGAGTGAGTAGGGTAGTAAATTCTTCAAATGTGAATTTTTGACCGCCTGCAACTTTAAGGAAATGGGTTTTAAAGCTTTTAACTGCCGCTTCCCATAGTCCGCCCATGTGAGGAGCATATGGTGGGATGAATTGCCAGGACAGTCCATGAGTAGCATATTTTTGAGCTATGTCAGTTGCGGCTTCCTTGAGAAAAGAAGAAAGCTCCTTTTGAATGGCACGACTTGCTCCAATAAAGGTTTTTCCATTGTCTGACATTATTTTGTGTGGGAGTCCACGACGACTAACAAACCGCGCAAATGCTGCTTTAAACGCAGCGGTCGTCAGATCTGAGCAGACTTCAAGATGGACCGCTTTTGTTGAGAAACATACGAACACACAAACGTATGCCTTGGAGTAAGATGCCTTCCGTAAGATTGATGTTTTAACTAGAAAAGGTCCAGCAAAGTCGATACCGGTCGTGTGAAATGGGAGAGAGTATGTGGACCTTTCCGGATTTGAGATTTGAGATTTAGCCTGTTGTTTATAGATAGTGCACGTCTTACAATGAAATATGCACTTCTTCACCTTTTGTTTGAGTCTAGGGATGCAGTATTCCTGTTGTATCATGCGGATCATCAGTTGTTTTTCGGCATGCAACAAGGTAGAGTGAACAAACTCTAAGAGTAAAGAGCAAAAACGAGAATTATCGGGAATAATAATGGGATATCGCTCGTTGTAACTAAGATTGGCCTTTGCGAGCCGACCATTCACTCGCATTATGCCTGTTTCGTCTAGCACAGGGTTCAGAGTTAATAGTGAACTCTTTTTGTGGAGTGGTTTGTTGGACTGTAGATCCGCGATTTCGGCAGAGAAATATTTCTGTTGCGTCAACACGATCAAACGAACCTTTGCCTGATGCATTTCTTCATGGGTTAGCGTGATCGTTTTTAGAGTATCGAGTCCTTGTGCCCTGTTTATAAAACGGTACATATAAGCAAGGACTCGTAGAGCTCTTGAGTAGGAAGAAAAGCGTTCGAGTAGATCAGGCCTATCTGCCGCATGAAATGCTTGAGTGCGCTTTTGTTCCGGTGGAGTAGGGGTTTGTGTCACTGGTTTCGGCCAGGACGTTGGGGATTTGGCCAACCACTCTGGGCCCTTCCACCAAAGGGAGCATTCGGCTAGATCTTTGGGAGTGCATCCACGGGTGCCAAGATCTGCTGGATTATCTCCACTGGGTACGTGTCTCCAAGTGGCGTTACTCACGTTCTCCAGAATTTGTGAGGTTCTATTTGCCACGTAGGTCTTCCAAGTGTGTGGGGGTTTTTCCAGCCATGCTAGTACGATGGCGGAGTCCGACCAGAGCAACAGGTCATGTGGAGTTAGGGTTAGGTGGGAGCGAATTTGTTTTACCAATTTGGTGAGTAGTACTGCTCCACAGAGTTCTAGACGCGGCAGGCTCACGGTTTTCAATGGAGCCACTTTGCTTTTCGCCACGAGTAAGTGAGTTGAGAATGTGTTATCGCTATTCTGCACTCGCAGGTACACACAAGCGCAGAATGCTTTTTCGGATGCATCTGAGAATCCATGCATCTGAAAGGGTTTATTGGGTGAAAATTCAACCCATCGAGGGATTTTAATTTCATTTATCGCGGAGAGATTTTCGCGAAATGTATTCCATTTGTGGAACGCGCTGGGTTTGACTTGTTCGTCCCAATCTGTTCCTTCTAACCAGAGTTCCTGGAGGAGAGTCTTGGCTCGTATAATTATTGGCGATAGCCACCCTGCCGGGTCAAACAATTTCGCAACCGCCGATAAAATTTGCCTCTTTGTGTTAGAGTTTGCTGCAGGTAGAGGGTCGTAAGAGTATGAGAAAGAGTCGTTTATGGCATTCCATTTTATGCCGAGAGTCTTCGTTGAGCTGGCATCGTGAAATTTGAGAAAATCTGCATCTAGGATATCAGATTCTGGAATGGATTGCAATAATTCTGAGTGATTTGCCGTTATTTTCTTGAGTGGAAAGCCGGCTGATTTCAACGCTTCGATAACCTGGTTTAGAGAGTCGTGAGCGGACTGTATACTGTGTGCGCCCGAAAGTATATCGTCTACGTAGGTTTCGTGTAGCAATATATCATGGGCGAGTGGGTGGGTGGGCTTTGTGTCTTCTGCGAGTTGATGCAGAGTACGTATCGCGAGATACGGGGCACAGTTGACGCCAAACGTCACTGTCTTTAATTTGAAGTCCTCCATTGGCTGCTGTGGGGATCTTCGGAAGAGAATTCTTTGAAAATCCTGATCCTCTTCGTGAACGAGAATTTGGCGATACATCTTTTTGATGTCGCCATTGAATACATACTTAAAAAATCGCCATTTGAGTAGGACGAGCATTAAGTCGTTTTGGAGTATAGGGCCTGAGTGTAGAGCGTCATTCAAGGAGTTTCCAGAATGAGTGGTTCTAGATGCGTTGAAGACAACGCGCACCTTTGTTGTTTTGCTGTCGGGTTTTAAGACAGCATGATGGGGGAGATAGAAGGAAAGATACTTTCCTTTATCGATTACCTCGCGGGATGAGGTTGCCTCCATATGGTTAAGGGTGATATATTCTTCCAAAACCTCAGAGTATTTTTCTCTCAGCTCGGGGTTTTTTTCAAGGGATCTCTCAACGCTGAGGTATTGTTGTTGTGCAGCAATTCGCGAATGTCCCAGGGCGAGTGTGCTTGGAAATTCCCTTTTGAATGGTAGTTTCACAACATATCTACCATCTTCTTGGCGGTGGGTGGTTTTGCGGTAGAGTTCCTCGCAAAATTTGTCATCTTCCGAAATAGCTTGAGTCATGGGTAGCTCTTCCTGTCGCCAGAACTGCTGGAGTATTGTACTGAGAGTATCATCCGGACTCTCGACTACTTGAGTTGAGAATGTATTTACAGTCTCTTTAATGGGTCCGCTGAGTATCCACCCAAATATAGTATTTTGGGCTAATAAAGAACCACTTACATCGGAATGTAGTCCGTGGAGTAGTACTTGTGGGGTGAGATCGCTGCCTATAACCATGTCAATTTTCGAGGGAGTGAAACATTGAGGGTCAGCGAGTGGCAATGTTGCAAATTCCTTCAAATTTACTGTCGACACTTTAACGCTAGGCAGGAAGTGAGTCAATTTTGGCAGTAAAATTGCCTGGGTATTTATTTGGGTCTTTAGATCAGACGAGCAGAGGGTTATCTCGCAGATCCTATTTGAGTTTTGAACTACCGAACCTCCCATTCCGGATATTTTATAATGGGTTTCTTTGGTCGGTAGTTGTAAGAGTGCCTGTATTCTTGAGGCTACAAAGGTTTTTTCGGAGCCTTGGTCTATCAGTGCACGAATTTTGTGATACTCGCCGTGAGCTGACACTGTGACCAAAGCTGTGGGTAAAAGAGTAGTTTCGCTACTACTCGCAAAGTGGGTCAATGTTGTGTTTTTCGCACTAGGGTTTTGCTTTGATTGGGTTCGACTGGCATCTTTTGAGGTTGATGGCCTGTCTGGGTCTTCAACTGTGGGTGGCGCCACGTGGGGTGTGGTATACGCCTTGCTACTTTGTTGCCTCTGTACCGGGTTTTGAGTATGGGGTTTTGCTTGGAAATGGAGTAGAGAGTGATGTCGTTTTTGGCAATAGACGCATGTGAAATTGCTACGACAATCCTTTTCCAAGTGGGAGCAAGCTAAACAATTTGTGCAGTAATTGTTTTCTTTCACAAATTTGCTTCGCTCTTGAGTCGAGAGATTTCTGAATTTTATGCAACTCATCAATGAGTGATTCAGATTGCACAGTTTGCAAGAGGGTTGCTTCCTTGAGTCCACATGGAATGTTTGGGTTTTATTCCTGAAATTCGACTGGTTTTGTGGAGTCGAAGATCTGTGGGTGAAGCTAGAGTTAGGGTTTCGGGGTTTATTGGGTCTATATGTACCGAGTCGTTCCACCACTTCGTATCTTGTCGTGAGAAATTTGTCCATCTCCGACCAAAGTGGTAGCTCTTTTCTGGAGTCGAGTGATTGCTCCCATAGAGCGAGGGTTTCATCAGGGAGTTTTGATGAACATAAATATATGAGGATTGGGTCCCAGTTCTCGGTGGGGACATCGTTCGCATTTAGGGTCGAGATACAGTTATTTATGGTTGTTTGAATTTCTTGAATTCTTTCACCATTTTCAGAATAAACTGTGGGCATATTAAATAGGGTCTTTAATTGGTTATCTACGAGAATTCTCCGATTCTCGTATCGGGATTTGAGTGCTCCCCATGCCAACTCGAAATTTTGATCATTGAGTGGGTATTTTTTAATGATCAGAGCTGCTTTGTCTCGAGTTTTTGCTCTCAGGTGATAGAGTTTTTGGGCCTGAGATAATTTTGGGTGATTAATGTAGACCGCAGTGAACATGTCCCGGAATGACGGCCAGTCTTCATAACCGCCATAGAAGACCTCCGTGTCACATGCGGGGACTTTGAGATAGGGTTCTTGTTGCGAGGGGGTATGGATCCGTTGTGTTGGGTTAACGTTGAGTTGAATAGGCTGCAGGGTGTTAATCATCTCGATAATCCTGAGTTTCGTGCTCATTGCCGTGTCCAGTGATGTGTCGTATGTTTCCTCGCATGCCGCCCTGGATCTTTCCTCCGGTATGTTGAGATGTGCTGCCTCATATGCTGATTCCACTGCGTCTACACGTTTGTTGAGTTCATCGAGATACAGTTTGAGACTGGTCTCGGAGTGGTCCGTCTCTGCTATGTTCCACCATTTTTCGCAGAATTTTTCCAATTTATTTATTTCGAATAGGAATTTTTTTCCAAAAGGTCCATATTCCTCCTCGGACTGGGATCTTGACCGGGTAACGGGTCCTGCCTGTGGCAGTAGGGTCTTGGGTTTCTCCTGGTTATCAGTCATCTTGAAATTTGAGTCTAAAATGTTCTTCGATTTCGAGATTTTTTTCCCACGGTAATTTTACTCAAAATTTTATGTGCTCAGGCCCACTGTGCTATTTATGTAGCGGAATTTGTTTAACACAAGTGGCGATGACCGGGTTTTGTTATGTGGGAGATCACTTGTCTTAGCGCGTCTAAGTACAAGTATGTGTGTATGTATGTATAAATGAGTATCACAGTGGAAAATGGAAAAAAGTGGGTGGAGTTATAATTGCTTTGAGATGCAATTATTTTACAAAGTTGAGTTCTAATTTGCGTATTTAGTGAAGGCTTATTTTAAAAGAAGTGCGTATTAGGGTATTTAACTTTTTAATTTTATTTCTTTTTTCGTTGGGTCCAATAAAAACAACTTTATTATATGGGTTGGGGTTTTTTTTTTTGTTGTTGGAGTTATGGGCGGAGATTATTTATGCAACTGAGTTTAGTGCTAAATTGAGTTTTTTTTTTTTTTTGGAGATTTTGCCTATGTTGCGAAAAATATATGCAACGGATTATATATATTTTGGGTAGCAACTAAATTTGGGTGAGAGAGCCAAATGGTGAGAATCAATTATATGTATGGGAAAGGGTATGAGTTTGGGTATTTATATGGGCGAGTGTGAAATATACGTATATATATGAGTATAAGTACAGATTTTAAAAGGTTACCGCTATGAGATGGCAGACAAACTTTTGCTTCGATTGCAGTTTATATTATGTACCTATGTACGAACTATTGGGTTAAGGTTTGACTGTACCTTTTATGGGTTTTATCTAACCAGAGTGGATATGCGGGTTTTTTGGGTGACGGAACGGTTTAAAATACCGATCGTGGTTTGCTGTACTTATGTATATATGTGAAATTTTTGTACAGGATGTACTTACTTTGGCATCCTTTTTGTATTACCACCTTTTTGTTGTTTTGTGTTTGTAGCTCTGGGTGCCTTGTTTGTAGATTCCTGTGGGCGTGCTGTTGTTGTTTGTTGATTTTGATGTTGATGTTGTTGGGGTCGCTTTGTTGTTGGTTGCTGGTGTACCACTTGACTTGTGCAGGTCTACTGCTCGTGGTAATAAATGAAAATTACAAATATTGTTGTTTAAATATTTTTATGGACGGTCCAATGACCGTATAATTTTCCACTGTTATGTTCACTTTTTCCACTTTAAATGTGCGAATGTATACATATGTATATGGAAGTGGAATTAACTCTAGGGTGTGCCGCTTTTTACAGGTATACTGCTCGCGGTGTTTTTTTTTTTTTTTTTTTTTTTTTTTTAAAATAATCTTGTTTTTTCCCCAAATTTGTTTTGCACTTTTTATTAAATTTATGTAAATATAAATTTTTTTATTTTTTTTATTTGTTAGTACTTAGTCACGGTTTTGTTGTTTAAAATTCAATTTATCACTGAACTTTCCACTTTATGTAATTTCTTTGTTTCAGTGCTTTGTTGTTGTAATATTTATTTTAGTTTGCAATTTTTTCTAATATTTTTTTTCTTTGTGTTTACCGCGCTGCGTACCGGGTATGTATTTATTAAAAAATTTTATTTTCTATTTTTTGTTTTTTGTTGTTTTTATGCGTATTTGTACTTTATTTTTATTCTTTACACTTTGTACTTTAGCACGCCGCAGATTTGAAATTGGTTTTTAAAAATTTTTATTGCTTTTTCACAGGTAAGTACACTCTTTTCACCTCGATTTTTTTCTGTACTAGCTTTAGGTCACTATCTCTCTTATGGCTTCAAAAGGACCATGTATATTTGGCTTCTCGAAGGACCATGTATATTTTTGGGGTAACGATCGGGTCACTGTATAAATCTGGAGGGATTATGGGTCACTTCCACTAAATAAAACGCACTCTTGTTTTCACTATATCGGTACAAACACTTTATTCACTGTATATTTAACGTATTTTTGATCGTACAAGCGGTGGTATTAGCGCGACGGGTGTAATCGAACCAAAATTAATATCTTACATTGATCTCTTGCGCAGCAAGGAGACTGGAATGTGTAGGTATGTATGCATATATGTACAAAATGTAGAATATTGGCAAACGGTAAGAACAACTTAATTTAACAAACGGTAAGTGCAAGGTTTCTTTACAGGGTGTTTGGTAAGTATAACAAAGGTAAGTCAGTATTTAATTAACGGTAGGTATTTAAGTAAATTTAGGTATTTTAGACAAAAGTGAGTATTTGACAACAAAGGTAAGTATGAACGGGGGTAAGTATTTAAATTCAGGTGAGTATTTAAAACGAAGGTAAGTGTAATAAGATAGTAAGGTAAGTATTTTAAGATGTATATATATATAATTCATTTTGTAAATTCATTCTGTATGTGTATATGTATGTATTTGGTTTAGGTTTTCTTTTTAAAATTCAATAAGATTGGAGCTCATGTCTCCAACACTCAAAAAAAAAAAAAGTTTCACGGTAATGAGTTAAAGGCTATGAAAGACAACGTTGAGCGTAAGGGAGAACATTTCGTAACAAAATTGCTATGGAATTCTGAGGGCACTATTATGCCAGACAACTATCCGATGGCGTTTCGCAGACTGACATGTTTCGAAAGAAGGTTGGAATCGTTGCCAGACCTTAGGTCGCTCATAAACGAGCATATCCGGTGAATGGAGGAAAACAGGTACATTCGCAAATTGAGTACAAGCGAGATTTCCGCTTACTATCCTCGGAAGTGGTACTTGCCGATATTCGCGGTACGAAACCCAAATAAACCACAGAAGGTCAGGTTAGTGTGGGATGCTGCGGCTGAATATAAAGGCCTCTGCTTGAATTCCTGCTTGGACAAGGGTCCAGATTTATTGACCTCTCTCTTTGATGTCTTACTTAACTTCCGTATAGGAAAAATAGGGTTGTGTGGCGATATCAGCGAAATGTTTCACAGAGTGTACGTCGCCGAAGAAGATCAGCACTCGCAGCGTTTTCTGTGGAGAAGCTGTAACGAGGCTCGTCCACCAGACGTCTATGTGTTATTAGTAATGAGCTTCGGTGCAAGTTGCTCGCCATCCTTAGCTCAATTTGTAAAGAATCAAAATGTTATGGAGTTCGCCGATACGCACCCAACAACAACTAAGAGTATCTTGGAGAGGCATTACGTCGATGATATGCTCGACAGCGTCGACACAATAGAAGAAGCGGTTCGGCTGGCTATGACTGTACGCACCATCCATAAGCGCGCAAATTTTAACATTCGAGGTTGGCTGTCCAACTCCAAAGAGGTTATCGATGCCTTAGAAGAAACAGGGAGCGCACGTGAATTCTGTAGCGCAGGGAAACGAGTGGATCAGGTCGTTGAATATCGAACTACATGTATTCGTAGACGCTGGTGAAAACGCTTACGCCGCGGTAACGTATCTGAGGATCGAAACAGGTGAGAGTGTCGAAGTATCGTTGGTTTGCTCCAAATCTAAGGTTGCACCTTTGCGCCCGGTATCTATCCCACGAATGGAACTGCTCGCTGCGGTGATGGGCGCAAGGCTAGGTAATGCGGTGGTAAAAGCGCTTGACTGCAAGATCGATGGAGTGCATTATTGGACTGATTCCAAAACCGTTCTCTCTTGGTTACGTTCAGACCCCAGAAGATACAAGCAATTCGTCATGTCTCGCGTGGGAGGGGTGCAGGAGACTACCGATATCGCACAGTGGAGCTATGCGCCTTCAAACCTGAACGTCGCCGACTTAGCAACGAAGCAGACTTCCGAACCATATTTTTCAACGAGTGGACAATGGATCTCCGGTCCTACGTTCCTCCGTCTGTCAATTGAGAATTGGCCAAGCTTCGAACCCAAACAGCAAGAAGACCTGCAGCCCGGGGAACTACGCTCAGAACTAGTTTCAGTTAATGTAGTAGAAGAACTACCCTTAATAGATCTTAGGCGTTTTACAAAATGGGAACTCCTACTCCGGAGCATGGCGTACGTCAAACGGTTTTTAAATAAGTTAGGTGGTATCCCTATTAGAGGTAGCCTTAGCACCGACGAGTTAGTCTGGAGCGAGACCTATTTGTATCGCCTTGCCCAAACCCAAGCCTTTCACAAAGAAATAAAAATGCTGCATCAGAGCCCAATGTCCTCCATGCCCAAAACAACGTAAGACAATGACAGTAAGAATGCGCAGTCGACTAGAAAGAGCCGAATTTATAAATAGTGCTATGAAAAACCCCATTATACTGCCAAAAGGGCATACGATCACCAGACTGATAGTCGACTGGTATCACAGAAAGTGGAAACATTCGAATCATGAGACCATAGTCAATGAGCTATTTCAGAAGTTCTACCAGGGTTGAGGACGTTATTACGGTCCGTGCGAAAATGTTGTCAATTCTGCAAGATTAAAGAGGCTCGTCCGCACACACCCGAGATGGCCGACCTGCCCGAAGCACGGTTGTCACCCTACACGCGACCATTCACCTATGTAGGAATGGACTTTTTCGGACCTTTTTTGGTTACCATCGGGAGGCGTACCGAAAAGCGCTATGGAGTAGTGTTTACATGTATGACGTGCCGCGCGGTGCACGTCGAAATGGCATACGGCCTGACCACCAGCTCGTTGAGACAGTTCTTTAGCGACAACGGCACAAATTTGAGAGCGACGGAAAAGGAGCTGCGTGAGTCGTTATCGCAAGTTGACTTTGCGGGCTTGGAAACTGAGTTTACCGGCCCGCACACCAAATTGACATTCATTCCTTCCGCACCGCCCCATATGGGAGGGGCATGAGAACGTATGGTGCGCTCGATAAAGACGGTTATGTACCAAATTGTAACGCCTACAACAAGATTGACCGATGAAAAGCTCCACAACTTGTTCCTCGAGGTGGAGCAAATAGTGAACAGTCGACCTCTAACTTATCTAGTTCTTGACAGTGCCGATCAAGAGGCGTTGACACCCAACCATATCCTGCTGGGCTCATCAGCGGGCATCAAACCAGTAGGGGATTTCAAAAGTGCGGACCAATTTGCTCGTGCCACATGGCGGCACTCTCAGTACCTCGCAGAAATGTTTTGGAAGAGGTGGGTGGCGGAAGTTTTACCTATGCTAACACGAAGAACAAACTGGTTTGAAAAGGCCAAGCCGATTGAAGTTGGAGACGTAGTCGTCATTGTCGACCCAAACTCACCACGTTACTCTTGGCCAAAAGGTGTTGTCGTATCTACAATGCCAGGAAAGGATGGCCAGGTCAGAAGTGCCATCGTTCGAACTACACAGGGGCATTATTATCGGCCAGCGATGAAATTAGCCGTATTGGACGTGTCTGGAGCCGGTGTTTGAATGTACCAAGGTATTCCCTCATGAGGGAGATACCGGGGGGAGAATGTTGGAAACACTGTCACCGACAAATCTCCTCATGTAAACTCATACTTGGTTTCGGGCCGCACAATAAACTTATCAGGCAACACTTTAAATTTGTTTGTTTAAGCGCAAGTAGGTAACCCTTCCTTTAACTTCCTTTTGCATATTACTCCTTTCTTTTAAATTTGATCTCTTTGGTTACGGCGGAATAAACGTGCGGTTGGGAAAACCAAATGTGAGTATACTAAATGGAAATAGTGTACTACTAAATATTATTCTAATTGTAACCCTTTTTTTGTAATAAAGTTTTTAAAGTCGTTTACGAACTCATAAAATTGGTAGAACCAATAATATTCATAGATCAACCATCGAGGTGATAAGGTGTTATAACTACTTTATATTCAATAATTTGTGAGTTTTATGTCTTCACGTTCAATATTACAGTATTTGAATTTGATTGTTTTATTATTGCATGCAATGCACCCTGTGTGGTTTGCGTGTATGTGCAGATTCGGACTAAGTTGCGGTACTACCCTGTAAAAAACGATGGAGCATCAGAGTACTCCAACACTTATCCTCATTCATATAAAAAAGGTGGTTCAATTTACATAGCGATGTCCGGTGAATGGATCACCTAATCCTACTCGGGGTACCATTTACTTTGCTTCCGAATAGTCTATAGAGCACCTACATTGGAGTACTTTGAAAATGCTGCCAAAAGATTACTCTATAGAGTATTCTAGACGAAAGCGAGAAGGGAGTATGTGTTCTTTTGAGGAACACCTACTCCCACTCTCGCTTTGCTGTTGAATAATCCATAGAGTAATCGCATGGGAGTATTTTGAGAGTACTCTCACGTAGGTGGTCTATAGAGTATTCAAAAGCAAAGAAACGGAGTACTCCGAGGTGGATTAGGTGATTCAATCACCGGACATTGCCATGTAAATTGGACCACCTTTTTCTATGAATGAGGATATGTGTTGGAGTACTCTGATACTCCTGTAGGAGTATTCTTTGGAGTATGAAACGGAGTATTTCCGTTTTTCGCAGGGTAGTAGACATATCCCTACAAGACAACCCTACTAGACGGGCCTAACCACACTCAACAATACAAGCGAGCGAAAATTGTAAATTACTAACACAGACAAAGCCTTTTGTCAGGTTTTTACTTTTCTTTTTCTATTCTCTTCTTTGAGAATGTGAGCAAAATGTAAGTGCGTCTTTAAAAAATTTATAAAATGTTTAACAAGGAGTTTTGCAGTGAAGTTGCTACTTATACGCCAAGAAAAGGCAAGTACATAGTGCAAAATATTGTTATTTACCAATTCAAGTCCTGGTTTATATATTTATGCTCACAAAATTTAATATTTTCAGATGGACGAGCAAGGAACTTTAAATTTGAGACAAATGTAGTAAAATTATAGTTTTGTAAATGTTTAGTGATATAAATATATATTTATAGATGTTATTGACTATTGTGAACGTGAAAATGATGTTATTTTAAATTATAATAAACATTAAAAACCAAATCTAATAATACAAACAATTGTCTTTTCATTGTTAGCTAAATACGAAGTTTCCGCCGTTCATAACCATTAGGACTGGCGCATGTTTGCCATAATCATAACCATTAGCCGTGGCATGTGTTTGCATTATACCTGACTGTTAGCGCTAGCCAAACTTTTCATTATGGATAATGAGAGTGAAGAGTGCAGATATATGTAGTTTTACATGCGCTAGAAAGGGATGCCGTATACTGTAAGTGTGCACACGGACAGCAAACACATAGTTAGATTTGGCACACTGCTCTTCAGAAACTAATTGAGGAAAATAAGCAAAAATAACGCAAACGCAAGTCAGGCCGAGAGGGTATCTGACCAACCATTTAACTGGGACCTGTCTAGTAAGGAACGCACACGCAAGTCAGGCCGAGAGGGTATCTGACCAACCATTTAACTGGTACCTGTATAGTAGGGTAAGCCTTTTTTACAATGAGTTACAGTGAAAGTGAGCCACCATATCTTAAACAATATCTGTGTGCATAATTTTGGTAGAAATTTTAGGACACTCCTATATTGCGAACATGTTGCTCTTATGTAACGGTAAATTGGTGTTATTGCTTTCGATTAGCCTACGAAAAATTATTAAAAATAAAAACAAAGACGTATATCGTGTCACAGTGAAAGTGACCCTACTAGACAGGTACCAGTTAAATGGTTGGTCAGATACCCTCTCGGCCTGACTTGCGTTTGCGTTATTTTTGCTTATTTTTCTCAATTAGTTTCTGAAGAGCAGTGTGCCAAATCTAACTATCCGTACTAAGCGGACCTAACCACACTCACTAATACATGTGAGCGAAAATTGTAAACTACTAACACACACAAAGCCTTCTGTCAAGTTTTTCTTTGTCTATCTTCTTTGGTATTGTGAGCGAAATGTTAGTGCGTCGTTAAAAAATTTATAAAATATTTAATAAGGAGTTTTGCAGAGAAATTGCAACTTATTCGCCTAGATAAGGCAAGTATATAATGCTAATTATTGTTATTAAACAAGTCAAATCCTGGTTTATATATTTATGCACCAAAAATTTCATATTTTCAGGTGGACGAGCAAAGGAATTTTCAACTTGCGCAAATGGAGTGCAATTATATTTTGTAAATGTTTAGTGATATGAATATGTATGTATTTATAGATCTTATTGACTATTGTTAGCGTATAAATTGTGTAATTTTAAATTATATTAAACATTAATGACTGTTAGCGCTAACCCAACTTTTAATTATGGATAATGAGAGTGAAGAGTGTAGACAGATGTGGTTTTACATGCGCAAGAAAGGGATGCCGTTACTATACGTGTGCACACGGACAGCAAACACATGGTTAGATTTGGCACACTGCTCTTTAGAGACTAATTGAGAAAAATAAATAAAAATAACGCAAACGGAAGTCAGGCCGAGAGGTTATCTGACCAACCATTTAACTGGTACCTGTCTAGTAGGGATGTGTTTGCTGTCCGTGTGCACACTTACAGTATACGGCATCCATTTCTAGCGCATGTAAAACTACATATATCTGCACTCTTCACTCTCATTATCCAAAATGAAAAGTTTGGCTAGCGCTAACAGTCAGGTATAATGCAAATATGCCGCGGCTAATGGTTATGAGTATGGCAAACATGCGCCAGGCCTAATGGTTATGAATGGCGGAAACTTCATAAATACCCTACTAGACAGGTACCAGTTAAATGGTTGGTCAGATAACCCCTCGGCCTGACTTGCGTTTGCGTTA
Organism: Merzomyia westermanni; assembly: GCA_949987695.1. Lineage (NCBI taxonomy): Eukaryota > Metazoa > Arthropoda > Insecta > Diptera > Tephritidae > Merzomyia > Merzomyia westermanni. Next base: position 129,002,699 of record OX465288.1, on the reverse strand, counting down.
TTTTTGCTTATTTTTCTCAATTAGTTTCTGAAGAGCAGTGTGCCAAATCTAACCATGTGTTTGCTGTCCGTGTGCACACGTACAGTATACGGCATCCCTTTCTTGCGCATGTAAAACCACATCTGTCTCCACTCTTCACTCTCATTATCCGTAATGAAAAGTTGGGTTAGCGCTAACAGTCAGGTATAATGCAAACGCACGCAATCGCTAATGGTTATGAGTACGGCAAACATGCGCCAGGCCTAATGGCTATGAATAATGGAAACTTCATATATAGCTAACAATGAAAATACAATTGGGCTTATTATTAGATTTGGTTTTTAATGTTTAATATAATTTAAAATTACACAATTTTCACGTTCACAACAGTCAATTAGATCTATAAATACATATTTATACCACTAAACATTTACAAAATATAATTTCACTCCATTTGCCGCAAGTTGAAAATTCCTTTGCTCGTCCACCTGAAAATATGAAAATTTTTGTGCATAAAAATATAAACCCGGACTTTACTTGTTTAATAACAATAATAAGCACTATATACTTGCCTTATCTAGGCGTATTACTTGCAATTTCTTTGCAAAACTCCTTATTAAATATTTTATACATTTTTTTACGACGCACTAACATTTCACTCACAATACCAAAGAAGAAGATACACAAAGAAAAAAAAAACTTGACAGAAGGCTTTGTATGTGTTAGTAATTTACAATTTTCGCTTGCATGTATTAGTGAGTGTGGTTAGGTCCGTCTAGTAGGGTAGCTAACAATGAAAACACAGTTGTTTGTATTATTAGATTTGGTTTTTAATGTTTGATATAATTTAAAATTACGCAATTTTCACGTTAACAATAGTCAATAAGATCTATAAATACATACATATTCATATCACTAAACATTTACAAAATATATATACAAGGTGGCGCAAAAGTAAGCTTCCGATGTTCAGCATATCGGTTGTGGCACGTGCAGTGTGTGCTGTTGCACCGTCTTGTTGGAATCACATGTTTTCCAATCCCAATTCATCAAGTTGCGGCAAAAAGAACTCGTTGATCATTGCTCTGTAGCGCTCACCATTCACAGTAACCGTTTGGCCCCGACCGATTATTGGTCAAATAAATAGTCAGCAATATTCCGCGTTCTGGAGCAGTGTAGCGTAACATTGTTTATTAACGTGTATTTCGCATGTGTTTACTGCACAAATGTCAAAACAGAACTGACTTTAGGGGCCAATCGCAAAATGTATAGCATTTTCTGATAGGAGGATTACTTTTGCGCCACCCGTACATACTTGCCTTATCTGGGCGTACTAGTAGCAATTTCACTGCAAAACTCCTTGCTAAATGTTTTATGCATTTTTTAACAACGCACTTACATTTTGCTTACAATATCACAGAAAAAAATACACAAAGAAAAACTTGACAGAAGGTTTTGTGTGTGTTCTCTCTCTATGGCGCGATATACAACAGGTATATCATCATAAACCTCCTAAGAGATTTTTGCGCCAAGCTTCCCTTCCAATTTGTGGTGTGCCGATTTGAATTTTCCCTACAAATTGGTGGGACCTACAGTTTTTTGCCGACTCCGAACGGCATCTACAAAGGAGAGGAATTTTTGCTGAGAAGCCTGTCATGGCAGAAATACACTCGGAGAGTTTGCCAAACCACTGCCGAGGGGCGACCCCGTTTTGAAAAACTTTTTTCAAATCACTTTTGATGTTACCTGTACCAGGGCTCGAACCATGGACCTTCGGTGTGGTAGGCCGGCAACACTACCTTCACACCACGGCGGCTGCCGTAATTTACAATTTTCACTTGCATGTATGAGTGAGTGTGGTTAGGCGCGTCTAGTAGGGTGAGCCACATATGTATATTCTTGCTAAAATAGCGGTACATCATTTTTTGAATGTTTATTTTTACAAGATGCGCGTTGTTGATGCATTAGTTGTGTATTGAAACCAATCTGTAAAGATGGGTCGACTAACAAGTTTGGAAACCAGAGGAAGAGTGATTGAACTTTACAAGGAGGGGAAATCCCAAAGAGACATTGCGGAATATATCAATAAAAACCGGGGAAATGTGCAGCACATCATTGACCGCTTTACTAGAGAAGGAAGAATCGTAAATAAGTTAAAAAAAAAGCAAAAGGAAGGTTTTTTCCGAAAGAGATAAGGCGTTTATTGCACGGGAAATAAAAAAAATCTTCATCTCAGTGCCCCTAAACTTACGGAAATGATTGAAACTCAGCTTAATATTCATGTAAATCCTGAACCAGTGCGGAGATTTCTCAGGAGAAATAGTTATGATGGGCGCACGGCTCGAAAGAAGCCCTCGATTAGCATGAGCAACCGTAAGAAGCGTCTCGAGTGCGCCCGCAAATATGTCAATAAGGATATGAGTTTTTGGCAAAAGGTATATAACATTATAAACGGAAATTTCAAGCTAATAATGCTCGTTAAGGTTCTATTTACAGATGAAAGTAATTTTAACTTATTTTGCTCAGACGGTAAAGAAATGGTTTGGCGGCAAAAAAATTCCGAGCTTGAACTACGAAATCTTACTTCGAGTGTGAAGCACGGTGGTGGTTCCGTCATGTTGTGGGATGCGGGGCGGGTGGTGGAACTGGAAATTTGCATCATGTTCTTGGCATTACGAACAGATACTCTTATATCGATATCACTACTCGACAGCAAAAATGTCCAAAAATAATACAGGTCTTTCCTAAAGTGAAATTTTCTCCTGATTCCGAATATGACTTCCATTTTCCTGTGGCAGATCTAGTTTCCGAGATATCGGCGAAAATATGAAAACTCCCATTTTTGCAGAACACTACTTCATATAGGTACGGCAAAAATTTGTATTTTTCATTTTTTTCGTTTGAACTGTTGAATTATGCATTATACTAATTTCCATAAAAATTTCTTGCCTTTACCTCCCTTAAGAATCTTCAGTAGTTTGGCCACTATGCCAAAAAACGTTCAAAAATTTTTGAAAAAAAAAGTAATTTTTTACAAAATGTCAGATTTAACCACTTTAAAATAGGCAAAATTCTATTGACGAAAAAAAATTAGCCCTCCTATGTTGTAGGTAATTTAATTACGAAAATTTTAAGCATAGCAGGACAAACATCGGACGTGCCGTTGAGACTATAGCCCCGTTAACTTGCAAGCGTCTACCCTACAATTTTTTATACAGACAATTTTTATTCAAACTACGTTTTTATTTTTTTATAACGTTTTATTATAGACACATGTTTGCACGTTAAACTGTATTCAATTGAGTAATATGAGTTTAAATCAGCAATTCAGTAAAAAACAACAACGTCAACAACATTAAATACATACATATCTACATCTAAAAAAAGTCAAACTGAGCGCTTTTACCGTGGTGGTCAATACTGAGGGACGTGGGTACTTTTAACTACCCGTTTATAATTTTCTGGGTTAGTCTCCCGTATTATTGTCCAGCAATAATCTCCCATCATTTCTTCATTCCAAAAACCTTGGTAACGCTTTTCAAAAATCATGAGGTCTTGGTGAAACCTTTCACCCTGTTCATCACTTTCAGCACCTAGGTTTGTGGGAAAATTATCCAAATGTGAATGCAAAAAATGCATTTTGAGGGACATGTTGCATTTCATAGCACTGTAGTTTTTCAACAAGTCTTTGGCCATCTCTCTATAGTTGGGATCTTTGTTGTTGCCAAGAAATCCACTAACGACTTGCTTAAAGCTGTCCCAAGCCGCTGCTTCTACTGATGATAAATTATTCGCAAAATTTTCGTCTTTCAGCAACTTTCTAATTTGCGGACCAACAAATATACCTTCTTTTAATTTGGCTTGAGTTATTTTAGGGAAAAATTTCGTTAGGTACTGGAAGGATGGCGCGTCCTTATTTAAAACCTTTACAAAATTTTTCATTAATCCTAATTTGATGTGAAGTGCTGGCAAAATAACTCGTTCGGGATTTACTAAAGGCGTGTTTGCGATATTGAAGGCACCTGGTTCGTACTCAGCTCTTGGTGGGGCAGTTTTCCTGAATATAATCGGTTTCTCTAGCACGGCTGTCCCAAAGACAGAGTAAACAGCAATATTTAGTGAAGAATTTTCTTTATGGAGTAATGCTGCTTTTAAACTATGCTTTGAACTGTCTATAAACAGGCGTCAATCATCCACTTTATTTTCTAATTTTAGTGCTTCAAATAAACCTTGAACATCATTGTAGTTGCAAATATTTTCACTTTTAGTAAAAAAAAGAAGAGAGTCTTGTGTCTATTTCGAAATTTGGAAGTACTTGTCGAAGGGCCCAGGCTGCCCCATTGCTGCAAACGATATCCTAGAACTTCGCTATCAAATTTCGATCATTTCAAATGTCTGACCAAGTCATTAAGTTCGTCTTGTGAGACTCGATGTGGGCCCTCTCCTTCTTGTTCACTGTCTGAATTCTCTGCTTCGGAGTCACTTCCGCTTGAGGCTTCAAAACTTATAGGCGGCCTAGGTATGGGTAAGGTATGGTCATGTAGTTTTGATTTTTTAGCTGATGCCACATTTGGATAACTTATTAATTTCCTCTTTTTTCTCGTTTTATCTTTAAGGTCTATCACGCAAAAATAGCAGGGGTCGTGATTAAAGGGTTCAGTCCACATCATTGGAACACCAAACTTCATGTTATGACCTTTACCCGATACCTATCTCATTAAAGTTAATCTACAGGAGGTGGAAATAAAATGAGGTGTCCCAGATTTATCGAGATTTTTTACACGGAAACCGAAATAATGAAAGTATGCATCTTTGACAGAATTAGTTATTTTCCTAGCTGAGTTTCCGAAAATATAATGTCCGCAAATAAAGCAAAAATCCTCCGGATTATTTTTACATTTAAAACCTCTTTTGCAACAAGCCATTTCGTAAACACATCTACCGATATAGTATGTATAAATTTGCAAAACAAAACTTACAACAAACAGTAGTGACAATTAAATACTTGATGTCTTTTTAAATTTATAAGACCCTAAGGTAGAGTGGCCAAATGAAATGTCTCGCCAATTTTATCAAAGTAACACTAAAATTTTAGGATAGACGCTTGCAAGTTAACGGGGCTATAGTCTCAACGGCACGTCCTATTGTTGTACTGGTATGCTTAAAATTTTCGTTATTAAATTAATTACCTACAACATAGGAGGGCTAACTTTTTTTCGTTAGTAGAATTTTTCCGATTTTAAAGTGGTTAAATCTGAAATTTTGTAAAAATTTTCGTTTTTTTTCAAAATTTTTTGAACGTTTTTTGGCATAGTGGCCAAACTACTGAAGATACTTAAGGGAGGTGAAGGCAAGAAATTTAATAATCAAATACTAAATTTTATTCAGGCCGTGGGAAAAATGTAAGTACTTTCCCCTCGTCCGTGCAATGCTATATACGAGTACCTTATTTCTATTTCTAACTAACAGCATTTTCAATAAGGTAAAAAATATATACGAGTATACTGTGCTCTGAAAAGTACAAAAATCCTTATTCATAGGCTTATAAAGTACCTACGGCTAGTAACAAAACTGCTCAATGTTTACATTTTGAACACTTCAATGCTAAGGGCTAAAGTACTTATATTTGCCCTTACAAACCACTTAAAATTCAAAGCCAAAGTACTTATATTTCCCGTTACAAACATCTTAATGTTCATATAGAAGAAGAAGATTACATATTTTGGCATTTAAAATGAATTTTGGAAAGATTTAAAATTTTTATTTTGCACAAATATATTTGTATATATACAAAGATAAGTGCATTTATTAAATTACAGCAACAGAAAATTAAATGCAAACATAATCTAGATATAGGTACACTAAGTATATACATTTTATTTAAATATAAATATTTCACTTAAATTAACCTAACGAATTTCATCCATTAACGAGCCATTTCTCTTCGATGACCGATTCAAATAGCGTTTCGCACGGCCGCAAAGGCATGACCAATAAGTCTGCGGGTTTTTATTTCCGTAGGTCCGCGCGCCTGCAACGATTTTACTTGATTCCCCGTAAGCATATATTAAACCGTTTTAAGCATATTTAAACTAAACAAAACACATTTTTTTCAACATTTTTTATTTTAAGGAAATATGTCAAAATCTATGTGTCTATCAAGCAGAAGACATGACATATAAAGATATGTTCATTCCAGTGATGTCGCGAATATTCGCATGATTTTGGACATTCGTATTCGCATTCGCAAAATTTCTGCGAATATGAATATCAGAAAAAAAGTAATTTGAAGATTATACCAGGTTAATAAGGCTAAAATCCATTAATTTCCAATATTTCTTAATGCATGAAAAAGTAACTCAACTAATAATATAGGATATAAAATATATTCTTCAACAATAAACTATAAATATATGTAATCTAAACAGAACAAAAAATTGTAGACGCAAAAGGACTTCTCTCTTAGGAAATAAATCGATTCGCGAACAAAATTAAAACGAACACACGTCGATCATTGTTTACGTCTACTAGTTCGGCGACCTTTTTTGCGAATCGGAGTGGAAGGTAGTGGATGAAGGTACTCCGAGAGAGTGGAATGAAGCAAATCGCGCTCAGAGTTGTTTCAAAGTATTAATTAATTTATTACAGCTAAAATCTTGAATATAAACTGAAATTTACATTTTATAGTAACTGATAAGGTGTTATAACTACTTTATATTCACTAATTTGCGAGTTTTATGTCTGCAGTATTTATATTTGATTGTTTTATTCTTGCATACAACACACCCTGTTTAAGTTGCGCTACCCTGCAAAAAACAGAAATACTCCGTTTCATACTCCATAGAATACTCCTAAAGGAGTATCAGAGTACTCCAACACATATCCTCATTCATATAAAAAGGGTGGTCCAATTTACATGGCAATGTCCGGTGATTGGATCACCTAATCCATCTCGGAGTACTCCGTTTCTTTGCTTTTGAATACTCTATAGACCACCTACGTGAGAGTACTCTCAAAATACTCCCATGGGATTACTCTATAGAGTATTCAACAGCAAAGCGAGAGCGTGAGTAGGTGGTCCTCAAAAGAACACATACTCCCTTCTCGCTTTCGTCTAGAATACTCTATAGAGTAATCTTTTGGCAGCATTTTCAAAGTACTCCAACGTAGGTGCTCTATAGACTATTCAGAAGCAAAGTAAATGGTACTCCGAATAGGATTAGGTGATCCAATCACCGGACATTGCCATGTAAATTGGACCACCTTTTTTATATGAATGAGGATAAGTGTTGGAGTACTCTGATGCTCCAACGTTTTTTACAGGGTACTAGCAGACATATACTATGACGTCGATCGAACGAGAGCATAGCCATACACAATTGACGACACATTTGAACAATAACGGAATATTAGCATTCGCGAATATTATTAGTGGATATTCGCATTCGCATTCGTCAATATTCAAAAAGTGGCATTCGTTACATCACTGGTACATACGTCTATTTCGTTCTATCTTAAGCATTTTTAAATGGAAAAAGAACCATTCATGATGTCTCCTTTAAAACATTAACAAATTCCAAAAACAAAATATATTTGGAAAAATGAATGTGTTGAAAAATAAGGGGGGGTTATATAAATGAGTTAGACATTTTGGTCAAAGTACTTAGCATTATTTGCGTTCCAATCAGTATCACGATCAAGATCTCACGGGAACGATACTGATCAGTTGTATGGCAGGCAGTGTTGCCATTTTAGCTGTTTTCCAGCTAGATCAAACTTTTTTTTTGCCGTTTAGCTGGAAAAAATTTAATTTAGCTACTAAATTTTTTATTAGCTTTGTCCAGAACTTTTTTTTAGCTGTTTTTATCTTTTCCCCCAATGTGCGAAAAGATCTCATTCAACTCATGAGTAATTCTAATATTTATGCTAATTCAGCGGATGATGAAGAAAATTGTGATACGGACATATTTTAAAACGTATTTATTATATATTATCTCACATTGCTACCTTTTATATTATATATAGTTATCTTGCCGCACTTGATAACTTAATGGGACTTTTTATCGATGAATACAGTGATCTGTGGTTTAAATTTTACTCGTTGTACCTTTTATATAAATAGCAACTAATTCATATAGTAAATAGAAATATTAGCCTTACGTTAGGTTAGGTTGCGGGGGCTGAGCTGAAACTCTACGGTAACTTCCCGACACATAGGCCGCCAAGTGGGCCCGTTGTGATACCCTATACGGTCTCAAAAAAAAAAAAAAAGAAACCCCTTCAATGCCTAAGGTGGGTCAAACCACTTCGTGGAATTAAAAAACTTCGCCAAAGCCTTGACTTCACATCTTGGGACCTCAGCAAGGTCGCATAGAAAAGGTTTACCTAGGATGGCCAACCGCCGTCTACTGAGGCTGGACACTGATAGAGGAGATGCTGGATGCTCTCTTCCACTTCGGTACATCTGCAGCTGCAACAGTAGTCGAAGGTTGTAACCCCCTTCTCGCACCGTGCGTACCTATCAAACAATGACCGGTTAGGACCCTTATAAGGGATGCGCGAAAGGATATGGTCGGTGGTGCCTCTTCTGGCCAGCTCGTCCGCTCTGCGGTTGCCCTCAATATCCCTGTGCCCAGGTACCCATATAAGGCTGATACTGAAGTGCTGAGCCATCTCGTTAAGAGATCTGCGGCATTCAGTAACCGACTTTGTATTGTCGACGAATGAGTCCAGGGTCTTTAATGCGGCCTGGCTGTCTGAGAAAATAAAAACCGCGATCCTTAGGCCTAGTCAAAAGATGGTTCACATCCCTGTGTATTGCCAGCATTTCTGCTTGGTACACACTAAAGTAATCAGGAAGGCGGAAAGAGACCTCTAACCCAAAATCCGGTGAAAAGATGCCCGCTCCCACCTTCCCATCAAGGTTAGAGCCATCCGTGTATATGTTGGTGGCACCTGGGCCAATATGCTGCCTAAAATTCCAGTTTTGTCGTGATGGTATGTCGACTACATAATTTTTAACGAAAACTTCTTTGGTGTACAATAGTCAGTACGTACTGGTATTGGAACTGGGGCGTTAGTACCCAGGAATGTGGCATGTCCATGAGCTCCATTTAACCAGAGACCTGTCTCTCTGATACGTAGAGCAGCGATGACCGATATTTCTTTTGCACACCAGGTCAAGGGGTGGTAGGTATAGCCTTGTTAGTCAGAGAGCCCCGGTTATACTGAGCTCCGATCTCCGTTGCACTTTTTGAAGAATTAATGGAATTAAGGTAAGCATTTTTGGCTAGTGGTGGCCACCAGACCAAAACACCATATAGAAGAATCGGGCGCACGATGGCTGTGTAAATCCAGTAGACCACCTTAGGGGAGAATCCCAGGAGGCGCCAATTGCCCTCTTGCAGGTGAACAGCGCTGCTGCTGCCTTCTTGGCTCGCTCCATTATGTTGTCACTCCAGAGCAGCTTCCTATCTAGAATGACTCCTAAATACTTGACTTTATCGCTAAAAACTAAAGACGTATCCCAATTCTTAGCGGTGTTAGATTTGGTACCTTGTGCCTCCTCGTGAACAGAATTAGCTCGGTTTTATCCGGGTTAACTTCCAAACCTGCGGCTGTGGCCCAGTGTGAAATTTTGGATAGTGCCCCTTCCATCAAGTTGCAAAGAGTTTGCGGGAATTTTCCCCGCATAACGACACATATGTCATCTGCATACGCAATTATTTGGTAATTCTCTGATTCCATGAAGCGTAGTAGTTGGTTTACGGTAACCACCCATAATAGAGGAGAGAGAACGCCTTAGTTTGACGTAATTTAAAAAAACACAGATTTTAATTGTTCATTATAATTCCAATGCCCGAAAGTGCATATTCTTATGAAAAGCATCTGTGCAAGAAACTTTTTTATTTTTATGAAATTGGAGTACAAACAACCTTATTTTTTTGTATAAAATATTACTTTTTTATATACTTTTATATACCTGTGAATAAAAAAACGAATAAAACATGTCAAAAGATGACTTCCTTTTTAAGCTGTGTTTTAGCCCTAACAAATTTTTTTTTACTGAACTTCTATATGGATCCGAAATTGATCCAGATAAATATAAAGGTCACAACGTTGTTCTTGCATTTACATGCAAAATTTTTATTTGGATCTGTATCACTTCTGATTGGAACACGCCTATTGTCTAGTAGGGATACTATGGTAACAATAATCCGATGTCGGAAATTGATTATACCCCCAAACATTCTGGAAGTGCTCATAATTTAGGAGTCGATATGAGTGCTAAATGTGTGAAAAATATGAACCTCAGAAATACGACCATATAGGAGTCTTTCATGACTTCGATGTGATGAAAATTATGAGCCTTATACGGAGAGTGTATATTTAACAGAGCAACTTTGGAGCAGATATTCATATTGTTTATTTTTGAAAAGAAAAATTGTTTGAGCTGGAAGTACTCGCGGTTGTGGAGGCATGCGGACGATTCGAAGTGTTCTTGCTGGGGCAAGGTTTCACTGATTGTCAAGCGATAATAACTGCAAAAATCACCAAACCGATGGTGCCTCGCGTGGCACACTATTCAATGAAGCATCGCTCCGGGGTATCGATGGGACATGTCGACGCAGCGAGCCGTTGACAAATGGCGCTTCTCATCCAGTTAAAGATATAGAATCCAAGGTATTGTCCTTATCGGTGGCTGATTGGGTATGCTCTTTACAAAGCCAAGACGTAAAGTTAAAGGAAATAGTCGAAATATTGAGAGGCGCAGCTACAAATGAACGACGGTCTGAAGTCAAGGAGTACTGTTTGAAAAACAATCGAATACTTGGTCGTACCCAAGGAAATACGTTATCGGCTACTCAAGTTGTGTCGTGACGATGTGGGCCACCCGGGAGTAGATGGTACTGCTAAGAGAGTTTTACAAAACTTTTGGTTTCCGAGATTAAGAAACTTCGTGAAAGGATTTATTAAGCCTTGCATTGAGTATTGGTAGAGAAGGAGGGTGAACTTTACGGGATGGATATCCCAGATTTGCCATTCCAAACATTACATTTCGATCACCTTGGCCCGTTTGTCAAGAGTCGGCGAGTTTATGAATATGTGCTTGTAATTGTAGACGCACTCACCAAGTACACTGCCATTGTCCCAACGCGATCAACCAAAGCCAAGCCGGTAATTGAAGAATTGGACACTGTTACATTGAAATTTGGGCTGCCACAGCTAATAATTACAGATCGGATCTCTTTCTTTACTTTTGCATCGTTTGGAGCGTTCTGTGAGATAAACAATATTCAGCATGTGAAGGTGGCAGTTAGAACACCTCGCGCATATGGCTTAGCAGATCGAGTTAACCAGGCGGTGCTGGCGTACCTAAGAACACCAACCATTGGTGCAGAGGATTGGGAGAAGCGGGTTCGAATGCTGCAATGGTGCCTCAACCCGAAAGTCAACGCCACAACTAGGTTTGCGCCAATCGATCTAGTATATGACTTTCCACTGCCAGACATAAGTGGAAATAAGTTGCTAGCAGCAATCCAAGTTGGCGACGAACATTTGCACATGAATGAGAGACGGAGTGAAGCTTCTGAGCCCATTGAGTCTGCAAGAGCCAAGTGAAAGGAGAGATTTGACGCACTCCATCGTATGCCAGTTCCATATCAAGAAAGTTCACTGGTTCTTATTAAGTCTCCTCCACCTGGCACTGGCGAGTCCAGAAAATTGGAGCCAAAATATAAGGGGCCATATGTTGTAACAAAGGTGCTAAGATATGGTCGGTACGTCGTAGAGGGCATTGTTTACCAGTACTAGTTTGGCGTCTTCTTTTGCGAATCGGAGTGGAAGGTAGTGGATGAAGGTACTCCGAGAGAGTATAATGAAGGAAATCGCGTTCAGAGTTGTTTTAAAGTAAAAACTTCAACTAAAAACTTCAATTAAAACTGAAATATACATTCTATAGTAGCTGGTAACGTGTTATAACTGCTTTATATTCAATAATATGGGAGTTTCAAGTCTTAATGTTCAATATTGCAGTATTTACATTTGAAGGTTTTATTACTGCATACAACGCACCCTGTGTGGTTTGTGTGTGTGTGCAGATTCGGAGTAAGTTGCGCTACTAGTAGACATATACTATAGTAGAGGATGTCGACGGCATGCAACGCTCCCAGCGACGATACAGTATGATTATCACGGCTGATGAACTGAGGTTGACACTGAAGACGATCCGGAGGAAAACGAAGTTACCTAACTTGGGGCGATTTCTTGCCAGGAGAGGCCGAGCTGTCATCACTAACCTTATCTGATCTGGCATCTTTTCTTTTTCTTTGTATTTTCATTCTACTTATTCATGTCATTCATATATTCATTTTGCCAATGCTCATCAGTGTGACCAGGTGATAGAAAAAAAGAGGCTAAATCGGCAAAAAAAAAATGTTAGAAAAGGCTAAACTTAAGAAAAAAAAAGCTAAAAAAAGTCAGACATTTTTTATTTTAGTTTAAACTATTTGTATATAAAGCTGTAGACATAACTTAAAGGAACTATTCTTGTTCCAACACATAAATATCAGGCACATTTTCCTTGACTAGGAATTTTTCCAAAGAAGTACATCCTACTATGAAGAGTTTGAGTCTGAGGACAAAGTTTATGTATTTATCATAGAGATGAGATCATCGGTAATTTCAAAATCAGTGCAACATTTAGATAAGCGTTTTAACGAACATCTAATATTAAGCAGCGAGTTAAGCATTTTAATTTTGTATCTGTTCCTTAGGCCCGGTTCCACAATCTGTATTTAAGTTTAACTTAAGTTTTAGCTAGGAAAAATTTTAGCCAAGCATAACTTAAGGTTTTACTCAAGTTTATGGTTTACAATGCATACTTAAGTTTGGAAAATGTTTAATGGTGAAATACGGTAAAATTGTATTGCAAATTAAAAGTTAAGTAAATAATATACCGTGTTGAAATGAGTGAAAAAAAGATGTAATTTTGACCCAAGTGAAATTGATTTGCTTGTCACTCTTGTAGCTAATCATTAAAATGTAATTGAGTGCAAGGGAACGGACGCGACGACAATAGCAAAAAAGGAAAGGAATTTTTTAGGGAAAATCAATACAAATTTGTTATGACGAGGAAAGTACCTGAAGACTTTTCAAAACGTAATTTTATTTGAAAAGTATATTTTTGACTGAGTAACATTGTAATTTATTTGAACTGAACTATGAATTAAATTATCTAAAAAAAAAATACATACGTCTTTTATTGTGGTGGGCAAACAATTAACTTTTTACATATTCGCAAAGTAGTTATTTATAAAAGACGTTCTTGTGGAGCTGCTGAAACTTTGATCATCTCTAGAACGATTGTGAGGCACAGAAAGTACATTTTTAACCGCACTCCCCAAGTTGCGGAGCTACTACATCTCGAGTGTCACAGCAAATATTATGCAACACAGCAGTTGCTACAATAATGCTCTCCACCTTTTTTATGTCCATATGTAATCCAACTGATAGTACATGAAACTGGCACTTCCAGCCTCCATATGAGCGCTCTACGCAGTTTCGTCTGCGAATTTGGGATTCACTAAATAAGTTTTCACCAGTTTCAACCTGCGAGAGTAGTGTGATAACCCTATTCGTATTTTGGTACCCGCTGTCGACGACAACAAGTCCGTTTTCAAACTCGCCAGATTCCAGGCGAAACTGAATTCTTGATTTTCGAAATACCATTGAATCATGCGTTGAACCTGGCCATCGAGCAACAATATCTTGTATGCGAAGCTGACTGTCGCAAAGCGTTTGAACGTTAATGGAAAAAATCGTTTCCTATACCAGAAGAGTTCCGCATCTGCGCCGCCTAAAAAAAGTATTTCATATAAATCCTATCAACTTATAAAATATTTTTTACATTCAAATTTACCAGGATATAAAATCTGTATGTGTGTGCAATCAATAGCTGCAAATACTCTGGGAAATTTAGCCAATTTAAAAAAATTCTTTTGACACTTTCATATCCGCTCCTTTCGGATATTTTATGAAATTTGTCCCAAGAAGTGCCAAGTGGTGTGAAGTTAATACTATTGCCCTTGACGCAGTTGCCTTGGAGACCCCAAACAAGTCGCCAGCAGTTTGCAGCATTCCTCCTGTTGCATAAAGTCATAGTGTCAATAAAAGCATTTTCTCTGGACACAAAGCAAAATTCCTAAAAACAATAAGATAATTAATAATCCTTCAAGAATTATTGAGAAAGATAAACACAAACCTGTCAGTTTTATGTTCTATATCATCTTTAATTAATCTGAGGACATTCCAAGCAGTTTGTTTGTTAACTCAAAATATTGTGGACGCTCACGAATTATTTTTGATCTCCTTCATTCAATAATATTTAGCACCTCCTCATATTCCGAGTCACTGTTTTCATCGCTACTCCAATCAAATTCCAAATTTTAATAAATTTGTTTAAATTTTCTCAACCAGATTTTCCAAATTGTATTTTGCAACATATCATCAGCTGTTTATAAAGATAAGAAAAACTTAAGTCGTCAAAGTTGGAGACTTAAGTTCAGCTAAAAAATTGTTGGTGAAACGCAAAATCTTAAAGTATACTTAAGTTCTCCTTAAAAATGTATTGTGAAACCCGCCCTTAACGTAGTATTAAAAATGTTCATGGCACTAAAAATTCTTTTAACCTCCCCATTTACTGAAACGTAATACCAAAAAGCTAAATACGAATTTGATTAGTTCTAAAAAAGAGGGTACGTTTAATGTATTTTTATGTTCTCAGACTTCCGCCCAAAATTCTATGGTAGAGGTCACACTTGCCCACTGTACGGTTATTAGCTTTCGCCACTGCAGCTCAATCAATGCTACTTGAATTGGAGAATACCTAGACTTTTCTTCTTGAAAGTGAGAAAATACATCCGGCTTTGTAACTCTCAAAGAATTATCAACTGAAAAAAGTGTAGCTTATCGATGTCGGAATTGGGTTATCTCTCTCTCTCTCTATGGCGCGATATACAACAGGTATATCATCATAAACCTCCTAAGAGATTTTTGCGCCAAGCTTCTCTTCCAATTTGTGGTGTGCCGATTTGAATTTTCCCTACAAATTGGTGGGACCTACAGTTTTTTGCCGACTCCGAACGGCATCTACAAAGGAGAGGAATTTTTGCTGAGAAGCCTGTCATGGCAGAAATACACTCGGAGAGTTTGCCAAACCACTGCCGAGGGGCGACCCCGTTTTGAAAAACTTTTTTCAAATCACTTTTGATGTTACCTGTACCAGGGCTCGAACCATGGACCTTCGGTGTGGTAGGCCGGCAACACTACCTTCACACCACGTCGGCCGCCATTGGGTTATCAACTCCATTAAAAATAGTTTACAATTTTTACGAATAATTTTTTGTATTTCGTCATCAATACTACCTTCATTTAACTTTAATTTTATATGTAAAATATGGTGTTGGGACCAGAAAAGGTCTGGAGTAAAAAAGGGCTAAAAAAAGCCACGACGCTAAAACCAAAAGTATGAGGCTAAAGGACAAAAAAAAGAGTAAATTTAGCCTAGAAAAGGCTAACCTGGTCACACTGATGCTCATTTTGGTACAGATGTAAAACCATTCTATACATTCATTAAAAAGACTCAGTCGTGAATTTGATTGAAACCATTGTTTATTCTTACTAGTTTGGCATCTTCTTTTGCGAATCGGAGTAGAAGGTAGGGGATAAAGGTCCCCGAGAGAGTGGAATGAAGGAAGCTGTGTTCAGAGTTATTTTAAAGTAAAAACTACAACTAAAAACTTGAGTTATTTTAAAGTGAAAACTACAACTAAAAACTTCAATTTAAACTGAAATTTGCATTCTGTAGGAACTGATAATGTGGTATAACTACTTTATATTCAATAATTTTGGAGTTTTATGCCTTCACTTTCAATATTGCAGTATTTGAATTTGATTGTTTTATTATTGCATACAAAGCACCCTGTGTGGTTTGTGTGCGTGTGCAGTAGACATATATTATGATTGAAACCACCCTGCAAAAAACGGAAGTACTCCGTTTCATACTCCATAGAATACTCCTAAAGGAGTATCAGAGTACTCCAACACATATCCTCATTCATATAAAAAAGGTGGTCCAATTTACATGCCAATGTCCGGTGATTGGACCACCTAATCCATCTCGGAGTACTCCGTTTCTTTGCTTTTGAATACTCTATAGACCACCTACGTGAGAGTACTCTCAAAATACTCCCATGGGATTACTCTATAGAGTATTCAACAGCAAAGCGAGAGCGGGAGTAGGTGGTCCTCAAAAGAACACATAGTCCCTTCTCGCTTTCGTCTAAAATACTCTATAGAGTAATCTTTTGGCAGCAATTTCAAAGTACTCCAACGTAGGTGCTCTATAGACTATTCAGAAGCAAAGTAAATGGTACTCCGAATAGGATTAGGTGATCCAATCACCGGACATTGCCATGTAAATTGGACCACCTTTTTATATGAATGAGGATAAGTGTTGGAGTACTCTGATGCTCCAACGTTTTTTACAGGGCAATTAAGTAGCATTGTTTACCCCTACTAGTTTGGCATCTTCTTTTCCAATCGGAGTGGAAGGTAGTGGATTAAGGTACTCCGAGAGAGTGTAATGAAGGAAATCGCGTTCAGGGTTGCTTTAAAGTAAAACTACAACTAAAATCTTTAATTTAAACTAAAACTCACGTTCTATAGTAACTGATAAGGTGTTATAACTGCTTTATATTCAATAATTTAGGTGTTTTATGTCTTCACGTTCAATATTGCAGCATTTTAATTTGATTGTTTTATTATTGCATACAACGCACCCTGTGTGGTTTGTGTGTGTGTGCAGATTCGGAGTAAGTTGCGCTACTAGTAGACATATACTATGTTAAGTAGCTATCTTGACTTCTGTCTGTGGCATAGTATATGTCTACTAGCACCCTGTAAAAAACGTTGGAGCATCAGAGTACTCCAACACTTATCCTAATTCATATAAAAAAGGTGGTCCAATTTACATGGCAATGTCCGGTGATTGGATCACCTAATCCTATTCGGAGTACCATTTACTTTGCTTCTGAATAGTCTATAGAGCACCTACGTTGGAGTACTTTGAAAATGCTGCCAAAAGATTACTCTATAGAGTACTCTAGACGAAAGCCAGAAGGGAGTATGTGTTCTTTTGAGGACCACCTACTCCCGCTCTCGCTTTGCTGTTGAATACTTTATAGAGTAATCCCATGGGAGTATTTTCAGAGTACTCTCACGTAGGTGGTCTATAGAGTATTCAAAAGCAAAGAAACGGAGTACTCCGAGGTGGATTAGGTGATTCAATCACCGGACATTGCCATGTAAATTGGACCACCTTTTTTATATTTATAAATGAGGATATGTGTTGGAGTACTCTGATACTCCTTTAGAAGTATTCTATGGAGTATGAAACGGAGTATTTCCGTTTTTTGCAGGGCAGCGCAACTTACTCCGGGTGCGTTGTATGCAGTAGTAAAACAATCAAATTTAAATACTGCAATATTGAACATGAAGACTTGAAACTCCCAAATCATTGAATATAAAGCAGTTATAACACGTTATCAGTTGCTATAGAATGTATATTTCAGTTTAATTTAAAGTGTTTAGTTGCAGTTTTTACTTTAAAACAACTCTGAACACAATTTCCTTCATTACACTCCCTCGGAGTACCTTCATCCACTACCTTCCACTCGGATTCGCAAAAGAAGATGCCAAACTAGTACGGGTAAACAATGGTATGTGGTGACATAATTCTTCGTTGGATTTATTTATAGGCTGGCATTATTGGTGGAGTTAATGCTGGTTCCCAGTTATACGAAGTCTTTTACTATTTCGAAACTATGGAAGGGTCGCTAAGACGAGAATGCGCCGAATATGCTTAATGACAGCATATTCTAGTTTTAAATTCCTCCTAGTTTTCACCTCCTCTTCGTGCTATCGAAGGCGACTTTAAAATCTGCAAAGAGATGGCGTGTGACGATTCTTTCATCGCGCGGCTTTCCACGATTTGGTGTATTGCACAAGTCTGATCGGTGAGGGATTTACCAGGTCCGAAGCCACACTGATAGGGCACAATCAGTCGGTTCACGTCAGGCTTTAGTCTTTCGCACAATACGCATGACAGGGCTATATGCGATATTTAAAAGGCTAAATTGTGAGTTCTCCCTTATCGTGGATTGAGCATAAAACACTTAGATTCATCCATCCAACCATATTTGGCAAAGAACCTGATGCATGCGTCTTACCAGATCCGCCCCGCCGTGCTGGAATAGCTCAGCGGGCAGTCTATCTGTGATGTATTGTTTTTTAATCGGTATATTGCTTTCGCAACTGTAAGTTTGTTTGAGTAACCGAATTTATCATTCTCGTTTTTAGCGCTAAGAACCCTACAAGAAACGCTGATTTCTTTACTAACACACTCACACTTTTTATTGACAGTGATGATAATTTATGTGTCAATGCTGATACTTTCATACTATGTAGTATGTTTGTTTCTTAGCACACCGGTGTCCGTTGTTGCCAACACCCACAAAGAACCAAGGGAAAGAACACGAATTGGACAGGCCGAAGCTACGTCGGCAATAACAAAGGAACATACCGTACTCACACGTACCATGAACGAATTATATATATATCTTTTTCATCCATGCACACGTACACGGTTGTTGACATCATTTTTTGCTATTCGCTTTAAGAACATGATGCAAATCCCTGATAGTTAGAATGACAGCACTGACTCTCAGATGTTGTGACAAATGACTGTCAGTGTGCTTGTAGGGAAATTATTTTGATAGTTGCCTAAACGATAAAAAACTGAATCGTTTCAACAGAAACGATTGGTTTTTTTCGGTAAGCGATAATATTATCGTTACGATGCATCCTTGACATTAATAAATATATATATCGATTCGTTTATGCCGAATGAAGTAATATACCTTATGTGCGTGCCAAAGAACTCAACCGATCTTTATGAAATTTTCACAATATATACTTGGGTTCACTGTGTACAGCATAGGCAATATATAGTTTTGGAGAAGTGGGCGGAACCACGCCCCCAGGCTATATAAAGTTTCAGTTCGTCATAACTCCGAACTTTTTTGGTTTAAATTAATGAAATTTAGATATGTGTGTCACTGACATGGCTAAATCGACTCCGCTCATCGTGCTGATAATTTTAGTGAACTTTTCTCTTCTTCTTCTCATACTTACATACATTTCATGTTTATGAAAGGTATGAAAATCAAAAAAGTTATATAACTTCGCTATTGCAGTGGGCTATTATTACGTTCCCGAATATTGTGCTTGTGTGTTTTCCGATTTGGCTAATTTTTGGTAGGAGTATAATAAAGGGTGTTTTTTTTAGGGGTATAGAACTTCAAATTGAAATAAAACACAAGAAAATCGTTTTAAGGTCCATCAATTTGGCTTTATTGGAAGGATAATTTTATGCCATTAATGTTTAAATATGATTTCGGGCATGTGGCCGCCGCGACTGGCTCGAATAAAGCCAATTCTACAGGTCCAATTTTCAACCACTTTTTCGAGCATATGGGGCCGTATGTCGGCAATAACGCCACGAATGTTGGCTTCCAATTCCCCTAACGTTTCTGGTTTGTTGGTGTAGACGAGCGACTTCACATATCCCCAAAGAAAATAATCCAATGGTGTCAAATCACACGACCTTGGTGGCCAATTGACAGGTCCATTCCGCGAAATTATGCGCTCATCGAATGTTTCCTTCAATAAATCGATTGTGACGTGCGCTGTGTGGCATGTAGCGCCGTCTTGTTGGAACCACAACTCATCCACATTCATGCCATCCAATTCGGGAACAAAATACTCGGTTATCATGGCTCTATACCGGTCTCCATTAACGGTAGCTGCCTCTCCAGCATTATTGCGGAAGAAGTATGGCCCAATGACTCCACCAGCCCATAGAGCACACCAAACAGTCAGTTTTTGTGGATGTAATGGCGTTTCAAGGGTCTCATGTGGATTCTCTTCACTCCAAATGCGGCAATTTTGCTTGTTGACGTAGCCATTCAACCAAAAATGAGCCTCATCACTGAACAAAATTTTGCGATGAAAATCAGCATCGAAATCAATCTCATTTTCGGCCCATACACCAAAATCACGACGCATTGCATGGTCTCGCGGCTTTAATTCTTGCACAAGCTGGATCTTGTAAGGTCGCAAGCCAAGATCTTTGCGCAAAATCTTCCATAAAGTTGATGGACAAAGCTCCAATTGCTGTGCACGGTGGCGAATCGATTCATTCGGGTCCTCTTCAACACTTTGCTCTACAGCGGCAATTGTTTCTTCGGTGCGCACTGTTCGACGTCTCTGCGGATGCGTATTATCACATAGAGTAAACGTAGTGCGAAAACGATCCATGGTTAACCGAATTAATTGCTCTGATGGACGATTATGTCGACCATAAAATGGACGGAGCTCACGGTAAACTTCGCGAACTGAACCATTATTTTCGAAATAAATTTGCACGACTTGCAAGCGTTGTTCTTTTGTCAACCTGTTCATGATGAAATGGCAAACCAAACTGAACATAAATGACATTAGAGTTGCCAGATTTGACCACAAAATGCCAGTTTTATCTCTATTCGAAAAACAAACCTGTAAAAAAAACACCCTGTACATACTACTTAGCTGCAGCTGACCAATTTTCATTAAAATATTAACATTGAATTATAAGCTATTTCCTTTGAAAATAGCAGAAATTATATGCTGAAAAGTGGGCGGCACCACGCCTACTTCTTCAAAATTGACAAAATTTGTTTGCAGTCGAGTTTTCTTTAAAAAGATTATTATGTGTGCAAAATCTGATTGATATAACTTGCTTAGTTGTAGAAATACCGCTTTTTAAATTTTCCAAAAAAATTTTTCAGAACTATGTTAAAAGAATGTTCGTGGACATGAACCGATTTCGCCCATTTTTACAAAAAACAGTTACCTTTATATATTGAACATTATCACCAAATTTCGTTTCGACAAATCAATTTTTGGCGAAATTATGGCATAACAAGTTTTGTGGAATAGGCCACTATAAAAGGGGAAAATCTTAAGTTTTTGGACTTCGTTGTTTACGGAAACTGTGAAAGTGAAATATAAATGATGTAAAGCTATTTTACGCAAAGTTATTGCCTATTTGATATATCTACGATGATCTTCAAAATCTTTTATATATGAAAATTTACAAAAGTTATCGTGTTCACAGAGGGACGGACGGACATGGCTTAATCAATTTCTCTTTTCGTCCTGAACATTTTGATATATTTTAGTCAATATCTATCTCGATCCGTTTATGCCGTTACGTACTTCCGTTAGGCGACTAAAGTTGCGTAGCACTACTAGGTATAAAAATATTATAACTTTGCAGAAACTCAGTAATAGAGCCACACATTTATTGTATAACACTTTTGAGTTATTTCTTTACACCTCAACCACAGCGTGAATTTTTTGTCAAAAATGT
Organism: Merzomyia westermanni; assembly: GCA_949987695.1. Lineage (NCBI taxonomy): Eukaryota > Metazoa > Arthropoda > Insecta > Diptera > Tephritidae > Merzomyia > Merzomyia westermanni. The sequence goes on along the minus strand of OX465288.1, from coordinate 128,981,188 downwards.
CTCATGCCAATAGAATTTGTATGAGAGCAACCGAAATCGAATTCCGTGCGTTTCAAGCCAATTCAAAAGTTTTGTGCGTCGGCAAACGCTGTGCGTTTATATATGGTTGAGCTGTTAAACACTGTTTTTATTGTTTTTTTTTAAGTGTTCGATACTTCAGGATCGCCAATACAAATGATTAAAAAAAAAAATAATTGGCGCGATATATACCCCCTGAGGAGACTAAGGCCGAGCTTCTCCATGAATTTGTGGTGTGCTGCTTCTAATTTTTCCTACAAACTGGCGGGAGGTTTTTGCCGATTCCGAACGGCATCTGCAAAGTAGATGGATTTTGGTTGAGAAGCCTTCCATGACAGAAATACACTAGGAGAGTTTGCCAAACCATTTGTGACCCCGTTTTTGAAAAAACTTTTTCAAACTACTTTTGATGTTACCTGTACCAGGGCTCGAACCTTCGACCGAAGTATATTTACAATAAAGTTGAAGAAACAATAATAAACCCAACAACAACAGCATTAAATCATTTATAATGTTTTATCCCCGTAGTTAGTATCCCGGGCGTAGTTACCAATAATAGACTGATTTAGTAAGTTCACACCCGAACCCACAATCGAAGATTATGGAATTGAAGTTCCCCAACCCGACTATGACAAGGTGCGAATAGCTGCCCCAACAGGATCGAAAGTTGATTGGGGTCCAAATCGGCAGTAGGATTAGTACCGGATCTATATGCGGTAAAGGACTGTCCGCACCGTAACACTGGACTAAACCTTCGGTTACTCAAACAAACTTACAATTGCGATAGCAATATACCGATTAAAAAACAATACATCACAGATAGACTGCCCGCGGAGCTATTCCAGCACGGCGGGGCGGATCTGGTAAGCCGCATGCATCAGCTTCTTTGCCAAATATGGTTGGATGAATCTAAGTGCTTTCTGCCCAATCCACGATAAGGGAGAACTTACAATTTACGCCAACTATCGCGGAATCAGCCTTTTAAATATCGCATATAGCTGTGTCATGCGTATTGTGCGAAAGACTAAAGCCTGACCTGAACCGACTGATTGTACCCTACGAGTGTGGGTTCAGACCTGGTAAATCCCTCACCGATCAGACTTGTACAATACACCAAATCATGGAAAGCCCCGTGATGGAAGAATCGTCACACGCCATCTCTTTGCAGATTTGAAAGTCGCCTTCGATAGCACGAAGAGGAGGTGAAAACTAGAAAACTAGAAGGAATTGAAAACTATAACACGCTGTCATTAAGCATATTCAGCGCATTCTCGTATTAGCGACCCTTCCACAGCCATAGTTTCGAAATAGTAAAAGGCCTCGTATAACTGGGAACCACCATTAACTCCACCAATAATGCCGGCCTATAAATAAATTCAACGAAGAATTTTGTCACCACAGACCATAGTATATGTCTACTAGTAGCGCAACTTACTCCGAATCTGTACATACACACAAAGGACACAGGGTGCGTTGTATGCAATAATAAAACAATTAAGCTTAAATACTGCAATGTTGCACGTGAAGACATAAAATTTCCAAATTAGAGAATATAAATTAGTTATAACACCTTTTCAGTTGCTATAAAATGTAAATTTAGCAGGGTGTTTCTATCAGAAGGCTACTGAAATCTGTTGATGGCCTACGCTTTTTAGGGTCTGGCTGCAAGTTTAAAGTGACGCAGAAATGGTGGAAGAGGGTTTGCAAATTCTCACCTTCCATGGACCCGGACCTCGCAGGCCGCCTTACGGCTTTCATGCTTAGATATGTTTTGCTTAAGGGCGCACTTGTTAAAGTTGATAAATATTCGGTTTCCCGATTTGACAAAGCCGGAAGAGCAGTTAAATAGGCCTGCGCAGACCATGGTAATTTCTGGCGAACTGGTACAATTTACCGCGACTCTTATGGGGGCATCCCGTTCACCGTGTAGAACCTCGAATTGTCGATTTGGCCAGCAAGCTCCTGTCCCCTACCCGCAGTTATTGTTGTTATTGTGGTAACGACAAAAACACTCCCCGAAGGTTTTGGGGAGTGTTGTCGAACTAACAGTCCTTGGGTGGATTTGAACCCGGTACGCTCCGGTACTCCCTTGCGGTACTGCCCGACTGTCGTGGTAGCGATTTATGACCAGTCAAACCTTCTAGGTCTTGTCACCCTTCCTTCCGTAAGGAAGGACAAGATGGGTAATGAGAGGTGAGGGGCATCATATCCGTAGATCAACCATCGAGTTGCACGTCATTACCTTTGTGCATATTAGTCGCTTCTTTCGACCGGTATGCCTACCTCGGGCATGTTCTAAGCCCCTAACCCACAGGGGCCACCCGGGGAAGTCTCGAGGCTTGAATGCCAGAGGCCGTTATGTGCGTTTCGAGCATTGCGCGGTTCTCGCCTCTGAGTAACGCAGGAATGTTAGGACGATATTCTCTCGGACAACACGTGACAGGAGATACATATGTATACATTAATAATCCCAAGATAGACATCGCCTGATACCTTGACGTTCTAGTGTGTTGTCGCTAAGGTCGATATCGCGTTCGAACAGACGTTTCTGCACGGATTGATAGATAATAAATATATGGATATTGTAACCCTCACAGGTCCAAAGATCTGATCAGGCGCCTAACTTTTTCTTTTGTATGGCAGCTATTTTGGTGTTAAACTGGTTAATAAAGTTAACTATTCCCGTTGTAGGCTGCGCAGCTCGATAACATAGAAGAGGAATGGGAATTTGGCAATAGGGTAGAGGAAGGCTCGGCATTGCTCATATTCAGAAGGGACGTGCTACTCAAAAAGTTGGTGTGATATGAGGTGGGGAGTGGTGGCAGCGGGACTGGAACAGTGGTCGCAGGGCAGCAATAATACTGGCAGTCGTCTAGACTGTATCTGGATGGGTTATCTATGCGACGTTGGAGCGGCACTAACTACGGGACGCTCTGGGGTGTGAACAGCAAAGAGCCACAGAAGAAGAAACTAATGGTTCTGAGTGTGGAAAGTTTTAGCCCGGAACAACTTGTCTTGTACAACTATCTCATACAGTGAGCACATTGAATAGAGTGCGAAAGCTTAACATAAGTTTTCTTCAAGCTAGGTCCAATCTTTTGGTCCCGGGTTAAGTTCAACAACCTACCGGAACAGAGGGTATTTAGCAGCCCTGCTGCAACGAGGTGCTCGGAAGATGACAATTTTAAGGGGATTTCTGGCGAGTTAGACAGGGTTATATCGAAATAACAGCCCTTGATTGGGTCAAGAGTCATTCCGGTGCGGAAAACCGACTGTTGTGGAAATGAAATTGGATATATGCGACATGAAATTAATATATATTAAAGTTTATCGAAGCTGTAGCTGCTGTATGCAGGCACTAACAAAGTTCAACGAATTAAATCTCTTCGGCTCCGTTGGCTAAACCATGTTGTGCTAATGAAAGATGTTGGGGTATGTATTATTTTCGACACCTTCCGGTGAAAACAGGGGAGGAGTGAGGACACCCCTTCGACGGAAGGCGGTGGTTGGCAGAGGTATGTCGGACAGATAACTCCTTTAAAACGGTTAAGCGTCATTTAAGTAAGTGAAGTTTGCCGACCAATCAAGGAGTAATAATGTGGCGATTATTCTCAAACTTGCACCATTTCTAATTCAATAGCACTCCCACCACTAGTTAAACCCAACCGAGATAACGATGGCTACGCTTATGCATGTAAGCGTGCAACTAGGAAGAGGAAGAGAGATGGCGCGAGTGTTTGCGAATACGATGCAAAGAGGAGATGCCAATAAATAACACCGACACTTCCAGAACACGAAAAGCCAACAACCAAGAAAGTTCTCGGTGCGTAGGCAAGCACCCTGTTGGACTATATAAGGCGGTGATCAAGCAAGGCAGGTTGATCAGTTTATTTTCAAGCGTTGAACAGTGAACTACTGCGAAGTTACCAAACTCTTAAATTTGTATTGCGTTTATTACTAGTAAATAAAACTAGGTATTAGTTACAATATCTGTGCGTGTGTTCATTTGACTTTATAGTGATCGAACCCAGGATTGATAATAAAGGAATCATAGAATTCGTCACAATTGGTGTCAGAAGCGGTATTGTTGAATAAATACCAGTGATTTCAAGGATAACAAGGACATGGCGAAGCTGAATGAATTAAAGATTCAGCAACTCAAAAATGAGTTGGAACAGCGCGGACTAAACACTACAGGCAATAAATCAGAGTTACAGTCACTATTGCGAGAGGCTATAGAAGCAGAAGGAATCAACGTTGATGATCGATCATGTTTTTCATCTTGTGGAGGAGGCATCGACAAAAATGGAAGAAAAAAAGGAGTCTCCGAATCCAGTAGCAACCGTGGACACAAACATGATAATGGCTGTATTAACTCAGATGTCGACTAAAATGGAAGAACAGAAAACTTGCATGGCATCTCAGCTCGAAAACAGAAAACTTGCATGGCATCTCAGTTGGAAGAACAGAAAACATATATGGCATGCAATCCTTCTATTACAAGGCAATTTAATCTAATTTAATCACATAGTGGAATTAAAATTAAATGTATATACAGCTGGCTATTTTTTTATAAATAAATAAATCTCAGCTAGAACAGGTATCATCACAGATCTCAGCGCAAATGGATGAACAGAAGGCATATATCTCATCGCAGTTGGAAGCACAGGAGGCGAGGGTGTCATCGAAACTAGAAGTGCAAGATGAAAAAATTGCACAATTTCAAGAAAAAATAGAGGCCGAGGTAGATGCCCGTCATTTGATGGTTCTGTTCCTTTCCAGGTATTTAAGCTACAGTTTGAGAAGACGGCAGCGGTGAATAATTGGGGCACTGAAGACAAAGTTGCTGCACTGTTTGTGGTATTCGATTCCTTGCATTACACGTGTAAGATCTGGATCTTCGTGCTGACACCTCCCTAATTGATCCATGTTCCATTTGTCTATAGATGTTATAGTCACGAGCCGCACATCTATAATGTCTTCCTTGGCCTCAGCTTTCGAACAATGCTTACATTCCAAGTTACATGGTCTTCGTGACATTGCATCAGCATTTCCGTGGGTGCTACCTTTGCGATGCTCTATGGAAAAGTCATAACTTTGCAGTCGCTCTATCCACCGTGTCAATTGACCTTCCGGATTACGGAACTGTAAGAGCCATTTCAACGCTGCATGGTCTGTCCTGACGTGGAATCGCTGCCCATAGAGATACTTGTGGAAATACTTAACGCACTCTACCAATGCCAACAGTTCTCTCCGGGTTACACAATAGTTCCTTTCAGGCTTTCCAAATGTTCGGCTATAGTATACAACTACCTTCTCCTGTCCATCAACAATCTGGGACAAAACACCTCCTATAGCATAACCATTCGCATCTGTATCCAGAATAAACTTTGAACCTGGAATTGGATATGCTAACATCGGGGCAGTGCATAGTTGTTCCTTCAATGTTTGAAAAGCCACCTTCTGTTCCTTCTTCCATTCAAATCTCATATTCTTTCTGGTAAGGTCATCGAGACTACTAGCTACGCTGGCAAAATTCGGTACAAATCGGCGATAATACGTGCACAGCCCAAGGAAGCTCCGTAACTCATGCAAATTTCTCGGTCTTGGCCAATCCTTTACGGCTTCGATCTTTTCCTTAGCAGTGCAGATTCCCTCCGTAGTTACCTTGTGACCCAAATAACTTACTTCCTTTTTAAACAAGGAACACTTCTTGGGACTTAGTTTCAGACCAGCACCAGCTATTCTTTGGAGAACTTCCTCCAAGTTCTTTAGGTGTTCCTCAAAGCTTTTTCCCAGCACGATGATGTCGTCGAGGTACACCAAACATGTTTGCCAGTGGAATCCTTTTAGTATCTGGTCCATGAGTCTCTCAAAAGTAGCTGGAGCATTGCATAGACCGAAGGGCATTACCGTAAATTGCCAAAGTCCTTCTCCAACGCTGAAGGCCGTCTTCTCTTTATCTTCATCCTTTACCTCCACTTGCCAGTAGCCGCTTTTCAAGTCCAGTGTGGAAAACCATTTCGTGCCAGATAATGAGTCCAGAGTATCGTCGATTCTTGACAATGGATAACTGTCCTTCTTCGTTACGTCGTTCAATTTCCGGTAATCCACACAGAACCTCATTTTTCCATCTTTCTTTTTCACTAGTACTACTGGTGAGCTCCATGGACTAGCTGATGGTTCGATCACGCCGCTGTCACTCATTTCGTAACTTTGCTCCATGCAATGGTGTCACCTCTTTGTTGACTAAATCAGATCGAATAATGGAATGCGATGCGCCTGTATCCACAGTTAGTAAGTGCTCTTTTCCATCCACATATGCAACAACAGTAACATTACTAGCTTTCCTTCCGATCTGTGAGACAGAGATTATGGGGCATTCAGTTGCGGGAGCCAGTCCACGCCCCGTTCGGTTGGCTCGATTTAGTTTAACGACTGATTTGTTCGGGAGGTTTGCTCCTCTCCTTCAGCTTTGCGTTTTCGTCCACTTGAATTGCGGGGGTTACTGGAGCCAGTGCCGCAATGACGTGATAGTGACCCGGCTTTCCGCACTTAAAGCATTTAATGGCACCATTACTATTTTTCTGTACTCCCTTCAACGCTTCCAGAATTGTGTCTACCCAGTCTGGCCGTTCTACCTCCACGCGGTGAGCTTTGTACGCCGGCTTACTTAATAGCGAGGCTGTTTCCTGCGTTAGAGCATGTGATACCGTCTCAGCAAATGATCTCTTGGGATTTGCATATGTGGCTCGCTTCGTCTCCACGTCACGTATTCCATTTATAAAGCTGTGGATTTTGACCCTTTCTGTGTATTCTACGGGTGCGTCTGCGTTTGCTAGATGGGCCAACCTCTCGATATCCGATGCAAATTCCTGCAATGTCTCATTAGCCTTCTGAAAGCGATTCCGTAGCTCTATTTGGTATATCTGTTTTCGATGTTCGCTATCATAGCGTCTCACAACTGCACCCATCAATGCTTCATAATTATTGCGTTCACCGTAGGGAATCGTCTGTAAGATTTCGGCTGCAGGACTCTTCAATGCCACGAACAGTGCAGCAACTTTGTCTACAGCTCCCCAATTACTCACCGCTGCCGTCTTCTCAAACTGTAGCTTAAATACCTGGAAAGGAACAGAACCATCAAATGACGGGGATTTTACCTTGGGAGTGTTCGCTGAAGCAGATGCACGGTTGTTGTTGTTGTTGTTGTTGTAACGACAAAAACACTCCCCGAAGGTTTTGGGGGTTGCTGTCGAACTGACAGTCCTTGGCCGGATATGAATCCGGTATGCTCCGGTACTCCCTTGCGGTACTGCCCGACTGTCGTGGTAGCGATTTGGTATGACCAGTGGAACCTTCTAGGTCATGTCACCCCTCCTTCCGTAAGGAAGGAGAGATGGGTAATGAGAGGTGAGAGGCATCATATCCGTAGATCAACCATCGAGTTGCACGTCATTACCTTTGTGCATATTAGTCGCCTCTTACGACCGGTATGCCTACCTCGGGCATATTCTAAACCCCTAACCCGCAGGGAAACAGATGGACGGCCCCTTAACGCATCTACCTCGGCCTCTATTTTTTCTTGAAATTGTGCAATTTTTTCATCTTGCACTTCTAGTTTCGATGACACCCTCGCCTCCTGTGCTTCCAACTGCGATGAGATATATGCCTTCTGTTCATCCATTTGCGCTGAGATCTGTGATGATACCTGTTCTAGCTTAGATTTATTTATTTATTTATAAAAAAAATAGCCAGCTGTATATACATTTAATTTTAATTCCATTATGTGATTAAATTAGATTAAATTGCCTTGCAATAGAAGGATATATACAATATATGTTTTCTGTTCTTCCAACTGAGATGCCATGCAAGTTTTCTGTTTTCGAGCTGAGATGCCATGTAAGTTTTCTGTTCTTCCATTTTAGTCGACATCTGAGTTAATACAGCCAATATCATGTTTGTGTCCACGGTTGCTACTGGATTCGGAGACTCCTTTTTTTCTTCCATTTTTGTCGATGCCTCCTCCACAAGATGAAAAACATGATCGATCATCAACGTTGATTCCTTCTGCTTCCATAGCCTCTCGCAATCGTGGCTGTAACTCTGATTTATTGCCTCTAGTGTTTAGTCCGCGTTGTTCCAACTCATTTTTGAGTTGCTGAATCTTTAATTCATTCAGCTTCGCCATGTCCTTGTTATCCTTGAAATCACTGGTATTTATTCAACAATACCGCTTCTGACACCAATTGTGACGAATTCTATGATTCCTTTATTATCAATCCTGGGTTCGATCACTATAAAGTCAAATGAACACAAGCGCAGATATTTTAACTAATAGCTAGTTTTATTTACTAGTAATAAACGCAATACAAATTTAAGAGTTTGATAACTTCGCAGTAGTTCACTGAACAACACTTGAAAATAAACTGATCAACCTGCCTTTCTTGGTCACCGCCTTATATAGTCCAACAGGGTGCTTGCCATAGTATATGTCTACTAGTAGCGCAACTTACTCCGAATATGCACACACACACAAACCACACAGGGTGCGTTGTATGCAGTAATAAAACAATCAAATTTAAATGCTGCAATATTGAACATGAAGACTTGAAACTCCCAAATTATTGAATATAAAGCACTTATAACACCTTATCAGTTCCTACAGAATGTAAGTTTCAGTTTAAATTGAAATTTTTAGTTGTAGTTTTTACTTTAAAGCAACTCTGAACGCGATTTCCTTCATTCCACTCTCTCGGAGTACATTCATCCACTGCCTTCCACTCCGATTCGCAAAAGAAGATGCCAAACTAGTACGGGTAAACAATGGTGCTTGCCTACGCACCGAGAACTCTCTTGGTTGTTCGCTTTTCGTGTTCTGGAAGGGTCGGTGTTATTTATTGGCATCTCCTCTTTGCATTTTATTCGCAAACACTCGCGCCATCTCTCTTCCTCTTCCTAGTTACACGCTTGTATGCATAAGCGTAGCCATCGTTATCTCAGTTGTGTTTAACTAGTGATGGGAGTGTTATTGAGTTAGGGACGGTACATGCTTGAGAATAACCCAAATTATGGATTTGCCTTGGGCGCCATTGCTAAAACTCGAATTCGCCTTGAATTTGGCTGAGTCTGACATTACCCTTTCGACTGAAAATAAAAAAAGTTCAATACATATATGTTACTAACGCCACCCGTAATGAATTCGCCTTGTTATCAATAATGTCCGAGACAACTATAAATAATCGATCGCCAGCCATAGCTTTATGGAAATCGCGTTCAGAGTTGTTTTAAAGTAAAAACTACAACTAAAAATTTCAATTTAAACTGAAACTTACATTCTGTAGGAACTGATAAGGTATTATAAGTGCTTTATATTCAATAATTTGGGTGTTTTAAGTTTTCATGTTCAATATTGCAGCATTTAAATTTCATTGTGTTATTATTGCATACAATTCACCCTGTGTGGTTTGTGTGTGTGTGCAGATTCGGAGTAAGTTGCGCTACTAGTAGACATATACTATGTGTGCGGTTCACACAAGTCAACAAATGGACACAATATTTAGCGAGGAACAGGAAAAGAAATATGAGCCCAATCAGGATGTGGAACAGGAATACAAATTGATTGAAAAAGCTTATGAGCACTTTAGCAGGTGGGTAATTATGAAATTGGTAATTCTATACGACAGCACGTAACTGCTAATAAACGTCCAAAAATCTCGGGAAATGTATCAAACGACGCGTTTTGATCTCCTCTGTATCAATAATCCGAAAGCGGAAATAAAATAATTTGTTTCAGTGAAAACTGATCCGCAAAAAACCTAAAAATGACCCGGCCCGATCCCAAATAGGGGGCTTGATCCAAGGTATTTTTGTGCAGAACACCTTTCTGCATAGGCGGCCTTCGGCCGCGCTTCAAAAAAATAACCCTTAGCCTGTCCAACACCGGCTACGCGGTCCACAATATTTCTGCACTTTTCGGTACCCTAATCTGTGATAACAACAACCACATGAAAATGACAGAAAATTTTCAACTTTGATTGCAAATATCTCTGAACAGACATAAAATATCGAATTTCCGCTTTCGGATTATTGATACGGAGGTTAAACCCCGTCGTTTGATACATTTCCCGAGATTTTTGGACGTTTATTAGCAGTTACGTGTTGTCGTATAGAATTACCATGAAATTTAGTTTGAAATATATGGTTTAACTAAACTAAATTGCATTCATATTAAACTCGTCAACAGGGGCAACTATCAACGGTGCTTGGAAGCACTTGAGGAGCTGGAAAAATGCAAAGGAGCTAATATTAAACTTCAGCATAATCGCGCTGTAACAAAATTTTATCAATCGGGAGGTAAAGAACACGCCATGCTATTAAAGGCACTTAGCAGCGAAAATCCTGGTCAGGTCAGTAAATTTATATTTTAGTTTATTATTAAGTATTTTTCGGCCTGAGTTCATTTAGTAATTGCCACATGGCTGATTCATTTTGTTTAAGTGCCTGCCTATGGTGCTTCTCCTGACGAATTTGTTTTGTAAGCAACGTAGCTTGCTCAGCATGTTCCGCCAGAGTTTTTCCAATCGAATTTCGTTGCTCATCTAATAGCTCCATCGTATGGTGGCAGTGATCCAGTAAAGTTAACACCTTTTCAGCTTGAATTAAAAATGTTTGAACTCAGTATGCACTGGTTGTAAAAATTTTAGACAGACAAGTACCTTGTTGGGTTTTCTTTTCACAATCCTTTTCCACTTGCGCTTTTATCTCATTAAACTTGCTTTGGGTACCTTCCTTGTAGCTATCGCGCAGCATACGAATAAAATCTACATGGGATATGTAACGATGACTATTCGAATCATTGCATTGAGAAAGTGATGTATTTGCATCCATTTCCAACAGAAATATGTATAACAAATCTTTGGCTCTCAAAAGCTGAACTGGCATAAGCAAGCAATTTTGTGTCGAACAATTTAGAATTTTTGAAGTAAAAATATAACGGCTTTCGTTTTTTTTTGTATACCGTTAAAAAACTTTACAGCATTTCATATGGCATTCAAGCATACATGTATGTATGTACTAATACAAGGGCGTACACGATAGGGTTTTGTTGGTGTTAACAAAAAAAACGCTCTCCGAAGGTTTGGGGGAATTTTAACTATATTTATTTGCTGACCATTTTGTTAACTATTTTTTAATAAGCTGGGGTATGTTGTCGAAAGTCAGAGTCCTATGCTGGATATAAACACGGTACTCCCTTGAGGTACATGTTCGACTGTCGTGGTTGGTATAACCAGTGGAACTTTCTAAGTTATCCCATCCCCTCCTTTTGTAAGGGAAAAGAAGTTAGGTAATGAGAGGTCAGAGGCATCATATCCGTAGTCTGCCCCTGCGGGTTAGGGGTTAGAATATGCCCGAGGTAGGCATACCGGTCGTAAGAGGCGACTAATATGCACAAAGGTAATGACGTACAACTCGATGGTTGATCTACGGATATGATGCCTCTCACCTCTCATTACCCATCTTCAGTCAGTACCGCAAGGGAGTACCGGGGCGTAGCGGGTTCAAAACTGGCCAAGGACTGTTAATTCGACAACACTCCTCAAAACCTTCGGGGAGTGTTTTTGTCGTTACCACAACAACACCAACATATCCGTAGTCTGACTTTTAGTCGCCTCTTTCGACCGGCCTGCCTTCCCGCAGATATATTCTAAGCCCCTAACCCGCTGGGGGTTAAATAGGTCCACTGGTATTCACAAACACAGAATATTATGCATATCCCGGGATGCGTCGGGACAAGTTGTTGTTTTGTTTGTAACGAAAAAAAAACTCTCCGAAGGTTTTGGGAAGTGTTTTCGAATTGACAGTTCTTGGGCGGTTATCAACCCGATACGCTCCGGTACTTCCTTGCGGTACTGCCCGACTGTCGTGGTAGCGATTTGGTATGACCAGTGGAACCTTCTAGGTCCGTTAGGAAGAGAGGAAAAAGAGCTTTGGTTACATAAAAGTGGCTAAATTCCTTAGAACATCGATTAACGAATGCGAGAACACGTCTAGCCTTATTGACTGTTGCGTTAATATAGCGGTTGAAACTGAGCTTGTAACCCCCAGGTCAACAAAGTCAATGGTATAGGAAGCCGGCTGAAAAGTTGTGAGGAATACAATATCAACCAGTGTGATCATGTGAGAGAATTGGTGGCTGCACCTGAAATATCGCTAACCCGCAGTGCTAAAATCCCTATAACCTGCTGCCCGTGGTCTCAAAACTTGCATTTATGAGCGACCGTTGTTGATGCGTTAGCGATGCTTCGCCCTGCCTCGTCTTTGTTGTTGTTATTAACAGTGCTTCGCCCTGCCTAATAGGCTCGATCACTCAGACAATTGTTGTTGTTGTTGTACAGTTCTTTGGCCGATCACTCTAAATTGTCATCAGAGGGGACATACCACATGCAGGGCATGTGTTTGGTATTTTGGGGTTCAGTCTGGATAAGTAAGAGTTTAACCTATTACAATATCCAGAGCGAAGTTGTGCTAGTATGACTCTAGTCTCCCTCGGAAGTACACGCTCCTCTTCAGCCAATTCAGGTGGTTGAGTATTAATAACGGGATTGACAGTCCGAGATCTGAGGGATCTGTCTACCGACTCGGTGTGGAGGTCATTTAGAGCCCGTCTATGTTTCCGCAGATCAAACGGCAAAAAGAAATATGGTGCCGGATCTCATCGTAGTGCTTACGAAGATGTCTCCTTATGTCTTAGGGGGGCGGGACTACATCCAATAGATGTCGATTTGGATGACTAATGAACTGTCTACTCAAGAGTCCCGCGTGTTCTTGAACATTGAGCAATTTTGCCTCTTGATAGAGGTGAGACTCAGATGAAATAAGCAGGCATCCCGTAGCAGTTCTGATGGCGGTGTTTTGGCAGACTTGCAATTTCCTCCAGTTGTTGTCAGAAAGATTGGGCGACCATATAGGCGCAGCATAGTCAATAACCGGCCGGCCAATAGCCTTATATGTAGCAAGCAATGTTTCTTTGTCTTTTCCCCAAGTACTGCCGGCCAGTGACTTGAGGATCTTATTGCGGCTCTGTACCTTTAAGGCTATTGCGGTGGCATGACCAGCGAAGGTGAGGATGTTGTCAAATGTCACACCCAAGATTTTCGGGTGGTTGACAGTAGGTAGAGGTACTCCGTCTACGTGGACTTTTAACTCTTGCCCCATCTGTGCATTCCATGTCGTAAACATGGTCGCCGTCGATTTAGTCGGAGATAGGGTCAGATTTCGCTCGGTGTAGAAGCTGGAAAGGTCACGGAGGAAACTGTTGATTCTAGTACAGAGTTCGTCAATGGAGGGACGCTTGCCCGAGGCCATTATTGTGCAGTCGTCAGCGTAGGAAACAATGGAGACTCCCTCTGGTGGGGGCGGGAAGTCTCGAAATATAGAAATTAAACAAAAGGGGAGAGAGAACACCACCATGGCCGAATGCAATGGCGACATTCCCACAACAGCCGGTTCTACGTACCGGAATGACTCGGATTTTTATATCCGACCAATGGCTGTTATTTCGACTCTACCCTGTCTAACCTGTCACCTTTTCCACTAATACTGTCATCCTCCGAGCAGCTCCTTGCAGCAGAGCTGCTCAAAACTCTCCTGCTCCGGGCTGGGGTTGAATCCAACCCGGGTCCAGGAGAATGGATCTGCTGCGTCTGCTGGAAGAAGATTTACGTTAAGCGTTCACACTCCGTCCAATGCAATTCTTGCAAAAGATGGTTGCACAAAACCAGGTGCTCCGGGCTAAATCCCTCCACACATAGGCCTCCTAGTTTCTACAAAACTTTCGTGGCCCCTTGCTGTTCACGCCCTAGGACGTCCCGTGGCCAACGACGATCTAGTATCGCACCGTCACAAGCTTCTGAAATAGTCTCCACGACTAATAGCACTAATAACGCCCAGCAAGTATTGTGTAACACCCGCTGCCGCTAGCGCCCACAGGCGCCAACACCTCACACTGCCGCTCACAGCTACTTCCTACGTAGCACCTCTGTCTCAGATGTGAGCAATGCCGAGCGACAGCCCACCCCCCTCCCACTTTCAACTTCCCCTTCTTCTTCCAGCACTAGCACAAATGTAAGTTGTTGTTGTTGTTGTTGTTAACAGTGCTTCGCCCTGCCCAATGGGCTCGATCACTCTAAATTGTCATCAGGCTCTTCTAACGGAAGTCCGAGGAAATGCGCAGTTTCCACAGGGTTGGACCAGAGTGATGTGGGTGTTAGAAGAGTGGGTTCAACTGAACAGGAAAAGAGATGTATGGTATCATGAGGGGTCATACCACATGCAGGGCATGTATTTGGTATGTTGGGGTTCAGTCTGCATAAGTAAGAGTTTAACCTATTACAATATCCAGAGCGAAGTTGTGCTAGTATGACTCTAGTCTCCCTCGGAAGTACACGCTCCTCTTCAGCCAATTCAGGTGGTTGAGTATTAATAACGGGATTCACAGGCCGAGATCTGAGGGATCTGTCTACCGACTCAGTGTGGAGGTCATTTAGAGCCCGTCTATGGTTCCGCAGATCAAACGGCAAAGAGATATGATGCCGGATCTCATCGTAATGCTTACGGAGATGTCTCCTTATGTCTCTGGGGGGCGGTGCTACATCCAAAAGATGTCGGTTTGGATGACTAGGTTTGTGACAGTTCAGAAGGAACTGTCTACTCAAGAGTTCCGCGTGCTCTTGAACATAGAGCAATTTCGCCTCTTGATGGAGGTGAGACTCAGATGACATAAGCAGGCATCCCGTAGCAGTTCTGATGGCGGTGTTTTGGCAGACTTGCAATTTCCTCCAATTGGTGTCAGAAAGGTTGGGCGACCATATAGGCGCAGCATAGTCAATAACCGGCCGGCCAATAGCCTTATATGTAGCAAGCAATGTTTCTTTGTCTTTTCCCCAAGTACTGCCGGCCAGTGACTTGAGGATCTTATTGCGGCTCTGTACCTTTGAGGCTATTGCGGTGGCATGACCAGCGAAGGTGAGGCCGTTGTCAAATGTCACGCCCAAGATTTTTGGGTGGTTGACAGTAGGTAGAGGTACTCCATCTACGTGGACATTTAACTCTTGCCCCATCTGCGCATTCCATGTGGTAAACAGGGTCGCCGTAGATTTAGTCGGAGACAGGGTCAGATTACGCTCGGTGAAGAAGCTGGAAAGGTCACGGAGGTAACTGTTGATTCTTATACAGAGTTCATCAATGGAGGGACCCTTGCCCGAGGCCATTATCGTGCAGTCGTCAGCGTAGGAAACAATGGAGACTCCCTCTGGTGGGGGGGGAAGTCTCGAAATATAGAAATTAAACAAGAGGGGAGAGAGAACACCACCTTGCGGCACCCCTTGTTTTATTCTTCGTGGTCTAGATTTCTTGTTCCTAAATTTGACTGTTGCCTGTCGACCATTGAGGTAATTAGCGGTCCACCTCTTAAGGCCGGCAGGGAGCGGTGTCTCATCCAGGTCTCGGAGGAGAGTGGCGTGATTGACCGTGTCGAATGCATTTGACAGATCAAGTGCCACGAGAACCGTCCTATGGTTTGGTGGATTTTGATTCAAACCGTTGTTAATCTGCGTTGTAATGGCGTTCAAAGCGGATGTCGTGCTGTGATTTTTGCGAAAACCATGTTGATGATCGGCCAATTTTAGATTTGTAACGAAGTAAGGAAGCAGAATGGACTCTAGCAATTTCGCTACCGGCGAAAGGAGGGATATCGGACGATAGGACTCTCCTAGGTTCGCCGGCTTCCCTGGTTTTAATAGGGGAACTACAATCGCTTGTTTCCATGTCTCAGGAATAACGAAGGTAGTTAGAGAGAGATTGAAGAGGGCCGCTAAATAATTCTGTCCTTCATGGCCAAGGTGTTTGATCATCTTCATGGCAATTCCGTCGGGTCCGATGGATTTTGAGGGTTTGGCCTTCATTATGGCTTCCTTAACCTCTGCGGCTGAGACGGCAATGGGCGCAGTAGAGTGTTTGTGTTTGCGCGCACGTCGGAAGGCTCTTCTCTTAGTCCTATCCGCAGGTGGATGCATTATAAACAGCCGGCAAAAGGAGCTCGCGCATTTCCTGGCGTCCGATTTGACACTGTCGCCGAAAGCAATGGCGACCTTGTCTTTGTGTTTGGTCGGATTGGATAGGGCCTTGACAGTCGACCATAGTTTGCCGACTCCGCCGGAGAGGTTGCATGTCTCAAGGTGTTGTTTCCACTTGGTCAGCTTGTGTTCGTTGACAATCCTACGGATTTCAGCATTGAGATCTTTTATTCTGGGATCTGCGGGATTGATAAGTCTCACTTGGTCACGTTCTCTTGCCATCGCCGCAGCTTCTGCCGGGAAATTCGGACGAATTTCTGGTATTCTGCCAGCAGGAATAAAGCGGCATGAGGCTGAATCAATGATCTTGCGAAACTCTCGTTCGCCTTTGCGTACGTCGGTTGGAGTGGGTAAGGCAGCGAAGGAGCGCTCTGTATATTCAGTAAAGCGGTCCCAGTCCGCTTTGGTGAAGTTGATGTATGTTATTTTATCAGTCGTTATGAAGTCGGTCGGTCGTTCGACGGAGAGTAAGATGGGTAGGTGGTCTGAAGCTAATGTAAGCATCGGTCGCCAGATGACAAAGTTAATAAGGCCCGCGCTCGTTATGGAGATGTCTGGCGAGCTGTGACAGTTACCTGCCACCCTGGTGGGGGCATCTCCATTGACTGTACAGAATGCTGAGTTATCTATTTGGTCTGCAATTGCCTGTCCTCTACTGTCTGCTGGCAAGTTGGAGTGCCAGAGATCGTGATGTGCGTTGAAGTCGCCTAAGATTAGGCGGTTATCGCCCCTTAGCAACGCACTAATGTCGGGATGATAATCTCTAGGACAACACGTGACAGGAGGAATATAGATGTTTATGATTTGCAGGTCGGCGTCTCCTGACCGGACTGCTATGCCTTGGCATTCTAAGGTAGAGTCCCTGGGGTCGACGTCAGGGGAAAATAGATTGTATTGTACAGAGTGATGTGTAATGAACGCAAGGCCACCCCCAAGACCGCTGGGACGGTCTTTACGATGTACGTTATACCCATCACAAGTTCGTAAGTCCGATCTCGTGTTCAGTTTTGTCTCTTGTATCGCGGCGATTTTGATGTTGTGCGTCTTCATAAAGTCAGTTATCTCCGCGATCTTTCCAGCTAATCCGTTACAGTTCAGCTGCAGAATTTTGAAGTGTGTAGGAGGGGAGGCGGGGGACATACTAGGCGTGAGGGACGGATGCGTTTGCCTAGGTGGAGGTAGGCTAAGGCCTAAACTATGTCGCAGTCTAGAGTTGACAGCGCCATGGCCGATGTTGTCTGGCGTGGAGGGCGGCTGTGTACTGCAACAGGGGGCTATGAACGAATCCGTCCAAAGGTTGCCGTTTGCGAGCCCAGAGCACATAAGGGTGTGACACAGGCCAAGGCAACTGTTGCACTTGACCGATGTCGCAGGCGTATACAATCTTTGCCGACAAACGGTGCACGTGGTGAAAGGTACTAGGAGGTGGTGTTCCTGACCCACGTGCAGGCTAGAAGCAGGGGGGGGGGCATTAGGGGCAGAGACAGAGGGGACTGACGCTCGGCGATGCTCATATCTGACCTATTCCGGGGGGAGTAGGAGTGTTGAGCGGCCGTGTGAGATGGAGACGCTGGCGTGCGTGAGCGACAGTCGGGAGTGGGTGAGGCAGGGATGGCAGCGGTGCTGCCAGTCGTGTAGACTGAGCCACTATTGTGACTATTGGAAGTAGTTAGAGGCGGTAAGGGAGTGCCAGAGCGGCGGCTACCGCGGGACGTCCTAGGACGTGTACAGCAAGGTGCCTCAAAAGTACTAAAGAAAGTACGGGGTCTGTGGATGGCAGGGTTAAGCCCTGAACATCCAGATTTATGTAACCATCTCTTACACTTGGCGCATTGAACCGAATACGACCGTTTAATATAAATTTTCTTCCAGCAAACGCAGCAGATCCAGTCTCTTGGTCCAGGGTTGGGTTCGACCCCAGCCCGTAACAAGAGACAATGGAGCAACCCAGCTGCAAGGGTTTGCTCCGAGGACGACAATTTAAGGGTGGGACGGGACAGATTGGACAGGGTAACACTGAAATAACAGCCCTTGGCCGGGTGAGAAAACCCGGGTCATTCCGGTGCGATAGAACCGGCTGTTGTGGGAATGGCTGTGTGTAAGTCAAAGCCACCAGCTCCTGGTCCCTTACACCTTGTGCTCTGTTTGTCGGCTGAGACTATATACAACTGCGACATCAGTCAAATGCAATTCTTGCCTTGGCCTGTGTCACTTGCTTATATATTCTCAACTTGGAAACAGGAACCTATGGACTGATACGTACGTTGCACCATGTTGTCGAGCTACGCAACCTACAACGTCGACCGATTCGCCACCTTCTGGTGTCTCGGATCCCTCGTCTTCTAGAGTGCGACGCAGCGTGCGACCCAGCCTGCTTCCACCAAGACATACGCACCAGTCCCTGACTCCCAGCTTGAACGCTTCTCCCCCTTCGCACTTTCGCGTCCTACAGTTAAACTGCAACGGCCTAACCGGGAAAGTGTGTGAAATAGTGAACTTCATGAAGCGACAGCCGGTTCTATCGCACCGGAATGACCCGGGTTTTTTCACCCGGCCAAGGGCTGTTATTTCAGTGTAACCCTGTCCAATCTGGGGCAGGGCGAAGCACTGTTAACAACAACAACAACAACAGAACATCAAGATCGCTGCCATTCAGGAGACGAAGTTAAACGCCCCATCAAATCTTCGGACTTGTGACGGCTATAACATCCACCGACGTGATCGAGAGAGGGGTCTTGGGGGCGGACTCGCCTTCATCACGCACCAATCCGTGCAATATCGTCCATTTGAGCCCGACGTCGACCCGAGGGACAACCTCCTGGAACGTCAAGGAATGGTTGTCCGGACGGGCGACGTCGACCTCGAAATCATTAACATCTATATAACTCCTGCCACCTGCTGTCCGAGAGATTACCACCCTGACATCAGTGCGTTACTCAGAGGTGATAATCGTGTAATCCTCGGAGACTTCAACGCACACCACGATCTGTGGCACTCAAGCCTACAGGCCGATGGCAGGGGACAGGAATTGGCTGAACAAATAGACGATTCGACGTTTTGCACTGTGAACGGGGACGCCCCCACGAGAGTTGCGGTAAATTGTTCCAGTTCGCCAGACCTCACAGTTGTCAGCGCAGGTCTCATAAACTGCGTTGAATGGCGACCAATGCTTACTCTTGCATCTGACCATTTGCCGATAATCCTCTCAATCGATCGCCCCAATGACTTCGCTACCTCTGAGAAGCGCACCTTCACTAACTTCGCTACCTCTGAGAAGCGCACCTTCACTAACTTCAGTAAAGCTGACTGGGTTGGTTTTCTTAATTTCACCGAGAGCAACTTCGCTGCTCTTCCCATCCCGTCTGACGTACGAGAAGGGGAAAAAGCGTTTCGCTTGGTCATAGCTTCAGCCTCCAATCGATACATTCCGTCAGGTAGAATTAAGGAGATACGTCAGTACTTCCCCGCAGAGGCAGCGGCCCTGGCTAATGAACGTGACCACGTGCGACGCTTGAACCCTACGGATCCTCAAATTCAAGATCTCAATGCGGAAATCAGACGGCTAGTTGATCAACACAAACGCGCCAAATGGGAGGAGCACCTAAGGTCCTGTAACCTCTCTGCTGGTGTTGGCAAATTATGGTCCACTGTAAAATCCTTGTCTAATCCGACCAAACCGAACGACAAAATATCCATCACCTTTGGTGATAAGGTACAGTCGAAACCAAAGAGATGAGCGAGCGCTTTCTGCCGGCAATTTGTACTGCATCCTCCGGTTGACAAGAAAATCAGGCGCGCCATCAGGGAAGCGCACAAACGCAAAAACAACCAAGCGCCCATTGCCATCACCACCACAGAGGTTCGGGAGGCCATACGGGGGTCCAAAAACTCCAAATCTATTGGCCCAGACGGTATATCTATGCTGATGCTAAAACATCTCGGTGATGAGGGAGTAAGGTACCTAACAACCGTCTTCAATCTGTCCATGACCACCTTTGTCATTCCAGAAAGATGGAAAAGGCCAAGGTGGTGCCACTACTAAAGCCCGGCAAGCCGGCAAACGTGGGGGAGTCATATCGACCGATATCACTCCTCTCGCCAGTAGTGAAGACCCTGGAGTCGGTCTTGCTCCCTTACTACACCGCAAACCTACGATTAGCCGAATATCAGCATAGATTCCGCAAAATGCATAGCACTACCACCGCGCTAAACGCCATCACCACACAGATAGGTGTCGGTCTCAACCAAGCTCGCCCAAATGACAGGACCGTGCTAGTTGCGCTTGATCTGTCGAAAGCTTTCGATACTGTCAATCATGCGCAACTCATTAACGACATGGAGGTTTCAAATCTTCCCCCCCTGTCTAAAGCGTTGGACCGCCAACTATCTGAGTGGTCGGCAGTCATCGGTTGAATTTACAGGCGAAAGATCAAAACCACGTATAATTAAGCAAGGGGTGCCACAGGGTGGTGTCCTATCGCCGCTTTTGTTCAATTATTACATATCGAGGCTCTCTTCCCCACCAGAAGGCGTCTCGATCGCCTCCTACGCCGATGACTGCACGATTCTGGGGACTGGCCCCTCCGTTGACGAGCCCTGCTCAAGAATTAATTCCTACCTTCCATCCCTATCCGGTTTTTTCGCTACACGAAATCTGACATTGTCACCGACCAAATCCTCGGCCACCTTATTTACGACGTGGACAGCGCAGGCGAACATGGAATTAGACGTCTACGTCGACGGCATTAAGCTTCCGACTGTCACACACCCCAAAATCTTAGGGGTCACGTTTGATAACATGTTCAAATACGGTGCTCATGTAACCGCGATTGCCACCAAAGTACAAAGCCGTAACAAAATCCTCAAGTCACTAGCTGGCAGTACTTGGGGTAAAGACAAAGAAACGTTACTGGCAACGTACAAGGCAATCGGCCAGCCGGTTCTGAGCTACGCGACGCCAATATGGTCGCCGGGATTAGCAGACACACATTGGAGGAGGTTGCAGGCCTGCCAAAACACCGCACTCAGAACTGCCACGGGGTGCCTCCTTATGCCCCCTGAGCACCACCTTCATAATGAGGCAAAAATGCTCGATGTCAAAGAGCATTGCGAGATGTTGACCAGACAATTCCTGTTCAACTGCTATAAACCGCAGCACCCGAACAGAAACCTGCTCAACGAAAATCCGCCTCCCAGGAGAATAAGGAGTCACATCAGCAAGCATTATGACGAGATCCGGCATCACATTTTCTCGCCGTTTGATCCAAAGGTGCACCGGCGGGCCCTCAACCTCATCCACACGGAGTCGGTAAACTCCTTTGTCGGGTCACGCCCAGTGAATGCAGTCCTACAGGCACAAGCTCCACCTGTGGCCGACGAGGAACGCGAACTGCCCAGGGAGACAAGAGTCACGCTGGCCCAACTTCGTTCTGGATACTGTAACAGACTAAACTCTTACCTATCCAGACTGAACCCTGACATGCCAAATGTCTGCCCGGCATGCGGCGTGTCCCCCCACGATACTAACCATCATCTGCTCAACCGAGCCTACTCTTCTTACAACAATTTCACACTGGTCCACCCCTGTTGAAGCCGCGAGGTTTCTTGGACTTCCGTTAGAAGAGCCTGATGACAATGTTGGATGGGGGGTAACATCCTAGTCAGGTTAAGTAGTCGCTACAACAACAACAACAACAATGCAATGGCGACCTTGTCATTGTATTTGGTAGTATTGGATAGGGCCTTGACAGTCGACCATAATTTGCCAACTCCGCCAGAGAGGTTGCATGCCTCGAGGTGTTGTTTCCAGTTATCAGTTTGTGTTCGTTGAATATCCTACGAATTTCTGCATTGAGATCTTTGATTCTGGGATCTGCGGGATTGATGAGTCTAACTTGGTCACGTTCTCTTGCCATCGCCGCAGCTTCTGCAGGGAAATTCGGATGAATTTCTGGTATTCTACCAGCAGGAATGAAGCGGCCTGCGGCTGAATCGATGATCTTGCAAAACTCATTCTGCTTCCTTCCAACATGGTTTCCGCAAAAATCACAGCACGACATCCGCCTTGAACGCCATTACAACGCAGATTAACAACGGTTTGAATCAACATCCACCAAACCATAGGACGGTTCTCGTGGCACTTGACCTGTCAAATGCATTTGACACGGTCAATCACGCCACACTCCTCCGAGATCTGGACGTGACACCGCTCCCTGCCGGCCTTAAGAGGTGGACCGCTAATTACCTCAATGGTCGACAGGCAACAGTCAAATTTAGGAACAAGACATCTAGACCACGAAGAATAAAACAAGGGGTGCCTCAAGGTGCTGTTCTCTCTCCCCTTTTGTTTAATTTCTATATTTCGAGACTTCCCCCCCACCAGAGGGAGTCTCCATTGTTTGCTACGCTGACGACTGCACGATAATGGCCTCGGGCAAGGGTCCCTCCATTGATGGACTCTGTATTAGAATCAACAGTTACCTCCCATGACCTTTCCAGCTTCTTCACCGAGCGAAATCTGACCCTATCTCCGACTAAATCGACGGCGAACCTGTTTACTACAGGGAATGCGCAGATGGGGCAAGAGTTAAAGGTCCACGTAGACGGAGTACCTCTACCTAGTGTCAACCACCCAAAAATCTTGGGTGTGACATTTGACAACGGCCTCACCTTCGCTGGTCATGCCACCGCAATAGCCTCAAAGGTACAGAGCCGCAATAAGGTCCTCAAGTCACTGGCCGGCAGTACTTGGGGAAAAGACAAAGAAACATTGCTTGCTACATATAAGGCTATTGGCCGGCCGGTTATTGACTATGCTGCGCCTATATGGTCGCCCAATCTTTCTGACAACAACTGGAGGAAATTGCAAGTCTGCCAAAACACCGCCATCAGAACTGCTACGGGATGCCTGCTTATTTCATCTGAGTCTCACCTCTATCAAGAGGCAAAATTGCTCAATGTTCAAGAGCACGCGGAACTCTTGAGTAGACAGTTCCTTCTGACCTGTCATAAACCTAGTCATCCAAACCGACATCTTTTGGATGTAGCACCGCCCCCCAGAGACATAAGGAGACATCCCCGTAAGCATTGCGATGAGATCCGGCATCATATTTCTTTGCCGTTTGGTCTGCGGAACCATAGACGGGCTCTAAATGACCTCCACACCGAGTCGGTAGATAGATCTCTCAGATCTCGGCCTGTGAATCCCGTTACTAATACTCAACCACCGGAATTGGCTGAAGAGGAGCGTGTACTTCCGAGGGAGACTAGATTCATACTAGCACAACTTCGTTCTGGATATTGTAATAGGTTAAACTCTTACTTATCCAGACTGAACCCCAACATACCAAACACATGCCCTGCATGTGGTATGTCCGCTCCTGATACCAAACATCTCTTTTCCTGTTCAATCGAACCCCCTCTTCTAACACCTATATCACTCTGGTCCAACCCTGTTGAAACTGCGCGTGTCCTCAGACTTCCGTTGGAAGAGCCTGATGACAATTTGGAGTGATCGAGCCCATTGGGCAGGGCGAAGCACTGTTAACTGGTTTGGCCTTCATGGCATCCTTGACCTCTACGACTGAGACGGCAATAGGCGCAGTGGAGTGTTTGTGTTTGTGCGCACGTCGGAAGACTCTTCTCTTAGTCCTATCTGCAGGTGGATGCAGTCTCCGCCGTCGTTGACTATCCTACGAATTTCCGCATTGAGATCTTTGATTCTGGGATGTTGTTGTTGTAGTGACTACTTAACCTGCCTAAAGTGTCACCCCTCATCCAACACTGTCATCAGGCTCTTCTAACTGAAGTCCAAGAAACCTCGCGGCTTCGATAGGGGTGGACCAGAGTGAAATTGGTGTTAGAAGAGTAGGCTCAGTTGAGCAGATGAACAGATGGTGAGTATCATGGGGAGACACGCCGCATGCCGGGCAGACATTTGGCATGTCAGGGTTCAGTCTGGATAGGTAAGAGTTTAGCCTGTTACAATATCCAGAACGAAGTTGAGTCAGCGTGACTCTTGTCTCCCTAGGCAGTTCGCGTTCCTCGTCGGCAACAGGTGGAGCTTGTGCCTGTAGGACTGCATTCACTGGACGAGACCTGACAAAGGAGTTTACCGACTCCGTGTGGATGAGGTTGAGGGCCCGCCGGTGCACCTTTGGATCAAACGGCGAGAAAATGTGATGCCGGATCTCGTCATAGTGCTTACGGAGGTGACTCCTTATTCTCCTGGGAGGCGGATTTTCGTTGAGCAGGTTTTTGTTCGGGTGCTGCGGTTTATGGCAGTTGAACAGGAATTGTCTGGTCAACATCTCACAGTGCTCTTTGACATCGAGCATTTTTGCCTCATTATGAAGATGGTGCTCAGGAGACATAAGGAGGCACCCCGTGGCAGTTCTGAGTGCGGTGTTTTGGCAGGCCTGCAACCTCCTCCAATGTGTGTCTGCTAACCCCGGCGACCATATTGGCGTCGCATAGCTCAGAACCGGCTGGCCGATTGCCTTGTACGTTGGCGTCTTTTCCCCGTTTCGTTTCTTTGTCTTTTCCTCAAGTACTGCCAGCTAGTGACTTAAGGATTTTGTTACTTTGGTGGCAATAGCGGTTACATGAGCACCGTATTTGAACATGTTATCAAACGTGACCCCTAAGATTTTGGGGTGCGTGACAGTCGGAAGCTTAATGCCGTCGATGTAGACGTCTAATTCCATGTTCGCCTGCGCTGTCCACGTCGTGAATAAGGTGGCCGAGGATTTGGTCGGTGACAATGTCAGATTTCGTGTAGCGAAAAAACCGGATAGGGATGGAAGGTAGGAATTAATTCTTGAGCAGGGCTCGTCAACGGAGGGGCCAGTCCCCAGGATCGTGCAGTCATCGGCGTAGGAGGCGATCGAGACGCCTTCTGGTGGGGAAGGGAGCCTCGATATGTAATAATTGAACAAAATCGGGGATAGGACACCACCCTGTGGCACCCCTTACTTAATTATACGTGGTTTTGATCTTTCGCCTGTAAATTCAACCGATGATTGCCGACCACTCAGATAGTTGGCGGTCCAACGCTTTAGACAGGGGGGAAGATTTGAAACATCCATGTCGTTAATGAGTTGCGCATGATTGACAGTATCGAAAGCTTTCGACAGATCAAGCGCAACTAACACGGTCCTGTCATTTGGACGAGGTTGGTTGAGACCGACACCTATCTGTGTGGTGATGGCGTTTAGCGCGGTGGTAGTGCTATGCATTTTACGGAATCCATGCTAATGTTCGGCTAATCGCAAGTTAGCGGTATAATAAGGGAGCAAGACCGTCTCCAGGCGAGAGGAGTGATATCGGTCGATAGGACTCCCCCTCGACACCATCCTGTCTAACCTGTCACCTTTTCCCCTAATATTGTCATCCTCCGAGCAGCTCCTTGCAGTTTCTACAAAACTTTCGTAGCCCCTTGCTGTTCACGCCCTAGGACGTCCCGTGGCCAACGACGATCCAATATTGCACCGGCACAAGCTTCAGAAACAGTCTCCACGACTAATAGCACTAATACCGCCCAGCAAGTAGTGTGTAACACCCGCGGGAGTACCGGAGCGTACCGGATTCATATCCGGCCAAGGACTGTCAGTTCGACAGCACTCCCCAAAACTTTCGGGTAGTGTTTTTGTCGTTACAACAACAACAACAACAACACGCCCACAGGCGCCAACACCTCACACAGCCGCTCAAAGCTACTTTCTACGTAGCACCTCTGTTTCAGATGTGAGCAATGCCGAGCGACAGCCTACCCCCCTCCCACTTTCAACTTCCCCAAGGCATACGCACCAGTCCCTGACTCCCAGCGTGAATATTTCTCCCCCTTCGCACTTTCGCGTCCTACAGCTAAACTGCAACGGCCTAACCGGGAAAGTGAGTGAAATAGTGAGCTTTATGAAGCGTCAGAACATCAAGATCGCTGCCCTTCAGGAGACGAAGTTAAACGCCCGATCAAATCTTCGGACTTGTGACGGCTATAACATCCACCGGTATGACCGAGAGAGAGGTCTTGGGGGCGGACTCGCCTTCATTACTCATCAATCTGTGCAATATCGCCCATTTGAGCCTGACGTCGACCCGAGGGACAACCTCCTGGAACGTCAAGGAATGGTTGTCCGGACAGGCGACGTCGACCTTGAAATCATTAACATTTATATACCTCCTGCCACCTGCTGTCCGAGAGATTACCACCCTGACATCAGCGCGTTACTCAGAGGCGATAATCGTGTAATCCTCGGAGACTTCAACACACACCACGATCTGTGGCACTCAAGCCTACAGGTCGATGGTAGGGGACAGGAATTGGCTGAACAAATAGACGATTCGACGTTTTGCACTGCGAACGGGGACGAGCCCACGAGAGTTGCGGTTGTTGTTGTTGTTGTTGTTAACAGTGCTTCGCCCTGCCCCAGATTGGACAGGGTTACACTGAAATAACAGCCCTTGGCCGGGTGAAAAAACCCGGGTCATTCCGGTGCGATAGAACCGGCTGTTGTGGGAATGTTGCGGTAAATTGTTCCAGTTCGCCAGATCTCACAATTGTCAGCGCAGGTCTAATAAACTGCGTTGAATGGCGACCAATGCTTACTCTTGCATCTGACCATTTGCCGATAATCCTCTTAATCGATCGCCCCAATGACTTCGTTACCTCTGAGAAGCGCACCTTCACTAACTTCAGTAAAGCTGACTGGGTTGGTTTTCTTAATTTCACCGAGAGCAACTTCGCTGCTCTTCCCATCTCGTCTGACGTACGAGAAGGGGAAAAAGCGTTTCGCTTGGTCATAGCTTCAGCCTCCAATCGATACATTCCGTCAGGTAGAATTAAGGAGATACGTCCGTACTTCCCCGCAGAGGCAGCGGCCCTGGCTAATGAACGTGACCACGTGCGACGCTTGAACCCTACGGATCCTCAAATTCAAGATCTCAATGCGGAAATCAGACGGCTAGTTGATCAACACAAACGCGCCAAATGGGAGGAGCACCTAAGGTCCTGTAACCTCTCTGCTGGTGTTGGCAAATTATGGTCCACTGTAAAATCCTTGTCTAATCCGACCAAACCGAACGACAAAATATCCATCACCTTTGGTGATAAGGTACAGTCGAAACCAAAGAGATGAGCGAGCGCTTTCTGCCGGCAATTTGTACTGCATCCTCCGGTTGACAAGGAAATCAGGCGCGCCATCAGGGAAGCGCACAAACGCAAAAACAACCAAGCGCCCATTGCCATCACCACCACAGAGGTTCGGGAGGCCATACGGGGGTCCAAAAACTCCAAATCTATTGGCCCAGACGGTATATCTATGCTGATGCTAAAACATCTCGGTGATGAGGGAGTAAGGTACCTAACAACCGTCTTCAATCTGTCCATGACCACCTTTGTCATTCCAGAAAGATGGAAAAGGCCAAGGTGGTGCCACTACTAAAGCCCGGCAAGCCGGCTAACGTGGGGGAGTCATATCGACCGATATCACTCCTCTCGCCAGTAGTGAAGACCCTGGAGTCGGTCTTGCTCCCTTACTACACCGCAAACCTACGATTAGCCGAATATCAGCATAGATTCCGCAAAATGCATAGCACTACCACCGCGCTAAACGCCATCACCACACAGATAGGTGTCGGTCTCAACCAAGCTCGCCCAAATGACAGGACCGTGCTAGTTGCGCTTGATCTGTCGAAAGCTTTCGATACTGTCAATCATGCGCAACTCATTAACGACATGGAGGTTTCAAATCTTCCCCCCTGTCTAAAGCGTTGGACCGCCAACTATCTGAGTGGTCGGCAGTCATCGGTTGAATTTACAGGCGAAAGATCAAAACCACGTATAATTAATCAAGGGGTGCCACAGGGTGGTGTCCTATCGCCGCTTTTGTTCAATTATTACATATCGAGGCTCTCTTCCCCACCAGAAGGCGTCTCGATCGCCTCCTACGCCGATGACTGCACGATCCTGGGGACTGGCCCCTCCGTTGACGAGCCCTGCTCAAGAATTAATTCCTACCTTCCATCCCTATCCGGTTTTTTCGCTACACGAAATCTGACATTGTCACCGACCAAATCCTCGGCCACCTTATTTACGACGTGGACAGCGCTGGCGAACATGGAATTAGACGTCTACGTCGACGGCATTAAGCTTCCGACTGTCACACACCCCAAAATCTTAGGGGTCACGTTTGATAACATGTTCAAATACGGTGCTCATGTAACCGCGATTGCAACCAAAGTACAAAGCCGTAACAAAATCCTCAAGTCACTAGCTGGCAGTACTTGGGGTAAAGACAAAGAAACGTTACTGGCAACGTACAAGGCAATCGGCCAGCCGGTTCTGAGCTACGCGACGCCAATATGGTCGCCGGGATTAGCAGACACACATTGGAGGAGGTTGCAGGCCTGCCAAAACACCGCACTCAGAACTGCCACGGGGTGCCTCCTTATGCCCCCTGAGCACCACCTTCATAATGAAGCAAAAATGCTCGATGTCAAAGAGCATTGCGAGATGTTGACCAGACAATTCCTGTTCAACTGCTATAAACCGCAGCACCCGAACAGAAACCTGCTCAACGAAAATCCGCCTCCCAGGAGAATAAGGTGTCACATCAGCAAGCATTATGACGAGATCCGGCAAGACAAGAGTCACGCTGGCTCAACTTCGTTCTGGATATTGTAACAGACTAAACTCTTACTTATCCAGACTGAACCCCGACATGCCAAATGTCTGCCCGGCATGCGGCGTGTCTCCCCACGATACTAACCATCTGTTCCTCTGCTCAACCGAGCCCACTCTTCTAACTCCAATCTCACTCTGGTCCACCCCTGTTGAAGCCGCGAGGTTTCTTGGACTTCCGTTAGAAGATCCTGATGACAATGTTGGTTGGGGGTGACACCCTGGACAGGTTAAGTAGTCGCTACAACAACAACAACAACAACGAGATCCGGCATCACATTTTCTCGCCGTTTGATCCAAAGGTGCACCGGCGGGCCCTCAACCTCATCCACACGGAGTCGGTAAACTCCTTTGTCGGGTCACGCCCAGTGAATGCAGTCCTACAGGCACAAGCTCCACCTGTGGCCGACGAGGAACGCGAACTGCCCAGGGAGACAAGAGTCACGCTGGCCCAACTTCGTTCTGGATACTGTAACAGACTAAACTCTTACCTATCCAGACTGAACCCTGACATGCCAAATGTCTGCCCGGCATGCGGCGTGTCCCCCCACGATACTAACCATCATCTGCTCAACCGAGCCTACTCTTCTTACAACAATTTCACTCTGGTCCACCCCTGTTGAAGCCGCGAGGTTTCTTGGACTTCCGTTAGAAGAGCCTGATGACAATGTTGGATGGGGGGTAACATCCTAGTCAGGTTAAGTAGTCGCTACAACAACAACAACAACAATGCAATGGCGACCTTGTCATTGTATTTGGTAGTATTGGATAGGGCCTTGACAGTCGACCATAATTTGCCAACTCCGCCAGAGAGGTTGCATGCCTCGAGGTGTTGTTTCCACTTATCAGTTTGTGTTCGTTGAATATCCTACGAATTTCTGCATTGAGATCTTTGATTCTGGGATCTGCGGGATTGATGAGTCTAACTTGGTCACGTTCTCTTGCCATCGCCGCAGCTTCTGCAGGGAAATTCGGATGAATTTCTGGTATTCTACCAGCAGGAATGAAGCGGCCTGCGGCTGAATCGATGATCTTGCAAAACTCATTCTGCTTCCTTCCAACATGGTTTCCGCAAAAATCACAGCACGACATCCGCCTTGAACGCCATTACAACGCAGATTAACAACGGTTTGAATCAACATCCACCAAACCATAGGACGGTTCTCGTGGCACTTGACCTGTCAAATGCATTTGACACGGTCAATCACGCCACACTCCTCCGAGATCTGGACGTGACACCGCTCCCTGCCGGCCTTAAGAGGTGGACCGCTAATTACCTCAATGGTCGACAGGCAACAGTCAAATTTAGGAACAAGACATCTAGACCACGAAGAATAAAACAAGGGGTGCCTCAAGGTGCTGTTCTCTCTCCCCTTTTGTTTAATTTCTATATTTCGAGACTTCCCCCCCACCAGAGGGAGTCTCCATTGTTTGCTACGCTGACGACTGCACGATAATGGCCTCGGGCAAGGGTCCCTCCATTGATGGACTCTGTATTAGAATCAACAGTTACCTCCCATGACCTTTCCAGCTTCTTCACCGAGCGAAATCTGACCCTATCTCCGACTAAATCGACGGCGAACCTGTTTACTACAGGGAATGCGCAGATGGGGCAAGAGTTAAAGGTCCACGTAGACGGAGTACCTCTACCTAGTGTCAACCACCCAAAAATCTTGGGTGTGACATTTGACAACGGCCTCACCTTCGCTGGTCATGCCACCGCAATAGCCTCAAAGGTACAGAGCCGCAATAAGGTCCTCAAGTCACTGGCCGGCAGTACTTGGGGAAAAGACAAAGAAACATTGCTTGCTACATATAAGGCTATTGGCCGGCCGGTTATTGACTATGCTGCGCCTATATGGTCGCCCAATCTTTCTGACAACAACTGGAGGAAATTGCAAGTCTGCCAAAACACCGCCATCAGAACTGCTACGGGATGCCTGCTTATTTCATCTGAGTCTCACCTCTATCAAGAGGCAAAATTGCTCAATGTTCAAGAGCACGCGGAACTCTTGAGTAGACAGTTCCTTCTGACCTGTCATAAACCTAGTCATCCAAACCGACATCTTTTGGATGTAGCACCGCCCCCCAGAGACATAAGGAGACATCCCCGTAAGCATTGCGATGAGATCCGGCATCATATTTCTTTGCCGTTTGATCTGCGGAACCATAGACGGGCTCTAAATGACCTCCACACCGAGTCGGTAGATAGATCTCTCAGATCTCGGCCTGTGAATCCCGTTACTAATACTCAACCACCGGAATTGGCTGAAGAGGAGCGTGTACTTCCGAGGGAGACTAGATTCATACTAGCACAACTTCGTTCTGGATATTGTAATAGGTTAAACTCTTACTTATCCAGACTGAACCCCAACATACCAAACACATGCCCTGCATGTGGTATGTCCGCTCCTGATACCAAACATCTCTTTTCCTGTTCAATCGAACCCCCTCTTCTAACACCTATATCACTCTGGTCCAACCCTGTTGAAACTGCGCGTGTCCTCAGACTTCCGTTAGAAGAGCCTGATGACAATTTGGAGTGATCGAGCCCATTGGGCAGGGCGAAGCACTGTTAACTGGTTTGGCCTTCATGGCATCCTTGACCTCTACGACTGAGACGGCAATAGGCGCAGTGGAGTGTTTGTGTTTGTGCGCACGTCGGAAGACTCTTCTCTTAGTCCTATCTGCAGGTGGATGCAGTCTCCGCCGTCGTTGACTATCCTACGAATTTCCGCATTGAGATCTTTGATTCTGGGATGTTGTTGTTGTAGTGACTACTTAACCTGCCTAAAGTGTCACCCCTCATCCAACACTGTCATCAGGCTCTTCTAACTGAAGTCCAAGAAACCTCGCGGCTTCGATAGGGGTGGACCAGAGTGAAATTGGTGTTAGAAGAGTAGGCTCAGTTGAGCAGATGAACAGATGGTGAGTATCATGGGGAGACACGCCGCATGCCGGGCAGACATTTGGCATGTCAGGGTTCAGTCTGGATAGGTAAGAGTTTAGCCTGTTACAATATCCAGAACGAAGTTGAGTCAGCGTGACTCTTGTCTCCCTAGGCAGTTCGCGTTCCTCGTCGGCAACAGGTGGAGATTGTGCCTGTAGGACTGCATTCACTGGACGAGACCTGACAAAGGAGTTTACCGACTCCGTGTGGATGAGGTTGAGGGCCCGCCGGTGCACCTTTGGATCAAACGGCGAGAAAATGTGATGCCGGATCTCGTCATAGTGCTTACGGAGGTGACTCCTTATTCTCCTGGGAGGCGGATTTTCGTTGAGCAGGTTTCTGTTCGGGTGCTGCGGTTTATGGCAGTTGAACAGGAATTGTCTGGTCAACATCTCACAGTGCTCTTTGACATCGAGCATTTTTGCCTCATTATGAAGATGGTGCTCAGGAGACATAAGGAGGCACCCCGTGGCAGTTCTGAGTGCGGTGTTTTGGCAGGCCTGCAACCTCCTCCAATGTGTGTCTGCTAACCCCGGCGACCATATTGGCGTCGCATGCTCAGAACCGGCTGGCCGATTGCCTTGTACGTTGGCGTCTTTTCCCCGTTTCGTTTCTTTGTCTTTTCCTCAAGTACTGCCAGCTAGTGACTTAAGGATTTTGTTACTTTGGTGGCAATAGCGGTTACATGAGCACCGTATTTGAACATGTTATCAAACGTGACCCCTAAGATTTTGGGGTGCGTGACAGTCGGAAGCTTAATGCCGTCGATGTAGACGTCTAATTCCATGTTCGCCTGCGCTGTCCACGTCGTGAATAAGGTGGCCGAGGATTTGGTCGGTGACAATGTCAGATTTCGTGTAGCGAAAAAACCGGATAGGGATGGAAGGTAGGAATTAATTCTTGAGCAGGGCTCGTCAACGGAGGGGCCAGTCCCCAGGATCGTGCAGTCATCGGCGTAGGAGGCGATCGAGACGCCTTCTGGTGGGGAAGGGAGCCTCGATATGTAATAATTGAACAAAATCGGGGATAGGACACCACCCTGTGGCACCCCTTACTTAATTATACGTGGTTTTGATCTTTCGCCTGTAAATTCAACCGATGATTGCCGACCACTCAGATAGTTGGCGGTCCAACGCTTTAGACAGGGGGGAAGATTTGAAACCTCCATGTCGTTAATGAGTTGCGCATGATTGACAGTATCGAAAGCTTTCGACAGATCAAGCGCAACTAGCACGGTCCTGTCATTTGGACGAGGTTGGTTGAGACCGACACCTATCTGTGTGGTGATGGCGTTTAGCGCGGTGGTAGTGCTATGCATTTTACGGAATCCATGCTAATGTTCGGCTAATCGCAAGTTAGCGGTATAATAAGGGAGCAAGACCGTCTCCAGGCGAGAGGAGTGATATCGGTCGATAGGACTCCCCCTCGACACTATCCTGTCTAACCTGTCACCTTTTCCCCTAATATTGTCATCCTCCGAGCAGCTCCTTGCAGTTTCAACAAAACTTTCGTAGCCCCTTGCTGTTCACGCCCTAGGACGTCCCGTGGCCAACGACGATCCAATATCGCACCGGCACAAGCTTTAGAAACAGTCTCCACGACTAATAGCACTAATACCGCCCAGCAAGTAGTGTGTAACACCCGCGGGAGTACCGGAGCGTACCGGATTCATATCCGGCCAAGGACTGTCAGTTCGACAGCACTCCCCAAAACTTTCGGGTAGTGTTTTTGTCGTTACAACAACAACAACACGCCCACAGGCGCCAACACCTCACACAGCCGCTCAAAGCTACTTTCTACGTAGCACCTCTGTTTCAGATGTGAGCAATGCCGAGCGACAGCCTACCCCCCTCCCACTTTCAACTTCCCCAAGGCATACGCACCAGTCCCTGACTCCCAGCGTGAATATTTCTCCCCCTTCGCACTTTCGCGTCCTACAGCTAAACTGCAACGGCCTAACCGGGAAAGTGAGTGAAATAGTGAGCTTTATGAAGCGTCAGAACATCAAGATCGCTGCCCTTCAGGAGACGAAGTTAAACGCCCGATCAAATCTTCGGACTTGTGACGGCTATAACATCCACCGGTATGACCGAGAGAGAGGTCTTGGGGGCGGACTCGCCTTCATTACTCACCAATCTGTGCAATATCGCCCATTTGAGCCTGACGTCGACCCGAGGGACAACCTCCTGGAACGTCAAGGAATGGTTGTCCGGACAGGCGACGTCGACCTTGAAATCATTAACATTTATATACCTCCTGCCACCTGCTGTCCGAGAGATTACCACCCTGACATCAGTGCGTTACTCAGAGGCGATAATCGTGTAATCCTCGGAGACTTCAACACACACCACGATCTGTGGCACTCAAGCCTACAGGTCGATGGTAGGGGACAGGAATTGGCTGAACAAATAGTCGATTCGACGTTTTGCACTGTGAACGGGGACGAGCCCACGAGAGTTGCGGTAAATTGTTCCAGTTCGCCAGATCTCACAATTGTCAGCGCAGGTCTAATAAACTGCGTTGAATGGCGACCAATGCTCACTCTTGCATCTGACCATTTGCCGATAGTCCTCTCAATCGATCGCCCCAATGACTTCGTTACTTCTGAGAAGCGCACCTTCACTAACTTCAGTAAAGCTGATTGGGTTGGTTTTCTTAATTTCACTGATAGCACCTTCGCTGCTCTTCCCACCCCGTCTGATGTAAGAGAAGGGGAAAAAGCGTTTCGCATTGTCATAGCTTCAGCCTCCAATCAATATATTCCGTCAGGTAGAATTGAGGAGATACGCCCGTATTTCCCCGCAGAGGCAGCGGCCCTGGCTAATGAACGTGACCACGTGCGACGCTTGAACCCTACGGATCCCCAAATTCAAGATCTCAATGCGGAAATCAGACGGCTAGTTGATCAACACAAACGCGCCATATGGGAGGAGCACCTAAGGTCCTGTAACCTCTCTGCTGGTGTTGGCAAATTATGGTCCACTGTTAAATCCTTGTCTAATCCGACCAAACCTAACGACAAAATATCCATCACCTTCGGTGATAAGGTACAGTCGAAACCAAAGAGATGCGCGAGCGCTTTATGCCGGCAATTTGTACTGCATCCTCCGGTTGACAAGGAAATCAGGGAAGCGCACAAACGCAAAAACAACCAAGCGCCCATTGCCATCACCACCACAGAGGTTCGGGAGGCCATACGTGGGTCCAAAAACTCCAAATCTATTGGCCCAGACGGTATATCCATGCTGATGCTAAAACATCTCGGTGATGAGGGAGTAGGGTACCTAACAACCGTCTTCAATCTGTCCATGACCACCTTTGTCATTCCAGAAAGATGGAAACAGGTAAAGGTGGTGCCACTTCTAAAGCCCGGCAAGCCGGCCCCACGTGGGGGAGTTATATCGACCGATATCACTCCTCTCGCCAGTAGTGAAGACCCTGGAGACGGTCTTGCTCCCTTATTACACCGCTAACCTGCGATTAGCCGAACATCAGCATGGATTCCGCAAAATGCATAGCACTACCACCGCGCTAAACGCCATCACCACACAGATAGGTGTCGGTCTCAAGCAATCTCGCCCAAATGACAGGACCGTGCGAGTTGCGCTTGATCTGTCGAAAGCTTCTGACACTGTTAATCATGCACAACTCATTAACGACCTGGAGGATTCAAACCTTCCCCCCTGTCTAAAGCGCTGGACCGCCAACTATCTGAGTGGTCAGCAGTCATCTATTGAATTTAGAGGCGAAAGATCAAAACCACGTATAATTAAGCAAGGGGTGCCACAGGGTGGTGTCCTAACCCCGCTTCTGTTTAATTACTACATATCGAGGCTCCCTTCCCCACTATAAGGCGTCTCGAATGTCTCCTACGCCGATGACTGCACGATCCTGGAGACTGGACACTCCGTTGATGAGCTCTGCTCGAGAATTAATTCCTACCTTCTAACCCTTTCCAATTTCTTCGCTGCACGGAACCTGACATTGTCACCGACCAAATCCTCGGCCACCTTATTTACGACTTGGACAGCGCAGGCGAACATGGAATTAGACGTCTACATCGACGGCATTAAGCTTCCGACTGTCACACACCCCAAAATGTTAGGGGTCACGTTTGATAACATGTTCAAATACGGTGCTCATGTAGCCGCGATTGCCACCAAAGTACAAAGCCGTAACAAAATCCTCTAGTGACCTGGCAGTACTTGGGGGAAAGACAAAGAAACGTTACTGGCAACATACAAGGCAATCGGCCAGCCGGTTCTGAGCTACGCGACCCCAATATGGTCGCCGGGGTTAGCAGACACACACTGGAGGAGGTTGCAGGCCTGCCAAAACACCGCACTCAGAACTGCCACGGGGTGCCTCCTTATGTCTCCTGAGCACCATCTTCATAATGAGGCAAAAATGCTCGATGTCAAAGAGCACTGTGAGATGTTGACCAGACAATTCCTGTTCAACTGCCATAAACCGCAGCACCCGAACAGGAACCTGCTCAACGAAAATCCGCCTCCCAGGAGAATAAGGAGTCACCTCCGTAAGCACTATGACGAGATCCGGCATCACATTTTCTCGCCGTTTGATCCAAAGGTGCACCGGCGGGCCCTCAACCTCATCCACACGGAGTCGGTAAACTCCTTTGTCAGGTCTCGTCCAGTGAATGCAGTCCTACAGGCACAAGCTCCACCTGTTGCCGACGAGGAACGCGAACTGCCCAGGGAGACAAGAGTCACGCTGGCTCAACTTCGTTCTGGATACTGTAACAGACTAAACTCTTACCTATCCAGACTGAACCCTGACATGCCAAATGTCTGCCCGGCATGCGGCGTGTCTCCCCACGATACTAACCATCTGCTCAACTGAGCCCACTCTTCTAACACCAATTTCACTCTGGTCCACTCCTGGTGAAGCCGCGAGGTTTCTTGGACTTCCGTTAGAAGAGCCTGATGACAGTGTTGGATGAGGGGTGACATCCTAGGCAGGTTAAGTAGTCGCTACAAAAACAACAACAGAACAATTTACGTCAACTCTCGTGGGGGCATCCCCGTTTACAGTGCAAAACGTCGAATCGTCTATTTGTTCAGCCAAAGCCTGTCCCCTACCATCAACCTGTAGGCTTGAGTGCCCCAGATCGTGGTGTGCGTTGAAGTCTCCGAGGATTGCACTATTATCGCCTCTGAGTAACGCACTGATGTAAGGATGGTAATCCCTCGGACAGCAGGTGGCAGGAGGTATATAAATGTTAATAATTTCTAGATCGACATCGCCTGTCCGGACAACTATACCTTGACGTTCTAGGAG
This sequence comes from Merzomyia westermanni, assembly GCA_949987695.1. Taxonomy (NCBI): domain Eukaryota; kingdom Metazoa; phylum Arthropoda; class Insecta; order Diptera; family Tephritidae; genus Merzomyia; species Merzomyia westermanni. The sequence continues at coordinate 128,944,104 of OX465288.1, read as the reverse complement.
GTTGTCCCTCGGGTCGACGTCAGGCTCAAATAGACGATATTGCACAGATTGATGAGTGATGAAGGCGAGTCCGCCCCCAAGTCCTCTCTCTCGGTCACGCCGGTGGATGTTGTAGCTCTGCCGCTTCATGAAACTCACCATTTCACTAACCTTGCCGGTTAGACCGTTGCAGTTTAACGGTAGGACGCGAAAGTGCGAAGGGGGGAGAAATATTCACACTGGGAGTCAAGGACTGGTGCGTATGCCTCGGTGGAAGCAAGCTGGGTTGCGCACTGCGTCGCACTCTAGAATACGAGGGATCCGAAGCACCGGAAGGTGGCGAATCGGTCAACGTTGTAGGTTGCGTAGCTCGACAACATGGCGCAACGTACTATCAGTCCATAAGTTCCTGTTACCAAGTTGGTGACAAAGGCCAAGGTGGGAGTTGCATTTGACTGATGTCGCAGGTGTATATAGTCTCAACCGACAAACAGAGCACATAGTGTAAGGGACCAGGAGCTGGTGGCTTTGACTTACATTTGTGCTAGTGCTTGAAGAAGGGGAAGTTGAAAGTGGGAGGGGGGTGGGCTGTTGCTCAGCATTGCTCCCATCTGAAAAAGAGGTGCTACTTAGAAAGTAGCTGTGAGCGGCTGTGTGAGGTGTTGGCGTCTGTGGGCGTGAGGGGCAGCGGGAGTTGCACACTACTTGCTGGGCATTATTAATGCTGTTAGCCGTTGAGACTGATTCTGAAGATTGTGGCGGTACGACACTGGATCGTCGTTGACCACGAGACGCCCTAGGGCGTGAACAGCAAGGGGCCACAAAAGTTTTGAATAAACTAGGGGGCCTGTGTTTGGAGGGATTTAGCCCGGAGCACCTAGTTTTGTGCAACCATCTTTTACAAGAATTACATTGGATGGAGTGTGAACGTTTAAAGTAAATCTTCTTCCAGCAGACGCAGCAGATCCATTCTTCTGGACCCGCGTTGGATTCGACCCCAGCCCGGAGCAGGAGTTTTGAGCAGCCCTGCTGCAAGGAGCTGCTTGGAGGATGACAGTGTTGGGGGAAAATTTGACAGGTTAGACAGGGTAGTGTCGAAATAACAGCCCTTGGTCGGATATAAAAATCCGAGTCATTCCGGTGCGATAGAACCGGCTGTTGTGGGAATGTTGATTCTGGGATCTGCGGGATTGATGAGTCTCACTTGGTCACGTTCTCTTGCCATCGCCGCAGCTCCTGCAGGAAAATTCGGACTAATTTCTGGTATTCTACCAGCAGGAATAAAGCGGCATGAGGCTGAATCAATGATCTTGCGAAACTCTCTTTCGCCTTTGCGTACGTCTGTAGGAGTGGGTAAGGCAGCGAAGGAACTCTCTGTATAGTCCATAAAGCGGTCCCAGTCCGCTTAGGTTTAGGGGCAGAGAAAGAGGGGACTGACGTTCGGCGATGCTCATATCTGACCTATTCCGGAGGGGATAGGAGTGTTGAGCGGCCGTGTGAGATGGAGACGCTGGTGTGCGTGAGCGACAGTCGGGAGTGGGTGAGGCGGGAATGCCAGCAGTGCTGCCAGTCGTGTAGACTGAGCCACTATTGTGGCTATTGGAAGTAGGTAGAAGCGGTAATGGAGTGCCAGAGCGGCGACTACCGCGGGACGCCCTTGGACGTGTACAGCATGGTGCCTCCGTATGTCTCTCGGGGGCGGAGGTTCATCCAATAGATGGCGGTTTGGATGACTGGGCCTGTGACAGTTCAGTAGAAACTGTCTGCTCAGCAGTTCCGCATGCTCACGTGTATTGAGCATTTTGCAGACATCCCGTGGCAGCTCTGATGGCGGTGTTTTGGCAGACCTGCAACTTCCTCCAGTTGGTGTCAGCAAGGTTGGGCTACCATATTTGCGCAGTGTAATCAACAACCGGTCGGACAATAGCCTTATATGTGGCTCGCAACGTTTCTTTATCCTTTGCCCAAGTACTGCCGGCCAGCGACTTGAGGATCTTGTTGCGGCTCTTTACCCTTGAAGCTATTGCGGGTGGCATGACTAGCGAAGATGAGTCCGTTGTCAAACGCCACACCCAAGATTTTCGGATGGGTGACAGTAGGTAGAGGTACTCCATCTACGTGGACGTTTAACTCTTGTCCCATCTGCGCATTCCATGTCGTAAAAAGTATCGCCGTCGTTTTAGTTGGAGATAGAGTCGGATCTTCGTGAAGAAGCTAAAAAAGTCTCGGAGGTAGCAGTTAACTCTCGTACAGGGATCGTCAATGGAGGGACCCTTGCCCGAGGCCATTATCGTGCAGTCGTCAGCGTAGGAAACAATGGAGACTCCCTCTGGGGGGGGGGGGGGGGGGGGAGTCTCGAAATATAGAAATTAAACAAAAGGGGAGAGATAACACCACCGTACGGGTGCTGGTGAGGTTGAGTGGGTTCGACTGAAAGGAGAAGAGATGTTTGGTATCATGACGGGACATACCACATGCAGGGCATGTGTTTGGTATATTGGGGTTCAGTCTGGATAAGTAAGAGTTTAACCTATCACAATGTCCAGAGCGAAGTTGTGCTAGTATGACTCTAGTCTTCCTCGGAAGTACACGCTCCTCTTCAGCCAATTCAGATGGTTGAGTATTGATAACGGGATTCACAGGCCGAGATCTGAGAGATCTGTCTACCGACTCGGTGTGGAGGTCATTTAGAGCCCGTCTATGGTTCCACAGATCAAACGGCAAAGAGATATGTTGCCGGATCTCATCGTAGTGCTTACGAAGATGTATCCTTATGTCTCTGGGGGGCGGGACTACATCCAATAGATGTCGATTTGAATGACTAGGTTAATGACAGTTCAGAAGGAACTGTCTACTCAAGAGTCCCGCGTGCTCTTGAACATTGAGCAATTTTGCCTCTTGATGGAGGTGAGACTCAGAAGACATAAACAGACATCCCGTAGCAGTTCTGATGGCGGTGTTTTGGCAGGCTTGCTATTTCCTCCAATTGGTGTAAGTAAGATTGGGCGACCATATGGGCGCAGTGTAGTCAATAAGCGGTCGGTCAATAGCCTTATATGTAGCAAGCAATGTTTCTTTGTCTTTTCCAAAGTACTGCCGGCCAGTGACTTGAGGATCTTATTGCGGCTCTGTACCTTTGAGGCTACTGCGGTGGCATGAGCAGCGCAGGTGATTGTCAAATGTCACACCCAAGATTTAAGGTAGAGATACTCCATCTATGTGGACATTTAACTCTTGCCCCATCTGCGCATTCCATGTCGTAAACAGGGTCGCTGTGGATTTAGTCGGGGATAGGGTCAGATTTCGCTCGGTGAAGAAGCTGGAAAGGTCACGGAGGTAACTATTGATTCTAATACAGAGTTCGTCAATGGAGGGACCCTTGCCCGAGGCCATTATTGTGCAGTCTTCAGCGCAGGATACAATGGAGACACCGTCTGGTGGAGAAAGCCTCAATATAAATAAATTAAACAAAAGGGGGGATAAGACACGATTTCATGTTCCTAAATTTGCCTCGTCGTCGCTTCTTTACAAGGAGTTTGCCGAGTCTGTGTGGGGGAGTTTGAAGGCTCGTCGATGCATCTTTGGATCGATCGGCGAAAAAATATGGTGCCGGATCTTAATATTCTCTCTATTGATTCGGATCTATATCAGTCAAAGTCTGTTGGCACTAGGTTCATATCCGGTATATTACTGTCACGTTCTACAACACTCCCCACAACCTTCGGGTAGTGCTTTAGTCGTCACAAAAACATGAAAACTCCAGATGTCGTGCATACATTTGGTATACGTCTCAATACAACAAAAAGTGCTTGCTACATAACATTTTTACTTCTGTCTGTCGGGGATAGGGTCAGATTTCGCTCGGTGAAGAAGCTGGAAAGGTCACGGAGGTAACTATTGATTCTAATACAGAGTTCGTCAATGGAGGGACCCTTGCCCGAGGCCATTATTGTGCAGTCTTCAGCGCAGGATACAATGGAAACACCGTCTGGTGGAGGAGGAAGCCTCAATATAAATAAATTAAACAAAAGGGGGGATAAGACACGATTTCATGTTCCTAAATTTGCCTCGTCGTCGCTTCTTTACAAGGAGTTTGCCGAGTCTGTGTGGGGGAGTTTGAAGGCTCTTCGATGCATCTTTGGATCGATCGGCGAAAAAATATGGTGCCGGATCTTAATATTCTCTCTATTGATTCGGATCTATATCAGTCAAAGTCTGTTGGCACTAGGTTCATATCCGGTATATTACTGTCACGTTCGACAACACTCCCCACAACCTTCGGGTAGTGCTTTAGTCGTCACAAAAACATGAAAACTCCAGATGTCGTGCATACATTTGGTATACGTCTCAATACAACAAAAAGTGCTTGCTACATAACATTTTTACTTCTGTCATTTTAGGCTGGAATTTCTGGGAGTTCTAGTCCCGCTCTATCTGCGTCTGCAAGATTGTCTGTTAGTCCAATTGCACGATATAATATAGCGGTAATCTACTACCATCGGCACATGTATCAAACTGCGCTGGACACGCTTTTACCGCTTGTTAATCAACTTCACGAGTTAGAAGAACAAATTTCTGGTTTGGTTAGTACATTTATGCTACGACTGCTCCTCGTAACCAATCAGCTTCGTAAGGCGGCTGCTTTTCTGGAAATGTTACAGTCACCTGAACGCAAGGCCGTACTCAATTTGAACCGAGATGCGTTGTTGACAGAAGAAACGGCGTCTAACGAATTATCCACTGTTGCAGCCAATCATGAAAACGTCCATCATGCTTACAAATTTTTAGCTCTGCAGACGTGTGTACTAAATCGAAAACCCATTGTAGTAGCCGAAGATGGAGTAATTGCAAAAACAAATTTAAGAGTGCTTTTAAATAATTTCTAAGAATTAATCAATTTATAATTTCAGTCGGCGGAGTATTCGGCTCTTAAAGCACATCAATATTATATTATGAAGGATTTTCAAATGGCGGCCAAACAACTTAAAAAAGTTAACGAAATTGGATCAAATAATGAAAAGTAAGTTAAAGCGTAATTCAGGATGCGGTGCGGAAAAGTTGATGCTGCGCCACTCCTTTTGTGTAGCTTTTTATTAGATGGCATTTCTAACACGGTAGTAAAAGGTGAGGGGTCAGCAATCGAGTGTCACATGATTAACCTCTACTTCACCTAATGATTTACGTGTGAGAAAAGGAATCACATTCCCACAACAGCCGGTTCTACGTACCGGAATGACTCGGGTTTTTATATCCGACCAGGGGCTGTTATTTCGACACTACCCTGTTGTTGTTGTTGTTGTTAACAGTGCTTCGCCTTGCCCCAGATTGGACAGGGTTACACTGAAATAACAGCCCTTGGCCGGGTGAAAAAACCCGGGTCATTCCGGTGCGATAGAACCCTGTCTAATTTGTCACCTTTCCCTCTAACATTGTCATCCTTCCAACAGCTCCTTGCAGCAGGGCTGCTCAAAACGCCAACCCGGGGGCCAAGAGAATGGATCTGCTGCGTTTGCTGTAAGAAAATTTACGTCAAACGTCCACACTCCGTCCATTGTTATACATGTAAAAGATGGTTGCACAAAACTAGGTGCTCCGGGCTAAATCCCTCCACACATAGGCCCCCTAGTTTCTACAAAACTTATGGCCCCTTGCTGTTCACGCCCTAGGGCGTCCCGTGGCCAACGCCGATCCAGTGTTGCCCCGCCACAAGTTCCAGATACAGTCTACGACTAATAGCACTAATACTGCCCAGCAAGTAGTATGTAACTCCCCCTGCCGCTCACGCCCACCGGCGCCAACACCTCACACAGCTGCTCACAGCTACTTTCTACGTAGCACTTCTCTTTTAGATGTGAGCAATGCTGAGCGACAGCCCACCCCCCTCCCACTTTCAACTTCCCCTTCTTCAAGCACTAGCACAAATGTAAGCCAAACCCACCAGCTCCTGGTCCTTTACACCATGTGCACTCTTTGTCGGTTGGGACTATATACACCTGCGACATCAGTCAAATGCAACTCCCACCTTGGCCTTTGTCACCAACTTGGTAACAGGAACTTATGGACTGATAGTACGTTGCGCCATGTTGTCGAGCTACGCAACCTACAACGTCGACCGATTCCCCTCCTTCCGGTGCTTCGGATCCCTCGTCTTCTAGAGCGCGACACAGTGCGCGACCCAGCCTGCTTCCACCGAGGCATATGTACGCACCAGTCCTTGACTCCCAGCGTGAATATTTCTCCCCCTTCGTACTTTCGTGTCTTACAATTGAACTGCAACGGCTTAACCGCCAAGGTTAGTGAGATAGTAAGTTTCATGAGGCAGCAAAATATGAAGATTGCTTCAATTCAAGAGACAAAGCTATGAAGGCTACAACATCCACCGGCGTGACCGTGAGAGAGGACTTGGGGCAGACTTGCCTTCATCACTCATCAATCTGTGCAATATCGTCTATTTGAGCCCGATGTCGACCCGAGGGACAACACCTTATACCGTCAAGGTATGGTTGTCCGGTCATTTATATACCTCCTGCCACCTGCTGTCCGAGGGATTACCAACCTGACATCACTGCGTTACTCAGAGGCGATAATCGTGTAATCCTCGGAGACTTCAACGCACACCACAACCTGTGGCACTCAAGCCTACAAATTGTTGGTAGGGGACAGGAATTAGCTGAACAAATGGACGATTCGACATGTTGCACTGTGAACGGCGATGCCTCCACTAGAATCACGGTAAATTGTTCTAGTTCGCCAGACCTTACTATCGTCAGCGCTGGTCTTATAAACTGCGTTGACTGGCGACCAATGCTAACTCTTGCATCAGATCATTTACCGATAGTCCTCTCAATCTATCGCCCCAATGACTTTGTCACTTCTGAGAAAAGCACTTTCACTAATTTCAACAAATCTGATTGGGTTGCTTTCTTAAGTTCACTGAGAGCACCTTCGCTGCTCTTCCCATCCCGTCTGACGTACGAGAAGGGGAAAAAGCGTTTCGCATGGTCACAGCTTCAGCCTCTAATCAATACATTCCATCAGGTAGAATTAAGGAGGTACGCCCGTATTTCCGCGCAGACGCAGCGGCCCTGGCAAATGAACGTGACCATGTGCGACGCTTGGACCCTACGGATCCCCAAATTCAAAATCTCAATGCGGAAATCAGACGACTGGTTGATCAACACAAACGCGCCAAATGGGAGGAGCACCTAAGGTCCTGCAACCTCTCTGCTGTTGTTGTTGTGGTAACGACAAAAACACTCCCCGAAGGTTTTAGGGAGCGTTGTCGAATTAACAGTCCTTGGCCGGATTTGAACCCGGTACGCTCCGGTACTCCCTTGCGGTACTGCCCGACTGTCGTGGTAGCGATTTATGACCAGTGAAACCTTCTAGGTCATGTCACCCCTCCTTCCGTAAGGAAGGGTAAGATGGGTAATGAGAGGTGAGAGGCATCATATCCGTAGATCAACCATCGAAGTGCACGTCATTACCTTTGTGAATATTAGTCGCCTCTTACGACCGGTATGCCTACCTCGGGCATATTCTAAACTCCTAGCCCGCAGGGTTCACCGTGTTGGCAAACTATGGTCCACTGTTAAATCCTTGTCAAATCCGACCAAACCTAACGACAAAATATCTATCACCTTTGGTGATAAGGTACAGTTGAAACCGAAGAGATGCGCGAGCGCTTTCTGTCTGCAATTTGTACTGCATCCTCCGGTCAACGAAATTGGACGAGCCATCAGCGAAGCGCACAAACGAAAAATAGCCAAGCGCCCATTGCCATCACCACCACGGAGGTTTGGGAGGCCATACGGGGGTCCAAAAGCTCCAAATCGATAGGCCCAGACGGTATATCCATGCTGATGCAATATCTCGGAGAAGAGGGAGTAAGGTACCTAACAACAGTCTTCAATCTGTCTATGACCACCTTTATCATTCCAGAAAAATGGAAACAGGCAAAAGTGGTACCACCACTAAAGCCCGGAAAGCCGGCCAACGAGGGGGAGTCTTATCGACCGATATCACTCCTCTCGCCATTAGTGAAGACCTTGGAGACGGTCTTGCTCCCTTACTACACCGCCAACTTGCGACTAGCGCATCACCACTCAGATAGGTGTCGGTCTCAACCAACATCGTCCAAATGACAGGACCGTGCTAGTTGCGCTTGACCTGTCGAAAGCCTTCGACTCGGTGAATCATGCGCAACTCATTAACGACCTGGAGGATTCAACTCTTCCCCCCTGTCTAAAGCGTTGGACCGCCAACTATTTAAGTGGCCGGCAGTCATCGGTTGAATTTAGAGGCGAAAGATCAAAACCACGTATAATTAAACAAGGGGTGCCACAGGGTGGTGTCCTATTCCCGCTTTTGTTTAATTACTACATATCGAGGCTCCCTTTCCCACCAGAGAGTGTCTCGATCGTCTCCTACGCCGATGACTGCACGATCCTGGCGACGGGCCCCTCTGTAGATGAGCTCTGCTCGAGATTTAACTTATACCTCCCATCCCTGTCCGGTTTTTTCGCTGGACGAAATCTGACACTGTCACCGACCACTCGGTCACCTTATTTACGACGTGGACAGCGCAGGTGAACATGGAATTAGACGTCTACGTCGACGGCACTACGCTTCCACTGTCACACACCCCAAAATCTTAGGTGTCACGTTTGATAACATGTTCAACTGCGGTGCTCATGTAGCCGCGATTACCACCAAAGTACAAAGCCGTAACAAAATCCTCAAGTCACTAGCTGGCAGCACTTGGGATAAAGATAAAGAAACGTTACTGGCAACGTACAAGGCAATCGGCCAGCCGGTCTGAGCTACGCGACGCCTATGTGGTCGCCGGGGCTAGCAGACACACACTGGAGGAGGTTGCAGGCATGCCAAAACACTGCACTCAGAACTGCCACGGGGTGCCTCCTTATGTCTCCTGAGCACCATCTTCATAGTGAGGCAAAAATGCTTGATGTTAAAGAGCATTGCGAGATGTGACCAGGCAATTCCTGTTCAACTGCTATGAACCGCAGCATCCGAGCAGGAGCCTGCTCAACGAAAATCCGCCTCCCAGGAGAATAAGGAGTCACCTCCGTAAGCACTATGATGAGATCCCGCATCACATCTTTTCGCCGTTTGATCCAAAGGTGCATAGGCGGGCCCTCAATCTCATCCACACGGAGTCGGTAATCTCCTTTGTCAGCTCTCCTCCAGCGAATGCTGTCCTACAGGCACAAGCTCCACCTGTTGCCGATGAGGAACGCGAACTTCCTAGGCAGACAAGGGTCATGCTGGCCCAACCTCGTTCTGGATACTGTAACAGACTAAACTCTTACCTATCCAGACTGAACCCTGACATGCCAAATGTCTGCCCGGTATGCCGCGTGTTTCTCCATGATACTAATCATCTGTTCATCTGCTCAACCGAGCCTACTCTTCTTACAACAATTTCACTCTGGTCCACCCCTGTTGAAACCGCGAGGTTTCTGGGACTTCCGTTAGAAGAGCTTGATGACAGTGTTGGGTGAGAAGTGATGCCTTAGGCAGGTTAAGTAGTCGCTAGCACAACGAAAACAACAGAAAGGAATCAATAGACGTGATGTTAGGAGGTTAGAATAAAACCGAGGTAGGTATGCCTAAAGAAGCGACTAAAATCCAGATTGACCTCGGCTCATGGTACAACGAAATCGCTCCCACGGCAGTCGGGCTAGTATCACATGGTGCTTGTATCGGAGCGTGCCGGATTCATATCTGACAAAGTACTGTCGATATAGTATAACCCTGTTTGGTCCATCACGTCCCATTCCATGAATGGATGCACGGACTACGCGAAGTACTGCTACAATAATAATAATGTCTCAGTCCGATCCTACATTTATATATTATGTATCCATTTATGTTTTTAACCAAAATTGTTACCTTCTTTTCCACCTACAAATAGTCATATGTTCAACACTTGCATAGCCAACAATATGGGTGTCATTCATTTGCGTGTACGTCACTATGCTATTGCAGCGAAGTTCTTTCAGGATGCTATAACATTTGATAAACCTATATCAGCCAATATGCGTAATGTTTCACTCTATCAGATGGGTACAGTACGCACTTGTGAAGTACTTTATAATTTAGGTGTTGCAATGTTGCACTTGCGTCGTCCCAAAGAAGCCTACAAATGTTTCTTAATGCCACTAAAAGCATATCATAGTAATCCACGTTTATGGTTTCGTATATCAGAAGCTTGCATTATGGATCATGAAATGGTAAGAATATAAAATAACTCCTGAAATATACTGTATGTATGCAGAATTTGCAGCATATAAAATTTTAAATTACAGAAAATGCTGGAGGAAGATCAGAAGCCAATTGTTACATCAGTAGTGAATTCTAGTGGACGTAAAATGTACTTTTTGAAACCCACTACAAGTATAACATATGGGTGAGTAATATATTCTTATTAGATCTGTGTAGGTCGCTACCCTACAAGAAGCTGGTGATTGAT